>OW052221.1:299535888-300834415 GCA_932526605.1 Nephrotoma flavescens
CTACCACAGCTATGTTGTTTGTGAAGATTCGAAATTCCCAAAATGAGATTTTTCAAGTGAATCATTCGTCGATGTTCATGAATTTTGCAACACATCTGTGCAGGATTAAATCTATCTAAAAGAAATCACGGGAAAACAAGTTGACATCTGCCTCATTTCATCTAAAACGAGACTGGCACCAACAAAACAAAATGAAGCACTTTCACGCTTTGAGTTAATCTAGAGCACTGCAAGACGTCAAGCAACCACAATAAACACAACAGACAACAACCTATGCTTGAACTGGCTCCACGATACTATATTTTTATGTTTTCAAGGTGATATCCAAAAATTATATTTGGACTTGCCAACAGAATGTAAGAAACCTGATTCTTGACTAAACCGCATCAATGACACCACATTAAAGCAAATGTTCATCATGCTGATTGTGCGGGGTATAACAACAAAGGAATTTTTGAGTCATGCCAAAAATATGTGGAACAGGCATCACCATGAATTAAAACAAGCCAATTTAACAACCGCTACTGAAGAAAAATACGGATCCTTACAAGAAAATAAAAAAATCATCAATGATCAGAAAATGTCGTTTCAAGACGGACTTACTTCAAGGCAGAAATAACTAGTAAAAAATAAGTCAGTAGACAGGAGAAGCATAAGCTACTCGAATTAAACCCCTTTCCGAATCAACACGGAATTCTGGGCCTATTTTTTAATTCATTCCGAGCAGGCTGTGCGCTGTCAAAAAATAATTCGTATTTTTTTATTCAACCTGGGTAATTTTACTCGGTACACTGCGTTTTTATTTGTGAACTGTGCTTACACAGTGCATACTCGATTCTTCAAATTTTACTCTGAAATTAATGTCTGTGTCCGAAGAGTGTGCAAAATGAAAAACAATTTCTTACTCTATGCACACCGAATATTTTTACTCAGTACAACCTTTGCTCGGTGTACACTAGCAGGGGCAATGCTTGCTCGGGTTGTGTTAAAAAATAGAATCTCTATGAGTTGCTTGGTGGCTTCAAAAACCATTACTAAGGCCCTTTTCCAATTACCGACTTATTTCAGATTTATTGACTTATTTGACACCATCTTGAATAAGTCAGTCAATTTGTTCCAATTCATTGTACCGATTTATTTGTGACGTAATAACAAAAAAACAAAACACAATTTCTATTATATGGAAGAAAAAAATTTCTTGACATATTGATCGTTGCTACTAGATTTGAAAAAAAACTGCGTGTATTACATTTAGTCAAGACACATTTTTGGAGGCATTTCTGTGTAGACATACTTATTCAAATAAGTCTCCTTGCGAGATGACTTATTTCAATAAGTTGGTGTTTATAAATAAGTAGTTATAAAGCCTCAGACCCTTTTCCAATTACTTACTTACTTAAGATGGCGCCAAATAAGTTAATAAGTTTCAATATTAACTTATTTGGCGCCATCTTAAATAAGTCTGTCAAGTCATTCCAATTCATTGTACCTATTTATTTGTGACGTAATAATAAAAAATCAAAACGCTATTATATGGGCCTTTTAAACCAAAACAAAAACCAAAACGCAAATTGTATTATATGGAAGAAAACAAAATTCTTGACATGTTAGTCGTTGCCACTAGATTTGAAAATAAAAACTGCATGTATCACATCATAAAGCAAAATATACATATATAGCAATATATTTATTGCTCGATGATCACATTTAGTCAAGACACGTTATTGGAGACATTGCTGTGTAGACATACTTATTCGAATAATTTTCCTCGTGAGGTGACTTATTGAAATAAGTCGATGTCCACAAATAAATCGGTGTTTGGAAAACAGCCTAAATTATGAATAAAAACAATCTACGATTCTTCCTTCCATGCTCTCATGAAGGAATTCAACTAACGCTCTCATCCTTTTACAAGGTCTTTGGTGATATGTGCAAAAAATGACGCTAAGAGATGGTTTCAAAATGTGTCACTTGTCACTGATTTAGAGTTATGGTCAATGGTGTAACCAGCTAATGTGAAACCTACCACCTACGATAGAGCCGCTCTATAAGCCGTTTATTCATGCGTTGGTGTTGACTATGCAGGTTCTCTACAACCACCAAAGATAGAGGAAATAAAACTTATAAATTTTGCATGGCGATCATCAGTTGTCTTGCCACTAAAGTAATTCACATAATGGTAGTAACAATTCTGTCTACATAAGTGCTCCGTGAGAAGCGCGAATTCAGTTATAAAAATCATTTAAAGAAGATTGTGGGAAACATTACCAAAAACCTAAGAAGAATTAACAGCAGTACTTATCCAAATAGAAGCAGCGTTAAATTCTAGATCCTTACGCCCAATATCCAAGAACATAACCGATCTAGAAGTTCTTACACCAGGTCATTTCTTGACAGGCTCATCAATAAAAACAGTAATCGAAAAAGATCTAAAAACTTCACATTTAATAGACTGCTAAGCTGGCAGCTAAGCTGTTGTAAAAAAATAGGAATACGTGGAGCATTGAATATCTTCAGAGACTATACAACATCGCCCAGAATGGTCACATAGAATGACACAAAATAGCGTCGGAGATCCATTTATTCTATTAGTAAACAACTTATCTCCTTTTAAATGGGCGCGAGGCAGAATAGTTGTATTTCAGGAAAAGATGGGCACGTACAAGGCATTTCAGTAGGTGACCCTGGAAAGTATATTTACAAAACAGTGTAATATCTGCACTGACGATAATAAACCGATAATCAACCAACGAGTATCTACACTGACGATAATCAACCGAAAAAACCTACAAGTGAAAAGAGCAAACGCCAAATAAAGGTCATTGCTTCAGACGCTCTCAATAATTTGGATGTTGGGAGCAGTTAGCAGCTACGACGAAATTTAAAAATTTCATTTATGTCACAGTTTAATTTAAGTGGGTTGATAAACGAATATCTCATGATAATAATAAAATCAAGCGCAGCAATAACTTTTACAATAATTATGGCTAACATATCACAATTTAAAAATATACGAAACGACTAAAAACATCAACAAGCGATGTGACCGGTTTGAATTTTATTTCCGTTAATTTTTTTTAACAATTTTTTTGTATTAATTCTATTTCCTGTAACCTGTTTAGACAGCAGAAAGTTTATGTATAAATTAAATCTTTCAGTTAAAAATAGAAAGCGCTCGTTCTCATTAATCCCACCTGATGTAATATTATACGCTGCATTATCGTACATGATGTCGGTTGTACATCTGCCAATTGAAATAGCTTTGTAAGTATCCGAATAAATTTCAACTATTTTTCCAAGTCGTATCTTTTTTTTTGAAATTAAAGTTTAGTTTTCTACCTTGTTTTGAATCTCACATTCGTCAAATTAAAATCTGCTGGTTTTGTTAATAAACCTCTAAAATGACAACGTCCATATTGTATGACAAATTACAGACAACAATATAGATATATCGAGTTCATTAGGATTCTCCAAAATGATTAGCATTCTAGATTAGCCAAAATGTCTACAAATCTGATATGTCTGGTAAAACAAATTAATTCCCAATTGTAGCATATCAAATACTCAACAGTATCAATTATATCGTATTCCTTTGGCCAAATAATCAAAATCAATTAGTCAAAACTGTTATATAAAATATCGAATCGGCTTATCTATCATTAAATATTTAGAAAATAACCTTCTAAGAATTTGCCAACAATAAAGTACATTTCCACTGTATTAATTTACTCCCCACGTAAATACGAAAGCAAAGAAAAAAAATCTATCAAATACACAAGAAACAAAATAATCAAAACTTTGTAATCTCTGATAAATCCGGTAAAAACATTTCCGTAGTATAATTTCCACCTTAGCCCTCCCAAAAAAAAAAAAAAATAATAAAACGTAAAAATAAAAATAAACTAAAAATAATTCTGATTGTATATATAGTGGGATATCGAGCAACAAAAACTATACGACAAAATATTTATTGCTTGTATAAAAATGTAATTTGTAATGGGACTTAAAGCTTTGACATTTTTTCCTCCATTCTCTGGATTTAATATTATTTCAAATATTTTCAAGCAAGCAACAAAAAAAAAAAAAAAATAATAACAAGTGGATTTTTCTCAGCAGAAACAGTGTATCGAACAAAAAAATACAGAGCTTTGAACGAAGAAATAAAATGAAAACGTGAAATAGAATTAGAACGGGGGGCCACACAAAAATGAGGATCCGATAAAAATTAGAATTAGATAAAAACGAAAATCATTTTCCTTTATCTAACTGTGTATACCTTGGAAAATTGATTTTATATCATTTTCGTATATTTTATTTTGCTGTATACGACTGCTGCTGTTGTTGTTGTTGTTGTTCTTGTTATAGGGTTTTGTTCTTATATTGTGTTGTGCGGTTGGTTTATTGATAAAAATTAAGAAATAGATTAATTGAATATTAGATCTTGTTTAGTTTATTATCCAAAGTCATTTAAATTGATATAAATTATTCTAATTCATTTATTTTGATGTTCAATTTGTTGTTATGTATATAGAATATAATATATAACATATAACCCGTAAAGCCAAATTTGTGTGAATATATGTACCGAACAGATATAAAAAATAAATTTTGGCTAAGAGTAAACTCGTATATTCGTTTATAAATAAAGTTAGTTTTTTTCTTATTTACCAGAAACAGATATAAATTTTATTCAATTTCCGGAAAATTCAGGAAATGAAAAATAAAAAGAATGTTAGTTTTTTTCTATTATTTTTTGTTCGGTGTACTAAAGCCTACAATTACAGGAAGAATTTTTGGTTTTTCGATTTTCTGTTTGTTAAAATTCATGTTTTTAGCATTAGCACCAATCTACACAGTGCATATTCATATATTGGTATGGGAAATCTAGGACATATATAAGTTCCAGGAAATAGTTTTTGTTTAAATGTGTTTTTTTAGATATTTAGGAAAGCGTTGTACTCTATCGAACTTCGCTAGCATGTTTTGAGTTTCCATTAATAATTTTTTGATGTTTACGTATGGATCGTTTTTTTTGCATTTATGAAAAGATAACTACACATCGTTGACAAACATATATTGCAAAACAATTAAGAAAACTAAAATTTTACATTATTGAAATGTGCATGTAATTAATTTAAAAAAAAAACAATTCATCAAAAAAAAATTGAATTTTAAAGTTTTTGTTGAACTATCAGTACTTCCAGGTAGAGATTTCCAATGGAGATTTAACAATTCATCGAAATCCAATTGTAACGATATTAAGCAGATTATAAAATAGATTATTGGCATGAGGCGCATAATTTATTTGAATCTAACTGAATTCATATGATACGATCGTTTCGAGAACTTGGTTGCAAGATGGTTTGTCCTTAGTACAAATTAAAAATTAGGTGATGACGAGGTGATAATATACCATTTTGTCAGGAATAATTTTTTTTAAATGTTTTATGATGACGGATTCGAATTAAGATTGAAAATTTGAATGTATATAACAACAACTGGAAACTATATCAAGAACTAACAATTGTGTTGAAGATTGGTATAATACATCTATACAGCACTTGTAGGTTGTGATCATTTAAACATATGCAGAAGTGTCTAACGAAACAATTACAATATTTCATAAATGAATTAATTATCGAACAGATAAAAGCTGGTAGTGAAATGCTGCCACCCCAAAATAAAAAATTGCGAAAAATACAATATGTTGAAGCCGCAAATAGTGGCAACGAAAAGTACCATTTGAATCGAGTTTTTTAATTCCAGAATGGAAAATTATTATGACAATATTGATGAACCAAACTAAATGTTATTTTTTCGTTCCATTAAATTTTTTAGATAAATTTGATTTCATTCGTTGGAAATATCAGAATAATGACATATATATTCTAAACGTCTAAGTCACTGACTCACTCGAAAATGCACAGGGTGACCAAAACTATTATTTTTTTCTATGAGTCAAAAATCAATTGGCGCATGTATGACTGATCATCACTAGAGAACGGTTGAACCGATTTGGCTGATTTTGTTGTTTTCGTAATTATCAGGACAAGGTTTGTTTGAAAGAAAAAATTGGGAAAATCCACTGGAAAAGTTGGAAAAATCAAAAAATCAAAAATTGATGTTTTTGTTCGGTTTTTTCGCAGATATCCGATCCAAATGGTCTTTTAGAAGAGAAAAATTGGAAAAGCTTAGAGGAAAACTCGGAAACTTCCAGATAAACCCGAAAAAATTGAATTTTTTTTCTAGAGCATCAGTTGACAACGGCTGAATCGATTTGACTCAATCTTTTTTTGATGTGTTCCCAATTCCCAGGAAATGGTTCTTACGAAAGAAAATGTTGAAATCTACCGGAAAAGTTGGAAAATTTGGAAAACCGAGTCAGGTATCTGATCCGGATGGTCTTTTAGAAGAGAAAAATTGGAAAAACGATTTTATTTTTCAAGAGCATTATTTGAGAACGGCTGAACCGATTTGGCTCAATATTTTTTGCTGTGTTTCCAATTTCCAGGAGATGATTATTATGAAAGACAATTGGAAAATCCACCGGAAAAATTGGAAAATTTGAAAAATCGAAAAATGATGTTTTTGGGCCAGATTTTGCACGTATCCGATCCAGATGGCCTTTTAGAAGGGAAAAATTGGAAAATCTGAGTAAAAAACTTGGAAGCTTCCGGGAAAACCCGAAGAAAATTGAATTTGTTTTCAAGCGCATCATTTGAGAACGGCTAAACCGATTTGGCTCAATCTTTTTTTGTTGTATTTCCAATTTCTAGTAAATGATTCTTACAAAAGAAATTTGGAAAGCCCCCTGGAAAAACAGAAAACTCGAAAAATCGAAAAATGATGTTTTTGGACGGGATTTCGCACGTATCCGATTTAGATAAAAGACCATCAAAGAGAAAAATTGGAAAATCTTGAAAGTCGGAAACTTCCGAAAAACCCCCAAGAAGTGTTTTTCTCGTAGTCTTTTGTACGTCGCGTGTTTGAGAGTTGGCAAACCATCTTCGTTGTTCATTAACGCTTGTCCGCCGCAACAAAACCGAAAAATATTGTTTATCAAAAGCATTGTATTTATTTAGTTCTACTCGAATAAAATACATTGAATTATTTTGAATTGCAACTGACTCCAATTTTCATTTCCACACTGAGAGAAAAATCCAAAAAACAACTCAAACTTCGATAGATGACTGCGTTTGAATCGACATTTCATTCACTTTTCAATACATTATGCCGCTTTTATGGCCGCGTTTCTTTCATTCGTTCTGACAATTTTTACTACCAATCATTTGCTCAAAATTTACGATTTTTTTCTTCTGCATTTTCCCAAAAGAAATAACAAAAATTAGTCCGTGTAATTTTTTTTTTCAAAATTTCAGCAACAACAATGCAATCGTAAAATCGAAAGAGTATGTGTTATTTTCGAAGAAGAAAATTGTCATTAATATCTTACAATATCTGAATTTGACAAGACGTGTTTTTAAATTGATATCAAAAGTTAAAATTCTAAAAAATGTGGCAAGCAGAAAAATTTCATTAGTAAGACAGATAAGAATAAACGGGCGCGAAGCGCCTCAGAACAACCTATAGTTTTAAATAATACTTGATGACATTATTCTTTCCCGTATGTTTATAGTTTAAATTCGCAATTTGTAATGTACCTTGTCTAGATTATGCAAGTGTTTTGCGGTTACCAACCTTTAGAATAAATCTAATATACTTATTACTTATTTCTTTAGCATAATACAGTCTGTTGTGGGCCGTTGCACTCCCAATTTCTCACGGTTCGCTTTTGACAGCCTTCCTCACGCAACAGCCAAATCGAGGACGTACGACTATAGATTCGACGTTCATTGAACCACTTGCACATTGCATTGCTCAATGCCGGCCTAAATTACTGACAATGGAGCTAAGTTCTCATGACTTCTACACTCCGCGACAGGGGTGATGGTTGTGTTCATTTTCATCACCGATGCTAATCAGATGATGATTAACCCCTCCGTTTTTATTGCAAATCGTCATAAAAGCATTTCTGGATGAAATTAATACTAATTGATAATAATTTTAATATAATAATTTTTCATATTTAAAGATTCATCAAATAATTGCTGTGTCAAATTAAACTTGTCGAAATTTATTTTAGTAACCTGTGTAGTAGTTTACATAAATAAAAACTGTTCTTGAAAATTTAATCTTCAAATTTATTGTATTTAAATCTTTTACTTGCTTGTTGTGTTTTGTAATTGTAAGGCCATAATTTTCATGTCGTCTATGTTCATTTATTCGGTTAATAATAATTCAAATCCTAAGGAAGTGTATAACCACGTCATGTTATTTGCGAGTTATTTCGTTTAAAAGAGAAACAATAAGGCAAACTATTTGAAGGAAAGGGTTATAAATCGAGCTGTAATTGACGGTGTAACGCACAAAGAATGAGCTGAAAAGCTCAAAATATGATGTGCAGCTTTACTAAAAAATTTAAGCAAACAAATATATTATACTTTTTAAATTATTAGCAAAAAAAAATCGTATCGAGATGATGGAAGATACAGATTATGGAAAAAGCTTAAGAATGAAGTTTCATCTCGATTAGTTTATCTACCTGATCTGTAGGTATGCCGAATTTTGTTGAAATATTTTTTTTTCTCTCAAAACTCGCCATTTCCGGTAAATTTAAAAAAAAACCTTGCAAATATTTGCAGAAAAACGAAAAAGCTCCTATCGAGGCTGTCACTATTAGTGGGCCGATTTCGATCAAACATCATAGGGACGTCCGAATAAAAGTGTTGAGCTTTTGAAGTAAAATTTTTGTAAACATTTTTTACACGACATAGCAAAAGTTAAATCTGCAAAACTCTCAAGGTCAAAGCTATTATTTTACTTTATTTTCCCAGTGCCCATTTTCAAGTGATCAAGCGGATTAGATTAAAATAGGTGGTACCCTTTAATCAGATGCCATCAGACCAACTACTGTAGTGTAAATGTTTGCGCATTTGGTGTACTAATGGCAGACAAGAATACAAAAAATAACTATAGTTTCTTCCTGGTCCTCGTCCCTGCAGCTTCTCAAGAAATCATTTGATTCTAAACCTAGTCTTCTCACATGTTAAAACAGATTCCCTTTAACCACTCTATATTGTTGTCTTCGCAAAAAAATTAATGTAGTTGAGCGACCTATAGGTAAACTTATAAGTTCAACTCCAACTTGTGCTGCGATCTTGCATATGGTGGTGCTGAAACAACCCTCGCTGAAATAGAAGTTTGTGTGACCTGGATTTGCTCTGTACGTTGAAATGACGAGGGTTCCAAACTATCTCGATATTAAAACGTCCCCCGTCTCATTGAGATGCGACCATTAATTGAATGCCACTCCTTCCAGTCCACATAATATATAATATCAGAAGAAGTTACTATATTGATTAAGTTAAAATCTCCTCAATTTATATCATATCAGATTGGTATACGCTTTCAAAGGTTCGCTGGTAATGCAAATCGCATATATCGACTAAGGCAGCATAGATGTCCTCAGCGACTCACTTATATGTATGTAGGCCGTTCTCTGCACCTTTTCCACCATTTTCATATATGTGAAAAAAGCTTTGTGTTAAGGGCTGGCTTCCGAACACTCGTTCCGTACATAATGAATATAGGTCTCACTGCGGCAGTGTAGAGGCAATGGACCATTTTCAAACCCCATTTAGCGGTATTATGGCTTTATTTAGTCTTTCCAAAAAGTAAACGTAAGTATAATGCCAAAGTAGAAGGCCGAACATTTAAAATTTTGAATTCCCTAGTAAATTGGACCTGCACTATACTGTGTTGGATGGGTTGACCCCTATACTCATCTACTTTAATTCATTTTAAAGATGAGTTAAGATAAACTGAAATAAAATATGCCATTTTTAGTCTAAAATTATTAATTTTTTTATCGATTATATAGCAATTTTTAGAAAAACGCCATACTTTATTTCATGCTTTCTTTACAAAATTTTTTAAAATTGGTCCAAACTTTCCATACACTAATGACCATTTTCTATAATATTTTTGAGGACTATTTCTAATTCAGCCTTTTTTAATACGTGAAGCCTATTATAGTAAAACAGTATTTAACACCAACCTACTTGATAGCGTACTTATAGACAAACACTTTCATTCTGCCTCTCCAGTTCTAACAGTAATCCATTGATTACCCAAAAGAGGGGGGGGGGGGCGGGCAGAACGTCATCTTGCGGAGTACATGTAGTCACCAGACTCCTATTAGTAGATCCCTGCCCGAAACATTCTTTCCATGATTATGTCAGAAATTTCAATAATATCAAGAAATTCCAATATTTTTTTAAGATTTCCACGGCTTTCATAAGAAAAAAAAATAGTTTATCACACACAACGTCCGACTAATACCAACTTATACACTCATGTATTATGTATAGACGTTTACGGGGTTCCCATGTAAGTGTTTTGCTCAAATGTCACCATTTTATAACAGAATTCCTAAACTTGCTTTTGTGCAGCTTCGTACGCTTCTTCAACTTAAGTAAAAAACACTCTAAAACTTCCTTTGACCTTCCTCGGATTTTTTTTAATAATGTTATGGTTCTTCTTACAGGAATTCCAAACCAGATTAATTTTAGTCAGGTTATATATACAGGTTATACATAGATTTCGTAACCACGAAGCCTACTTCTTGGTAAACCGCGCTTATGTTACAGGCCATCTTTCCTGAGTTGGGTAGGTTTCCTACTTCCAACTACCATCATTTCCATGTAATCTAAGATATATGAACACAAAGCCAAATTTTAAAACATCTTTTGTATATGAAAGAAAGGACGATCGATTTTATATTGTTCAAGAATATTTTTAAATTTAAGAACATCACAATCAATATTACCACAATTATCGCAGGCAGTGCTAATTTAATCGGTATAATTTTAGATAGTTTTTAAGTTAAAGCTGATTACTTTCTTTTTGTCACTCAAATGTTGCCAGTCGTTCAAGAAATACTTAATTAAAAATATAATTGCTCTAGGATGGCAAATTATTTCAACAGTTTGGCGTGAGTTTCATTTACTGGTGATCAACCATTTCCTTACATCCAAGGAATTCGATTGGATTCAGCGATTAATCATCTTACCTATCGGCAATTACTTGGAATTCACATTAATTTGGTGAAAAATGGGTGATTGAACCGATGCATGACAGGTAGTGTTAAATGAATCTGAATCTGAAACTATTCAGCTTTTTATGCTGAACTCGATCCGAATAAAAAACTAAAAAATATTACTTCTGACGAAATGGTATGTTGTCCCATAATCAGCTATTTTTCTGTTTTAATTTTTACGAGTTTGTTTTGCTAATCATCGTGTTTCTAGTGGGATTTGACATCAAAACTCCCGTTATCATGGAAATAAATTTTTTTATTAACTTTCCGCACTTTGGTCCAACCACTCGTAACTTCAGTTCTCGAACTGTTCGAATTATTATTGCAATTTAATTTGGTTCATATAAGTTTGCATTTCATGACAGTAATCGGTTTCATCTGCTTAATATCGACACAATTTTATTTTTTAACCAAAATAGAATGTGAAAATATATTTGTCTACACCGCTTTACGTATCACAAAATTGAACTATTTATAAAATTTTTCAATATTTTACTTTAATTATGTGGAGTTCATCCTTTTACCTCGAGATTATTGCAGATTTGTTATTCGGTATATCACCGAACTAAGTAAACAGCAATTTTTTAAAAATTCTCCGTGTGCGTATTTGCCCATGTGCGTGCAGATTAAATGTCTGTTGGTGCTCTAATGGCCAGATTTACGGGAAGTGGCAGCAAATTAAGTTTCAAACAAAATTGGTTCAGGTAAATTTTTAAATTTTCCGGAACTGACGGGCTTTCATAAAATAATTTTTTTTTCAGCAAAATCCTCCCTGCGGTCTAGGTAGTACGGTCTGTTCGGTACAATACTTCATACTAAAGCTTATTTCATTAATTTGGATATATTTTCGAATTTTGGTGGAAGTCTGAGTACGGAAAGTGCCAGCTTCAATCAGAGCCTTTTTACTTTTTTACAGTGAGGTCGAAAAAAATTAACATTTGCAAAAACGACAAAAAATTAAAAGCTTAACTTAAAAATGAAATTTTCAATATACCAAATGTTTCCCTCGTTGGTCTTCTGAAATTTAAGAAGGAATAATGTTTTTTGATGATACAAGACATGTGTACGAAAAGTCTGGCCTTTATTTTAGTGTAAATATTTTGAATACCATATCATTTAGAATAACGTCTGTAAACTAGAAGGCTCTTATTTTTGTATTAATACCGGTCAAAATCAGTCTTCTAAAATTTAAGTATAGAAACAAATTTTCCAACCGTGTTGTTGAAAACTTTTGGATTAAAAGGTTGACAAAGCATACAGATGTGTTACAATCGAACTTACTATTGGACTCTTCAACAATTTTGAAAAAAATATACTCCACACTAAAAATGTTTCCATTAATAGGGAGATCTTTGTAAATTTTGGTGCAAATATGGGTACTGGAAGTTGCAGTTATGATTTAAGCTACCTTTCAAATAAAAATATAACCCTAAGTAATAGTATTTTAACACTATAAACAAATTTTTTAATATTATAAAGCATAATGAGTTCAACTATTTCGTCTTCAATGACAGCTCAAACTATTTCAGGTCCTATGACTAAATTTCTAAGTAATACGAAACTACTTCGATAAACATATCATTAGGCAAACAGGCCAATATTCACTAAAAATCGGAGAACAATGTTTGGTCATCCTAAAAATATCTACATGAACTCAATATCGAATTTACAGACGCGATTAAATACCATTATACATGTTAAAAAGTATAATTATTTAGCTATAATAACATTAAAAAAGTTATAAATTTTATATATTTTTTTGTGGATTACTGTCCCAAAAAACTGCCATAGCCCCTTTGCGGCATAGCCAAACATTCCCACGATATACTTTTATATCGAGGTGTGAAAGCTTGGTTTTGAACTAATGAAACATTGAGTTTTTTAAATCAAAAAATTCGGTCGTCTCATCAGACTCCAGGGCTGTCACCCAAAATAATCCAAAATTTCTTACGCTTGTCATTCTTTCAAATTATTTAATTACATAATTACAGAACTATACATTACACCGTATGCGTGTTGTAATCGCGTTTACAGCACCTCTTGGTACAAGTATCAAAGTTTTATTCCCCACACCACTTGTCTGGTTTTTTAATATGATATGATTTGTCCCGTACAAGTAACCCTGCGAACCAAGAAATATAATTTCTGATATACAACCGATACAGATTAATACTCCCATTGTACATTAAGTGCAACACTATATACGTGATACTACTGAAATACTGGTGACGATGATATGAAATAAAACATAAAAGTTTAATGGTAAATAGGAGTAAATTGCCATATCAAAGGCTGCAAAACAAGCATTATATAGCTTACTCTCAACAAGCATAAAAGTAAACATCATACATAAAATTTTATTATTATGATTATTACTATTATTAATATTTTATTATTATTATTTTCCATATTATTATGAAAGGGTAAACTTATTTCCTGAAAATGTGTTATAAGCTTTCTGTAAACAAATATTTTAATTACTTTTCACAGATCGTACCAGTAGATTTCGCAAAAAAGCACATCACAAATATTTGCTTTAAGAACATGCAAAACGTTTGTTTGATTTATTGCTAATGAGAATATATATATAGTTTTCAAGATCTTATCGTCATATTCTGTTTACCGTAATTTTATATTATTCAGAACATCAATATTAATTTATTATATGATTAAATATATTTTGACATTATAGCATATTCGTATACGTTACAAAGCTTTCTTAAATCCGCCGCGCCATTCAAATATGCTTTGGAGAAATAAACAAACCAAAATTCATGCATAAAAATATTCATAATTTTTTATTATGGAAAGCTTTTAGCAATATAAATTTATTCGGGCATCATTCCAATACACATAATCCAGTCCAAAAAGCAAACAAACAAAAAGACTTACAAAACAAACCATAATTATAAAACCTTCCAACAAACCATAATTTTTTGCGATTAGCTTTAGAAATTAATAGAGTTTGTTGTTTTTTTCAAAAGTATTTATAATAAAAATTCCCAAAGTAGATGATTCCGAGACACCACAACACAATTTTCACGAACTGATATAAAAAAAAAATATTCTCGAGCAAAATGTTTTCCATAATTTAATTTAATAAATTAGTCATGCATGGTTTTATTATTGTTTTTATCTAATTGAATGAAATGTTTCTTAAATAAAACAGTCGAAGAAAATATTAAAAGCTTAGACAAAAACTGTTGGAGAGTAACCAAAATATATTAATTCACTTTAAAACATAAAACATTTTCCTAAAAGCTGCAATCCGCAGACATCGATAAATATACATAATTATTAAAATGGCATTTTATAAAATTTTGGTAAATTGCTTAAAATTCCGTGAATTAGACGACAAGAAAGTACATTTAAAATTAGGGTGCACATTTAATACATTTAAAATTTTAAGGGGTGGTGGAATAGCAGAGCGCTTATACATATAATGGAATTTGACTTTTATTTATAAGTAAGACCATAATACCACGAGATACTAACCAGATTATTAAAGAAAAAGGATTATACAATTCGTAAATTTGACATAAAGTCATTATGGGTTAAACATTTTTAATGTCTAAAAAATCGAGGTGTAAAATTTTTCAACAAGTTTTAGTTAACAAAGACAAACATTTAACGAACTTTCTTATACACCATACGCAATTTCTAAATCGAAAAATTGTTCGAACCGGAATTTTGATAAAAACTATCTTTTATAATCAAAAAAACATTATTTCTGCTTAAATTTCAAAAAACCATAAAGATTAATACTTGGTAAAAACTTAATGTACATTGTAAAAATTGAAAAAGCTTCTAAGGAAGCTGCCACTGCTGGTATACACAAATATCCACCGCATTTCGCAAAGATCTCCAAATTTATGAAAGCATTAGTATAAAGTTTTATTTCGAATGAGATGCCGAATTTTTGTGCAATATAATATTTTTATAAAAATTCGTCATTTTCGGTAAAATTTCAAATATGATCTAAACTAATTTTGATTGAAATTTGCAATCTGTAATTTTTAACAATTTTTTCTTAAATGCTGTATATTTTTAAATTATTTTCAAAAACGGAAAATGCTTTCCCATTGCCCATTTCAACCAAATTCTCCTAGGACTCGAAAATTGTTGGGGTGTAAGTACTTGGGGTTTGATACAACACCAAAAACAATAAAATCAATGTAAAAACTCATTTAATGAAATAGTTTTGTTGTAAGCCCGTTCGTCCAAAATCTCCTTACAAAATCTTTTTGGGATCCATATTTTTGGGATGTGGGTAGTTGTGGTTCTATCTTTGTTTTTGCATTTTTGTCTTATGTAGTTTGGTAATGTTATCTTAATTAGTATTGCTTTAGTAGCACCCCTTTGCGATGTAAGACGTAAATCCACTCAAACGTTTGTCTCAGTAAATGAGCACCATGATAAATTTATGAAACTTATTGATTGTGTCAGTACTACTGTAGTGCTGTACTATCTTGTTCCCTAACAAGTAAAACCGATAAGAATAACCTGTAATTCTATATTTTTTAACACTAAATTGGCACCTCTATGCGATTAAGACATAAACTTTTGGAGGTTGTATGTCAAACTTATGAAACATTTAGTTTAAATTAGTGTGGATGTAACTTATAGATTTGTCACAAATTTCTGTGAAATATATATTTTAATAATCGTTTTTCACCATTGTTTAAAACTGATAAAGCAAAGTGTTTATGATAGTCTCGTTTAGTGATAAAGTTATCAACTTTAATTAAATATTCCTCAATACTTACCAAACACATTTTACTAAACACTTGTTTTTAGATTTTTGAATATTTTAATTAAGAAATTTGTTCAAAAAGTTTAAAAAATTACTCGATCATTACTTGTTAGGTCATCATCAAGAAATGATGAAATATTCCTCAATGTTCCTTTTTAACATTATTACTAAAGTTTTTAAATTTCCATTGACAATTTAAATACATCGTATGATCGCCTAATGATTACATTTCACAAATACACACAAACATTTTTTTTTGTTTCTGTTGGTTTAGGACAAACTTAGTACAAACTTCACATCGGTCGTGGAACTACTGGTTATAATGTCATTTTGGTGTAACTAAGGCCTATCTGGCCGTATATGCCATTACACATGACTATCTCTAGTATAGGCACAAGCGAATTTAAGATTCCACTTCAGTTCGAAATATACATTATTATTGAATTTTATTATAAATATTTGCTGAAACATTTGACAAATAGTTTTCTATATTGATCAGATGCACTATATACCAAAAAGGACCCCGCACAAAACGTATGGAAATTGAATTTCGGTCAAATGATTTGAAATTTTCAGAATAGTTTCTTCAAGTCATGCTCGTGCACGCGGACTCGCTTGTGCACGCAGACCGACCTATTACACAGCCCCACAAGAAATAAAAAAATGTCGAGATCCGTGGGACGGACGATGCTATTCCTATGTATTTTTCGACGCCAAATCCGAATGTGCGGTCAGAAAAAACCCTAGACGTCTTCAAATCCCCCCCCCAACCCCCAACCTCAAGAATCCGAAAATCTCCAAAACCCCTGGATTCTCACCCTAACCCGAAAAGTCCTGCCAAGGGAGGAGGGGGGGGGGAGTGAAAATTGAACTATGAGTTTCAGGGGCTGAAAAATGATATTCTCTTGTGTTTTTCGACGCTGAATCCGAATTGGTGGCCAAAAAATACCCAAACCTCCGGATTGACATTCTTACAAAAAATAGGCTCTTCACAACGTGTAATTATTCTTCTTCTCTGTCATTATTTCACATTTTAATATTTTCAATGAATGTTTATAAAAAAACAATTACTATTATTATGTAAAAAACAAAGTCCCATTCTCAGCTGAACCCAAAATGAACGGCGTGGACGTGATGGAGTACTCATCTCATTGGGGTGCTTTATTATTGTGAGTCCCCTTGCCTCTCACTAGTAGATATTTTTTTATAGGCTTGACAGTACAAATAAGGACCCCCCGGTTCGTCACTCCCGAAGTATTTCATGACTCCAAACACTCTCTACTGTTTTTGCAGCGAGAAAATAATCTTAACCTTAAAAACCCGGGTGTATTAATATTCGTATCTATTTGTATTGCATGTTCTTCATTTTCCTCTTCAACTGCTCTGAATAAAGAATCTTGGGTGTATGAAGGAGCTAAGTTTAATTGATATATATATAAGCCATATTCCTAATATTTTCAATAGTTAATCGAGGAAATAATTACACATGACCTTCTGTTAATATGACCCACCTTGCACGTCTTGCTTGCATATTTTCAACTTCAACAAAGGCTTGAACTACATTTACATCATTTACTTTTTCTCGCATTCGTAATGCTAATTCAACAGTTGCATCAGCCACTCCAATAGGTCCATGGTGTCGATTTATTATTGCTCCACCAATCAATAGAAAATCATTTAGATTTTTAACATGGGGTACATTTATGACATTTGCGAATATCTTAAATATATTCTTCAGATGGCCATTACGAGCTTCAATTACAAATCTTGTTTTTGTTACGATTCGTGATAGATTTGGATCTTCAGTTGTAAATTGTCTCCTTCCCCGATCTAGCAATGATGGCATTCTGTAATTGATTCTTAATCTATCAAGTAATGGGATGACATCTCTTTACCCTCTATCTAATATAATAATATCCCCTTCTTGTAACCAGTCACGCATTATATCTTCATCTTGACTCAAACGGCTCGCTAAAATATTCGCGTCATTATGGGCTGCGTTAGAAAAATATGGACCCTGTATATCCAATATATACCCATTTGGAGCAACAAATATTGCTGGTTTTAAAAGATGTTTACCTTTGTGGACACAAAACGAACGTCTTAAAACTTCAAAACAAGAGTTATTTCAATATCAAGGTAGGTGCAATCATTGTAGATTATTCCTTTTGGCTCTTCAGGTCTTTCATTATATAAATTCGTGGCAAATTCAGTGACATGATTGGCAATATATTCTGGCCTTGTAAAGCTCCAAACTCTATATTTTCTGGAATAAATCGCAAAGTCGGTGACTGTCTTACTGTGGCGATTGCCAAACTGGTAGACTGCCTTGAAGTATAATTAAAAATTACTTTTAAGAATTCATCGCTAACACCTTGGCGCATCTTACACAGAAAACATAAAAGATCCTTCTTGTGAACATATCTATGACCATTATCGATTATTATGGGATCGTAATAAGTAAACAATTCAGTATACTGTTCTTTGTTTATTGGTGAAATAGATTGAAATTTTTCATCTGTAAAACAGGTTTCATCATCATACTTATGATTTTCTCCATAATTGACCTGTTCACGAAAACCCTGTAAAAATGGATACAAATATGGCCCTTTTAAAATATAAGGTCTATTGACAAATCTTAATCCACGTAATAAATAATTTAATAACAATCCGTTACCATCCATATGATGGCGGCAGGATCAGCAATTACTTGGAACATAAATATCCAGCTTAACAAAAATATCAATTCTACATTTTACTGACAGCCGGTGAATATCATAAGGAGTGCCGCATATTAAACAAGTACTTGAAGAAGTTTGGGCTAAAATATTGTCTCATGCAAGTGTCATTTTCGATCATACGAATTTCAGTGGTTATCGAGATATTGCAATTATTACATATACGAGTGTCATCTAATATCTCTAAAGCAGGCCTACCGGCTGCGTCTCGCATATTTATTGCAATTTCTCTTTTTTGCACATTATGAGCCCCTATTAATCTTGACAAATCTTGACATAGCTCGTGGTATTAGAGCAGTATTACACACAAAACATGGGATTCTTCCAGCCATGTCTAAAAATCTTAGAAATCTTTCTTAGAAATCTTATTTCAGAGAAACAAACTTCGCAGTATAGTGAATAGAAAAAAATTACAGTAACATATACAGTGGTAAACATATCATTATACGTATCATATTTTTCCGCCGTAAAATGTAAAATAATTTGAAATTTCCACTACTTTTTTTTGTATATTTGTGTTTTTTGTTTTTATTTAAATATATATGCACCATCCTGGTTGTAATTTGTTTGTTTGTGCGATTTTAGCTGAAACAAAAAGGATTTTAAATAAATATTTCATTATGAGCATGTTAATATTCGTAATATATCTGCGTGCACGAGTGAGTTTTTCAACTTTCCATCGCTTAAAACTCGGCTTCAACAGCATCTAGGCACTTTGTGCCCATGGAGACTTTTAATCAGCATGACTTGAAGAAACTATTCTGAAAATTTCAAATCATTTGACCGAAATTCAATTTCCATACGTTTGGTGCGGGGTCCTTTGTTAATGTAGAATCGTGAATTACGATTAATGAAAATTTATATCGTTTAATAATAAACTTAATGTGCTTGTCATTGTCAATCTACAAGTTATTAAATCTTAATTTCTTATATTAATAATGAGAACTGCCTTTTTTATTATTCGTGATGTTATTTTAATTCGGTATGAAGCTACATTTTGTACCCACATTGACCCTTTTTCGCAATAGCTACAGTTTATCCGAGAACCAGGGCTGACATATTTTGGGTCAACTTCAACGACTTGTTAATCTTCCAATTTATGAAAAAAAGCTTAAGTATGAATTTTCATCTCGATCAATCAATCTACATGGACTGTACAGGGACCACATTATTTTGAAACTTTTTTGACAAGAATCTGTCCGCATAAATTTTGGAAAATTGATATGCATCGATATTGTTCCAAAATTATCTTGGAGTCTGTTAGTTCATAGCGGTTTTTCTCGTAAACGATATATTTTTTAAAATACATGCAAAAAACGAAAAAGCTCCCTGGGTTCTCCGGATTAATGGGAAAGACCTTGAATATTTATTTAATTATTTTAACTTATAATTTATTTAAGAAATCTTTTAAAAAACAACATTCAATTTAAAAAACAGTAATTTTAAAAAACTTTCTTTTTAACATATATTAAAAATTTATATAAAATCTATAAATTAGGAAGGCTAGTTTCGGATATATTCATTTATACGAGATTTACTATTTTTTATTTCGCCAAAGTCAGAAAAGTAGTTTTTAAAATCTCTTTGAATGTGTGTCTGTGGTGTGCGTTTCTGTGCAGTCTAAATGTTTGTGTCCTCTCTTTAGCAAAAACGGATTTAGGGACAGGGATGAAACTTCCTAACATTTTCTGATAAATTTCTGAGATCTTATAGTAATTTTTTGCTGAAATCGACCACCGAAATAGAAAGCATATACTGTATTTTGTATACAAGTAATGAGCAAAAGTAAGGTCATTTAACTTTATGTAAAAGCTAAACGAAATAGAATTTTACTGGTTTTTCATAATCCTAAAATTTAATCACCCAACTAAATCCACAATAATAGTTCCACAGAAACTAAACATGTCTAAATCAATCTCAATTTTTATAATATAATTCAGATATCCAAATATATTTACATGCAAATTCAATTAAAATTGCTACGAGACTAATAATAATAATCAATAAAATAATTTCCCAAAATTTATTAAAATCTTCGAAATATAGGGATATTGCTTTTTCCATCTGTCTGTGTGTATCTGTCTAACTATGAAGACAACTACAGGATATTATGTTCGTACATATTATATGAAATATGTGTGTTTACAATTTATGCTATTTGCGTAAATACCTAAAATATTTATGTGCATGTTGTATATGTCAAAATACACTCTAGAGCGAAAAACTGTTAACAATGTCATTTATGAATGTGAATCCATTTTGTGAATATCAAATTTTTCAGATATCTCATTTGTTGCAATGTTAATTTAAGCCAAACGGTTCTATCAAACTTAGTTTTCAGCAGTTTAATCCTTATAAAAATAGCGTTTTTGTAGAGTGGCCGTTAATTTCTGCTTCCAAGTGTAGTATAAATAACGATTTGTTTTACAATAGAAGCATAATAATAAACAAATCAAATATGTATTGAATATATTTCATTCCGTAAATAAATAGAATAATTATATATCAAAAAATTAATAAAACAATAAATATTTTATTAATCATAATATTTCCAAGAAATATGTCAGCAAAATACCATGTAATGATAAAATCAAATTTATTTAATTATAATTATTATTTATTATACAACTATATTTTATTTTCCAATATACAATTTTTTGATTGATTGTTATCTGTAATAAATAAAAACGTTAATGTGAAGAAGATTACTATTATTGTACATACATTTAGTAGACTAAGCGATATTACATCAGTGTTCGTGTAAATTTTACGTTTATTTAACAACTAGTTGAATTACCCGGCATTGCACGGAACAAATTAGAATTTTTTTTAACTTAGGCAGCTGAATAGTTTCAACCATATTAATGGAAGGTTCATCTTCTCATTATTGCAGAGAAATAACTACATATTGCATTGCAGTGCATTACTATAGTCATTATTTACGTGAATATTTTACACTCAATTTCGCAATTACGATTTTAACAAATTCAACACAAAACCTGTAACACCGATATTGTATAATTTTGTCAACAAAGTATCTTGATTGACCGTGTCAAATTAAAAGAGTTAGAAATGCTAACAGAGCTTTTTCAGTTTATATGTTTTTAATAAATCTAAATTGTTTTCCATACAAGAAATTGATCTTGTCTAGACAATTTATTAGTCATACTTTAATAAGTATCTCGGAAATTTATGATAATGTGTAGTTAGCAGAGAAATTGGCTTTCTTATAAGAGAACCTTTTCCAAATAACGGAGTGATAATTCCATTTCTCAAAATTATCGGAAAAAACACCCCTTCTCAAGCACACATTGAAAAGAAAGCATAAAATGTGGCTAATACAAAAAATGATTTGTTTAACAAATTTACATCTACGCGAAGGTGGCTTGAAAAACCATCCCGAAAACACCTTTTTAATTTCGGTGTGTTTCCTTGCTAAATTAAAACGAGTATTTCATCCCGAAATATTTTTGAAGTTGTATTAAATAAATAGTAATTAATATCGGTGAAAAGGAATAAATATCACGGTTTTAGTTGGTTTATTTCTTATTATTTAACTACAAAACACACGAAACATGTAATCATCATATGCATACACTGTGTCGCGATTGCCCACAAAGATTTAAAATTATTAAAATACTTAAGAATAAGCACATCAAGCAATTTGTCCTTATGGTTTCAATGTACTTTTGGTTTGATATAAAAAATCGATTAAATTAATTAAATATTTGTGGAAATCCTAAAGATAACCCCAGCAGGAAATTAAATTTAAAAGTTAGGTCCATCTATCACCTTAGCCATACCAAAAGCTCATCTTCGAATCGTGACTATAAGATCCTAATCTTAAGCAATTTGTCCTTATGGTTTCGATGTTTTTCATGTTTGATATAATATCATGAGCTTTTGGTATGGCTAAGGTGAGAGATGGACCTAACTTTTAAATTTAATTTCCTGGTGGAGTTCTCTTTAGGATCTCCACAAATAAATGTATGTGAAGATAGCCCAAATTCCATCCCCGAAAAATGCGATGGTAACACCAATTATTGCTATCATGACATTTTATACTCTCAGCCCAATAAATCTCCATATATCATGACATTTTTGACTCTCAGCCCCGAAAAATGCCACGTTTTTACTCTCAGCTCCGGAAAAGATTACTAGCCTGAGAGTTAAAACTATCACGACACATACATTTTTCGGGGCTGAGACTCTCAGCCCCAAAAAATGTATGTGTCGTGATAGTTTTGTCTCAGACTAAGTGTAAAAATATTGAATTTTCAGGATAATATGAAAACAAACAAAATTCGGGGCCAAGACAAATAAATGATATTTATTAATTACTTGCCCATCCCCGATTATGCGTTATTAAGAAATTTTACGTTATGTATTTCATGATCAAACTAGTGGTCGGACTAGTGAATAGAGGAACATTTAACGTGTTTGAAATAATTTTTTCAGAATTTTTGTATGTTTAGTATTCGAGATATAGTTCATTGAACTCAGAAACTATTCGTTTTTGAAATAATTTTTTCAGAATTTTTATATGAGATATAGTCCATTGAACTTAGAAACTATTCGTTGGCCGGACTAGCGGGTTACATCGGTTGATAGAGGAACATTTAACGTATTTGAAATATTTTTTTCAGAATTTTTGTATGTTTAGTATTCGAGATATAATCCATTTAACGAACATTAGAGGAACATTTGACGTGTTTGAAATAATTTTTTCAGAATTTTTGTATGATTAGTATTCGAGATATAGTCCATTGAACTCAGAAACTATTCGGTGGCCGGACTAGCGGGTTACATGTAACTGATGTAACCAGCTAGTTCGGCCAACGAATAGTTTCTGAGTTCAATGAACTATATCTCGAATACTAAACATACAAAAATTCTGAAAAAAATATTTCAAACACGTTAAACGTTCCTCTATCACCCGACGTAACTCACTAGTCCGGCCACCGAATAGTTTCTGAGTTCAATGGACTATATCTCGAATATTAAGCATACAAAAATTCTGAAAAAATTATTTCAAACACGTTAAATGTTCCTGTATCACCCGATGTAACCCGCTAATCCGGCCACCGAATAGTTTCTGAGTTCAATGGACTATATCTCGAATACTAAGCATACAAAAATTCTGAAAAAATTATTTCAATTCTTTAATATTAAATAATAATAATAAACATTCAAATATTTTCTTTTCTCCTTTTATTTCGACTCTTATTGCGTCAAATTTTAATTATAATTTTAAACTAAGTAAAAAAATTTCATGTTATTTACTTTAGCCAAGGGGGTTTGGTAGTTGTATGTAGTAGCCGGTTAAAGTGAATAATTAAAGCAAAAGGTATCACCAGAGCCAGAGATACAGCGACAGGCTACAACGCCTGTCAAAATAAAATACACGTAAACCATAGGATGCTAACACAACCAATGTCGCTGGCGAGGACGACATTGTCGCCGATTTTTTTTTTAGAATCTATTCTAATTTTGTCGCCGGCGCTGCAGTACCACCAAAATAAGTTTCAGATTATTATGTTGGTAAACATTTTTTACAACTGTTTTAAAATGAATTTCAATTAAATCTGAATGCTGTACACAATTTTTTATGTGAAAAAAAAATAAATAGAGTCGATAAAAAGATAAATAAAATATTTTAGGGTTAATTTATTATTATTTTTCTTGTTTTGTCGCTTCAACGCTGACGCGCTTATTGTGTTTACTAAAGCGACATCGCCGGCAGGCAAATGTATTTTGCCGATGTATCTTGTCGCTGTATTTCTGGTTCTGTTTATACCTAAAGTCATTGATATTTCACAAATATATCGAGCACGCTGGTGGTTGTGTGTAGTGACCGGTAGTTGTATATAGTCACCAGATTGTACGCGTTGACCGTAACATATATATTTGTTTTTATTTGTAATGTGTGTAAATGTTTCCATTTATCGATGTATTTTTGTGTCAGTTGTTTTCGATAAATTATTTTGGATAGACTATGCGAGGACATTGCAAAAATCATTCGATTATCGATGAATCACTCATGAAACTTGTGTGTGTATGCCAATAACATTTTGAGGCCAGAAACCACGTCCTCGTGTGGATTCGCCCAATGTAATTTAAATTCATGTATGTATTGTAAATATATAACATGTACATTCAGGCGTTATTATTATTTGTTTTTAACTGATTTTTATTAAATAAATTGGTTTATAATTTGTTTACTTAAAGTATTTCTTTTTCTAACTATTAATAATGCATGATGAAAATTCCAAATTTTAAATAATATAAATAACATATTTTTTTGTAGACTGGTTTAAAAGATTGAGACCTCATATTTTTTACGGCATCACGACAGTGATAGCAAGTATTTTTGGGGCTGAGAGTAAAAATGTGTCTATTTTTTGGGCTGAGAGTAAACTAAAAAAATGAAAAGAATAATTTTATCGTTTTGGAAGCAAAATATTTAATAATATATGGTGATATATAATAAATTCAATTCGCATTTTAAAATAGTTTATTTTGTTGATTTTATTAAACAAATCATTTTAATTATGTTTCTTCTTTTGGTAATAAATTGTACTCAAATATTTGAATTCAAACCAAATGTTTTCTTGATAGTATATCTAAAGTTGTATAATATTGCCCTATGCAACTATCTAAGTTTTCGGGGATAGAAATTTGGGCTATCTTCACAAAGGTCACAAATAATTAATTAATTTAATCGATTTTTCATATCAAACCAAAAGTACATTGAAACCATAAGGACAAATTGCTTGATTTGCTTTTTCTTAAGTATTTTAATAATTTTAAATCTTTGTGGGCAATCGCGACACAGTGTATGCATATGATGATTACATGTTTCGTGTCTTCTGTGGTTAAATAATAAGAATACTCTGTAGTTAAATATGTAATAAGAAATAAACCAAATAAAACCGTGATATTTATTTCTTTTCACCGATATTAATTACTATTTATTTAATACATCTTCAAACATATTTCGGGATGAAATTCTCGTTTTTCTTGCATTTTCAATAAATTGTTTGGGATAGTATGTAATTTAGCAAAGAAACACACCGAAAATGAAAAGGTGTTTCGGAATGGTTTTTCGTGCCATCTTCACATACAACAAATTTAAGTGCCCTTAACCTAAATCGACCAAATTATCCCGCCTCAATGAAACCTGTACTATAATTTGTAACACATTTATTACAATTTATTACAACAAATCCCGATTTTATTACAGTTACCGTTTTCGAGAAACGAGTGGTCGGTTTAGCTTGTAATTAAACCTACACCACCAAAATTGTAACTTTTGATGTAGCTGTGATTACGGGATGGTTCTTGAACCAGAATTTATTACAAATTAATTACATTGATTGTATAGTTCAAGATCAACGCTATATTTTAACTAAGGGTAAATTCCACCCCAAAAGATTATTTATGTAAAAAAAACATCGATTTTACCAATATTAATAAATTATTACACCAGACCGCCACCGGATATCGAGCCAAATGTTACTCCTTGGACCTTGTAGAGGCAGGTACTCTATTAGTTGCTTTCCAATCGATCACCACAAGTACTTGTAAGTGCCAAAAATGTGTACTAGCTAAAGTGTCGATTGAAAAGCACAAACAATTACAAAAGCAAAACATAACCTACTAAATGTGTAATTTATTTGTGAGAAAATTTTAATAAAAAATATACTAGAATTTTGTTAGTGCTTCACATACGACATTAAATTATATTTTGGACAGGAAAATACTATACAAATCACCTAGAGCAGACAAATTTATCGTAACTGCTTTCAACTACTCATAATAAAAAGGTAGAACAGTTGTGAGTAGTTAATTTAGCAAAGACAGAAACCTTAAGTGTTCATAAGTTTGAGTTAGGATCTGGCGCTACACTAAACTTTGTTTATATTAATATTCGGTTAATATTTTGTTTGTGGAATTAAAATTTTTTGAGATTCTACAATTTAAAATTTTATTTTTTTTTTTAAGCAATTTTATCATTATTAATCAATTTGGTACGTTATATATTGCGGTTGTAGCCGCTCGCAGTAACTGTGAGCGGTCTAACAGATTATTACGAAGTTAGGACGTGAATAGCGAACCGCGAAAGAGAAGCGCTTCGACCTACATAGGTTCTGTTGGTTTTATAAAGTCTCCGGTTTGATTTGATTTGGAAAAGGGTGAACATCTTTTGGAAAATGTAATTTTTTTGCAAATAACATGATTTGTAAAAGGTTGAATTTCTAGTACAAAAACCATTATTCCAATTGACTTACGCTCATGCAATTCAGTATCATCCAATTCAGTACCAGGTTCACATTTAATTAGCTCACTTAGCTGCAATAGAATCAATATTGGCATTAAACTGAATGTTGTAAATGTTTTGGCATTTAACTGTACCGTTAAATTAATTCATTCATGAAAGAAATTGTGTCAGACCAATAATCAAAATTTACAGTTCAATTTACCTTCTTTTTTTAGTTTGGCCAAATCATTAAATATCAGCAAAATATAACTGGTTCGATCTTTTGCCGTTTTTAAATCAAATTTTCGCCAATATATTGACTTACTAGGGCACCTACACTTAAAAACAGCTGAATGCTGGATAACATTGCAATATTTAATCATTTATAGCACGCTGTGAGTAGTATTTGATGCCATTTTGAATAAATTACCTTCCATTATATATTTAATAACAGGTTCGTCGCTTGATATTTTATGTGTAGGGATTGATGTCTTTCATTTTTGAACCATTGTATTCTACACGTCATATTCAGACCGTGTACAACATGGCGCTTAACACATGTTTTTAATTTTGTATTTATTTATATCTGAAATTAACGTTTAAAAACTCTAATAATGTAAACCTGATATTAATTGTTTCAACTAATAAACTATTTAAATGTTACATCGCATCATTCGATCAGGAGTCAAACTGTCATTGTAACAACGGCCACGTGCTTTTACTGTTTTTAAACTCTTTTTAACATTTGCCGTGTTTCTTGGCGCACATTGATCCGGATCAGAAAACATGATCCAAATTTTGTTTTAGATCAAAAATTTTGATTTCAAATCTAGCATGCACCTTTGTGTTGTTTCATGAAAAATGAACTGAACTGGATCAGATCAAACGTCAAGAAACACAGCTATTGTTACACATGTTATTCTCAACCCTACTCGATTCTGCCTTTCTAGCTGTCAATTTAATATTTTTGGATTGTAGTAGTGACAATCAACCGAAAAAACTATTCATCATATTCTATAACTTCAATACCTTAAATAAATATTTTTTTAATTAACATTAATGTATAGACAATGAGTTTGATTAAAATATTTGAGTACGATTGGGCAATACAGGCGTGAATTACAAGTAGTTGTCGACCTTGTCTACGAAAAGCCGACCATATCAACGAGTTATCAATGCCACGTAAACGATTATCTCTGTTAACAACTCTAAACATAAAGAACAATTTCGGGCCTAAGAAGTTCTTAAGAAATACACATTTTTACTAAACTTCATCTGAGATTTTGCAACTTGACCATTTACTCAAATTTGACCAAAGGCTGGTTCTGTCACTTCTTCCTACCATATTGAGCTATTTAAAACGAAATGGCCACCTTATTGTGTCAAACAACGGATATCCTAAATTCCAGAACATTATTTCACATCTCAGAGGATGATACATTTTTTAATGAACTCACATCGCCGCACTCCCTGATATTTTCATCTGATGGTTCGATTCCCAATTACAATTCAGAAGATACAGCGATATCCAGGCTACCTAGGTGGCAACAAGTTCAGGAGAACAAAGTTTTTTTTAAACACTTCCACATAAAGAATACTTCAATAGCCTGCATCAAAGCTACAAATTGAAATCAAACGAAGATCATATCAAAATTGGTGATTTGGTCTTAATAAAAGAAGTCAACTTACCATGTTGTATCCGATGGGAAGAGTTATAGACAATCATCCAGATGATAGTAGATTAGCTCGCGTCAAAACTGCCGGAAACACTCGACTGATTAAGAAATTAAGAGATTAAGAGAATTAGATTGAATTAGATTGATTAAGAGATTAAGAAAATTGCCAAGCTTCACTTTCCTACTAGAAGTACACTCGTCAATGGCATGGATTACCAGGTGTGTGAATATGAAAACGGAGTTTTTTTAGTAAAAAGTACATGTTCATCGTATGATAATGATTAGGAGTATTTTTTTCAAAGTACTGCCCATTATTAGTTATAATGTTTTCCCACCTGTCTGGCAAAAAAATAGTTTTTTTTAAGCAAACCAGTTATCGAACCATTTTCGTATATTTACGTAGGAAGTGGATTGCTCTTAAGGAAGCCCGTGCCCAACCGATGCAAATAAGTGATAATCGGACAGAGTCAAGTCTGGCGACTATCCCGCATGTGAAAAATCACTCTGTGTTGCCTTTCATCATATTCTGGCCGTATTTCACCCAAAGCTTTATTCAAATTTGTCATTTGTTGTTGGTAGCGTTCAGTATTTACGGTTTCACCAAGGCTTAGCAGCTCAACATAAATCACAGTCTTCTGATCCCACCAAATACAGATCATTGTCTTCCATCCGAAGCGATTTGCAATTGCGAAATCCAATTTTTATCGCCAGACACAATTCGATGGAGAAATGAATTTTTTTTTTGTATCTCGCGAGCAACATTTTGCAAGTGATTTTTCGATATTCCTGTTGCCTTTCATTCAGTTTATGCAACGGCTTCTCGCGTGATACATTTAATTGATCTGCGAGTTGTTTTGACTTACAATTCACTGCCTTCTATACTTTTTTTGATGGTCTTACACGTTCTTCGTTTCTCGCGTGAAAATCACCACTTTTGAATTTATTAAACCACTCATAGCATTCGATGTGATTCTGCAACAGTTTTGTTCAAATGATAACAAAAAATCAATAATGTCCGCAAATCGTAATTGTAACACGTAAAAAACATGCGTTATTGTACGAAACTTGGTTATGAATTGGATGTTGTTGACAGATGTCAAAAGAACACAATGGCGCTAGTAATAGGGGAATTAGGAAAATATTTTCATAGCATTTTCGTCCAAATTTCATTTTTCTGGCCTACTGAAGGAATAAGTTTAGTGCAAAAATTTCCAAAACAAAGTTAATTGGGAAACCATTTCACTTTGTTTCGAAAATATTTACACTAAACTTATTCCCTCATTAGGCCAGAAAAATAAAATTTAGACAAAAATGCTATGAAAATATTTTTCCCAATTCCCCTGTTCCCAGGGATAGCATGAATAGCCCCACTGGTAGTTAACAAGATGGCGTGGCAATCAGTACAAATTAAATTTAACATTGTAATAGTGTTCATAGGCGTACGTCTATAATTCAAACAAATTGGTAACCGGCAATAACCAGATTTGGTCGATACAATTCAATATTTTATTACATTGTTTACCAAAAGTGAAAGCACTGGATGAATCCGTTTTTTGATGCATCCAGGTTTCATTAAACATTTTGTATGTAAGTTACACTAAATTTTAAAATTTTTTTATTCAGTTTTGGACTCGTGAAGGTGCAGCAGCTGACCATCATCACAACAACCCAAATTATTAATATTAATCTCAATAAAGATTTTTTTTATTATTTCGTAAAATTAAATTAAAGTTTTTTATTTATTTATTATTATTATTATTATAATTATCTTAAAGTGCCTCACTATATACTTCTACATTTTCAATATAACCTAATGAAACACAAAGATGGGGGTCTATTATGAAATTTTTTCATCTCAGATTTTTCGGATAAATCCGTACTATTATGAACTTATAAAGCAAACTCGAATCGGATTTTTCTGATCACACTAGAAAAAATCCAACTGCTATTTAGATGACGTATTTTGTTTTCGATTGATCATATTTTGATTTTCCATCAAAATATAGAGAAAATTGGTTTATATGTTATTAATATATATTAATAAAATAAATAAATTAATAAAATATTATTAAATGTCTAAATAATTAAATACCAAACATTTACAATGAAAGAGTTTATTATAAGAAATTTCAGACCACCACCATATTTCTAACTTCAGATTCGATAATACAAGTTTCATGCTTGGGTAAATCCGTGTCGGATCGAAAATCCGAGACGAAAAAACTTCATTATAGTTCGCCTACAATTTCTTATTGTCATTGTCGTATCTTACGACTATAGCCACTTCATGTGGTGTTCTGTTACCTAGTTTCTTCAAGTGCCCAGAATATTTTTGACGGATCCATCAAAATATTGTATACCTAGTTAATTTTTATACATTCCAGGTTATTGGCATTCCTTAACACTAAACCTACCGACAGTTCTTGTATACCTATTTTCCTACCGCGTTTGGTCAAATTGACCGGTAAATAAAAATCTTGCATTTTGATTATATTTCGTCAGCGTAGATCATTTTCTCACATAAGAAACTAAACTGGCGGTATTATATCGTAAATTTTACAAAAGTTTGAAAACGGTCAATTTGATCGGCGTTGGTAGGTTTAGTGTTAATATTTGTTTAAAATTTCATTAGTTCGGCAATCTTTAACTGTTCAATTTTTCTTAGGTATAGGTTGAGGGGGAGGGGGGGCAGTCTAGTGAAGAACAATGTACTTTCAGTAATCCTTATAATACCATACATCCTTTATTCTTGTAGATAAGAAGGGGTTTGCATTGTGCCGTACGAGCTGTGCCTTATAAATGGTTGGCCAAATCTAGAAGACAGAACGAAAAAACAAGAAGGAGTAATATCATACGGGCCGCAAATTTTCACCATAGGGGTTATAAACTGAAGAGAGGGAGTAGCAAAATAAGTTTGCTGCATATTATTTACCATATAGTGTTGTAAAGAATAATAAATAGTTAATAACATTTATGTAATGTTGCAATATAACAACGCGTATTTATATTTTTCATTTTATGTTGAAAGATAAACTGACAAATGGTACACCATCCATATACACATAACATAATTTTATATTCCTTAAGTACGTACTCGTATTATAGATAGACGATAGAATGATAGATGTTGCATACACGAACATATTTATGTACAGGATCGATATACGTACATCTTATGAGTATTATAAGCTTATTTTTTTTTATTATTACAACCAATAATAATAACAATAATGAAAGCTTAGTCGTGTTGATTTTATGTCAAAACGAAATAATGAACATGGATTTTTATAATACATATAATGTTGAACATATTTTTTCATGTCGTTTTTTTTATATGCTTTAGTTATTCTCTGAATATAAAGATTTATTAATACCTATATTATTAATGTTCATTGAATCTACTATCTAATTATTATTAAATATAGGTTGTGGGTAAAAAATATTTTATAATCCTATCAGGATTGATGAGATTTTTATTCTATTTTCGTATATGTACTTTCATTCGCATGTCACGATAGATCTGTATTCAAGAAATTATCAGGAATATAATTTGATTAAGGTTAAGAACTTTTTTATTTTAATATGATTGGTTTTCAGTAAAATATTAATAACTTTGCGCATTTCATGCTACTTGCATTTGTCGTAGTGGAATTGGATTTTTTAGGAGTGTTGCATATTGATCCAATACAAGTAGTCTTATAAAAATTTTAAATTATTGTGGACCAGTAAATTGACCAGTTCTATTAACGCGAAATTAACATGACTGGGTGTAGTGTAGGGCAACGCAGTGTTTCAAAATTTTAAATTTGAATATTTCGAAAAAAAATGCAAAATTGAGGTTTTGAAAGGAACATGAAAGAACGTGCTCCAAGAATTTCTTTAAAGCAAAAATTGGACACGTTCTTGTGCCTAAGGGCACTCACCACTCTCCCAGCCCTGATGTTCTGGACCACGCCCAAATTAGAAAAACATATTCGTTTAGAAAAAAACAATTAGAAAAACATATTCAATACGCTCAAAAAAAATTTTTATTGCAAAAATTGGACACGTTTTTGAGTCAAAGGGCACTAACCACTCACCCGGTCCTGATGTGCTGGACCACGCCTACGAAGGTACGCTCAAAGAATTTATTTAAAGCGAGAATTCAACACATTTTTGTGGCGAAGGGCACTCACTACTAACCCGGCCTGACATGCTGGACCATGCCCAAATTAGAAAAATATATTCGTTATTCCACGAAGTCACGCTCACTGAATTTTCTTAAAGCAAGAAATCGCCATAAACGTGTCTAAGGGCACCCACCACACTCATCTGGCCCTGAAGTTATGGAGCACGTCCAAATTAGAAAAACATATAAATTAATAAAACATATTTGTATATAGTGATGAACTTGTAGAACAAACCAGTGGATGAAAAATATGCGATACACCTGGTGATTTGAGATGACGATCTTAAATGCTGCGTAGATGGCCGATTGATGAGTTGTAGAAACAGAAAAGAACACGAACTTGTATATTTTATTTATTTTAATGCGCTTTAGACTGAACTGTTACAATTATTGAATTAATTTAATTGGTATTATATTTTATTTGCGTGTCTTCACTCTTCGCCAGATTACAGAGAATAGAATTCTTATAATTAATTTTACAATATAGTTTTACAATTATATACGTTAATATAACTACTGTCATTTTCACAATTTATAATAAATGTAGATTGTATAAAATTTGACTATAAATGTACTATTACTAATATTACATGAAGTACTAGTACGATATTGTAGCTGCGGTTACATGGTTAAATACACTCATCGTACTACTACTCTAGTACAACATAAAAAATTGACAACAATGACAGCTTGTTTTGTGTTTACAACATAATAGAAAAGATAAGTATTACAATTAATTTTAACAATATAAATTATTAATGAAATTCTTAATTCTAGGTAACTAATTACTAATTGGATAGTTTACAATGTTTGGTAAGTAAAAGTGAGATATTTGCTTATGACGTTAATTTTGTTTACTTTTAGGTATATGATGAAACTGGAATGTCAGCTGATCCGGATTTATTGGTTTCGATGGCCTTCGACCGTTGTATATGTTCCGCAATAACCAATAAATATAAATGTTAAATTTGTGTAACTCAGCTGGTGTTTTATTTGGTTCAACATACTCCCACGCCTTAAGGAATTTTATTCCTTAACAAGTAATGCGATAATTTTGTGTACTGGACGTTTCAGTTCTTCCTTCGCTGTTGTTACGGTTACCACTTTTGTGACATCATCACTACCAGGATGAACATTGTTGATGCTGCCCAATTTCCAGTGACGAGAATATAAATTGTCATCCAGTATAAAAATACCGCCATCGACTTCGAATGTATGATTTGGCGATTTCTATTTATTATATGTATGCTGCAATGATGTAAGATAGCGGCTAATGATTCGTCGACCAGGAAATGTTCCGGTGTTAGTATTTCCCAATCAGTTGGATCATCGTGAGTCTTACATATTGGCCTCGAATTAAGTAGGCCCTCAACAATGAAGGTGGTCATTTGGAACTTGTGCGGTGTCGCTGTTGCTACCCATGAATCGGCATAGTATGGAGCTTGTGGTGTAATGACATGGAAAATTATATGTTTCTGCAAAAGAAAATCAGAGATTAAACGGTTGCTAGTTTGATTACTAATTTGTGGTTTCAGCTGCTTCAGTTCGCTGTTGACACCAATAAGTTGTTGCACTCGTTGTTGTATTTTGTTGAAAAGAACTCGAGTAGACACTGTGCACGATCTTATAGATTTTTTAATTACTGTGCTTGCGCCTGTTATACAATAATTTGTCCGTAATATGCTCAATGTTATGGATTTATCTGCGTGCATGTTGTTTGTTTGGATGTCACGAATTATCGATTCACAAATTGTACGCCTTTTAGGTAAGACGACCGGATGTTTGGCCGAGTAACTTGAAGATGAGTTTTTTAAACGCCCTCTAAGTCGTAAAAATCCGACTGCATCTATGAAAGGATCCAATGATGACAAGAAATTTGTTGATGATATCGTACGGATCTTTTTGAGAAGAGACAGTTCGGTATGGAATACTGTTTTTTGGATATTGTTAATAATAAGTTTAGCAGCATTCAGCTCGATTGGAGTAACTGGAGATATCATCAAATTTTGGTTCGCTCGTCCTAATCGTAATACATACAACATTACTTTCCGTATTGTGACACGAGATGAACATTTTCTTAGAATATTCGAAACAACATCATCTTCACAAATTGTAACGGTCATGACGATACTATATTTAGACCGTTCCTCTAACACTAGCTCGTCATTATATACTGCAGTTGAGTTTGGTTTTGGCCAGTTGTCTTCTGGTTTATACAGCCAATTTGGTTCATTCCACCGTAGATGCAAATTTGGTAAATCTGGTGGTTTTGTGTCTCTCGAAATGATATCAGCGGGGTTTCCTTTGGATGCTACAGGTCGCCATCTGCTTCGCGTTTTCGATTGGAAGTTTGATTGACTGGTTGACTGCTTACTCCATGTGCTTGTGACTAACCAGCCTAATTTCGATGCTTGAAGTGTTGGCAATACATTGATCAAACGGTTTTCTGGAGTGAGAATTTGGACGAATACATCTGCTCCTAAAAGTATATCAATTTTATTAGGGTTAAAAAATTGTGGATCTGTTAATTTAAAGCCTGCCAGCAGATGTTTCTTATAAATGATGTGCGTTGTTGGTAATGGACTGGTTTTATTGCTTATAATATGAGCTGTTACGTGTATCGCGCATTGCTTGTCGATACGTGAATAGTTTGTCATATTGGTCTTCTCTGTTGATTTTCCAGCTGTAGTTGATCCTAATCCGTAAATTATTGTGGAAGGTTGACTTCGCATTAGGTTTAGGCGTCTAGCGTAGGATTCGGTCACGAAACATGATTGTGAGCCGGAATCCAATAACGCTCGGAATGGCTGAAGTTCTCCGGTACGTGGTTCCGCGTAAATAACGGCTGTAGGTAGTACCGTGGTTGGCGATGAAAGGCATGAATGAAGGACGCTCGTGTTAGTAGTCGGCTGAATTGGTGTTGATACGCTATTTGATTTGGTAGTGTCTTCGGCTGATGTATCCTTAAATGTAGTAGACGTTTGACTTGAACTTCGTTGTGCTTCTGAGTGGCCCGTGTGGAGCAAAGTATGATGTCGGGTGCTGCAAATGAGACATGATGATTTCGAGAAACAGTTAGTATTCACATGACCTTGTTTTAAACAATTCCGGCATAAATTCATCTCCGTCACTAGTTTTGTCCTAGCTTCCACAGTTTTATTTTTAAACACTGGACATCTAAATAGTGGGTGTTGTTGTTTACAGGCGTGGCACTCAACTGTGGTGCTGGTGTTCGTGGATATAAACGTTTTGAGAGATGGTTTGGCTGGAACTCTTTTATTAGCAGCTTCACAAATATCCAACGCATCACCTCTTTTATTCAAAAATTGCAGCATATCATCAAATGAAGAAAAGTCTCTCTTGGTTTCAGTGTCTATGTTTGGCAGACGCACGTGTTGCGACAAATTGACTCCTTCGTAAAAAGTTTTTTGCTGGTCAATAAACTGCTCCAGTGTAGTATTGAGATTTTGGGTGCAATTTATTTGACCATGATTGTGACTGCATGCCTCACGAAGTAGTGCGCGTGCCTTGTAATAAAGTTCATCAACGGCGTCAGTAATTGATTCATACGCTGGGTCTTCGTATAGTTGTCTCTCAATCTCATCGAACGTTTGGTATGTCTGTTCTAGAAGTTCGAGTTGACCCTTGATATCCTCGACTGGGGTAGCGTCGGTTAGTTTTTCTCCAAACCGTAAAATAAGAATTATTTGAGTACGCGCTCGATCCCGTAACCGTAATAATCGTTTACACATTATATTTTTTCACAGAAATTGCACTGAAACACTTGTTTTAAATGCGTACACTAGCACTATATAACTGTTCTTAATATTATCAGTCGATAATTATCCGCTATCGTTTTACCGTTTTTAACCGCGGTATATATTTATAGATCCATGTAATTTATCGTCAATATAAAAGATAAATTCTACTTAACTGACTGTGGGTATTTCCCGGGTTTCGGCACCAAAAAATGTATATAGTGATGAACTTGTAGAACAAACCAGTGGATGAAAAATATGCGATACACCTGGTGATTTGAGATGACGATCTTAAATGCTGCGTAGATGGCCGATTGATGAGTTGTAGAAACAGAAAAGAACACGAACTTGTATATTTTATTTATTTTAATGCGCTTTAGACTGAACTGTTACAATTATTGAATTAATTTAATTGGTATTATATTTTATTTGCGTGTCTTCACTCTTCGCCAGATTACAGAGAATAGAATTCTTATAATTAATTTTACAATATAGTTTTACAATTATATACGTTAATATAACTACTGTCATTTTCACAATTTATAATAAATGTAGATTGTATAAAATTTGACTATAAATGTACTATTACTAATATTACATGAAGTACTAGTACGATATTGTAGCTGCGGTTACATGGTTAAATACACTCATCGTACTACTACTCTAGTACAACATAAAAAATTGACAACAATGACAGCTTGTTTTGTGTTTACAACATAATAGAAAAGATAAGTATTACAATTAATTTTAACAATATAAATTATTAATGAAATTCTTAATTCTAGGTAACTAATTACTAATTGGATAGTTTACAATGTTTGGTAAGTAAAAGTGAGATATTTGCTTATGACGTTAATTTTGTTTACTTTTAGGTATATGATGAAACTGGAATGTCAGCTGATCCGGATTTATTGGTTTCGATGGCCTTCGACCGTTGTATATGTTCCGCAATAACCAATAAATATAAATGTTAAATTTGTGTAACTCAGCTGGTGTTTTATTTGGTTCAACAATATTAGTTAATCCACGGACACGTTCAAAGAATATTTTAAAGCAAAAATCCGACACGTTTATGTGTCTAATGGCACCCACCACTCATTCGGCGTTGGTGTTCTGGACGACGCCTAACTTAGCAAAACATATTCGTTAATCCACGAAGACACGCTTAATGAATTTCTTCAAACCGAAAATTCGACACATTTTGTGTCAACCCACCACTCACTCGGCCCTGATGTGAATCCACGAAGATACGCTAAACGAGTTTATTAAAACTCGTTTTTTACCGTTGTTCCAATTTTGGACATATAAATTTACACCTAATTTCCATCGACCCTATCTTACAGGAACGGCAACAATATTATAGTAGGACTATATAAAACTAATACATCACATGATTTATATTTCGGATTCCCCTTTTGTTAAATTTAGTGTCAGTGAAATTCAGTCTGCATGTTGGGTATTTTATTGCTCCGGAAAAAAATAAAAAAATATTTAAATAAGAGAATTATTTTATTAAATTTGTGCATTAGTCAAATCTGAAAGTTGCCCGAAAAGGATATAATTAAAAGTAAGTGAAAAAGAGGTTTATTTACCCTATATTTTAAGCTCTGATTATTCTGTGTCCAAAAATGGAACAACCGTTGTAACTAACTATTTTCTTCTAGATGACAAAAAAAAAGCTGTTGCTGAAATGGAGAAATGGCAAGATGAAAATGAGGATGAACCCGAGTTGCCGGATATTACTATTATACCTCCTGCTGGTTTCGAAGGAATAAGTGAAGAAGAATTTTTTGACGAAAATATCCTGGACGTGCATAATATAATCGATATAATCGAAGATTTCCCTCATGATATTGCAGGTACAGTGGAAATACGTTTGGATGATACAATCTTGGATGCTGATGCTATCTGGGATGTTTTAGATGATGCTATCTGGGACGAGCAGCAGGCGAGGGTTCAAAATCAAAACTACAATTATAAATTAATCGACACACAACAACGTTCAATTTTTACACAAAATATTTTTTTTTATTTGGGGTTTTTAACCAAAGTGATGTTATTGCAAAGCTGGCTTGTTACTGAATGAATAATTTTTTCTGATTAATTTTCTATGACAATATTTTAAGTTGCGACATCTCGATTTGAACATCATAACCTTCGAATACAATTTTTAGTACAATATGATTTCTTACTTTTAGTTCTAATCTATTACTTATTGATTTTAAATTTACAAACAGTTGTCAAAAAAATATAAACAAAACAAATCGGATTCAATTTTTGATCGTAAGTAAATTATACATAATTATGCATAGAATGCAATAAATAATCAAATTTTATTAAAAAATTTCTTTTCAGATGTATTTTCAGCAGCGGTCCGCTTTCATCCGATCTGTCCTCTCAATTTGATTGTGATGACGACGCTTGACGTTCAACATGGGACGAAGATGATTTACTCCCATTGGGCCAACTATTACACCGTAACACTATACCTATATACAACAGTAAGTGGAGTTTACCTCAATCACAAAAAATAGAATTTTTGAAAAAAAACCGAAAATTATTGAATTCGGGAGAAAAGAACCGTTAAAAAACCTACTAGCTGAAAAAACGCCAATTGAATTATTTCACGAGTTTTTTGATAAATCTGTATACAAATTGATACTACAACAAAGTAATATATATGCTAGTCAAAAAAATGTTATCAACTTCATCTTGACTCTTTCATATTTAAATCGTTTTTGGGAATCCTTTTGTTTTCTGGACATCATCCTGTGCCAAGAACACCTATATTGGTCGGTATCTTTGGATTATGATTTTATAATTATAAGAAATGCAATGCCACGAAGTTTCTTTTTTAAAATAAAATTTAGCTAGCATTTAGCAGATAACAATAAAATTGATGCTTCAGTTAAATTTTATAAAGTGAGAACATATATGACCATAATATCCAGTAATTATTCGAAATTTGGATTTTTTTCACATATTTTATCTATAGACGAATCAATGTGGCCATATCACGGACGTCATAGCTGCAAAATGTTCTTTCGTGCCAAGCCTATTAGATCTGGTTACAAGATTTGGTGCATGACCTCTGCAGATGGATTTTTATACAAATGTTTTTCATATGGCGGTAAATCTGAGACTTTCAATCCAGAAAGAGGAATAGGAGAAAATGTAGTACGCAATCTTTTAGAAATTGTCAGCCGGAGAAACATCGCGTATATTTTGATAATTTTTTCAGCTCGCAATAAACTGATGGCGGGTTTGGCAATTAACTGATGGCGGGATATTTAGTGAATCAAAATACGTTAAAGTTTTAAAAATCGTTAAAATTGCTCCACTGATTTTATGTGCGGTATGGAACCGGTTAAAGGGAAAATTCGACACATTTTTATGTTAAAGAGCACCCACTACTCACCCGGCCCTGATAATATGGACCACGCCCAAAAAAAACATATTTGTAAATGCACGAATACGCTCAAAACAATTTTTTTAAGCAAAAATTTAACATATTTTTGTAGCGAAGGGCACCCACCACTCACCCGGCCATAATGTTCTAGACCACGCCCAACTTAGAAAAACATACACGAAAACACGCTCAAAGAATTTCTTCGTTAATCCACGAAGCCACGCTCAAAGAATTTGTTCAAACCGAAAATTCGAAGGGTACCCACCACTCACCCGGCCCTGATGTTTGGACCACGCCCAAATTATAAAACATATTTGTTAATCGACGAAGACACGCTCAAAGAATTAACATGTTTATTAATCCACGTGTCTAAGGGCACCCACTACTCATCCAGCCCTGATGTTCCAGACCACACTCAAATTAGAAAAACATATTCGATAATCCACGAAGACACGCTCATAGAATTTTTTTAAAGCGAAAATTTTACACATTTTTGTGTCGAAGGGCACCCACCACTCATCCGGCTCTGATGTTCTGGACCACGCCCAACTTTGTACATAATATTCGTTAATCCCCGAAGACACGGTCAAAGAATTTTTTTAAAGCGTAAATACAACACATCTCTGTGTCAAAGGACACCACCACTCATTCGGCCTTGATATTTTGGACCATGCCCAAATTAGAAAAACATATTCGTTAATCCACGAAAACACCTTCAAAAAATGTATTTAAAGGGAAAACTCTACACATTTTTGTGTTGAAGGGTATACCCACCACTCACCCGGCCCTGATGTTCTGGACCACGCCCAAATTAGAAAAACTTATTCGTTAATCCACGAAGACACACTGAAAGAATTTCTTTAAAGGGAAAATTCTACACATTTTTGTATTGTAGGGCACCCGCCACTCACCCGGCATTGATGTTCTGGACCACGCCCAGGTTCTTTACAATTTAAAGAACTTCTGTGTAAACGACATTTCGCATGAACACTTTGTCACAATTAGGAACTATAATTATCCCTGCTAACAAGCAGCAAGGTATTGAAATATCAATGTACATCCAATGGCTACTCTCTATCTGCCATCAACATCAAGTTTTAACATTAATTTTCGAACAGTTGCACGTGGAGACGTAAATTTCCAGCTAATTGATAAATGTCATACAATCATTTTCTACCGAGGTATGTAAACTTCTTTGTTTACCAGATATTGACTATGATGACTTGATTTATAATATTTATACATTCAAAACAAGAAGTATTAACAAACAAGAAGTATAGAGCATTTTTACAATAGATTTTTAATATAACAAAACGAGCGACGCTTTTAAATACCAAAACACAAATGATTTTTAAATGTCAAATCTATGGTACATTTACCACATACGACGCCATTTTCATTGTTTTGTATACCAGTTTTGTTAACGTTATGGCAGACAATTATGTCAGGTGGAGTGGCCGTGGTATTAATAACAAAAATTACCATGTCGGTGACGCGAATCATAAAATTTTAACCATCCAAAAAAATCGCCCAACGTGCCTATAGTAAAAAATGTCCTTATTGAAAGTTATTCTGCATTCTCTGTTTTACTGTTTGTAATAAATATTCTCATTATATAAAAGGGTCTGTCTAGCAATTCTTATAATCATTTCATATAAATTACTTGTTATTAGTCAGTAAAACGAGAAACGGCACTACACTCAGAAAAGTAAGACTATTGCCTTTGAAGATGTATCTGTAAAAACTATAGATGTGATTAATTTTAAAGGTAAGACACATGCAATGTTTGTTAATGCAAAAAATTAGTTTATAGCCTAGTTGTTAGGTCTAATTTCGATATTTTATTCTGTGATGAAGTTTGAATGGACCTGTATTGAATGAACAATGTTAATTTGAAATATTTTCTGCATACCTTTTTTACAGCGAGTGTCAGAATTAGTAAAAAAAATATGTAATACACCAAAAAACACTTGGAACAAGCTTTTTTTGAATTTGTTCGAAATCAAAATTCCCAACATAAAGTATTCGCGAAAATGAGGGGCAAGAAATCGGACCAATGGCAGACTGAAAATTCATAATTCATTTCTAATTCTATACATCTCAACTAATTTATGCAAATTGTGCCTGTTGTCAATAAATTCGATTCAAACTGGATACACATAAAATATAATATATCATTGTGAAATTCCGAGCTTTTCTAGTTGAAACACACTTCGACGAGTTTGAACTCATTTTTAACTTCAGATCATACCGAGGTCGGACGTACCATAACAGACGAGACAGCAGGTGGAGCATATAGTTATTATTGTTTGATGACCACTCATCAACAATTCCTGTTTCAAGAAATTGGTTCAACGATAGGTATTTCTACAAAATCCAACCTTTCCTGGAGAACTATACGTGCCACATTAAAGAAATATTCATTTTACTATCACTCCAGTTAAGAATATAATTTCACTAGCCTCAAAATTATAAGTTGCATATAATCCCCCACTTAATAAAAATGAAATCGTTTCATGTGCCCCAAGGTTTTGTTAGATAAAAAATTTATTTTGCTACTTTGATAACGCAACGGCAAATTGAGCCTAAGTTGCCGAGCAGGACAATAAATCGTCGATTAATATTTCAGTTAGACTCATAATTTGAAACTGAAGTGAAATTTAAAAAAATAATATTTCTCTGTACAGATTAAAGACTTGCTCTATCAAGGTTACAACCTACCCTTAAATTTGTTGAGAGATCCATTATATAAAAGAAATGAATATACAAAACTCGATTATACTCCATCGATCCACTTCAAGAAATTGGAACCTTTATATTTATTACAACAGCCCACACACAAAAATTACACTTCCTGTGCCAGAAATTGGTATCCCAGAGTTTAGAGCACCAACCCAAACCCCACAAAAATCGACACAATTTCAACAAATTACGATCCAATTCAAGAAATAGGTATTTTCGGATTTATTACAAGAGCCCACAACCGAAAAACTTGATCATAAAGCATCGAATTACCTTCTTTTACAAGAAAAGAGTCATTTAAGTTTATTACAACAGTCTACAGGAATAAACATCGATCATAATGTATCGAATTACATTCCTTTACAAGAAACGGATAACCCTGATTTTTTTTATTTTTTTTTTGGAATGATCCACGATATTTTAACAATAAAATTTTCACCCTAGTGAAATAATGCACAATCAATTTCAATTAAGTTTCAATTAAGGAATATGTTCAACACATTTTAAAAGATTGACTTGTGGGTAATTTTTCTTGAATGGTCGTGACATGTTCTCTTACCGGGACGAACGAATCGAACGATTCCTTGGGTCGGCGATATACATATAACGTTATATATATAACGAGTCCTTTATACTAACATGCTTGTTGCGTCAAATTTTAATTTAAAAATCGTTTCACCAAATTACAAAAAATTGACGGGTGGGTAGGTTTTCTGTAATGCTTATGATATGGACTCTTACCGGGATAAACGAATTGAAAGATTCTAGGGGCTAGCGAGAATCGTGTTACCTTTCTGTACAAAAAATATGTACCTCTTAATTTACTGCAATTGCTCACACCCATAAAAATTGATTATAATGCATTGAATTACCTCTACCTCTACAAGAAGAAAATTTGTTACATCGAATTACCTTCCAGTACAAGAAATTGGAATCCCTGAATTTATTTCAACAACCCACGCACTCACAAAAGTCGATCATAGTTTATCGAATTACATACTTAAACAAGAACTAGGAGTTCCTAAATTTATTTGAAAATCCCAGATTTCTATGTGCGTGTGGGCTGCACTAATAAATTCGAGTGTACCTATTTCTTGAACAGCATTCGATGTATCATATTTTGTGAGTGTTGAGTGTTAATGAATTCATGGGTACCAATTTCTTATACAGTGAGGATTTATTTTTGTATGTGTGGGCTATTGAACTAAATTCAACGATACCCGCATATTGTACCGGGCGATTTCTGTTGTAAAAAATTCAGGAGCACCAATTTCTTGTACATGAAGATAACTCGATGCATTATGTTTGAAGTTTTGTGGGTGTGGGGTATCGGAATAAATTCAGAGCTAGTCTTTTTTTGTACAGAAATGTATTTCGATTCATCATTTACGAATTTTTGCATGTAGGCTGTTGTAATAAATTGTAGGGTACCTTTTACTTGTACAGGAAGATAATGCGGTGCTTATGATTTATTTTCATGGATAATATAGACTGTGGTGATTAATTGGGTATACATATTGCTTGAACATAATGTGTTGTTTAACTAATTTGATGGTGGGTGGTTACAATTATAGCAAGTCGGTTGGCACCTTTACAAAGGAATATGGTTTTGAAAGAACTTCACTCCATAGGGGTTGTTTTTAGAGTATAGACTTTTCCAATATATTGTAATGTGAATGAAACACCACCTCTCAGAACCATAGAATAGAAATTAGTAGAAATCTGAAAGACGTGGTTCATTAAAAAATCTGGTTTTTAAGTGGTTACGGTCAATAAGTATATATCCCATAAGTATTTAGAATTGAAAAAATACTCAAAAATTAATCTTCAATTTTTGAAAATTTATAATAACTACAAATATTTTAACAATATATGGAAATAATTAAACTTTTGGGAAAAATTTTGAGTGAAAGTTATGAATTTAAAATCTTTAAAACAAAATACCTACACTACGAATCGCACAGAGGTAATCAAATCGATTCTGAATTAGCATTTGATCTAAAAAATTAGCAATTGAAGTAAATATCCAAACTTATTTAGCCACTTGCTCAGGAATCTCCGACATTTTTGTTATTCGAGATAGAATATTATTGAATATAACTCAGAATTCATAAACATTGTTCCCAGCATGCAGCTATGTCTGATTTCTTATATAAAATGCTAATTCAGAACCGTTTCGATCGCCTCTGTGCGATCTCATCTGTAGAGACCGATTTAAAAAAATTCAAATTAATAAGAATTTTTAGAATTTTACTCAATAATATTCTCTCTCGAATAACGAAAAACTTTCGAGGTTCCCTACCATGTGGCTAAGTAAGCTTGGTTTCATACCATTCATTCTGTTAATTATCAAATACTAATTCAGAACCATTTTAATCAACTCTCTTCGATTCGTACAGTGTGTTTTGTTTCAAAGTAATTCGATTCATAACTTTCACTCAAAATGTTTATATTATATTTTCTATTTAATAGTGCTGAAATATTTGTGTTTATAAGATTTTCAAATATTATTATGTAAGTTCAATTTATGGAATGTATCCTTTCATTTAAATTACTTGTACGTCACAGTGTATATTTTGTTATTTGGAATAAACTTCAGAAAAAAGAAAATTTTTAAATAGTCATTATTAATTTGTCTCCCAGAAATATTGGCCCCATTTCCCATATTAATAGAAACAACGTTTGTTATACTTCAAATAATAAAATTAGAGATCAAATTTGAGTAAAAATATTAAAATGCCAGTAATACCCAACTTATTAGTTTATTAAATTGCTCAAACAAAACATTATCAACTTGATACAACATGACACTTTTATATACAAATAAGAAGTTTTAGTTTTAAAATATTAAATCTTTTTGTAAATGCTACAGCACCCAAAATATTAGAAAATAAAACTTGAAAGTTCACATTAAATCTGCCACTTCTGTGGCTGACTATTCTAGCTTTCTCTGGGAATAGGGAATTGGGAAAATATTTTAGTAGAATTTTTGCCTAAACTGTATTTTTTGATCTATTGTATGGGAACTAGTTTAGGTGTTAGCTAAATTATTCCAACAGTACGCCATGAAAAAAATTTCCCAATTCCCTATTCTCACGGAAAGCTAAAATAGTGCCAATGTTCGACAAACATCACTAGGGCCAATAAAATGATCGAAAAATCTTAAGATTGAATTTCATTCTGGTCAGTCAATCCGCTTGACCTGCACAGTGGCCGAATTTTTGTTGAAAAACTGTTTTTTGCTTGAAAGCGTAACTTTTGATTTAATTTTGAAAACCTGATCTGGACCAATAGCGATGCAAATTTAATTTAAAACTTTTCTGTTCATTGTCGTTCCTCTCGTAAATTATAAACTTTTTAATGCTTTGCTGAAAACGGAAAAGCATCTATGTATACTTTTACTTTAGTTAGACCAATTTTGGCCAAAAATAACTGGGATCTCCATATGTAAAAACATTAGTGTGAAGTTTAACCTTAACTTGAATAATTTTTTAAGCTTCACCCAAAAATGTAAGAAACATAAATTTTATTAATTCTAAAAAGCTTTTTCAGGCAATTTTTCAGAATTTTTTTTATTTTTTAAAGTTTATGGGCAAGGATTTACATTAACGTTTTAATTCTAGGCACAAAATAAAGGATATCGCATTCTCGGAAAATTTTTATTGATAAATTCATCTTGCATGTATATACTAAATAAATACATAAAAATATTTAGAGGGTTCAATTTGAATATTTAGCTTGTTAGACTGTGCTCCACTGTCAATTAAAATGAAATCTGGAAAAACTCCTGTGTGGAACTGTTTACGTATACCCTACACTGCGTCCCAATATTCACAATTACTACTTATTTAATTGAGAATTAGATCATGGTATTTAGCTTTTAGGGTCGTTTCACTATAAGCAAATGGGACAAAAACTATCGTAAAGCTTGTTTCTCACGTTAGCGACCTACAATATGTAGACTACTTGACACAAAATATATATTATAAATTATAGCAAATGGTGAGTGATTTTTGTTTCACATACTCTACACTTTCGTCTATTATAAAATAAAATTTTCAACCTATTTTTTAGAGAGATTTAGAAGTTTTTGACATCGAAACGCAGTTCTTTATACATTATGTGTTATGTCCTCAAAAAATGAATCATACCCGTCAAAAGAGTTAAATTCAGATAGAATTAAATCTTGCTTCATTTTTACTGTTAACCACAATATGCCCGCTATCCTCCTCACACCCTGAATGGATGAGTACTTAAAACCGTCGCATAATAGGAATCGCTCCTTCGTAGCTAACTCTAATTTTTAAATGCAATTTTTTTTTCACTTAAAGACACTGTAAACCTAAATAAACACAAAAACTAAAAAGAAAATATTATTAGAAAAAAAAAAATCAGTTGGACTGTTGATTCAGGTTTGAGCTGTTTAGGACACAACTACGAAGTAGGTACACTTTTATAAAAACTAATCTCTTCCATGTTTTGACTTTTTTTGCAAAATTAACAATTAGAATCTCATTGTCTGTCTTTTCGTTGATCAAAAATGCCAAACATCAAAAAAATCAAATACCTAAACTAATAAAATCTAGCAGGCAAGTTCAACATTTTTTATTTTTCTAACTGAAAAGCTTATTTTTGTTTGTGTGCTTTTCTTTAGGTTATATTATTATAAATTTCTCGTTCAGTAAATTTATTTTCATTTTATCAGCCAAAAAAAACATTTTATCGTTATAAACTTAATAATTCTTACTTTATTTCTTCTTTGTCGACTTCCTTATGTTTCGTTTGTTGTTCGGTGTCAAATAATATAAAAAAAGAAATATAAATCAAAATATCGAGAGGTTGTAACTTTTTTTATTTTATTTGGTTTGTTTTTCTTTGATTTCCGATTTGCTGTTTGTATTTAGGAAACTCTATCGAAAGTTTTTTCCGAAATTTATTTTTTTTTTTATTTTGGTTTGATAACAAATACAGTATCATAGACAGTAAATTTAATTTTATGGGCGGAATAATATCTAATAATCATAAAAAATAAAATTTAAATGTGATTATAACTTTTTTTGGTGATAAACTTCACATTTGGTTATCTTTGTTTATTTTTAGCAGGGGTCCAGAAGTTTGGTTTTCCGCCTGATCTCAAATTAATGCTAAATTAAATTATTAATTTAATGAAGCATATATTGGAAATATTTAGAATGATTACTTTGGGGTTTTATGTTTTGGCGTAAATGTATTTTGAAAATGACGTAAGCTAAAATTTAGATTAAAAATTTTGCAAGAACTCAAAAAGTTTGATTTGTATCTAACTCCTGCTTTTACACATAAAATACATATATAACAAGAGCGATATAGACGACTACACAACTTCTTATATACCGTTACAATATTTATTATGTAAAGGAGAATCAAACTTATAAAGTTTATTTTAATTTTCAAACAAAAGCTGTTCAAACTTTATGGTCCTTGATAAAATATAATAATTTTTTTTATTTATTCCTATTTAAAAAATTTTCTGCATAGAAGTAAATATTTTCTGCATACGCTTCCAACAATTCGTATCAGAAATGATCAGTTTACGAAGACGCAACCTTTGTCACAAGAAAAAACTATTGGTTTTGTTTGTAAGACTAAGGTTTTACATATGATCTTCTGGGTTGCGTCGGGCCCACCGTACACTCTTTTACACATAAAACACCGAGGGATTGAATATGTAATTTAGCTGATACATATAATTGGCCATATGACTGGAACCCTAGCTTTAGAAATAAAATTATGTAAAGCCAGATTTGAATTATTTCAATATTCAGTCTATTTATAATAAAATTTATTTTATTTTTTAGTTTCTGAATATCCAAACAACAAATTCACACTCATCAAGAATATTTTTATTAACAACTGTGTCTTTTAAATGCAAATTGCGTTATTTACGATTTGCTAAATTTTGGCAAATAATCCCAAGTGTTATGGAATAAACAAAGTATCAAATTCGATTATTTACCTGATATTTTCATTTACCATGGCGGAAGTTAAATGCAAAAAGGTTTCTTTAAGTATTAAATTAGTTTCAAAATGCTACATTTGCACATACATTTATTCAAAACTCGTTATTTTCTGTAATAATTTTGAACAAAACGAAATAAGCTTAAATATAATTGGTGGTAAAGTTTTGACACTTGTTGAGCTAAAAAAAATACACAAAACTACATCGAAAACCAATTTTGCGAACTCGGCAGTATAGCGAATGGTAAATCTACGAAAATCTTGATGACGAAAATGCTTATGATTTCTATACTTACTGTTGAAAATAATAATTACGCCACACGTATTTAAGCAACCCCTTAGCTCTATTCAAGTTGAAGAATCCACGGTCTTGTTTCAATCAAATTTTACATTTCTATACCTACCAAATTCTATATAATTCATTTGAAAAAGGTCTTTAAGGTTAGAAATATTGCTTAGGTTCATTTAAATTGACAGGTTTCCATCGGCATTTCCAAAATTTATATTCGTTTCTCATTTTCATCACTAAGTTTAGTTCCATCCTCTTCGATTGAGATGACAGCAATATAGCGGCTGAACCGGAGCAACTCAATACAAATTTCCACAAATCAAGATCGTCTTGCAATCATTTGCTGAATTCTTCAAATTTGTTATCAAAATCGGTCAAGCTGATCTGTTTTTAAATAGAGACCTGCATCTCATTCAGAATGCAGAACTCATCACAATCGATTCTTAGTACTCGAAAATCCTTCTTCACCACTTTTAAATAAATTCGTTGGGCCTGAAAACCTCTATATAAATTTTTACCAAAATTAGGACTCATCGCACTCCAATCCTGGCGTTATAAAACCTTTATCACTTCAATTAAAAAAAAATCCCGAATCCCACCGAAGGACCACCTAAACAAAATTTCCCGAAATTAACGACCCATCGGAATTGATTCTTGAAATTTAATTCCTTGACATTCTCTTTATCAATTTTTATCAAAATCCTCCTGGCTAAAAAAAAAATGAATAAAGAGATCCCGACCACACCAGACGACATTAAAATTGTTTGAGGCGGAACAAAATTTGAACACGGAACTAAGATCAAACCATTAATTTGATAGCAAAAGCTACAAATCAGTATGGTTATTCACAACAATCCACATTTTAAAAAAATCGCAATTTCTGTAAATCAACCAACATGTGGTGAATTCCGCAATATGATGAAACATGTCGCTAGATACCTATTAAACAAGAATCAAAAGACACAAGGCAAAACAACATGACACAACATAGTACAAACATGGTGCACAAGACGCAACATAATGCAATATCTAGCAACATCCCATAACATGATGCAACATTAAGCCACATGGTGCAACATGATGACACATTACGCATACTGGTGCAACATGATGGTCCATCCGGAGGACTCTTAAATAAATTATCTAGAAATCGGAACTCCTTGTAAACGTTTCCTTTCATTTGAAAACCCTGAACTACTAAATGTTATCAAAATCGTGAAAGCAATCGTGAATGAACCCCTAAATGAATTCTCCCGAAATAAGAACCCATCAGAATCGGTGTTTTGCGATTGGAAGTGGCCTTACAGAATTTTTTATAAAATCGTGTAAGCCGAATAAAATTAAAGAAAGCAACACCGACCCCGACAATAAAAAATTAGTATCCATCGCAGTCGACTGCTGGCACTCGAAACTGCTCCACCAGCAATTTTTATAAAAAAAAAAATTAAATCTGGAGCAATCGAAACTTATTCCTGGCAAACGAAAACCACTCTTCTCCAATTTTTAATAAAATCGTACAAACAAAAAAAAAATTAAAAAAACAGAACACGGGCTCCAACGGATCACCTTATTAACATACAATTCCTAAAAAATCATAACCCATAGCAATCGATGCCTGGTACTCGAAAAATATCCCTTCAGCAATTTTCATCAAAGTCGATTGGGCTGTGAAAGAAAAATAAGAAAAATGAACCCAGGCCCCACCGAAGGGCACTCCTAACTAATTTTCCTGAAACAAGATCCATCCCAATCAATTTGTAATACTCGAAACCTCCATTTTAGCAATTTTTATGAAGATTGTTCAAACCTCTTATATAGATACACAATTAAATTAGCATTATAAATAGAAGTGTGCCATTCCATTATCGCTTGATTATAAAACACGTACTTTTGTAAAGTTAAATTTATACATTTTTGATAGGTACTCACAACTTATTATAGTCAACAAATTTATTTTTATAATTTTGGTTGGGATAGTCGATATCGCAAATGAAAATATTTTTTATATACTCCGACGGAACATTTATTTTTGAAAGAATCAAATTAAAATTCATTAGTAGTTCCTCCTAGCCATTGTAGATTAGAACGAAAGACGAGCAACGATTAGCTGCTCACCGATGTGGTGGACCGAACGATTTAACTATATATAAATAATATCTTAAACAATTTTAGTTTGCGGAGAAATGGCCCATACAACTAATGATGGAGCATACCTGGCATGGGTGAACCGAAATTTAATAGAATCTGGTATTAGAATAAACGAGGCTAAATTACTGGACGTCAATATTTTTATAAGGAAACATTTTGTTGACAAATGGTTAGTAATAGATGACCTTGCTTTTTATAATAATATTATAAATTCAAGCAATTCCAGTTTGCTTCCAGACGCGTTGCTAGACCCAATTTGTTGAGTTTCCGAAGAACACCAAAGATTTTGAACACTATAACTATATTATATTTTATTATAACCCTTTCGTGTTTTACTAACACAATCGTGCGAGTAGGGTAAAAGTACCATGTCAAAAATTTAACGCCATTACATACTATGATATTTTACTCCCACAATTGCGTGGTTTGGACTTCAATTGAGCCATTTTTTTTTATTTTTTGGTTGAGAAAGGGATAAGTAAGTTTTAATATTGTTATGTACTGATCTGAATTTTTAAAAGGCTTCCAAAACCCAAACTAAATAAAGTTGGTTAGTATAATTTGAGGCGAAAGGTATTTTTAGCGGAGCCAAAACGAAAATTATGAACAAAAGTTAAATAAATATTTTTCATTATTAGTAGTTTTAAATGAACAAAAAAATTATATAATTTGTGTGATCGGTATGACGTACAGCGGATAAATTGTGCTAAATGAATTTTAGGTATTCAAATTTGTATATCAGGAATCTATAAAGAGGGGACCAAAGGGCCACACTTGTTATAAAAAACAGCAAAAATTTAATATGTGCGGTCTGGGTTTTTTAATAAATAAATAAAAAAATTTCTTGGAAAATACTAGATGCAATTATCCCATATACCAGACTAGAAAATTTAAAAATCAAGATAAATTATAAAAATATAGACCTATATTTAATTTTATTTTACAACAGCTCTAACAGAAATTTGGAGGAAATAGTAATAGAATTTGAACAATTAATTGAAGGAAATAATAATAATAAGACAATAATTGCAAGTAACATTAACGCACATCACGGACTTTTGGACAATTTCAAAACCGATACACTCGGCACTAAAATTGAGGTGATAATTACTGGCAAATACCTTCATATACTGAACAACGGATCTCCTACCTGACAAGACACATACAGACATACGGTTTCTACAGTAGACACAACTATTCGTACAAAAAACTTAATTAGCAATTTAAATTTTAACTACAAAATGGAAAACTTAGGCAGTGATCATTCTCCAATCGATATATTCTACAAAACAAACACAAAACGAACAAAATAAATTACGGATTGGACTAAAATTATAAATGAAGTAAATACCATAATACATTAACCATGTGAGGACATTGAGGAACTATTGACAGACATTATTAATAAAAACACGAAACCAATAATTTACAAATCTCATGGAGAAACGAAAAATATGGAATAGATTTAAAACTTTATTAACGGCAATTGAGTTAAGGAAGTTTATCTAAAAATTAAAACTAGAAATAAAACGGGAAAAGAAAAGAGTTGGATTAGTTTTTTAAGCAAAATTTATATAATAAAACAAATAATGCTAACATTTTGAGGAATGTTAATAAGATTAAGAATAAAAGAGAGTCAAATTTTGAAATTTTAGAAGATGTCAACAAAGTAACTGATTTTCTTAATATTAATTTTCCGAACTCCTATGAATCTTATTCGCCACCTGTCCTCATAACAACAATAGAAGAGAATAATACAGAATTTAAGGAAAAAAAAGTACTAGAAATCATAAATAATACAAAAAACATAGCGCCTGTACTGTTAACTGTTAAAAATAATATTTCTTTCATCCAATTATTAACAAAACACTTTAATAGAATTTGGGAATCAAAAGCTTATTCCTGAGAAATGGCTGATTTCAAAAACTATTGCAATTAAAAAGAAAGGTTCTGATGATAGAGATATACCCAAGTACCGAAAAATTTGTTCACTTACGATTTTGTCTAAAATATTTAGTAGACTAATTCTAAACAGGATTAACAGTCATTTAACCATTAACAACTTTAAAATTAATAATTTTGGTTTTACGAAAAATACGAGTATCATAGATTGATCATAGAGACCAAATTAATTAAATTTATGGAAAAAGAGAAAAGCTATTACAGAAAAATTATTTTAATAAGTATGTATTATCATTACGAGTAGTTGTTTAAGCACAACTCTATTTAATATTTACACCCATACAATTCAAAAGCTTAATAACAGAAACCATATAAAAATATTTAAAATTTAAACACAAAACAAGTAGAACCTAAAATTAATAATATTTCAACTTTACATAAATTTGAAACTAAAATACTCGAAATTATGTTTAATAATAGGCTAATACTATATAAACGTTATAATCATGTTAAAACGAATGTCCAAAAATCAATACATAAATACTAAAAGTTTTAACACATGCACAAGGAATTATTGGAATTTTCAACTTGATGATTGCTCCAAAACAAAGGAAAAATATTTGTGCTTAGTAAAAAAGAGTATACAAGTCTAGTACTTACAGCTGTTTAAAATTATTAACTTGATGTATATTTAGATGCTCTGTAGCTTACCTGGAATGAAACGAAATGAAATATAAAGAACATGGATTTTTTGTATAATGTAAATGATTAAATCTAAATCATAAAATATAAAATTTATTCTTTTGAAGACGATCATCTATGGATATAGGTCGAAGAATCAAGATATTATAAGGCAAAAAATGATATAAGGTCGAAGCGGATTTGCTAATATTACTGCGTACACGTATATTTGTTACAATCATAATTAAAAAAATTACCGCTAATTTATTTCATAAACGAAATTCCCGATAACACTATAAAAGTTTTTTGCGACACAAAACACTCACTAGACTAGACTGATCGTAATATATACAGTCTGTTTGTGTAGACAGAAAAACAATTTTCAAACGGTCAATTACAAAATTAAAACAAGAAAAATACAGTGAAAGAGACATAAAATAATAAAAATTAAAAATATTTCATAGAATATAATTTAAATTTGCACCGAACAAAATAATCCGCAGTGTACTAGAACGTCCATGAGATATTAAAGAAAATTGGATGGATTAGTGCGATAGTCTATATGTGTATGGGCCGTTTTATCTATGTATGGATTATTGAATAAAACTAATGGCCCTTACGAACTAAAAGTGATTTAACCGATCTTATTTGACTTCAACACAATATGGTAATAAGATTATCAGTATGTTGAACTTAGTGCTATATGGTCCTGGGCTGCTTAAAACCTAAAGTGCCGTTACGATCTCGTCTGATATCGATCAGAATTAGCGTTAAAAGATCATATGTCTTAATGGCCGAATAATTTTTATGAACACGGAATCTATAAAATTTATTCTATTAAAGATGATCGGCCATGGATGAGGGGTAAAAAAGTTATAAAGCCAAAAAAATTTATTAAGATTGAAGCGGATTAGATAATATTATTGCGTAGATGTATATTTGCTCAATCACAGATAAACATTTTATACCATGATTACCTGTGATTTATTTCATAAACGGAATCCTCGATACCACAAAAGTTTTTTGATTGAAAAACACACAAACAACACAACGAAGCTTTACTGACACAAAACTTTCACTTGAATCACTTTTAACAAAAAAAAAATTTTCAACACCAAAGACTAGACTGATCGTAATTCGTAATACAGTATGTTTGCCGAGACAGAAAAATCAATTTGCTAACGGTAAACTAAAAAAATAAAACCAGAAAAATACGGTGAGTCACATAAGACAATTTAAATGAATTAAATATACAATGATACACATAAGAATATTAAGGGGACATAGCACTTTCAAATTTTCAAAAAATCAATTTTTTTTTATGATAGAATATGTTAGAATGAACGTTTAAAAACATGATTTTAATGATATAAGCATGAAAATTTCAAAAAAAAATTTATTTATATTTTTACTTTATTTATTGCGAAGCGCGTCTAATTTAAAGCGCATAATTTAAACGCGATTATCTCGAAATGACGTTTTTCAAGTTGGCGCGCAAGATTGAGAAAAAACTACTTATCCAATCGTTCTTACATTTTAACACGTTGATCTACATATATTTTTGCTCAGAATGAACTACGGAAGGAATAATCGGCTTTCAATTTTTTCAGTTACAACTAATTGGGGGGGACAAAAAGTTGCATTTTCGAAAAAATGCCGCCATTTTTTTATTTTTCAACCAATTTTTTTACTTTTAGTTCATTCCAAGGGTGTTTTAATGCTGAGAAAAATCCCGTTTTTAAGACGATTCTGAAAGCAGACGACAGTGGGCTAAAAATAGTTTTTTTGTATACTTTCAGTTAAATAAAATGTCAATGGAAAGTTTCATTATGATATCTCTTTTTATTCAAAAAAAAAAATCTTTGAAAACTTATTGGTCAGAGTAATAACAACCGAATCAAATACAACGGAACAACAAGAAAGCGTTCCAATAATGAATAATAAAATCGATTCGTCAGCTCAAAATGGTATGAATCACTTTTGTTATAGTAGTATAATTTTACAGAGAACGACGCTTTCGATGGAACAGCCACACCCGTCATAAATGATGTTTAAACAACGTTTAACTATGAATAAAGCAACATAGAAGACCTTGAGGACGATTGTGCAAATAAAAAAAGTGATTCTGAATTTGACGATCGCGATGTGGATCCAAATTATTTACCAATTAATTACTTTACTTTATTTTTGTAAAAATTATTTACCTAATAGTGAAAACAGTGAACTGAATCAAAGTATGGATAGCGAGTCAATCGAAAAAATGGCTTCAGCTCTAGAAAGCAACGTAACAAGTTTTAAAATCTGAAATGGAGAAACCAGAAAACGCAAACGGAAGTGTGGTGATGCATATATTCGACGAAAACTGGAAAGTATGTGAAAACTCGGGAAGTAATCAAGTTACATACGATGACTAGCTTGCAATATTCAATAAATACTGTATTTTCTAGTGATTCGTGGAAATCGTCTACAAGTTTGTCAAAAGTGTTTGCACTTTACATTGTGTGAATCTGAGCAGTTCCTTAAAACTGTTATTAAAAAACAAATTAAATAGCTTGGAACCGTAGTTGCGTCAGATAAACGTGGCAGCCATAATCCAGTTAATAAGATTTCAGATGAAAAACTTAAAGAAGTAGTAGAACTTATCATCAGTTTCCCACAATATGAAAGCCATGACTCAAGAAGACATACCCAAATGAAATACTTACAATCAGATCTTAATACGTTCACGACCGAAGTGCTGCCCTAGCCTGGGGTGGCCACAGACCAGAAGATAAATTTGCACGAAATGAGCTAATTAAAGCCTAATGGTAAAATAAAAGTTTTATTTATGTATTTTGTGGGGTTTGTTACTTTATTAATAGTATGACGCATAAACAAGTTGCCATTTTTAGAACAATAGTTAGTTGTATAAACAGCAAAACACACATATGCCACATCCTGTGGTACCGCGAAAATATTCAACAGCCGGTTTTTTTTTCAAAGTTTACGGAAATATTTAACTCACTTAATATTAAATTTAAACTCCCGAAAACAGACACATGTCATAAATGTGAATCATTAACCATGAAACTTAAAAGTTCAGGAACTCAATAGGAGATGAATGATTTAAAAATTGAACACGACAACTATATTCATGTAGTGGAGAGAGCAATCGCACAGAGAAATATGCCGCAACTTCGAATAAATCAATAAAGCTTATCCCGCATACCTACAGTCGTCCATATCGTTCTACAAGCGGCCTCTCTGGACTTTCAACCTAACCATTCATGATTGTGTGGATAACTAAGCTTATTGTATGATGTGGCATGAAGCGGTTGCTAATAGAGGCGGAATTAAATTGTATCGTGCCTCAATGAACATTTATTGCATTTGCCCCAAACCAAAACACAGCTCGTTTTTTATAGTGGGTTTATTTTTTAATTCAACCCGAGCAAGCAGGCATACCCCGGGTAGTGTACACCGAGCAAAGGTTATACTAGGTAAAATTATCCGGTGTGCATAGAGTAATAAATTGTTTTTTATTTTACACACTCTGCGTACACTGACATTAATTTCAGAGTAAAATATGAAGAATCAAGTATGCACTGTGTAAGCACAGTTCACAAATAAAAACGCAGTGTACCGAGTAAAATTACCCAGGTTGAATAAAAAAATACGAATTTTTTTTTGACAGCACACTGCCTGTTCGGGATGAATTAAAAAATAGGCCCAGTGACTGTTGTGCGGGCCAAAATAAAAATTTAATTTTAGTGCGTGTTTCAATTGGTTAAAAGTTAAAAATTGTGGTGAATAAAAATGTCATACTTTTTATCTGCTTCAAGAGCTGATAAAATTTTTATGTGGAAAACATTTGGCTGACAAAAATATTTGTTTGTAAACAGAAATTTGTCATCTACAAATTTTGAGAAAAATCGTAATGATTTAGATGTAAACTGGCCATAATTAATTAATATACATTTAAATAGTATTTATTTTACATATTTACATATTTAAATTTGCTATATACGTTCATAATAACACATAAAATAAGCAACAATATTAATGTCAAAATTTAAACCAATTGAAACAGATAAAAAGGTTAAAAGTTAAAAAAAATTTACCACGAATTTTTTTTAACTTTTTAACTTTTTATAAGGCATTTAAACCAATTGAAACACGCACTTAGTATAGCAATGTTTCAGGCCCTTGTTCAAATTTTTCCGCATCTGTTGTTAATGACAAATTTCTCATATCGGGACACACACACACGCATGGAATGTGATTCTGACCATGCTCTTATTGAGGAAAAGAAGAAAAACCTACGGTTCCCATTCACCATTCTCATGACTGGTACAACTTTGTACGGTCAGTAGAGATCAAAAAAGGGTTTTTAGTCCCTGAAATGGCACAAGGTGAATTTTTAAATTTTTCAAGACTATGCAAAGAAAAGTTTATGTGGAGAAAGTGAAACACACAGGGTAGAACACTTCTATTTATTTTTAAAAATATATTTCTATGTTACTTTGATTGACACTTAATTAAAATGTTCAGGTGAGCGTTTCGTATGGCAAAACACAAAATGGCTACAGTATACACGTGATATATGGAAATGATTCAGTAGTTGTGTTTTTTTCTTCTGAATGTGGTCTGATGTGGATTGCTTTCGCTTATGTGGCGGCGTAACCCTGTTTGTTTGCTGGTAGGACGATCCGGGAGTTGCCTCGTTTGCTGAATATTCTTTTGTGTGTTGCGAATAATCTGTTTCTGGTGGCATTACTGATGTATCGAAGGGATCTGATGAATCCCGCTCTTCCAGAATATCTTTAGTTGTCTCATCAAATAAATTTTGAAAATGTTGGAGGTCGATATAATTCCAGACTGCTTTCTGTTGGTTTAAAATTAAAAATTAGAAAAATAAATAAATTAGTTTTGTATATTAATGTAATGATGGCAACATCAAAAACGAAAATATTTAAATGTAAATCATAATGCGTACAGTGGCACTATTCTGGTAATTCCCTGGGAATAGGGAATTGGGGAAAGATTTTATATGTAATTTCAGTTCAAATATTTCTTTTCAGGCCTACTAATAAAAAAAGTTTGATGCAAATATTTATAAATTGGGAATAATTTTTCCATATCTAAATTGGCACGGAAAATTATTCCCAATTTTATTTTGTTTTCAAAAAAATTACCACTATTTTTTTACCTCAGTACGCCAGAAAAAAAAAATTTAAAATTCAAATCACATATAAAATCTTTCCCCAATTCCCTATTCCCAGGGAATTACCAGAATAGTGCCACTGGTATATTTTATTATTTAGAATATGTAATTTTATTTGTAGATTTTATATATGTACTAGATACATCTACAATTGTTTTATGATCTTAAAAGTAAAACGTGTACGACCATGATAAGTATAAATCTACATATAGCGCAATAATTACCGGCACGAAAACAAATTTATTTCATAAAACTAAAAATTACTTACTTTTCAAGCAAATAGGGCTTTACAAAATCCATTTCCCTCATGAAGAACTCGTCTGTTTTTTTTATTAATCCTCCCTGACTTCCGATTCAGGCAGGTTTTAATAGTCAACTGTACATATTTGCACGGGCCGACTTCCTTCGTGCCATGAACAAAGTGTGCGAAATGGCCACTTCCTCAGCGACTTCACCCCACACATGGATTTTTTGCAAATTGTTGCGATAATTTGTATGTGATCGCACGTATAAACATTTCCGGTCAGATTTCCTGACTTCCGCAATAATTTTATAAGTTATTTCCAAATCATCTTCTGAAAAAAGAACAAATTTTAAATTAATTTTTAATTAATTTTTTCAATTTGTTGGTTTTCTGTTAGTTGAATTCAATCATTAAATTCAAAACACAAATATTTAAATTATAACCTCAATTTCTTCTACTATAAGCCACACGAATATATTTTAGTTTTATGTGTTAAATCAATACTTACTTTTATCTATAATTTTATAATTATTTAAATTAATTGTTGATTAAACTTTTATAATAAATGGAATTCCATAGAACACAAACAGCATACAAAAAAAAATCGAATGATAATTGACAATACATACTGGTCATAAAATAGAAAAACTTTGCCCTCTTTTAAGCAAAATTTTAATATTTATGCATTTTAGTATGAAAAAATATTAAGGGGAAACATTTTTAAGCATTTTGATTGGTTTAGCGTGCGGATCATAAAAAAATAAATTTTCGCTCACACTCGTGCAGTCAGCTTGAATGTTTAAACTGAATTTTCTGTGTGTTCTTCCATCCTTTATTATTCTTATGTGAATCACTGTAATATATTTAATTCATTTAAATTATCTAATGTGAATCACCGTATTTTTCTGGTTTTATTTCGGTAATTTACAGTTAGCAAATTGATTTTTCTTTCTCGGCAAACATACTGTACTGTAGTCTAGTTAGTGTTTGGTGTCGAAATAATGTTGTTGATAAAAGTGATACGCAAGTGAAAGTTTTGTGTTAGAAAAGCTTAGTGTTGTGTTATTTTGTGCTTTTTAATCAAAAAAGTTTTATTGTGGTATTGGGGATCCCATTTAAGAAATAAATTACAGGTAACCATTCCTTAAAATTTTTAATTGTGATTGTAACAAATATACATCTACGCAGTAATATTATGTTATCCGCTTAAATCTTGTTAATTTTTTATGGTTTTATGGCTGATTGTCTTTAATAGAATAAATAAAATACTTTAAGATTTAGATTTAAGCATTTAAATTTCTAAATATACTAAAATCCATGTTCCTTATACATAATTAGAATATTAAATCATTTCAGGTGAGCTACAGAGCATTCAAATGTACATTAAAACCCTAAAAGGTTATTAATTTTAAACAGCTGTAAGTACTAGACTTTTATACTCTTCTTTACTAAGTAGTTTTGGAGTAATCATTAACATGAAAATTCCTATAAATTTATAATATTTGTTCGCTCATATGTACTTTGTTCGCTCATATGTACTTTGTTCCTTGAAAGCAAATATAGAAAATTATTTTTAAATTCTATATCCCTAAGTTTGGATGTTTAGAACGAAACACGTAAAAAAATGCTAAAGTGTAGATGACGTATACATCGCGGAAATATGCTAACCTCCCAATGAACGTGCATCTATCGTTTTAGGAGGCGCAAGCTAAAATTTCGGAAAAATTAACACATTTTCCGGGAAAATTTCGACATTTTTATTTTTTTTATGACAAGTTAAAAAATAATAAATAATGATAAGATTTTAATAAATGTTGGTGTTGGAATTGTGAATTTATGGCAAAACTGCAACGTTTTCCGCAAAAAAAAAAAATTTGTAACGTGTCTCTAAATATTTTGAAATGTTTTACTTTTGTATTTGGCTATGATTTGAAAAGTTTGGTAATTAGGGGGTATGCTTGCGCTTAGCAATTCTTTGGATCATTTGCAATTTTAGCATTTACATTTTTAATATGAAAGTATTTGAGATTTAATTTTTTCTAGAGAAGCGCAACCCCTATCCTTTAATGCAAGACAAATTAAAATAACTCAGATATTTTTAATTTTACAAAAAATATTTTTGGAAATACTGAAAATTTTCCCGGAAAAAGTGGTGATTTTACCAAAATTTTTGACTTATTGAAAAATAAATTTAATATTCTGTTCCCGCCCAAGGAACAGATTTTACTCCATAATATTCGTTACATACTAAATTTTCGTTGGACTTTTGGTATAAGTTTGGTCCTTTGGTTCCTTCTTGCTAGATTCCTGATATAAAAAACTGAATACTTCATTTAGCATAATTTATTCGTTGTAAGTCACTATACACAAACTAGGCCAATTTAAATAGAACTAATAAATTTAGATTAAATAAAACTATAAATAAATTTCCCTTCTAACCTGTATAATGAAAAAAATGTATTCAACAAATTATAAAAATTTTCCGCTAAAGAAACCTTTCGGCTCAAATTAAATTATCGAACTTTATTTAGTTTGAGTTTTTTAAAATTGTAAATATCGAGTTTATGAAACTGAACATATTTTGGGAGTCGGAATTCCAAAGTACTTGGTGTTCTTCGGAAATTTCACAAATTGGGAATAACTTGAATTTATAATATTATTAAAAAAAGCAAAGTCATCCGTTTCGTAATAGATTTAGAGGCTCCAACAGTGGTTTTATAGGCCACTTCTCCGCGAACTAAAATTGTGTAAGATATTATTTATATCATAAATCATCTTCACTGGGCAATCCGCATCTCCATAGCTCAATTACAGAATAGAAAAGCTATATATTTCGGAACCTCGGTTAAGATAATTTTACCTCTTTCTCTAATTTAACGAACCTGTCAGAAGTTAGATATGAATGTACTAGGTTCGAAAATACCAATTCAACTTGTTTGATGTTATGCAAATGCTTTCCAATTATTATGGATTTTTTGTTCGGAAGAAAATAAATATTCCGACCTAGTATATAAAAAACATGTTCATTTCGATAACGAAGCTTTGAACTTGAACCGATCTCACGACTCTAATAAATTTATAAAAATAAATTGGTTGACTATAACAAGCAGCCTGATCTGCGACTTTTGGTAGAAATATGTTTTTTGACAACCGAAAGACTTTGTCAATAAACCGTTTAATTGTTCTAAGTTTTCTGACGAAGTTTATTATAGCGTACTTTTTATATTGGATTCTAGTGATAATTCGGTATTCTGTCGAGGAGAGTCAACTGGTCCAGAACAACAAATGCCTTTTTGTTATAAGAACCACACGATGATTGTCACGTAATCTTTCACGTAGAAAGAAAGTCCTTTTAACGTCAAATTTTGGCCTGTGCCTGTATGTTTACTGCACTTGCGTAGGTTAATTGAAACGAATCTTGCAATATTTTTGTCGAGTTTGTGTAAAACGGTCGTTAACTGAATTGCAATTTGAGTGGATGTTTCACAGACAAGTCCTATTATTTCCATTTAAAAATCGAGCATCATTATTGAAGTTCCTACCGCGACCACCAATTCCTCACGTTAACACTTCGGCTAATGATTTGGCTATGACTTCTCTTTCAAAATCATGCAGTTAACAGCTTGGTTATTTCTGCAAAATGTTTCATGAACTTCCAATAGTAGCCAAGTAATCCTTACAAGGATTTTGGCCGTTTCTCGGTCTTAGACAGTGGAATATTTCACAGATTTAATTTTTTTCAGATTTTTGTATGGATGTTATATGTCTAAAAATACTAAATTTTTATGCAAGATTTCGCTTTTGTCTAACTGCACTTTGATATTCGCAGTTTTTATACTCAGAAACCCCAGTTTCAAGATTACCATATGTTCCAGCAGAAAGGAGCTAATGATGACTCTGTCTTCCATGGAACAGAGATACACACGGTTTCCTCCCTCTCCTACAATGTTATGACCCTCAAGGTGTCGTAATACGTTCTACATTGACTTGAAATATAGAACGTATTACGACACCTTGAGGGGTCATAACATTGATTCATATGTGGTTTTGTTTTTGAGTTTTATAATTTCGTTACCACCGAATAAATTACGCATTCTACTGATGGCATTGCCATCTGTTCTCGAGCATTTGACACTAAGGTTCTTTTGAGAGTGAATTGGTTTTTATACGTTCACGTTTTGCACAGTCCTATAGTATCGTGTAAACTTTGAATAGTTTTGAAAGCGAGAACAATGTGCAACTTGTGCGTGTCTGCGACCAGTAAGAATATAGATGACTATTTTTGTGATACGTTTTTGTTTTGGCGTGTGAATAAAGGGTAGGCCAGTGGAGTGACGCGCACGTAAAATCGCAAATATTTTTCTAGATTTTTGTTTGGGTCCGAGAATTTTTTTGGGAGTTTAGTTTTGATTTTGTTAGAATCCCGTTTGGAATGATAATTATAAAACAGAGTTTTATATGGAATTGGATAGAAATAAGTCCGCTTTTAAAATTTTGATACTAGTTATTTCAGTTTTGTAATAATAATAAAAAAATTTAAACATAAACGAAAAATTGTATTTTTTATATATAGGCGGAAATATTGTGATTTTAAGTTTTTCTTATGTTCGTATGACATTTTTCGTATTCGTTGTGAAAGCGCGAAAAAAATTCTTGTTTGAAAATGCCATGAGGGCGGACATCGATTCAATTTTATGATCAATGTTGATTGGGTTCGAACAATAAAAATTAACAGTTGTTTAATTATGCAATTAGTGGTAAACAACGGTTGGGTGACGGAAAAAAATATTTTTTTTTGTGTGGTGTGAAGAAAGGCTTATTCATCAGCTAAAGTGAAAGTAACCAATATAAAATTAGAAAGGACCCTACAACAGTATATCCGGATGAATGATGCGGAAACACGAACCAGCTAAATTTAACGGCATCGTCATCAAACGGTTAAGGGCGGCCTAAAGAAGCTTGCTATCTTTTGTTTTACGAGCAAACTGGTCATACGGGATCTTTTGTATGTGCAATTTCAACGTGTGCCGAATTATTTACGGTATACCGAATTACTGGTGTCGCTTATTCGTACTGCAATTTTATACATTAACAAGTGCCGGAGCGGAGATTATTCAGCATACGGCACCAATTATAACGGCAAGAGTACCACATTTCTAAACCGACCTCGCAATTTTTCAACGGTGCCCAAGAAGGCAAAATTTTCCCGTGGACATGCCGCTACGTGGGATCACATACTTACGGCGTACAATCAAGGCGCCCAACGTTTTAATTTACGGTCAATGGCGGGAGCACGCCCAACGGTTTTGTTTTCGGTTAACGGCGAGAAGACGCCCAACATTTACTGGGGGGCTCAGCCCAAACGAAGTCGAAAGTTACAATTTTTTGTTTTTTTTTAACTTAATTATTTTTTTGATTTTTATTTAAATTGAATTCAATTTAAAGTCAATTTTAAATTTTTGTTTAAGTATATTTGTGCAATCGAGTGCCGAAAAAAGGTTGCTTAGCGTGCACTTGATTTTCATTGGTTTCGCCCACAAGGTTATTCACATTCGGCGACCATTTTTAGTTTGATTTTTTTTCAACCATTTTTAGCTTAATTTATTTTCTTTTGCTTCGGAATTTTTCACGTTGGGCCCTTTTAGCTTGATTTATTTTTGCTTGTTTTTATCTCTTTCCGCCATTGTGTTTTTGTTCGTTGGACAAAAAGTTTTTGTATTTGAATAAAAACAGCACTGCTGATCCCTGACTTTCGGTTTTATTTTTTTTTCTCACCGGCCTTACTTTATTTTGTTCCGTTACGACCCTGATTGCTTTACCTATATTTTATTTTATTTTTGGTAATAAGATGAAGTACTAAATTTCTTTCCTGATCGGTATATTGGTAGGAGGAATCCTCTTTTCGTGTAGGTTTCATAGCTGCAGGCTGTGCTTGTTACTCTCCATCATCCCCTTGGCAAGATATCCACAGGGTCTGTGTGATAGGTCCAGCATATGTGTCGTCCATTCGAGGCCAACCGCAAAATTACACGGCCTCCCCGTGGCACTCCGGCAAGCCCAAGCTGTAAGAGTGTGAATTCTGAGAATTCCTCTAGAGGTCTCTTCGGGTGAAGAAAGCGTTGTGCCTGGGCATAGCTTCTAGAGATCGATGGATCATTCGGGCGGTTTCTTCAATAGCTATTCTATTTATTATTCGGAGGGAATCGGTCGTTCCTGGGTGGGCACTTTCGGTTGTTATTATATTTATTCACATTCTTAAATTTCGGTTGATGGATTCTGGAGTAAGTTCAATTTAATTTCAGTTTTTTTTTGTTTGCTTTAACTTTTATTCTGTTACATGGTGTATGCCAGGAGCATGCCAGCATCAACTTCCCCACGACCCAAAACCCTTTCAAAATCTTGACATAATGTTTCAATGGATAATTTTTCTACTTTTCATAATTTTTCAATGGATAAATTTCAAGTGACTACATTTAATGTCTTCGTTGATGTCTTCCGTTTCATGAAGATTATAAAAAAATGATGGTTGAATTCTATTTTGTAATTGGCAATAGGTTCTGTTTTAATTGGGTGTTCGAAAATAACTGTTTGTTTCTTACTAGAAAAGTTTAAAAATTCAACTTACAATTGATAGTCTTATATTTTATAAATCCCTTCGGGGATTACTGTTTGGAAAGTTGTTTGAATAGCTTTAATATTTAATTCAAATAGATAAATGATGTATAGTTCACGGATTAAGGAAGTCACATCCCTTTTGTCGCCGTAATGTGAAATTTTCTTTAGTTTCATTTCAATTTATGTTGGTACCGTAGGTTATCAAAACGCTTTCTACTTCGTCAAAATATTTATTTCTTATTGCTCGCAGGGAGGTGAGAAATGTTTGACCTACTCCCATTATGCATTTGGCTTGGCTTATGATTTCATCGTGGGGAATGCATGTAATGTATAATTTTTGCCAGAAAATATGGCATTGATTTAATAGAATCGGTTGAATCATTCTCAAGAATATATTAATTAATGGTCATTATTTTTGCATGCGGATTATAATTTTTATTAAAATTCTTAAATTTTTCCAATTTTTCGTCGGCTACTTTAATCGTTTTTTCAAATTTGCTTCTAAGTTTTCTATTATTTATTTCCCTACTAGGGAATACATTCGCATTGATTTACCCATTCGAAAAATTCACCCGATTTTTTGTTAGTATTGAAATAAACAATAGAAAACTTAGAAGCAAATTTGAAAAAACGATTAAAGTAGCCGACGAAAAATTTAAAGAATTTTAATACCAATTATAATCCGCATGCAAAAATATCGCTGGATTTCAAGAATATGCGCCCAGATATCGTAGTAAATAAATTCCCGGAAAGTATTTAAATAAACATATTTAACAAAACAACTTTCGCTTAAACAAAAACAACTTTTTCTTTTCTATACGTTATTCAATTTACTTTAACTATGTCAAACAACAGAAATTTAATTAGGCTTTTCCATATTGTTTATTACAAATTGTCATTTCCATCATCATATCCAATTCCGTTTCAGCAAATTCGAGTATTATAATGGTAACAATGACATTTGTTGTAAAGGAAATAATTACTTATACATTAAATTTCCGTTTTTCTCCTCATATCGCTGTCGTCGTCTACATTAGAAATCTATACAATATTTTGAAAAAAATTTCCATCACAAATTTTCGAAACAAGGAAACTCAATCTGTTTATCTTTCTACTTTGTGTTATTATTACAAAAAAAAACTGTTTTTTTTTTTTTGTTATATGTAATACTCAATTTTCCAATTGTGAAAAATAAAAATCTTTTATATTTTCCTTATTATTTATTTTGTTTTTATTTTCTTTATTCTTTTACTTATTATTATTTTGTATTGATAAAATTCCCGTGTATACACAAAAAAAAAATTTGGAGTGAGCTATTTTTGGAGCATAAACAAAACGATGATCACGATAATGGTGTATAATTATAATTAGAACCAAAACAAACGGAAAATTGTTGGAAAATTAATAAAAAGGAAATTGTCTACTGTTCACCGTTTCAGTGTTTTTTTTATGTAGTACGTACGTAAATTTTGAATTGGTGCGAAAATATTCCAGTGGCAAATTATATCTGTACCTAGATAAAAACTATAAATTATATTGGCATTGTGTCCCCTTCTATAACTTAACGATACAATTGTAAAAACATTTTTGTAATTTTATCTCAACTCCTTCTTTTGTATTAAATTTTTAATGAAGCTTTTATAGCTTTTCTCTATGTTTATGTATATAAAAAATTAAGTAATAACATGGTAAGATACGCCTTTTATTTTCTTTTAATTTCTTACGTTTAATCTAATTATCACATTTTAAATATTTTCTTAAATTTTCATTTTATTTTGGGCCCCCTATACAAAAAGGACTTCATATAATGATCGTCTATATAAATGGTTTGAATATATTTAACTAATTTTTTGTGTTTGTATGTGTGAAGAGAAAATTGTTGTTGTTGTTAGTGTGTGTGTGTGTGTATTTTCATTTTCTTTTGTTAACCATAAGCTTAGAACGAATATTATATAGTTTAGCATAAATGAAATGATAAAGTTTTTAATTTTTGGGGTAGGAAACCCACAACCAATAAAGTTTTTCAATTTTTGTTGTTTCAATTTATTTTCTAGTTTTTTGTATAATTTTTAGTTTTAGTAAAGTTTTTTTTATAATTTTGAATATTTTGTGGAAAAAAGATGTGTTACCGAAATTATTATCTAAATTAAATGCTTCGAATGTTCGGATGATTGTCACATTATTAACATAAAGTTTTTATGTAAATTTGTATTTGTGTCATGTATTTTTGGGTGTATATTTACTTGTTTATCATACTTGTTCTCTTAAAAGCACAGAACTTACAATGCTCGGGTTCCATACATCTCCACTTTTCATAAGACAATAACATATGAAAAATTTCCCGAAAATCGAGAAATGAAAAGCCGAGTAGGTAATAGCGCACCGTACGAGAAAAGAAATTCAAATAAAACTGCAGCTACTGAATAGCCTCGATTAAGTGTAATAAAATTAGCCTTAGTGGAGTGACGCATAAATGTCATTTCTTTAAAATTTTAAGAGAAAAGGCTAATGGGCTTGAAAATTTTCGCAAATCCACTTACCGGTAGTATATTTCAGTTTAAGATGGGCGCGGTAGTGAAATTACTATCGAAAACCGTTTTGACGTTAAATTTTTGTTTTAGACAAGATATGTAAACTTTTTGTTTCCAAATACTTCAAAATTATCAAAAGTTTAATACACACAATTTGAAAGCACACTTCTTATATAAATTCAAGGAAGTATGTTAACGTCAGCAATTACGAATGTGTGATTTTCCACAAACTAGAAACCATTAGTAAGAGTCTAGAAAGACATTAAAATCGAATGATCTATAAGTTCGACGTGTTGCTGGAATTGTTGTCAAGCTCGAATTTATTTATCGAACATCTAAGGCGTGGAATTTGCTAAACTCTTTCGAATTTCCGATGGAATATAAAATGCACAAATTTTGGATAGGTATCAACCTTGGGCGCCCTGAACTCAGTTAAAACTAAATGAAAAAATAAAATCCTTGCCAAAGAAAAAAAAATATGCGAATTTAGGAATTATAATGGATCAGAAGGTCTTTTGTGCTGCTGTACTTTAATTAATTAATATTAAATAAAATACACTTTGGTTACGTCTTCCATTCTATAATCCCAACTTTGTACTGCTTTGTATTACTGTGGACACATAATATCCAGCAATTAAAATAAGAAAGCTAAATACGATTTACAAATTTGATGAAAATCCTTGAACACCGACGTGATTTTAGTTTATTTGTATTTTGTGTTACTAATAAATCTTCAAACCATAATTTTTGTGTTTTATGGGTGGATGGGACGGCTCCTTTAGGTGGTGACAAATTTGCCCAGTTTTGCTCAAATTGGGTCAAGACGGCGCATCCGGAAGTGTAGTTTACATTTTAAATGCAAAGTTGACCAAAACAGAAAAGGCCAAATTAGCTGAACTTTTCAGTAGTCCCATAAGTGGTCCCTATTGTAGTAATTCTCGGGAATAGGAAATTGGGGAAATAATTTACATATAATTTTTAAATAAAAATTTTTTCATACTAAGGTAAAAAGTTAGTGGTAATTTTTCTTTACACAAAATTCTCCTTACCAATTTCGACATCGAAAACTTATTCATAATTTACAAATATTTACATCAAACTGTTTTCCTCAGTAGGGAAAAAAAACTAAGAGATAAGTAAAAGTTTTATAGATAAAAGGTAAGTAAATTCTTTCACCAGTTTTGAATCATTTAATATTTTGCCGTTTTTTTATAAATTCTAAGCTTTGATTGGAGAAATTTTAAAAGCTCCCATGGAAGTTACCACTTCCGGTACATATAGGTTCCTACCTAATTTAGCAAGGATCTGCTCATTATTGAAAAATAAAGTTTTTGTATATCAAAGCTGCCATTTCCGGTGAAATTTAATAAAATATTTAAACTTATTTTGTTTCAAATTTAATTTACCCACTTTTAGTTTTTAATCGTTTATTCGTAAATGCTATATGCTTTTCAAAATATTTGCAAAAACGCTAAAGCTCGTATAGAAGCTGTCACTTCTAATTTATGAGAAACGTCATAATTTCATCCCGATGTACTGATCCGTCTGACGTGTACAAAACGAACATACATTTAGTCTGCACGAGACCATACACATATGTCTGGCTCAGAGCAGTTTCCCAAAATTTAAACGGAAATGACGTTTTTCGGAAATGACGTGTATCGAGCGCGCACCCACTGTGCGGCGCTCGATTACAAAATTTAAATTTGAAATTAAAATAAAATTTAAATATATGTGGGATTATGGCGGTGACAACCCCTTAATTCACCACCTAAGTCTGTACAACCCTGACGGTTATAAAAAAACATATAAAAGAGGGAGCGATGAAAAATAAAACATTATTATAAAATTATCATTCGAGGACATCAAGGGAACGCGTGAATAAAATTAGTGAAAAATAAAGGAACGGGTTGTGCAATAAAATATTTGGAAAATAAAAGATAGAAATTTTCAGAATAAGAAAGCGGTCATAATCCATTTATTTTGTTTTAATTATTATAACCTCATCACATCCCGGTTGAGCCCCCATGTGATGAGGTTAGAATAATTAAAACAAAATAAATGGATTATGACCGCTTTCTTATTCTGAAAATTTCTATCTTTTATTTTCCAAATATTTTATTGCACAACCCGTTCCTTTATTTTTCACTAATTTTATTCACGCGTTCCCTTGATGTCCTCGAATGATAATTTTATAATAATGTTTTATTTTTCATCGCTCCCTCTTTTATATGTTTTTTTATAACCGTCAGGGTTGTACAGACTTATGTGGTGAATTAAGGGGTTGTCACCGCCATAATCCCACATATATTTAAATTTTATTTTAGTTTCAAATTTAAATTTTGTAATCGAGCGCCGCACAGCGGGTGCGCGCTCGATGCACATTGGTCTCTCTCTCCCGTTCTCTCTTGTCGTGGTGCGGGTGGGAGGGGAAGTTGTTTCCTTACTTTTCTTGTTGTTTCTCTGTGTGACAAATAAAATGAATTATTAAATTTTTTACGGGTTGGTGTGGTGAGGGGGGAATTCCCATTCTGTGTCTGCGTAGGGTGAGCGGTCCCTTGGTGCCCGCATCCGGATTCGGAACCGGTGGTTACCACCGTACGAGTTCGGGCGGATGCGCGCATCAGGGCACCTCTCTACCATTATGATTATTTTATTATTTTTTTTTTTTGATTTTGGCTGTTCGTTCCTCAGGTTCCGGCCGACGAATTTCGGCGGAACTCCGGGTATTTTTTTTATTATTTGCGTTTTTCCCATTTTTAGAAATATCTGTATCATCACAGTGTAAGCCAGGAGCCCTGCATGCCTCAAACCCCACGACCCTCGCACTTCTCGCTGAGAACATAGCCGGCAAAATATCACCGTGGAGGCCTCTGCATGGGCTTAAGTGAAATCTGCAGGTTGGCAGTAGCCAGGCTGTAACAATATTTCTGAAGAATCATGAAAATTAAAAATTATTTTTTTTGAGATTTGCAGAGTTAAAAATTTCAAAGCTAATCACATCGATTTTTTACAACGAAAAAATTCCATTAATTTCCGAAAAAGTTTTGTATTCTTTGGTGCGAGGTTAATTACTAACTTTTTCACTATAGAGAATTTTGGTATTGGGTAAGGGACGTTCATAAAGCAGTTTTGAACCCTAAAATTGTTAACTTTTTTACCCCTGGTTCAAATAAGGACATTGGTGTGATGCTCTTTATGAATTATAATTTAAGCTCGTTTAACATATTCTCGATTATTACAGCGTTTTTAAATGTATTATATTACCTTTGTTCGGTGAGATGGTTATTAAACGAAGTTTTCCAATCAAATAGTATTCTCGAACAGTAAAATTGTATAGTTGTCAAGGTTGATTTACATATGCGACGTGTGACAAGTGGAAATAAACGTGACGCGTTGTGACTAGTTCGGACACACTTCGCACACTTTATAGAATTTAAAAAAAAAAAAATGAGTGAGTCCACTAGTACTCTCAAGGAGATGTGTAAACATGGCGTCTGTACAGTACGTGGGTACAGTTTACTTTGAAGGAAGAAGGAATGCAATTTTACTAACCAGAGTTTTTCATTTGTTTATTATCGTTTAATTAGTCTATTACTCTTTCGGTATAATCGACGCAATTGGATTTTGGTAGCTAAAATAAGCTACATATACTGTCGACTCTAACTTTAAAAATTTTCATTGAAAAACTGCACAATATGGTCGTCCCATATCCAGTAGTAAATATATTTGAGGCAAGGACGAAATGTATGAACTTCATTATGTCTTCGAAAGATTTATTCGGCGAGGTCAATACAACTACAGAAAGCATCTTATTCCCATTGAGAAGCTGAAGTTCAGCCGTATATATATCATCAATGAGTTGTGTTGTTACGCTCATACCAGTTGTTTGTCCAACGATGATTTCTTTATGCGAGGTGACTGTATGGTATGAGTATTCTATTTGAATTTTTATATATTGTTACTCCGGCAGCTCACTCACCGTCTCTCTTGAACTGAACGCAGATCTGGAAAAGCAAGAAAATTGAGCATCCTTGCGTGATTGTGTCAGTTAGGTCGAGGTGATGTGTATGACCTAAGACTCTGACAGTTCAATGTTAAAAACCAGACGTCATTATTATCTCGTACAAAATTCGCCATTACAACGGATAAAGCGGATTTGTAGTGAGGCGCGATAGCTAATTTTGAAGAAGACCCATTGAGGTCCCATTTTTACGTCCATGGTAGACGACATGATCATCGATAGCCGACGTAATGAACAGTCCTTCGAGACTCGTTGCTCGTGCTAAAGCAATAGACACAATTTATTAACTGTGCCTTTTATCGTAAGAGTATATACTGACTATCTCGTTATAGGTACCACCCTGTGATGCATGAATTGTGGTGGCACATGAAGGTACGACGCTTTACATTAATTGTTGTTTATGCTTAACATTAATTGTTGTTTCGATTAATAGTTGAGCTTTTTCTAGAAATGGGCACCAAACATCGGTCGATATTCGTTTTCTGCGCCCATCCAGCTTCAAGCCACCTGACCTTCTTGCCAACTTGTGAATTTGAACCGAAATCCATCCAGAGTCGTTTGACATTTTTTACTGTCGACGTTTTCATCGTTCTCGTTGTCCTGGTTAGGATGCCTATGCATTCGATATACTTTAGACAGCCCATAGTTCCATTCGCCAGTCCATTTGTTACGTCAATATTGGTTTTGAAAAAGTACGGCAAATTATTTGTGTCCACTATGCCCATTTTATGGATCTTTTGACGGAATTGCTACTCCGGCAGCCCACTAACCATCTCTATTGAACTGAAAACAGCATTCAAACGTAGGAATATTAACAAGTTCGTTATTGCGCAGCCAGGTCTCGAAAACCAAATGAATTGAGCATACCTGCGTGACTGTGACCTGAGACTCTGGCAGTTCAATGTTAAAAACGAGATGCCATTATAACCCCATTCAGTAGAAGACATGATCATTGATAGCCGACGTGACGAACAGCGCCTAGAGACTCGTCACTCGTGATAAAGCAATATAAAGCAGTTGTTGACTGTGTTTTTAATCGTATGACTATGCAATTTCGTAATTGTAATTCGTATTTCGTATCGTATTTTTTTTTTTGATTTTTCTGATCGATGGAAATGTCGATGGTTTCTATTTCATTCATTAAATTAATTTTTTAATTTTCCCTACTATTATACATATACATAAAAGCATGCCATGTATAGTAAAAATTGTTTTTGTTGAGTTTCTTGCTTTTTTTTCAAACGAAGTAGGTATACGTCATTTCCGTTCGTTTCATTTACAAGTTTACTCTAATACAAAAAATTTTGGTAGGCGCGCGTAAAGATGTTTACACATCAAAAAAATTATCAAAAATTAATTTAATGGCAAAAGCTACTTCGTGTTCGTGAGCCGTGTTACGAATGACAAAATATTCATCTCTGGTTGGCTACAAGCTCCTGTCACACGTCGCACGTCGCATATGTAAATCAACCTTCATAATTGTTTGAATAAATTTTCAATTAATTGTGTGTTACAGAAGTCTCGTGGAATTGGTTTACGTTTTCATTGAGTGGTAGGGCAAACTTTCAGAAGCTCCTACCCCCTTGTAAATATATATCAGAGCTCCAGCACCAATTTAATTAATAGTTATTATAAACTGATAAGCGAATTTCTCTTCTTCGTTTTCTCTTTCCGTATGATAAATAAACTGGAGATTTGTTTCCTCAATTCAAAGTTTATGTGCATTGTCTGTCCCCCTCTCATCCTTCTGCATCTATTGGGTAATCCAAGTTTTCGTGAACCAATATTGGGAAATCGAACCACGTGGCTAATGCGACAACGTGTTCATTCCATTTTATATTGTTGCTAATTTGAACACAAAGGAAACGAATTGAGTCACAAACTACAAGTGGATGGTCTTTTACCACAAAAGGGTATTCAATGTGACATATTTCAAGCGAGAATGTGCATATTTGTGTGGTTTTTTCTTGTTAAACTTGACCTGATTTCTTTCTCCCGTGCATTATATTATAAACTTGATTGCCATCGAATCCAAGCCGTATGCCACAAGGGCATGCAAAACCGGTAAACCATTAACCGGCTAACTGGTTTTACTGACCAAAATGTCTTATCGAAGCACCGGTAAGTACTTTTATAATTTACCGGTAATTCAGTAAATTTTTTCATATTTAAACCAACTGAATTAAATAATTATTTATTTATTAATTTGATTAATCCACTTCGTCTGACGATGAATTGAATAATGAAAATTATTGCTGATGCAGATGCAAATTTGCATATACAGTTTGAAGGTGAACCTGAAGAACTATTGATTAATAATGGCACTGATGTCAAAAATTAAGATGGTTGTAAAAATATTTCGACTAAGTCCCATAATAAAAATTTGGAAGCAACAGTGAATTAGAACTAATATTAGACACCCAAACTAGGTAAAACAGTTTCATTACACATGTTGGAGCGTTTTTATCAACTCAGATCGTGCATTAGAAAAAGTTTAAGGAATTGAGAAAATTATGAAATAATAAAAGCTTTGCAATCTATTAGGCTCACTGTTAAGTCACTAAAGGTTCTTCCAACTTTACATTGTTGGATGTTGATGATGTTCTTAAATATATGCTCGACAAATTGTTATCTCAAAATACGCCATTAAGCAAATAATTATATTCTGAATTAATATATAGAATTACAGCGGCGAACAGAATATTCTGATGTTTTACAATATTTAGACCATTTATCACAAACTGAGTGAGAAACATTTTAACGGAATTTTTAATAAATTAAGTAAAGTTAAGATAATAAAGCTTATTGTAGCACGTATTGGGCGTATGACTATAAAAAAAACTGAAAAACTGAAACTCTGGCTGAACCAGGTTAACAGATTAGGATCAAAATAATCTCTCAGCTACTGAAGTCGCTACACAAGAACAAAAACCTTATTCAATGTAAGCTGGCAATCAAACAAAACATAGATTTGAGATATTCAGATGCAGTGAAAACACCTGTTATCACTAATATTACGTCTTTAGAAAAATTCGGTATAACTTTATTTGAGATTGACAAAGTAAGAGGCAAGTATTTAGAACTATCTTTCAAATATTTACGCACCATCAAATTTGGATCAAGTGTCGAATTTGTAGACTTTTTCAACTGCCGGCCAAATCGTCACAAAAATTCGAATTAGTCTCAATGATACAACATTATTCCATTTGATTTTTACGGGGCTATTTAATAAGCCATTTTGGAAGAAGACTGAAAGGGAACGGCGTAAATTAAATTATTTTTTTCTTTTATTTTTATTATGGATTATAGAATACTGAACATGTGAACACATAAATTAAATTATTTTTTATAAAACAACCGATATTTTTTTAACCGAAATTAAATTCCATATGACGCAAGCAAACATAGTTATTACTAATTTGTTTTTAATGAAAATACAAAAAAAAAAATTACCGGGTTTTATCGACTAACCGTTTTTTTTAAAATTTTTATTTATGTTTAGCGGTAAGTGAAATTTTCGTTAAATTTGCATGCCATAGCCACAAATGTATAAATTAGATTATCATGCCAACTTTGTCAAAAGTGTTGGATATATCACTTCGTGATTTCTAGGATAAGGTTTCATTTGTTTGCGACATACGTCATGAGAGCGGAGGTAGATCAGCTTTCAAGAAAGCTGATCTCAAGACACTGCACTAGATATTAGTTAATGGATTCCTCACAAATTTTGGCGATGGCTATCAAAATTGATACTGGACTGTAGTTTGAGCAGTCAGTTTGATCACAACCACCTATAATTGGTGGCAATACACTATTAATTTTATTTTGGTTTTGTAATGAGATATTTTTAATTTTTACCCATAAGTAAATAAAGTAAAATTACAAATTACCACCATTTGGGTCAAATGCGATGTGCGGGTTAATTAAATTTTTGTATGTTTGTGATTTAATTGATTTTAATTTCTGTAGATTTGCAAAATTAATTATATTTTTTTGCGTGTGTTAATTTTATTGTGAACTGTTTTAGTTTTGCGCTCTGTACACTCGAGTGTGTTATTGTTAACAATAATATGAAAACTTTTTATGTTTGTATATGTAATATCTAAAAACAGCTTGATATATAAAAATTAAATTTTCTGTTCAAAAAATAAATAATTTAATTTTTTCATGTGTGTTGTTATTTTTAATATTTACACTCTATCGCGTTACGAGTTTGAGTATGTACACACTGAATGAAAAAACTTTTTTTTTTTCGTAGAGATGCAAAAAAAACGGATAATTAGTTTGCACAAACATTCAAAAAACAACAAAACCTTAAATTTATTGCTTTTAATAATATTTTTTTATATTTTTGGATTCGTTGCTATTGACTTTTCTCGGTCGAGTTACGCCATCCGTGCAGGCGTGCAAAAAATGTTTGGATATGCATATACATATACAGTACCGCTGTATGTTCAGAAATTTTCAAGAAGCACTTTTTCAATTATGTATACACATATAGCTATGTATGGTATGTATATGTAATGTTAGGTGCACGATCTGTTTTTCATCTTTAATTAAAATTTCAGTTTTAATTAAATATTTTTTATGTGTGCTGAATATTTTGAAATTTTGAGAAACGTTTTCAAGTCGGTTTTAGAGCATGCTTCTAAAAATATTTAAAGCTAATACAAAGGGAATTTTCTATATGCACCCAACTTGAGCCTTCGTACTTCAAAATATGATGCTAAGCGGTTAAGCAAATTAGTTTCTTGATAAATAGCATATGGTAAAATTTTATTTGGTTCTTATTAAAAAAAATTCAAAAGGGTCAAATTGTCCATCAATTTTAATGGTTTAAAGTGGTTTTCAAAGTATGTGCCTGAGATACAAACTAATCGTCTGATTATCTCTACATCCCAGACGAGTTGGTCAGGGTGAAACGTCAGACTTAAAATTTTCCATAAATTTGGAGGTTCCAGTGATTTTTGGTTAAAACTGTCCCACCGAAAGAGGCAGCTTAGTTTAAAGAATATAACATTTACGAAAACACAATTAAAATAAAAACAATGTAAATTAGCAAATTTAGGCAATTTTCCTCAATATCACATTATACAAAAAATGACATGTGAAATAGGATTAAGGAACCCAAACAGCAACACAATTTTTTTCATCGAATTAATCGAATAAGTAAAATGTTTAAAATCCGATTGGTACAGTCACTAGAAAAAACATCGTTCGAAAAGGATACCAAGAAATGGCATATTCTACAGTTCCCTTTGAATGTTTTTGACCTGCATATGTAAAAATTGGGAGATATTTAGTTCAGTTGTTCTGTTATTTTGCGACGTCTTACATACCGGGAGTTGGCCCAACCGTCGTTTCGTGAGGATTGGCCTCGAACATAATATTTATCCTCGCACTCTAGTCGTTTTAAAATAGCTTCATAAATTAATAATGTATTTCTAATTTTATCGGAAAACTTATTCGCATGAGAATAATAGTAGATCATTTATCAAGGGAATAAAATATTTATTTATTTAGTATGAAATGTAATTAAGCTAGGAAACTTGTATTTGCAAAATAGCCCAAACATTAAAATATATACAAAATTTGAAATATAATACAAATATTTACAATATGAACAGGAAAATATACGTGACGTATTTCCTAAAATTAAATAAAAAATATTTTAGGAATTTTTATAAAACATTAAAATATTATTGAAAGAATAGTTGAAAAAACAAATGAAAATTAATAATTATAACAGTCTGCTATTTAGGAAAACAACTCAAAATTAAAATTATTTATGCCTCTAATGGCCAATTTTTGAATATTCTGTAGAGAATAATCATGCAAATTTTTTTTGTGATCCTAAACACCGGCCATCCTAAAGGAAACTTGTTTTGAGTAAGTCACGATCTACCCTAACCAAAAATAAGTAATTTTTATATAATTCTATGGTCCCAGACGCTTACGATTGACGATTTTTGAATATTCTATAGAGACTTATCGTATATCGAGTTCCCTGGAATACCAGGAAAATTCAGGGAAACTCGATATACGATAATTCACTATATAATATTCAAAAATCGTCAATCCTAATTGCTTGAAGGCGTAGTTTTAACCATTTTGTAGTTGCTTGTGAAATATTTTTAACTTATAATTCTACTACACCTCACAAACTGCGAATTGGGAGCAATCGCGAACTGTTGGGTTTTTAGGAATAACTCGGAAGTTTAGGAAAACTTTCGCAACCATACTGGGAAAAAATATAAAAATAATAACTTAAATTTAAAATTAAATAATCAGAATATTAAAAATAAAACATTAATAGTTGAATTGAAATGGTAGTAGAATACAATTATTTTTTTGTATTATAAATGGAGTCGATAGGAAATACAAAAAGAATTTTGGTAATTGTCAAAAATACATGAAAAACAATGATAACGCACACAGTTCATAAGTGGATTGCGAATCCTAAATAAGTTTTATAATTCGTATATCCAACGAGAAATTTATATTGCTACACTGCGTTTAAATTGAAAATTGGTTTAAAAAATTTATTTTGTATGAAACTTGTTTGGATTTTATTTCTAGTCCCTGAATGAATCTAAGTTGCACACAAAAATATAAACTAGGGCCTTGTATTAAACTTGGTGCCACAACATTTATGACCTTTTCACTACTGTATATTTTATTTACACTGACACTCAGAACTTGATGTACTAGATCTGATTGAACTTGTCCAAAAGGAATAAATGGTACACATTCTGTATCGAAAGCCTCTACACTATTGGTAAATAGGACGGAAACATTAAAATTGTCATTTAAATGAGAATGTACAGGCGTTAAAAGGAGACTAAAGCTTTTATGTTTTTCTTATAACAGATTAATCCTTCAAAATATTGGCAAAACCCCAAAAGCTCATATGAAGGCTGCTAATTACGGTGGACTGATTTCAGCCAAAAATAAATAGAATCACCCAATTCACGAGAAAAGCTTAAGTGTGTAGTTTCATCCCAATCAGTCAATCGGTCTGAGTTGAAGAGAAGCTATACACACATCATTTAGTCTGCACGACTCAGAGCCGTTTAAAAATTTTACCGAAAATGACGAGTTTTGATTAAAAAAAATTATTCCACCAAAATTTGGCATCTGGAATGAAGTGACAGATTCAATGAGAGCATTTTTAACTTTTGCTTTGAAGTTGAGAAGTTAAACATTTACAAAAAAACAGCAGAGGGTTAAAAGATTCAAATAAATTTAAAAAATAAACTTTCAGCAACTATAACGTTTTAAAGTATGAAGACATGTTTTACCAAAAGTCCGATAAGTTAATTTCCTGCTTTTCAAATCAAGTGTTGTGTATTCGAGTTTTATGTATTCGTGGTAAATGAAAGTTGGTTGTTGGCGACCACATTTCACCACTCCATTTTTTATAAAAACTATAGCGATAAAATACGCCAATGGCGCGAATTACAAAATATTTTCAGAATCATCGTTTTACTATAAATGGCCCTTCATATGGTGGTGTAAACTCTGTCTTGCCTTTATCCACCCGAACGAACACTTACTCGTAATCCTAGTGCATCCAAGATCAGTCTTGATTGAAGTTCGTATACCAAGAAGAATGAATTGAAGTTTGTCATCCCAACGAACTGTGTTCGACCTAACATATATAAAGATGCACTTAATTGACGATGTAGACGCAATACCATGCCGTATGCCTGTTGGTGATATGTTGTCGCCTATATTTTGGGCAAGGAACGATATCAGCATCTTAAGTTCAAAAATGTTGTTGTGATTTCAACAATCCCTCATTTAGGTGCGTACATATTGGTGGTAAACACTGTAATCATCCTAATCACCGGTTAAAAACAAAACTATTTTGCATAAATCTGTGCCAAAAAGCTAAAGTAGCTTTAGTCTAATTTTGTAAATATTCCTAAAATGCATTTGCACTTTGTAAATCGTTTCTGGAAAGGTTAAAAGCTTTGAGGAAGCAAGCAAGAAGTTAAAACAAACTCCTTGTCCATATAAGAAAATCCTAAAATATGTTTCAACAAATCCTTGAAAAGAGCTTTTTAGAATTTAAGCGATTATTGCTTTTCTTTAACTAAATAAAACTTTTGAATTAACCGTATTTATTATAAACTATTCTTTCTAATTTTGGGTTGCGAGTAATTAAAGCTTAAGAAAACATAAGACATTCTCTTAGAATTCAGTTAATTTAGTAGTTTCAGCTTAATTCAATTTCATGATAAAAACAAGAATTCATTAATTCAGTGTTGAGAAAAAATAATTCGTATATGTATATTAAATTTTCCGACTCAAGATCCAAACTTTTTCTTCGGAATTTTAATCCGGATCAATATTTGGTACATTCCCACGATTTAATCCTCCGTAGAAGTTATGTTAGCTTTCATTTATGAGATGAAGTTGGTCTAACAAATCCTGCTATTTCTCCCGGCAGCTCAACTGTCTATCGTAAGAATTAGACCCAACGCCCATCTTGCTTCAAGAAATTCTTGTACTGGACAATACCGAAATTTATTTCATATCGCAACCACTTGACCGCAACCCACGCCACATAAAATTGATTTTCGCGACTTTTCCTAAATCAAAAAAGTGGTTTTGATCAATCTCAATTACTTCAAATTATTGTGAAGTCCAGCTGTTCGTATAAATTGGTACCACTCACGAAGTTATCCCAGAACTCCATTCCAGAAAATAAAAAATTTTAATCACACAACACTAACATATCAATAACCAATTTGCTCTTGTGTAAAGTTGACCCAGTCCAGTTTTTTTTTTTTTATTTCATTCAAATATACTAAATTTGTGAAGTTAACCCAGCCCATAATTTTTATCAATTTTAATGAAAAAAATAAAAATTTATTAAATTCGATTTGTTTTTCATATAATAAAGAAATTAAAATATATGAAAAACTGTAAAATTTTGAGTTCCATAAAGTAATGGAAAATTACAGACAATCTAAGAAAAAATTTGTTCCGTGACAAGTTCCCGAAAATGAAAACTGGGCTGAAAATTTCATTGATTTTTATAAAATTTTTCGTCACGCTCGATAAATTTAAAATTATTTCGCCAAAACTAAAATCACGGATCACGGTTACATGATTTTGAAATGTATACACCAGAAGCTAAATTATATAAAAATCAATGAAATTTTCGGCCCAGAGTTCATTTTCGGGAACTTGCCACTGAACGTTTTTTTTTTCTTATCAAGCTTAAATATAGATACTGGTGTAAACATGTCAAAATCATGTAGCTGTGATCCGCGACATTTTTAGTTTTGGCGAAATAATTTTAAATTTATCGAGCGAGTCAAAAATTTATATAAAATCAATGAAATTTTCAGCCCATAGTCTATTTTCGGGAACTTGCCACGTAACGAATTTTTTCTTATTTAATAACTTTTAATTAGTTTTCTTATTTAGCCTTAATTTAGCTACTGGTGTATACATTTCAAAATCATGTAGCCCTGATCCGCGACATTTTTAGTTTTGGCGAAATAATTTTAAATTTATCTATCGGGACGAAAAATTATGTAAAAGTCAATGAAATTTTCAGCCCAGAGTTCATTTTCGGCAACTTGCCACCAAACGATTTTTTTCTAATTTAGCTTAAATTTAGCTACTGATGTATACATTTCAAAATCATGTAGCACTGATCCGAGACGTTTTTAGTTTTGGCAAAATAATTTTAAATTTATCCAGCGGGACGAAAAATTATGTAAAAATCAATGAAATTTTCAGCCCAGAGTTCATTTTCGACAACTTGCTACAGTACGATTTTTTCTTATTAAGCTTAAATTTAGCTACTGTTGTATACATTTTAAAATCATGTAGCCCTAATAGGAGACATTTTTATCTCTGGCAATTCAAAAATTTTAGGTTTTTTTATACGTTACATTTTATTTTTTTTATTATTATATGAAAAACAATTCGAATTTAATAAATTTGATAATTTTTATTTTTTTCTTTAAAATTGATAAAAATTCTGGGCTGGGCTAACTTCAAAAACTTAGAATATTTGAATGAAATGAATCAAAACCTGAGCTGGGATATTTTCACACAAGAGCAATATGGTTATTTATATGTTAATGTTGTCTGATTAAAAATTTTTATTTTCTGGGATAGAATTCTGGGATAACTCCACATAGTGTTAATCACAGAATGGTCTACATCACAATCCATATGTGTGTGTAACCAGGCATTTGTGGTCAATGACTTTTACAGTTTCAGAAGTTTGCATAAAAATTGTGATCATTGAAATGATAAAAGAAATCTTATTTTTACCAGAGCAGCAATCGCTGTATAAGATAACATGTTCCGTTTTACACGACTGTGCTAAAAGATTCGTCTGCGTTCCAAATACGACGCTATAATTACCGCCCGATTTGCTGGAAACAAACATTGTTGTTGAAGAGTACGATGTAAGATGATAATGCTGATTAAAGATGCGCTTTTGTTGGTTTAATTTTTTTTTTAAATAACCATTCATTCTGCATTTTTTTAAGGGCTTGCACTCCCTTTCTCTATAACTTTACTTGTTTTAGAGATCTGCTTTAGTCTACCAGCCGTTAGTAATGTTTTTTCAACTTCTTCAACACAATCATCAGTTGACAATACACGAAGCACATCATTGATTTCGATTTCATAAATATTTAAAATATTATTTTCACTATATTTTGCGATCTAGGTCGGACATATCATCGGGTGAAGATATTATTGATACGTTATAGTCGGGGTCCTTATCACTATCATCGATACTGCTATATGAGCTAATGTAATCTATCTCCTCATTACTTTTATGTTGAGTCTTCGGGTGGTTATACAATTCCTTCCTTACAAATGCGTTGGCATCATTAAGAATGTGTCTCTTTCAATTAAGAAAACCCTGTGACGTATCTACAACTTAGAAAACCATATACAATTCAAATTTAATACTAAAATTTTAAAAAGTTACTGTTTACCTGAATTCAACGGTGGTTTACCGAATTTTCATGATAGTTTTAACATCTTCTTCGCACGAAATGCCGTTTGTGAATCAGTTCGGTCACAAAATCTTCAACCTACTTTTAAATTCAGATTTTGAGTTGATTTTAATTAATGGAAAATCGGGTTAGTCGTTTTTTGCTTTATTTCTATCTGAATTAATACTTTAAAGTTTGACACATACAACTAGCTTATATTATACAGAGTGGTTAGGTATATCAATTTCGATCAAGTTAAGCGATTCTTTCGTTTGTGATGGAACTTCAAACAAGCATTTATTAAATTGCTCGCAGTAGAAAAGATATCATAACGTAAAATTTATGTTATACTAAGTTATATAAAACGCAAAATCGCTTAAGCTAACTTAAGCGACGTTAGCTTTTTCGTACAGAAATATACATTCCGCACCTAAAAATCACTGATCTCGGGTCATCACCTTTAAGATAAATTATTCCCGTATAATATTACAATACCAGCAGAAAATGTAAAATAAAATGAAATGAAAATATATCAGTCTATTATTTTTATATAAAAAAAAACAAATATTGTTCACCATCATCCGTGTTTATATACGAGAGTATCTCCAGCATGCCGAATACCCATACAAATATTTTTACTTTTCTTCATGCAAACCAAATTCACTATGTCATAATACGGTAAATAATCATTAGAAAAACATCTCGAGAACGCAAAAAAAAATGTAACATTTTATTTTCTTGAATGTAATAACAATAATAATAATAATACGAGAGAGCAAAGCCCAACCCCCATGGCCGCCACCCATATAATATACGTTTATATAAATGCAAAATAAGGCGAACAAAAAAAAATTCACGCTAAATTACTTTTGTTACCCAGTTTTGTACTTACAGAATTTATTTGGTTTTATTTTTATTTGGGTATATGTGCGGGGGGTGTGTATATCGAGCTAGGTATACGACTGTAGTGCTTTGGCGAAAGAATGCTGTACGGCAGTTAAGAAAAACGTAAAGGATATTTTCAAGAACATCAATTCAATATAGAATAAATATATAAAATTCATGATAACAATGCGTACCTATACATAATAAAATATTTTATATATCATACATAAAATGTACGTAACAAGAATCGCATAAACCTTATAACAACACAATTCGTTATTTTCATTTTTCCACCTATTTTAACTTTAAAATATTTTTATTTTCTATTTTATTGTATTTTATTTTTTCGCTTACCGAAAGGTATATATAGGTACAGAAAATTACTAGGTAAAAGCTCTGGGAAAATATAGAAAAATATAAAATGTAACATATTTTATTACTTTAGATTGTCTCTCTATAGAGTTAAAGGTGGAAGTAACAACTTGCGTTTTTTTTTCGCTTTATACGATGATTGTAAAGTGGAAGTAAAATATATATTTTTTTTAGCTCTTTGTGTCAGATAATTAATGATCGAGTAAAAAGCACTTTAAATTTTTGATGTAGAAACTGAAGTTGTGAACGGTAAGCTGTCTACAGATACTCAAAGAACACGGATTAAAAAGCATATATGATGAAATAAATATGATACATATATATATACAGGATGCACTGCATTATTTTGAGTAAAAATTCTGTTTGTGACCAAAAGCTATTTTTTTTTCTCTCGAAATTGATGGGTTTGAAAGCGACTGGTTACGTTTGAATAATATCATATTTATTAATGACGATGATGATAAAATGCAATCATAAATATAGAATAAATTTTTTGCTAATACACAAATGCAAACTAAATTAATCCCTCGTTTTATTACTGAAGTGGGAGTTGTTTGGGATTTTAATCCTCTATATGGAACTCGAATTCTTGCGTTATTTAGAAAAAAAATGTGGAATAAGATGTAGTAAATTTGTTAATATTGCCGGAAATGGCAATTGGTAATTTGAGATGGTACACGTTATCAAATGACTGCTGACCAAGTGGCCGTATGTTCAAATATGTATAAACTAGCTGTTTCGGGATTGGCTAAGCCGCCCGTCAAAATTAAAGTACTCTTAGTAGGGTAGATAGTTTAAATTTGGTGGTAGGTGATTGTGGTTAGGTGAGAGGGTGCTGGGTAGGTGGGTGGTAGCTTTGTGATAAGTAAGTGTAGATTAATAAAATCATAAATCCTTCGCACCAATTTAAAACTCGCAGACGAAAAATGCAAATTTGCATAATAGAAAACGATCAGCAAGCATAGTACACAGCAAAACAATGAATGAAGCTGGGTTTGAAATATTCTGTTAAATACAAAAAGTTAAATAACTGCTGTTCGACTAAATTTAAAATAAGTTTTTATCGCTAACATTTTTACATTTGGAAGACGTCGCGGAAAACGATGTTGCGAGTGAAATGTCGTTCATCTCGCAGCAACTTTTCGTGTTGTGGATTTTCCATTATGCGGACTTTCATTTGTGCAAGATTTCTGCAGCGTGACAATGCAACTTACAGCTGTGCATGAGAGATAACTGCCGTCTGTATAAATCAATTTCGCAATGATCGAAAGTTTAGCCTTGCGATTTGTTGATTGTTATGGCGTTTGCAGGAGTGATCGGAAATTGTCGTCGCATGAATGGCAATGTACCTGTTGGAGCCAAACCAATTCGTGGAATAAAGACAATATCTCCACGATTGCACTCTGATAAAATTTCAGCTGTTATAAAGTTTTGGCGCAGCTTCTTAACAATCTTTCGAGTGCCATTTCACATTCCCGTTTTTGAGTTTAAATTTTTTCAGCAGCTTTATGATTACTAGAGGCTTCAGAAGTAAAACTTGAGGTGGCATTCGTGATGGCATTTGATCATGAAGACACTCTGCTGGATAACTTTGTACATCATTTGGATCCTCTAAGATCACCAAATCAGCAATAAATTTCAGTTTGTCCTATCATCATCATATTAATGATCTTACGATTCATCCTAAGAATCTGTTGATTTGTCGGAGCAACGATGACGCGTTTTGCCAACTCTTGCAAAGATATTTCAGAAATATTTGTGACAAAAATACTTTTTACCAGATTTCCAGTTTCGATCATTTGCTGAGGAATTTGAACTGTTCAGACATCGTTGATACTTTTGATAAGAGGATGGTTGCCCACACTAACTTGTAACAAGCACTTGTTGTTTTCTTCTTGGCCTGCACTTCGCATATTTATCGTAAGCGACAATTGAAGAAAGTTTCTTCACAGATTGCTCGATTTTATACAGCACTCAATGATGTGAGCTTGCGTTCCTCTCACATCAACTGGAAGTCGAACATCGAAAACCTTTTCGCCGAAAGGCATTTCCGTTATTTCACGCAACAGCTTATCAATGTAGCGGTGTCTGTGCTTTGTCAGCATTGAAATCTCATCGACAATAATAAGTGAAGCTTCTCGCAAAATGTTTGCTTCGGGTGATGTCGATCGCATCGCAGTGCCAGAAGTGTCAATCAGCGGTACTGGTGATTTAAATCCGCTGTGAACTGTTCGACCGCCCTTCAGCAAAGTAGCTGCTTGTCCCGTTTGTGCAAATGGAAGGACAATTATTCCTTTTTCCCGGATGAAGGCCATCAGTATTGCGTATAGGAACGTTTTGCCAGATCCTCCTGGTTCATCAAGATAGAAACTTCGGCTGAAGACATTTTCATTATCCACTGCAGCAGTTATTTTATGAAATTCATCCAACTGCTTTTCGTTTAGCAGTTGAATTCGTGATCCAGCTTCTTCGGCTTCTCGAACTGGATCGACTTGCACTTTTACTGTTTCTCCCGATGGAGCCAAATTTTCATCTGCATACTTCAACCAGAGATCAAGAGGGTTTAAAAGTTGATAAAAGCAACAAATATAAGCGAAAGTCTCTCGAAATTGTTTTGGCATTTGAAAGACTGCTGCTTCTGGTTAAGCAGTGATCTCATTCATCATCGTTTACCAGAAGGCCTCGCGCAGCTGCAGTTTCTTTGAAGGTTTTGTAAATAACACCATTCAATGTTCGTACAAATTCAAAACTGGTAGCACCTCGAATATGTAGCAAAACCAGTCGCAAGAAGAAACGCCCCTCATCTCTCAAGCTTACTGTATACATTCGTGCAACATCCTTCACACCTAGTCTCCATAAAGCTTTTGGAGCGCTGACATTATCGAGCATCGATGAAGTTGCTCATCGCAAAAATTTATTTGACACATTTGATATATAACAAATTCAGATGCAAGCAGGCAGTCAGGTTGTGCTATATTATAGATGGCCAATTTTCAAAATCTCTATTGAAATTAAATAAAAATTTGTAACCCTAACAACTTATTAGGCCGGAATGATTATTTAGGTCTTGAGTTGATAATGACAAAGGCCAACGGTGAGCTTTACTGTGCTCTCGGTGTATTGGGATTGGCAAAATCCTCCAGCCTCGATATGGCGACATACAAATTTATATGAAAATGTTCTATAACTTACAAAACCTTGCTGGGTCGGAAATGGCAATTGATGTTTTGAAATGGTACGCTCTTGCGTGCTGCTTTCAAAATATCAGTTGAAGTTAAATAATAATTTGTATCTCTTAAGCATTTCCTAGGCGGAATGGTTTCTTATATTATTCTTAGCTCCTAAGTGCCGTATATTAGGATTGGCATAATCTTCCATCTTCGATATGGGCCTCATACAGATTTATAAGAAAATAACTTACAATGCCTTCTAGGGCGTTTCGATGACGTTAAATGAAAAGTAACACAAAACAGACCATTTCCGGCCTAGGAAATTCTTAAGAGAGACACATTTTTATTTAACGTCACTTGCGAGATTTGAAAGTTGCTTATTTCCTTAAATTTGAAAATACGGCTGTTGCTGGCGTCTTGGCCAACACTCACCCGATAACTAAGGATGTGGTAGCGAAATCAAAGTAGCAATACTAGTACTCAGTATCGGCATCGTAAAAGTAGTTTCATGCCATTAATAGTATCGAAATAAAAGTATCGATACTAGTAGGTATATCGAGTGCTTTTTAAAAATTATGAACACAAGCAGTGACGACATATTTTATTTATATACAGCTATGCAAAAGTTAGTGGCCTTTCAGGGTGACATTGAAACAAAGGGTTGAACTTTCTTAGACCAAATATGTTCCATTTTGATCGATGACCTTTTGCCATTTTTCTGGTATGGTAGAACTCACTAGGATTCGACGAACCCAAAAATGTGAATGAGATGTAAGTTTGTAAGAATAGATTTAGTGAGTTATCATATAATTCACTAGAGTTAATGATACATGGGTGTTCTGTATATATAGAACACAAAGTGTAATCATTGTGTTGTAGTATTCAGTCGCCATGGCCTGATGAGATGATTGAATTTTTTCATGATCTTATCAGGATATTACTTCTGTTACAAAACTTCATCGAAAAAAATTTAGCTTCAACTTTGATCATAAAATTAAAAATAAAATGGGGGTTGCTTATATTAGAGCATTTATATAATTTTTAGCAATTCGAATATATTCCGTGTTATGTGAAAACACAACTAAATGGCCTTAGGGCCAATATGTTCGATACATCGCTTTGAGTTAATTAATTAATTCAGTATTAATTGGTAAGTGAAAAAGTATTAAAAATGGTATTGTGTTCGATTTGACCAAATCGCTCGTTTATAGCTCCTTGAAAACACGTTCTTTCAAGGTTCCGACAAACAATTTTCCAGCTTTATTTCCTTTTACTCATTTTAATTGTTCCCGAAGACAATATAATATTGGAATTATTTTACTCGAAGACACATACAATTGGGTGCAAAAAAACCGCACATTGCTCAATTTTCCAGAAAAGTTCAAAAAAATCAAAAAAATCCAATAATAGCTATTTGTTTAATTTTTTTTAATGCAGATTCAAAGTCTATTTAAATACCTATCCAGTGGTACCTTTTTTGTACTTGTACCATGCCATCAAACTAATGTTTGGGGGTAAACATCTGAGGTACACGTTTTTGTGAATCTGTCAGCATGAAACATGGAAATTAACAAAAAAAAAAGTTTAATTTATACGAATTATTCTCTCCCCTGGTCCGAATGAGAGCTTCAATACTTCGAACGGATGGTTATCAGCACAAATAAAGTAAATAAGGTACTTGCACAGCATTTGATGGCATGCTCAACCCTCTAAAAATTTTCGTTATTATTAGAAACATTTTTATAACATCTATCTAATTTAAATAAATTGAGTGAAGATGTTTTACTAAACAGGTTACATGAATATAAGGCCATATTTTGCAGTGGCCCACGAAATGTCAACTGATTCGAACTGCTCGTTCTTATCATACTCGAATGTTCTTTATTGGGCGGCATTGGAGCTGCTAACTTATCGGTTTCCTGAGATTTATTACATACCGAATTTCTTGAGCATGATAATTTGCTGATTGTAAATCTATCACCAGTAGTAGTGTCAGTGTCACTCGATAAACCTCTTTTAGTTCCACTAGCACTTGGAAGTTATAGACGATTTCCATATAAACTTACTTGGAGCCAAATCGAAGATGGAAGACTATGCCAATCCTTACATACTGCTAGTACTTGTTACTTCAGTTTAAATTATGGGAGATGCCATTTTCTCAAATTTGAATATATTCAGCTCGTGCTGACCCACCCGATAATGTACCATCTATATTGCCTTTTCTAGAGCTGGAAGATTGTACCCATTATATTTTCAACTCATTTTTTTTTTTTTTTTGAATAAAAAAACTGGGGCGGGATGATTTCGTATAAATATAATAATAAATAAATTTTTGGGCTGGAAAACTCAGTTAGCTTACACATACTTGAAAAATCCACACACTAGACTGCTGGCATTACAATCTTAGATTTTCTGGGAGTACGATTCATGAAATTTTCTGAGTCGTTTTGTAAAAAACTTTTTAATTCAAATTTTAGGTATTTATTTTATTTGAATCCGATTATTTTATTTGAATTTGATTCATTGTGTATCATGAAAAACTGTTAAAAGTGGTGAAATTTTGGTTTGTCAATTTCTAGACCGAAGTTCTGGTTACCTCATGATTTTTAGGCCTTTTTTCAGATCAATTTGTCATCACAGAAGGTTTAAAAAATACAGAAACCACACCCACTGATGCTATTCAAGCATCATATTTAATTCCAAACTATTTTTATAACTTATTCTCAAGTATTACAACTATTATACACTTAATCATAAAAACAGACATTCTACCAACAATTCCAGAGCGTAACACTTTATATTACTTATATTTCACATCCACTTTAGATCATAATTTCACTCAATATTATTTACAGCTTTTTTTTCTGTATCTGTGTACTTCTGTAAATTATAAAATCAAATTATTAGTCAGTCAGACAGTCACTTAAGCAAAGACATTTAGAAAAATAAAAACATTTTTCATCATCATGTTTTCGCATATATTTTCCAAAGTATTTAACATCGTTTTGTATAAAACAAAAATATTAAATGAACATCTTACGCTGTAATGGCAATGATGAGAGGTTCAGAAGTGTAAATGTTGGGTGATATAAATTAATGGGTCCATGCGGTACACACAACACAAGTGGAACAATCAAAAATAATGTTCGGTGGTGACTCTTTGATTACAGATCAAATTATTTACTTACAAATTAAATGTTATTAAAAATATTTTTGCAGTCTCGCACAACATCATCGTCTTGTTGACGAGTATCATTTTTTTATTTTGGTTGGTTGGCATGTACACTTCTTTCATAAGGTTGTGATGTTCATTCTGCTTGATGTTCTACCCACAAAATATTATTATACACTTTTTTCCTTTACATTATTTTTTTTTTGTGTGATAACAATGATAATAGTAGTAATAATAATCATATTCCTTTCGTCGTCTAAACGTAAAATATAATAAGAATATAAAAAAATTCTTTCATCTTTCTGCTCGGAAAAGCTTTTTATTTTGTGCTGTGTATAGATGTACGATGTACTTGGAATAAGACTATATGTGAGTGCGATCGTTCTGTTGATGAAAATGACATTCTGTTTATGTACAAAAAATTTTCTACGTTACGTTTCTATTTTGTTTCCTTCTTACACGTCGTGTTATCAAATTTCCATATTATTTTGTTACTCCAACACAAAACTGAATACAAAAATAAAAAAAGAAACATTAAAATAAAAGGCGAATAACATACACATATCATAACTGAAGTATGTTGAATCACATTACAACAACAAAAAACACTGTCTTGAAGATGAAAATTATATGTCTATAAATACGTTGGTATACACCACAAAAAATACTCCTATATATGATATTATGGAACGCTAAAAAGATTTTTCTACCTCGTTTTCTTTATTTGTCATATAAACATTTTTTATATTTCCGTATTGTACTTAAAAATGAAAACTCCTATATACCTACGTACAAAGTACATTGCAGTTTTTAGACAAAATGTAAAATAAAAATACAGGAGTAACAAAAATACCAGATAAGACAAAACCAAACAACAAAAGACTTTAGATAAATATTATTTTAAAAAATTGTTTGTGTTGTGCTATCATTGTAATCATAAGAAATACGTTTACGTATATTTAAGGTAGAGCATTTCATATTTCATTCATTTATACAAAGGTATTAAGAGTGTTTTTAATTAATTATAATATCGCTCGCTGTATATCAAATTTACAATTTACACAAGATTAAATTACCAAACTAGACACGCGAGCATGCTTTCACGTTAAATTGCCATTTCCCCCGTAAAAACGGGTTAAAATTTCCACGCACCGCACTTATCTTATGTAATCACACACCATTTAAAAATTATAAAAATAAACCGATCCCTGGTGCGGGCACACCCCGAATAAAATTAACAACAACAAAACTGTTATTTTTACCATAAAAATTAAAATTTAATTTACATAATTTTTGTGTTGGGATAAAATAAATTGCAAAATTATTTTACACATTTGTTAATCGCTCATTTTTTATTCAACATAATAATTATCCTTCCAGCCAGCCTTAAATATTCATATAAAGTTAACAGAAAAAAAATAGAATAACATAGAAAAATAAAAATAACAAAAAAAAAATTAAATGGGCAGTTGATAAAAAAAAATTATTATCACTAATTAGTTTATATGTTAATTTTTGTGTTTTTTAAAAATTAACACAAACACAAAATAAAAATGTTTGTTATTTATGTTTATTGTAACAGTTTTTTATTTGTTTGTTGGTCACTTTAATTTATTTACTTTTTTATTTTGTTTTCGAAAAGTTTCTAGTTCGAAAATACATTGAAAAGTTTTTTGATTAAAAAAGACGGACCTTTTCCCAGTTACTATTTAACACTACCCTAAAAAAAATTTACATACCGGGAACGGTATTTTATTATACCCTTGAAAAGGCATAACACTATATATTGTGTTTGACACTTCATAAAACTAAAAAATTTTTATTTAAATCTGATATTGGAGGCTCTTTTTCAAAATACGATACGAAAGTGAGAGAACCAGACTCAAATTTCGCTCTAGTTTTAGTTTTGATAAATTTAAAAAAGAAATTTGTATGCCAATCATAATGTCCATCCATCTGCAATTCTTTAATAATTTAAAAACTACAAAGCATAGAATTTTAACTTTCTTACAGCTTACAGAACCCATACAGCAGAACATTACAAGATAGTATGGATAATTATGTGTAGGCTAATTAATACTATTATTGAGTTGTTATATTAACTCAGATATTACAAAAATAATTTATTTTTGCTTGAGCTTTGGACACACTGTCGGTGTCATTTTCAAAAGCAATATAAAACGAAAAAAATATTTTTGTAAAAACAAAAAGCTGTTATAGCAAATTCTAAAAAACGAGATTTACATAGGAAAACGGCTATCTCAGATACACTTAAAAAATTTAATTTTAAAAAGTCAATTTTTGGAAGTGCACTACATAGACGAACTCATGGAAAATTTAGTTTAATTCGTTAAATTTTCGGCCATTATTTTACTACAGATACGTAGACGATATGATAACGGTCATTCCAGAAAACAATATAAACACATTCTTAGATGCTTTCAACTCATTCGATAAAAGTAATAGAATTAAATTTACTCTAGAAAAAGAATCAGAGAACAAAATTTCATTTTTAGATATTCTTTTGAAACATGAACCTGATGGAAAAATTTCTTGTGATTGGTACCACAAAAATACTTGGTTTGGTCGGTATCTAAATTTTATGTCATGGCTTCCCATCTCGTACAAAATTAACACTGTAAAAATTCTAAGTCAAAAAATTTTAAAACTCTCGGACAGTTTATAAACAAATTTATTTTAGTATAAGATTCAACTACTCTCGGCCACAAAATGAAACTTCAAATTATTTGTCAATTCCATACATTAAAAATTTATTCGAAAAAATTTAACATTTATTCAAAAATTATAATTTCAAAGTTATTGGACGTTCAGCGACAAATTTAAACAGTAATATTTTTTCGAAACTAAAAGATTTGGTTCCTTTAAAACATCAATCCAATGTTGTTTATCAAGTTTGTTGCAATTGTAACGCAACTTATATTGGCCAAACCAAACAAATGATGGAAAAGAGGTTGTACCAACATAAAAATGTAAATAATCTTGGCCAAAATTGTAGTGCACTTACGCAACATCTAAGATTTAATAATCATACAATTACATTAGATAATGTCAAAATTCTCAAAAATGAAAATTTTTTTAAAAAAGATCAATTCTAGAAATGTGAAATATCCAAAGTAGTACTAATTCGATTAATATCGTAAGTGATTGTGCTTATATTGGTAATACTTATAATTTATTTGTCTAATTATTGTTGTTTTTTGTCTTATTTATACATGAAATTTAAATTTATTTCTACAAAATTATTTCACAAAGTTCGTCTATGTAGTGCACTTCCAAAAATTGATTTTTAAAATTAAATTTTGAAAGTGTCTGAGATAGCCGTTTTTCTATGTAAACCTCGTTTTTTAGAATTTGCTTTTTGTTTTTATAAAAATATTTTTGTCGTTTTATATTGCTTTTGAAAATGACACCGAAATAAATTATTTTGTAATATCTGAGTTAATTAAAACTAAAACGGTTAGGTTTATAATAGGCTAATTAAATCACCTATTTAATAATGTTGTGGCTCTTTCCTTTCCAAATAAAACGATGGGTTCTGCTGGCTTTAGAAGAAGATAGCAGAACCCATATCAAAAAATTATCAAAAAACAACATATTTGTTTGTAACATATATTTTAGGCTACACTCGGTCTTGACCATGGTCATTTAATTTAAATATTGCAGCCTATTATTATCCATACTATCTTGAAGTGCATGGGTTTGCTGAATATTTTTGGAAAGTAGAGAGAAGTTTGATTTATTTTCATTCAAATATTATTTAGGCACACAACTAAAAGGTAAGTGGCTCTAATATCGTTATTTATAAACCAAGTGAATGTAATAATTTTATAAAAACTTTTGGTTTAAAAGCAATTCCACATACACATCTAACTACAGATTTTATGTATGTTGTATTTGTTGCTAAGCAACAAGTAATAATAGTACGAGAATATTTTTTCTTGCCTAGGCCGGGGATATATTTTATTATACTTTTGAAAAAAAAAAAAAAACAAAATGTATTTATGTCTTATGATGTCGAGGCTAACTAAGCAATAATTTTATGTTATTTTCGATTTTTTACTTTGTTTTGATTTCTTAATATTATAGGCACATTCGATTGAAGTGATTTAACTAAATAATCTGAATTAACTGAGGTAAACTGATGTGATATATTCAGTTAATTCAGATTGTTCAGTTAAATCACTTCAATCGAATGTGCCTTATAATTATTGAATAATACTAAAAATTATTTTGGGTTTATATTCGTTTTAAAGTCCGATCGGAGAAAAAATAGTATGTACAATTCGGAGGAAAAGTGCCAATTTCCACTATCGTCCGGGAATGCAGTACTTTTCCTCCTAATTATACAATATACTATTGCCTCGCCGCACATACAAGAAAATATATAGATGATTTTTACATCAACAATTCTTTATATTTTGTTTTCAAAAATCAAAAATCAACGAAGTGAGCTTAAAAACACAACAAAGAAAAAAATCGTTTAAAATTTTTTTATGAGTTCGGAATTCGCGTTTTTAGATTTTTGGCGTTCGTTTACGTGTAAAATTATACCATTCAGAGGAAAAATCGTTTTTAGAAACGGCTAAATAGAAAAATGATTCTTTTTTAATTAAAATTATTAAATAATTGCAAATCCATTATTTTGGCTACTAATTTGAGACATTTTACATATTTTCTCGTTAATTTAAGTCAAAAATCTGCTGTAATTAATTCGTAAATGCCAAATATGTTTTTAGAAGTCGTCCGTAGATATGTGTATGTGGCATCGCTTTAAGGTTTGGCGAATACGATACTACAATTTTTTATTTACAATTTAAGTTTTTTTTTTTTTATTTTTTATTTTTTTTTTAATCGACTAAATGGCACAGCGGTTATTAAAGCTTTGGCATTTGGATTGGGAGGTACCGAATTCGAATCTCTATAAGGGCAGGATGCAAAGTGAAATTTCTCAACAGATTGCGATCTGTGGTAAAACGAAACACAACTATGACCTCCTATCGGTGTGTAAAACTCATGGGCCGACCCATCTTCCATGCCATTATAGGCTGGTGTGGAGCTTACGCAGATGAATTAAATGGCCGATTAAATCGGCCCTATATCCGTACGTCCTCGATTTGGCCGATTAGTGTAAAGTAAGGATGGAAAAAGCAAAAAACAAAGATTTTTTATCCTTAAAAACGGCAATTGCTTCAATTAATTGCCACTTTGTTAAATTTTTAATTTATTAAATTTTTTTCACTTATTTTATCATTCACATATTTACCTATATATAATTAATTATACATATGTTCACGCAAATTTAAAGTTAAAACAATTTATTTATTTTGTTTATTTAATTTAATTCTTAATTTTATGTGTTGATACAACCGGAGCGAAGTTTTTAACGTTAATAAAAAGTGCAGCTACACATTTAAGCAAAAAGTGTAGACTCAAAAAGTGGAGAAGAAAAAAATTCGAAACACGGCGTTTAATTAAAATTTTTAAAACTTAATAAATATGAGTATCATAGTACAAGGTCGGCCAACTATTGGTTTGTTTTTAAATCATATGCTATATGGCAACACTTTTATGAACGGTTTGCTTGAAATTTTGATAGCTTGTCAGTCTGATAATCCACGCCTTGAAACAATTTTGTTTTTGCTTAAAGACCGTTTCAAAATATGTTAAATTTATTTTCAAAGTCAGTGTTGTGTAGCCGAAACCATGCGAATTTTGAAAAGAAATATGGGTCATGAAAGAGCGCCAAGTGGAACCGCTGTAGTGAAATTGGTGAAGAAAGTTCGTGAGAAAGGCTTGCTATTGAATGGCGGTAGTACGCACGCCCGATAATATTGCGACTGTGGTCCATATTGTACTACATCCTTCGACCTCAATTCGACAATATGAGGAGAATACTGCCTCAGATTATTTATCTACAAGGTCCAGATGACTCAGCAATTGAGTGTAAATGACCATACACTTCGATACGATTTCCCTCCGTAGGCGATAGACCAGTTTCATAATGAATGACGTCGATTTTGGTCGAAAAAATTATCTTTTCAGACGAAGTGCATTTCCATTTCAGAGGTTATGTAAACAAGCAGAGCTACTGTATTTAGTGTTCGGAACACCCACACGCAATCGTAACTTTTTGGGCGTCCTTCACGTATGGATCATTTTTAAAACTTGTCCGACCCCATTTAATTTGAGCAACCCATCTTAGTTAACAGTAGTTCAATTAAATGTGAAGAGCCCTACTTTTAAAAATTATTCATGAATTTATTTTGGTGCTACACCTTCCAAAAATATGAATTTTATCACTGTACGATATTCAATTTTTTCCATTGTAAAAAAAATAATCAACTTTGAACATCTGTTAATATACGAGTGAGTTGACAGATCTACATAAAAAAATCAGGGAAACCTTCGGAACCATAAGTGCCAAGTGTGAAATTTAGTGTTCTCGACTTGGGATGGTGTCTGAAATTTGTAAAAAATTGCAAGAGAATTAGAATGTTGTGATTGGCGATATGGCGCTATTGAAGCGTGTTTTTCCAAATTCAGTTAATCCTTTTATTCCCCGGAACCATGAGCGTCGAGTTTAGAATTTATTGTTGGATGATATCTAGAATTAGTAGAAAGAGTTCTAAGACAATTTGCATGTTGTCATTGTCGATACGGTGCTACACGTGCAAGCGCCTTTGGCCAAATTGGCTTCATCCCTTTATTATATCAAACCCACGATTAACCTAAAAAGTTTTAAAACGATTTAAAAAAAATTTCTGTCGTTCTCAGCCAGCTTCATGAAGGTCCAGACTACCACCAAATCTAGGGATAAATGTTACTCCATGCAATTGTGTAGAGAGCAGACCATTCTTGTCCAGGTTTATAAAAACTTATTTTTGAAAAAGTTATTGTATGGTGTAGATTGTAGGCCTGATGCATCAACGGGCCTAATTACTTCAAAAATGAACGTAAAAATGCAACAGTAAATAGTAATCGTTATCGTGGCACGTTAACTGGATTTTTTGGCCAAAATAGTATGAAATGGATTTAAATGATATTTGGTTTCAACAAGACGGCGTCATATGTTGCACAAATCGTGAAACACTCGACTTACGACAAACAAATTCGATGATCGCATGATTTCAAGAAATTCTAATGTCAATTGGACACCAAGATCATGCGATTTGACACTGTTAGATTATTTTCTTTCGGCTTTTTTAAAAATAAAGTGTTTAGCAATGATCCACAAATAAACCGTTATTACAACGAACCGCCACCATGTGGCGATCTCGTGTATTAAGTTAATTAAAGTGGACGCATACGGTTGGCTGCAATTTCTGTCTTACAAATATTATTTATTGCCTAACATGGAAGTTTGACAAGCCCGCTAAAAAGCTCACGGACTAACTTTTGAAACGATCTCGGGTGGCGGTCTGGTGTAAAAATTATGGTAAATCGACTTTTATATTAAATACACGAAACCCTCCTAGAACTCGGTTTATTCGTTCCGAGTTCTTTGAAACCATGTTGTTCGAGACTACAAAAACGAAAATAAAAAAACTTTACGTTTTTTTTATTATGGTATGCAAACAACAAAATAAAAGTGATCAACGAAAATCGTTTTGTTTGAAACCGTGTAATTCGAGGTAAAGGTTATTCGTGTTCTTCGAATACCGTGTTCTTGGAGGGTTACAAATACTTGAAGCTCACGTCGTCTGAAGAAAATGCCACCTAAACTGCCAATTTCGTCTAAAGCTAATTTTGTTCAATTTGACACAAAAATAATTTATTAGACATGTTACAACAATATTCAAAAACTATCACTTTAACAAATTTTCAAAACACGTGTTTATTAAATCATTCATATAGAAATCCAATGAAACAATTGATTTGAATGCAATTTTCGTTTTCGGTAGACTGAATAGAGGAATAAAAAAACAAGATTAAAAATTTCTTTTGCCGTTTTCTTCTTATCGATTTACCGAAGTTATTTGATTGATTGATTGATTGATTAGAATGTACGGCCAAAACTAAGCAGGGATCCTGGATACGCCGGGCCTACCGTACACCTCTTTTACATATAACAAGGTGGAGGGATAGGAAAGGTTGTTAGATATGATCGACTTGATCCGGTTACAGATACCTAAGTAGTCATTAGTTAGTAAATTGTTAGGCACAAGACAGCACACTTATTTTTGGTTTTTTGGTATAAAAGTTCAGCAATCAGCATCCTGAAAAATTTTACTAACTATTTAAGTACCCATATATTATGGTACAATTTCTGCAATAAAACTTTATTATTATGAGTTAAACTTTCAATAAACTAAATAGTTCAAACTGGTTCCGCAAAAACTTATTAAATCATGTAAAGTTAATCCAATCCAGAAATCACCTAAAGGCATTAAATAATAAAACAGTAAACCATCTTTCAGTCTTTATTTATTTCATTTATTTGTAGAAAATAATTTGAATAATAATGGCTTAAATTTTAATAATGTAAAAAACAACCATGCCATACATATTTTTTCTAGTTTTAATTAAATACAAAATGCATTTATTTGAAAGCTAAACTCAAATAAATCAATAGTTCACGGAATATACTGCACAAAGACACATAAACTGCAAATTATAAAAGCAGATTATTACATGCACGAAGTGAATATAAATCTTCATTTAGTAAATTTTATTAAAATAACTACATGTAATCAGAATATATTTATAATAAATTTCACTCAAGCAATAATAATAATATTTACACAAATAAAATTAGATTACAATTATTACATGCAGGAAGTGAATCCATCCATTGTCACAGTCATATATGATTTCTAGTTTTAATTTAAACACAAAATGCATTTATTTGATAGCTAAACTCAAATGGATCAAAAGTTCACGGAATATACTGCCTTATCGATTTACCGAACTTATTGTATTTAAAAATAAATGATTTTTAGCAGAAATTGTGGAATATAACCAAATGGAACGAAACTATGACATTTTTTAAACGATATCATGAAACTGGGTATGCTGCATGGAAATGATGATCATGGCTAACCGGGACGGAATATGATTATTCCTGAACAAATTTTATATGCTCAATTTGTTTATGCTGGATTGGAATATGATCCTAAAATAGTTCAGAAAAAGAAGTTCAGGAATATGGACAACTCGGACGGAACTACGCCATTTCCAAACTAATCATGTTGAAGTTAGGCATTATGAATAGAAATGAAATTTGTAAATCAATTTTGGAAAAAGGTTTAGAAAAAGGCCAGCCAGACCGGGTGAAATTTAGTATGATGTGTTTTGTTTCTTTTTGTGTATTGATTTTAAGAGGAAGTTCTGTAATATGGCCATCTTGGACCAAATATTGTAGCAACAAATAGTTTAAAGTTATTGTAATGTCTTAAACTGAATTGGTGAATTGCTATATAAGTGGAATTCTTATTCAAAGGCACGTTAGCGCCGTTATCGAGGCACAAAGTGCCGATAAGGCTTTAGTACTAGCCTTTTGGGTACGGAGCTATTTCGTTTGCTTTACATACTTCAACTGTTATATTTGTTTTCAAATTGACTTAAATTTTCATAGGCATCACATAAAGTAAAATACATATTACATTTTTACAATATAAAAATTAACAACAACCAAGTAACAATTCCAATTCACTGCATTAAACAGAACACGATTGCATAAACATACGTAAACAAATAAAAATTAATTAAAATTGCAGCGAAAATAAATTGCTAAATTTCACGAATAGAATAACAATTTGTTCAGAAACGAAAACTTTTATTTTCATTTCTACGAATAAAAATATTTTTAAAAAGAGTTTAAAACTACAACATTTTAAAGTTTTGTATTAAAACGAAAAACGTAAATGTTAAACATTTTTTTTGTGTGTGTGTAATTTTTGGAAGAAAAGTTAAATATAATAATAAACGACATTATGAAGATACAAAAACTTTTTATCATCTACATTATAATGTTGTATTTGAAGCAAAAGGAATTACATAATATGAGCACATACAAACAACGAGATAAGAAAAGAAAATGCTGTAATATAATTTGTAACATATGAAAATTTAATTACGAATTATTATTTTTTCGACAACGTAGAACTATTTGCATCTAGTACACGTTTACATTTATATTATTTATAAAATATATGTAAATTGTGAATTTGCAGTTAACAGACAAATTTTTTAAATAATATAAACTTCCCTCTGCTTGAATATTTTCATTGCGAGAATATTGCTCATACTCTTCCAGTCACACACACCCACACACACACACACACACAAAAACAAAAAATAAAAAAGATAATAATGCATGTAGGTACGTACTACGTACATACATGAATTTGTTTCCATTTGCATGACAACACACCAAAAATAGAAAAATTGGAAAAGTTGAGCTTTTAAACTGAAATTGTGCTTACTTTTATTCTGTTTGTAATGTAAATACGAATTTAATTAGTGACTTTTAGAATTTTTGGTGTTGTAATGCAGATAAATAAAATTGCAACATGCAGTGCAGGCAATTTGCGTGTAAATTTTTAACATGCACAGCATTTTTACGAAAGCTATCTAACTTATAGTTTCATGCAGAGTAATACAAAAAAGTAAAAAAACTGTTGTATAAAAATCGGGAGCGATTTGAAATTTCAGAGTTCAAAATGTCGGTTTATCAAAATCCCGGAAATAAATCGTGAGAAACTAAAAACTCGGATTTGCCAAACTGATTGAGATGAAACTCAGTTTTAGAAAAACTAAAGGATGTGCAAAAGTAAGTTAAGGACGGTACTAAGAAAGTTTTAGTTATTCTTCTGACTCCTCGATTTATAAATATTGATTACAAATCATGTTACTCCGCACGTATTCAAACGAGACGCCTCATGAGATTTACTTTTCTAGAAGCTTTGAAATCTGAGCATGTTGGCACTAAATGGCTTAAGCCATATAAATTATCCTGATTATCAAACAATTTCATTCAAGACATGGTTGTTCTCCTCAAAAATGTTTGACCATTTTACCTTCTTTTTTTAAAGGCACTAACAATGGTTCTATTGCTTTGTACGCACCGAAGTTGGTGCATCGTCTTTAACGTGGGAAAATATGCAACTTTGGTAAAGAGTAAATTTGTGGTGGCCATCACAAAATTATGAACAGGAAAATAAATGATGTAGAATGTGATAAAATTTAAACATGTGACCAATAGACAAATGGTCGATTTTCATTCTGAAACTGATTGATTCTTAAAATTGAATTTGTCCAAAATCAGCTCAGGAATTTGCTGCTAATTTTTTAGAAATAGTCGAGATCAACTCAGGACTCACACTTTCAAAACATCCTTCAAAATTGATAATTAATTCCTATAATTATATCCTACATCCCATAGTTTGACCAGAATTATAATGCTTAAAGGAAATGCCACATACACATCGAACTACAGACGATTCGTGTGTAAATTTGCTTTGTCACATACACGTAGAAAATACAGATGATTTTTACAGCAACAATTCTTAGACTTTTGTTTTGAAATTGGTTTTGACATTTTAAAAATCAACGAAGTAAGGTTAAAAAGAGGATGAATAGCGACAAAGCTAGGAACTAGTTGTTTTATTTTATTTAATAATAAAACAAATTATCACATAAAAAGAAAGTGATTAAAATACTCTAATTGGGGTTTATTTAAATATTCAAATTGTGATAAGTTGGTGAATACAAGCCGAAAAGATTTCATTACTTAATATCGAACTACATAAATATAAGCTATATGAAGAGCTAGACTGGGATTCTTAAAATAATTTTGGCTGAAGTTCCAGGATTCGGTTGTACTGAATGGAATTGGAACATTTCTTAATAAATTACTGTAAAATTTAGTTCGCAGAATCGAATCTTATTATCAAAATAGTATTAACTTGTGGTGCGAATTGCGAATGCAGCGAAATCGAAAAATTAGACTGCAACGAGCTTAAACTAATAGCGAATTCTTTTAACGTTTTTGATGTAAATCAAATTTCCGATAGTTAAAAAGAATACGAAAAAATTTGATGTGTTTTAATCGTAGTGTGCGTAAACCCGAAAGGGATGCCGAAAACAATAACAAACCATTTTGAAAAAAATTCAAATGACGCGTTTGACGTATTTGACATTATTTACGATTGACATATTATATGTATATAAATGTGTGTATGTGGTAGTTAAAATGGAAGGAAAAATCTACATTTCCATTTTTTGATGTACATCAAATTTTTTTGCTATTTTTTCCCCTAAAAGAATGCGAAAATGTGATTTACATCAAAAAATGTTGATGTACATCAAAATTTTATGCCACTTTTTTGTAAAAAGAAAACGCCATAAACGTGGGTTTTATGCAAAAAGAGCGCATAGTGGTTCCTTTAACATTTACAAAAAATGTTGCTCTTGTAAAACAGGCTCCACCTTATCGTTTTGTCATTTACGATTTAACGGTAAATAAATAATGAAAACTTCAAAAAAATCCCGGGTAGCACCTCATTGCAAGAAAATCTTACTGTTTTTTTTTCAAATTTCGTTAGGTAATCGTTAAGTCAGGACTGGTCACCACATTTGTGGCGTTTGGTCACCAATCGGTCAGTTTTTATTGCGAAAAAAAAATCAAAATTTTATTAACTAAATAAAATCAGGTTCGTCGCTTATTTGGGAATTTCATTTTACAAAATTAATATAAAATCCAATTGGAATATACCATTTAGATAAAAATGTTTCATTTTAAAAGAATTGTTACTAAAATGTAAGGCATAAGATAAAATCAATTCAATTTTTTGGTTGTTCACAACTCGCGGAGGATTGGTTATTAGTTGATTTCGTTTGGTCAACCCTACATAATGATTTATTGCAAAAACTCTTTAAAAACTCATAATTTCCACACGAATCGAAGTGTTCGGGGCTGGAAACTTGACCAATACTAATAATTTTATAAGTTTAACAATTGGGATAATTTGGTCCATTGTCACTAAGGATTGCTCACTAACTATTTTCGTTTGATCATCCCTACATAAAGATTTATTGTAAAAATTCTATAAAAACTTATAATATTCACACGATTCGAAATGTTCAGGACTGAAAACTTGACCAATACTCATAGTTTGATAAATCCAATGATCAGGATCGTTTGGTCTATTGCCACTGAGGATTGGTCACTAGTTAGTTTTGCTTGGTCATCCCTACATAAAGATTTATTGTAAAAATTCTTTAAAAGCTCATAGTTTCCACATAAATCGAAGTGTTTGGTGCAGGAAACTTGACCAATGCTAATAAGTTTATAAATCTATCGATCGGGATCGTTTGGTCCATTGCCACTGAAGATTGGTCACTAGTTATTTTCGTTTGGTCATTCCTGCATAGCTAATTACTGCAAAAATTCTTTAAAAGCTCATAATTTCCACACGAATCGAAGGGTTCGGGGCTGGAAACCTAACCAATACTAATAATTTTATAAATTTATCGATCGGGATCGTTTGGTCCATTGCCGCTGAGGATTGGTCACTAGTTATTTTCGTTTGGTCAATCCTACATATTTCTTTGTAAAAATCATTGTGAAAATTCTTTAAAAACTCATAATTTCCACATAAATCGAAGTGTTCGGGGCTGGAACCTTGACCAATACTAATAATTTTATAAATCCAATGATCGGGATCGTTTGGTCAATTGTCACTGAGGATTGGCCACTAAATATTTTTGTTTGGGCTCCCTACATAATGATTTATTGTAAAAATTCTTCAATAACTCATGATTCCCACTGAGTTTTAAAAGAATTTTCGCGATAAATCATTACGTAAGGATGACCAAACGAAAATAACTAGTAAGCAATCCTCAACGAGTTGTGAGGAATCAATAAATTAAACTGATTATATCTTCCATTTTAGTAACAAAAAGAAACAAAGAAATATTTTTATCTAAATGGTATATTCCAATTAGATTTTTTATTAATTTTGTAAAATGAAATTCCCAAATAAGCGACGAACCTGATTTTATTGAAAAATACAATTTTGATTTTGTTTTTTTTCTCGCAACAAAAACTGAAAGATTGGTGACCAAACGCCAAAATGTGATGACCAGTCCTAACCTTACGACTACCTAATTTTATAAAAACAGTACGATTTTCTTGCAATGAGGTACCCGGGATTTTTTTTTTTAATTTTTCTTGTTTATTTACCGTTTAATCGTACTTGACCAAACGATAAAAACTAGTGACCAATCCTGACCAAACGAATTCAATCATCACTTTTCTCAAAACCTTTAGCTGAGAAAGTGGAGCCTGTAAATCCCCATACTTTTTAAATTTCTATCAATTTTCACGTGTTCATGCCATCTAGCTTATTTTGATGTTTCGTGAGGTATTTGCTAACACGGTATAAGGTAGACGCAACACACTACAGCTTATTTTTACAGATAATATAATCGTAAAAATTTACTTTAACTATTTAATAGTATTATTTAAAAATGCGTGTACTTCTTCCAACACTTTAAAATTTATTAAAAAATATTTTTAATGTCAAACAATCACATTTCTCTATGTGCACAAAATATACCATATAATGCGCGAAAACGAGAGACAAAACTAAACATCTGATTAGTCTTATCGCCTATCTCTGTGTAAGTGGCATCCACTCACTCCTCGCATCATCTTAATTATGGACTTTTCTAACTAAATATTCGCATGCAATTGTGTCGCTTGAGTTCACTTTCGCATCGCTCTTCGTATCGCCTCTCGCCTCGTATCACTTATCGCCTTGCCTCGCTTCTAATCTCGCGTTCATTCTGGCTGCAGCCTAATAGTATTAAAAACATTTTTATCAAAATGGTCAAGTTTCATATATACATGGCTTAAATAAAAAAAAATTGAATCGCTGACCAAATTTGAACATAACCGATTAAGAAAAAGTCGATATTCAATCATCAGCGACCAAATTCTAAAATACGTTACCCTATAATTGGTTTCGAATTTTAATATAGGTAACTATTTAATTTTTAAAAATAAGATTTTCACTCGTCCTAACTAATTTGAATATCAAAATTCAATCCCTTTTGAACCAAACCGGGATTTTATTTTCCAGACTTTTAAATTTTCGGGATTAGCAGTTTTCAGTTAGAGAAAATAATAGTTAGGAAATGGAATTTTAGGTTTCGTTATCAAAAATTTATAGCTTCACACATAATTCTTTTTATTTTATACATAGTTAATGCTTAATGCTGATAGTTAACACGATACACTCGCTGAAACAAAATGTGTGTATATCACTGATCCAGTATATTAAGGATGCTAGCATCACTTAGATATAATATATTCTGAGTGACATAAAACATGTCGAATACCGTTGCAACCTGATCTACATTTTCAAAAAAACTGTGATAGGATGGACTTGGCAGGATGGACAATTCGGTAAATCATCGTGATTAAATCGGTTAAGATACGATAGCAATAGTTACCTGGTAGACACTACGCTATAAAAAATTATGAACCATCGTACTTAAAAGCGTCGTTTTTCAGCAAATTATAGCAACTAACTCAAACCATTGCCGATTAAATCCCTAGAAAGGTGTTTTAACACTTCATTGTACTTAGTAAACTCCGTGTCATTGCAGCAGGAACGGAAAATTATATAACTTTTGCATGAGTTCAAAAGACATCTTATTTATTTTTTAAACAACATTTCGTCAGCAAAACAATTTCTTGATTTATTATTCAATATTTCAACTGATTCAGAGACCAGCTAGTAATTTTTCTATCAATTCCTTGTTTTAAGATGGATAACCTATTGGCTTAAAATAATTTCTTATTCTGATTAGAACTGCCAAGCACCAGCGAATTCTGCTTATGGCGTTTTCTTATTCTATTGATGGTGTCCGACATGTGAAGTATTCCTGTTTCCTGGCTCGTTTTATTAGTTTATTGATGATGTATTCAATCTTTATGCCGTATTCAATCTTCATGTGAATTTGTTTTGAATTAAAAACCACAGCAGTCCAGTTTATATTTTGATTTGTAAGATTGACATGTGTTGCGATTTGACTTAATTTAATGCGACTGCAGCAGCATGACAACGAGGAGCTGCGGAACCTACTGGATCGCACCAATGGACCGAAGCGCCTAAAAAGAACAAATCCTTTCGAACTAGTGGTTCCCTGAGGCGCTTAAATCAAAGGACTGGCAGAGCTGGGATGAACCGATAGGTTTCATCCCATAAGAATGGACTACTAAACTTATTAAACAATTACTATAGATAATCCATATGATTAGTTGTAATATTATACAGAAATAAAGATTTTTTAATTAAAAAAAAGTTTGATAAGAAGTTAATACTACTAGTTCTGTATAGATAGCATTTCTTGATACCTTATTTGTAGATTCAATACTACAAAGTCATCGACGTAATCCGCAAATAATCAGTGAAGGAACCTGGGAAATAGGTGCTTCTTTAAAGCTTTTTCTTAAAGCTCATCTATAGATGTGTTTTAAAGAGGCCAAACAAAATGTGGTGCATGGCTAAAGTTGTCGCTATAAAGGAAGGTATCTGGACAATGCCGTTTATTATGCACATCTTCTATAGCACAACGAATACTGTATTCACCTTCATTACCCAAGTTTAATAATATTCATTTCTTAAGCAAAAGGGAGGGATAGAGAAATAGCCGGCATTAAAAATGGGGAAAAATAACTTTATAAAGTTTTATAAAGCTTATTTGGGAATGTCAGTGTGGTAAAAATCCTATTGGAGAAAATACCAAAATATCCAACTGAGAAAAAAATTGAAAATAAAGAAGTTTTAAATTTTGAAAACAAGGTGAAAATCATCATTCGTGTTTCGTTTTCACAATATTGATAGGTAATTTTCTGGCCTATTCGAATATATGAGAGATATTTCGTGAACATTTCTGGTATATGGGATATAACCGTAAACGTATAAATGTCTCTGGGCAAGTTAAAAATCACCAGAATTAGATCCCATTCACCACACTCATAGGGTTTTGACTGATCTATCTGGCCATGTAGGTGAGACCTCGTGAACATTTCTAGGATCGATGAAATAAAATTTGAAAATTTATTAAAATTCATGGAATTTCTAAGTAGCCTGTATGGCACAGTAAATATTATTTTAAACTATCTATGTTCATTACAGTACTACAACTTTGTCTACGCTATCCTGATTTATATTTTAAAAACTGTAGGAGCGGTGACAGAAAAATTAGAAAATAGATTGAAATCAAAAACCATACTTGTTTAAAAATGCGCTGGACTTGTTAAAAACCATCATAGTTAAATCTTGTTCACTACACAAGTGGGGGTTTGATTTAGCTATTCGGTCACATAGGTATGACCCCGCGAACATTTCTAGAATCAGATATATAAAAGTAGAAACATAGGCTAAAATAGGCTTGTTTACACTGAAAAAAATAATCGGTGATATTCACAAAAAAGCGGAGTAATATTTAACGAAAAATGAGCAAAAACTCAGCCACACAAGCGCTTTGTATTTATCGCGATTTTAGCAAATCAATTATTACAACTTGCTGTGTAAATTTTATTATTTTAATTTCAGGGTGGATAAGTAATATTTGTATTGCTTTGATATATTTACTCTGCGGTTTGTAAAATAATTTAGAAATTCTTTACAGAGCGCATGGCAAATAATGACAGCAAGGTGGATAATGGTTTGTAGTGCTTTTTAAAATTTGCGGATCGAGAAAATTGCAGCGCATTAATATTTACTCTGCACAGAAGCAAACATTCGAAAATTCTAGATTGGAGGAGACATAATTTAATATATTGAAAAATAAAACACGTTTTTTATAATTAATTTTTTTTATTCACTTTTCACAAAAAGCCATCGATTTTTCTTAAAATATAAAGATAATCAATCAAACATCTCCGGTTAGACAGAAAACTTACGTGAGAATTTTGATCAAACATATTATACCTTTACAGCCTTAAAAGATATTGGATTGTTGTTGAAATATTGCTAATGATTAAATTCTGCTCATATAAGAAACCATTTAATGTTCAGGAAACTGAGATGGTCTGGTCCTTTAAAATTGCTTTATAAAATTCTGAAATTAAAACAAGAAAGCAACAAATATAAGTAATTGCACATAAAGTTTAGTAAATTTAATTTGTTTTTACCATACATCGTTTCAGCACTTTTATGGTTTAATCCTCAAGGTTAGCGGCCATTTGTTACGACGCGAAGAAAGGTTGCAAAAAACTGCAAATGAGGATAAAAATAATTATAATTTATATTTTATTTTATTTTGAAATAATTACCATTTTTCCCAACAAATCCGGAAACTAGACCAACTGGCAATTTGTGTACTGCTTTACATTCACTTTAAGACTAATCTTTGTTTGAAATTTTAAATAAAATTTGGGGAACAAAATGCAAAGTCGGATAGAATAAATGATTTGATTGGTTATAATCTCTCCGCAAAATTATTTTACAAAGTGCGAAGTAAATATTGAAAAGTATTTGAACATTTTAAAAACACTTTGTAATTTATTCTCAACCAAGAAAACAATTTTTTTTATTTTTAATATTTTTGCATTGAAAATGATATATTCAAATTGCGCAGGTCAAATTTACCTAGCAGCATTGCAATATGATTAATCTAATTTGTCATCAGACGCTGCTCAGCAATAATTTTAATATTTGAAAATGCACTGTAAATATTGCACTGCAAATTTTACAAGGCTCGTACTTTATTAAAAGATTATTGGTAATAATTGCAAATTTGGGTTTACACAGCAAAATGTGTAAATATCTCCGCGCTTTTTTTTTTCAGTGTAGAATTAAATAAAGTTTAGTAAATCGTTTTACGTTTTTCTCGTGTTTATTTCAATTAGTTAGAAAATTATTTGATGTTTACAGCAACACTTTTAGGAAGTTAGGGACTTATCTAATATAAATGTAAAAGATTATATAAAAATGGTTCAATTTCACCACAAAACAAATCCAATTGGAATATTTTTAAATTTAACAGTGTAAATTTTTGGTATGTATTTCACAATCATCTGAAAACTTGGATTGCAATTTTTCAAATGTGAAGTATAGAAATGAAGTGCCATGGTAATTATCTACGCGGTGTAGACGGCACAACAATGCTTACAACTATGACATTCTCATATATCATGGAAATTCTTGGAAATTTTATTATGTTGCATATTCATTTTCTAACTTTACCATTCTTGACTTCTAAAAATATATTTTTAGGTAGGAACTTTAACAATCTAACTTTCTCTTCTTATATTTATGTTAGTTTATATTTAGAATCATATGGGTGTAATAAAATAGGTGGTATTGTTAGGTTTTTGTTTTATGTAAAAAGACAGAAAAATTTACATATGAAAATCGAATATATGCCGCTAACTTTTTCAATTGGATTAGTATTATGTTTGTTATAACTATTATTGTTGTTTTAAGGAGAACAATAAAATGGTGTACCATTACCATATAATAAAAAGGGGCCGAGTTAATCTCTGCCACCGAAACAGAATATATAAGCATTTTGCTATAAATAGGGACAATATATATACCATACTAAACATTTTAGTGAACAATATTTATAATTTTGGTGAACATATTTCTTAACCCAGTTTAATAGTGGTATCATAGGAAGGGAATAAACATATGAATATGCAAATAAATGAGAGAAATGATGTTGTTTTTCATTAAAATTTGCTAATATTCCTTGTTATTTACATTAAGCTTTTTGGTGTTTGAATAAAATTATAACAAAATCTTTTCCTTGTCGCAAAAAGCTGATAAAACTGTTGTTCAACACACACACACACACACCCACACACACAAAATGATAATATAATGTTAAGTGTAAAATGGAAGAAAATAGCATTGAATTCTATTTTCTTTTGGTAAATATAAATGTAATCATCACGTTGCCTAATATTGTTTTCTTCGACATGATTCTGTGGTTGAAAAACGTCTTAACGTTTTGGCTAAAACTGTTACATAACACATGAGCAAATTCGCGTTTATATTAAATCTTTTTATTCAGATTAAACCCACTCGGAAAGCTTTAGTCCAATCAGTCTGCCAGGAACATGAAATATGATTTCCTAAAGTTTTCCATGTTATGAATTAGTTTTAGGTATAACTTTGGTATATTGATCATTTCATTATGTGTAAAGGTCCCCAACTGTTTTTTTCACTGTTTATGTTTCACATTGACTTTTCGTCATTATCACTCATGGTTATTCTGATGACCTTATTGTTCACTTATTATTGCACTAATATTTTGATTCCCCTTATCGTTTAATATCTATACAAAAAAATTTCGATTCGCATTATTCTTGCGGGTTTACTTTCGCTATACTAGTTTTTTAATCTTTTTTTTAAATACTCTTGGTGCACTGAAGGGGCTTACACAGATCCTTATAAATTATTGTTTATCATTAATTATCAATACTGGAAATTAATTTGAATAGTGAATGAATAATTCCAGAATTGAACTTTTCTCTAAGTTATCTGTTGTTTATTCGACTATTTTCCAGAACATTGTTTAAATCAATTAACCATTTCCCGTAGTTTCATTGTAATATCCTTGTTACTAACAGTTTAGATGTTATACTGAACTATAGGGAACTGAACAGAACAATAATTTTACAAGGATACTACCGTACTTTTACGATGGATTGCTTTGATATATAGAGAGGACAATTCGATATAAAAATATGTTTCGCTTTAACATTTTTCTGACTTTGGTAATATTTACAGAAAAGCGATTATTAATGAAAAAATTGAGATTTTATAACGAAAATATTGATGAGATGAAATTTTATGAGAAAGGTTTTTTCGTAAATTTGGTGATCTACGAAGGTGTAGTATCTCAGGAGTACTTCATTTTTTGCAAATATTTTGAAAAGTATGTAACCTTTACGAAAAGTCGATTAAAAACAGAAAGGTTATAAGTTATATTTCAAACAAAATTAATTAAGATTTTTTTTTAATATTACCGGAAATGACGAGTTTTTTGATAAAAAAAAATATTTTTCACCAAAATTCGGCTGCGCTACAATCCAGATGGGCTGATTATTCGGAATGAATTCATACTAAAGCTTTTTTCATAAATAAAGAGATTCTTTCGAGATTTGTGTACCGGTAGCTGCTACCATTCATGGTATAATAGAAAGTCTTAAAAAAATGAAAATTTTTGACATCAAATTTTTTGCAGATTTAAGATTCGCTTTATCGCCGAATACTGAACAAGTTGTTTTTGGGGAGGCGTCTGACTGTCGGTTTGTGTTCTGGATGTTGAATTCAAAACGGATTCAGACTTATTTAGACGAAACTTCCTGCTTAAGCTTTTTTCATCAATTGTTATCTTCCAGTGAAATTTAGCAGAAATCGGCTATTTGAAAGTTGAAGCTTCTAAGAGATTTTCCGATTATTGCGTTTTTTACAAAATAAGAAGTATAGCACCAAAAACAAAGATTACCATTCAAAAGGATTCTTAATTAATTTTTCAGCGAAATTGATCCAGATGTTTTTTTTTTTAATTTAAGCGGAATTGATGATTTTTGATAATCAACTGTTATTTCGGCTACTGTACAACCCAAACAGTTTGACTGAGCAGAATTTTGTATAAAGTAGCTAACATTTACCAGCAAAAATAAGAGGTTATGCTACTCAACTCTCTAAAAAAACCAGCAAAATCACAATAGAAGATAGTTTTAATTCATTAATTTAAGTTTAAATTGATAAGTTAAAGATTCGTTTGTATTGATAGGACTAGTAAGAAAGGTTAGGTTAGGTTAGTCTTAGATGGTTATGAGGGTGGGTGGTCGTCCTATAAAGAACTAGCTTAGACACATTCAGGTCTGTAGCCGCCCAAAATATCAAGCTGTCAACGAAGCATAGGGTATCATTGACATGCATTTTACTGAGGTCCGTCAAGCCATTTGTTCCGTCAGTCTGCTAAGCGCTAGAGAGGGATAAGCGCAAAGAAAATACAGAATAGTTTCTTCCTCCTCTTCGTATCCGCAACTACAATAGTAATCATGTGAAGAGACTCCACTGCCTGGATCATGACAAGTCTAACTTTGACCAGATCTGCGTAGTTTTTACGCATAAGGACTATTGGACCGGACCACCTGCCGTTTTTTCCTGTTCTAGCTTCCTCTTGAACCAATTTTTCGAATGTAGCGAATGATATATCGAGAGGTATATCAACATACATGCGTTGTAAAAGGATGCATGATGTACCTTTCCATTCCCTATAATATTCCCTGTAATGCCTTCATGTCAGATGAAGGTTGAACTAATCTGCCATTTCGTAAAGAGATGAAGGACAGTTTAGAGCTTCTTTAGAAGTAAAAAATATTTTTTAATCGCCCCTGACTTTGTTAAAGGCCACCTTTAAATTTAGAAAAGTTATAGTAAATATTCCTTCTCTTATGGGATTTAAGGCAGCTATGGGAATAAGGGAGGGATTGGATAGCTGTTTCCACATATATCCCCTTGCAATATGCATGTTGAAATTTTGATAGCTTATGACTCAACCGAACTCCTTAAGAGGCTAAACTTATAGGTCTAAGGTTTTTGGGGACGCAATGAAGGATTTTCTTCTTGCCTTAGGTAAAATATTACATTCACTATATTCATTCACTATATATACAGTTCATTTACTAAGGAATCTGACAGAGTTCTAGGTTGCCTTTGAAGATGATTTCTAGCCATGAAAAGGTTAAGTTAGTTGTTTGTTGTGCATCCATCAGTATAATGCCAGCGGATCCTCTCGACTTATAAGGCATATAACTAGATTTTTCACCTGATTATAACCTGACTCATAATGGCTACGACCCTCCTGTTCCTAGGCCTTTGTGGCGCAGATTTAAAGATACCTGGAAAGTGAGTTTCCTGCAGTAGCTCAAAGGATTTTGCACTAGTTACGGTTCAAGAACTGTCCAGTTGTTGGAGAAAACTCGGTGTGAGGTTCGACTTCAGCAGCAACTCTATCACTATAGTTTCCATGCCTCTTCCAAAGAACCCATGTTTTTAATGCGTTTTTTGAAGTCCTTTCGACTAACAGTTGCGGAAGGACACGTAGAAGTACACGCACCTAATACAGCCTTAATAAATCGTCGGATTGCTAGTCAACTATAGCTTCTAGTACTAAGAATAAAATCAAGGAGTAACTCACGTCTTTCATTCGTATTACTTCTTTAGCAAATTGTGTTGTAACCACAACTGAATTACTGTGATTTGGTAACAGAAAGGTATTCAGATCATTTTTAGCAGGAACGGATTCTTCCCACCTTCTACGAGTATATCAGTTTATATTTAGGATAGTACAAGTCCAAAGAGTCGGTCACCATTGACCTAAGGTTCTTCCTCTTGGACAACATCTATCTTCCTTGCTTGTAGGAGTAATGGAAATTAATCTGCGGGAACCTCGACATTAGGTTTGCTCATCTTTCCTACAAACCTTGAGTGTGACTGTGCTGAAACCTAGCCATAATTAAACCGCTCTGCAAAATGGTAGCAAGAAGTAAATTTATTCTCTTTCGAATGCTGACGAAGGACTTTTCAGTAACTTAAACGAAACGTATATTAATTTAATAAAAACTATTAAACAAGTTTTACATTAAATCATACGAATATTTTACTGTTAATGTTTCCTTTCCACCGCACAGTACCTTAGCAATGGGTGAAAAATCTAGCAGTAACTCAACAAATAGACGAGTAAATATATTTTAAAAGAATGGATAGATCAAAACATTTTATTCACAAATAAAATTAAACTAAATAACAAACAACAAAAGCTTCTTTATATACCAAGCACATAATATACAAATAAAAGGAAGATGGATAATAAGCTCTTCGTATATTTTTGCATAGTTTTAATGCTTTCCATGAATAAACTTTTATTTGATTTAATAAATTTCTGAAGCATTTGTTCGCTATTTTTCTGTTCCCTTACTGGATTTTACTAGTATTATATATTTACATAACAAGATGATCATCATTTTAATGATGATTTTCTAACCCCGCTCCCCATTAAACTAATAAAAAAAGTAAAAATATTAGAGAATTATAGTTTTGTTGATAAAATGAAGAATTTTGCAAAATAGCTTGGCTATATCGTGATATAGACAAAACAGCTCCAGTTATACAAGAATGGGTGTACGATAACATAAAAAAGTAGATACATAAAAATTATAAAAGCTTGTAGAGAATTACAAATTAGATGAATAATCCATTCACATTTTATTTTGCTCTCCGCTAAAAGCACAGTATGAAAGTATCTAGAATTGTAGCTGGAATGAGGATTTGAAATACAATACTCGTATATTAAGTGTAGTGATGATATTCAGGAAATATAATGGAATGAAAAGAAAACAACTTTAGTCTAATAATGCTAATAAACATGATGATGATGATGATGGTGAATTGGATTGCATCGTCGAGAGTACAGAACTCGAGTTAGCTAATTAGAATAAATTAGAAATATACGTTATGTAATATGATTTTTTATTATGCTGTTCATCTTTATTAAATAATTTATGGTGTATTTTGCTTCTCATTTACCATCGGAAAATAATAACTTTAGAATAATCTTTAGTTTAATTATGTTATTCTAGTTCAGCTTCTAATCAATACACTAATTTTATTTAAACCACACTCATTGAGCCACAACTACAATGAAGTTCAATCCAATCCTAGAAAAGTTTTTATCACTTAACAATTTTGAAGATCCCATTTAAACATAGTCAGGTTATGTAATTAATGAGAATACATTGACAATTAATTTTGGTTTTTGGTGTACGAAAAGTTCCATTTTACAACACTTTGAAAAAAAGTCAACTTTTGTTGTCGTTTTACTTTCTTTTACGTAGAAAAATGTTCACCTCGAGATTTTTGTGGAACTTCATACTTAAGATTTTCTCATAATTTAAGAGACGAATGACGAGAATGATTTTTTGGCTGAAATCGTGTAACGAGTATTTCGTTCCTAAAACGGAACAGATGGTCACCCCTACAGTTTGTAAAACCATATTTTACTGTTGAAATGTAATACAATCCATTACGAATGAGAGTAGAAAATATGGTATTTAAACGAAATTTCTCATGTTTTTAAAAAAAAGAAACTGGTTGTATTTTTCCTTTCTATCCTGAAAACGGTGAATTTTTGGAGCAAATTTGGTAAACGGAGTCGTGATGGTAGTTTTGAAGAATTGTCATAAAAAAATTTCACTAAATAGATTGGTTTTTTGGAAATTAAATTTTAAAAATTTGCTTAAATTAGGGTAATTATATCTTAAAATTATTGTAATAAATTAAACGCTACAGAAAATTGAACTACGAGTATATACATATAACCAAATTTAATTTCAAGTAAAATATACACTAAGTTTATTATTTAAATAATTATTAGATCATTTTAATAATTTTGTGTATGGCAATAAATAAATAATACAATAAACTTTAATTCCTGTGGATATAATAACAATTTCATTTAAATAATTCAAATAAAAATAATAATTCTAAATAAAAATATAATTAATTTCTAAAATAAACTCAGAAAAATGTCTGTGACATCGAAAAGTGTTTTATACAAAAATAATAATTGCCGGCTTCTATCCTCGGAATTAAAAAAAAAATACGGTATTCTCTGTTCGATGACATAGTCGCAGGGGTTGTTAGGGGTAGAACTACTCTACTCATATAAAGGTAAGTATTTTTTTGGCTTTCTGTCGCCGATAGTTTTTGAAACATTTATGAAACACTTTAATATTTTACATCACAATTTTTTGAAGAATTGGTCTAAGATACGAAGAAATTCTATGTAAGTATTCCCTAATGTACTTGGATAATTGGTCGGAATGAAATGATGCTTCATAAACTCAAACGCTCCATCATTCCGTTTAACATCTACATTAATATCACCCATTAAAATTATTGGAACCTCTTTATCCACTGTAAACCGTTTATCAATTGATTTTGAACTTTCTGTGTATTTTATTAATGCCGCACGGAAGAACATATTTAAATCGACCTCTTTTGCATGCCGATGGAACCAAGAATTAATTTCGACGAACCATTCAAAGTAAAATCCACTAGACAAATATCACCAACTGAATCGATCAACCATCTTCTAACATTAACTGCACAAACACATTAGCCACAAAATAATTTTCAGTCACTCCACATTAGCCCAAATTAATTTTCTTTGTAAAATAGATAAACTACTTAGTAAATATTTCGAATAATGAAGTTGGAAAACCAAAAATTGTTGGTAAAAAAAAAAACAAGAGTTAGGTAACTGGTACGAAAAATGCAAAAAAATACCAACTGACCCTTCAAAGTAGTAGTACAGTTGAGAACGGCTGAACCGATTTGGCTCGATCTTTTTTTTGTTGTGTTCACAATTACCAGGAGATGCTTCTAACGAAAGAAAATTCTGAAAAAATCTACCGGAAAATTCGGTAAAACCCAAAAGTCGAATAAAAAGCCGATTTTATATGAATTTTGTAAACAATTTTTTTATGAGACAGGTGGTGCAGTGGTTAAAGCTTCGGCGATTGGGCTGGGAGGTACTGGAATCGAATTCTACCGGAGGCTGCATGCAAATTAGTATTTTGTTTTTTATCTATTTATTTTCTCTATCTATCTATCTATATAAAAATCAATTGCCACGCGTTTGTCTCGGAAAAACTCGAGAACGACACGACCGATTTAGATGATTCCTTTTTTGCTTTGTTCGTCTCAATAGAATGGTGGTTTACGAAAAATAAAATAAAAAACCTTTTTATATGAATCTTCTGTGTACATTTTGTATGTGATTTTCGATGCAATGGTAAAAGCTTCGGTGCCTGGGCAGGGAGGTACTGGATTCGAATTCCACCAGATGATGCATGCTTTTTTTGCTTTGTTCGTCTCAATACAGTGGCGGCTTAGGAAAAAAGAAAATTTGGAACAACCAAATTTTTTTGAAAAAAAATCAGAAAATCAAAAATTGCGCTTTGTATAAGAATTTTGTATGGAAATACATTTATCTTAACCAATAATGAAAATTGTATTTCGGCAATAATCATTCATTTATATAGCCACTTCGGATTGTTTTCCATAAATGGCGTTGGTGGTGGACTACTATAAATATAAGTTGTGAGAATTTTGGCAATCTATGTATAAAATTATGTAGATCATAAAGGTGGATTTACATATCGACGATTTTTCTGCGCCGAACATCACGTGACACATTTAACCAATCAGAAAGAACTTCTTCGCCGAATTTTTGGCATGGCGAAGACATGAACAAAATTTACCTTTTTCGGCGAGACGACACACACAGAGATAAAAAAAATTATTCTGTTTCTTTATTGTTTCTACGATTTGACATTTTCGCCATATTTAATTCCTGTAGCTTCTGTTTATGTTTATATTTTATTTTACCGGTTTTAAGTTTTATTATTTTATTTTCATTATTTTATAAAGTTTTAAAAAATAAATCGGTTTTATAATATAAAATGAATCGCGAAGAAAATTTAATTCGCGCTGTGGAAAAATGTATTGGACGATTTGTCCCACAAATTGTAAAGAAACAACGGGTATCGCAGAATAATATGGAAGGAAGTTTCGGATGAGTTCAGGGTAAGTCAATAATTATAGCGTTTTAATTTTGTTGTAATATGCTAATTTAAATCTATTTTTATAAATTATATTTCCCAGTTGACGAGTGCCAAAACAATTAGAAACGTTTTCCCGAAAAGTTTACAAACCACAGAAGAAAACCTAGGAGTGAAAGTGCCGCCGTATCACAATTTATGTTGCCTTGTATTAAAAGCATGCAGTTTTTAATACCATTTATGGCTGACCCTAAAGAGTAAGTTATAATATTTGGTTTTCATGGAAATGATTTAATAAAAGTGAATTGAAATACACGTATACATAAAATACATAATTTTATAATTTTAGATGTCTTGCGAACAGTTTCACATCTGAAACAGAGCCTATAGCGTCGGACGATTCAACACTCCAATCATGAAATAAATAATCAGTTCGCAGCATTTAATGAAACACCAACCCCCAGACATCGACGCTTAGACCATCTTTACCACCTACTCTACCATCTACAGAAGAAGCTCCCTGTAGTACTGGCTCGACTAAACGTACGCAGAAAGTAAATAAACTTTAATGCAACCATATATTATCATGTATAACTATTTACATGTTTATTTTTAAAATATTTTAGATGATAATGATATCGACAAAATAATTGTGTCGATTCAATGTGAACCTTCTATTTTTCTTTTCTTCTATCCTGCTATTTTTACTAGGAAAACTAGATGCATTTAAGCAAGCAACCTATAAATTTAAATAAAAATTTTAAAATAAATATCGAGTAGCTTTTGAAATAATAGAAGAAAAGATAAATAGAAGATGTACAAGGAATCGACACATAAGCGCGATCCAAGCTCCAGTAGAAGAGTATCACGAAGTTGACATTTTTTGCCTTTCTGCAGCCAAATACATTAAAAAAGGGCTCCCAACGAACAGAGACGGATCCGGTTTGAAATTACAAAATTAATATTGAACGCTTCATACGAGCAGTAATATAACATAATATATAACGTAATAATATAATTAAACTAATATATAATGTAATTAAACAAAAATTGAATTCAGATTAATTTATATTTTAATTTTTATTTTAAATGAATATTTACAATTTTTAAGACAATAACACAAGATAAATTATGCTGTATACCATCCATTATCTGCCCATGATTAACTACTATATTTAAATTCAGTAAATCAATAATATCCTCCTCTATAGTCGAAAAGCCCAACGTTCTGTTTGACCCTCCACCTGTAACCTTTAACTCTTTTTATTACGATCCAATTTTTTTCTTATTTTATATTTTAAATAGGTCCATACCAAAAAAATCCAAATTTTTAATATGTGCTTATATACTTGTTACCCGATGAACTAACTTTTAGCCATGCATCTGCATCTCGTGTTGGTGGCCCCAAACTGTTTATTTCTATTGCAAACAATTCCCATTTTTGTTTCACTTCAACTCTATAATCAGATCCCGGTTTAGTTATTCTTCTAGCGATGTCTAGATTTTCTTTGATTAAACGTGCAAGACACGCGAACTGGCCTTTGTTTGTTATTTTATGCCTAACAAATGTGCAAATATATAGAAATAAGACTTTTCATGGTTTAAACACCGTAATTTGTTTTAATATTTTAATATTTATTATACTTACATTTTCAAAAAATATGAACACAAGGAGTCGTAAATAAAAATAGCATCGATGAAAAAATGACAGATCAAAATGATGGTTGATGTGGACATTTACAATCGCGATTTTGTGAATCGACATCATATCGATGTCGATTCGACAATCACCATAAGGTTGATTATATGTAAAAAAAAATTGTTTATACGTATTGGTTGACTCACACAGCGTGGTTAGTTTATAATTTTCTGGCGGCCATCATGTTGATGTAAATTTGCTTCCGTGTATTTTGCTCAAACACAAATGGTTTTTCTTTTATTTTGATGTTTTATATTGCGTTTGAATTTTAACGATATTTTACTATTTTTATAATTATTATATATTTTTGTGATCGGACATATTATTAAATTAACCTTGTTAATTATAGGGTGTTTTTGCTTTTTTTCACTCGTACCCATACTCGATTACCACAAAAGTACAATTAATATATCACAGTATAAAAATATTCTGGCCTTGTGCACAGTTAGTCTTCCAGAACTTAATTTTTATAATCGAAGAAACTATAATTTTATGTTACACGATTTATGTTCATTATTTGCCAGTTTCATAAATCTTCACTTATGGCAAGATCTTGAGTTACATTTTGCATTTGTTTTTTCTTATTAGACACCAGAAACAGCATGTCTTAGTCATGCACCCATTTAAGATAAATACAAAAGAATTGACAGCACTTAGCTTCAATTAAAAATTAACGATTTAAGTGTTATCTATTTAACACTTTGAGTTATACCACTAGTACAAGCAGAACTATCATATTATAACGTGTAATGACCAAAAATTGAAATCTTTTAAGATTTTAATGCACAATCACAATTTATAAGAGTTTAATTATTTTAATGCACAATCAATTTTTTTTGATCACTTTTAACATTTTTGATCTTTTATTTCTCGATTAACACGAACAACCATCAAGCAAAAATTACCAAATACTTATTAGGAAAAAAAATCGATATCCCACGATCGTTTATATACAAAACTTTTTACCATCGCTCATACACACCAATATCTCATCCAGTTTTTCTTCTTTCTACTAGTAACTATATCTCGATCTATTACAATTAACCTGTGCGAAAATTATTGTACTAATTTCCAGTAATAGATTTGTTAACATGTTGTATGCCATTGTCATTGTTCTATAAAGAGGCCTTCCACCGCACCTTAAAGCCAAATAGCTCTGATCCGAGAAATTAGTATTTTATATCTTCAGTTAAATAATTACTATATTCAACCATTCCTTCAACTTTTCGGGTGATGAGGTGTGAGGTGTTGGTTTTTGTAAAAAGTATAAATATTTCCAATATTTACTTTTCTGAAGTAATTATGACAACATAGCGCCATTGCAAAGAAGAAAAAAATTGAGATTTTTTTCGGTTTGCAAATGACTTTTCTAAATGTATTTCCTTCTTCTTACTCTTAATATCTACACTCAAATCTCTAATTCAAGCGAAGAAAAAAACATAAATTAAAATTGCCCTCAATTACAGGCCATGACATTTTAATTATGATAATACAATAATTAACCCAAAACTTTAGTTTAATTACAATGAAAATAATACCTCAACAATAAAATAAATAAATGTTTTAATCAACCGTTCAGCTTCCTCAGCAGCATTCCATCATCAATTAAAATATTCGCTTAAATACATTTTACCAACAGTAAAAACAACAACAGCAAGCAGTAACAGCATATTATAATAAATAACAATAACCATTTTCATTTCAATACTCATTATGTATTAATTACAGCAACAACACAAAATTTTTACTGTGTATACTTATTTTGACCCAATTAATTTACTTTAATTATATTAATTGAATTTAATTAAAACGCCCTTAAACGAAATTAACAACAAATTCGCCGATTTAACTTTTAAAATATTTTGCATATCAGAGAGGCTGGCGAAGAGTCAACACAAAACGACATAATTTTTTTTTTAAATAAATACAATTTGTTGCTGTGTTGTGCCCCTCTTCACGTTTTAATTAAAAATATCAAAAGGACATTTGTGTTGTTGTAATTTTTGATGAATTAAATTTTAATTCAGTTATATACAAAATAAAGAAATGCGACGAAATGAATTTGAACATATAAAGGCAACAATTTCCGTTTATTTAAATTAAATATTTTATTCCAATTTAAAATTTGATATAAAATTCATTCGTCTTACCTTCCGTAAAAACAATAAATTTAAATCAAACCATAAAATATTTCAATTCAAAATTTATATTATTTTATAAAATGTAACAAAAATTATTTAAAAAAAAAATATATATATATCAAGTGGAATTCGTTATCCCAAACGAGTTTACGAATTTATTCGCTTTAATTTTCCTACTTGACTGCGACAGTTTTTATCTTGAAAATCTTATTCCCGTAGTTTTTCCTTTTTGTGATCGGTGTTGTTGTTGTTGTTGTTGTTGCTGTTGCCGCTGTCAATAAAAAATTCAAACATGATTTTAGCATCATCATATTGAATGTTAAGCATTAAAATGTATAATGGAATTTTTTTTTTTTTTGAATCAACGGAGGGAATTTTAATTTTATTTATGTATAGTTAAATAACAATGAAGTGGTTTGGAATAGAATGGGAATGTATGAAAACGAGAATGGGAAAATCATCGAATACAACCAGAAATAGTTGAAGATTTACATTATAAATTGATAGGTATGCAATTAAGATGTTTGCCTTGTATTTTTATGTTATTGCGGTTGAAGATATATTAAATCTTCTTTATGCTAAATATCCTATTTGTCAAGTTATTTTGCATAATTACAATCGATACTCGTACCAAATTGAGAAGGTTAAATCAGTGATATTTAGTAATCATTGTTGGTTCTTTGTGGATTGGAATTGGAATTTGTGGATCCCTAAGACGTTCGCATTAAAGATAGTTAGTGATAAATTTGTTATTTAAAAGTCAATTTATTTTTCAAATGAGCCGCATTTAAATTAATACTTGCAGATATTACTTGCAGGTTTATTATTAAATATAGATACGGCATACAAACTAATATCAAAGTCGGTTCTTAAAATATTAATTCAAGTCGGTTCAAGTATAGGTTAGTATAACTGGACACTGAACAAAAGTGAAAAATGTTGGTTCACAACAATAGCCCATAATTTTAGTTCATGTTCGCAATAGTTCCTGGGGCAATCGGAAAATGTTAAAATATATCCACTCAACATTACTAATTTATTAATATGCACAATTACACTCATACCTCGATTTACGCGGTTGATACGTTCCACGGATACAAAGTATTCTTATGTAGTGGAACCTTTTAAGTATGGAGGTTCGTTCCACTTCCACTACACTTAAAATTATATAAATTGAGTTAGAGAACGTAAGGAAAGTACGTACGCATCAATTACCATACACGCCAAGGGTAGCGCAGCGTGTTCAAAATCAAATAGTGCCACTTTTATTGAGGTAGCAGCAAAGAGCAGCGAATTTAACATGCACTTTCCATCTGAGTTTAGAGTCTAGAGGCATGCCGAGGTACTTGGAATTATCAGAATATAGAATTTGTTTCAAATTCAATCTAATCGGAATATATTTTAATTTCCTATTTGTAAAGTTGATATCTGTTGATTTCGATTCGTAGAGTGTTATTCTCCATTTTTTATCCAGTTATATGTCTGGTAAATTATTTGTATACAGGAGCTATAATACGGGTGTAACAAATCCTATATGGATCCGTCACTGCTATTTTGTCAGGTTATCGCAAATTCATTCTACTCTTATTACGAAATTTGATTTTATGTTTTTCCAACGCGCGCTTCAAATTTTCAGTGATGTGTGCACTTGCTCCACCCTGAATTCTATACCTTTAGTTTAATTAGGATGCAACCAAAAATACAAACACATTGACATTCTTGTTTTGTTATGTATTTAAATTAAAATAAGGAAAGAAAGCGTTGAATGGGAAGATGAGAAACAGGACGGTAGCCGAGGTTGGAATTTCAAAAAAATATCATCTAAAATTATCGGGTGGTAGTCAATACCAATATAACCTTTTATTGGTATTGACTACCACCCGATAATTTTAGATCATATTTTTTTAAAAATCCAACCTCGGCTACCGTCCTGTTTTTTTTGAAAACTTTTTTTCATTTTCAATCTAGTAGTTTGAAATCTTTGCATGTAATTTTAAATTCCACTGTGTGGAATCATACTTTTTTATGGGTAATTCAAACCTACTCGATTGCAAATGAAAAAAAACTTTTCATTTTCATTATTTCATGGAACGCGAATTGACCCCCAGGAGTCACAGCACGTTGAAATCGAAATGTTGGTACTTTTTTTAATAGTAGAACTTTTGTTTTGATTTTGTTAATCGTGTAAAAAAGAAATCGTGTAAATCGAGTACCGTGCAAATCGAGGGATGGGTGTACTTTAAATCACATAAATAACTTAACCATTTCATAATATGCATTCACAATTTTCCTTTTTCTCTTTTAATTTATCGTCTTCCGATTCTCTACTTTAGATGGATTCATAAGTGTTTAGACGGAAACATTTTATTAAAATTCACTTTATTTTTCACCAAGGTCTCCTTCTATAGCTCGATACACTTATTTCAACGTTTTTCCAATTTTATTAAAAATATAATTAACCAAGCACCTGAAAATAAGCGTCCTTTTCAGCTAGTATTGTATCATTTGGCCCAAATCTCGTTCCACAGAGCCATTTCTTCATATTTGGAAATAGCTGGATAATGATGGAAGAGAGCACTTTTTCTTACCAAATACAAACGGTTGCATTTGAAGGTGCATGTTTCTTTTGATTTCAAACCTATTAAACGGAAAAAAATCAAAAGTGACTTTATGAAAACGACCGCCATCGAAATCTCATAGAAATGACAGCTTTCGGTCAAAAGAACATATTTTAAGAGATGCTAGTGAACTTTATCTATACTAATCCAAAAATGTTGTTGTACAAACTTATTGTAATAGTATTGGTGTAAATAAACATTCAGGCTAGTTTATATTGTGTAATTTAGAGGAGATTTAATTTTTTAATGGGCCTTAGGCCTCTTAGACCAAAACGAGTGTCATAAGCAAGTTAAATGATTTTCTAATGGGTCTAACCGGGTGTTCCATGAGATTTTAAATATGGTTTATTAATAGGCCTTTGGTAAATTCTGTTTCAGTAGATCACAAATATAATAAAATTCATGCTAAATGCTTAGTAAATACTTGGAATGACTTTGGAATGCAGTTAAGTCCAAAACACAATCACATTTTTAAATGTCATGGAACACCCTGTCAGACCCACTAGAAAATACACATAACTTACTCGACACAATTTTATTGCTTTAGACCATTCCTCAATATCACTGAGCTGTATGCTAAACGCTTAGAAAATAATTAGAATGGCTTTGAAATGCACCAAAGGTCTATAAAAAATCACATTTATAAATCTCATGGGACACCCCGTCAGAATGGATTAGTTTCAATAAACTTTACCAGCATTTCTTTACAACAAACATAATAAGTTTTTACTAGTGACGCATAGATGGCATTATTCTAAACATTTATCAATCCACCTTTAGTTTACCCTTTATAACAAATTTGATCAAAAACGGATAGAGAATTTGACTGAGAAACTGGAAGTGAAAAAGCTTAGTTTGCGCATTTATGCTATAATCTAAATTTGACGAGAATTGTTAAGACGTTGCCAAATTCGAATGTGACGGCTTCAGAAGTTCGTCTAAAATTCATGTTATAGTCCCAAAATTTTTCTATAAATCAAACAAAATTTAAAACCCAGGCCTACACATTTTATTACCAATGGTGCAGGGAGTCAAATGACCAATACCGGCGGCAAATCCATAGGATGTTCAAGAGGATCACTTGCTGTTGAAATCCAGCTACCGCAATAAAAAGTTACGCTCGCCTCAGCTTCCCAGCCATGCGGTATTATATGGAGCTCAAACATGACTGAATATTACAGTACAGCAATTGACGAAAACACTAGAGATTTTATTAAATCATCCAATATGCCATGATCACCACCGCACTTAAGCTCGCTTCAGAATATATATGCATATCGGAAGCGGAATGTAGCAACTAATTAGTACCGACCTCAGATGACTGACTGAAGACGCGTAGCTGTTTTTCAGTATGAGCAAGTGCAATATCCAGTTTGAACATATCTTTCTAATGGACATTAAATATACTCTGCCTAATATACTCTGCCTTGATGTCAGCTATCTCACACAACTTCACTTTACGGTCTACCAAATTGATTTTGTGCACTTTATTATCTTTTCTGGAATAACTGCCGAATTCGAGGGACCAGTGCGTTCAACATCGGTGTTTGTACTGCCACGTTTAAACTCAATAAACCAACATTTGACAGTTGTTTTCAATGGTGAAGAGTTCCTATAACACTCATTGCTTTGAATGAAATTTTTAAACATCTTGGGCGAAGGTTAATATTTTCTAGAACTCATACAATTTTTGGACTAGTTGCGATTATCTATGTGTTAGTGTCGGAATTTATTGAGTTAAGTAATACTCTCTGTTGATGTTTCCATCAAATGTTGTAATGCATGGAAAAGCAATCCTTCTGCTGTTTGTAATGATTTCGGTATTTGCTATAAATTGCTGTATTATTTTTTTTTTTTGATTTGGATTGGCATAGTTGAGTCTTTTGAAAATACGTTTAATGGTCTGATAAACTGCTCCTGTGATATCTGCATTTCTTTTTTGTAATGAAATTTTATGTTGAACATTTTGTTGTGGTTTAGAGAATTGTTTAGTGATTTGATCGCGGTAACTGCGTTTCGATATTTTATATTTGATGCTGAGGCGGATGTGGTTGTGGTGATACTTGCTTAACATTGCAGTTTACAGTGTTCAGTACTGTACATTCACTTTCCTGTGGGATGTTCCTAACCACCAAACATTTGTACCTTTCAGGTGCGTTTGTACGGTTTTTCGTGTATCTAAATTTCTAATAAGTTACATACTTCCGAAATCTCATTTTATAGCAGTGAGACTATGTCACTATAATAAAACTGTGACTTCAGTTATATGATTTTACAAATTAATGATAGATACGAAATATTTGATATAACATATTTGTGAATGAGGTGGTATCGAATTTAAACGAGAACTATTTTGGTACCAAATATAGACAACAATAACATCAATCGTTTTACCAACACCTACAGCCATATTTTAATAAGGATTAAATAAAATTACGAATTCATCACACTTAATTGAAATCCATTAAAAATCTCTCTCAAATTATAAAACTCTAAATTAATAAAAATCTCTAACAAAATAAAAATCCAAAACCACATTTTAAAATGTATTAACCTAATTCATCACAGCCTCCATAAATTTTCCCTTTTTCTAAAAAAAAAAAAATATTTTGTGCTTTCTCTTGGCAAAATCAAGAAAATTTCGGCAAAAATCCAAAATAAAATACTACGCTCTACATAAATAAATTATTTTTCTTTCCAGATTTACCCCGAACCGCCATGCCACCGCACCAACGATAGAATAACACAGTGGGCACGATGAAAATAGAATATTTTCCACTAGTCAGTCGTTTTGGTTGTTTGTCGAGTTATTTCATGTGTGAGTGAATTTAGCTATGCTGTGTAGTATTATCGTTATCGTTATAATGTTCGAGAAGTTTGGGGAACACAGTCAACAACAAAACTTGAAACTAAATTATAACCATTTGCTGTCGCTTGTACATTTTGTTGTTACATTTTAATATTATAAGTACAATGAGCGCATAATTTAAGCATAACTCACGGTTATTCATTTTATTAATGTTGTCATTGCATATAATTTAAAGTTATATATGTTCATTTTATTATAATTTTAATTGCATGCAAAAAGAATGTGTTTATTTTATGCCCTATGACGATATACTTGTGCCACCCCCCCTCTCATCACGTTAAATATAGTATAGCATGGTTATGTTATGCCAACGATGCAACTATAATATGAAATAATTTTTGTGCATAGTTATAATTATCATCGATGAATATACATCATGGTGGATGTATGTAGATGGAATTATGTTGCTCAACAAGAAACATTATAATAACGATATAATTTTGAGTTATGTTGCATGCATATTCCAACATTTATTCGTTGTAGACTTGGCGTGCTCATCTCATTGACATATTGAAATTGTTGAGTCTCAAGATAATTTTATTTTTTACATTGTGTATGTAATGCATTATCCCACAATCTCAGTATCGTCATAAACCAAGTACATACAATAAAAAATGCATTCTCATCTTAAAACGTAGTATATGATAGTTCAGCATTTCCATTGTTTTAAGTTTACCTTTTCTGGAAACTCATAAACTACACATATAATGCACTTATGTGATTCAAATGATTTATTGTAAGAATTCGATTGTTACTTGCGGTGACTATTATAATGTTTAAAATCCCTAAACATGCCCTAAAAACAACAAAAACATAAAATATGTATACGAATAAGTCGCGAGGCTACAAATTTTATAATAAAACGTAATATCGAGATATTTTGTTAACTGAAATTAGGAAGTTCGTTGTAAAATCAAAATTGGAAAATATTTAACTGTAGTATAACTGCCATTTCTTATATTTTCTTATAGAATTGAAAGAATAAAGAGTTACGAGCAGCAAAATTTGCATTGACCCTTTATAAATTACTTGTATGGTGTTCCTAATAGATCTCGGAAAATTTTAGGATGCCAAAACGACTTTTTTTTTGAGGTTCTACAAACTGAGATCAAACCAAAAAACATCACAATTTTGACAAAATTGGGTGACTTAAAAATTGTAGTCTCCCAATTTTGTCAAATTTGCGATGTTTTTTGGTTTGATCTGGCCTAGTAGAACCTTGACATAAAATTTATTTTGACGGGGAAGTTTTCTCGGAAGGAACTTGGATTAACATCACAATGACTTATATGCTCGGCTCAACCCGAAAAACCATTTGACCACATTTTGGTATTATAGGGTGCTTAGAACAGCGGAATTTTCCGACTTGTAAGTCTCTCGGAAAATCCTATGGAACTCAACATCAAAAAGACTTATTATCTTCTACTAACCTACATTATACGGAAAAATACCTCATTTTTCCATAACTTGAGGATTTGGATGTTTAGGACTGCAAAATTGCCATCGACCATTTATATATTTATTGTACGGTTTTCCTAAGTCGTTTATAAAAAGTCTATTAACCCAACATCACAATGAACTTTATGATCAGGTTCTACAAGCACACAACAAACCGAAAAATATCTCAATTTTGATATAATTAAGAGATTTTGGCATCTAGAACAGTGAAATTGGTATCGGCCCTTTATAAATCGCATGTACGCTTTTCAAAAGTTTTCTGGGAAAATAATATCAAAATTAGTTTCATGTTGGGGTTTTACTAGGCTACATCAAACCAAAATATACCTCAATTTTGACTAAATTGGGGGATTATGTTGTAATATAAATCACTTTTATGGGTTCTTGAAGTTTTATTGGGAAGTCTCAGGAACCCAATATGAAAATGACTTAAGGTGGATTTACATATCCGACGATTTTTCGGCGAAGCTGCTTGCCGCAGAAAATTCGGTGAACGCTATATTATCAATGATTTACATATTCGACGATTTTTTTTGCACACATACATACATAAACAATATTTTGCACACAATGTCAAGTCGTAGAAAAAATAAAAAAAACATAAGAATTTTTTTTTATCTATGTGTGCTGTGACTTCGCGCCGAAAAGATAAATTTTGTTCATGTCTTCGTCGTGCCGAAAATTCGGCGAAGAAGTTCTTTCTGATTGGTTGAATGTGTCACGTGATGTTCGGCGCAGAAAAATCGTCGGATATGTAAATCCACCTTTATACAATAAGTTTCTACTAACCCACATGAAACTGAAAAACATCGCAATTCTGACAAACTTGAGAGAAGAGGGTTGTATGGTTCTATCAAATTTAAAATTCGTCCCAAATAACATCTACTTTCCGTTTTATTTACTCTTAAAATGTTTGAAAATGGCAAAAGAAAACTTAAAACTCAACTTTAGATTGCAATAAAAAAAACTAAATGTAACTAAAACTTATATGTATGTAGGTACTAACTTTTGCACTTATAATTAAAAATCGTTTTTTCATAAAAATAAAACTTTATTATAAATCTTGCTCAAATTGTTGACCTCCGTTGCGTAGGCACGCACGACACCTTCGCCTTATTTCCACTGTAGTGGTGCGTAAACGAATTTTGTTTTAAATTTTGACGAAAACCGCTTCAAGGCGTTGAACTAAATCATCCCTAGATGGAACTTTCGTGACGTATACCAGAGTTTTGATTCATCCCCAGACGTAAAACTCTAACGGAGTTAGGTCTGGGGAACGTGGAGGCCATGGAATAGGGCCATCCCTCCAAATCCATGAATTTGGGAATACGTCATTTAGGTGCTCTCTGACAATTAATCTCCAGTATGCAGGACAACTGTCATTTTGAAAAACAATAGTTTGGTTATAATTGAAAATTGGCAAGTGTGCTACCATTTCGGGCAAGTCATTTTGTTAAAACACAAGGAAGTTATCCCCGTTAAGATGCTCAGTAAGAAGTGTGGTCCAATCACATGATTTCCAATTACTCTCGCCCAAACATTGACAATAAATCTTTGTTCTCATCTTTCGTTGACCATTGATGAAGGTTGTGCAAATTACGAATTCCCTCTTTAGTAAATTTGGACGCATCTGCCCAGAGAATACTTTTCAAAAAATAGGGATCATACACATCTGTGTGCAACAAAAGACGACAACACTGCACACGTTTGTCAAAGTAATGATTGTCCAGACCTTGCACTGGAGTGTAATGGAAAGGATGTTTGTTGTTTTGATGAAGTATGCTCCACACTTTCCAGATGGAAATCCCGAGTGATGCAGCTACATTTGTTATGCTTCTAGACGGTTCCTCTTCAAATAGTGCTAGAACCTGTTCATCGGCAGCAACATTATGTCACGTTATAACCCCTCTTGGAAGGTGTGGCGGCTGGGTAATCGTCTATTAGGAAAGCGTTCCTGGTAAATCCTTTGTGCGGCACGAGCGACGCAATTGGAGCTTCCATATGCCATCAAAATGTCAGCGTATTCTTCATTAGAGAATGTAGCTATATTGTAGCAATAATAGCAAAACTTAACCACAACAAAAAACTTAATGAAAACAAAATAACAATATTAGAACAGCCTAGAAGAGTGATTGTAGCCTACTTAGTGTATGTTTTTTTTAAGCAAAAACAAGTTTTTATCGCGAATATCGAATATCAGTGCCGACATGTTGTAACTATCACAATTTTCGCTTCGATACATTTTCGATACTCGTAGAATAACGGTATTTTAGAAGTAAAAATATTTTTGTTTCATGTAAATTTTTTAATTTTCATCAAAGTAGCTCGGTTTTTTCGTCGAAGCGAAAAAAGTGATAGTTACAACATGTCGGCTCAGGTTGATGTGTCGATACACAAATTTTGTGATATAGTAAAGTGTTTAAAACGGTTTTGTGGTATATTGCACATCGCTGAGTTTTAAGTTTTCTTTTACCATTTTCAAACATTTTAAGAGTAAATAAAAAGGAAAGTAGATGTTATTTAGGACGAATTTTGAATTTGATAGAACCATACAACAGTAAACGTAAGAGTTAATACTAAGTTTGGAACCTATACCAATTATTTAAAAAAAAAATACAACTTGAATGCTAAATATTGCGATTTTTCAAAATAAACATTATTCAATTCAATTTGGTCATCGATGCACCAAACACCCTGTATAATTGGGGTGCTTCCAGGCCAAATAAACCCGAAAAAAAAACACAATTTTGACAAAACTTTAGGATTATAGTGTTTAGGCCAGCGAAATTTGCGTCAAACCGCTATAAAGGATTTGTAAGTTTTTTGAAAAATCCTAGGAACTCAACATCAAAAATACAGAAGGTGCAACAAGAGCGTGTACGGCAAGAATCTAAGTAAAAATTAAACTACGTTTTTTTTTATTTTTTTTTTATTATGAGAGTTTATTGCATTTTCTTTCACGCCACCACCTAATACTTAGTAAAGCCGTCATTACTGTTCATAACTGAGTGCGTTAACCTACACCTCAATGAAACCTGTATTTTAATTTGTTACACATTTAATAGAATTTGTTACAACATATCCCGATTTTGTTACAGTTACCGTTTTCCAGGAACAAATGGCTGGTTTAGCTTACAATTAAACCGGCTTTTCGGTCAGTTCAAATGCGTACATGTTTTTAATAAAGTCTTTCACTTTTCCCATTCCGAATATATTACAGTGCTTAAAAATTCACCAAAAAATTTATAAAATTCACAATATATTATTAAAACACTTATTACACTTATTAGCATGAGCACATACACATTTTAAGTAAATTTGGTTATTATTCGCACTCCTTTTACATATTTTAATATCTCGGTTTAGACTCTAATAGCTGGTAGCTTACCAAAAATCGGTAATACTGGAATTACCGTAAAATTATAATGGCTGTTGTTTAAAAAATAGAGACTCTTTGAACAACTTAATCCATTTACAAACGATCGTTGAAATATATTTCAATACAGAGTGCTTGTATTACGAATTACATGATACGCAAGGGTGGCTCTAATTCAATTGCCGCAGGTACTGTAGGTGCCACAATTACAACAAACACAATTTTATTTTTACCAAAGGCATTTTTATTATTAATATTATACAAATATCGTGAGATACACCAAAGCAACCAAGCAAACAAATTAAGCTTTATTTATTTATACACAGACATTTTTGGAATTCTTCCAATTGAGTTAGGTAAACAAATGAACCAAACTTGATTATGTAACTCCCCAGAAAACTTTCTTGTTTTGTATTTTTTATTTTTTATTTCTTAAAAATTTTGATCAACTTACTTAATTTTATTCCTATTTCAAAAGTCGTAAATTATGCATAATTCTTCCAACCGCTCATAAAAACAAGACCTCACTTCCGCTTTACAACGCAGTAACAATAACAAAAAAAACACACAAAACGCGATTAACAATGTATAATCTATCTCGTTTTCGCCCGTGGTCTATATAAAGATGTTGAAAATTAAAATAAACACCCAGATAAGATACCCCAAACAGCAATACGCATTCAAACATTATGAATACAGCAAACTCACACACAAAAAAAGCCAGCACAAAACAATGAAGTTATCATCCCTCGAGATATGCTTTTCAATTAATTTAGAAAACTGAACAAAAAAACAAATGAACGATAGAAAAGTTTATTTTTCGAATTTTCTTTGCGTTCCCTTTTATTTTTCTTGGTCTTTGCTCTCCGTTTGGATTGTTTTTTATGATTTATCAGAATTTTTGGCAATAAAACTTTTATGCTAATTTTTTTTTTCTATATTCAGTTCCACTGTATTATGGTTTTGATGTCAAACATACAACAAGATAGTCAAACAACAACACAAATAACACAATTCCAATACCAAATAACAAGAACAACAACAGCAACAAAAAATACTTGTCACTTATGTAGATTTTTCCTCTCGTGTTTTAAGGTTTTCTTGTTCTTATATTTACCAACCGAAATACAAAAACAAAATACCGAAATTGGAAAGCCTGATAATTTTTGATGTTTTTTAAGGCACAGTGTGTACACACACGCGCTCATGCACACACACACACATAAAATACAAAAACATTAAATTTAATTTAAACCGACAGTCGGAAATTTTGAAGGCGGTTACTTTGCAAACAATTTGTTGTTGTTCTTTTATATCAAGAAGCAAAAACATTTTCCATTCATGTTGCTGATGATTGTGTATGTACGAGTGCGAGAGATCCAGAAGGAAAGGCAACCTACCACCAAGAATAACATATAAACGAAGACAACGATGATAACAAAAGGAAGTTATTTGGGATTATTATTTCGGTTGGGATGTATACATTTGATTGTAGTGTCAACATTAAAATATTTTGACAAGGAAAATTTAAATTTTGTTTCACTTTGTGTATATATGTAACGGAAAAATGTGGGGGGTTTCCTGGAATAAACTATTTAAAGTATTTTTTTTTTACTTACAACTTTCTCTCACCCCCTCATTTATTTTGTAAAAATTACCTTATTGTTATTCGGGTTTATGCCTTTTCCGGTTAATTTCTTTACTATAAGATAAATACGATTTAAAAAATTTATTTTTGCTTGAAGCTTGTGTAAACGGAAATGGTATTTAACGCACATTACACAATATCCTATTTCTTTCAATTTACCTCCCATAGTGAATAACCGTCACGTTGTACAAAGCACGTATTAAACAAAAAACTGATTCTATTTCCTTATCGAACTTTTTCATTGTTAATTTCTATTTATAGGTAAAACTCGTTAACAAGAATTACAAATTGTTTACAATATTTGGACAGGTATACCTTATTATTTTAATACTACAATTTATGAGTCAACTTCTTAAAGTACAGTAGAAAAGTTTCATTACGTTAAGGGCTAATTTACGGGTAAAGCAGAAGTTTTACTACGAGGCTAATTATGTACAACGAACTGTTGCAAAAAATTTAAATCTCAATACGTCCGAAAGAGGGTGTTAGGGGTGGGACGAAGCCAACCCGCCTATTTCATCTAAACATGTAGGTACCTCTTTCATGGTGAGTTTGCCGGTGGCACAGGTTGCCGGTGTCCCTTTTTCAAAAAGGTCAGCACAGGGAGCGAGAGAGAGAAAGAGAGAGAAGTTGACTGTTGCATTTTCCTGGCATGTGTATGGAAGAGTAGCAGAATAAAATATAAATAAAAATCAAACTAAAAAACTGAAATTAAATTGAAATGCCACCAGAATTCATCAAACGAAATTTTAAAAACGTGAATAAATATAATAATAACTGGGCGTGTCCACCCAGAAACAACAGGATCTCCCCGGACAAGAAGTACAACATCTGCTGAAGAAACTACACCTCCCCTTCACCCGAATAGAACATAATCGGATAGTGGCGTTTCTCCAACAGACAAAGCCTCCCTTCACCCAAAGAGACCTCTATAGAAGCTCCCACAATTCACACTCCGACAGCGAGGAGACCGTGTAGATTTTAGAGGCGTGTCCGAATGGACGGCGCATATGCTGCACTCCCCACTCCAACCCTGTAGATGACCTGCCAAAGGGATCACAGGGAGTGACATGCCTAGCCTACAACTATAGAGCCGCCACGAAATGAAAATAATCCTCCCAGCATGCCGACCCGAAAAAATGTAGCACTTCATCTTATTGCAAAACAAAAAAAATAGGTAAAATAGCTAGGATAATAGCTGAACAAAAATAAGGTGAAGCCTATGAGGAGAAAAAACAATTAGACCGGATGCCAAAAAGAAACGCCGTGTACTTTCTTTTATTTAAATAATTTTCACGAGAGATCAGAGGCGAAAGGAAGGAAAGAGAAAAATAAATCCAGCTGAAAATGATCGAGAGAGGAAAAAATTCGAACTAAAATTTGGTCACCTGAATAATTTTGAAAGCGAAACCAACGTGTACCCCGGTCGCGCACCACAACCGTTATTCGGTGCTCGATTACAGATTATATATTTAATAAAAATTGAAAAGTTCAAAAACATAATAAAAATTTGAAAATTGGAAAAATATGAAATTAAATAAAAAAAATTCATCATAAAAAAAATTTAAATTTACACAAAAAACAATTACATTTGGACCTCATGGAGCCTACCTTGAGGGTTGCGGTGCCTTTCACCGATACCAACAGGAGTTTATAAAGGGCCAGATGGCCACCTGTATGTTGCGTCGGGCAACCTCTCGCCGTTAAAACAATAACAACTGAACATTCCGTTAGACGCATTTAACCAAAAATGGAAAACGTATAGAGTGTCTTCCACCTTTGGTTACAAAAATAATTTAATAATTCCGTTGAATTCATTGGGCGTCTTCCTGCATTTGGTAAAAAAATACTGTTGGGCGTTGTAACGCCCAAACCGCAGAAAACCATTGCTCATCTCCCCACGTTTGATAATAATACAATACCTATGGTCGTGGTCTCGCCAAAACTGTAGAAAACCCATTTGGCGCTTTCCTGCCTTAAACCAACGGGACCGTTGGGCGTTGGCTCGCCGTAAATCGAAGAGTTAAATGACCCCAACCGGCCACCAGCATGGTTGATCCCACGTGGCGGCACGTCCGCCGGAAAAATTTCCGGCGGGCGGTGACTTTTACCATACGGTAACCGCTTGATAAATTTGGCACTGTTGGTAATTACGGCACCCGTTATACCGAGAATGCCTCATGTCGGATGGCCGTATTTAACTTGGCAGAATGGCCTCGATAATTAAAACCATATACGAAAAATTTTCTCTCTCACGGCCAATTTTTAATAGTCGCATCACACGCACAAGGTGCAGATTGGTCTCGCTCTCACTCGACGTTTTCGCGATACAGCAAATATAAGCAAAACTTAAATAGAATATAAAGCCCAATTTAAAATCACAAAAAAACCTTAGTGTCAAATGCCCGAGAACAGATTGCAATGCCATCAGTAAAAGGCATTTTTGATTCGTTGGTAACAAAATTAATTGGAAAACTAAACTACATACGAAATAATGTTATGACCCCTCAAGGTGCCGTTACAAGGAATATCGTTGACAATTTAGCAAAGCTTTATCTACCAACCGTTCATCAACAACGCCACTGCTATTAATGAACTTAAGTCTCTAGGAGCAGTCGCTAAAGGACATGAATGTTGCCTTTACATTATCATGATGGAGAAGACTGAAAATACAATGAAAATACCTTGTGAGCTGAATGATCTCTGCTCTAGAACATTCTGAATTGGGTGACCTGTTTCAATTCATCCTTCCAATAGCAAGTCGTCACTGAAACAAGTTCACTGTTCAATATATAGCAACAATCATTAGATTTTCCAAGGCCCAAAATTCAACGAAATGTTGAAACACTGCTCCCAAATCTGCAAAAGGAAACAACGCTCGCTCGAAAACGACGAAAACAAAGATAACAGTTTCGTAGGTTCAGCCGGTCACCTTGTTTCTAATCATGATAAGCAGAGACCGTTTAATGTAAAATCGAGCACAGTTAAATTTGAGCTCAATCAATTTTCATTACTGCGCAATGCGTACAGTAGGTACGACTAGACCGAAAAAATGGGCGAATGTCAGTAATTGGATTAAATACTTCAGGAGCGGGAATTGTAACCATTCACGTTAAACCAAATGATGGTTCCGTATTCAGCAATGTACTCATCCTTCAAAATACCATTTTGGGATGGACTGTAGCTGAATCTCGCTGAACAGAAATTAGGCATTAGCTGGTATATAAAATTAACGTTTTACATATCAGCTACAATTTATGTGCAGCGAAATCAAATGTGCGGAAATCAGCAGAAACTGAACACTTCAATGTTTCTGCGTGATAAATTTTTAAAAGAAGAATTAAGCGAAACGCAGTTCACAAACACTTCAGTAAAACAAGTAAAGAAGGTCTCGTGATCAGTTTACCATTTTAAAAATAAGATGAGAATTAGAGTGTTCATTTCCGGGCACCTAAGTGACCTTATGCATTAAATAACTTTTGCACTTGATGGGAATAAATATGCCTTGCCGCATCACGGTGTGTTCAAACAACATTGCTTTACAAAACAGGCATATCATTGAACGTATGTCGGTAGGTTTTATTGTACATTCGGAACTTTATATTCCATAATATCACGATTTCGTGAGTATCGCATAGTATTTGTAATCATCGTAAACCCAAAAATTATCTCTCCTAGCCACCCGGGTGCTGAAATAAATAGTACCCCTCCCCCGCCCCTTTCCTCTTAAGTAAATTTAATCCCAAAATCTCCGTAAAAACATGCACATTAAAAGGCCATTGACGGAATGAATTCTATGCGACACTGCATCGTACTGATAAGCTCTAGAGTTTTGTAAGGGAATCAAAAAGAAGCAGCCTGGTCTGTCCAGATTTATCGAGGCCAGTAACGGAATGTATTAGTTATTCAAAACGAGGTTGTACTAGCTAGTCCTAGTTTTAAACTCAAACCGATTTGCATGTTGTGAACAGAGCTATGACCGTTCGATTAAGTGTGGTATCGAAATTCAATAATATTGAAAGAGGTTCGGCCTGGTATGTTTTACTGCATGAGAGGCCAATGCCAAAGTGTATTTTGTTTGAAACGGGCTCGTACTGTTAAGCTCTAGTTTTTATTTCAATCAGATTTGCATGTGGTCAACAGAGCTGTGATGCTTAGAGTCAGTATATGGTATTGAGTTTCTGTAATACCCGTAGAGATTCGGCCTAGTATGTCTTGCTGTATGGGGGACCAGTTACGAAATGTCTTCAATTAGACATGAATTCGACCGGTGTGAAGTTTCTAGCGTTAAAAAAAGTGTAGGTACACAAAAAAGTGGCAACATAAAAGTGGCAACATAAAAGTGTAAATGTTTATACGATTCTGACGTTAAAAAGCGTAGGTATGTAAAAATTTATATCAAACAACAATTTACAATAAATTATTCAAAAATAATTGGACAAAAGAGGAAATAGTTTCAAATTTTAAATATAATCACCATTCATAAGTATAATTTATGTCAAAATATAAAGTTCGGAACAAATCGACGAAAGCAGCGCTACACTAAAGAAATAATCGCGAAATCTGGAGATGTGCTCGCATGGTGACTATACGGTAATCAAAGGGGATAAATTGAGCTATCTTATTATGTATGTGCCATTTCCTTAAAAAGGTTATGGCTCTGGCCATAAATTTTCAAAAATTAATATTTTCCTATAAATTCCGCGGAAGCAATGCTACACTTTGGAATTTATCGCGAAATCTGGAAATGTGCTCGCATAGTGACTATACGGTAATCAAAGGGGATGAAGTGGGCTATCTAAATATGTATGTCCCATTTCCTTAAATAGGTTATGGCTCTGGCCATAAATTTCCAAATATTAATATTTTCCTCTAAATTCCGCGGAAGCAATGCTACACTTTGGAATTTATCGCAAAATCTGGAGATGTGCTCGCATAGTGACTATACGGTAATCAAAGGGGATAAATTGAGCTATCTTATTATGTATGTGCCATTTCCTTAAAAAGGTTACGGCTCTGGCCATAAATTTTCAAAAATTAATATTTTCCTATAAATTCCGCGGAAGCAATGCTACACTTTGGAATTTATCGCGAAATCTGGAGATGTGCTCGCATAGTGACTATACGGTAATCAAAGATGATGAAGTGGGCTATCTAAATATGTATGTCCCATTTCCTTAAACAGGTTATGGCTCTGGCCATAAATTTCCAAAAATTAATATTTTCCTCTAACTTCCGCGGAAGCAATGCTACACTTTGGAATTTATCGCAAAATCTGGAGATGTGCTCGCATAGTGACTATACGGTAATCAAAAGGGATGAAGTGGGCTATCTAAATATGTATGTCCCATTTCCTTAAATAGGTTATGGCTCTGGCCATAAATTTTCAAAAATTAATATTTTCCTATAAATTCCGCGGAAGCAATGCTACACTTTGGAATTTATCGCGAAATCTGGAGATGTGCTCGCATAGTGACTATACGGTAATCAAAGGGGATGAAGTGGGCTATCTAAATATGTATGTCCCATTTCCTTAAACAGGTTATGGCTCTGGCCATAAATTTCCAAATATTAATATTTTCCTCTAAATTCCGCGGAAGCAATGCTACACTTTGGAATTTATCGCAAAATCTGGAGATGTGCTCGCATAGTGACTATACGGTAATCAAAGGGGATAAATTGAGCTATCTTATTATGTATGTGCCATTTCCTTAAAAAGGTTACGGCTCTGGCCATAAATTTTCAAAAATTAATATTTTCCTATAAATTCCGCGGAAGCAATGCTACACTTTGGAATTTATCGCGAAATCTGGAGATGTGCTCGCATAGTGACTATACGGTAATCAAAGGGGATGAAGTGGGCTATCTAAATATGTATGTCCCATTTCCTTAAATAGGTTATGGCTCTGGCCATAAATTTTCAATAATTAATATTTTCCTATAAATTCCGCGGAAGCAATGCTACACTTTGGAATTTATCGCGAAATCTGGAGATGTGCTCGCATAGTGACTATACGGTAATCAAAGGGGATGAAGTTAGAGGAAAATATTAATTTTTGGAAATTTATGGCCAGAGCCATAACCTATTTAAGGAAATGGGACATACATATTTAGATAGCCCACTTCATCCCCTTTGATTACCGTATAGTCACTATGCGAGCACATCTCCAGATTTCGCGATAAATTCCAAAGTGTAGCATTGCTTCCGCGGAATTTATAGGAAAATATTAATTTTTGAAAATTTATGGCCAGAGCCATAACCTTTTTAAGGAAATGGCACATACATAATAAGATAGCTCAATTTATCCCCTTTGATTACCGTATAGTCACCATGCGAGCACATCTCCAGATTTCGCGATTATTTCTTTAGTGTAGCGCTGCTTTCGTCGATTTGTTCCGAACTTTATATTTTGACATAAATTATACTTATGAATGGTGATTAAATTTAAAATTTGAAACTATTTCCTCTTTTGTCCAATTATTTTTGAATAATTTATTGTAAATTGTTTTTTGATATAAATTTTTACATACCTACACTTTTTAACGTCAGAATCGTATAAACATTTACACTTTTATGTTGCCACTTTTATGTTGCCACTTTTTTGTGTACCTACACTTTTTTTAACGTTAGAAACTTCACACCGGTACGTATAAAATTAATTTTGGTACTGCCCTCTGATACATCAAGCCATACCAGGTCGAATCCCTTTGGTATATAGAAATGTTATTCCTCACTGACTCAACCCGTCATGTCTCTGTTCCCAACATGCAAATCGTCTTGAAATTAAAAGTTAATACCTTCGGTCACTGGCCTCCAAGCCACGCCATGCCGAACCCCTTTAGATATTATATAATTTCGATAACATATTGACCATTTAATAAGAAATAAGCTTCTATAGCCTAATCTATAAAATTTCTACATAATAAATTGTCATTAGGTTTAAGTTCTTGGGTCAAATGAAATTTATAAGAATATGTCATGTTCTGCCACACGAAAATCCAAGTTCTTGAGAATGACGTCTAACTGATTAATCCCGATTTTTATCCACACTTTGGTTCACAGTATCTATATTTTTAGCAGTACGTTTACGATTTTGACGGGTTCGATTCTTAAAATCACAAACACCGTTGTCTCCAAATTTCTAGTAACGCAAAAATGTTCTAAATGCAGTGCAACTGTGTACCTTCCCATGGTGGTTTGCATAACAATACTAAACACAAATGTCAATTATGACGGGAAATAACTGGTATCTCTCTATTTAACTATGAAAATAGCTTTATGTGTTAGCGAGTTTTGAAATTAAAGCATTTAAATTAAAAAGTTTGCATCATCTTTATACCAATCGATCATATTTATTAACATCGTAATGTACTCGTCGCAATAATTGAAAATTTTGGAAATAAATACTTTATCACCAAGAGTGTAAAAATCAGGCGATTTTCAACACCACCACCGTAACCAAATTCCAATTAAAAATAAAAACCTCAGTAGTTTACTAAAATTGGTGTAACTATATTCACCATGTCGTAAATGCTTTGCGTATTTACGTATTCAAGTAAAAAATAATTTTATTTCGTTTTTCAAAATCGTTTTATTAAAAATTTAATTTCATTTTTTATGAGTTTTCCGGCACATCGTTTCTAGCAATTAAATTTATCATATTTAACGGAAATCATAAATTAAAATGTTGCTTACATAGGACCTAGGTATACATAGGAAAATTATACCTTCATAAAAATTGTGTGATGAGAAAAAGGAAACTTCATAATTGTCGTAAAAAGTTATGTATATTCGAAAATAGTAAATAAAAATGTCGTACAAGCAATTAGAACGCAGGTCTCCGTATAAAAAATAGCGAAATTTCAATGTTCAACATTATACCAACAGTATATTTTAATTTTTATGTTATTTAACACTTTAATTTTATTTATGTTTGCTTTACAAATTTTTAACATCTGCTGCTGCTTTAAAAACTCGATCTGAACGGCCAAAGAATTACAGACTCGTTTATTTATCATATTCACACATTTGAATTGAATAATGTCTTTTATATCGATCCTTAATAAATTTTCCTTCTTAAATATTTAAATTAGTCTATAAACCGATAATATATAGATTCAACAGACTACGATGCTGAGTAGTAAATTAATGAACTATATACTTTTGAATGATAATTGCCACTTTATAGAATAAATAATCGTCGTCCTTTAAAAGTTTCCCCCTGAAAACAGGGTATAAAATAAAAATTTAAATTTATATAAAAAAAATTTCCCGTATTTTTATTTTTCAATTTTATTTTTAAAGGAGATCGATGTTGTATTTAATAATAAAAAAAAAATCGAAAATTCAATGGAATGGAAAAATATACAATTTAGAGATAAAAACCGAAGTAAATTCAATGATTTAATAAGCAGATGCGAATAAAATAAATAAAAAATAAAGTAAATAATATCTAAGTAAATATTGCAATATATAATACCAAATAAATATAATTTAATATACGCTATAATAAGTGCAAAAAGCTCTCCGGGATTTGTCGGTTCAATATATTTTTTTTTTTACTTTGTATATACTTCAGCATTGGAAAAATTTGTTGTAAACAGTATTGAATTTTCTTATTACGGATAATGCTGATTTTTAAAAAACAGACTGCGTCATTAATAGTGCATTTATTTTATTTACAACTCAATTCACTATTTAATGGATTTACGATTTAAATATTATTTTGAAATTGCTTTTACTCGTCAAAAATATTTCGAAGAACTGTGGCGCTATCTGGCACTTTCATAGCATTTTTGTCTAAATTGTGATGCCGTTTGTGTAACACGGTTCTTGAATGTGTAAACGATAACGCCAGTTGTGTAACGTAATACACTTTATTGTGTAATTTTGGTAGTTTAAGATGAAATTTTCATTCTGGTGTATTGACTAAAGAATTGGCCGGGAGGTACTGGGTTCGAAATTCGCAAAAATGAAAATAAATTTTGACTTAAAATATTCTTCGTTTTTGCGAATTCTATTTTGTGTTCTCGGGCACCCAAATTTGCGTACAAATATAGCATTAGTACAATAGTACAACTAAAATTTCAATTTTAATTTCGGTTGAAATCAACACACAACACCGTGTTGCCTGATGGAAATATCATTCATTAAAGCTTTTGAAAATAGTGCAACATACCGTCTATGACGTTTTCGATGCTAACATCACTTTCGATAAATGTTGATGTTTTTTATAACATCCCACCCCAGAAAAATAAATGGAGGTGAGTAATTCTTGTCACCAACACGCGATTGTCTTTTAAGACAAATGTTCGAAGATGTAGATTTCAAATACACCACACTTAATTTCTAAATCTAAAAATTGAACCTTCAGGATTTTTGAAAAAAAAAACTGTCTTGTAGGTATAATAAAAAATCATTATTCCTGCTTAAATGTCAGAAAACTAATAAAGTCAACCCTTGTTGAAAATTTAAACTTTACTCCAAAAATCGAAAAAGCTCACACGGAAGTTATAACTTCTGATACACAGAAGAACAGTCAATCCGCTTGCTCTGTACAGAAGCCGAATTTTGGCCAAATGAAGTTTATTTTGTGATATAAACTAGTTTTGCTTGAAATGTAATTTACAATTTTTCTATTTTACACGTTTTTTCGAAAATGTTGTGTACTTTTTGAAAATTTATTAAAAACTCCCATAGAATTAACCACTTCCAGTAGACCTATTTTGTATAGAGAGAAAACAGACATTTAATCAAAATACTCAAGGTCAAAAATTTTCATGTTCCTATACAAGAAAACAGTTTTTTGTCAAAAATTGAGTTAACAGTATAAATTTTGGGAAATTGATCTGAATTGATATTGTATAAAAATTGATTTAGAATCTTTATTGCATGCTCAATTTTCTCATAATTGAGATACTTTTCAAAATATTTGGAAAAAGCTCCTATGGAAGCTGCCAGTTACTTTATTTGTGGAAAACAGTTTTTCTTTCCAAAAATCGTTATTTCCTGTTAAATGTTGAACAAATTAAATGAGCTGATACTGTTCTAAATTTAACAAAAAACCTTTTAGATCATAATCGTTATTCTTGTAATCGCTTTACTTTTCAAAATATTTGCAAAAACGAAAAAGCTCCTTTGGAAGCTGTCCCTTGCGGTGAAATAATTTCGGCAAAGACTCACCGGGAAATCTCAATGTAAGAAAAAATCGTATGTACCCTGTATGAAGTTTCACTCCGATCAGATGAAGAAAATAAACGGAGACCCACGCATCACGCACGCACAGAGATTTTCTGAAGTCTTCTTTAGAAAATCTACTATTTAACAAATTTTTTCCTTCATCAAAATCAATTAATGGCATTTGATTCAATGGCGTTCCTTTAACCGACGTTTATTAATATCGTCCGAGTCGAAAAAATACTTATAATTAAAAAAACCCAGGCGTCGCTTGACGGCATAAAAATTGCTTGAAGTAGAAAAAAATTTGAAAATATTACCTAGTTCAAATCGTTCATGTGGTACCCAGCAGTACAATAATCAATATTGCTACTAATAACAACTAACATCACGCAACATGCAATGTTCCGTAATATAACGAAACTTACTGGAACATAGCACAATTGCCCTCAACAATGTGCAACTTCAAGCAATGTAACTAATAAGCTAATTATCTAGAAATCAGAAATCCTTTATGGAAACATCACATAACATCCCAGAAAAAGATACAATATGGTGCAACATCACGCCGCACGATGCAACATGACGCAAGATCGCGCAACTTCATACAATAAAGCGGAACATCGTGCAGCATTATGCGACATCATGCAACATCATATAACATGGTGCAACGTTAAGGAACGTACATTATGCAACATAAGGCAACGTGGTGCAGTATCACCCAACATGGTTGATTGGCTCAACGCAGGCATGAATTCCTTGGAAAAATAATCTTGCTTAAAACTGGGCTACGACAGAACCACATGATATGCGATAAAATTAAACTTGCAGCCAAATAGGAGGATGAATGAGCCCTTCAGCCAGCATTTCAACTATTTTGATTATTAACTACATCTGTTTAAATTATTTGATTCACTCCGTAAGTGGCGCACTTTAACCTAAATTTGATCAAAATTGTTCAAGCCAAATAAAATGTTAAAAGAAAACCTCAATCCCAAGAACCATTAAGAATAAGGACACAGCAGAATCGATTGCTGGCCTCAAAAAATCTTCCATCACCAATTTTTATTAAAATCGTTAGAACTCATTGCCAACAATTCTTTGCATTAGAAACCCCTGATACCACCAATTTTGTCAAAATCAAACAAGCCGAAAAAAATGCACCGGGCCCCACCGAAGGACCTTGTAAATGAATTTCGCGAAATTAGAACCCATCGAAATCGATTAGTAGCATTTTAAATATGCCTTTCAGAAATATTTATCAAAATCCAATAATAAATTTAATTATCAACCAATGGCTTCCACCGGCGACTCTCTAGCTGAATTTTCCAGAAATCCGGACCCATCGGATTTTGGTACTTAAAAACGACCCTCTAGCAATTTTATTTAAAAAAATTTTTAAAAAAAAGGACCCGAGCCCACCGTTTCACCTTCTGACGGATTTTCCGATATCTGGACTTATTGCAAAAACTCCTGGAAAATAAATACCCCCGTTTTCCGCAATTACTAAAAAAATCGTGCAAACAAAAAAAAATGAAAAACGGGACCCGAGCTCAACCGAAAGATCCCCATAACCTATTTCTAATTCATTTGAGCTGACAAAAAATAAGAAAAAGAAACCCGAGCCCAACCGTTGCACCCTCTATGTAGATTTTACTGAAAACAAGACCCTCCGTAATCAATTTGTGATGTTCGAAAACATCCATTAAGTAATTTCCACAAAAATCTTTCGAGCTGTTTCTGAAACCCTTATCCCACTAGTGGCAATTTTGTTTGTGGCGCCATTATACTTTCATCAGCATCTTCGTGAGTTTTATCAGATTCCTCTTAGATTGGCTGTGTTTCAGCTAATTCTGAGATGCCTTCGAAAGAAAGACGTCGAAATAACTAAAACATTTAATAGAAATATTTTAAGTCCTCGGATAAGTCTGATTTGCTCGCTTAAATTGCAAACAGAAGTGCCCATTTCCTTGTACTGCGATAAAATTCCATTGGCCACTTTCTTTCATGCCTGATTACGACCCTCTAGCGCCTGAAACTGTCCACTTACCGCAAAAGGAATTAATTACATTTTTGAATATCACCACTAACGACAGAAGTTTTCAGACAATTCGAAAATATCTCTGTTTTTTCTGCTTGCATTAACAGTGTTTTCAAATGATTCGTAATCGCGGGCAAAATTTTACACTGACCATCAACCGCCGATAGGGTTTTAGCTGCCGTATAGATATTAATCCACAAATCTCGTGTCGAACCCATATATTAGGATGCACTAAATAGCATGCAGATTCTGATATAAATTCAATACGCCCGTGTTTTGGGATAAACCCAAATTCAGTTATTGACTTTGTGGCCCGAATTTATTTTGCGATAAATTTGTACTCGGTATTGATGAGCCTTGTAGCAGCAATGTAATTAAAATACTACACTAAGCCACCTACGGCCACACCAACGATGCCGTTAAAAAACGTAATCTTGTGCGACAAAATGATATCGTTGACTTTTTGCCATTCCAAAAAAAGACACAGTTTGGTAATATCCGATTCCATAATAGTTTTCGTGACAATCGATTGTTGGTCGGTTAGAAAATTAGAGGCATCGCATAACCAAAATAAATTTGAAAATAACTTTTATAGTGTGTACATACATGATACCTCCAATATGGCCGAATTTGTCTTGATTATTTTTTCGGTCAAAATAGATTTTTGGCGAACCAAGGTCAAAAGAGTCGACATTTTTCCATACAAAAACAAAGTTAGGACACTTCTGTCAATTCTGTGATAATACTAACAGAAATTATCGAAAATATTTCCGTAACATGCGAACTTAATGAATAAGGCTGACTTTACTAAACTTAATCAAAGAATCTAAATATGTTTCATCACATTCACACGTATGTGAAGTTATCCCCGGATTCTATCCCCGAAAGTAAAAAAAATAATCAGGCAGCACTAAGATGACTATACCCCTTTAACTCTTGTGTGAAATTTGTTACGGACGGCTAGCAGCCAATCCGCAGTTATCAACTTAGTCATGCAGCGGCCTCACGCACGGTGATTTTGCCGGCTAATACTCGGGGTATTGGGTCGTGGAGAAATGGAGGCTTGCATGACTCTGGCCTACAATTCGTGAGCGAAATTTGAGGGACGGAATAAAATATATTATAGTCGGGCGTGCCCATCCAACGGCTCTCAGAGTGACAAGTACCCTGTCTGTTGAAGACACCCCCGAATAACTCATCGACCCCGAAATCCCAGCGCCCAGCCACAACAACGCAGCATAAAATGGTAAGGTTGTCTTCTTAACAGACCAAGCCTATCTTCACCCGGAGAGACCTCTAGCGAATCTCCCATAATTCACACTTCGACAGCACGAAACCGCCGAAGTGCCACGATGAGGCACCGTAGATTTAACGGTCGCCTCCGAATGGACGACATATTCACGGGAATCACCATTCTGACCCTGAGATGTCCTGCCAAGGCGATGAAGAAGAGTGGTAAGCCTATCATGTACATATGGAACCGAATCCCTAACAGAAGAAGCCGAAAAGAAAAAATAAGTAATAGCTAATTGAAAAACGGTTCTAATATAACAGGAAATCAAAAATATGTAAGAAAATAAAAAAAATAAAAATAACCGCCTGAAAATTTTTGAAACGAGACCAACGTGCGACCGATGTCGAATTACGGTCGTTCGGCGCTCGATTACAGCAAATATTTAATAAATTTATAAAAAAAAAATTAAAAAGGAAAATAAAATGAAAATTGAAAAGAAAAATTACAAAAAAAAAAAATTAAATTCACATAACTTTGCAAAAAAGAATCAAAATTAAAAGTCCAACAAAGAAAAATTTAAAAATTAATAAAAAAGTAGAAAAATAAAAAAAATATAAAAATAAACAAAAAAATAGGTACCTCTACTGTGGCGGCCTGGTAGACGTCATGCCACAAGTGATGTCCCACCCAGACTGTTGCGGCTTGATGATGCCGTTTCCCCGCTCCTCCGATGCAACCCAACCGCCGGTGACCTCCGAAAAACAATATAGCTGGCCTCAACTGGCCACCGGATCCATCGTAAGAGGAGTGGCCTGGCCTCCCATATCGTTGGGCGTCCTTCGCCTTAACTGTTAACGTCGCAGCCTTGCGGTCGTCGTGTCATAGGTGGGTATTACACTCGGATCGTTGGGCGGTGGTTCGCCTTAAACTGTTTAAACGTTGCGGCCCACCCTCCGATAAATTTATTGAGCCTCGACTGGCCGCCAAAATAAGTTGGGCGTTGGCTCCCCTAAATAGCGTAAATTGATAGGCCGCCAAAACAAAATGTTGTGCGTCTGCCATCGTCTCATTTAGTTTTTAATATCATTTTCTTTGTTGTCGACGTTGTCTACGTTGTCGACGTAAGGAAGTAATCTCCTAATAAATTACGAGTCGGCAACCACCTAAATGACATTGCGTAATCTATTTCGTCTATTCCTATGCCTAATATATATCCTCAAATATATTGCCGTATATACCAAGTTAGAGTTCAGCACCGTCACTTTACTCTTCGAAATAACATGTTCGTGTATACTAACCACCAATCTTAATCAAAAAATAATTAAAACTTTGCCGAAGAAAAAACCAACAAAGCAAAAATAAAATCAAAAGTTACAAGTTAAATGATAACATCTTAAATAACCTATTTTATCATCATTTTATTTTTATTCAAAGATTTTTCTAAATGGTAGCAAACACACAAAATACAAAGAGAAATAGAAAATTAGATTTTCATTTTTGATAATTCACCGGATAAGGAGAAAGCAGAAACAAGTAAAATAAAAAAGTAGCATACTTTTGAGTACAGTATAGAAAAAGACTTACTACATATAAACAAAACGAAAATAAAAAAATTAAGTAAATTTATCTTAAAACAAGAAAAGTTGGTTCAATTTCTATTTTTGCTGTTGTTGTTCTTCCGCTTCGTAAATGAAATAAAAAACTTTATATTTTAGACGAAAAAATTGTAAATAGAACTGGAGGAAACTATACGGACGTAACGAACAAAAATCATCAAACTTGCTTTTAGTAACAAGATCCTAAAAGAAAAATTATGAAAATGTTTTTCTTGTATTTTTTTTTTTTACAAAGTACAGTAGTAATACGATTTCAATGGAAAAGTTTTTCTTTTTTTTTGTTTTATTCGTCCACCATCCCAGAATTTGACTTGAATGTCTTTTATGTAGCGTATATATATTGTGGAAGTCTTTTGGTATGATCTCTACTTATATATATATGTATGTACATCAGACACTATTGAATAAAAAGACGTCTATTTATTCCTGTTGTACATAGTTGTTATATAGTTCGGTTATTTCATATTACTTCTTTTTAATTCAAAAGAAATGAACAAAAATATAAAACATAATAAAAATAAGGAAATTCCTTCTTCCTTTTTAAATTCGTATTCGATTTTACTCTGTTATACTTCTTTTATATGTTTTAACAAAATCTGAGAAATAATAATAAAAAAAAAAACTTGATCTCAGTTCAAATTTTCAATTCACAAGAAAATTCATTTTTTTTTTTGCTTTGCTTCTTTTTTCTATTTTTCTGGATGAGTGATTTTTTATTATTATATCTCTTAACGATTTTTGTGTGTGTTTGGTCGAAAGAGGAAAAACTTTCTACAAGACTAAAGATTTTTTATTTTATTTTTATGTTCATCTGATTTTTGTTGCTCCGGCTAGTATTTTATTTTAATTGGACAATAAACAAGAATTAACTGGTTTACCATTTAAATGTACTTCAGTTGATTTTAATCGGGCGAAATAATATTTTTGCGGACGCGGCAACATTAAAATTAAAAAAATTAATTTATACCGTACTGAGGCCGTACTGTTAATAAAATTAACTTCCGCATCCATAAAATATTGAACCGTAGATAATATATAGAGAAAATCGTTTTGTATTTCAATTTTCAATAAATAATAAAATAGCGCCAGAACCCAGAACGTACCGTTGTTCGATATACGATACACGATGAAAATCCTTAGATTACATTCTTATATATTATACTTATTAAATAATGTATAAACAATAAAAATAACGATAATATAACGGAACATTATAATAATAACAATTCGGAGAGACGACTCCTTATTGTTATTGTTATTATTATTATCCTTGTTTGTTTTAGATTTTCAGCTTTTCCTATATACTCGTACACAGTTATAAAGCGAGACGATGAAAATTGGAAAGAAATCACAAAATAATTCTAAATTTTTTAATAACACAATTTTTTGTTGGGTTGTTGAAAATACTAATATCCTTACTGGTTGAGGAAGATACATATTATAAGAACAAACTCACTATATTGCAATGTTGGGTAGTCAAAACAGCAACAACAAAAAAACACAGAAAAGTTAAACAGTTGGTATTAACTTAACGAAATAAAAAACAGTAAACTTCTTATATTTTGTCTTGTCTTATTTGCTATTACATTAAAAATACAAATAGGTCTTCGTTAGTTTGTTTCTTTTAAAAGCGACTAAAATTTATAGGTAGTAGCTATTTTTTTTTAACAAGACTTTGATTTTACGATTTTTAAATTTTTAATTATGCTTGCTGAATAAATGACTCATTATTGTTGTATGATCTGGTATTTGTTTTTCAAAAATTATACAAGACAATCTTAGTTTGAAAGATTGGACTGCCCTGCGATAGATAAGTAGTTCCTGAAATTTTATTAAACCTATACCACTACAGAAACTAGCCACTATAATTCCTGAGGTGGTCCTTTACGATGAAGTTTTTACACAGAATCTGCGGGATGACGCAAGGAAGGATTGGGTAGGTTAAATGATTCTGTCCGATTATAGACACCTGTACAGCCGGACACTTCGTAACATGATGACAAAATAATCATAATCTTCTTAACCAGCGATTAGTAATCTTCTTCCATGTCTGAAACCCCACCTTTAGAAATAAAATTTTAAAATTAGATTTCATATTAGTTAGGTTTTGTCGTAGTTTCACTCCGAAGCAAATTACCATAAAATTTTTGGGTGATAATTTTGCGATATTATAGGTCCATGACCAGACATATTCATACAACTCGTACCCGAAACAAAATTACATTTAAATTTGCCACGTCAGAAGTATTCACCATCTCAAAACCACATAGTAATAATCCGATAAATTTACACCCCGACGTCCAAATATTAAATTCAATTCCAGTTCACATAAGAGTTCTACGGATATGTCCTGTACTCAGCTCATCTTCACAAAGCTGTCATAGAACGACCCTTTCTCTCATCCTCTCCATACGAGTTCTATATGGATATATCAGGCCCATCCAAACTTGGCAAAGTTACCACGGAATGCTTCTCTTCTAATTTTCCCCAAAGTAAGGCATGAGTGGGATCAACTCAAAACCCCACAACCTCAATCCGACAAATTCACACTCCTAACGTGACCAATTGTAATGTAATTTCAGTTCAAATACATTTTATTTTTGTAATCATCGTCACTGCCATCAATTTCGGCCTGGGTTAACTTTACAATCCACTATTTATTTGGAAAAACCACCAACTTCAAACAAGAGCAAGATAAACTGATGAAATCCATTTACCTTCTGTGACAGAATCATGGGACAAGGTCATAGGCGTATCTTAATGGCTTTCTCTTCCACTGACAATTTGCTTGCATTAGTTTATGAGCCTGACATACAGTATCTTAGTTCTGTGTTTTTAGTTCAGAATTTACAGTCTCAAAAACATAAAAAATAGGAATTTTAATTAGTTACGAATGTTCTATTGATTTGGTTGTACTTAACACTGACGATTCGAAAGAAGAAGATGAAAGAAGATTCATATATGAAACCTTTGTGAAGTTTTGATTATTTATCAAAAGTGTTGCTACACAAATTAACCAAAAGCGTAACTGTACGAGGCAGGTGGAAAAAGTATGGAAACCACAAAAGAACTGCAGAAATGAACGTCTGATTGAAAAACAATAAAACAGGTTCTCAATGTACGGGGTATGCCATCTATCGGTTTATTTTTAAATCATATACAATCATGTTTTTGCTTGAGAAGGTTTTGATATTTGGAAAACTTATTTTCAAAGTCAGAGTTGTGCAGTCAAAATCGTGTGAATTTTGAAAAGAAAGGCCTGTTGCCCATATTGTAGGACGCAATCCTTCAATCTCAACACTATTCTCCTAGAAGGTCTAGATGACTCAGCAGTTGGAAAGAAATGACCATGCGCTTTGATATCAGTTCTGTGCGTGGGCCATAGACCAGCTTCATGATGACGTCCATCCATGAAGAGTGACTGTTCGGTGTGGAAAAGTTTTTCTTTGTGTGGCCATCACTCCAAAATGGCATATTTTGATCATTCATCCATTTTTCATGGAAACCGTTACAGAGCCATGCTGATTAATTTTTAATGGCCTTAAATCGACGATATGAATTTGAACAATTTTTGGTTAGAAGATAGCCCCACATGCCATACATACCGACTGACAATCGATCTCTTGAGCGTCAAATTTGACAACCGAATAATCAGCCATGTTGGAGATGTCAATTGGTCGCCGCTGAGCTGCAATTTGACGCCGTTGGGCCTTTTTCGGTAGGGTTTCGTTAATGAATCAGAGGATGGCTTACTGTAAGAAGGATGGCCATCAGAGGATGGCTTACAAAATAAAGAGGGACGACGCAGCCAGTTAAGATTTGAAGTAAAGTTTATTTAAATAAGTGAAACTTTTATTTTTCTCTACACAAATCATGTTGTAAACACTTGTTTAAAACAAAATGTGTAAAACGAATACAAAATTTGATTTGAATATATTTAAAAGACTTGTTAAAATTTCCAAAATTGCTTTACATTTTAATGGTTGATATACATATAACTCAACATGTTATCAAACTATTTATCATTCAGAATCAATAATAAAAATTGTTGCCACTTCATTAATTTGTAGCAGTTCGTTATTCTGTCAAACTTTTCGTTAACTTTTTTGTATGTATAAAAACTGCGTATGTAAAAATAATCTGTGTATTAATTTTCAAAAATTGGCTATTGTGAGTTGCGTTGTGAGGAGAAGATACCAAGGAATGCAAGGAATTTGCTATTCTCCAGTTATTAAAAAATCAAAATAAAATTTTGGAACAATGGGCGTTAGCCACGACAACAAAACACGTACCGCCATTTTCTCCTTTTGAGCTTGGGTAATCTTCATGGGGCACATTTTTTGACGCCGGATTGTATTTATTGGATATTTTAGACAAACTGTTCGATACTCTGGTAAGTAAGACGTTTTCAGAACTTACGGTTGGCCTCACGATCCATTTTGAGTCGAAATCGAATTGTAAGTTTGTGTGCGAAAAAAAATACAAATCTCAAATTTTTCAAACCACGAGTTTTACCGTTCGCCATAAGAACAGCGTTAAAAAATGAGTGACAACGATTGTTTTCGCAAAACGTCCTAAAACCAATGAAAACTTCGTCATGGGCTACTAATCCATTCGTACCATTAAGGAAAATGAATGGGAGAATACTGATTTGCGCCGATTATAAAGTGACGGTCAATTCACAAGTCGATATGGATCGTTACCCAATCCATCGAATTGAAGAACTGTTTTACAAGGTACAAGAGCGTCAATTTTTTACAATAGTGGATTTGAAAGATGCCTATCTACAGCTCAAGTTTACCGATGAATCCAAAAAATCTCTTGTAATAAATACGCATGCCTTACGGAATATCTAGTGCAGGCATTTTTCAAAGATTGGTGAAATAAATCACAGCTAATTTAGAATTCTGTGCAGTATATTTAGACGACCTTATAATTTCCGGAGCTAACAATGAAGAACGTTTGAAGAATGTTATTATCACGATTATAATCCAACGGATTCAAACTACAACTAAACAAATTTGAATTTGCGAAGCCTGAAATCGAATACTTGGGTCATATTATGGACATAATCGGAGTTCGTCCAACGTCCACCAATGACATTACTGGTGGCCAAACACCGATCGTGACATTGAAAAAATCGTCAAAGAATGTGAAAATTGTCAACTCAACGTACCAGTTGAATTATAGCAAAGAGTTCATATCGGCTACGTGGGGCCATTTATGACAAATTGTTTCTTTTATGTGTGGACGCATACAGCAAGTTTTCATTCGTCGTGCCAATGATGAAAAAACATCATCGCTCACAATTCATGCGTTAGAACAAATTTTCGCAATCGAAGGTTTTCCATCGACGATCGTAAGTGATAATGGAACTCAATTTATGTCTGTAGAATTCACTGCACTCTGACGTATGAACAACATCGAGCATTTTGACACCTGCACCATTTCACCCACAATCAAATGGCGAAGCAGAACGAAGCCGAATTAAGAAAATTTGCCATGAAGGAACAAATGGTGGAAATGCACTATTGAATTTTTTATCGCCTTATCCTTCTACACCGCTAACAAATGCAGCCAAATCACCCGCGGCACTGTTACACGGTAGACAGCCTCGCACTGTACTGTCATCAGTGAATCCGAATTTTCACCGAAGAGAACATTGCTCCATATCGACTAGATACAACGTCGATGACAAGGTTTACGCGAAAGATTGTTCAACGAGAAGTTCACAAAAATGGATAAAAGCCTACATCGTCAAATCGTTGGGGAGAAGAATTTACCTCGTTGGCACAAACTATGGTATTTGGAGACGATATCAAAACCAATTATGACCAAGAATTGCGTCATCAGCCGATGACTATGAAAAATCGTCACAGCAACAATAATTGGAAAAAAGGCGAGTAAAAATGTACAATGGTCTAATACAAATGCTTATTAATAAAAATAAAAAATGATCAAATGGCATGCTACTGAAGTTAGCAGAAAATGTCAGCCGAAAAAAAACCTGCAGTATCGACATATATTGTATCAGGTGGCAGTAAAAAATTCTGTTGATATGAGCCAAAAATTGCATGTAATTGAAGTTATAGCAATTAATTTTTGTCGAAAAAATTTCAAAAATCAATATCACATAATTCGAATGTTTAAAGGTAATATGAATTGGGTTAATTTAGATCAATTTGTAAATAATTGGATAAAATATTTATAATTTGTCGTGTTAGGGAGTAATGATTTTGAGTTGTGGCACTAACAGTGAACACCTGTGCCAAAAATGATTGCATATTTTATGTAGCATCATAGTGAAATAAATTAAAATCTGGTCGCATGTTTAGTAGAAATTTGTAGTGGGTGAATTTTGTCCAGTGGTTTTAAGAATTCTGTGGGATAGTTGACTACTTTATCCTGGTTGATAGCTGTGTCAATCGATATGAAGGAAAACAAGTGTCCCGGAATAATATTTTAAATGGTCGCATTGAGATCATCGACATGTTAGTTTTTCGGCGCCAATATGGCTCGTTTGCTCAACCAATTAAGTTTTTTTAAGTTTTGCACTATGTTCAAATAAACATGTAGAATGAGCTCCATCTTGTTGCAAAAATACGTCAGCTCGTAGTTTGTTAGCTGCAGTTGAACGCGGAAGAACAGAATTAGCCTGGCGAAACTGTTTTAATTGCCACGAAGATCTTTCAACGTTCTGTCTAGCGCCTTTAGTGACCTTTTGTGGTTTATAGTGCATTCGTCAGATGATTACGAATTGGTCTAACTTCATCCACTCCAAATTACCACTAAACATGCGACCAGATTTTAATTTATTTCACTATGCCTGATTTTTGGCACAGGTGTTCACTGTTAGTGCCACAACTCAAATTCATTGCTCACTAACACGACAAATTATAAATTCGAAAATAATTCAGTTAAAAAAATGGCATGAACCACGAAAATACAAAAACTATTTAAGTAACATACAACAGTATTTTGTCTGCATTTAAATTTTGTTCTGGAACTTCCAAGCTATCCGTAATTCGAAAAATTCAAATATCCGCTGAAAGACCAGATAGCTATTATGATTCCTACCTTGTCTGCTCCTATAAAAAGTCAAGAAGATTTGCAAGCTTCTTAAAAAAATATCAATTAGAATTCAAACAATTAAAAATATTGCAAATAAACTTATTTTAGAATCATAAACTTAGCTTGAAAGCCTACTGTAATATGTACAACTCGTTCGCGGATATATTGCCGAGTGTCGGCAACCTTTTCTCTACAACAATAGGGTTTTTCCCAAAAGGAAAACCAAACAAGGAATATTCTGCATTGTCGTACTGTACCCGATTGTCGACATCATCTATGCAAACACCAATTGTCACACCACTTCCTTAAGCAGCGAAGAATTCATATATTTTCCATCTGCCTCATTTGCCCGATTTTATCATTCATTTCCATCCTGTAATACGGTTTCATCCCTAATGTACGGGGTTCACATTTTTTTTTTATTTTTTATTTTTTTTTAGTAAAAGAAAGTATTAACCATCCAATGGATTTAATGTCCTTTTAAAGTCAATTAATACTCCCCTTTTTATTCACGCACACACTCACCCATTCACCTACTCACGCAATTACAGTATACCACCTGCACATTGCACTCCATGTCAACCTGTACATTGATATGAATATGGGTCGGCGTTAAATTCTGCATGCCAACAGAGGGTCTAAGTTGTGTTTATTATCATCACCGATCGTAATCGATGAAGAAAATTCGCTTTACATCCTGCCTCTGGTGGGATTCGCAGTACCTCCCGGTCCAAGTGCCGAAGCTTTAACCACTGCGCCACTTATACGGTAAACCATGGCTCAACATTTATGGCTCACTATGCTTAAGGAAGAAATATATTTACTGCCACAGAATCAATTTGTAAAAAAGTTTTTAATGTTTTGGCATTTAACTACACTTTTAATTTAATTTATGCATGAAAGAAATATTTGTAAGTTCAGTGAGCAAAACTATAGTTTAACGGCTTAAGTATGCGGCTATGTTTAGAAAACATTTTTATTTATAAATTTCCAACTTACTAAGTTGATGGTTAGTTCATACCAACCGTTCAAAGATAGCACAAAAAAAACGCATCCGATGTTTAATTAAAATCTGCTATATAAACTTAAATTTAACATTCTACAAAACATTTCCTATCGGTAATAGATAAATCGGAACTAAGTTTTCAGTTAAGAACTAAATATCGGGTAGGTTTTGGTTTATAAATATAAGAGCCATCTAACAATACCGAATGAACTAACGATCAATTTAGTAAGTCAGAAATTTAGAAAAAAAAATCCGTGTCAGGCACACAGCATTAGTGTGAAATTAACCGTTATACCGTGTGTCTCACGCTGATCTTTTTTTTACTCAATTTCCGACTAACTCAATTTGTGGTTAGTATTATTTATAAATCTTCAAAATATTTCTAATTGTAGATTGATAAATCTGAACTAATTTGTAGCAGTTTAGAACTAAATATAAAACAAATTTTGATTTATGAATAACAGAGACATCTATCAATGACTAATATGAACTTATTGCCAATTTAGTTAGTCCGAAATTTATAGAGAAAATCGCCTCAATTTTTTCGACTAAATTGCTAACTAAACTAATTTCATGTTCTAATTTCATTGGGTTTCAATAGATGGCGTAAAACATAATGCACTGAAATTTTATTATAATTTCCAATTTTTATTTGAGTTTTATCAGTTGTCGAAGTATTTACTGTCGATGGTGGATTAAATTTAGGATTAAATATTACACTCAGTATACGTTTAATGGATACAGTAAAAACTTTATATTACAAGCAAAAACTGACGGTAATTTAGTTTATTCAGTAATTTAGATTGCGTGCATCTCGCCGAGGTTTGTGTAATGTAGCAAATATTTTTAGTTTTCTATTGATAAATTTGATCTATGTAGTTTGCAGTTTACATATAAATATCATGAATATTATGGGTTAAATACAGTAGAGACATCTTATGTAAATGTTATGAACTAACCTTCAATTTTTTAATATTTTATATTATTAATTTGCGTTAGCTAAAATCTCCATAAACATAAGTTAAAAATATGAATATCATTCAGTCCTGTTGGCGGAATTACAAGTGGTTGTCGACATGCTGTATAAGATAGCGGAATTTTGACTGTGGAAAATAAGAGATTACGCTACTCGCCGCAAGTGGCAGCACTATCACTTAAGAGAATTAATTTAATTATATAATTACCAGCGGACATTTTTTATTCATTATGTATATATTTTTTCACTAAATAAAACAAACCAGCGGAATAAAATATTAAAAGTGATCCTTAAAATGGCAAATTGATTGATATCCGACCGAAGTAAGGGAACTCGGTATATGAAATGTTGAAATTTAACAATAGTCCTTCTTTCCGGCAATTCTTCCACTAGTAACCAATATTTTCGGTTGTTGTGTTAATAGCTTAGGCTATACTAAGACTATATGGAAAATTTGGAGAAAATTTATGGACTAGAATTTTCACAAGAATTTTTTGATTTTCTGCGGCCATATAAGTTATTTTCAGTTTTTGGCCAATATCTAAAAAACGTCCACTAATAACCAATACTTTCAGTTGGTTTTCTAATAGCTGAGGTCATACTGAGACTGCATGAAAAATTTAAGGAAAATTCATGGACTAGAATTTTCACTAGAATTTTTTTATTTTCTGCGGCCATATAAGTTATTTTCCGTTTTTGGCCAATATCTCAAAAATTTGTACTAGTAACCAATTTTTTTGGTTGTTTTTCTAATAGCTTAGGTCATACTGAGACAATATGAAAATTTTCAGGAAAATTCATGGACTAGAACTTTCACTAGAATTTTTTGATTTTCTGCGGCCATATAAGTTATTTTCAGTTTCAGGACAATATCTCAAGAACTTCCACTAGTAACCAATACTTTCGGTTGGTTTTCTAATAGCTCAGGTCATACTGAGACAATATGGAAAGTTTGGGGGAAATTCATGGACTAGAAAATTCTAGTGAAAATTGTAGTCCATGAATTTTCTTTAAATTTCCCATAATGTCTCAGTATGGCGTAAACTATTAGAAAACCAACCGAATGTATTGGTTACTAGTGTAAGTTGTTGAGATATTGTCCAGAATCTGAAAATAATTTATATGGAAGCAGAAAATCACAAAAAAAGCTAGTGAAAATTCTAGTCCATGAATTTTCCTTAAATTTTCCATATAGTCTCAGTATGACCTAAGCTATCAGAAAACAACCGAAAGTATTGGTTACTACAACAACCGAAAATAACTTATATGGCCGCAGAAAATAAAAAAATTTTAGTGAAAATTCTAGTACATAAATTTTCATACATAAATTTTCCTAAGACCTAAGCTATTAGAAAACCAACTAAAAGTATTGGTTACTAGTGGACGTTTTTGAGATCTTGGCCAAAAACTGAAAATAGCTTATTTGGGCGCAGAAAATCAAAAAGTTCTAGTGAAAATTCTAGTACATAAATTTTCTCCAATTTTTCCATATAGTCTTAGTATAGCCTAAGCTATTAAAAAACAACCGAAAATATTGGTTACTAAATGTAAGAAAATGACGGCTATAGCCGTCTTGCATATTTTAATTAGTAAAAAAACGAACTACGAAGTGTACTAATGCATTTATTTGTTAATTATTCAGTAATACATGGAAGAAAAAAAGATGTACGAGTAACATTCCAGATAACGCATATCAATTGTTTTTTGATTTTTCATGTTTAATAATTCGATATATTTCCGCCTACAGAGACAAATGACAGCTATATCCGTCATTTGCCTCAGGAAGAGAAAAAATATTGTGATGAGCAAATGACGGCTATGACCGTCGAGAGTTTTCATAGAAAAACTGTGAGAAAATGTGATAATTTTCACTTTCCAAACATATGAATGACGCTCAATTTAATATGGCAGTCATAAACAATTGAAAAAAATGTGTTTCTGAGCACGGTCGTCAATTTAAAAGTATGCGGCAACTGGCAACAGAAATGGCATTGTCCAATCAATCGAAAACATACCCTAAACAAACTTTAAATACTTTTTTTGTTAATATTTTCCATTCCCAATTAATACCGAATTAATTATTTACAGAAGTAACGAACCCAGATGTGAATTAATGATATAATAATCTACATATCGGTCATTTGCTGCAACAGTGACACAACTCTAAATTCTCTCATTTCTAAGATATTCGAATCAAACGATTCCCAATAAATCATATTTTTATTATTTTGTAGCAAAACATACTCTCTTATGTAGTTAATTCTAGCAAATAAGGTAAAATTCCATATAAAAAAAACACTCAAATCGCGAAAGAAATTTCCATGCTAAAATATTGGGAACTAACTTAAAGAAAATTTGCAAGATATTGAAGAAATATAAAAATTAAGATTAAGACAATTGGATGATTCCATATTGTTTTATTCGCCGACTTTTTATCACAAACGATTAACACAGATTTTTAGTTATTAAAATATTTATTTAATATAAGTAAAAATAAAAAATAAAAACATTTAACACTAATTACGTTAAAAAATTTTTCATGCGTGATAATTAATTTATAAAAATTTTTTATATTTTATTAGAGACCGGTTTCGGAGTACTTTTACTCCTTTGTCAATCTATATTATTTAACTATTCAGAATAGTTAAATAATATAGATTGACAAAGGAGTAAAAGTACTCCGAAACCGGTTTCTAATAAAATATAAAAAAATTTTATAAATTAATTATCACGCATGAAAAAAAAAAAAAAAAATTTATCGTAATTAGTGTTAAATGTTTTTATTTTTTATTTTTACTTATATTAAATAAATATTTTAATAACTAAAAATCTGTGTTAATAAAAATTAAGATCCTATTAACGATGTAGGAATCATTGTGTGGTAATATTCAGTCGCCATGGCCTGATGAGATGATTGATCTTATCGCAAAAAAATTAGCTTCACTTTTTTTTTTTTTTTTTTTTTTTTAGTATTTAATCTTTCCAATCTATTCTGGGCCGAAGCAGTCCCATCCCAGACTGTTTGTTCTTACATTATTAATATTATACCGGTGAATTCAATAAAAATCAAAAGTTGTTGACTCTGTTCAAACTGTAGAATCTAAACAAATTATTTCATGGCGAATCCAATGTTTAACTGTTACTGTCAAATTGAAATATGCATGTACAAATAGTGCTGTAAAACAAATTATTGTAGATGCACAAATATTTTCGAAAAATTTGACTTCGATCGAGATACAAACAACATTCATAAAGCACAATAGCACCGCACATGAAAAATTACATTATCATTATTATTTATTATTTAATGGAAATTTCAATTTTTCCATAAAAAATATGGAGAGATATGGATAGTTTATTTTCAACAAAACGACACAAAAAAAAATAAAAATCTCAACTAAATTGAAATATAGAAGAAAAATTTTCCAGAATTTTATTATTTATATTTTAAAAATGACACCTTTTTATCTTATGTCTTCGTTTCAAAGTAGAAAACAATTTGTTTTTGTCTTTTTATATCTTCACTTGGTTTGGTATATAAATCTACTCTACTTTTTGGTATCTCTCCGGTATATACATTTTCCATCACAAAACATATGACAACAATAAAATTGGAAAACCTATAAATTTATTATTTTTCCCGATAAAATGGAATATTTCTCTCGTTTTGTTTCTATTTCATTTTTATCTGATTGCAATTTGGTTATACACTCGTCTTATAGAGCTTTAGTGCGGTAAATGGTTTGTTTGTTCTATATGTGCTATATAACTATGTGGAAAATTTCATAGAAAGGAAACCCCAAAATATATTTGGTGTGTAGCCTGATTTTGCAAGACGCAGGAAGAGCACTACTAGATATACGAAAGTATATAGACGATACGCGATAAACACAAAAATTTATTCAAGAATAACTAAAGTTTATGACAAATTTGTGATGTCACATAAGCAAAAAGAAAAAGCACAGCTCAAGAAGTGGAAAAAGATAAAGAAATGTTGGAATAAATTCAAAATACTTTTCTGTCGTATTTAAATTAATATCATAAAAAAATATTGTAGATATGTAAAATTTTGTGTTGGTTGAAAAAGTTTATTTTTCAACAAAACGTAGAGGAGGAAATATGAAAATTTGTATATGAGCAAAGAGTGTTTCCAAACAACGAGAAAATTGAAAATATAAAACTATACATGTCATGGTTAAATTTAAATTTAAAGAAATTCAGTTTATGCATCTGATATACGATATGAGCTTTTTGGATATCGAAATTTTTATACGATTGAATATATTAAGATAATTTCGTACTCTTGTCTAACGCAAACGATTATATAGAATAACAATGTTTGCTAGGTCACCGAAAATGTTCCATTTTTACCAAAAATTTAATTAATTAGTTCCGGTTTTTATATTTTATTCTATTCCATTATCCGAAACGTAATTTGTGAAAAACAAATAAAACTATAAAACCATCTGCTTTCGACCGTAGGGGAAACATAAAAATTAATGCAAAACTCATTACATTAATAAATATACATATATTTTTATGTACTATTTAGGTCATTTCCATAAATTATTTTTCACAACTTTTTTTTTTATGCTACATATATACGAATATTATTATTTATTTGCATAAAATCATAAAACAGAAATAATAAATAAATGTAATTTCTCAATTCAATATTATATGAGTACATACCACACAAAAAATTATAATATAGGAATAACAATAATAAAAATAACAATGTTTTTAGTTAAATATAAAAAAATAATGGTTGCACGTTTGATAAAAAATATAAATAAATTTACGTTTATTATATTTACAATGTTTACATTTTTATTTTATAAAATATATAAACAAATACCAAAATTATACCAAATTTAAATTTTTTTTAAAAATTAGTTTTTCACGGTTATATTTTAAGGATTTGATCTTTTTACGTCATGGTGGTGTTCTACAACAATTACGCATTACATGTGGCGGGAGTGCCATTTATTCGTAATATTCCACTCGTAATATTCCACAATGGTGTGGGACAAATTAATGTTGCACTGGTTTGAAACCTATAGAGCTTTGGCTACAAAGCCTAATTCCGAGGGGCATCAATACACGAGAATAAGAATTACCGTCCAATCAAGATCACGGCTAGATTTTTTCATCCAACCTAGAAAATGCTGTGAACTGAAGATTTAGTTCAATTTAACAAATGGAGGCTTATGCTCATTTTTAATAACAAACAAAAAATGGAAGAGGTGTTTAATATCAAGGAAATACTTTGCATAAGTTAGAACTGATTAGTTGAAAGAAACAACTGTCTAATACTGCTGTGCAAAAAATGTCAAACCTTGACATTTGACGTAGATTACATTCACCACTGAGTATCATCCGTACTAGACAGGTGTTAAACACCTGAAAATAAAATTAAAGGTTCTTCCAGTTTATAATTATTCACCGATAAGCAAATCACGTGATATACGAGAAATAATTTTTGAACCAAATTCAAGAAATCCGCAAAAATCTATATTACTCCTATTGCTTTTTTCAATTCGAGAAGGGTAATATGTAGAAATGCTAGAATATATATTTGGCATGCTTTTAGAGTTCGGTGAGAAAAGTTCATAGCCGTTGGAATTACACCGATAGGTTGTTCCCGTGCTCAGCTGTTGCGGATCAAAGTTTCAGAAATATGACATTGAAAATAGATGGGATTCAAAAATTGATATTTTTAAATTTTGCAACATAAAAATACTACTTATTACAATGTTTAGAGGTAGATATATTAATTTCGTTATTTCGCATATTTTTTTTTAAATATTTTTTTGTAATTTTTATTTTAAATCATGTTTTATTTCTGATCAAATCATAAATTCCGACCCATAATTGTAAATTAATATTAATTAATTGTAAATTTGGTTTTTATCTGTCTTTTGCAGATAGCATAAATTTGTTGACAGTGTTGTCTAATTCCAGTTTTTTAGGAAATTATCTGCTTTCCAACAAAAATGACCGCGGGTGGTATCCAGAAATTAGTAAAAAATCAAATTCCTTTTTGTCCAGTATGTAATATGTAACGCTAAAGTTTGGTAATGATAAAACATAGGCATTGTAAATAAAAAATTTGAAAATAAATTATAATATCTTGATTTGTTTTAACCATGTACCAATCCCACAAATTTGTTTTGTAAAATTTAATGATAACTTCCACAATATTGTAAATTACCAAATGATGTGACAACCTCGTATTCAAATCCAATTAGAAAAACAACAATTTAAAAATTCTACATACTCTACGCTTTGCCTACATTATCTACACCAAACTGAATCGTCTATGCTATTTTTGATACAAACATGTCGACAACTCCGAATAACCCGTAGACGTGCAACATTGCTGACACATCATTTATGTAAAATAAAGGATTTCTTGGACATCAATATACTCATCGCTGAGGATCGAATTTGAGGGTATCGAAAGGCTAAGAAGTGAGTGCCCACTGAAGAGAAAGCCTTTACCATTAAACTATCACCAATAAAATTTCCGCAAAAATTACTCTCGATCTTTTTTGAGGTTTCTCCAATAATTTTTCCTGAAAATAAATTTTATTTTCATCAAGAAAAATTACCTATTAAATAGTGATTAGTTATCATAAAAGCAGAACAAGATATTTTACAATTACCTTTCACCAGTCACGACTCATATTTATCCTAGTTTTAGTACTGGCATTTTTGTGTGCTTTTGATGTCCAGTACCTCTGATTTAAGATCGCTTGTCAGGCACTTAATACTTTTACAAGAACTACTCGCAGCTGAATTTAACGGTATTATGATGGTTGTATAAGCTTCTCCTGTTTTGTCTAAAAAAAACATCTTCGAATAGGGCTTTAATTGTGTCTTGTTCCATCTCTGATAAGTATTTCAACTATTATTACTTATTTCTGAGTGAGTCAAATGATCAAAAGGCTACTATGGTTATATAGTTATAAAACAAAGAAATTTGAAAAATCTCTTTTTTTTAAAGAAACTCGTTTTTGTTCCTTCAACCAGGATTTCCGAATTTAAATTTTTTTTATCAGTTATTAAAAAAAAATAAAATAAATAAAAAATTTTATATAGATATACTTTAGTTATGAAACGTACTGTTTAAATAACCAAAATACTATAGCGTATCGTCAACACATTGACCTTCAAGAACTATGTCAGAGGAATTATGTCGGAGCACACGCCGCCGCGGCGATTCAGCTAAAAGAACTAGAAAAGATCAACCACAGCATACAAAAAGCAGCAAACCTCACAAGTTTAAGGGAAAACACTCAAATATTACTTATCTTCAAAATGTTAGAGAACTGGTTGCAGCAAAATGAAAAGTAAGAAAAACCTGGCAAAGAAGTGGAATACTAGATTATAACACCACTCTAAACTTTTGTTCAATAAACTAAAGTGGCTACTTAAAGAAGTCAAGAACGAATCCATTAATAAAAACCTAAGCGGCCTTATTGGGGAAAATTATACCGAATATTCCCTTTGCAAAGCAACGAAAAGATGGAAAGAACTGAACTTCAAATTCCACCAGTTAAAAATGACGATGGAACATTGGCTATAAGTGCAAAGTAAAAAAAAGCTCCTTTGTTTGCAATCTAGGCATAACAGCAGATTAAAATATAACATTGATAATGTTCCGCTGCGGTTAAGGGCATACTCTTGGTTGCATTTTCGCTTGTTTATATATGTGTTTGATCGGGAATCCTCGGGAATTTTTTCATCTAAAAAAAATATTCTTTCACTAAATTTACTATATTTTTCATTAAACTACCTCTGAAGTAAATGTGGCACTTTCCACTAAACATAACAATTTAATTTGTCAAAAATTCCATTTAAATTAGAAAACTGCCATAATAGTTTCGGATATTAAAATAAAATGATAAACTATTGATCGAAAAGTCTCGTTAAACTTATGCATTGTGCAATTTAATATAAACAAACTTTTCGTAAAACAAAATAAATTTCTTGTTCTTTGATCTGATACAGTAAGTCAATTAAATAACGTTTAAAATGATTTTTTCAAAATTAACAAATAATTTGTTTACAGTCCCAATTTACAAAATGGCCGAAAACAGTTGTAGTGATTGCTGGAAATATTTTAAACCAGCTGCAGATAAAAACACAGCCGATTGCATTTGTATATGTAAAAAAATGTCATGCAAAGGATCATCAACGACGGGTTTGCATCGGCACTTAGATGGCAAGCACGGCTTGAAGAAGTCCGAGCCAGGTACTTTATCTTCAAATCGTTCGAAGCATGAACAGGAACCCGCATAAATAGACATTTTTTTCGGAAAAAAAACACCATTAGAAGAAATTGTGTCAGAAATAACTGCCTATTTTTTTTTTTTATTTATTTAAATTATTACAACTGAATACAATTCATCTAGTAATTTTTCTTTCTTAATTTAGTCACTTGTGAATGAAAAGACGCCCATTTTCCAGCTCCATTTATATGTTATTTACTGAAGTAGTCTTTGCTTTGGTGTCCTTAATCCATTAAATCAATTGGTTTCGTTCTCTGCAATCGTCTTACTGCATGTGAAGGGTCCAACATTCCACGAAGTTCTTCATTTACGTGTAGATAAATACGTTGTCCATATTACTGCAAGTTTTTTATTTCTTCTTGGACCATCGGGATATTTAGATCCCTATGAAGGTCATCATTCCCAATGTACCGCGGAGCGTTAACTATTCCACGTAGCACTTTGTTTTGAAAAGTTTGAATTATTTTGATGTTGGTTTTCTTTGTACAGCCCCAGAGCTGTATTCCGAAAGTCCATACAGGCTTTAGCACCTGTTGATATAATAGCAATTTATTTTCGGTTGACAATTCCGAGTTTTTCCCGAGCAGCCAATACATTTTTCGATATTTGATATTAAGTTCTTCTTTTTTCTTTTTAAAGTGCTCTTTCCATCTGAGCCTGGTATCTAGGGTCATTCCTAGATATTTAGCCTTATTTGCATACGGAATCTGCTGATCGTTAATGATTACAGGTTTGTAATTGAAATTTAGATTAGTAAAATTCACATGCGTGGATTTCGGTTCATTGAGCCCGATACGTCACTTTTTTGTCCATTTTATGATTTTGTCACATGCTTCTTGAAGTTTCCTTGTCGATTCCGAGATAGTGTCTCCTACTGAGAGAACTGCAGTATCATCAGCAAATGTTGCAACGGTAACATCGTTTAATTGAGGTTAATCTCTGGTGTAGAGTTGGTAAAGAATAGGTCCCAAAACACTACCCTGCGGAACTCCTGCCCAAATCATTTTACCTCGGAATATTCATTTTTATATTTCACCCGAAAGTGGCGATTCTCTATGTATGATTTTAAAATCATATAATATTGTTTTGGTAAATCTCTATGTAGTTTGAAGAGTAAACCTCTGTGCCATACCTCATCGAAAGCCTGTGCCACATCTAAGAAGATGCCAGAGCCAACCTTTTTCTCTAATGTATTTTCTATGACATCCGTAAGCCTGTGAACCTGTTCAATAGTTGAGTGTTTCCCTCTGAAACCAAACTGATATTCTGGGATAAGGTTTCGTTCTATGGTTTTTTTTAATCTTTTGAGCAACAGCCTCTCAAACAATTTCGCTAGAGTTGATAGAAGTGAAATTGGCCGATAAGATTTTATATCATTCGGTGGCTTGCCCGGTTTCGGAATCATTATTACTTCTGCTACTTTCCACTGCATTGGCACATGTTTTTTCCTTAGGATCGCATTGATTATGTGCAGTAATTTACGGGTCCCTTTTACAGGCAGCGCTTTTATTATTTGCCCTGTTATCAGATCGTAACCAGGAGCTTTCTTTACTTTTATGTTCTTAATTACAGCTTTTAGTTCTTTCAATGTTACAGGCCTGATAACTTCGAAATCAGATATTCTGGGCGTATTAGCAGTGTTTTCGTAACTGGTCTGCTGACCTAGAGGTTGAAATATTTCTTGAAGATGTTCAGCAAACAGGTCACTTTTATCTTTCGCACTTCTAGCCCAATTCCTTGATTGGGGTTTTTGGTCGTTTTAACCCTTTTGTTGCTTTCCAGAGGGAATAGTCGGTATCTTTAGTTGGGGCTAGAGAACAGAGATATTTTCCAATTGTTTCATTTTTCACTGCTTTTATGAGTACTTTAAGAAAAATAGCTGCCTATGATAACATTCCTATTTACAAAATTTTCGCCCGTGCTTTCATACCAGCTTAAAACTGCAAGCCCATCAACTCCCTAAATATCCGACTGATATAATGAATCTAGTGTATTTTATTTTACGATAAGTTCAAAGAAGAATCTATTAACAAAATCAGTATTGTAAAAGCCTCATCTATGGACGACGAAACTTTACCATTCGTTGCCCATAGATTAGTGTACCAGTTTTCGCAATCGGCGCTATTTGAATATTCAAATTTAAAATCAGATAGCCTTGGACTGATTCGAATACCCGGTAGTTGTCCACCAGAAAATATCTTGGAACTAGTCAATCAAAAATTAAACTCATTTAATACAGTGGTTGGCGTTCGTTTATAAGCACCATATTTTTTCAATATATCCGAAAATTAAACCAAAATTTAATATTTTATTTATTTCTAAAAACTACTTTTGATTAATTTAAAAATTAAAAAAAAATATTAAAGGCTTTCTATGAATTTCTTAAATTTTCATTCATTAAATTCAATTTTTTTACAAAATTGCAAAGAAATCGGATGCATTCGTTTATATAAGCGCATTTGCATATTTTCACCGAACAATTGTAAAGCGTATCAAGGAACGAAATATTAATACTTCGTCCCATCTCTCTTATTCTTAACAACTTCAAAAATTTATTTTGGTATTGACTGTTAAAGATTTTGAAGCACATTGGGACTGATTTCATGCCAGCATTACTTGATAAACCTGATTCAGATCATTTACTGACGAAAATTGAAGTTCCATTTGCATACACCTTTGCAGCCAGTATGCCCAAAGATTCTCAATGGAGTTGCAGTCTGGGCTGCATGAGTGCATGCTGGCCACTCTAGTATTGGAATATTTGTGTACTCAAACCAGATGCCTGTAGAATGTGGATCGCAGCGTTGCCCGGTGGAAATACGAACTCACTATCAATAAAATCATCAGTAAAAGGAATCAAAATATGTTCCAACAGCTCACAATTTTTTGTTGAATTCATTCTGGTAGTTATCCAGAAAAAAGGTGTCTTAAAACTTCCTGAGAACGCTCCCCAAACCATTACCGACCCACCACCAAAATGTCTCTTTGACCGAATGACAGTGTGATTGCGTAGGTCGTGCCATTAACAACTGTAGCAGTCTGGTTCGTTTAAATTAATTTTATTTTCATCAGAAAAAAATCACTTGGCCCATCAGAAAAAAATCACTTGGCTCCATTCTTCGTCCAATGCATGTACTGGGCAAACTTTAAATGCCGTTCCATATGTGTGGTTGTTAGACGGGGTGTCGATTTAGGTTTGATCCATTTAATTGTTTTTTTTGTCCTCAGAATCCGAGCTACATTTGATTTGACTACCGGAAAATCAAGTTTTGCAATTATTTTGCTGCAAAATATTTTGTTTTTGGTCGCTTCTTGTTTAATTTGCCACTTTTAGCGGGTAGTGAGCTTTGAATTTCCTCGTTCACGCTTTTTGATACCATAAGTTTTTGGATTTTTTAAATAGTTTCTGATCAATCCCTAAGATCTTTTGATTTCCTTGGCAACGAAGCGATTAGAGTAGTTTAATTTCTTGAATATTTCAATTTGCGCTAGTTCTTCATTATTCAAACGTTTTCCCTTACCCATCTCTGGAAACGCGTCTTATGTTATATTTAATTTGTGTTACACACTTGTGTGCAAAAAAATCGCATATTGCTCAATTTTCCACAAAAGTTCAAAAATATCAAAAAAATCTAACATTTGTTTAATTTTTTTTAATGCAGATTCAAAGTCCGTTTCAATAGTCTATTTCAATACATTTTGTACTTGTACCATGCAAACAAAGTGATTTTTTGTCAAATGCATATAGCAGGCATTCGAATTAAATTCTAAAAATAATTCAATAAGGTCAATACAATAGCATGCCATGAAATATCTCTCTCGGAATTATGGATAGGTATTAAAACCAGACTTTGACTGCGAGTTCATACGACGGATAAAAATCTCCGAGATTTTTTTGTTGTTTAATTTACGTGATGTAATTTGTTAAAACGATGGGATAGAAAAATCCGAGATTTTGATCCTTCGTATGAACAAAGCTTGATCTGCATTAAAAAAAATTAAACAAATATTGGATTTTTTTTTGAAATTTTTATCGAAAATTGAGCACTGTGCGATTTTTTTGCACCCAAGTGTAGTTTGAAGGTAAAAACTTACTAAGTGATTGAGAAATATTTTTATTTTGAACTGCGTATAAAGGTATGCAACACCAAAAATGGACACCCTCACTAAAAACCATACTTCACAACTAAAACAATAGATGAAAATAAACAAAATTTATCTTGTTACTTCTCTCACTACTACAACATTTGAATGTATGTATCATACTTATAAGTATTCATAGTTGGAATTGAAATGGAAAAATTTGACTTTTCAGAGAAATAATACAGTGCGTTGTAACGAACGCCAAGCACTGTATACGTTTTGTGAATGATGTTTTTGCTACTACAAACGATGGAGCGTCCGTAATGGTAAAGTTTGGATCTTCATCACCAGCAAAAATTTTACGCAAAATCGGAAAATGGCCATTGTTTAGATTCTGAAATCTATTTAGAATCTCAAACGGAAAACGACGACCATAACTGCTTTCAACATTGACACGAATCCGACGAAGAGTAGACTGTATGTAATAATTTCGAATTATAGTTAACACACATAACATAATTAGTATAATAATGAAGATGAGGAAAATTGTGAACATTTTTAGAGGTCTCCTGTGAAAAATTCTGTTTTACAAAACAGCGTAACACAAATTGAAAAATTTGAATTGGGTTTAATATTGGATTGTAAAACTTGCCATAGCGCGGCAAAAATTATCGAACCGTTTTTAAGAATACTGGCTCCGGATTTAAAACCATAAGAAGAGCTAAATTTACGAGATATGTGGAATAGCGAAGACACGAGCATTGCCAAAAACATTTTGGAAGTTTTAAATCCTATTCAAATTGCCGTGGGGGCTCTATCTCGCCTTGATACGAATTTATTACCCTATAGGGAATACTAGTGTTTATTTTTGAAACGCTCCAAGAAAACAATTCTTCTATTTGTCATGAACTATTAATCGAATTAAAATTATAAATTACGAATCGCATTCTCGGGAACCGTTAAAAAAAATCTCGATTTCACGAGAAATAAATTTTACCGGGTAATCTCAATTGCTATATGTAATATGTAGATGATGACGTCATAGTGTGGAAATTTGAATTAATAAATTATTTTTTTATCTCGTTTCTTTTGAAATATTAGTTTTATTTCATTAGAAAATTTTTGAATTAATTTGGTAAAATTTATTTAAATAAAGCTCTCAATTAAATTTGAAAATCTTTCGTTTGATTTGGATAACGTTTTATTTGGTTTTGGAAGATGTTTCGATTGAACGGTTATTAGTTTAATTTGAACTTAAAGTCCTATATATTGTAGTTCTCCACTTTAATTACGGATGGTATATTTTTGCACCAAGAGCTCTAGAAGCCAACAAATAAGCGATCGGGATGCTTTAACTTCGCTGGTTGATTTTAGCTCTGTTAGCTGAAAAAATTCAACTTTTCCTAAATCAAATTATTTTTTTTTTCAAAATTAGGTTTAATTTTATAAACAAATGAAACTAAAACAAATTTTAAAGTATATTTTAATGTAGGGCTTGCGTATGAGTCAAAGGCATACATGCTTTGAATAAAAAACATGAAAAGAAATAAATTGTCGGTGTTAATAAATGTAAAATATTTAGGTCTGGGAGCGAAAATATCCGTCTGAAGAAAATTCCAAAATCAATCAAGTCGACGGCGCGGCCAATTTGAAGGAAAAAAATAACACGCTTTCTGTGAATATTGCAATATTACGACAATATGGAATACATACTCACTTTTACAAAACACGTATTATTGCCACTATTCAAACAACATGGGTGAGGAATTCGGGGTTACAGGAAAGGTGAAGTTCGGTGGCACTGTTACTTATCATAATTACGAAGAACAAAGAATAAAACTGAAATATACAATACAATTTTTGAATTTTTTTTTATTTATTTATTACCTTAAGCATCAGTCATCTGTCTTTTCATATCTTCTGCGGTTCCGTTACTTATTGATTGGTCATTTCTACCGAACCTTGTAGAAGTTGCCAGAACACTACAAGTCAAAAATGTCATTTTCTCGAACATCTTCGGTATCCACCGAATCACCGTGTTTTTGTTTAGAACGAATTTCTGCTTTGATCTTTAGTAGTTGAATCGCCCCCACTTCGGGTACTACAATAAAGGTACCGGTAAAATCTTATCGATCACCGTCTTCAACAGTTTCCAGAAATTGTACCTAATTTCTGTTTGATAATGAAGATTTGACATATTAAATTTTATTTTTAGCTACACAGTCAATTTTAATAAAAACTAAATGAATATTAAAATATGTAAGTCCGCAAGTGTCATAAAAAAGTAAATTTTTATTAATTTTTTAACTTTATATAATGAAAAATATAAGCTTATAAGAGTGATTTACACCCAACAGTGGAGATTAACCAACTTATTGTTCTACGGATACAAACAAAATACTCGATATCATAGACTGCTTTATCACGAAAGGTATAGGTAAAAACTGCGATGAGGGGATTCTGTTGGATCATACTTCTGTTATTATGACCATCAGTGCAACGATTGTTAAGGAATTTAGTCCACTTTAGTTAACCAATTATACTCGTAACAAAACCTGTTGAGAGAAATTCTTGAAACTAGCTAAGGATTAAAAATTAAAAAGTCGATTCAGCTAGAAGAAGAACGCACCACTTAACAACTTTTTGAATAAAGTGCCAACTATCAAATCACTAGGAAAAACCTTTAGTCATTTAAAAAAATCAGTGTGTGACACAGTATAAGATACTTGGAAAATATTTTATAGTAATAATAACTTCCTTTAACTAGTTTTTGAAAATTTCGATGTGACATACAAAAAATTAAAGAGTGGTGACGAACCAGGATCACTTATCACGTCCTTTATATATGGAGATGTAGATCAATAAACCGATTTAATAGGATATCCCTAATCTGTGTATATAGTCGTTACCATGTTACCTGTGGCATCAATTTAAATTTCGATAAATTTAATACTTGTACTTTTACCTATTGCTCTTCTCCAGACAAAGAAAAAAAAACACTTGTTGCAATTTTAATTCCTTATTGGTTTGACCTAAAAATGTCTTATAAATTATGATCGTTTTAAATATTAAATTATAATTGCCGTAATCGATATTTTAGATTAATGGTCACTATATGTTGAAACGAAGTAATAAGTACTCTGTATAATTATTTTAATTTAGCCTAATTAGAATAATAATATCACATATCTCATTAAATATGAGACGTATCACTACTATGGTACATGAAACCAATTTCAATTTAAGAATTAAATTTTTTATTTAGTCGTCATGTATGTCATAATATTATAATATCCGCTTACGCATTAAAACCAAAATAAATTCTTATCACAAATTCTTACAAACAAAAAACAACAAATCTAAATTGCTTAGAATTTATTTTGGCACACAATCTTTTATCCCATTGTTCAAATTTAATCAAATAAAGTTGCATTAAAGTAATAATTCAAATTTATCTGTCACCCATATATTATTTTGGTTTTTTTTTAGAAAGATATCATGTTACACCCCCGCCTATGTATAGCTATATAGATTATAGATAAATCATCCACAATAATCATTTATGTATATAGATGTGTATTATAGGGTGCAGGGTGCGATTACCCCATTTTTGTGACTCATTAATTTAAATAAAATATTTTTGCTAAATATTGTGAGGTGTTTTGCTGATATACAAAAAAATATTTTGTTTAATGAACCGTAGTTAAAGTTAATTAACCACAATTAGTATATTAACTTTTTGCAAACGGTATGTTTGGTGGGCAAAATCGAATTTAATATCTGCGCGTCGTTATAACCTTTATCAACTGATTTTCGGGTGGATATTTACGAAGAGAGCGTTTTTCCAAACGATTTTTTTACTCTCAATATATTTTCCAGGCACGTGGTACGCATGTTTTGGAATACATTACTGGTTTCCCCTCATTTTAATGAGATTTGTGGAACCCAATAATTTTTTGGGGTGACTGTACCACACAGCATCCACGTAGTTATGATCCACATACGGCGGGGAAATGAGAGCGCCACATCTCTCACAGATGGACATTCTTTGCGCATCTACCTAGGATGCGAGCAAAGTAGGGAGATTTTCGTCTTGCCGTGTTGACTTTCTTGCGTTGCTTTTTAATTTTGAAGATTAGAATTCAGCTCCCATTTCATACTAGCATGGAAATTAACTAACACAATAGCAATGAAAAATCATACGTCTAAGTATATTTTCCACTTGCGTGTGTATACGAATTTTTTGTGTATAGTATAGTACGTATATGGAGTAGTTATTGTAATTTTCTTTTTTTTTCCAAAACGAGACGAAAATAAAAAAAAATATTTTTTTTTTTGTGTTTGATATTATTTCATCTTCAGTGAGATTTTTGTTCTTCGCGAATTAAGACGATTTATACGAGTTTTTGGTTAAAAAACGAAAAATGTTGAGAATTATTTATTTACATTAACGTTTAAATATTTTTAATAATTTATTTATAATTAAATTCTACTTAATATTTAAAAAAATATAAATAATTTTTGCTCTCCCCACGATTAAAATATGAAAAATTATTAAAAATGTGAAAAATAACAAAACTTCCGGTAAAAAAAAATAATCCAAGTGAAAATTTTTATACTCAGTGATTTCGTTTTATTTTTGTTGTTGTTATTATTATTATTTATTTTTGTAGTGTGTGGGAAAATTATTGGAATATCATAAATATGTGTGGTGTGTTTACAGTGAATAAATAATAATATGTATATATGTGTATAGGTTTATTGTAATGTGAAAATATGAAAATAGTTTGTAATAAAAAAAATTATTATTAATGAAACAGGAAGGAAGCGCAAGTTATTTGTCATACTGACTACGAGTATTACGAGTATCATAAAAGAAAAACTGAGTGATTTTTTATTTATTACTATTGTTATTATTATTTTTACTACTTTATATTTATTATGTATATATAAAATAGTTTATATTAAAATAATATTTAATTTTATGTTTTAATGTTTGATAAATACAAAGTGGTAAAGCATGCGTGTACTCATAATAACAACTCATTGGATACCAATATTTCTAGCACTTGGATTATTCGCATTCAGCAAAGTGTTAACGTTAACACCACCCAGGAATATGGAAGAGGAAAATGGTAATTAGTAAAAAGTTTTTTTTTTTTGTACATACGTCATTTGAATTTTTATTGTAAAATTATGTATTTAGCTCGGATCGATACATAGTTTTCTTTTATGTTATTATGTAAGAGCATATTTTAAATGTGTCACATATAATATATAAACTATATGTGTATCCACATATGGATGTGAATTTGAATATTTTTTAGACACGTGATTATGCTGTATAAAAATATTTTTATTTTTTATTTAAATGCTCTGATTTTTATTGAAATGACTTTGTTGACGCCATGGATGAATATTGTAAGCTCTATATGCTATATAAACATGTATATGTGTATCAAGGGTAATTTTTCCAGATATATAAAATTGGCTTAAACAATACTTATTTTTTATACCCTAAATTCTATTTCTTGGAAAAAATGTACGTCTATATATGGTACTACATATATTTAGGATAGACAGTTTAAGAATATGGAATAAGCTTTTCCGAGAGTCGAGTCGAGTCGTATACAACATTAAACCTTTTTGTTCGGATAATTTTATATCACATTGTGGGTTTGTTGTTATTATACTGCTCGACGAGTGAGTAAACGGAATGTGAATACAAATCTCTCATACATATATCATCTCGAAACATACAATTCAATAAAAGGGTTGTTATACAGCTGACTTATTTAACTTAGTTTCAAATTTTATATAATTTTGGATTACATTTCAAGGTTATCCTTAAACTTTATATAATTTTAATAAACATGTTTTTATCAAAATAAATAAGGAAGTTATAATTCTTGGAAAAAATATGATTATACCTTCACAAATAATTTCAATTTGCCTGCCATGTCATATTATCGTAATTGATTTCCTTTCAAACATACCTCTAACTGTCACAACAATTTTTGATTTATAATATGTATTGATTTTGACCTTTTCATGATGATTTTGTTTTGAAATGTTTGGTGCCAGATTTATGAATTAAATTCCTTATAAAAATAAAACAAATTTAAAGGTGGCGTCGTATTCTCAAAATTGTTTGATTGGGTGGTAAAATAAATAAACAACACGAATTCTTCACACCTCATGCCCCATTAATTTGTGCTGATTTGGGATAATAGAACGTGCAAAATATTACGAGGGAAATTAATTTGATACGCATTTGCTACATCACATCCTTCTCCAATCATTTTCGTAATGATTTAATATAGGTTTTGAATTAATGAATTAGTAATGAACGAGTTGTAATTATCTTATTCTCTGAAAGATAATACGATTCGAATCTTTTGGGGTGGATGATTAAGTGGATAATGTATTCAATAACAAGCCAAATTACTGTTTTCGTATTTAGAATTTTTTAATTTCTATAACGATTGGGACTGTAGGAAATGTCTTTATAAAACCCACGTAGTATCTGTGGCTCGTGCACAAATGTTTGACATTAATAAATAGTTTAAAAAAATCAATATTTCATGATTTGTTTTGTTCAAAATACCCAAATTAATATTGAAAGTGTGTAATTCATAAACTTCCAATTTATTGTCGATTCCCAAGTAGCAATTTTTGGTTTCAAATAAGTTCTAAAACCTTGGTCTGGAAATTAAAAAGTTTTCGAAATGGTTTTGGAAATGTTTTGGAAATATTTATTCTTGGTTTCAAAAAAGCCGAAAAGTTTCGGTTACAAACTATCTAATCAAAATCGGTTATTAATTGATTTTACAAAAACTTTAAATCAAGATCATCTAAAAGTTTAAAAAATAGTTTGAAATCTTTTTTACCAAAATTTGGTTTCCTCTGGTCTCTTATTAAGAGATTCGCCATTCGCCATGTTTATCAGCAGCATTGTTAAAACTCTAAAATTAGAACTAAATTCTTTGTGCTTATAAACAAAACAAATTCATATTGAATTAGCGAATTATTTAATAAGTTGCAAAACCGTTAAAAATTCCTGTGATAAAAATACCTAAATAGACGCAAATTATAAGAAACAATAAAAATGGATTTTAATTACCATTAAAAGTTGGTTTCATAAAATTCGTTCAAAAACCTTTAAATTATTCGAAATTTGATGGAAAGCTAGTTACATAAACTTAAATTAAACCGCGCTCTGGTTTTTCTGAAACTTTGGTTTCATTTTCCTATACTTGGGTTGTTTAGTCATCTGTTCTGCTAGAATGCTAGCTGGAAAAAATGAAGAGTGCGAAACGATATAATAATCAGAAGAAAAGACTTAATCTTAATGAAAGGAGTTTGGAAACTGCTGTTTTGTCTTTGAATCTATGTATCTCGTTATAAATTAACTAAATGTGACACAAAGGAAATGAAAGGTTTATAACTATATAGAATTAAATGTCAAAAATACAAAACAGCGATTTCTATAATATCAATGAGACTGGAAATGTTAATTCTTTTAATCAAAACTTCAATAAATGTGAATTAGTTAGTGGCGCAGACAAACATTCAATTACTGATCTATTAGTAAGACATTTTCCAAATGACCAAAATTTGATATCTCACGATTTGCTTGTAAATCATGAACAAAATGTACATCGCACATAGAAATAATTTCCGTTGAATTCTTAAAGCCCCCATTTACCATAATATATTTGCAAGCACTCGACAATATCATGGATCAAAATCAATTTGCTGATGAAGTGAATTGGAATAATGCAACCTTAAGAATCGATAACTTGCAAGCTATCGAAATGCCCAATGCAAATGAGCAACTTATTGCTAAAGAAAAATTTAATTTAACTGATGACGTAGTGTTGCCTGATCAACGTTTGGAAGTTGACAGTGAGAAAGCATTTGAAAAAAAAACAAAAACTTTAAAACGCATCATAAATATTGTCAAACAAACTAAATCTAAAAATTTAGGAGTGAAAGCTAAAAAAAATGAGATCATGAACTATCAGATACATATTTCTGACGAAATATGGAAAAGAATCTATAATCAAAGTAAGGAAACTTGATACTTATTACTATACTTACTACATATCCATCCAATTAACACAATTGACTGGTTGCTTAATAAATATAAAAGGTTATGATGTAGCAAAGAATCGATTAACTATTAGGGCTTACTGTGATCATAAAGACAAAAATCAAGATTGTAGATCCTACAAATTTGTTAATTCGAACATGTCCTTAGTCACATTTGATGTGTACGGTACTACTGAGCCAATTCACCATCCCTTTAAAAAATTTCAACAAGCATCAAAGATCCAAAGAGATCTATTAAAAGAGAAATTAACTCGCTGTATGGTAGAGATTGTTGCAGAAAATCTTGTTAATGAAGAAAATTTAAGTTTTTCAACAAAACCAATACTGCGCCATTTTTAAAGGCTAGAAGAGTTTTGAAAAAATTAGGTCTGAGCAACTTCTATGTAACGATAACGACTCGGATGATATAGAAGATATTCATTTGGAAAAGGAAAAGCTGACGTTCGTACTGAATTCGTACATCAATCAAGTGAGTAAAAACCCATTTTGTGTGACCACGTGCAGCAAACGCTAATGCCTAATTTTGAAAAAAATTAAAGAATAGCGAGACCATGGTGACTTAACAGTATATTTAGACCGTGTAAGATGCAAAGCTGTCATGTATTATGCTATCGTTTTACCGGTTAAGATACAATCGAAAGACACATTTACCCCGTTACCAATTTGTGATTTGGTAAACTCCAGCCAAAACTCACGCACTATCGGAAATTGGCTGCGATAATCCCGAATATTTGTAGAAGAGACTTTAAAATGTTGGCCAGTTTTCAACAATGTTGTTGATGACTTGTGTTATGCAGAAATTCATTCCGTTCTCGATGCGTTTAACAGAATGGACCTAGTTGAATACCTCAATATAACTTTTATGTGGGCAAATAATATTAATTGCCAAAAAAACGGAAAATATAGTTAAATTGCACTTGAGCTGTCCACATATTTCCCACACAATTGCTGGTGATATATACAAATATTTTGAAAACTCATCTGAAGCTCAAAAATGTATTAAAGAAGTTATGGCTTCTTTAATAGAAGGCTCCAACTATCAATATTTGAAAGAGATTTGGGAAAAGCTAACAATTTTGATATTGATAATTTAGAAAATTATTCCGCATTTTTAAAAGGAAGACTTTTTTAACAAGCCTTACGCTTGAGGTTGGAAAAATGCCGTTAAAAGATGGCCGCTTTGTCCGTGAATTAAACCATAGAAATAACACAGTCTGCAAAGGAATATTTAATTCTGTACCAAAATTTTCGTTGTCGCAAAAATATTGTAGCACAACACCTAACAATCGTCCCTGCAATTTGTTAGATGTTCAAAGCAGCCATTCGGTCTGGAAACGAAAAAGCCAGTATGCATCCCCTGCAAGCTGTAAAAAGAAGCAATCGCGAAGCAATTTTGATTTTAACTTGGACACAATTTTCAAAATTTAAGCGAAATAAACCAAACCATTACCAAATATGAGCCAAAAACCTAATACATTAAAGAGAAAAACACAGCCAAAACCTAAATATTTTTAAGGATAAACCAGACCCTACAGGAATTCCACTAATACAAAATGCAATAAAAACTTGTAGCTTTTTCTCAATTTATCAAGCCATCGCCCTCTCAACAGGGAAGGATGATTACATTTTAAATAATTTAAGCAGCTATCGGACAACATTGTTATTGCAGTCATTGCTTAACAATGATTTGGATGACGTTTACAAAATAATAATAGAAATTTTGGTTGAAAAATATGGATTCATGTCCGATTGTACCACAGAATTATTTAATGTTTGTAAGAAAATTTTAGAAATGTTTACTAGTTTAGAGGTCACGTTAGAATGTGCCAACTGTTATAAAAATGAAACAGAAAAACGTCCTCTTATATATTTGAATACTGAGAAATACGCAAACCTAGGAGTGTCAAAAATAGGAGAATGCCTAGAAGAAGTCTCCCCAAAGACTTGCAAAGAATGTTACCAGCATATGAATCCGATCCTATTTTCTTATGGACAAATAATTTGATAGATAGCGAAACAATTAGCGATGTTTCTGTACTATTATCTGATATTCCTATAAAAGTGGATCAAAATAATTATAAAGTTGTATCACTTGTCAGTTCTTTACATGATGGCCCAGTTATCAATTTTCCCAAATCGTCGGAAGGACACTATGTTTGCTATGGAGTTAACATCGATACATGAAAAAAGTACGACGACATATGTAAGTATGTGCCAGTAATACGTAATTCCTCAACGGTGCAAACAAAACCCCAAATAATCTTGTATGAAAATCATAAATAACACTCAAAATAAAAGGTCACAATAACTACCCTCATTTTGTTAATAGAGGACACTATACAAATAAATTTATGTATTACAAAAATGGACGGACAAAAAATTCACAATTTTTGAATTTTTTGGTGCAAGTGAAAATGGAATTCGCAGGGTTTAGTAGCACAGCCAAGATATAAATATTCGTTTTTACCGCTAGTGCAATTTATCTCAGGTATTTGCTCCACAGAATTTTAAAGTTTGCTAGAAATTCTCCCTCGAGAAGTCTTTATCGACACAAATTCACATCAACATTTTTATCATTTTTCCACCTGTTATGAAAATGAAATTCACAGGGTTTATTAGCACAGTCAAGACCTTAATAGCCGTATATACCGCTAATGCAATTTAGCTCTGGTATTATGGTTTTATTATCGATTTAGCTTAATTTTTTAATTTTAATTTTTTTTGTATATTTTAATCCAATATGCCTTGAGCTTTTTAAAATTTTATGAATGTTTTTTATAAAACTATAATATTGCTCGGCTAGTCCACATTAAGAGGTTGCAACAATTTATGACATTTTTATTAAAAATTTGTAAATTAAAATTAAATGTATATTATAGATTTTAATTTCGGGATAATCCTATACATTTTTATGTAACAATTGCTTTTATACAAGAAATGCTCAAAAAGTTCGGGGTTTCGGGATAGCACTACATTTTTGTCACGACTACACTTTTTTCGGGTTGACTACACTTTAGCCAAAAGACCTCATCTAAGCCTGATTTCATTCAATCATGAATGTATAAACTTTTGACAAGAGAGGCGAGTATTGAAAAAATGCAAGACTAATTTTCGTTTACATGTTTACAAATTATCTTACTGTTTAGAGAATTACGCTGGTTGTAGAATTGGTTGAATGGTTGTAAAATTTTTGTTATTGACGTAGGACTACGTCTTTGTTTTCATTATATATGGGGTAGAAATCTAAATTTTAATGTGTAACGAAATTGACAACGTCATGTCACGGAAGTACGTATTTATGTTATTAAAGTAAATAATCTCTTGATGAAATATTGTAAGGTTTTATAAACGGTAAAAAAACAAATAAAATTAAAAATTAATTTGTGGATTAAAAAAACTTGAAAGAAAAACCTATAAATACATATTTTTATTTGAGTTTTTTGTAAACAGTAATGAACTTGATCAAACTACCGCACGCCATATTGTTTCATAGTCAAAAAAATAAATAAAAATTCTAAAAAAAATTTATTCTCTTATATACAAATATTATGTAGATTTTTATTTTTTTTATGCTGTATAAGCTTTGCTTTTCTAGAAAAGTGCATAACCGCAAAGGTCAATTCCAAAAATAGTTGGATTTTAGAGTTAAAGGTCTTGAAAGTTTCCAAATGATCGGAAATTAATTTGATTTAATAATTTGATATATAGCTATTCTTCGATTACACAACATCAAAATAACCAAATCCACATCAAAATAAATGTTTTGTTCTATTATCATGAATACAAAAGCATGGGTTAAGGTGGATTTACATATGCGACGTGTGACGTGTGACAAGTTGAAATAAACATGACGCTTTCGCTAACAACAATTTACATTTGCGACGGATGCCGCCACGCACACTAAATTAAATATTTTAAATATTAAATAATCAAATATTTTTTGTGGTGTATATTTATGTATTGTGTTCTGTCACTAAAAAACAATGTGGCAAAACAATCAGAAATTAAAAAAAAAAAATTAAAAGTTTTACTAATATTGGGTTTGATCAAAAATAGTGAATCTCCCAAAAGATGTTGGGTGAATCAATTACTTTTAAAGCGTAATGAACAAGGCCATTACAATAATTTGGTGGCAGAAATGAGGCTTCATGAAACCCAGAATTGTTTTAATTATCATCGAATGTCGGTGGATCTGTTTGATGAATTACTGAGTAAAATTCGCCGCAGGATTGAGAAATTATATTTAATTCGAGAGCCTATATCGCCAGGAGCAAAACTTTCTTTAACCTTGAGGTGAAGATGCGAGCAAATAACTAATTTAAAAATTTTAAAATTCTAACCATTTTTTGTAGATATCTAGCAAGTGGCGACATGATGAAATCACTTGCGTTTGATTACCGAATGTCTGAAGCATCTGCAAGCTGCATTATTGCCGAAACTTGTGACGCAATATGGCACTCACTTTTTCGTTCTTCATTTGAAGCATTAACCGAAAATAAATGGAAAGTCGTGGAAAGCGGATTTCGTACTAAGTAGAATTTCCCAAACTGCATTGGAGCTCTTGACGGGAAACATTGCACAGTTCAGGTAATTATTTATGGCGTTGTTCTACTAAAGCTAATTTTGTCTTAATTTTAGGCATTTCATAATAGTGGAAGCAGTTGCTTCAATTACAAAAATTCCCACAGCATTATATCCCAGGCATATTATGAGGCCATTTCCGGGAAGAAATTCATCTACTGGGCTACCCGTATCGGAGTCAGTTTATAATTATCATTTATCGAGAGCAAGGCGAGTCATCGAAAATTCTTATGGCATTTTATCCGCTAAATGGCGAATTTTTCGAAAGCCTATACACGCAAAACGGGAAAACGTGCTAAAATTTGTTAAGGCGACTGTTTGTTTACATAATTGGATAAAAAAAAAGAATGATTTTTATTGCCCAGCTGGTTATACAGACGTTGAAAGTGAGAATGAAGAAATTGTTGAAGGACGATGGCGTCGAGAAGCGGGAGAAGACAGCAATGGAGCTCTGCAACGTATTGGCCGAACAGGTTCCAACAATTCCTCGACAAATTCTATGACCATTAGAAACAATTTCAAAAATTATTTTAACGAAACAAATATTCTTCCTTGGCAGAATAATAGAGTTTATAGCTCTTAAAAAAGTTATTCTTGATTATACATATATAATATGTAAATCTGATTATATTTTATCGTTTTATTAAATAAAAATATTAAACAGCTAATGAGTTTATAATATCCCATATGTAATTACATATCTATACATATACAAACATATTAAATTAAATATTTAAATTTGGCCGTGGACATTATTTTACTTATTTCTAACCTAATACGCCACTGCTCTGAAATTTCCATTTTTTTCATGTCATTTGCCACTGACATACAATAATAATCAACCGAATCATGTTCCACAACTGGTTCTTTTAAAATTTCGATTAATTCGGAAATCTCTGTTGTTTTATCTGGAAAGAGTATATATTTGTCTTTATAAATTCAAAATATATAATAGTAAAATAACCTTACTTTTTTCTAAACGAGACTTTTTTCGTGTTGATGCCACCACTTCCGCAGGCGAGTTCGATATATCATTATGGGATTGTATTGGTGTTGATGCGACCACTTCTGCAGGCGAGTTCAATCGATCTTCTAACTCGTATGTATAGTCACTTCGATTTTGATATTAACACCCCTATTCCCCTAGTCGCATCACTTCAAGTGACGTGACTACTCATCTTCCTGGTTACTAGATCATTAAATCGAAACTAACAAAATAATTGTTCAATAAAGTCGTTCTGGCTGTTTTTTAAATCTTAGTATGCTGCTTTATAAAAAATTCCTTGCGACTGCTATCACTCCAAATGACAATTTCTATCACTTGAAATTTTGACGTGACAAATAAATGAAAAAAATTTCAAACTAATGAAGCCAACTAAGATTTAAAAAATTTTTATTGAGAGTTTTGCACAAAATTATTTAGTAAATTTTGATTTTAAAATCTAGTAACCAAGAAGATCCATAGTCACGTCGCATGAAGTGAAACGTCTAAGGGAATTGAGCTGTCAATTTGAATATTATCCTCAAGTGTATCAGGATCGGTCTCGGCAAAAAACTCTCTTAAAGTAGTACTTGAAGAACTTCTGGTTTCTTCATCAGTGTCCATCGGGTTAAAAGTAGTGCTAGAAAGAAAGCTAACCATATTTTAATTATTATTAAATAAATCTGTATTTGTTTGAGGTGAAAGGTGTATACGTACCTTGTGTTATCCTTTATAAAAGGTTTAAGGAACCCCATCATTTTTAATAAAGATGAATACTTATTGAGCTTAGTTGCGCTTCCACATTTTTTATTTTTGTTCATATCTGAATACCGTTCCCTCAATCTTTTCCATTTTTTTTGCATAAATCAACTAAAAATTGAAAGAATCAATTATAGTAATTAACTTAATATACATATGTAAGATTACCAACCTGGAATTCGAATTTCTAAACTAACATCATTCCATAATCTTTTCCTGTACGCATTATTTTTGTATAATATATGCGTAACGTCATACAAAATTCGCCTTTTTTCCACCGCTCTAATGAGTTTTTCATCGGCCATACTATCCATAATATTATTTGAATAAAATTACTGCCACTGGAACAAAAATGAGAATACATATATGTATGTACAAACCCAAATTGGTACGATATAATTTATACAAATTATATACTTACACGAGAAAATGTATCAATACAATTAATTAAGATACGATATTTGAACAATGTCCGCTAATTTTCGAAATGAAATGACTGAAACAACAATTGAACAACTAAAAAAACTAAAAAAAAATGCCGGCATGAATTTTTATGTGTGTGTGTGACCGCCACGGAAAAGATAAAATTTGTTCATGTCTCGGCGTGTAGCGTGTGCCGTGTGACGAATGTCAAAATAGTCGTTTATGATTGGCTATAGACACCCGTCACACGTCACACGTCGCATATGTAAATCCACCTTTACTGTATAAAATTTAAAACTTTCGGTTTGTATATTGTTTTGTATTTAGTTGGTTTTTGTTACTAATAGAGCGAAGAGCGAAAATTAAAATTCATTGGATCATTAAAATTTACTTTGAAAACTGGAATAAGGAATCGGTAATTAGTCTAATGTTTTTGTTCTTAAATTTTCTATTTTCGTACTTTCACCAAAATTTTTTTTTATTCTTAAGTTTTGTATTTTCCTATACAAACTTTCTCCAAAATTACAAAAATTAATTCTTCATTCATGAGCTTCGGTCGCGAGCCCCAACCATCAACTTCTTGCGCTAAACCGCAGTTGAACGAGTCGCTAGAAGAAATGGTCTCATCCGAAGCAAATTTTAAATTACCGAAGCAACATCAAAATATCATTAACGAGCGGAAACGAAAGTTCAAGGCCCACTGTGCCCATAAGGAGCGATACGAGAACCCGTCAATGTTTCCGAACCTCAGCCGTCTACTACCCGAGCTAGACTCCATTTCAGCCCGGCAATTGAATTAGAAGTAGACACATCCAGACTAGATATTTCATTGACGAATCAGGCGCCAAAGACTTCTGTCCAGCGGTCGCAAGCGTATAGAGCCAAAGGGCGCAATTTAACGGGCTGGTAGAAAGCAAGAAAACTACTGCTTCGAAAAATTTCACAATTACCACACGTGCACCAAAAACCAATGTCCAGAGCATCCGAGAGTACAGAGCCCGAAAGAAGATTAGACAGTCGGATCTACATAAAGAAAACGTAGGTCTCAATGTAACAATTGGGCACCGACCGCACCAATCAATACTAGTCGAACCTACTTAGGATTGCTACACCCGTTCCTCTGATTATCAACGTAGGTATTTACTCGCCACCACCAAATTCCAGAAATTATTTATCAACAACGAGTCTGGACATGTTTGTAGCATTTGTGACAGAGTATGGTTTAAGAGCGATTTGAAACCTGTTTTATCTAAAGAAATCCAGTTACTGCAGACAGAGTTTCCTGAAGAGCACATTTCCAACTTTAAATTGTGCACTACTTGTAAAAAAAAGTGTAAATAGTAACAAAATACCCAGTCTCTCCAAAACAATTGGTTTCAAATATCCAGAGTACCCATCACACTTGCCTCGGCTCTATCCGATTATTAGTGAACGTTTGATTTCTCCCCGGCTACCTTTTATGTAAATACGTCGATTGAGACAACCTACTGGTAGTTATAAAATATTCGGACAAATTATAAACGTACCCGTAAATGTTGACAATATGGTGAAACAGTTGCCACGGCAGTTAGACGATGATTGTGCATTTAATGTTAGTATAAAGAAGCATGCGATGCTTCTTACTGCAACGTTTGCTATGTTATACGCTGAAAGGTACATCATCTATCAACGAGAAACATCAAGACACGATTCCGATTATGCTATGTGGTGACTTTAACTGTAACATTAGAAAGGAAGAAAATCATCAATTCATCGACTTCATGCAAGAAAAATTCAATTTGAGGTTGGTTTCCAGCGCAGATACAACCACCCAGAGTGACAGTTGTTTAGATATTATGTTTGTCAGAAATGTGGATAATGTTTCATGTAGGAATTTCATAACTTATGTTTCCTATCATAGACCTATATTTGCAATAACGTAGCAGAATATGTTAATTTTTTTTATATAAATATAATTTTGAAATAAAAAAGAATAAAAATCATTTTTAATTTGAATGGTGTGTAATGTGTAGTACCAAGTTTTAATTCTAAATTTTGGTTTCAATTAAATGTATAAATTAACTTTTCTGATTATTATGTAGTCCTACGTTAATGGATCGTGTCTCTGATACAATCTCGTCATTTTTTTTAAGGGTTGTTTTTTACTATCATAAAATTTTGAAAAAGTCACAAGGTGGCTACCAAAAATCTGTTTTTATTATTACTGGTTCGAGCCATTTTTGAATATACGAGTATTTATGTAATTAATTTTTATTTGTAAGATTTTTTTTTCTTTTTCGAAATATAATTTTTTAAATTTGTTGTTTTATGGAATATTTTGTAAATTTTTTGTATTAAACATAAATGAGTTTTTTATGAATTTATGTATTTTACTATTTTTCATCATTGAAATTCCACGTATCAAACATATCACCACATTATGGTGAAGGAAAATTTTGTCATGCGCCACCTGAGACATACGGTCCTATATCATCCTTCTGATAATATGTATATGGTACAGAAAATAAAAAAAATAATTAAATTAAATAAAAAATAAAATAAAATATATTTCTAAAACAAAAAAAAATCGACCGTTCGACCCATTCGGCCCTTCGAAACATTCAGCCCTTCGACACAAATGGTCCGTCGACACATTAGACTCTTCGCATTCGGCCCTTCGACTTTCGGCCCTCCGACATATTCGGCCCTTTGATGTCATACCGTTTATACATTTTTAAATCTTCTATGAAATTTATTAAATGTTACCTCTGAAGTGAGTAATGATTTTTATATGAATCGTTTCTATGAACTGGTTGCAAGGTACGTGTATTCAAATTTTTTTTTTCTAATTATTGTAGTCGTTTTTGTCCATTTTTGTGGTTTTATCAAGAATCTTGCGATTCATATATGAATCAATGCGCATTTTGAGTAAAAAGGATTTTCCAATTATGAGTTATGGCGGGCTTTCTGGACTTTGTTTGTCTTGTGACATTTCATGATGTACAGAATTGCCAAATCGATTAATGACCTAGAAAACTCATATCAGTTCTTCAAATTTTGTGTTCTAAAAACAATGGCAATTCTTTCAATTTATCCAAGAATGAGCTTCAAAATATTTTAGGCGTTTTTATTATGTCTTCGGGTTGCATCCATTCGAGTAAGAAAATAACGAGCATGTTGGGAAAGTATTATTCGAAATTCGATTAGCTAAAAAACTTTAAAATAAAATCGCTCATATTTACATTTTAACAATAATATTACAAAAGCAAACGATAAAAAAGTTACGGCCTGTGACAGAAGTGCTTTCATCTCATTTTTTAGAGATACCTATGAAGGAAATGTTATCAATCAACGAGCAGAAATCCGGTACAAAATCTCGCCATCACCTAAAGTAATTTTGTTACAAATTCGATATTTATTTTGAAACTTAAAATGACACAGCGAAACGTCCTCCAAAGGGACCAGATTTTGATGCAAGTAGCAACGTATTTGTCCACCTTGCTCGAGACATCCCTTAAAACTGAAATTACAAATAAATTATTCTAAGTCAGTGTAAGTTTCACCCTTCTTGTTAGTTCCAACAGAAACTGAAATTAAAAAATTATAACAGGAATCGCAGGTATGTTCTAAATCTATTTAAATGATAACAATGTTGTCGCACGCCACTGTACATCATTACCGGACCAATTCATGTGGTTATCGTAAAAAACTAAAGTATACAAATACTTTTTCCGGCCACTGTACAGTAATAGAACCGAAATATTGGAGAGGTTGACTAACTTGATAATCTGATTTAGAATCGAATTAGCTCCGACATTGTTAACCCAAAGATATCTCAGATAGGTAATTTAATCCACTTTCCCATTGGGAATGAAACCCGTTTGTGTTGTAAAAACCCAAGTTGTAATTATCAAACATGTGATTTGTAAAAAATGAGACGTAGAGCCTTTTGCTTCAATAAAAACCAAAACTGTTTTAAGATATTATTTCATATAAATAAATTTTTGTGTCATCTTATTGCGCTGAATATGCATCGAATTTTCTCTGAAATACAAATCAATGAAACAACTGATTTATTCGGAAAAACAATCGTTCACTAAGGGTTAGATTTATAGTTGTTGGTCTATTTACGAGTATTACTTTTCTCTGTGCCCAACAACTCTGGACAAATAAGTCATTTTACAATTTATAGGATCGCCGTAATTTCTCAACAAAATTTCCTTTTGCAACCTTAGGTAAAATTAATTTTAAACATTACAATTTCCAAAACTTAATTTCACTGAGAAACATTTCATAAAAGGCTTTTCTATTTTTAACATATTGTATAACCGTTGCAAAGCAGTATTTTATTTGAGGAGTAAATTACCTAGGGATGAAGCCCTTAACTTTTAACTAATATAATATCAATTAAATATACTAATTACCACGTTAACAATGAACTCATTACTTAAGGTGATGAAAACGTTCAACCTCGTAATGTTAATGAAACGTATTAGACAAATAAACAAGCTTTGTTGCTTTGAACTACGTGTTTTTGTTTCGAAGAAACCAATGTACAGAACACCATGACTACACTCATTTAGAGTAATTAAATACATGTACTTTTACAGACTATCAAATAGTATATGTGAATACCACGAGAGATGATTTTTTTCATAAAACAAAATATTTGTGATATACCATTCCAAGAAATTAACATTTGCTTTATAGTTAAATTTTTGCTGATTTAGAAAACACGTAGGGATACGATGCTATATTAGTTCAAAAACGAATTCACAGAATTCTCTCATGTTATCATATTAAGAAGTATATGAGGTACAGCTGAACTTATTTACCCATTGATATAGGTATGATGTATCATTTTACGGATAAAGTCATCACCAAAGGTTAGATTTTTAAATCTTTTAATCATTTAAGGATTATAATGTCAGACAAAGTTATATTAGCATATTCTAATTCCAAATCTGCTCTAAAACAACATTGATGTATATTTACAATTCAAATATGAATTAAGATCAGACTATATGGATATTAGATACTTTAAAAATTATTTACGCTTATAGCGCTTATTGTTTCATAAAATTTAATTCACCATAAAAATCAATATTTTACCCAGCACACAAAAATGTACCACCCCTAAAAAAAATATAAAATTCTAAAACAATTTTAAATTAACAAAATTTTTATAAAACAATTATAAATTGGAACAAAACTGTATACTGTTTTGTTCAAATTAAATATTTTAGGCATTTTGTGTTGTAGCTACATATAAATTGTATTTATTTATATTTTATAATCGATGCCCAGAAGCTGAGTTTATAAAAATTAAATATTCGAAAAACATTTTGTATTCCTTGATGATGAAAAAATAAATTGATATGAAAAATCGTTACGTTTTACTGATGAAGGCATAACGTTATTCAAGTAAACTTTTAAAATGAAAAGTGAAAAGTTTTCTATATACATACATAAATTTATATAAATTCGGAAACAAAAGAAAAATGTTTTTTTTTTTTTTCAAATAATATTAATTAATATTAATTATGGCAACGTAAATTAAATTACACGCTAAACTAATAAAAGCTGTATAAAATAATTATTTATGGTTTGGTAGTGTGGCGGGAGTGAAGGAATTTATTTTAAGATAAAATTTTAATCCCCGTAACCACACTATAGTATACAAACCGGTATACTATTTAGTGGCTCATAATAATATTGGTTGTGATAAATTTTACACTATATAAAAATAAATATAATATAACAGGACAAATAATTTTATTTTCAAATTTAATCTGACACATTATCATCATCTGGTAAAAGTAGTTTATTTATAATTTAATGTATGCTGCTTATTTTAATCTCTTTGTATTGATTTTGATGTAATTATTATTTATGTATAACAAGTAAAGTGAAATTTTTAGAAATTTTAATGTTTTTTGTCACACTTAGGCCCCCTGAATACAAAATTAAAGTAGAGTGGTGAATATGTTGTAGATGAAAGAATATGTGCGATTATAGATCTCAACCGGACCTTAGACCGGGAGGTACTGGGTTCAAATCCCACCAGAGGCTGGATGCGAAGTGAATTTTCGTCGTCCTTTTCGATCGCTGATGTTAATAAACACAATTAAGACCCTCTGTTGGAGTGCAAAATAAATTAGTGGTGTGTGCGTGAATGAAAAAGAGGTATTAATTGACTTTCAAAGAACACTAAATCCACTTGACAATTAAAATTTTTTTTTATAAAAAAATACACCACCCTTGATTTCTAAAGCGAAACATTAAACGAACCGGTCTTAAATGCGCACCGCTTCGACTGTAGTGATGCCGTAACGTGTGATTAAGACTTACACTCATCATTATTGGTAAAACTTAAAAAAATGATCAGAATAAATTTTGTTTGAAATATGATTTACCATCTTTTGCTTTTACCGTTTCTTGCAAATTTATTTACTTTTCAAAATATTAGTAAAAAAAACGTTAAAGCTCTTATGGTAACTGCTATTTCCAATGGACCGATATTAGCAAAAAATCATTGGGATCTCCCAATTTACGGAAAAAGCTTAATTATCAAATTTCATCCCGATCAATCAATCCGTTTGGGCTGTACAGGAGCTGAATTTTTTTTTAAAAACAGTTTTTCTTGTCAAAAATCGTTATTTCCGCTTGAATTTTTGAAACCGATCTAGGCCGAAATTGAAAGAAAATATACTAGTTCATACTAGTTTTTCTCGTAAATTATATACTTTTAAAGATATTTGCAAAAAATGATCAAGCTCTTGTAAAAGTGGCCACTTCCGATGGAGCAATTTCGGCCGAAAACCACTGTGATTTCCCAGATTATGGAAAAACCTTGATTATCAAATTTCATCTCTATCAATGGGCTAACACCTGGGTTGTCCGGAGGTCGAATTTATATAGAAAAAACATTTTTTGTACAAACTCATATTCTTGCAAACATTATTATGAATCTGTTAGTGCATAGTTGTTATTCTGAAATTGTATACTATTCACAATATAAAAAAAAAACTTTTATGTTGCCATTTCCGGTGAACAGGTTTCAACCAAAAATCAAAGGATCTCCAAGTTTATTTAAAAAGCTAAGGTGTGAATTTTCAACTCGAGCAATCGGATCAGTCTGTCTGAGTAGTACAGGAATCCAGTTTTTGTTGAAAAACAATGTTTTGCTAAAAATCGTATTTCCGCTTGAATTTTGAAAAAGTGATCTTGACCGGTATCGTTGCAAAATTATTTTAGAATCTTAGTTTCTAGTCTTTTTTGTCGTAAACGATACACTTTTCAAAATATTTCCAAAAAATAAAAAAGGTCTTATGGAAGATGCCACTTCCAATTAACCGAACACGGCCAAAATCTCTGTGATCAGCAGAATTATCTTAAAGGAATAATTGTGGTCTGAAACAGTCGATCGTTTGGGCTGCGGAGAGACCGATTTTTTTATTTAACCCTCGTCCGGCGGCATAATTTTACTACGCTAAAAGGCGGCAGACGTACAATTGTACTTTCATATATTTTATATGAAAATCGTCACTGTAGTCATAATTTTTGTAAATACATAATATTTGGAATTTCCACATTATTAAAATGTAGAGATCTCACAAATCATTAACTCTCTCCGGCTTCTACAAGAAGACTTATTAGTATTCAAAAACAGAAAAGGTACAATTGTACCTATGCCGCCTGACGAGGGTTAAAAACATTTTTTTTTGTTAAAATTCGTAAAACACACTTATTTTGTAAAACTGATTTTTGTAAAAAATCCTGTTCTTGCAAAACTAATTTAGAATCTTTTAGTTCATAATTATTTTTCTCGTAAATTGTATACTTTCCATAATATTTGCAACATCACATACTCTCAAATGGATGCTGCCATTTTCGGTGGAAGAATTTTGGCCAAAAAATGCCGAGAAACTCCTAGTTTATGGAAGAATCATTAGAATGAAGTTACACCCCGGTAATATCAATCCGTTTGTACTATAGAGAGCCAACATGCACAGATAGCTTTTGAAAAACACATTTTCGAACCACGACGATAACGCGAATGGTAAAACTGCAAAAAGCTTGAGGTTAAAAGTTTTCATGGCAATCAACTCCTAACTTTGTGTCTTAAATTTGTTTATGAATTTTTGACTGAAACTTCGTATGCCCGGTTGCACAGAAAAATGACTAACGCCTGGTTAGTTGTGCGCCAGTAAAATGTTTTATATGAAATCTGTTGATTTTTATTTAATATTGAGGGGTTTGAGAGAAAATATATATGAAATATTTGTAAATAATTTTATTATATGTTTATGTTAGTGATTAATTATGTTAGTGATTAATTATTTTAAATTACTTGTACATATGTGTTTAAAAAAATTAAAAAATTTAAATTATTGGATCAAACAGTATAACTAGGATCCCAACAATTATGTAAATATATTATAATAAAGAAAAAAAAAGAAAAAAAAATCATGTTTTCGAAGTCAGTAAAAAGTCAATGCAAATTTGATGAAATATATTTTATTCCATGGAAATATTTAACGATTAGTTAAAAAGTTATCCAATCAAAATTGGCTTTTTAAATATTTATACGGAAGCTAAATATTTACATGGAATAAAATATATTTAATCAAATTTGCATTGACTTTTTTCTGACTGCGAAAACAGGATTTCATATAAAACATTTAACTGGCGCACAACTGACCAGGCATTACTCATTTTTCTGTGCAACCGGGCATTAGTGGTGAATTTCTTAAAATTTTTGTGAAAGATTCTAGTACATTATTGTCATGTGCAGGTTATGAAAGTATTGTGGTTTATCTTCCATTTCCTCACAACCACGACAAAATATTACTTCGAAAAAAGATTGAGTATTTGTTACCAGAACCGATGTTTTATTAGGCTTCAAAGACACTGGGCAAGCATATTCACATTTAAAATTGTTATTTAGGGATTACGTTCAATATACTAAGTTGCTTTCTTTTACTGGAACCTCATCACACGGAATAGTTTTAATGTGATCGTTCAATGTCATTCAAATATACTTTCCGAAATAATGAAGATAGATAAGCAAGCAATGATATTAAAAAAAAAAACTATCTGAATTACTCCGGTGTTGCATGGGCATGTTAAAAAAAATTTCAACTTGTAATATTTTCCAGGAAATATTTCGAGGTCGCTGTATTTGTAATCATATATGACAAGAATTCATCAGCAACTAAATGGTAATGACATCCTATTTGTGAGGATATGTCCTTTCTGCACTCCATTCTTACAAACCATAATTATTGATTTTTTTTTACAATTTTCCTTGCTTTATACTTTAACGTGTATTACATACGTAAACTATTTGATTGTTGTTCAATGTGAATAACAAATAAAATATTTTAGTTAGTCTTAATTTTGATTTGGTAACCTTTTTCACAAACCGCCCAGAGTACGATCTATCTCTTTAATTGATTTTTTATGTGCAATGGTGCATGTTTCTAGTACTGTGGCAATTCCCAATTTTTAAGCTAAGTTACAAGAAAAATTAATTATTTGTTTGATTCAAATTTAATTGTGGTTTCAGAGTTGAATCTGCTGTGCGTTCTTTATCGGGTAAAGTTGATGCCAGATGCTGCAACAGCGGGTCCGATTTAGTTCTGCTATATAAGTTAGACAAGTATCAAATTGAACGTCCAAATCGATGAAAATACGTCGTGATCGCGCATGTGAATGTAAATCGTATTTTTTATTCAAACTAATAAAAAGAAGTCGTTCACTTTCGACTTTGAACAATGAATTGGTGGAAAAGTGAACGGCACTTCAGCACGTGATTTGATTGTTTGTCTCCAATCATAGTCCGAACTGCATAAAGGTTTCTGTTACTAATCCAGTATATATCACGTTTAAATTATATCTGGCCAAAATATTATTGGGTATTGAAAAGCATTATACGACCTTGTTGTTTCAGTAACACGTTGAGATCTCCTACGATGTATCATTTCTGAAGCCAAATGGCATTCAAGTGAATTCAAACAAGCCAAATAGTCTGTTTATGAAAATATAAATTAAGCCTGCAGTTTCCACATGGTTTTCAGTCGTTATCGCTCTTCCTCACTAAATTCCTAACTCAACCGTGTGTTGGAATTTTAAAAGAGCTGTTGGCAAATTGGATCAAGACTACGTGGTTTCGAAACCTACATTATGCCTCACCGGAGAGATGGAGTTCGGTGGAACTTTTAAAGATGAAAGTTTCTTAAGCAGTTCGCCATTGTTGATTATGTAATCAATGGTAATGATGTATGTACTCATGCCGGATCAATCAGTTTGCGGTTTTTTAGATATACTAATATTAGCAAGGATAAAGGCGTATTTAAATGAATGGCTTAATCCAATGTCAACGTTAAACCTAAATCGGGATTGCGATTTGTTCCGAAGCTTTAATATTTGTGATAAGACATTACGCTTAAATCAGCGCCGGTAACAATCAATAATGTGATATTGTTTACTGAATCTCGTAAAAATAAGGGGCTATGATGGGGTTGGTTGTCTGAAATCTGCCATTGGGTCTTATTGGTCGACTTATTGGTTTGGGGAACCCGTGTTTCCGGATCCCCTTAGTTGTGTAACAAAACTTCATGACCTGGTGCATGTAAATGATTTGTAACCAAATCTTTCTTGCTACCTACACCAGTTATCAGGATATTGATATCTCGGTATTTGTTGGTTGCTTTTGCAAATGCAACTTCTTTGTGGTGATGGTTGGCCCAGAGGCGAATGTGAACTCGAAGGTTGTCGGTGTGTGTGTGAAATATTGTCTAGACGAGCTAGCCTATCGCTAATTGGTAATGAGGTTGACCATCAAACTATTCCCGGCAAACTATTTAAGTTGGGGTAATATGTCTGATGGTTTTTAATCGCCGATTCAAATTTTGCCGAGTATTATTTTTAATTAAGCCTCCTCGAAAATGGTGTAACGATCAATTATAGTACTCGTTTAATTGTCTTGTATCTACATTGCCTGTGTTGCCGAGAGTAACAGCACAATGTGCGTAAACTTATATATGTTTTACATGCACGAAGTAAATGTTCGCGTTCTTTAGCAAACTTTAGCCACTCAACATCCAAGATAAGTAAATACTTAATTCAAAAATTTTGCAGAAAAGTTATTACATGCACGAAGTAAATATTTTTGTTACATACAAATAGGTTTTACAGTTAAATCAAATTGCAAAATAATTCAGGCTGGTTAAGAAACACAAATTCATAGATGTATATTTTTGTATGTTGAATATAATTTCCAATCTAAACATTTATTATTTTGGTAATAAGGGTATTTATTACATGCACGAAGTAAATATTAACGTTCTTTAGCCAAGTAAGGCATACTGAGCTGAAGCAAGATAAGTGAATACATATTTCTTATGTTTTGTTTAAATATTTCAATAAGTTAATACAATTTTTCAACGAATATTTGTACAGAAAATATATTACATGCAGGAAGTAAATATGTTTTTTACATAAAAATGAGTTGTAAAGTCTAATTACGAAATTCAGCAATTTGGTTTAAAAACACAAATCCATCGATGCATATTTTTGTATGTTGAATGTAATTTCCAATCTGAACATTTGTTATTTTGTTAACTAGAGTATTAATTACATGCACGAAGTAAATATTAGCTTTCTTTAGCAAACTAACGCATAGTGAGCTGGGAGAAAATAAAGAGTGAATACATATTTCTCAGGTTTTATTTAAGTATTTTATTGATTTAATACCATTTTTAAACGAATATGCGTACAGAAAAGATATTACATGCAGGAAGTAAATATTTTTGTTACATAATAATAGGGATTAAAGTTAAATTAAATTACGAAATTCTTCAATGTGGTTTCAAAACACAAATTCATCGATGCATATTTTTGCATGTTGAATATAATTTCCAATCTCAACAGTTATTATTTTGTTAATTGAAGTATTTATTACATGCACGAAGTAATAATATTAACGCTCTTTATCAAACTAAAGCATAGTGAATTGAAGCAAGATGAGTGAATACGTATTTCTCAGTTTTTATTTAATTTTTTCATTGATTTGTGTACAGAAGAGTGTACAGAAGAGATATTACATTCAGGAAGTAAATCTGTTTGTTACATAAAAATAAGTTTTAAAGTTGGACAAATTACAAAATTCTTCAATTTCGTTTAAAAACACCAATTCATAGATGTTTTTTTTTATATGTTAAATATAGTTTGCACTCTAGATATTTTTTGTTTTGGTAATTAGTGTTATTATTACATGCACGAAGAAAATATTAACGTTCTTTAGCAAACTAAGGCGTAGTGAGCTGAGAAACCCTGAGTGAATACATATTTCATTGAGTTAATGCAGTTTTTAAACGAATATGTGTACAGAAAAGATATTACTTGCAGGAAGTAAATATTTTTGTTACATAAAAATAAGTATTTTTTTATATAAAGATACTTTAAAACGAATCAAATTTCGAAAATCTTCAACGAACCAATCTTAGATGGTATATTTTTGTATTAGATAATTATTATTCAGTTAAATAGAGTATTTATTACATGCACAAATTAAATATTAGCGTTCTTAACAAACTAAGGCATAGTGAGCTGAAACAAGATGAGTGAATATATATTTCTCAGGTTTTATTTAAATGTATGATTGATTTAATACAATTTTAAAACGAACATGTGTATCGAAAAGAAATTACATGCACGTAGTAAATATGTTTGTTTACATACAAATAAGTATTAAAGTTAAATTTAGTTACAAAATTCTCCAATTTGGTTTATAAACACAAATTCATCGATGCATATTTTTGTATGTTGAATATAATTTCCAATCTAAACATTTATTATTTTGTTCGAGAATTTATCATGCACGAAGTAAATATTAACGCTCTTTAGCAAACTAAATCATAGTGAGCTGAAGCAAGATAAGTGAATATATATTTTTCTCCAGTTTTATTTAAATATTTTATAACGTGATGTTGTGATGCAGAAGTGAAGCTAAGTGCAAGGCAGAGCACTTAGTAAAATGATAATAAAAAAATAAAAAATAAAATTTAATTTAATTTTAAAATTAATGAAAAAATTTTATTTAGAAAAACTACACGCAAAGAAAAATATTTCGCAAATCGATAAGTAAACCAAAAATTGTAAAATCAACCTATTTTGAAGTTAATTTATCCTTCTCTTTATAAATTTATAAAGTAAAATAATAATTTTCGTAAAATAAACTATTTTTTGAAAAATACTAATAGATTTGTAAAATTAACTGAGAGACATGCTAATTTTACTAATCTACAATGGAAAATAAATATTTTAACAAAAATTTTCTCTTGCAATGTAAAGTTAACAAATTGGTGTATTAAATATACATCGGCGATAGGTAACAATTATTATTGCATTTTCAATATAATTCGCTAAGTCAATTGATGTTTACTTCATTTAAATTCATGAAGTATGAACACTATTTTCGTAGTTTAATAACTATCTGATGAAGATATCGAAACTTTTAATTAAAAAGTATCAAAATGTTTACCTCATTGTTTTTGAAAAGATGAGACCTCATCTCGACGTGATAACAAATATTTTGTTATCATGCAAAAGAACCCATTTCACATTTCAATATTTGTGAAGTTTACTTTGAGTTACATAGGCTCAATTTTAATAGAGATTTTAAGTTAAATTTACTTATATTTGTTGTAGACTTTACCTTATTCTTTTTACAGTGTGGGTTTTATTTACTTTAAAAGGTTGTCGGTTTTACTTAATCGTTCTGTTAATTTTACCAAAATGCTATTCATATTTCACTTTGTACTGTAGTAAAATCTACATATATATTGGTTGAATTTACTTACGCAATAGTAAACTGGAAAAAATTTTTTTCAATTATTTTACTATTCAGTATGTTAAATTTACCATTTCAAAATGTAATATTTACCAAGCAATAAGTAAGTTGAGTTTGTAACAATTTTTTGGTAAAATTAACTTACTTTTTTGGTTAATATGACCAATTATTTCTCTGCGTGATAATGATTTATTTATTGGTGGGTTGGTAATCAGCGGTTGCTTCTGCTCCAAAATTCCAAAACTGAATAAGACTATTTTCAAAATTTTGTATAAATTTTATACAAAATTTTTAAGACCATCTGGACGCAATAAAAATTGGATTGATCCAGAGCTTTCGCTTTTTGGTAAACAACACCAAATCTGGTTTCAGCTGTTTGTATTATAGAAGTACGTACGCCTATGAACGGTATTGCAATGTAAAATTTACTTTTGTTCTAACTGCCCCGCCATCATGTTAACTGGCATTAAATATTTGTGTCTTCGGTTATCATAATCATTTAATGATGATGGGGGGCATCTATAATAACATTTTAATAACTACCGTGCCATTGTTTAATTTGTATATTTCGTGTCTTGGTTATCACGATAATGATAGTGGCATCTATGAGACAATTGCAATATTGTTCGTTTCAATGATAATTGATTTATTGGTAACGATTATGATTGATATGAAAATCGGTATGATAATGAAATTTGGTAATTTTGTAATGTGTACAAAATTGTTTTGTTGTATGTACCGATTTTGTATGGTAAGACTGTTGTTGCATATTCTTATGGAATATGCTTATTTATACGGAGAATTGTCCGTTGATAAATAATTCAGTCTACAGAGAATTGTCCGTTTGTGATTAAGTATATTGTGCGGTGTTTTTTGTAATTGAAGAAACAGGCCGCTACAATTTCATTAATTTAAAACAGTTTTTAGAAAATGTCTGTACAGAAAAGAAATTACATGTAGGAAGTGAATATGTGTTTTCTATAAAAATAAGTTTTAAGGTTAAGTCAAATTACGAAATTCTTCAATTTGGGTTAAAACACAAATTCATAGATATAATATTTTTTGTATGTTAAATTAATTTCAAATGTAATAATTAACTTGTTGTTAATTAGAGTATTTATTACATGCACGAAGTAAATATTAACATTATTCAGCCAACTAAAGCATACTGAGCTGGAGCAAGATGAGTGAATATATATTTCTCAGGTTTTATTTAAATATTTCATTGATTTAATACAATTTTTCAACGAATATTCGTACAGAAAATATATTACATGCAGGAATTAAATACGTTTGTTACATAAAAATGAGTTGTAAAGTTAAATCTAATTACGAAATTCAGCAATTTGGTTTAAAAACACAAATCCATCGATGTATGTTTTTGTATGTTGAATGTAATTTCCAATCTGAACATTTATTATTTTGTTAACTAGAGTATTAATTAAATGCGCGAAGTAAATATTAGCTTTCTTTAGCAAATTAACGCATAGCGAGCTGGGAGAAAATGATGAGTGAATACATATTTCTCAGGTTTTATTTAAATATTTTATTGATTTAATACAGTTTTTAAACGAATATGTGAATAGAAACAGATATTACATGCACGAAGTAAATATGTTTTTTACATCAAAATCAGTTTCAAAATTAAATCTAATTACAAAATTCTTCAATTTGGTTTAAAAACACAAATTCATCGATGCACATTTTTGTAAGTTGAATATAATTTCCTATCTAAACATTTATCATTTTGTTAATTAGAGTATTTGTTACATGCACGAAGTAAATATTACCGACCTTTAGCAAACTAAGGCATAATGAGCTGAAGCAAGATGAGTGAATACATATTTGTCATGTTTTATTTAAATATTTCATTGATTTAATACAATTTTTAATCTAACATGTGTACAGAAAAATAATTACATGCACGAAGTAAATATGTTTTCTACATGAAAATAGTTCTAAAGTTAAATCAAATTACGGAACTCTTCAATTTGGTTTCAAGATGAGTGAATAACAATGGAAATGTCATGTTTTAATTTAATAGTACATAGATTTAATACAATTTTTAAACGAATATGTGTACTGAAAATATATTGCATGCACGAAGTAAATTTGTTTTTTACATAAAAATAAGTTTTAACGTTAAATCAAATTTAAAAATTCTTTAATTTGATTTAAAAACACAAATTTATCGATTTATATTTTTGTATGTTGAATGCAATTTCCAATCTAAACATTTATTATTTTGTTAATTAGAGTATTTATTACATGCACGAAGTAAATATTAACATTCTTTAGCAAACTAAGTTATAGTAATCTAAGACAAGTTGAGTAAATTCATATTTCTTGGGATTTGTTTAAATTATTGATTTAATACAATTTTTAAAAATATTTATGTACAGAAATATTATTACATGCAGGAAGTAAATATTTTTCTTGTTACATACAAATAAATTTTTAAAGCTACAATAAATCTAGTTATTTTGTCAAACTTTACCGAGTTAACCTGTGGTTGATTAATTTTTATTCTTTATCAATAAATTGTAATATGCAAGTTATTTTTGAATGTTATACTGATTAGTTAAATATTTTTGCTAATATTCAGTAGTTGGTTTACGGGTGTTGTAAAATTTTCGTTTGAGTTGAACGCAAAAAATATATTCCTAACTATTCTGCTTACCTGAACACATCTTGGTTATATTTCACGTGCTTATTATCTTCTTTTTGTTTGGAAAATATTGGTAAGGATAAAAACAGCCGGTGAACAAAGCTTTTAAAAGTAAACTTAGCTATAAATATTTGATTTCCAATTAAATATCTCTTTGTGTGAAATCTTCTTCCATTGAGCTTTTATTGTACCATTACTTTGAACATTAGTATTACCGTAACAAAAGCTTAAAAAGTTTCGATAAATCTAAAAATTAAAGTTTAATACTATTGTGACGATACGTATTTATAGATTTAAAATTTTACATAAACAGAAAAGTCGATTCCATAATACGATATAGGTACAACCATTCCAAATTATTTAATGGAATTTGTATCGGTTTTGGTACTAAGATAAAAATACTATGATATAAAAAGTTAACAACGTCAAATATTAAACGAGCAATAGAGCTTTAATTTTTTGTGTTTTTTTAGTTTAGTTCTGTTGTTAAACAATAGGAGACACATTGTCTGGACCAATTTTATTTTTGTGTTCTTATTTTCTGCGGTTATATTATCTCGATTTTATTTTTTGTTTTGTTATTCCTCGGGTGTACATTTTTTTCTTTGTATTGTACATTTTTGCTTTGTATGTGTATAATGCGCTTGGGTTTGGGCGTTTCATATTTTGATATTTTTTTTCTTGGCTTAAATTTTTCCTCTGTAATAATATTTAATGAAAATATAAGAAAATAATATGATTTCTTGGTTCCACACTATACTCGTCTAAAGTGAGTTTTAGTGTCATGTCGCAGTTGTTTTTCATTTACATTTGGTATACACATTTTGCCATATTTCCCGCATTTCCATCCCCTAACAGAAGAAAATATCTATCTCGCCGTTATACATACACGCTTACACAATATTTTTACGCAAGGGATTTTTGATTAAATGATACGCTTTGTTTGATATAACAACATACAACGAAGTACGAATATAACGGGAAAACCATTTTCCTCAAGTTTGGGTGTTTTTTTTATTATATTTATTTTGAGCCTAGCACCAACAAGGTTATAGATTTAATGAACTGAAATTTTTTATCATTATGTAAATCAATCATTTAAATTGTGATCATCGTTTAACGTGTGTGTATCTATCTGTATATGGATGTTATACGTATAATCCAAATTTGTTTTGTTGTATACAATAAATTGAATTTTGCGTGATAATCATTATGTGATTTATCCGCATGTATAGACGAGCGCATATTACATAATTTTATGTATATTCTATATACTTGAGTACATATTAAATTCGATTTAAGAATAATGATAAATTTAAAGGTTGATTTAATTTTCATATCACACGAAACCACTCACACATAACTTTCACAAGTTTAATAAAAATCAATATACCACAACATCGCGTCGTGAAAGCAAGTGTATCTGATATGATTAATTGTTATTTGTAACAAATGAAATTCAATGTGCCGTGTGAAACTGTTTCGCTCGTACCATTACAGTTATTACCACAAGCAACATATTTAAATTGAATTCGACGCAGAGATTTTCAACGATGTATCACGTGCTATATCACCGAAGAAGGAATCTCCAATTTTGGAAAAAAATTATGAGTGCAGTTGCACTTTCCAAAAGTTTTTACTTTATAGTAGATATAAGGTAACATTGATTTCGGTCTGACCTTCCACCGCCGAGGGGAAAGATCTTTGTGTTATGCAACATTTTACAAAATGCGTTGTGTTATTGTCCATACCGCAGGACAACAGGATATTGCGCATTCTTTTCGGGTTGCCCCACAAATACACAAGCTCAAAAAAAAAATTCTTCAACTGTACAATTTACTGTAGTAAATTGTACAGTTGAAGAATTTTTTTTCTAAAGGAGCAAGAGAGAAAACAATTTAATGTAAAATGCTGACTAAAACCAAATCAATTTATGCTTAGAAGAGTTTATTACAGAGACAGTTTCATGTAATTCATGTACTAACATCATCATACTATTTTCAAACGTAATATCTCTATTTAGTAGAAAAATAGGACACGAGCAGCGCCAACTTATATAAAATACAATTTATTCAGCAAAGTAACATTTCTAAATAAAAATTTAAAAATTTTCAGCTAACGGGTTTCTAAGTATCAAAAGAGATTTTTGAATATCAGACAATCAGTTGCGATGGGTCTTGGAGCCGAGGTCCTTTTCGATTACTAGGAATTAATTGCGATGGGTTCAGTTTTCTGGAAACCCCATTTTTGGAGCGTAGGAGTTCTCCGTAGGGTTGACATATTGTTATATCACCTTATTACAACATGTTGTATTATGTTGCATAATATTCCGTTATGTTGCATCATGTTGTGAAATGTCACCCTTTGTATTAAGATGTTGCTTGATCGAACTTATTGTTTTGAAATGTTGAGTGATGTTTGATATGTTGCTGAATGTTGCACTACATTTAAGTTGCATTCTTTGACATAGTTGCACCATGTTTCGGGATGTTTCACCATGTAGCGTGATATTGCTAAGTGTTACACCATTTTGTTCCATGTTGTGTCATGTTGCTCGGAAAAATCCGTTCAAGAGGTCCTTTATTGAGACCCTGCTCTCCAAGTTTCGGTGACGATCTTGATATACTTTGGTGAGATATGGAGAAGGTTTCAAGTGAGAGGCACTGATAAAGGTCGGTATCCTTTTTTAAAGTTTTTTTTTTTGATAGGTCCTTACTCATTGGGGGAGTTGAGCTTGGAGCCTTATTTTGATATATTTTCGAATGAAGGGTTTTCATAAAATGTGGCGGGACAGGATTTTCGAATGCAAGGAAAATATTTATTGAAAGAATTCTAATTTCTAAGGATTCTTTGACTGTTTGTCATGTTTCATCATGTTACGTGATGTCGTATTAGGTTGTGTCATGTAGCACCATGTTGCGCGAATTTTTTTGTGTATGAGGCTAGCCCGATACTTAGCCCAAAAAACGCGATTGCAACACTAACCTATCACTATCGTAAGAGTTCACCATGCATCCCAAAAAAATTCACTATCGCGACAGTAAAAAGTATCATGATATAATGACGTGACATTTATAACATTCAGCCCGAAATTTTTATATTAGTTTTATGTATTTTTAAGATATATTACTATTGTTTGGTAGCCTAGTGAGACCTAAACTCCTCATTTATATGAAGCTAGCCCAATATTCAGTTCAAAAAGCCAGATAGCAACACTTAACTATAAATATCGAAAAACTTTTATATCCCAACTCGAAAAAATATCAGTATCGCGACATTAAAATGTGTCATCATAATCTTTTATGGTATTTAGAGCATTCACCCCGAAATTATAAATATAACTTCTATGTATTTTAAAATTATCCCTTCAATTGTTGGGAACCTAGACAGCCCTAACCTAAGCTGAACGCAACGCTTGACCACTATTAAGCTTTAGGTAATGAGAATAACTCGTTGAGCAAGAAACAAAGTGGGATTTACGTCAGGAAAGCGTGGTTATTGAAAGATTGGTATTTTGAAACCCGATCACATTTTGTAATCAAACTTTGATTGAACTTTAATTTAAAGGAAGCTCTATTAAAAAGTCCCACATTAACCAAAAATAACAGAAACTTACTGAATCTGTGACAATATAAATTTTATCCAGAAAAAATCGGTAAGGCTAACTATTACGGATTATCACAAAAATTTGAAAAAAAAGTTATTGTTGATATTCCGGTTGGAAGTGATTCGCTGGAACTTTCAGCCCGACATTTTAATTTGTTGTTTATGGATGTTTGCGTTTTTCACAAATTTGCTTTATAGTTATAATTTGCATATATGTTGTGTCATGACGGAATTGCCATAAATAAAAAAATAAAATTTCGGGCTGACGATTCGGGCTAGATACACGGAGGACGATTTTGCTCTCAGAATTCAGAGTTAAGGTGGAATTAATTATAATTGTAAAATTCTGACAAGTAGAAAACAAATGTTTTTTTTTGTGATAAACGAGTGCGTTTTAGGACAAAACGCGGTAAATAATGTCATGATATTTTTTTAACATTTTTGACCGAAATATTGTATACGAGTATTCCACTAAGCCAGCCAGTTTTTTGTTTTGCCATAACCTTCGTCTTAAATTTGGCAATATCAATTTTCAAAGTAACGAAGCTTAAATGTTAAACGATACCAATGAAAATTAGAGCTGTCAAAGTTATTCGGCAATGTTTATTTACTAAATTTATGAAATGTCAAAAATTAAATATTTAGCGCCACTGCTTTAAATTTACTAAGAAAATAACCGTGAATAAATTAACCTGGGACTATTATAGAAACGTGAAGTTAGATGACTTTTGCTCGGCAAAGTGTATAAGAACGTTGTCGCCACCTAAATTCGTGGTAAAATTAAGTCCCATGTTGCACCCCCAAATTTCTTTCTCGTTTGCAATACCTACATTACGAGTACGTATTTATCGAGTTAATAATTTCATTACTATGTAGAAGGAGTAAAGTAAAAAAACTTGAGAAATATTTAATTATATGTAGTAAAGCTCACACGAAGCTCTTAAACTAAATTGCTTTAATTTAATAAATTAAATGGTAGGAGTGTACGATTATCATGTATATTTATGGCAACAAATACGCAATTACATTTTGTATATAAATTCGTAACGTTACGTCCCAAAACAATAAATTAAACTAGAAGTTCAGTGTACGGAATACAAACCAAACTGTCATTTCTGCACGTGTCTAACAACACCCTAATGCAAAATACGATGTACTTGTACACAAGAACTTTCGTATACATATATACATAATAACAAGAGGCAAGAGGGAAAAATTATAGGAAAATGAAGCGGAAAACGTATAAACCCTTAACTAGGATCTCATTTGGGATTACATTTAATTAAACTTAACCAGCAAAACCGAAAAAAGTTGATACCATCCAAAAATGTTTCGAAAACGAAAAAAAATTATTAAATTAAAATAATCAATAATAGTTCATTAAGCACCATGTATAACCTAAAGTGTATTGATTCAACCTGACCCTATATATAAACGCAAAACCCACTTTTTTGTGTCTACTATACAAGAAGTGGATAAATAAAAGTAAACCCCACTTTACATTTTTGCTTAGATTATCTTAATTAAAAATTCATTAATTAAGGATACACATTTTATGTATATATAGTCGGTTTGTACATTTTTAGGAATGTGTGTATGCTTATTTTCTGCTTAATGGTAAACAAAAATTTAATTGGCCCAGAATTTCGGTTTTTCATCGAACACAGCACAGTACAAAATACAACACTCGTTACAAATTTTTTATTTTTTTTTCTGGTATGTTGAAAGGAAGGAAAAACTAATGGGTAGAACACACAAAAAATGATGAGGTTTGTATTTTTGATCCTTTGTATATAATTAAAACACAAGTTTTTTTTTTGTGCTCGTCTGTTTTCGGTTTAGTTTCCCGCCCGCCTAAAGAAACACAAATTACCTTTAGTGAAAATATTCCACTAGATATTTATTATAATTTCCTTTTTCTACTGTTCTGTTCACAGTTATTGTGCTAGACTAACATACCTTTGTGAAAATATAAATGTTATATACCCAACTTTAATGACATAACTAACGATTTAATTAATTAATTTAATAACAACAAATAATTTATATTACATGGAAAAATAAACCCAACGGAAAATTTGTACGCAGAAATGAAAATTTAGTATACACAAACGAGAAGTGATGTAGATGATGGAAATTATATACGTTGTTATAATTATCTTGTTATATTTATTTAATTATATTATTCTGGTAATTCCGTTACATATACGAGTACATTCAGAATATATCAAGTAAATACGGCATTTACGTAATTAAAAGTACACCATGTACGGATGTAAAATAAAATTGCAAAAAATATTATTTTAATGTAATTATAAATTTTATCCTATATGCTTTATGATTTTGCGTCCATATATACCGTTTTTGCAGAATCAATTCAATTAAAGATATTAGAGTCGCCCTAGACAACATAGATCGTTATGACGCCAAATAACTATATTTTTTATTACATATGCATGATGGTTGTTGAACCGGGATTTTATAATTCAATTCTATATAGAATCGTATATAATTTTTATTGAAATAATTACTCGTTTAATTGTATGTGCGGAAAATGTTACCAGTTTTCCACATATTTAATTTTTAAACTGTATGTTTATGGTACATAAATTAATTAAATGTGAAACATAAATTTTTTAAATGGAATAACGAAGTGAAATATTTATGGGTGTCAAAAGGTAAAAAAATTTATTACGGGTATGCGTTTCAATCCATATTTCCACACTATACTGAGTTACGAAGTGGGAATGTAGAAATTTATACGTTCCTTTAAACGGGAATGATAGTTCTTTACACTGAGAAAAAAAAACCAGTAAAAATAAAAAAATATACATATAAAATCAAAAAAATATACATATATTTTTTAGGCGAAAAGTCTCGTTTTTAAAATCAAAAGGATAATCTTTTTATTTTTAAAATCAATTTTTTCGCCAAATTTGTTTATAAAAATAAAAAAATTGTTTTTATTTTCAAAAAAACTTTCCTTACTTTTGTCAAAGAGTTTTCTTATATTTTAAGAGATTGATTTTTAAAAATAAAAAACGGTTGGCTAGTTTTAAAAGATTTATTTTAATTTTTAAATAATTATTTTTTAACAAATTCCACACAATTCATCTGCTTATAACATAATATATCTACCACAAAAAGTAGAAATTAACTCCCCCTCTCCAATTTTTAACCACCAGGGTCCTTGTATAAAAATACACACAACCCTTAAAAAAATATAATGAGAATTTCCTCATGTTCTTTCTTGGCAGTTTGGTTTCGTACTGATAAAAAGTTGCTCTACTCATCATCAGGTTGCAACGACCAAAACCAAACTGCAGAAATATAAACTTTCATACCTTTAGTATAACACAAGGACATATATAGTTGGCGAATTATATAAAATATAGACGAATTGAAAAATAAAACAACGGGATTTCTGGCAAACCAATAAATATAAACATTTTCAAAAGTTGTTATTAATATCAAAAAAATTGTTTTAAAATTCTAAAACTCTTCTTTTGAAATAAATTATTCTGTTAAAATAAATAAACTTTTTAAATTTAAAAAGTATTTTATAAATTATTTTATAAAATATGTTATTAAAATAAAAAAACTATTTATTAGTTTGTAAAAATCTCATTTAATTTCAAAAAAATACTTTTTAAATTCAAAAAAATTTATAACTTTTAGAAATTAAAAACTTCGTTTTTTAATTTTACAAACCAAAATTTTTCTCAGTGTACTCTCAAGTTAAGTTGATTTAAGTCAAAAATAAGTTAAATGCACTTTTACCTTTAAATTTCGATTTTTTCGAAAAATGTGAAACATTGAAATAAGTTGCTTTACTTTGAGGGTACAGTCTTGTAGATGTTTTTTGGCCATTAACACGTAATTCTGGAGTTTGCCGGCCCTTTGACAATTTTAATTTTTTCTATCTATTAAAGGTGAGTTTTAGGTAGGTTGTTGTGAAAAGTTTAATAAAAATGTTAAATTTAAATAAAAAATTAATCTTCCCACTAAAAAATCACATATACGGCATTTATGGTAAAAAGAAATATTTGCACATGCTAAGTTACAGTGCGGTATCTACAAGACGTTTCGAGTTTGACGTAGATACAGCGTTGTACTTGCGTCTCGTAACTTCTGTTTCATTTTCCTAATTTCAACGTTTGATTTTTAGGCTTTTGCAACAGCATCTAAAAAATCGTCAAATCCGTACTAATACTAAAAATGCGGTATGTACATATTCGCACCAGTAGTATTCGTATTATGTAGGTACCCCATTCGTGCTTAGAAAAGGTATAAAAATATTAGTATTGTATGACAAAATGACGCGTGTTTTTTGATAGAAATAATGCTAAAACCGCGTTTTCCGTTGGTAAATAGGTAGAAAAATATGCCATGTTACTGAAAAAACCATAACCTCGATTTCCGATTTTTGGTAGATACCGCGTTTGATTCTAGGACGGCAGCATAGGTATATTCAACATCACATAATAATGGCCACTAAACATCTACGTGACTGGGCGTAAGTTCTATAATTGTCATTGAATAAAAACCAATTGTTTGGATTTTTATTTGTATAATTTTATTTTATTTTCTTGTAAAAATGGGTTTTTAATGAGAAAAAATATAATTTTAATCCTGCCATATTTTTTGGGTATATAGCTACACTTTTTATTTTATTGTGTAACTACACTTTTGTTATTTGTTATCTGGTGAAGCTACACACTTTTGATAAATGTTAAATAGCTCGCATCGGTAAATGTACATAGATTTCGAATATATCACGCTTAATTTCTAAAGCGGAAAGTTGGACCTACAGGATTTGTGATAAAAATTGTCTTGTTTAATTAAAAATCATTCGTCATGATAAAATCTCAGAAAACCAACAACGTCAACCCTTGTTACAAAAATTATTCAATTAAATTATCAAATATTCACTGCAAAAAATGAAAAAGCTTTTACGGAAAATGCCACTTCTAGTAAACTAATGTGCACCATCATTTCCCATGGATCTTCCAATTTATGGAAAAAGGTTTAGTGTGAATTTTAATTTCGAATAGTCAATCCGCTTGGTCTGTAGAGATGGCTAATTTTGGTGCAATAAAGTTTTTCTATCAAAACTCGTCATTTCCGGTAAAATTTAAAATATACTTTTTCAAAAAACGAATAAGCTCCTGTGGAAGCTGCAATTTTCGGTAAACCGTTTTCGGCCAGAAATCACTGTCATCTTTATATGTATGTAAAAAGCTTAAGTAAAAAGTTTCATCCCGATCATTCAATCATATCATAACCGTTTTTCTCGTAAACGTTGTACTTTTTAAAAAACACGCAACAAACAAAAAAAAAATCCTATTGAAGCGATCAATTCCGTTGTTAAAACGGAAAAGCTCTTTTGGAAGCTGTCACTTTTAGTAGTCCGACTTCAACAAAAATTCATTGAGTTCTCCCAATTTGTGGAAAAAGCTTATAGGTATGCAGTTTCATTCAGATCAAACAGTCCATCTCGCTGTAAAGGGGTCGAATCTTTTTTGGTACCCGTTTTTTTTGTTAAAAATCTTAACTTCCGCTTAAGTTTTGCAAAACTAATCTATAACTGTGATGGAGCGAATTTTATCAAGAATCTTACAATTTAAATGGTTTTTATAATATTTACTAGAAAGGAAAAGGTGTCACTTTCGGTTGAATTATTTCGATCGAAGTTCACTGAGATCTTCCAACTATTGCAAAAAGCTTAAGTATGAAGTTTCATCCTAAGCGATCAATTCGTCTGGACAAAAACAATTTTTAGTCGAAAAAACCGGCAGTTTCGCTTAAATTTTCGAAAAATCATTTGGTTAGTGAATGCAAAATGGAATGTGTTTGTTGTGGCGTGAATGTGATCGTTTCTGACAACTGTTGATTGTCATTCGATTGCTGTCAATGTATGTCACACGTTGACGATGCTGTTGTTCAAGTTGATCGTATTTAACTTTCGGTGTATTTTTAAGTACCATGAAGTGTCCTTCATACGGTAGCGATACGGAAAGCTCGATACTACTGGTATTATATAACTGATCGGTTTTATGTGGAATGATGTATTGCTCGTTTTGCCATTGATTTGCTTAAGTTTACTAATACTTTGTTTTGATTATCGTTTGATTGTTGTATGTCTAAGAATCCACCTGGAATACGTAATATCGTATCATAGACCACTTAATTCAGCTGGCGTTGTAAACAGGTTTTCCTTAAGCGATACTCGAAAACCCAACATTATGATTGGCAAGTTGTTAATCTCTGCTTCTTGTCCAAATACTATGATTGATTTCAAATTATTTTGTTCTATGTCACCTTTCTATTAGCCCGTTTGATTGGGGATGAAAAGGCAATATCGTATATTGAATATCGTCGATCTGGCGGTTTCTATTTTTTTATAGGTGTTTTTCGTATGACGATCTACGGAGAGTTGGCATTGTACACAACTCCACACGAAAAGTAGAAAACTTGTAACTCGATGCTATCACTTGTTGGTCGATGTATCTCACCGAATCATGTCGTTATAGAACATACATATAATAGACATTTCTTTTTTTTAATTTGAGAAGTTGAATTACCTTGTTGAATTTCAGTGAATTCTAACAGTTCAAAATTTCCATTGCGTTTTCGTGCAATGCTGCTCCTACAGAAAAGTTTAATATATCTACATGTAATGTGACTTCTACATTTTGTCTTGGAAAAGCAAGCATTGTGGCTGATTTATGTTAATTTTAGCGTTTTTCGAATGCTTCATCAAGGTTTATATTTTTTTGTCGTTTTTAACATTATTGAATGAATATCCAGTTGGGCTTCTATCTAATGCATTCATTATTAATTTCCGACATTAGTTTATCATCGCCAGGATGTTTTTTTGTTCCTATACACACTTTAAAAAAATCGTATATGCGATGCAATTAGTATGTATTTGACTCCCAATCAACAATGTATCGTTTAGTGACGCCGGCCTTACATCGATTAAACCAATGTTTACACTACATCAAAATACGATGCAGCCTACAATAAATCTAAATATGACACATCTTATTACGGATTTCGTAATTGCTTGCCATAATTGGACTTCGTTGTAAATTGTATTATAATTATGAATTTGAAGTAAATTGCAACTAAATTATATGTGATGCACCGTACCGTCTATTTTAGTAGATATTTCCATCTTATCATTTTTGAGACAAATTATATCGAAAAATAACACAGATTGCTCCTAATTCAAATGAAATGTAGTATACATCCAATTAAGTAGTACTTAACGTCTGTATAAATTTAATAGTGTTTGTATCGAAATAAAGTAGAACGTGTTTGTACTGCATACACGATTGCATGTGTAGGCTTGGATTTGGCGGATTCAATTTTGGTACAAGTTATCGTATCTAAATAAAATAATTAATAATTTACACAATTGTTTAAAATAATGCCCTTTTTTATTTATTGTTCAATTATAACATACAATTTCGACGATACTTTAATCAAACAGCACAAGCGCCATTTTTCGAAAATTCTGTGTTTGGTATCGTTGGAAAGCGCTGATTTTGCTATATCTCACTGTTTACACAGAAAGTAATATTTGATAGAAAAACACCGTTATTTTCAACAAAAAAAAATAGAAAAATAGAAAAAGTACGGCAAATTATTTGTGTCCACTATGCTCATTTTATGGATCTTTTGATGGAATTGCTACTAAGGCAGCCCACTGACCATCTCTATTGAACTGAAAACAGCATTCAACCGTAGGAATATTAACAAGTTCGTCATTGCGCAGCCAGGTCTCGAAAACCAAATGAATTGAGCATACCTGCGTGACTGTGACCTGAGACTCTGGCAGTTCAATGTTGAAAACGAGATGTCATTATAACCCCATTCAGTAGAAGAAATGATCATTGATAGCCGACGTGATGAACAGCGACTAGAGATTCGTCACTCGTGATAAAGCAATATACAGCAGTTGATGACCGTGTTTTAAATCGTATGAGTATGCAATTTCGTAATCGTAATTCGTATTTTGTATCGTAATTTTTTTTTGATTTTTCTGATCGATGGAAATGTCGATGGTTTCTATTTCATTCTATAAATTAATTTTTTCATTTTCCCTACTATTATACATATACATAAAAGCATGCCATGTAAAGTAAAAATTGTTTTTGTTGAGTTTCTTGCTTTTTTTTCAAACGAAGTAGGTATACGTCATTTCCGTTCGTTTCATTTACAAGTTTACTCTAATACAAAAAAATTTGAAAGTGCGCGTAAAGATGTTTACACATCAAAAAAGCGGATGATGCCAAATCCTTGCGAAGGTCGAGCGAATTGTTATAATGATTGCGTTAGCATAACTAGTGAAATCAGACAACGATTGTTCAATGATTATTGGAATCTACCAACGCAAGAGGGAAAAGATAAATTTCTCAGCAGCTGCATATAGAAAAGAAGTCAATTAAACGTAAACGAGTAAAACATTCGACAGCTCGAAAATGTACCTTAGTTTATAGCTTAACTTTTCCAACAGAAAATATAAAAAAATCAGTTTGTAAACAGTTTTTGATGAGTACGTTGAATATAACCGCTGCTAGAATTCGAACTGTAGCAAACAACTTTAAAGATGTTGATGTCATTTTTAAAACACCCCAAAAAACCAGGAATTATCGAAGTATTACGCAATCTCAGCAATTCCATTTGGATCAATTTATTTCAAGCTTGCCTGCTGTTCCTTCTCACTACTGCCGGTCGTCGTCTACCAAAAAGTACTTACCTTCTGATATCGGCACAATAGCCAACTTACATAGACTGTACAAGCAGAGCCAAACTGAATTAGGATTAAGCTTCATAGGATATGATTTGTTTCGTACAACTTTTAAATCAAACTACAATATTGGAATACATAACCCGAAAAAGGACAAATGCGAGAAGTGCGAATCTTACAAAAATACCCTTCATAAAACAAACGAATTAGAAGACAAATATGCCGCTCACATTAGACACAAGGACGAGTTAAAGCAGGTATTTTTAAATGAACAGTCGGAAGCTAAAACAAATCCTTCTCTTCTAGTCTGTTCTTTTGATTTACAAAAGGTTCTAAATGTACCCAAAGGCAATAGTATGCTTTTAGGGTATTACCGAAAGTTTGCCGTTTATAACTTTACGGTATATGAATCAACCACCAGAAACGGCCATTGTTATTTATGGAGTGAAAATCACGGGAAACGCGGAGCCAACGAAATATGTAGTAATCTTTGGAGATTTTTAAATTTGGTTGATATTCGTCAAACGGTTAATAAAATATCACTTTATTGTGATAATTGTGCAGGACAAAATAAAAACCGATATACTATTGGAATGATCAAGCAATTTATATCAGCAGCTAAATATATTAAGGAGGTCACATTATCATTCTTAGTTACAGGGCACACGTATATGCCTGTTGATTCAATGCATGCTGTTATTGAAAACCATATAAAAAATCAAACTGTTTGGTCATACAAAGAATACCCGACACTAATTAGAAATTCAAGAAAAATTCCAAAGCCGTTCGAAGTTGAGAACATGAAGTTTAATGATTTTTATGATTGGCCCTCAATGGTTGCGAAGAATTCCAAAATTAAATGTATTCATAAACCTTTCAAGGAAGTACCACTAAAGGACATAAAAAAAATAAAAATTGAGAATTCTAAAATTATTTTGGATACATATTCGGAAAGTGATATTGAAGTAGAAATGAAAACGAAATCTGAGTTTCCTCGTATAGCTTACAATTCGGAACTACCTATTAATATAAAAATATATAACGATTTGAATACTATGTGCTCAAAACACATTATACCGGAAATGTATCATAATGACTTTAAAGTTCTGCTAACAAATTCGTCTATTCGCGATGTACTAAACGAGACCGATGAAGATGAAACCGTAGAAGAACTAGATACCTACGACTAAAACGTCTGTGATCAATTTAACAATGTTAACAAGTAACTAAGTGTTAATACTTTAAATCTATAATCTTAAGTAAATGAATTATTTCTATATTATTTATATTATTTTAAAATTATTTAAACTTTTGTTTTTTTTATTATTTTTATCTTGTATTTAAGAAAATTTTATTTTGAATTTTGTGATTAATTGAAATACATTTAATTTTTCTATGAAAATGAAACAAACGACAAAAAATGTTTTTATTTAACCTGTCAAAAGCACAATAGCCCTCAACCGACATCTAGCGTAAATCAATTAGTACAAGCGCCATGGCATAAGCGCCAAATGGAAAAATCTTGACACACAAGCGACTGAAATGTAGTTTTTAAGCTAAAACTCGCTAAATACTTAACGAAAATAGCCAAAAATAAACATGTAAGTTCACGTAATAAATACTAATATAATAAAAATAATATTTAGTGGATTTTGGTTAAATGTTAAATAAAAATCGTTTTTTCCTTCTCCTGTAAAATTTCCCAAATGTCGCTTGTGCTGTTTGATCAAAGTATCGTCGAATTATACTTATTTTATTATCACGACTTATAAATGTATAATAATATATTTCGCATTTTATTTTTAATATTCATTTGTTTTAAGACACGTATTTGATCCAAGGAAATTAAAATTGTATTTTGTTAAAATATTGTAAGTTATAACTTTTGTTACGTGTTTGATTCAAATTGGTTGGATATTGGGCCTTAAGATATAAAAATAGTCAGTCGGATTCCAAAAATGTTTTTCATAAGGATTTTTATATTGTAATGTTATGAAATTAAGACAAATTGGATCTATTTTCTTATTTATTAGTTGGTAACTACATAATAATTTATCGTACACAGCGATAAGCTCAGTTAAAACAAAAAAAATATTGTCATGGGGTTCTAATATGTTGATTATTTTATGTAAACGGATTAATTCGTTATAAATTTTTCGTTTTTCTTTTAGAATAAAAAATTCCTTTTTGTAGTGAAAATCGGATTTCAAATATTACAAGCCGTACATGGGTGCAGTTACAAACTCAGTGTAGTTATTTGTTGATTTATATAACATCTTTTCCCATGTGACTGTTTTCGGCAAAAAATTTGATTTGAACCAAACACTACACATCATTTCACGTTTTGCAGACGTTTTTAAAGTTTTGGGTCTTATTTTTGATGAAATGTTGATGTTTACTTTCGTAGTGCATTGTCCACATATGAATTACAGGACCCAGTTCTCTTATTATTCTTGGGGTAGTGTAAGAGAAAATGTCGGTGATTTCCTTTATGGGGCTGCTAAGTTTGTCTTCTTTTAGTTCAAAAAAATAATGTGATACGAAGGTCCAGAATATTTCTAAATTCTCTTCAAAATGTTGACCAAACACGTAGTGGCTTTTAAATAATACATCTGATTATATAAGGATGTAAAGATCCACCATGTTAGTCACCTTCAGTTAAATTGGACTATAAAATTAAAAAAATAACAAATTGTAAAATTAATTAATTAAACGATCAATTAATAACGATGAATTAATATTTATATAAAATATATGAGCAAATTGAAAACGATTTGAATAATTTTAAAAAAACACACAACTAAAAATATTTTATTATTTAATATTTACCGATCTAAATAAAATTATTTTATTATAATCACTCATGAGAATGATTCCCGTTGCTTATTTAATGATGCCTTACCAGATATTACTTGAGGCGAAATATTTAGTAGGAACTACTAAGAAACTCTTTCATCGAAAGTAAATCTGGAAATATATAAGAATCATTTACATACTGCATGAAATAACACAATTTAATCTACCATTCAGTTCAGATAAATCTTTAAAATTAGCCCCTTTGCAGTCCCATACTTCAAAAATGAAAGGCGAGCAAATTCTCCATTTATCGACAAAATTTGTTTGTTTGGGAAATCGTAAATCAAAATCAAAGAAAATCTGAAAAATAAACAACATATTAATTAACTATACGGATTAAATGGTTTAAACATAACTGTGCATGCATTATTTAAATTACTTACCAGTTTCGCTGACGAAAAACAGTGAGGATTGTTTAAACACAGAAATACGAAAATCTAACGTTTCCACCAGTTTCTGTCTTATTAGTTCTGTTCGGGTGGTTGTATTTAAATTATTCAAAATCTAAAAATTTTCGTTGTTTTTTAATCTATTTATCGCATTCTAGTCGTCGTCTTGGACACTGCCCTCGCTACCTGTTTCCCTTCCGACTGGAAGTACCCGTTCCCGCCTCGATAGAATAAAGGTTCTGGTGAAGAAATCAATATCTAAACATGAAATGTTGGCATATATAGGTGCTGCAAATCAGAAATAAAAAAAAATATATGGGCTGTCAACATTAGCCGTGTTTCATGACACCCATTGATCCGGATCAGTTCAAATTTTATATGGAAAACTTGATCAATGTTTAGTTTTAGATCACAAATTTTGATTTGAAATCTAGCAAGTGCCTTTGTGTTGTTTCATGAAACATGGACTGAACCGGATAAGATCAAGCATCAAAAAACGCAACTATTATCTCAATTAAGTAAACATTTTGAACATAATGTAAAATTCGCTCGTTAATGCAATATTGCATCGCTTAAGAAAATTGCGAAGGATTGTTGTACCGTATATATATGAAAAAATTTAAAACGTGGCTATTGGTAATTTTAATACTCGTAAATGAACGAATATGTATTATTTCATGGTTTTGAGATCGGTGTATAGAAGTTGCGTGTCGAAACATTCCAAAATGATTATATAAGAAGTTTCCACAAATTAAACGTATTTTTGCAGTAAATATCACAAACAGGCGTAAACATCTAATCTCGATGTATTATTGCATCTTATATGAAAAAACTTATTCTCGTGGAGACTTTGTGAATTGTAATTATTGAAACACTTACCTGATAACAAAAAATCATTGTACTCGACAAATTCCTCGTGCTTTATAATTTTAACAAATTCTTTTTTACCAAGAATTTCAATTTTCACGAAGACGTACTCCATTATTGCCACAGAAAAAAGCACTTGGTTGAAAACAATTTCATTTGAAATTGTTCATTTTAAAAATTGAACGTACTAATAAATATATTGTTATCACTTGGACAAGACAAATCAATAATTAAATGATTTCTTCACAAAACTAATATATTTTATATAGAGCAGTTAATATTCACAGAACATGAGAAAACGTTTAAACTCTTAAACACCCATCATACGGGACATTGGACAAACTAAACTACTGAAATATGAATAAAGTAGCGAACGCAAAATTTTCCTTTTCGGTAGCAAATCATTAAAGGATACCGTTACATGTACAGGGCACGAAATAAATATAGATGTGATATAAAAAATATACAAGATGACTGTAACTTGAATGAATAATCTCTTTATAAAACAAATAAACAACCAAAATTAATCGCTGTATTTAGAATCTTCAAACTAGTCATATGTAAAAGTGCGATATCTATTTTACGATCTTATTTCGCTGAATGTACAATCACTAAAAAAAGAAAATAAAAAGTAATATTTTTTCGGAAGTAGAGCAATAAAAATAAAGAGGAGGAAAATAAAGAGAATCAGAGATATTCTTTATAAATGGATGCTCTCTTCTACAATTTTTGATTCAAATCATGTAAGTAATTAATTGTAAAATATTCCAGAATTGGGGTCATTTCAAAACCGATATACTGTTTAGGGGTTCCAACAAAGCATAAAATAAAAAACAAACAGTTTTTCGTAACAAAACAACCATGTTTTGTTAAAAAAACAATGATTAACTGTGTGTTTTAGTTTTTTGAAATCGGTATCAAAGGCCTAAATAAATTGGGTCATGTTGTTGAAAGTTCTATTACTGCAGTTTTCAAAATTGTGATTTCTGCGACATTTGTATTGTACTCAATTGATCATCAAATTTTTATCAAGTACTAGAACGACCTCCTTAACTTTTTTAGATATAATTTTTGCACACTTGTCGGTAACCAAAAATGAAATTTTCGATTCAAGGTTATATCTAATTTAAATAACGATTACGTCGCTATTCAATTTGATGTAAACTTCTTATCGAGTTATAATTTAAATTGTACTTTATTTTGGTCGATGTAAATCTTCCGTCGAAAAATGCAGTAAAATTTTTAAGTGTGTACCGGTATAGCCTTAGAAACATTTTTAATTACCTCTACCTTACTCGGATGAGGTGAACTACCATTTTTCAAAATGTTATGTCTCGATAATTGAATAGTAATCGTAGGTGTATGTCGTGCTATACATAGTGCTTTATGTATTAATCGTTGAAACATTTCACATAAAATCGTACAAACCAAGTGGAGTGATGGCTATTTTTGCAATGTCGTTCGGAAGAATTGAAACCTGTTGAAATGCTTTATGAAAATCTATTTTACTGGATATAGTTTTTCTAGTAAGAGTACTCCTGTGATCGTGAATGTAAGGTAGTAGGTATCTATCAGACACCACTGGAGCATTTAAGGCGCGGTAGTCTCCGAACAGACGCTTTTTTCCATCCAATTTCCTAACCATGTGTAAGTGATTTGCCCGGTTACTGGTCGATGGTGACAAATGCCTAGTCTTTGTAGTCGAGCGATCGATGTTTGCCCCATAGTTTCATGTATACAATGTCTGAATTTCCTAATATCGATGAAGAATACACCTTTGTTATGTCTGCATATTCGTTTAGTAGTGTGATTGTGATAACGTGATTGTGGTTGATGGTTTTAATTTTCGCTATGTGGAAGCGATAGGAGTCACAAACAGTCGATAATTTTGTTATCTATCCAACTACACCCTTTTAAATCAATCACACAAAGATCGGTGTTTTGATGTCAGCAAAAAAAATCCCACTCGAAATGTCGTCATAAACTCTGGTCTAGTTTAATTCGTTTTTGCTACTAACGTTTATCATCGTTCCATTTGGTGCAAAGAGTTGATCCTCGATTAGATTCTTTTTGGAGTAACTGAGAAACTTTGTAGTCATTTTGTTCTTCAGTATGAAAAGATTCAAACTGTTCAACGATTCAACTGTAGCCTGTTTCTGAGCGAGTTTTGATGGAGAACGAAACACACTTCGGTTCTGAGGTCGTCCGTTCTTGCTCATAATTTTTAAAAATTTTTCAATAATTTGTTTATTTATTTTTTTAAATATTAAAGGAAATCGATTTAGTACATTGCAATTATGGTTTCAAATTGAGCTGCTAAGAGCCAAAATTCCTGAAGTCTCGTCGATTGTAGCAATTCTTGCTTCGTGCCGTTATCGGGCTTAATTAAATTGACGGTATGCATTTGCATAACCTCGACAACAGCAACGAAGGAGGAAGCAGCCCGCTCGTGTATGATCCGGTAAACATTGAATGTCGACATGAGTTTTTACGTTCAAATTAAAAACGTGAAATATTATTTGTAAACTTCTAATTCATTTTCGTCGGATGTCACCAATTTAGCTTTTGAAATACAAATTAATTACAATATGAATTTTATCAAACAAAAGTTAGCGATCGAACTAAACGTTTTTGTTCTCTCGAGTTCTCAACTAAATCTGACGTGTTCTAATGGTAAAATGGACCATATAGTTAAATAAAAATAAATACGTACAACGGGTGAACACCTTAAGCTTAAGTGATCGAGTGCCTGATAGTACCAACGTCGTTGGACGAAGCCTACTAATTATTGCGGTAAATACCTTACCTTTGCTTGTGGTAAGTCTATTATATTCAAGGTAAATGTAAATAAAAGTGCTGCTGATGATTACCGGGGGTTCACTCAATTCGTTGCCATAGTACAGTACTACCATTATGTGAGGAATGTGACCAGGTGTTGAGTGTAGGCGATTTTAATCTATCTAAAGTTTCGTGGGGTTGGATAGAAGATGACTTTGTGGGCTTGACAGGAGATACATTTTCTAATTTTGTGTTAGATAGCTTCGAGGGTGATGGAATGCGACACATTAATGCTGTTTTCAATGATAGTGGGCACATTTTAAACTCGGTTTTTGATCATTAGGTTTTATTAAAGTTAATTCTTGACCACACCACTTTTAATTAAATTTTATTTTTTAGATTGTGATTTGGTTGATTTTTTTTTTTTTGGGAAATCGGATGTTCTTTTACATTAAACAACTCAAAAATACAAATTGGTTAGCGTTTTTGGGTTTTATGGAATTATTAGAAGTGCTTTCGAAATTTTTGTTCCGATGAAAAGAGCGCGCTCAACTTTTGCTGAGCCTTGTTTCAATCTTCGCTTAAAAAATATTGCAAACCGTAAATCTATAGCTTTCAAGATATTAAGCGTTCTGGCAACGAAATTGACTAACGTAAACATCACGAAGTATGTAGAAAGTTTAAATTTCCTAATGATTTTCTTTATAAAATATATGATTTAGAAATTGGAAATGAAATTTCGCTAGACCCGAAACTATTTTTTTTATTCAACAATAATAAATGAAATCCATAGGATTTTCCAAGAGTTATGACACTTATAATGTTTCGTTTTTGGGTTCGATTGATGTATGGTAACGCGTTCGCAAAATTTTACCAAAACTATTTTGAGCTTTCTGTTTTGTTTAGCTTTTTTGGTAATTTTGATGTTTGCGGTTATTCTTTATTGAATTCGGTGCTTCAGAAATTATAATTGGCTTAGAAGGTTTAAACACAACACGTGCGACACAAATTCTGTTGGCATTACACCATTGAAATTTAGAAAACATCGTTTATTATTATCATATCTACATTGGGCATAAGAAGCGATATTACTCGTTATAGGGTCAATTTGATTCTTTGCGCGACACCCAAGCTTTTTGAATCACTAGTTAAATCGAGAAAAGAAGTGCACGTCTTAAAACAGTTTAGGTTCGTGTCAACATGGTTTTATCACGGATAAATCAACAGGTACTAATTTCACTTTAAAGAAGTTAATTGGTTTAGGAACCAACGTCATTCTAATTAAATGAATTGCGTCTTACTTTACTTCTCGAAAACAATGTGTTAATATCTCCAAAGTATGCTCGGAGTTCCACAGGGTATAGTCACTTGAGATCATTACTTTCTCCAGTATTTATTAACGATCTCATCCAATGTTTCGATTTTTGCAATTATGTATGCTGATAACCTCAACATTTTATTCCAATATCTATTCTGTGATCGATATTGAGAGAATGCAAGATGAGCGGGTGTACTACAAATCGCGATTTTCAAAATCTCGGGTTTCAAAATCTTGGTTTTCTATTATTCTAGTTCTAATTTCACAAAATAATTAATAAAGTTTTTTAATTGTAAGATTTGGTACTTGCAACATTTTGTAGTTGCAAGATTAATAAAAAAAGCAATATTTTATTATTGCAACATTTTGAAATGCAATAATTGTAGAGGCTGACGTCTTCGATAACTCTCACGGGCACTTAACCCTCCGTCCAAATTCCATCCATATTAGCCATGTTCTAGAACTTTATTGCAAACTCATTTTTGAATTTTGTCAAAAAATCATTTAAGGGTCCCATTTTCCTACATGTCAAATTTTAAAAATTCAAACCGGGATTTCCGAAAAATTGGGTATTTTTTTATACAAAGCCGGGATTTTGAAAACCGACATTTTAAAAACCGAGATTTTGAAAACCGAAATTTCGTTACATACCCGAGCTCAACATTTTTTGTGTCTGGTCCACGAATAATAAAATGCCCTTGTATATAGAAATAAGTGCACAATTATTACGTTTTCTATAGATCACGAAATTCTTGCGTTGGGCTCCGTATTTTTATTACGTATTCAAGCCAGCAAGGTAGGTACAGGTACAGGTACCTTGAAATATGCGGATTTAATTAATGCGGTTTTGGTTTTATGCGATTCAAATTTGAGTCGTTATTTTTAACACTTTTTTTTGAATACTTGAATTATTTTGAATCATTCTTAAAGAATACTAAAACAATCGAGAGTACATAAATAAAAATGATTTTACACACATTACGCAAGCAAAAAAATATAATAATCCTGCTATGTGCGTCCCAAGTCAATGTACAATAGTATTCGTTCGAACGGGTTAAAATATGCGGGATGTATCGGTTTAGCGCGAACTTTTTTTAGAAAGCCGTGCGAATTTTTAATCATATCAAATCTGATCCATCAACTTTATCCAGTCAGTTAACAGAATTTTCTGGAAGCAAAGGTTGAACGCTTGAAAAATTTAAACTGACATTTTCGTTAAACAATCTTAAATTAACCGGAGAAACAGCAAAACAGCATCTGCTGATGCAGAAGCTGCTAGGTTGTACCCACTAAAACTTCAGGAAATATTTGACGAGGGTAGATATGTTGCCGATCAAATATTCAATGCCAACGAAACCGGCTTGTATTTTGGAAAAACATGCCCGATCGGACATATATTTCCATAAGAACGAAAAAAAAACACAAGGATTTAAAATTGCGGACGATTACATTTCACTTTTATTATGCAGTAATGCCTCGGGAGATTTAGTAACAAAACCAATGCTCATTCATCGAGCATTAAACCCTCGAGCTATTAAAAACGTAGATAAAAGTAAACTGGAGGGCATCCTAACGTGAAGGTAATATTCTTACCACTTAATACGACGTCGTTATGCTACAACCATTAGACCATGGTATAAGAGCCACCTTTAAAGCAACATTTTTACGGATCACATTTAATTTCATCATAGATAAATTAGATAACCGGTCAATAGCTCGATTCTGGTTTACCTATAGGAAAATGGATTAGGCAAAATATCCACATACCGTTCTTGTAAAAATTATGATCGAAAAGTATAAGTCGATCGAAATCGAAATTGGATAAGGAAAATATTCCCAATTTAATTTTGTTTTTAAAAAAATTTATACTAACTAGTATGCCATAAAAAAAATTTTGTGACAAAAATACTATGAAAATATTTTTCCTAATTCATTTTCTTATAGGAAAACCAGAATCGAGCTGCAGATGTAACAGTTACCGAAATATGGAAAGAATACTCTATGAAGGTTTGTGTATAAAATTTATCGCCAAAGCCATTAAGGAATTAATGCAGAATACACTCCAAGGTTACTAGAAAAAGTTGTGACCAGCGGGAGTCGCAGGCTTACATGTTGTACCAGATGTAGAAGATGAATTAAACCAAATGGTGGCTTTAGTGTATTCGGTCGGAGGTGAAGGTGAATCACATTAAATGAGATTAGAAGGAAACTTAACTGAGGAAGACATTCTGATTTTATATGACGAAAACCAGAATTTTGATGAAAAAGAATGAAGATGTATAGAAGAGTCCGAAGAGACACCAACATTTAAACCTAACATATTACAAGAGTGAATTGACAAATAAATTAAAAGCTTTTTTCAAGGAGCATGATCCAGATATTGAGAGAGGGATAAAATTTCATCGCAAAGTAGGCATAATCATGGCACCATTTTCGAGCGACGAAACTGTTATTATGCCTGCAATACGGCAAAAGCTTATCACAAGTTTTTTTCGAGGAAGCTACTCTACTGCTAGTGATGGCGACGAAATTATGTAATGATATTTTTAAGAAAATCGCATTAATTTCAGAATAAATGCAACTGTGATTATATTTTGTTACGAACTAAATAAGAGAGAAATTAATTCCCTAATAAATTTAGAATAAAATGGAATTTTTAATTTTAAAAAAAATTTATTTTTTTATTTTTTAACATAATTTTTACTTTTTTCATTACGTCACCCCGTATTTTCTATTGATTATAAAGGATGAAACACACCAAGCAGCAGCAGCGAGCAGCAAATTTAAATTTTGCCTTATTCGCTTATCTAATGATACAAAATCATAGTTTGCGTATAAATATAGGTATTTCCATTAAAGGACATTAAGTATTTTGTAAATATAATTGGAAAATTTAAATTTAAAGAAATTGTATTGAATGAAGTTGCATCTGTCGCGGCATCAATAGGTTCCACACCCAGCAGCTTCAATTTGCTGCTCTTTGCTGCTACTCATAACCTCGATAAAATTTGCACAATTCAATTTTACTACTAAAACAAAAAAATCTGCTGCGCTGCTTGGTGTGCTCGCCCATAAGCAGCCGAGAGTGTGGATTGCTTGGAATATTATGTTGCGCTGCTCTTGGTGTGTTTCATCCTTTAAATTATTCGAATTTGAATTGTGCGCTGTTTTTGTTGAACCACTTTGCCGCTTATTTCAAGGGTTACTTGTATGTGATATTCTTGATTTTGAAAATATTTTTTCAAGTAACCTCACATTAGTTTAACACATCGGTCAATCAATAAATAATGGAAGAGAATTTTGCGATTCTTTCACTTTAAAAACCTTGTATGCTATACTTACGTTATATTGGTACTTGATTCATCTCAGCTGGATTATTATAATTAAATTTTCAATATAGATAATGATCGTGAGATATTTTGTGTCTGAGATTCGATATAGATGTGATGCCTGCTTTGTACAATATTTTCACATCACAATCCCTTCATATAAGCAGAGATGCAAAAGTTGCATCGAAAAACGTCACAAAATTTCTAACTGCAATTAGTTGGATTAAATATTTCTAAAATATGTAATACATATTGTATTTGTATTTCTCTATAATTCCGTTAACAAAGTTGGAGTTGGTAGTATTCATCATAGAAATTAATATCCATAGTTCAATATCTCAAGTAAATGAACAATTTTGTAAGACCAACACAACAACAACAACCAATATATAATAACGTATAACTTTTTTATTTTTAATCCTGTACAGCTATGCCAAGTCACTGCTATTATTTTAACTCTACAACAATAACGATAATCGCATAATACGTTTCCATTCTTCTTAAGATTATGTATATGCTCTTGTTTTCGTTTTCATCTTTAAAATATTCTGTTTTCCAACTCGTACACTTAACATTAAAATAATTACAATAAGAGTGTATCATCTTCTAAAAGAAAATACCGAGTTAAAATGAAATACGATTTGAAAATTATATAAACTTTCCACTGGTCACGATGTCTTGAAATGTATTCTATATACATACATAAATACACTTCTTGGTATACACACACACACACACACACTATAAAAAAAGCATATAATTTGAATTATTTGTTAAAAAATAAATAAAAGGAAGAAAAAGTTATACAGCAACACTATATAGATATAGCTTTTCCGCTTCCAAACAAGATGTGGCGAGAAGAAAATTTATAAATAAATACTGCAAAAGTTTTCCCGAAATATTTTCCATACATAAAAAAGCGCATATACAAACAAAAAAAATATGGTAATTTATGTTAATTTATTAAAAAATATTGCATTGTATAGTTAAATTTAAATGAGGATGGTTCTTCGGTTTTGGTGGTTTATTAAATAAAATAAAACAAAAGTTTTTTGTTTATTATTATTATTATTATTTGTTGATGGGATTCAGTTTCAAACATAAATATTTTTATTTTTATGTATTCATGCAAAACATTTTCGAAACAGAAACTCTAAAGCAATGCGGATTGAAATTTAAACAAAACAAACTTTAAATAAATAAATAAATAAAATCACAAACTAAAAGCTCGACGGGCTGTGAGCCAATACTGTAAAAATGGATGTAATGGAAAATATACTTGATGTAAATGTGTTAATGTTGTAGTAATGGTGTATATACATTTGCTTTTAAGGTCGATTTTTTGTAGAGTACAAAAATATCCCGTTGTTGCAAATGGAAGCATAATTTTTCCTTTTCCCCGGATGAAGACCATCAGAGTTGCGTATATAGGAACGTTTTGCCAGATCCTCCTGCTCCAGCAAGATAGAAACTTTGACTGGAGACATTTTCACTATCCCCTGCAGCAGTTATTTTATGAAATGCATCCAACTACTTTTCGTTTAGCATTTGAATTCGTAAATCAGCTTCTTCGGCTTCTCGAACTGGATCGAAAACTTAAACTTTTACGGAACTTCCCGATGGAGCTAGTATAAGCCGATCATAGCGCAAGAAAGTCCGTGCTGTATAAGAATTATGCTGATTTCGTGGAGAGCCAAATTTTTGTTACATTTTCAATATGGTGTCGGCTGTAATCGAGAATCATGTTATCTGCATATACTTCCATCCAGAGATCAAGATGTTTTGAAGGTTGACAAAAGCAACAAATATAAGCGATAATCTCTCGAAGCTGTCTTGGCATTTGAAAGACTGCTGCTTCTGTTAAGTACTAATCCCATTTATCATAGTTTACCAGAACGCCCCGTGATGCTTCAACTGTTTTGAAGGTATTGTAAATAACACCATTGAATGTTCGTACAAATTCAAGCCTGGTGGCACCTCGAATATGTAGCAAAGCAGCCGCAGGAAGAAACGCTCCTCATCTCTCAAGCTTACTGTATACATTTCGTGCAACAACCTTCTCTCCACCTCTTTGACGAAGTTGCCATTTACCGCGTGCGTAAACGCTATGGTAGGGAATATCAGTAAATAGGAAATGACGTGCGTTTTGATCATTGAAGTTGAGATGAAACCATGACTCAAGCTTTGTTCGGCCAGTTTGTGCTTTAAGCAACGCTACATCTTCATTACATGCTTCAAATGTAATTATTTTGTTGATTCGGTAGGTGCACATGAAGACGTATCGCGGCATTAGATCGATCATGCATTTCCGACACGAGAAGTCTTTAGATAGCTTCTGGAGCAATGGCATATCGAGCATATCTTCAGAAGTAATTATCATGTTGGGGCAATCACACCCCTTAAATATATATTTGTAGATGTACTTAGTTGCTTTAAGCGATGTGCAAACCTCGACGTTGATATGTGCGTTGTACAATTAAGCAAAAGATAGTGATGATACGGCACAACATATTGACTGTCGATAAAAGATCCTCTCACTTCAGCTTGAATTCCACTACGACGACGGTATACAGCGGATATCCATTGACATTTGGTAAAGTTTGTAAAATGAACGATTTTGGAAATTTTTTGGAACAGTGGCCATCTACTATGCATAGAGCGTTAATATAATCAATGGCCAATGGTCCATGCATCATGCAGCGAGTAACTATTTCATGAAGTCACGGGCTTTCTGCTATGTCAGGAATCTCAGCACAAACAAACTGATCGATTCGTTCAGGTGTTGTTAATTTTTATTCAGCCCAGGTACCAAACGGCATGTTTCAAAACGGCATTTTTCAAAACGACATTTTTTTACTGCACATGGTAGAATGGAATATTATAATCAATTATTAATTTAGAATTATCTTTTCATTGATTTCTGGAATATGACCAACAAACAAGTTATTTATTAACGGGACAAGTTGAAATGTGTCGAATGAAATTTTTGGACGATTCTTGGATTAAAATCTAGGTCAAATGAAAAGGACCTTGTCTATTTCTTAGTCGATTAAGAACAAATTTTACATGTTTCTATGGTATGGTTCACCGGACAAGTGGTGCAGTGGTTAAAGCTTCGGTACTTGGGCCGAGAGGTACTGGATCCAAATCCCATCAGAGGCTAGATGCAAATCGAATTTTCATCATCGATTACAATCGGTGATGTTAATAAACACAACTAAGACCCTCTGATAGAGTGCAGAATTCTGCGCCGGCCCACTGTATACGTCAATTTACAGGTTGACATGGAGCTTGCAATGTGCAGGTATACTGTAATTGTGTGAGTAAGTAAATGCATTAATGATCTGCGGCGAATGCGTGGTATCACAATGGGTCAAAATTGGCCTTAGTGTCAACCACTGAAACCTAACCATGGCATGGATGGTTAAATTTAAAAATGGTTAAGAAGTTGATAAAATGAAATTGATTATGACAAATTTCTTTTACATGTATAAATAAAAACTTAATAGAGATATGTTAAAAGAAAGGTATATTCCTTCATGGAATTATAAATTATTAAAAAATCTAGTATATGCATAACTATTCCAGTTCACCTAAATTTTTATATAGAGCTTCGACGTTCTAGTTAGTTACTACAATTGCATGATCGTAGCGGATGACTATACTCTCCTCTACGCCTACAAAAAAATTACCAATGAGATTTTAAAGGTTTAACTTTGTTAGGTTCATTTTGGGATGCGCATGCTTTGAAGCTTAATATTATATTTTAAAATGTTCGGTTTTTTCATCTACGATGGAGATACAAAAACCCAACATTTAGTAGGCGTTTTGGTTGTACTTTAACCATTGTTCCAAAATATATAAACGCATCAATTGAATGTTTATTGTACCTACACATACAATATATAGGTTTACTTTTAAAAATCATTCCATTTGGCTGACTTTGGATGACGGACGGGATTACAAAAAAAGGAAAAAACCGCAATCAAACTTGTAATGCCGACGAAAGCTAATAACGCTATACATTATATATTGAAAATTACATCTTTGAAATGAATTTTTTCCATCGACGAATATCGGAATATGATTTAATATATTCCGTCGACAAAATAAGTTAATTTGAAGATGAAATAAAATACCTATCTACAAAAAACCATTCCTTCATCGAAATGCCGTTTCAAAAAATCTCGTTTTGAAAAATGTCGTGTTAAAAAATGCCATTCAGAAAATTACCGTTTTGAAAATGCAGTTTTGAAATATGCTGTTTTGAGAAATTCGGTTTTGAGAAATGCCATTTTAAAACATGTCATTTCGACCGGGACCCATCCAAAAGTAAAAACAAAAAATAATTTTTTATGCATTTGTTTGTCTTCCTTCTATCATTTCCATATTTCTATACTAACTAAACAAATAACGAAAAATAACATCGATGCGATCGACTATGAACAGACAAGGAAGAATAAAAATATTTTTATTTTTCAAATTTATTTATATTTCCTCAGTTGAGGAAATTGGCTGCACGTCTAATATAGTTGAGTTTTTCCGGCACATGCTGTGTGAGCGGCCATTAAAATGTTCATCCACTTTATAATTTATTAAACTTTTCCTTCTCAATATTATTTTCATAAATAACACACAAAAATATAGAATGTATGATTAAATTAGAGAATATTAAATTTATTAAAAACAATAATAAAATTTGTTTTATTTAAGTTTTATCTAAATATAAATAAAAAAATTTCAAAAAATATTTGAAACTGGAACTATTTTCTTATCACCTGTCATTTTTTGCTTTGCTCACTGTATCATTTATAAAATTGGGTCAACATTTTGGTGAAATTTCATGAGGATTTGACTTTAAAGATTTTCGGCTTTTTTATAGACAAATATTATTTTCTATGACATTCACATTGATTGAGACCTTTCGGGCCACCAAAAAATGAGGTCATTTACTTACAATACTCTACTAAAAAGAAGCAGAAAATTCACTCAACCCCCCATTAACCCCAAGGGTATTTGTGTGTACAGAGCCACACAACCCTTTACAAAAATGAGAACTTCCTCAAGTTTCCTCTTGGTAGTTTGGTTTCGTATAGATAAAAGTTGGTCTACTCATCAGGTTGCAACGACCAAACTGCAAAAATTTACCTCTTGCTTCACACCTATAGTATGAAACAAGAACATTTCGATTTAGCGAATTATATCACCAAATCAGAAAACTCTTGGAATTTCTCATTTTATATGTGTGTATTAGCCCACACTAAATAAATTAAGAAATTTTAAATTCGTCTGCATTAATTACTTTAAAGATTTTCGGCTTTTTTATAGACAAATATTAAAAGAGGAAACTTGAGGAAGTTCTCATTTTTGTAAAGGGTTGTGTGGCTCTGTACACACAAATACCCTTGGGGTTAATGGGGGGTTGAGTGAATTTTCTACTTCTTTTTAGTAGAGTATTGTAAGTAAATGACCTCATTTTTTGGTGGCCCGAAAGGTCTCAATCAATGTGAATGTCATAGAAAATAATATTTGTCTATAAAAAAGCCAAAAATCTTTAAAGTAATTAATGCAGACGAATTTAAAATTTCTTAATGAGGATTTGACACACACAATGATGGAAAATAACAGCATACAATATTAAAAGTGTATATTATACACTGTATACATATACAAAATTAAACTTGAATTGAATGTGAAAAGCGAACGGAATCCATGCGTCCAGTATGATTTTATTTCGAAACAAATTATCGATTAAGAAATTCCCAGAAATGTTTTACGCACTTAAAGAAGCAGTTTTAGACAAAACTAGAACGAAGAAAATTTTAGCAATAACTTGCATTTGAGTGTGGTCAGCAAACCAACCCAGTTTAATTTTAATCACCATTATATCCATCAGATCTTCCAAATACATTAATCTGGATATTGAAATTTTGTCTAGCAAAATTTAAATATTGTGCAGCAGTTTTACAAGAGTTTGCGGGATTTCGTAACACTACTATATCTAGCTATATGTTCTAAAGCTATCCTACCCCAAAAAATTGAAGAAAAATTCACGGAATTATATTTCTCGCACATATATAAAACATAAATATAAAACCAAACAAACCGAGAAAATTTTACGGATTTCAATTTTACGTATACGATACGATGTGTATGTAAAATAGACAAAAATCCCCATTTCTTTTCGAAAAATACTGTTGTTACAAATTTTCCAACAATATTTTTTTGAAATTCACTGTGCTGCTGCTATCGTACAATAGTATATTGAAATCGTTATGCCTTTCCTTTTTTGCTCCATATATAGTATGATGGCGTATTATACAACCAAAATGGTTTTGTCGCACAATCTAACGACGGAACTGACAAAATACTGAAACACATATACAAATAAAAAGTTTTTCCCAAATTTTTCTTTTTTACAAGACGTTTGAAAAGACATATGATAAAGGAAAAATATACTGTGTATATATAGTGAGAGAGCATTGTAAGTATAACATTTTATGTATGCGAGATGAACTAAGTAAAGAAAATAAAAATATTTCACATGGAAAATTTAGAACAGATTTAAATGACAGTATGTAGTAGTGGTGGTGGTGGCATTAGTCAAGGAAATAGGAAGAATGGAAAAAATGAAAATCATTTCATTTTAAATTCTAACTTTTATTTATTGCTTTCTCGCGCATTTACTCGTTTCACCATAACATTCTTTCTATTCGAGCAATATATACGAGTACGGGTAGATAACGTTATGAAAATATAAGAATTAAATTCTTCCTGAAATAAATATAATATTTTGTACACAGTGTCTGCAATTGAAGTAAAAAACACTTGTTTGATTAAAAATGTATGTATGTATGTACGAAAGTAGCAAAGCAAAACGAAAACAACAAGAAACCGGAGAAGCAAATATGTACATAGTTTTCTTATTTTCCTATTTCCGTTTTTAGATGAAATTATGTTTCCGTTTAAATATGCTTTTTAAATAACTTGGGAAAAATTCTATGAACTTATATAAATTATACATCTAAAGGTACATAAAGATGTTCAGGAACGTTGCGGTAAATATGATGTTTCCTTAAAAGGAAATAACATTAGAGATTTTGTTGTTTTTTTTCCAACTCGTCTTCATTTAATATAATGTACTCGTGTATACGTATATGGATATACAAATACACATATTTTATTTAAATTTTAAAACACATTTAAGATGACATTAATGATGATATAACCAAAATGGTGAATATGTTGGTTCAAATATATTTGGTATATTAAGGAAATATAATTTTGTTGTTCAATTAATTTAAAATGTATAAATGTTATGGTTTTATACATACGATGATGTACAATTAATCATGGTGGTGCATATTCACAGATCAACTCTTTGATAATCAGCATAATATACATAAATTAGATGTAAGTGGTTTTAGAAAAATAACTTTTAAAATGATATTTTGCTCAGAGCATTTGCTTGTTATAGAATTTTATCGTTTCACATTACTCTAGAAGCAAAGCAGGGTCAACAACACTTGTTGAGAATACAACATGCATTATTATCAGTCTGATATGTTTCAAGACACCCGACACCGATGCAGTCAAGATTAAATTGTTGTGTCATTATAGAAATTGTATGTATAAACAAGACCTTGTAGACATTTATAGTTCTCTTATTATTTGAGGCTCCACAGTGGTAATTCAAATAATTATACAACTAAATCTGAGCAGAGGCTCGATCCCCCCCGTAGATTAGGATGTTAATTTAGTCAAATTAAATATAAACCTTGTGCTTATTATATCATGAAACCTTACTTTCGAAACATTTTATTAATACAATTTACGTTTTCTTCTATTTTCAGGTAATTTAATGAAACTCTACATAACAACAAATTGATAAGTATACATTAACATTTGGTTCAAGGGGAATTCTAAAAAATACTGTTTCGTTGAGTGCGAAAAAACGTGGGTTTAATATCTCAAAGAGAATCAGTTTTCAGGTAAAAATGATAGTATCCAAAGGTGCGAGTATGGTTCAAAAAAACCGGAAAAAAGTTTCAACTGTTGTCCAAGTCGTAGTCCAAATTTGGACATGGAAATTTATTGGATATAATTAAATAGTAGATTACTTTAGGTGATGTCTATTATGACCGTTAATTATGCTTTCCAGGAAAGTTGCAGTTTTATTTGGTCATGCACAAGTTTAATCTGAGAAATTATACAGAAGATAAAAAGTAGCCAGATTAGTATGAGTTAAACAATTATTATTAAGATCAATAATTGTTTAACAACTCATATTAAAAATTGTATACGTCGTAAAGGAAAAATTAGAAATTTTATTTAAACTCAGGAAGGAGAATGGTGTGTGAGGCGTCAGGACAAACAAAATTATGTGATAATTAATAAACTTAGCCATAAGCGCCCAATGGTAGCTGTTTGCCTCTTATATCGGAAACAGCTGAAATATACTAAAGCTTAACGAGCTAATTCACTTCCATTTTTCATGTAGTAGACAAATTTAGGCTATTCCCATTTTTTGGGGATTTTCTGCGAACCGAGATGCCTTACTATTTTTCATTTTGAATATAACTCTTCGCACTTTTTCGTAAGATGGAACGGGTTTTTGTGTAATTTCTACATTGATATTAGATGGATGCAATTACATTTTGGCTGTTTGCTGGAGGATAACGTCTGTCCATTTAAGAGTGACTAGAAATATTTTTTCCACACTGTCATGATGGTTGTTGTGTCCATTTGTAACTCTTGCGAATAGCACTACCACGTGGATGGAACCCGCTAGCAATTTCAAGGGCAGCATGAGTCCCTTAAATTGGCAGTTACGATTTTAGCACCTGTTGTTTGTACCATTTACGCTTTCAATAATTTTTATAAATTTTTACAATAATTTTAATTGATTTTATTTTTTATAAACCACGAAGATTATAAATTTTATTTGCTTCTTACAGAAAGTAACGAAGAATACTTCGTTGGCAATCCGATAGTGATTCCACATTTTATAATTGTACCTGGATGCACACAAAATGAACCTTGAAAACGAGGGGGGTTGGCCATTGCTGACCTATTTATGTTTTATCCTATAACAATAAAACAGACTAAGATATCGAGGTTAAACAAAGTGCCGATTACTCTCGTTATTGACAGCTTCAAATCTATTTAAGGACTAAGGTCCCTTTCTAATTACCGACTTATTTCAGACTTATTGACTTATTTGACGCCATCTTGAATAATCAGTCATTTTGTTCCAATTCATTGTACCGACTTATTTGTGACGTAATAACAAAAAAACAAAACGCAATTTTTATTATATGGAAAATAAAATTTTCTTGACATATTGGTCGTTGCTACTAGATTTGAAAAAAAAACTGCATGCATTACATTTAGGGGCACATGCTCGATCAGTTAGTAAGCAAGCAACATGCTAGCGCAAAACCTGGCTACTCAATCAAATTTACCAAGCAAATTTGAATTTGAATTAATTTTTTTATACGTTTTTTGTTTATTTTTGCGATTGCACAGTAAAACAATATAAAAATTTGCTGGATAGTTTTCTAAGCCGCAAAGTTTACTGTGCAATCGCAAAAAAATAAAGAAAATTATAAAAAAAAGACGGGAAAGGTTCGGAGCCGAACTCTTTAAGCATTTTTGTAGCCTATAAAGAACTTCTATACCGTGTGATTGGCGTATTTTAAATATTACGACCACCCACTCCCATACCCACCTAACCCCATCTACACCCAGTCCAACCGATCCCAATCCACCATATCTCAACTGACTCCAATCCACCACATACCACCACATCTAAACATTATTACCATCCCCCACCCACTATCCAATTAAAACCCCAAAACCCATCTCACCCGCACCACCCTATACCGTACCACCCATATTATCACCCTTTATCACCTCCATACCCATTTCCACGCACACACACACAACCCAAACAAACTCTCATCCACCAAATCCCAAATTCTCACACCAAACCCAAAACGCCTCATCCCACCCTCTCCACCTCCCATACCACCACTCCTACCACCCCCAAAACTACACCACCCACACAAAACCACATCCAAACGAGATATATTTTGATTCCACATTCACATGGTCTATGAAACCAAAATAGAATAGAAAATGAAAAAAAAATCTAACAATTTTAAGGAGGGGGGTTAACAAAACCCTACTTACCTCCGAACACCTTAAACACAGAAATGTCCAAATCAATAGGGATCATTCCCAAGAATTGCTTGAACTTTTAGTGAAGAAATTAAGATGATATCTTCATTCGTTCTCAAGTTATCGTGCACACAGACGGACAGACGGACAGACGGACAGACGGACAGACGGACAGACGGACAGACGGACAGACGGACAGACGGACAGACGGACAGACGGACAGACGGACAGACGGACAGACGGACAGACGGACAGACGGACAGACGGACAGACGGACAGACGGACAGACGGACAGACGGACAGACGGACAGACGGCAAACCGAAACCATATAGCATTTTTTTAACAAAAATGCTTAAAAATAAATTCAAATTTAAATTTGCTTGGTAAAATTGATTGAGTACCCAGGTTTTGCGCTAGCATATTGCTTGCTTACTAGCTGATCGAGCATGTACCTCTTAGTCAATACACATTTTTGGAGACATTTCTCTGTAGACATAATTATTCAAATAAGTCTCCTCGCGAGGTGACTTATTTGAATAAGTCGGTGTCCACAAATTAGTCGGTAATTGGAAAAGGCCCTAACACTAAATCAGTGCAGTAGTTTTGACGTGAAAGGCGGACAACGGAAAATTTTAAAAATACTTAAAATAAAAAAAAACTGTTTGCATAAAAATGCAAAAAAAACCCAAAAACTGTCATTTATTTTATGATTACAGACATACATTAACTTTATTTATATGTGTAGTTAATCTATGAAAACACAACAGACATTTACAAAAATAAACCAAAAGTAACTCTTAGTAATTTTATATTTTTGCTCTATCCGGAGATCTGAATGAGAAATTGTATATTCAACCTTCATCTACTATCCATATTGCCGCTTTACTAATGACTTGTTAACAAACTGCATCTAGCTTCAATAGATTATGTGACATTTGGAATTGTCAACTAGACGTTTTTGCCTGCTAACCTATCGGTTTGAATCGCCAAGAAGGGTTTCTGTCTATAAGAGATGTGAGAAGTTTTTCATACATTTCATAATCCACACATTTTCTATATAAATTATTATAAAGTCCTAAAAATTTCCAATTTAATTCCAATTCCATTAAACGGACTGTCTAGTTACCTAAAATATGCATATCAATTGACATTTTGACTTGAACCTATAAATAAGAACTTATGGCCTGCTGCGTTTTCAATGTTTAAAAAAAGTAAAAACAAATTGCTCCGCACAAATAGGGGGATCTGAATAATTTTGTACCTTTTGTTTTCTAAGTTTTGGGCACTTTTTTGAATTTAAAATGCAGCATTTTGGTCTTAAAAAAACTGATTTCACCAGTTAATACCATAAATTTTGCCAAAAAACTCACTGCATGGACGCCATATGCTTATTCAAAAAAAGATTACATTTTGTGCACACTAAGAAAAAAAACTCTTGTAAAAATGAAAAAATATACAAATACATAAAATCAAAAAATACAAATACATTTTTCGGCAAACAGTGTCGTTTATAGTATAAAAGTTTGTATAAAAGTCGTAAGGCAAGTTTGTATAAAAAATTAAAAAAAATATTTTTAATTTTCAAAAATATGTTACTCAGATATATATGAAATAATTATTTATAATTTTAAAAGGCGTTTTTTTAAATAATAAAATAAGATTTTTTAGTTTTAAAAGATTTATTTTTATTTCACAATAGTTTTTTAATAAATGTCATAATTGTTTTTACATATTAATATTTTTGATTTATAAAATAATCCGGAAATTCATGTTAGTGCTCGAGATGGTGATTCCTAAGAACTCCCGACATGTTAACGATACACGGCTGTCTTGATATTAACCACTCTCGCCTCCTCTTGCTCTTCGAGATTTCCTATAATACTTTTTTATTTTAATTCAATAAAATTGTTTTATTTTTTTTTTAATTTACCGTATCACGTGCTGCATTACACAATTTTTTATTTGATTGAAATACTACACTATTCAAATAATTAAACGATTAATTAATAATTTTTTTTATAATGGTTTTTAAATGCAAATTTTTTTTTTTAAATTTATCATTCTCGTCAAATAAATATTTTCTTTAAATTTAAACTGTATTTTTTTTAACTATTTTACAAAACATTTTATTAAAATCAAAAAACTTTTTATTAATTTTTAAAAATTTTATTTAATAACAAACAAATAATTTTTAAATTCAAAAAGAATTTCAAATTTTTAAAAATCAAAACCTTTGTTTTTCAATTTTACAAATCAAAACTTTTCTCAGTGTAATGAAATAAATAATAATATTGGTTATATGATTTACTGGCTTTTAATTTAAAAATATCTATAATTTCACGATACGAATTCTCAGCTGTGCAAAAGTCCAATTTGTAATTTTACAAGCTAAAAGTTATTTGCTCCGCTGTGGATTTTAATAATTTAAAAATAGTTTTAATAACAACAATATAATTTTTAGTTATTATCTGAAATATTTTTGAATTATTGAAACAAAATGGGATCACGCTTTGATCCAAAAACTTTTAAGTATTAACAACAAAAATGTCGCTATTAGAATGAAAACTACGTTGCTTCAATAACTTTACAAAAAATTATGATTATCATTGAAATAATTTACTAATTTTACATTCAATAAATTTCAATATCAATTTCGTTTATTGTTTAAAAAAAAACTTATAGATGGAGCTATAATCGGAAAGTTATTACATTTTTTTGATAAAATTTTCACTTAATACAAATAAAAAAATAATAAGATATATTATCGAAAATTCAATGTTTTTAATTCATACTGAAATCTGCAATGGTTTTTTGCACATTTTCAATAATGAAAATTAAGTTGAAAATTTTAAATGGCTTTTATTTTCATATTACAGTAAAAGCCCGATAATCCGGCATCCAATTAACCGGAACACTCAGTTAACCGAAATTTTAATTTTTACGATTTTTTTTTTCATTTTTCTCTTTTTATCTCTTTCATACGTATTTTTTAATTCATTTTAAAATTTGCAAAAATTTTTTGCACATTTTCATTAAGAAGCTGAAAATTTTAAACGGCTTTTATTTTCATATTACAGTAAAAACCCGATTATCCGGCATCTAATTAACCGGAACAGTCAGTTAACCGGATTTGTAATTTTTAGGATTTTTTTTTGCTTTTTTGCTTTCTTTGCTCTTTCATATGCATTTTTGATTTCATTTTGAAATTTGCAATTTTTTTGCACAATTTCATTATTGAAAGCATTAGTTGAAAATTTGGAATGACTTTAATTTTCTTATTACAGTAAAAGCCCGATTATCCGGCATCCAATTAACCGGAAGACTCAGTTAACCGGAATTTTAATTTTTAGGATTTTTTTTTTTTGCATTTTTCTCTTTTTATTTCTTTCATATGCATTTTTCAATTCATATTGAAATCTGGAACGGTTTTTTGCACATTTTCATTAATGAAAGCATTAGTTGAAAATTTTGAAACGCTTTAATTTTCATATTACAGTAAAAACCCGATTATCCGGCATCCAATTAACCGGAACACTCAGTTAACAAGAATTTAATTTGTAGGATTTTTTTTTGAATTTTTATCTTTCTTTTCTCTTTCATTAATGAAACGTTTAATTAGCAGGAGGTTTCGATTTCCCGGAATGCTCTCATACCCAAGCATTCCGGATGACACGGTTTTTACTGTAGTGTATATTACAGTCAAAGCCTGTTATCCAGAATGCTTTAGGATTAGAACATTCCGTATAATCGAAAATTCCGGATAATTTAATGTTTAGGGGGCCTAGTTGGGTGTAAAGTCGTACACATTCAATTCAAATAGAATAATGCATAAAACAGAAAAAAAGTAAAAGAAAGTATATTTTCTATGAATCCCCGAAAAAATAATTTCCCTTCTGAAAGAGAAAAAAGCAAAATAAAATTCCAAAAAATTTAAATTCCGGTTATCTGAGTGTTCCGGATAATTGGATGCCGAGAATGCATTTAATTTAGCTGATTTGTTTCATGCTGGCCATTGTCAGCACTATTTATCATTGCCACTGTCACGTAGATGAATCTGATGACAGATTGGTGGTTCATGATCAATATTACAGTCGCCTTGTTTAGTGGTCCGTAACCAAATATTTAAAGAGACAGTAAAATGTTATGTTCGATTCAACTTAAATGTCGTGTGGTTTACAGAAAAAGTGGTTTAGAACAAATAATCGGTTAACTATAAGGATGAACAAGGGCTCGAAACACGAAATATATTTTGTTGAACATAACAGTTTGGTTGCTGTTAATTGGGGAAAAAAAATTGTTGAACAAAGTTTGTGAAGATAAATTTAGTCATAAACGGGCATGCCCATCTAAAACGACCAGATCTACCAAACGGATAAGTATAATGTCTGTTGAAGAGCTTTGCGAATGCCCGAATGACTTCTCAACCCCTTACGTGAGCACAAGCCATTTTCAGAGGCTGATACCCCTGCCACAACGAAGAAGAATTATGTGGTAGGGATGGCTCTGCAATAAACAAAGCCACCCTTCATAGTGAGGGTCCGCTATATAATCTCCCACAATTCAACAGTTTGTTTTACTACTGGAGGGTTATAGGAAGGCCCTGTGGCTTTCACAGTCCTCCGTGGAAGGACAACACATATACTGAACCCATCATTGCTTAACATCCAATAAATAAAACTAATAAAATGAAATAGCAATAAGAGAGTCAACATAACCAGAGATCCCGAAATGTAAAACAAATTCAAAACCATATGAAGAAAATAAAATAAAAATAAATTCCAAAAAGAATATCGCCGAACTTAATTTATTAATATTAAATGAAAAAGAAAGACAAAATTGGCTTTGTAAAATCATCTATGCACTTTCTACCCGCAAAACCATCAAACGTAACAACATACGGCTACCATGAGACAACAAATGTTCTAGAATGTATACTTCAATTCTAACAACCTGTGATTGGCTATACTTTAAACTAAAACTAAATTTAAAATCAAGGAATAAAAAGTTTACATTTTGTCCCGCTTCTTGTACGGCTGCATATGCGTTGTGGCGTCCATGAATTTCAATACAATTGACAGACCATACAATTTTTTGTTTATTCGTCGACCTGCATCGTCTTCCCGATTAGTTTATAAATAATTCACGTACTAGCAACCCGAATGGCCTGTACTGTATAAAATCAGCAACTCGGTGACAACACTACAAACACCGTAATGGCGAAAAAACTGTCCAAATTTAATATAACTTCAAAAAACAATTTTATTATAATTTTCGACTAAATTTTAAAAATTGTTTTTCAAACAAAATTCTCTCTATTAATTTAGTTTTGTTTTGGTTTTTACTTTATCGCACAAAATAAACTTTAATTATTTTTTACAATACAATAGAATGCCAGACTTAGCCAACCAAAAACGTTGAAAGCCAAAAATCGAATCATGCACGAAAAAAATTCTCTTCGATAATATGGGAGAAAAACAACAAAACAAAAGCCAGAAAAGACTGAGCGAGAAAAATATGAAGCTTTTTCTCTTTTTCATAATCATCATTTTCATGAGATATCTGATGATTTTTTTTTTTTGTATAAAAAGGAGCTTGGTAAATTTTAGGTCGTTTTCAAACAGTATATTTCAGATGTCAGCTGTATCAAAAAAAAATATTCTATGAGAAAACAAGCCATAGTTAAATTTAACAGAATCGAGGAATATTCGTGTCGCGATGATACCCGAATCGCAACACACATTTCAAAATGATTATTACCTTGACTGATTACCACAATATATCTCTATTGGTCAGCTTGAAATTTAAATTTTAACAATTTTGTTCTAATATGTGTGTATACTTTTTAAATTTTGTATTAAAAAAGTTTAAATGTGAGAATTTTACTAAGCTATAGAAGACCCGTCGCACCCGGCAACACAATATTAATTTTTCCAAAATTTTCATTTGCTAATCTCTAGGTCATCGTAAAGACATTTTATCGATCTGATATTAACTATAAAATACATTTCTTTATACCACCTTTTGTTGTTTATACAAAAATTTCGAATTTATACACCTGCCGTGAATTAGAATACGCTTAGCTAAGCTTGTTACCGACCGAAATTGGAAAAGTTTGGTTTCTGGGTGTATAAAAACAAAAACAAAAGAAACCAGCAAAGTTTATATACCTAAAATAATATTGAAATCTGTATCATTGTACAGTACCAAATTTATCTTTTTGTTTATATGGAAACGATAATCAGTTCCAATAAATCTTATATTAAATTTAAGATATATAAAATTTTCCAATATAATAACAATATTATAAAAGTAAGAAGAAAATGAAGACGAAAAGTTATACATTTACTTTTTCTTTTGGAAAACAATAAACTTTACAATTTACAGAGCAAGTAAAATACATTAAATTCAATATTGGCATAAAAGAACGTTTCTTAGTATAATACCGAGTTATTTTTATTGTACATTGTGTTACTTGCTGTACTTTTCTTAATTTCATTATTTATTCATCATTGTGCGCTAAAAAAAAAAAACGAAATTAAATAAATAAATAACATAACATTGTATAAAATAAATAGAACGACGATATACTTGTATATGTTAAAAAATACGTCATATCACAAATTTGAAATATAGGACAGGAAGTCGTTTTTAAATTTTATGTTTTTATGTTTTGAATGGGTAGTGATGGAAAATGTGGGTAAAATGATTTTTTTATATTGGATTTTCAACGTTTTCAGGGAAGACGTTTTTTATTGTCCAAACACAAATTTAACCGGTGGTAAATTTTTTATTGCTGTGCTCATCAACTTGGATAATGAAATTTTTAGCATTCCCAACAGTGTTAATATCAAGCTAATATGTGTCAAAATTACCATTATTAGGGTTCATCCCTGACTTAAGCCAGATCGTGAGCTATCAGATTACATTACATCAGATTACATTTTTGTGGTGAGCGATTTTAATCTCCCCGGTCTGAAATGGAATCGTTCAGATGATAACACACATTATGATGCTTAGAACATACTAACCGCCAAGAACACTGTATTCACTGACAATACACTGACAATAGATCAGAGTTTAGATCTATTTCAGCCAAGCCAAATTAAGAACAATCTAAACAGGTAGCGCGATTTAGTGTTTTCATCCCAGTTTAATCACCTTCTGCCTCGGACAAGATAGCCTAACGCCAATTCTTGAATTCCATCACGTTTCAATTTTCGTAAACCATGTGAAACTAAATTATTTAGTGGTAAACATCGAATTTGACACACTTTAAATTATAAGAATGATGTAAAAGCTCAAACTGTTAACTTTTATATTCTGTAGATTTTGAATGTTTTGAACAGTTCACCGTACGTTCGCAAAAAACTGTATCAGACTCGCATTACTCCAACAATTTACACAGTTATAATGATTAAGTTAGCTACCCTTTCATTCTGAAATGCATAGGTCATTCTTCCAATGATATTAAAATAGCTAGAATATCTTTTTATAGTTAAGTTCGATAAGAACGGCTGTCATCGGACGTTTATAATTACAGACCGATTAAAAAATTGTCTTGTATTCCTAAGCTGTTTGGAAGTGTCGTATATGACTAATAGTCTGGACAGACTGTGAATTAGTTAAACTGGTTAAAAAAAATTAAATCAAATGCCCTAACAAAAAAGTAGAATTTGGTAATAGATTTTTGAAATTTTCGAGTGTCGCACAAAATTGAATTTTAATTCCTAGAGTACTTGACTGAAATTTGCTAAACCAGTTTAACTAATCTGCAGTCGGTCCAGGCTATAGCTGTACTTTTATTGCAAACCGTTGTCTTATGACAATTAGCATGGTGGGTTTTTCCAAGCACGATCCACGACTTCAAACCTTACTGAATTCACTTCACAAACGTTAAATACATGGAAATCCAATCATATCAATATAAGTCTATGACAAGATTTACAAACGGATTTTAAACACCGCCGACAAGAGCTTATAACAATCCGACCTCAACAACTTATCCACAAGGTGCGCAAAAAAAACCTTGAATTGAATGTGGGCAAATGCCAAACAATCACCTACTCTCGAAAACGTGCACAGTTTCTTTCTCGTGCCGATTATATTAACAACGATGCCGTTACCAGAACTCGTTCTGTTTGTGATTTGGGTGTCATTTGTGACAGTTAATTGAATTTTAGATATCACATCGACCGTATTATCAATCAAGTAATAACCCTGAGCTCAGCCGCAAGAATTCGATGGTCCTTATGTTACAAAGGCCCTTTGTTCAACTTTTTTTTCGACCTTGGCTCGAGTATGCTATTCCGGTGTGGTCGCTTTTATCACGAGGTTCACATAAACAGGTTTGAACAGCTGCCACCATACCGAGATCGTCCGAAGTTAATTGACTTACAACCACTCATTAAACGCCGAGTAGTTGCGGGTTAGTAAGTGATGAATGTTTTCATTCGTCATTTACTAACTTTCGAGGCGTCCATCATAGAATTCTATAATAATTATGGTTAGTTACGGTAAAAACGTGTTGTCACAAAAATGCTGCGCGAGGTTAATCAACGCTGCTACACCTTTAGAAACTTCAAAACAAAATTATGGAATTTTAAACAAGAACCGCAATTTGATATCTATAAAATAATGCTATCGTAGTAATACAATGAAATTTTGGAAACTTCTTGGTCGTTTAATAAATTCCGGCATACATTTTGAATTTTCTTCATACTTCCCGAAATACTATACTTCCCGAAATTTGCCGTCTAGTAAGATTTTGTTCCTTATCAAGTATACACCGTTGTCTATAGACACTGAGTGAAACAAAAATGTTTTAAAGTTTCGGTTTTACTTTATACAATTTGAACTATGTTTTTTCGACTTTTGTATCAAATTACTCTGAAATTTTCATTCGATACCAAGTTTTCATAAATTCAGTTTTTTTTTATAAAATTTGTTTTTTAAATTTTTATAAATTATTGTATCACTTAAGAAAATCTATATTATCACTAGACATGTTGCCATCACTAATGCGAGTACTCCCCGGGATTAGATAACTTTCGCAAATATTTAGGAAACTCATTTTTATACAACGATTGTCTTGATGTTGAATGATTGTTTATTCAGTGGGTTTCAACTGATCGATGTAACTTAAGAAAATATTTAAAACCATTAGATTAATTTCTAGATGACTTCATAATTAAGCTAAGAAATCTGATTACCCATTGCTTTATTTTGCTACAATAATCTGGTTTCATAAAAAATAAAAGTTAACTCTGGAGCGTACAGAGGTACTTGTTTCTTGTTACTTTGCAGAAGACTATGCGTTTATTAAGCAGAATTCAGCACAGGGTTTTCAATGGAACAACAAACAAGCAACACTTTAACGGTTTTTTTTCAAAAATTTAAGCTATCAGCTTCATTTCGCTGTTGAAAACAAAAATTGTGTGACAACGCGATGGAGTAGGAGGTACTATTAAGAGCCAGTGTCACCAAGGAATATGTTGGTAAAATACCCAATTCAGAAGAATTTTTCATATGGGCTAAAATCTTGAAAACTGATATGATTTTTAAATTTTGTTCTGAATATAAATTAAAACAAATCCAAAAAAATAAAAAAAATTCAAATAGTGAAGATAAACTCACATTCAAATTTTGACTGTGAATATCTTCAAATTTGTTTCTTTATTTTGTACTAATTTTTTTTACTAGCTTTTGTAAGAAAACAAAATTATTCGTATCTAACCTTTTCAAAATATTTGCAAAAAACGGAAAAAACCTTCCGGTGGACCGATTTCGACCAGAAGCTTCCGGCAAAAGCTTTAGTATGAAGTTTCATCCCGATAATCAATCCATCTGGGCGGTATATGGTGCAAATTTTTGAGAAGCAAAGCTTTTTTGGACGCTTTTAAAGTTACACCTGAATTAATCCCAAACCAATGAAAATTAGTAAAAAAGGCAATGTCATTTATGCGAAATATTGAATTTGTGAATTAATTTCAAATTCAATTTATACTAAATAACTAGAAGCTCATCATTTAGGAGGATAGGATCTAAGAATTTAAGATTATCTTACGAAATTAAATATCTCGAAACTTGAAATGTTTATCGACAAAGTCAGTAAAATTTTGAATGGTATGGATTAGGACTATTTATATCCCAAGTCATTTTAAAAGCTAATTATTTTTGCTGCCATACTAACATAAGAATTTAGAATTTTTTAAATAATTTGAATATTTCGAGACCTAATATATTTATCAAGAATATTATTATGATTTTCAGAAAGGTCTTTATTAGGAGATATTTCTCTCGTTTGTTCCAAACCATTAGAAGCCAAATGGACATTCTTGATAATTACATTGGGTCTCGAGATATTTACTTTCAAAAATCCTCAATATTCTGAGGTTAGTGAAGCCAAATATAGTAAAGCAAAGCAAAAAATTCAAAATAATTGTATTAGTAAAGAGTATTAGTAAATTTTTTCATAAACAATTTGAACACTTAATAAATTGATCAAATTTTTCAAAAAAGGGCCTTTCAAAACCCCGATTAGATGTCAGTAGTAAACAATTTCTAAGCGGAAGTTTATGTTTTTTTTTTTTTTTTTTTTTGTTTTTTAGAGAAATTTATAAAAGAAAGTATAAATCATCCAATGGATTTAATGTCCTTTTAAGGTCAATTATAATACTCCCCTTTTCATTCACGCACACACCCACCCATTTACCTACTCACGCAATTACAGTATACCACCTGCACGTTCAGTATACCACTTGCACCTCCATGTCAACCTACACACTGACATGAACGGTGGGTCGGCGCTGAATTCTGCACTCCAACAGAGGGTCTAAGTTGTGTTTATTATCATCACCGATCGTAATCGATGAAGAAAATTCGCTTTACATCCTGCCTCTGGTGGGATTCGAACTCGGTACCTCCCGGCCCAAGTGCCGAAGCTTTAACCACTGCGCCACTTGTACGGTAAATGTTATCTTTAAGATTTGTGAAGTAGATAGATGTATAATTTTAACGATGGATACTTACACGCTAGTAGAATGCATTAACTTTATGTACGTGTCAAGGTACAATTGAACCTTTTTGTTTTCAATCAATTTTTATTTTATTTTCACGTTGGGCTGTATGCTTGATAATTGTATATAGCCTCTGTTGACATTTTTTTCAAGTCGATTTTAAGTATGTATCATAACTAAAAAGTAGAAGAAAATTATTTAGTTAATCGCGCAAAATAAAACAATTCCCCTTAAACGGATGACAAAGGCACTTTGTAAAACTCCTTGAGCGAAGCCAAGAAAATGGGAAATAAAATAAAAAACACCCATTTATGATCAAAAAATGATCAAAACTGATTCCAAATTAAAGTGTACCCTGATTGCATTTTGTAATTGTTTCTATGTGTTCGTTACAAATTGGTGGTTTGCAAATCGAGGAGCATTTTTGAGTTTTTTGTTGAAATGATAAAGGTGACCGACAAACATAGCAGCTTCTTACATGCGTTAGTTGAAAAATGAGCTACAATTTTTGAATTTTTCGCACGATCTTCAATAGCCGGCATGGCCAATTGTTTGCGTAGATGCTGGAGAAAAATGCGTCGATTTTGTGAAGATTTGGCACTTTCGGGGTTGTTTTCACTGTAGAGTTTGTTTGCAGCGAGAGGAATTACATTCACTAGCCTGCGTGCATCTGAGCGTCTTACGTTTTGCCGTATAATGCGTCACCGTTTTATCCATTTTATCGACCCCTTCCATGCTATTGGTGGCATTGTAGTACAAAGTCATTTCTGGTTTATTTTTTGTAGCACTCGTTATATTTGTAGTGTGCATCGTCTACACCAAGGTTACAATGCGATTCTTTTTCGGAACATATGAGCAAATGTTCACTTTCCCATCGTCGCTAAACCCAAAACGGGATGAACATTCATCTGTACTTGCAAAGTGCCTACCATTGTCAAGTTCCACGATAACAATAAACGCACTAAAGGTAGTGCGGTAAAGAAATTGTCCATGGTGGCATTCCTGGCAGAGCCTTTAAATTGGAGGCACAAATCGCGTACAACTCGCTGTTCTTGATCTTTTCCCAGTTCCTTTCCCCGTGCACAATTGGCCGGTGATTGGATATAAGTTCCTTGCGTCACAAACCCAAAATTTTTTTAACCCATATTTGGATGGTTTGGATGGTATATATTGTGTGAACCGCCTCAATAGGGAAACTAGTTGCTCATCTACGGTCACACAGATTGGCATTTAACAGCAGCCATATATCACTGATAGCAGCTGCTTTATCTGAATCCAAGCGTTGAGGACGGGTGACATCGTTATCAAACCGAATAAATCGGCATATAGCACGAAATCGGCCGATTAACATGGTCGCTATATATTGGTGTTCCGAATTGCAATGATGTACACCCATTGTAATAAGCATTCAATATAGGCGTAAACACCTAGGAGGATAAATATTTTCAAGTTTTAGCAGGTTTTTCGTTATTAGCGATCCATTCTTCAAATATTTTCAGAGCTTTCCGATTTGATTCACGTACAATGATGTGCACCATCACTTTTGAAAATACACATTTAAATGTATCTACAACAAAGAAAATTTTGTTGCAGTGACTGCGGTCCCAGTTTATGACGGAAAATGTTCTGTTTTTGTATCCGAGTTACAACCGGTGGAATTTGCGTCCATACCGTACCATCTTTGGCAATAAAACTGGGAATTGAAGATACGCTTGTACCAAAAATTTCTCCTTCAGTGTCTTTATCTTCTTTTGGCTTGTATACATCCGAAACATCATTATGCAGCTCTATTTCAATATCAGATGCATCGTAAGCATCTTCAACGCCCGATAATTCATCAACACCGTGAACACTTAAATGACGTGGGGGATCCATTCGTCTTCTGAGCCTTTATCTTCATGATCCATTTCATCGCCAGTGCTTACTTCATCCAGTAAGCGAGTTAACTAAGCTTGTTGTTGATCAAAACTTAGTCTATAAAAATGTCGAAAAAAAAACAAAATACGGGGAAATGCTCGATTAGAAACTGGACGATTCAGGTTCGTCAAGCGATTAAAATCTACTGCGACTTAGTTTGGAACCAGAAAAACAAAAAAAAGTTACCTGCTCTATTATTGCATTTTGACAGTTAGTTGACAGCTTGTTGACAGCTGTAAGCTGATGACTACATAATTTTATATCATATTTATATTCACTTTTGAACTTTTTTATATCGTATTATATTCACCAAGTTTTGAAAGGCATTTTATTACCAAAAATGTCAATTGTTAGTTCGCCTATAAATGTCATTGTTTTGCTATATATATCAACACATCCACAATCTTTTTATTTTGGTTGGTTTAGGATTAATTTAGTTCCAAATTCAAACACGTGTACAAGCGTGTAAAATTTGTGCTAAACTAGTCCTAATGTTAGTTCCCCCCAAGTTCGGTCTAAATTCACATGCAATTTTTTTTTGTCAAAAATCGCTATTTCTGCTTAATTTTTTAAAACAAATCTGTTTAATGTCCTAAAACAATAACTAATTAAGTTTCCGTTTATAATGGTAATTTCCCGGACATGAATTAATCAAACATTTCATTATTTACAATATTATATGATATAATTTAAATAAGATCGATATAATCTAATAATGAGTAATAAATAAATTAGACCCGGTTATCTTAAAACATATTAAATTAAAAATTCAGGATAATTCATCAACACCGTGAACACTTAAATGACGTGGGGGATCCATTCGTCTTCTGAGCCTTTATCTTCATGATCCATTTCATCACCAGTGCTTACTTCATCCAGTAAGCGAGTTAACTAAGCTTGTTGTTGATCAAAACTTAGTCTATAAAAATGTCGAAAAAAAAACAAAATACGGGGAAATGCTCGATTAGAAACTGGACGATTCAGGTTCGTCAAGCGATTAAAATCTACTGCGACTTAGTTTGGAACCAGAAAAACAAAAAAAAAATTACCTGCTCTATTATTGCATTTTGACAGTTAGTTGACAGCTTGTTGACAGCTGTAAGCTGATGACTACATAATTTTATATCATATTTATATTCACTTATCTAAAAAAACTTGAAGTTATAAACGAAAAATAATTTTTTGTCTTTATTACCAGACTTTAAAGAATTGTTGACAGCTAAATGACAGCTGTCGATTGTCATTGTTATTGATTTGATATCATCTTTGAACTTATCAAAGTAAAAAAAAAGAAAGATAAAACATAAAAAAAAAAGTTTTTGGCTTTATTATAGCACATTGATAGCTATTTTACAGCTGCCACCTGTCAATTTTGAAAATCTAACAACAGATCTGAATTCCTCAACCTCAAAAATATAAACTTAGATAATAAAAAGAATGAAATAGGCTATTTCAAGAGTCTATACACACTGCGCATATACATAACTCCGTGGAGGATATTCGGAGCTTTAAAGCTCTGTACCGGCCAAACTATCCATTTTTGAGCTTTGTGGTCATTGAGACAATTGACCAGTATGATGAACTCTATCACATATCAAAAATTAAGCGAATTTGACCGGGACCCAATTTCCATAAGATTTGTGCGGGGGGGGTCCTTTCGATATTTCAATATATTGAAAAATTATAATAGTCTTAGTGCCATTAATGGGACAGGTTATTATCTGGAGCGTCAGAGCTTTCAATGAATTTCCAGTACATTAAAAATCGATATTTTGCAAAAAACAACCATCTATATCCTTCAGACTTTTTCCACATTTACACCATAGTTGAACAATTATATGGCCTATCAATTTGTTTTAGTGGCATTATTGGGATAGGTCTTTATCAGGAGCGCCAAAGCTTTCATTGAATTTTCAGTACATTGAAAATCGATATTTTGTCAAAAACAACCCCCTATATTCTTCAGACTTTCTCCACATTTACATCATAGTTGAGCAACTATCTGGCCTATCAAATAGTGTTTGTGACATTAATGGGAAAGGTCATTATCTGGAGCGCCAGAGCGTTCAATGAATTAAAAAATTAATATTTGACTATATTTTATTATTTTTTTACTGTGTTTCAATAATCGGCTTATATCTTTCGGCTGAACAAAATCGATCAGCATTGTCGATGTTTTTTACTTTCGGCTGGGATAGCGAATACACTATCTGCATTATTGATTTATGATCTTTCGTCTGGTATCTATCGGCTAATTTTAATAAGGTGTTTCCAGGTCAATCATAATTTCACGTAATGATGACACAAACTAGCCACCTATGTAGATAATGCGATTTGACGCCATTAGATTACTTTCTTTGGGGTTTCTTGAAAAGTAAAGTTTATGGGAATAAAAAAACAACAATTGCACAACAGAAAACAACAACATTCGGACCGAAATTGATGAACTTAATACGATCGTGGGATAATTTTGGGAGTACAGAAGCCTGTAGACGTACCCGTGGTGGTCATTTAAATAATGTCAATTTTCACATATAATTGTAATATTGTAATATTTTTACAAAAAGTTTTGAAAGGCATTTTATTACCAAAAATGTCAATTGTTAGTTCGCCTATAAATGTCATTGTTTTGCTATATTAACACATCCACAATCAATTTATTGTGGTTGGTTTAGGATTAATTTAGTTCCAAACTCAAACACGTGTACAAGCGTGTAAAATTCGTGATAAACTAGTCCTAAAGTTAGTTCTCCCCAAGTTCGGTCTAAATTCACATGCAATTTTTTTTTGTCAAAAATCGCTATTTCTGCTTAATTTTTTAAAACAAATCTGTTTAATGTCCTAAAACAATAACTAATTAAGTTTCCGTTTATAATGGTAATTTCCCGGACATGAATTCATCAAACATTTCATTATTTACAATATTATAGGATATAATTTAAATAAGATCAATATAATCTAATAATGAGTAATAAATAAATTAGACCCAGTTATCTTAAAACATATTAAACTAAAAATTCAGGCGTAAAACAAAATTTAAATTATAAAATCGGCGACTATCCTCGTCGCCGGTCAAACAATGAGGTTCGTATGTTCGATAGAAATAAATGACTAAAAATTTAAAAAAATATTAGATGTTCATTGAGAAAATTGTAAAATAACATGTTGGCACCCATTTTGAAAACGAAAAACTGAAAAATGTTGTTGCTTCTATTTTTTAAAATCTTCATTCATTTATCTTTAAAATGGGCCCTTCTCTATAATTATCGGAAAACAATTTTTCTTTGTATAGCCAACACAATTTCAAGTACGCTGTTTTTCTCAAAATTTGTCACCCTATTCCTTATCAAAAATAACAATAGAAAACTCATGTTCAAAAAAAAATCTTAATCAAATCTAGACAATCTAAACACAACACCAATAAAAATAAAACGTGACTTCCAAAAATTTGTGCGGCGACGCGTTTTTCACCATATACATACTCGTAACTAGAAAGTATGAATTTGTTGATCATTGTCGTATATAAAAACATAAACAGGTGACTTGAGAATTTTGAGCTTTTTTTCTAAACTGAAAATAAGTTTACTTTAGATAAACTTTAACAATTTACCGTTTTATTTATATTCATTTTAAAATACATAGGAGGCTGTGTATTAATTTTAATTTTTTGAGAAACGTTTTTTATTCTAGAGTTTGTTAGATTCTGCTGGAATCAAAAACATTGCGTGGTGTATCCGTGCGTATACCATACATAACTTTGACTTGAATATTAAATTGTTTTCGAGATGAAAATGATAAAAGTTTTTTTCCCAAATTTTTACCGTATTTTGCTAGGGAATAATTTTATTTATTTTATGTCATTTTGGAAAAAATAAATTAAATGGTCTGATTATATACTAAATTGATTATTTAGTATTTTATCACTTTTCTTCGAATATATGTATACAGAATTCGTGTGTAATACAAGTATCTCGTGAGACGGTATGATTTAACGACAAGGTATATACAAATTAAAGCTAATTGAATAATTTTTTTATTCATCGTTATAGACGAAATAAAAATTTTCCCAAAATAAGTTACAAAAATCTATAGAATAATGAAGAATTGCTGAACGTTGATTGATTTTCATCGTATATACCAAATCATTAAATGTGTAAATATATCGTATATAACTAAGGGATTTAAATTCCATTTCTATTACTCACTCTTATCATGGTTATAACTCTTATTCAAATAATTTGTCATGGCCCCTATACAATAACATAGAGACACCGACATCATCTCTCTATGATTATTTATATGTCTCTATAGACGAATATATATATGATTATTTATTTATGCTCTGTCATCACCAAATCAACAAAAATTCTTCTTGGTGAATTTTATACAAATGTGCCGTATAAATTGTTCATGTTGGGAAAAAAATGGGGTTTTAAAAAAATTAAGCATCAACAGCTATATTCGAAATCATGACGATGATTTACATTTTGAATAACGTTCTGTTGTGTGTTGTCTGCATATTATATGGATGGACCATCTCCACTCGTACCTATATGTATAAATACAATATATCTACATATCAAGGGTTTTTGAGATGATATAATTTTCAACATAACATACAGAATGAAAATGAAGTCCCCAAGTTCATTTTATCCCAACACAAAATAAAAATATAAAAAATCTCCTTCAAATCTTTTTCACCAATTAAAAAAAAAATTGAAAAATTCATTCATCCATATCAGATGACATTTTGTGTTATTTTCATTTATTTATTTTGATTTTTTTTTTTTTTTTACTTTTCAAACACGATAACATAAGCAATTGAATTATGAGATTGTTTTTCTCAAATACTGACGAAGGTTATCGTTATCCTTTCGACAGGATAAAATGTAGAGTATATCTAGAGCGCACTATATACTGAAATGAAAATAAGATGGCAAGGCAAAATAAGAAAAATACAAATTGAATTTTCTGAAATATCGACTTGGATAAATGATTAATAAATAAAATCGAGGACATATCTTCCAGTGAAATTACCATTCGTTTATTTTTGTATTTGCGTCCAAACCGTTCACGGCACACGAGATGATACGAATTGGTTGCGGCTTTTGTTAATGATATTGCATTTTGAAATGAAATGAAGTTTGGAAAGTACCAGGAATATCATAAAAAAAATTTATAATCATAAATCACTAAAAGGTATTTTATCTAAACTAAGAAGATTAAATTTTTGATATTAATTTTTTATTCAATTTATGAGTACGTCTCATAAATAATATGTTCCATTCTTCTATTCCCAAAACACTTAAAGCATTTTTATTCAAAAATAAGCTTTTACCTATAACTAATAGACTTTTCTTTCACAAAATAAAACTTCCTGTAGATTAGTTTCAAATTTCAAAAAAAAAAAAAATTTCAAAGTATTATTAAAAAGTTCTGATTGTAAAGATAAAACTAATACTCAGAAGTTCGTTCCAATATACAAAATGGAGTTTATCAAAAATTAATAGAAGGATATACTCGTGCAATTTACAAACTTTTCATATTTTAAAATTCTGTATCTAAAAAAAATTGTTGTTCTTTTGACCTGTTTAGTAGACATAGTGGGCTTACCATAATTTACCTAACGTTTTCAATGGAAGTACAGCGAGCAGTTATCTTGTGCATCAGTTGGGTATTCGGGTGTGTACACCTACTCAAACACTGGACATTTTTTTTATTTCATAGTTTTTTAAATACTAGTTAAACAAATGGCCGCGGACTTGTATAAACACAGGATGTTCTTAAAATTAAAAACGTGCTTATAGCCCACGACTATGAGCTTCCACAGGATTGAATTTTTTCTTAAAAATTCCTAAGTAAAAATATTGTATTATTCTCCTACTCTATTATTCTCCTATTCCTAAGTGATTATACAGCCAAATAAAAAATATTTAGGTGAAACTACATTTTAAGTAAAAAATATTTGGAAAAAATAGGTAAGGGAAATAGTTCGTTGCGTTTTTTGGGTGTCATTGAAACAAAGAATTTTCTTATTTCAAATGAACTTTAGCGAGGATATAAGATTTGGATACGAGCAGATTCAACTGGCTATGTATGTCAATTTGTAATATACACCGGCAAAATAAACGATACAAAGAATTTGGCATCTTACAAAATGTATTGTAGGAAAATATAACAAGATTTATTTCGACAACTTTTTCAATTCTGTGCCAGTTCAAAACTACTTGTTGGATAATGGAATGTGTTAACACAAAAAAAGAATGTCAGAATTGATCAGTGATAAAACATTGAAACGAGGGGATTGTGACTGGCGAGTATCATTAAGTAGATTAGTTCACGTAAAATGGATTGATAAAAATCCGTTTTGTTTCTAGGAAATTTCCACAACCCTACCGAAATGCAATCTGTAGAAAATATATCGTGCCCGAGCATGGTCAAGGATTATAATCGCAATATGGGGTACGTGGATGAATCCGATCTGCTAAAATTATTATACGAAATAGACCGAAAATCACATAAGGGGTGGCATCGAATTTTCTTTTATTTGTAGATGCGTGTGTTGTTAATGCCACATACTATTTCAAGAAAAGTTGAAGTCATAAAGGAATTTCGACTTTTTTCGCTACAGGATTAATTGGTGCAAACCAAAATATGTCGTTGGGTAAGCGGGTTCCAAAAAAAGTCGAGACTCGAAGAAAAAAAAAGTTGCATTGGAAGTGCGCTATGATAAGAACGCTTGCATGCCCAAAACTTCTACTTCTGTAAAATGCGCTCAATGTAGTACTCGAGACGAACTTTCACATGACCATGTGGAAATGATCTACGTGCGATATCGGATTATGACTGAATGATAAAAGAAATTGCTTTGCTGCTTACCATACGGTATAAACTTTTGAAATAAATTTAAATTAACTTCGCCAAGTTTCCAGTGGTCTGTTCTACATACCACCTCCCCATTACTCCCCAGTATGATTTTTTTTTATTTTGTTTTGTCCTAATGAATTAAATTAATAAATATATTTTTCCAATTAAATTAATTTTTATTTTAATAGCTGACCTTAGTTTTGATACCGTTTGGGAAGCTTCACTTATCTTATTCATTTTTCATCACCAGTAATCATTCGCTTTAAAAGTGACTCGATTTTATTCCGTTTCAGCAGCGTTTCGGAAATAGAAATCCGGTCCATTAAATTTTTAACTGTTAATTCATGTGGTACCCAAACGTCAAACTTTTTTTTGTATCCAGCCATTTTCAAATGGTTTAAAATTGTTTTGTGATCAAAATTTAGTTCTTTACCAATTGCATGGCTCCTTGTATGCCGGTCATCTTCAATTGTCTGCATGATTTCAGCGACTTTTTCAGTTGTTGGTCGTCCAGAGCGACAATCAGAATCTTTGACATCCATATTTCCAGAAAGAAAACGAGCAAACCTTTTCTTTGCTGCTGATTTTGATAGAGCACCTTCTCCATAAACAGTTTACATTTTTTCTACTTTTTAGAGCCTTTAAATATATAAGCGTGGTTTTTTAAAAAGTTGTTTTTAATATATTTTATTACTCATTTATTTCTATTGAACTTATGAACCTCAGTGTTTGACTGCCGACGAGGACAGTCGTCGATTTCATAATTTGAATTATGTTTTATGCCAGATTTTTAATTTAATATGTTTTTTAAAATATTCTCCATGAAAATCAATACTCCGATTGAGGTACATGGGAAACATCCATTTTGAACGCATTAACCGCTTCTTCAAGTGCCGAAAATTGGTTTTTGTTTTTGATTTGAGGAAATTAAAAGATGTAATTGGGTGCCAAATGAGAAGGCTCCGCCATATAGCCTTCTCATTTGGCTTAATTTGATGTTTTGATCGCTCAAATATTCAGTTGTGTGTGCCTATGTGTGAGGGCTTGAATTATCGTAGTGGGGAATCATCAGTCGTTGGCGGTTGATTCTCCTTATTTTGTCTCCCGCGAACAACTTTTGTTGGATATGAACCATATTGGAACACCCATGCCGTCGACTGCTGTTTGGTCTCGGGTTCATGCAAATGTCACATGTTTTAAAGCACCGCATTCATATTTTTTGAGCATTTCTTTTGCCCAATTAACACGAGTCTTTTTGTGAGCATTGAGTGGAATCCAACGAAAACAAACCATTTTGACGGCCAAATGTTCATGCAACTTTCAATTTAAGATGGTCTCACTAATGCCCAAGGATGCCTCAATCTTACGAAAAGTCACATTACGATCTTGCAGTTTCAATTCATGCACAGTATCAATTTTTTCGGTCCCGGTTTACAAAATCCCGGTTTTCAAAATCCCGGTTTTCAGAATCCCGGTTTTGTATAAAAAAAACCCGATTTTTGGAAAATCCCGGTTAGAATTTTTAATATTTGGCATGTAGGGAAATGGGACTATTAAATGATTTTTTAACAAAATTCAAAAATGTGTTTGCGATAAAGTTCTAGAAAATGGCCAATAAGGATGGGATTTGGATGGAGGGCTAAGTGCTTGTGAGATTTATCGAAGCAGCCGGCCTCTGCAAGTATTGCATTTCAAAATATTGTTTTTTTTTATTAATCTTGGCTATAAATAAAATGTTGTAATTACAAAACTTTATTAACTATTTTGTGCAATTAGAACTAGAAGAACAGAAAACCGGGATTTTGAAAACCGTGATTTTAAAAATCGGGATTTTGAAAACTGGGATTTTGAAACCAGGATTTTGAAAAGCAGGATTTCGTAGTACACCAATTATTTTGCGTTTTTTTGATCTCATTTTAAACTTAGTTCGCCTAAATGTACGCTTTTCTCGTGCGTAATTACTAAAACGCACAAACACATAATTTTCGCCTTGGATTTTTTTAAGAAATTATTTGTTATTGTTTTTACCCCCACTGGTGAGAAATTTTAAAATGATATTCCCAACAGTAATGGCTAGGTGGGAGACGCTGTTTTAAGCACTGAATATGGTAACTTCTTTACGGATAGTTCAAAGATAGACGGTGAGGTTGGAAATGGAGTGATCTGAGACTAATATCAATTTCCACTACGTTGAAATGAGCCCAGAATTGTCTCTCATTTATTGAAGAGATGGCAAATCAGCTCATAAAACCACTTAATTGAGTAAATAATCAGGAGAATTAGTAGAATACGTAGACATTAGACAGGCATTGTAGATTACAGTGTTTTTGTTGTTGTCTATAACGCATTTGATCTTTTCAGCCTATAAGTGATTCGCCCACGCTCAGACATGCAATTGCCCGAGTGGTTGTTCCGAAACCGCACGCTCGAACCAAACCAGACAGCAGCTCGCAAACATGTTCACACAATTTATATTCTCGGTATCTTGAAATAAATAAACATTTTTACAGTAAATTATTAATCGTTATGTAATATAAACTATTGGATTTTGCCACAATCAATTTAATGAATATTAGGAAGTTTTGCCACACCAAAACTTCCTAATGTTCATTAAATATAGAAGCAGCGTTATAGTTTCATTTTCGAAATAATGTCGACCCATGATGCATTTGACGCATAAGTCACACCATACAGCAACATGAGAAAAATAGAATGGTTGCTCAACTACTGCGCTTGGATTTTCAGAAGCCCAAATGCGATAATTTTGTTTGTTTACGTATAGCCTCACAAAATAAATGAACTTCATTAACATAGAAAAAATATTTTGTTTTAAACCAGCCATCATCTCGTTCCATGATCTAACAGTCATTCAATTCGGACGTGTTTTTCATTATTTTATAAATTTTAATTTTTTAAATTGTTTTTGTAAAATTCTTGATCTATTAAAAATTTAAAATATGTGTGAAAATTGCTGCATTTGCAAGGCTGATGGTGTGTTTGATATTCTTTTTTGTCTGTAAAGGAATTTTTTGTGATCATATAGCGCATTATACATGGGTTAGCATTAAATCTAGATCATTAACTACCTTTAAGAATGCCATTATAATGCCATTATAAATGCAAACGGGGCTTCATGGGTCTGCCCAGATTGTGATCGAAATATGCATGATCTATTTCATAAAATCGAGGTACTTTCGAATAAAATCGATAAGTTAGATTCTGTGTTAAGCCCCCAATTAAATAATATACCACTAAATCGTGATATAGTGACCACTGATAACCATGTCAGCTCAATACCTTGCAAATATAACGTTTAACATGTCAACAAATTTTGAAAGAGTTTTATCGTCTCATTGGTCTTTGGTGAGCCATCCTAATTTTTAATTCATCAGTTTGGTTTTGATGACGATCACCTAGTTAAATATTGTGAGTCCACAATATTTGGCACTGAAATTATGCTCGATCTACAGACATATTCAAATTTACAACACATCTATGCAATAGACAACATCAAGCGATCTATTGTTATTGGTGACCATGGTGTTCCAGGCCGTGGAAAATTTACATGGATCATAAACAATCACAAACTAGGCTATAATCTTGTCTTATGTGCCACTAAGGAAGGTTTTGCTGATCTCAAATCAAGGAATTTGGAGATGGATGCGTGGGTCGGATGATATATCCGCCTTTATATTAAAAAGGTTTGCGAGTAGTTTCACAAATCCACTCTGCAAACTTTTCAACCAATCGATAACCACAGTCGTGTTTCCTGATAAATGGAAAATAACACCTATCTTTAAATCGGGTAAGAGAGAGGATGTCTCATGCTACAGAGGAATTTCAATATCTTCGTCAATTCGTCACGTCTTCGGAAGATCGACATCTACCAATCTGGTCGAATTTACCTATAAAGAGTTAAATGGGATAGAAAATCATCATCATGTAGATGTAGTGTATACAGATTTTAGCTAGGCGTGTGACTCTATATGCCACCTAAGGTACTCTAAAACTGCGCGAAATCGAGTTTTCAACAGAACTTTTTAATTGGTACAAACCGTATCTGACAAACGTTTATATTTTACTTTTTGTTAAATTTGAAATCATAATTGCAATGTACTAAATCGATTTCATTTAATATTTAAATAAATATTTGAAATTTATAAGGAAGTCGCCATGTAGTAGTTGTGAACCAGGTATTGTCGTGAAATCGATAAACACGGGTTCCTGCAACACTTTCTCTCGCTAGAGCAATATTTTCGGTTGAACGACTAGCACGAGGACATATTCGGCATGTTTGATACTGACCCAAAGGATTGAAATTGTTTTACTAAATTTCAATACCAGGCTGAGATGGGAGATTCTGTTTACCAACACTAACATGAGATTTCACGAAATGTTGTTTTTACAGATCCACAATTTGCAAAATAGGTTTAAAAATGAATTTGAATTCACTTTAGTAAATGATCAACTTTGAACTTTTAATTTATAAAAAAAACTGAACAACGAAACTTTTAAAATAGCTAATTTTTTACTATATTCGCAAAAAGTTCTGATAAGAAGACTGAGAAAAACGCAAATGGGGATTTTTTAAAAAAAAAAAAATTGGTTCTTTTACAGCCCAAACAATTTTCGAATTTATTGATCGGGTTGAAACTACATACTTAAGCTTTCTCCATAAATTGGAATCCCAATTGTGTTATTGCCGAGAGTGGTCCATCTCAAATATTTTGAAAAGTATCTCAATTATGAGGAAATGGATTATGAATTAAAATATTCTAAATTAAATTAGAAGCAATCAATATCGATTTAGACAAACTACTTTCCAAGTTTTCGTTTTTTTGAGGTTTTGATGTTCAGAAGAATGTTTTATGATGACATTCTATAGCGTTATGACAAAATTACGTGAGTAAAGACCAAGCGTAACAATTCTGCTGGACGTATAAAATCAATTCAGGAGCAAATTCTGTTAATTGCTTTAAAGCGACTCCATCACGCTCCTAATTATGTGCTACCACCGTATTAAGGCTGCTGTTTGTTATAAAATATTAAAACCATTTTCCGTCGGTGTTCTTATTCGGTCACTACAGATACCGAGGCTTTGAAATCGATCTGCACTGATCAAACTCTGTTATGTCGGGCCCGATTTTTACAAATTTACTGTTGGCTATAACATCTAATAATTCAGACAACTAATTCAATCTAGTTTATAATAGTGCATGATAAAGAACCCTACTAAAAAATATTAAAGCCATTCTTCATGATTTCGTATAACATCCCGAAATTAAATCACGCAGTAAAATTTTTGGTTTCCCTATTAAATCTCCCGAAAAAATGTTTAATTGTTATTTATTAAGTTACTTTGGACATCAATTACACGGTTAACTCTGCTCAAGTAGGGCGCACACATTTATTTTATTTCAATTATTTATACTTTTCCAGAATATAAATGTTTTCCATGGTGTTTTATGCTCGTTTGTTGTTACACCACAAAAGTTTAAAAAATAAAAATTCTTTCAAAATTTTACATTTTTCCCGTTTTGTATTTTATGAAGGTATATAACAAAACAGAGTTTGTACATGTTTCAATATTATATAGCAACGTGTTTAAGTATTATATTTAGAATCTTTACATAAATTCATGGTATAATGTAACATTGCACAATCCAAATGAAGGGTATATTAATTTCACACATAGAGCACAGCGCAGAGCGCACAAAACAATAAAATATATTTACCCTTCTAAATATTAGACAGGAAAAACAGAAAAGTAAATGTATAAAATAAGACGAAAAATCTCTCTTGGATATGCGGTGAGGCACGGTACAAGAAGAAGCAAAATACGAAAATATGTTTAACCCTCTGAGATTAAATAAAAACAAGCAAAAATTTATAAAAATTAAAAATAACGTAAAAAACAAAACAATTTGTACTAAAATACATAAGTTGACTGCCGTAGAGAGGAAACATACAAAAAAAAAAAAACGTATTCTGCATGAACATGAGTGGGTGGGGTGGTGTTGGATTTTCCTTTACGTTTGTTTTGTTTTAACTTAACATCTATCCTAGGTCTAATGATAAATTAGTTCTTATTATTATGATTATTTTTATTTTGTTGTTGCTATTATTATTATGTTTTTTGGATCGTTGTTGTTTTTCATGTATTTTCGAGATAAACTTTGTTCGTGCTCTAATTAAAGAAGGAAAAATCTTAACAAAAAAAATATTATATATTTTCCAGTTTTCCTGTGTTCAAAAATATTTCGCTCTTGTATATTAAAATTATTTCAATTACAATTTTTTCCGTTTTTCATCTGTTTTATGTGTGTAGCAGCTCGAGAGCTTTTCTGTACATATTTACGACGGGAGCTTTATTATGAAATAATAGACCACTTCATAGGAATTGTATTGTTTATATATATGTGTGTGTGTGTGTGTGTGTGTGTGTGTGTGTGTGTGTGTGTGTGAGCGGGTCTTTATTGTTTTATCCCATTTTGAATATGTATGTATTCAGTCTATGTGTTGTATATCTTTATTAATGACGGGAAAACTTTTTTATTTCTATTTTTTTTTAGGTCAATCGTGAAACAGTGTATAATATAATCAACTACAATTTAAAAAAATAAAAAAATGATAACAAAAACAATGGAAAAAATTGAACGATTAAATTTATAAAGTTATCGATAGTCTTCTTAATTACTTTGGCTAGATTTAGAATGGACTAAGAACTTATATTTTATCTAATTATAAATTAATTGATTCGATTTCTTTTACTCGCCACTCCGACAATATTTATTTTCATAATATGTGATGCACAAATACACACTCACAACTACGCATACTCCTACTACACAATTTGTAAGATTAAAATCTAGAATACAACAACATCAAACCGTAAAAAACAGTAAACGTTCTAAAAATTATTCAAGAAGATTTATTTTTATTGTTTGTGCGTTGCTTTGTTAAGCTTTTACTTTAACTTTAATTTAAATTACTGAACAAAAACAAAGTACGACAAAAATACAAATTCAAGAATTTATCAGATAGAGTCGCAGGTAAAATAAAAATTACCTAATTAGGTTCATTTTTTATTTGGAATGAAAAATAATGTAGAGGCAAAAAATTGAAATACTTTAAAGAACACGCTCAGGGAAACCTTAAATCTAATTGTGTACAACAATTTAATTTTTTTTCTAAAATTACACCAAAAAATTTGTAATTTTTTTGACTTTTATATTTATTGAGTTTTAAAGTAATTGTAACAATGATATTTATGCGGCGTGCTATCATATTAAATTGAATGTTTTGGGAATTTAGAAAATGTGTGCAGCTTTTCATAAAAAATATATGATTATGATCTCAAGATCAAGTACTTCCCTTTAAAAGATGTTGTTCAATTGACAATTTTTGTTCTGTGTATTTTAACATTTCTTTCTCTTGTTTATACCAAGTCTTGAACTTTGAAAGCGACCATTCTTAAACTATTGTTCTTTACGATAGTGTGTAGTCTAACAAACTGGCTTTGAGAATGCAATAATAAGAATTTTAATAATCAAAGAAGAGAAAGCAAAAAATTTTAATACTACCCTTTAAAGCTAAAAACAGAACAAGAACGAAGGCGGCGAGCGAAATCGCCTGTCATATTACAAAACACAGAAAACATGCAATACAGACAAAACCATCGACGCAGGCGACGACGATTTTTTCGTTGAAATAAATTTAGAGTCTATTTCTATTTTTGTCACCCAAAGACGAAACAAAGCACACTTAGTTAATGGGGTTTGACATTTGTGAGCTTCTTGAGAATTAAATTTCGGGAATCATAAAATGGTTGACATGTGTTTTAAGACCCCTCCGAATGGTGTATTTACAATTTACAACCACTAGTAGCAGAGCCATTCATGATTTTAAAGAGCTGCAATATTAAAATGAGGCTTTAAATAGAGGGGAAGCTTTTATTGAGTTACTATAAGAAACCGTGGTAATTGAAAATTTTTTGAACATAAATTTATAAATAAAAAATACACAAATCATCTAAATTTTAGTTTTATATTTTTATTAAAATATTCAACACACCACACCACACATTTGAAAATCAGCCATCGTAGTGTCATATTTAATTATTAAATTTAAATTAAAGCGGATCATAAATTTACTCATTTAAACATGCTCATTCCGTTTAGTTATGTAGGTTAGTAAAGTAAGTTAATAAAGAGAGCTGCCGCTGCTTCCTCTTACATCCAATTTAAAATTTAGTTTTATAAAAATTTAACTTCTTTAGTAAATTCTGGTGAATTTAATAGCAATCTAAACGATCACATTTATAACAAAACTAAGGAGAAAACGTGAGCTAAAATGAGATTTTACTTGATTATTTTTCAGCAAAATTTATTAATTTTTTTTTTTAATGTTAACTATGTAATCTGTTTTGGGACTCAAGGCTAATCCTGATCTTCCGCGGTTATGCTTTTTACGTCCTTACTTTACGCCTCCCGGTTAACTCGAGGACGTACGGCTATAGGACCGATTTAAGACCATCTGCACATTGCAAGCTGAGACGGCTGAATTTTTCAAATCAGAAATCTCATCCGTTTGAAACTGATTAATGTGATTCAAGCACATAATCCATCTCTCTCTCTCTCTCTCTAGCTTTTACATCCCATGAAGGGATTTTGCCGCCCGCTTTATGGTTCTCAATCCATCTCGGTCCATCGCTCTGGTCCTGCAATTTCGACATCCTAATACGAATAGGTCTGGTTCGACGTCGTCACGCCAGCGCAGTTGGGGTCTTTCTCTACGACGACAAGCCTTCCATCTATAAGTCAAAAATTCAAAATTTATTTACTAGAAATTTATACAACGTCTGACAAAACTTAAATTTTGTTGCAAAACCGAGCTTTCTGTAAATTCGATGATGTGTTTTGGGTTTGGTGTGGGAATTTGGAATTTCGTGGATGAGGGTTTGTATGGGTGGTGTGCGTGTGTTGGAGTGGGTATGGAGGTGTTAAAGAGCGGTGATATGGGTGGTGCGGTATAGGGTGGTGCGGTATAGGGCGGGAGTGGTAGTGATGTGTAGGTGTGGTAGTTTGTGTTTATTTTTGTGGAAAATCTATTTTCTTATCATTTATAGGCAACAAAAATGCTTATAGAGTTCGGCTGCAAACCTTTTCCTTCTTTTTTTATTTAGTTTTGATTTCATAATATTGATCTTATTTTTCATTATATTTCTCCACTTATATAAACTATTATTTATATGCATAACATTTGTATATTAAATTAGGTTGCAAATATTGGACCTAACAAAATAAAACAAACATTTTTTTTAATTTTTACACTTCTTATAATTAATCCAGATATTAACTTCTTACACCAACTAAAATATTAAAAAATACAAAGTAGATCATTGAATTTACACAAGCAGGTTGCACATTTAAAATAAAACAAAATTGGATTATACTAACAAAATATCGCAAATGGATTGCCTTTCATAATAGGAGTAGATTCTATTCCATAAACATAAAACATTATTTAATTTTTTTCTTGTATTTAATCTTATTCCCAAATACCTATTATTTAAAACTTTTAAGGTGTTCATGCCATGCGTAATGTGTACGCCCCGCCCGGGATTTTGTAAAACTTATCTACTACGAAATTAAAAAAATGGGCATGCGCCGGATCTTAGTGTATTTGAAATAAAAATGTAGCTTCAAGAAAAAGACCATATCATCATCCACTTTGGTACCAAAATATGATATTGCCTTTTTATTTGCACGAAAGGCAATAAATTGAGAATGACATGTGCATTTGTTAACTATTTCAGCTTCGGGTGATGTTAACGGACAAAAAACAATCAATCTTTCCACTAATCTAATGTCGACAATAGAACTTGGACCGCTCTTTAGTATTTACTAACGGCACAAGGCTCAACAGTTTAAGATAATGATGAATATCCAAACTTCATTCTAAAAATAAAAATAAATGAAGTTATATATTTATATATATGTATATACGTGGGAGAGTTCTAGATTAACCTATCTTCTAACTATTAATTTTTGTAATTTTCATATAAAAACGAAAGCGGGTTTTACCTTCTTTTAAAATACAAATGGCAAAAACGGTTTTAAAAAAATTTCACATGATTGATAAAAATAATTATTCATCTAACATAAAATTAAAAATTAAATAATTCGATTACCATTTTGCAACATTTTCAATCGAGAATGCATTTATCACAAATACCAACTTGTCTGGAATAACCCATTAGTAAAAATGTAGATAAATGCCAACTCAGTAATTGAAAATGAGGCATCTGAATCAATAATTGAATTCTAAATAATAATAGTAAGTCAGTGGTAAAATTTTTTGTTTACTTCTCAAACCAATAATAATAGCCATTTCGAATAATACGTTTTAAATTTAGAAATTCAATAAATTTAAAAATTCCATTAAAAAGAAACCGAACTTATTCAATAAATTTTATCATAATTTTGAATTTTACACTGCCTACTTGTATATTATAAATTGTATTTATAATGAAACATACCACACCTCCCAATTAATACGATAAGTCGAACAACAAGTCAAAAACATTAGCTTTACAGTAGACGGTTTTTCTTACCTTTCGAAAAATATTAGATGCAGATACAAAGTTTTGTTATTGTACATTTAGATATATAAAAAACCTCTACTGTAAAGTTAATGTTTTCGACCTGTCGTAGTATAAATTGGGAGGTAGGATATGTTACACATTTTCTTTTAACTTATCACAAATCGCAAAATCCTCGTAGTTAAAAATATCACCGTTATATGAAAACACTTTTAATAGTTTTGCAGTGTTGCGATACACAAAATTAATTATCATTTCTAAAATCAAGCACTCCACTTTACTTTTAACTGCAAAATTTCACACAATATTTTTATACAGGATGCCACACTCACTTGTCGCCTTTCGTGTACTGTAAATATTCAGATCAATTTTAGTAGAATTTATAAAAATCAAGGTTAAACTATCTTTTTCTGTATTATATACGAAATACAAACGATAAGGCAAATTTAATTAAATGTCTATAAAATGAATAAAATTTATCCTTTTTTAACTAAAACACTTTTTATTCCTTTTACGCAAAAAAAAATAAAAATAAAAATTTTTCTAAAAAATTTTATATATGTAGTAGAAACGAAATTCCTAGAAAATTTTCAAAATTTATTCTAAAAAGTATAATAAAGATCACTATTTTTATAACACACAGGTAGCCCACGATCTAAGGAAAGTTAGCACATTCAGGGATGGGCGGGTAGATTACGTAAGGTAATCTACGTAGTTGTCGACACGTAATCTAGCACGTAGATTACATGCCGATTTTTTGCTTTTCAGACGTCGACAACGTAGACAACGTCGACAACTTAGAAAATGATATTAAAAATTAAATTTTTAATTATTTTACGTTAACCGCACTATTAAGATTGATGAATAATAACTTAAATTTAATTCTAACATTTTTACAAGCATTTTTAAATTAAAAATAAATTTAAAATCTCTGAACTAGAGGCATCTATCTATCTATCTAAAACTTATGAATATTTCAATAGATTATATGCTTTGCGCGCCATCTTTTATCAAATAGATATATTCTTTTGTGTTTTACTAACACAATTGTGTGGGTACGGCAAAAGTACCATGTTAAAAAATTATTATGATGTTTTACTCGCACATTTGTGTGATTTGGACTTTAATAGATCCATTTTTTGTTTTTGGTTGAAAAGGGATATGTAAACGAATAATTTATCTTATTCGAAGATACTACAATAAGGCAAAATTAAATAAAAAGCCAGCATAAATCATAAATTAACTAATTATTCGTCGCGTAGTTATAGTAGAAGCTTCAAAATTTCATTCGAACGAAATCACGATAGACTCAAATTTTGTTCAAATCCGCCAATATAATATGGCTTTTTTCGATTGTCAAAGAATTTATTTCGATAATGGATAATTATTAGTTTATTACACAATTTATGATACAAATGTTAGGCACAGTGTGTTTTAATGATTCACAAATACAATCGCAGTAGTAAAGGCAATTTATACTGAGTTTTATTATAAGTTTCGATAGATGGCGTAAATAAATTTTTCAAGTAGTTCTCGACGTTGTCGACGTAGTTGACGTTGTCGACGAGTTGTCGACGTAGTTGACGTTGTCGACGAGTTGTCGACGTAGTTGACGTTGTCGACGAGTTGTCGACGTTATCGACGTTTTCGACGAGTTGTCGACGAAAGCATGTAAAAACTAGTAGTCGACGCGTAATCGCCCATCCCTGAGCACATTACTTTTCCAGAAGGAAAATTATACAATTTCCGCAAGATGGTGACTAAATTATCGATAATCATAAAGTACTACAATGCTACATAGATAGCATTAAGCGCTAAAAGTTTTCGTATAAATCTTGGAACAAAGAAGCTACGAAGAAAGCCAATCAAAGCTTTGAAGACGGAAAGTTCGGTTGTTGGTGCTCAAAAAATGTTAAATGAATAGTAAAAGTCAAGCGATACAGATTAGTTTAAAGCCAATAGACTTAACTTTTACAAAATAACAGAACCAGTCGATTAATGTGTATCGCACCTTAGTTTTGTAGCATAGCTTAAGTAGTTAGGCATGAACCACCGAAGATATAAATCCAAATACGTGTATTCCAGAATCAGAGAAATACTTCACTAGAAGAACATGTCTGCAATTTGGGTTTTATAAAATAAGCTACACGTATCAAATATTTAAAACATTATAAAAGCTTTCGAGTAAACTCTAATTTTCCGTCGGGCCAGTTTATCCAAAAATTCTTTGGAGCCTCCTAATTAAATTAAAGCGCAACAGAAAACGAAATGCTTGTGAATAATTTCGTAAAATATTAACCGTTGAAACGCGCATCAACTGAAACTTATGGCACATTGACACTTTTTTTAATAAAACTACAGTGTTAAAGTCCAAATTCATACATTTTAGGATTAAACATGAATAAATAATTATAAATAGTTTATTTGCGGGTAATAATTGTTTTTTTTTTATTAACTAAAGTGAATGATACTGTTTTGAGTTGGTAATAGTAAGGGCTTACAATGACTAATAGAGCAGTACCAGCATTATGGTAGTATTAGCGCAAATGACCAAGTTCCATATGGCCCATATAAGAATATCATAAAATCGAGCCATTCTCGCGTAACGCAAAAGAAAGCTTACAAATATTAACTTTAATGTTTGCCGTTCGACTACAAGATGGAAACAAAAAATATTTTTTTTTGCATTTATTCTAAATAATCTAAAATCTGTAAACTATAAAATCGCGCACGTTATTGCATTACGTTTAAGTTAAGAAATATAAAAATTAAAAACAAAAATACATATAATGTTTGCCGCTGTCTAAGTTTTAAATAAAAGAATAAAATTTAATTAAACAAAAAGTATAAATTTGGTACAAAAATATTATGAGAAATGCTAAATCACTAAACTTAAATTTTAGGTGTCGAAAAAGAATAAATTTAAATAAACATTTTGGATTTAAAATCTTTAATTTTTTGTCGCTATTGTTTTCTAAATTTATAGTTAGCGACATCTTTTGATTGGTTTAGTAATTGCGAAAAGCTTTATAAAATAACTTTTTTTTTATTTTATGAAGTTCGGTTTTATACATACTGCAGGATGAAACGAATTAGTTGCGATAAACAATCAAATTTTTAACAAGTAACGATTTTTAACAAGTAACGAAACAGTTTTGTTTTCTAAATTTGTTCATCAACAATGTTGAAACAGAATTTAAAACACAATAACTCTCATATTACATACATTGCAACTCCGAAAGCATTTTTTAACGAACATTGGTTTTGGAAAAATAAGGCTAACATTTTTGATGGAACACTATATCCTAATTTCTTATTTTCTTCTCTCAAAAACAAATTCTTGTTTCTACAAAAAAAAATGTGTGAGACTAATTTACATGTTTTTGCGTTAACTAGACTTAATTTTAAAATGTGCTTTTCCTGAATATTGAAATAACCATTCAAATTGAAAATTCAAACGAAGCATTTATGTTTTTATATACAAAAAGCTTTTATATACAAAAATATGTCGGCCATATTTTTTATCTTACTACAAAAATTAAAAACTGAATATTGCTCAATTTCTTATAAAATTTGACGGTGAGAATAAACGAATACAATATATTCTAAAAGTAAAAAAAAATCAAAAATAACAAAAATAAAAACACTTTTAGGTTGCTTGCTTCATAAAATGTCAAAAAATACGTCAAAATGTTATACACTTATCGCTTAAGTGTGAATTTCGTTTTAATCGTAACATATAAGACAAAAAATATCAACCAATCAGATCGATTATTATTGATGTCTGTCAGACAAAATTTCTACATGAATCACCACCTTAAGACAATTTATTTTTGTTTTCAATTTATTCACTTATACACTGTGCGAAATAGGTATATGGGACAGGTATTTTTATTTGTTCTTTTATAAACAAAGTTTTATTTTATTTTCGGTTTCAAATCGGTTAGTTATCATTGCGCCTACATCGTTATGTATATAGCAGTTTATTCCAATTGGTCGAATTCATTTATTTTATTCATTAATAACAAAAAGTGCATTTTAGTAGTTTGAATGACTTCCATTGTTGTTAATAACATCCATCAATAGTTGTGGCATTAAATTTATTGACGTTTGGAGACCAGAAATATCAATTTTTGCCCATTCGTCTTGGAATGACTTTCTTAAGCTTAGCTAAAGTAGTAAATAGACGTCCATTTTTGTAGACTCCCTACTAATCGACTATCGTCTAATAACTGCACATTCATCTCCACATTAATTTTATGGGAAACAAAATAAATTGGGGTCTTGCTCCGATAGCTTTTGCCTCACCATTGAAAGTTGCGTGAATGACGTGGCATTCGTCTGGTCCGTCAAAATTTTTTTATCCGAAACAAATATTCGTCGCCACTTTTCATCGAAAAATATTAATTTCTCCAAACTCTATTCTCGCTGATTTATGGCATGGCAGAAGTTTAGGTTTACGTACCCTTCGTAACATTCTCTTTTAAAATCTGTTGTATTCTTTGTTTAGTGACGTTCAGATGCGTCAGGGTTTATTTGGGATGGGCTCATATTTTCAATAACTGCAACATGACTTATTTTCCTTTTCTGTGCCATATGTTTGGGGATTTTTTATAAAGTGTTAGATTGTATTTTTATTTCCCCGTAGTTTTGTGGCTATATCTGACAAATGGTAGCGCCAGATTTCCTTAAGCATTCAATCCTTGCTCGTTCATCGGTCGATAGTTGCGTTCGATAATTTTAGGCTGTTTAGTTGCCTTATTAAAATTGTCCACTCGTTTTAAATAAAACATTAGGCTTTTCAATTTCAAAGCTACCAAATCGATTATAGCACCAAAGCCGAAATGAGAACGCAAAACCACAGCTACAGCACCAAAACCGAAAATCATACTAAAACCCAAACTAGATCATAAAACAAGGTTAATTGACAAACAAATAATTTTAAGCTCTTCATGGCCTGTTCTTCGGGATTTTACAGAGAGGGAGAAAGAGAGAGGGAGAGAGAGATCGAGAGATATGCGACATCATCATAACGATTGCTTTGAGTTAATAAAACTTTGAGTGGCCGAATGGGTACAACATATAAAAGAAGATTGTATACACTTCATTTATCAGCATGGTATCCCTTCTAGCAGCTTTGGGACCTGGCTAGGATTCAACGAACTTATCAACCATTAATATGAAAATAAATTTAATAATGTAACCTCATTCAGGCGGCCAAATCCCTACATGGGATGTAATGGCAGCTATAAAAATATAAAAATGAATTCCCAATTAATAAGAATGTTGGGCTCTACTCGATCCTGATCTCGGTTTGCGTTATATTTTTTTAAAGCTAGCAGAACTTAAACTGAATATTCAATTTACTATAGTATATCCGAAATTTCAAAACAAAACAAAATTTAGACTCAATGTATCTCCAAATGTCATTTTAAGGCTCCACTGGCTCATTACTAAGCTTAAGGTTATTTCATTTAAAGCTATCAAATCAACCACCAAAACTGAAAGTAGAACACAAGTGATAAATCTTCGACACATAAGTAATTTTGCGTAAGAACGCAAAACAAGAACTATTGACATACAAATACTGTATGCACCGCTCAGTATGGCTTAATAAAATTGTTAATAAAATATTTTAGGGCCCACTCGTTTTTGACCATGGTTCAGATTATTTTAGTTAAAAGCAGCAGAATCCACATCGAAATTTGGACAAAAGCATAAATTAGAAAACAAACAAGTTCTTCTGACATTCAATTAATTTTATGCTCGTTTTGGCGATTTAAAAAGCATTCGATTAGGTAATAATGGCCCTAAAAATATTTATCTGTCGTACTTTTTACACTATTTGTCATAGGCACTTGGCGAAACACACTTATACTTAATAAACACATTTTATTCCCTTGTTTTTTATTTCGCAAAAATTTAATTTTTGATTTTGAAAAATTTGTTCAAAAAGTTTAAAAAATCACTCAATCGATTTCGACTTGTTAGGTCTTCATCAGGAGTATCTATAACTCCTTTAAACAAAAACTTTTTGAACAAATTTTATAATTAAAATCTTCAAAAATTTATGTGTCGGTTAAATCTGTTTTTGCGTTCTAATCTCGGTTATAGTAAAGTTTCAATTTGGGTTCTGCTAACTTTAAATGATATAACCTCAACCGTGTTCAAAAACGAGTGGAGTCAAAAATTTTATTAATGGGGAATTTACTTATATTTCTATTTTGCTGGAACTTTGAAATTATGGTTGATAAGTTGAAAGTGCGAAGAGTTATTGATAAAATGAGGAATTAGAAAAATTTAATAAATATTAATAAATAGGCTTAAAAATTCCAAAAAAAACTATTTTTAATTTGTAATTAATTTAAGTGAAAGCGATAAAAGTATACACAAAAGTGAAAACATATTTAATCATGAAACAAATGTTGGCAAGTTTGTTGAATCAAATTTAGGTCCCTGAGCTACTGGAAGTGGTAAATTGCTGATTAATTTCAAATGCAGTTCTCCAAGATCCCGAATATTAGGCCATATTGAGCCTAAAATTATTTTTACCAAATCTATTAATCTTGTTTTGCGTTCTAATTTCGGTTTTTTTAAGATTTTTATTTTGATTCTTCTAGCATTAAATAAAATACCTACTTTGGTCAAGAACGGGTGGGGCCGAGAATTGTAATAATATGACATATTGAGCTTAAAACTATTTGTATGTCAATAAATCCTGTTTGCGTTCTAAAACCTGTTTTTGTCAATTTTCGATTTGGGTTCGGCTAGCTTTAAATGGAGTAATCTTTGTCTAGAACTAGTGAAGTCTAAATATTTTTTAATGGTGCATTTAAATAAGCCATAGTGAGCCTAAAATTATTTGTACGTCAATAGATCATCTTTTGCGTTTTAATTTCAAATTTGTTTCGATATTTGATTTTGATTCTTCAATAGCTTTAAATTAAATAACCTAAGGACTAGTGCAGCCTAAAAATATTTAGTGGTATATTTATTTAGGCCGTATTAAGCCTAAAATTATTCGTATGTCAGTAGATCGTTGCTTGCGTTATATTTTCGGTTTTTGGATTTTTTTGGGCTCTGCTAGCTTTGAATGAAATCACCTTAAGCGTGTTCAAGATCTGTTGGAGCCTTAATTTTTTTTAAAAACTATTTTATATTAAACCATTTTGAGCTTAACATTACTTGTACCTCAATAGATCATGTCTTGCTTTCAAGCCTTTAATTTTTTATAGAAGGATTTGGTAAAACTATAATGAGCCCAAAATTATTTGTTGATATGTGAATAGATATTTTTGTGCGTTATATTTTCGGTTTTGGACTGTTTTTTGTTTTGGATTCTGCTTAAGTTATTTAGAAATTTATTTCATTGTTATTTCATTGCTTGTTCCATGAGCTTATGTACTGACCAGAAACTGGCCCGAGAAATCCGTAGAATTTCAAAGTTTTTATTGTATAGTACGTAAAATAAAGAAAACATAAGAAGCTTTGCACTTTTTCACGACTGAAAAAGTCGCTCTCTACGAAAAGAGAGCTACATTTTACATTAACCTAATGCACATTGAAAGGCTCCATGCCTTCATTTAATATTGACATAGGATCAATTAGTTTGACGCATTGATACCCCAAGAAGCAGACATTGTCCTACTGCAGGTAGGCAAACCTTCTTTACATCGTGTCCCCAACGGGATTTGTTGCTGTCATTCAATTTATTAGTTCTAAATTTGTTAATATAATTTGAAGGTTTTCTTTTTAAAATTTTAAGATTTTATGTAATCTCTTAAGAATTTCAATTTCCTATAGCTAATTCAAATTAATTTCACGCTGTTTTCCTTTCCATTCTCCACCATAACGTAATAATGCTAGCAGAATAAATTATTTGTCTTCCTTATTTCAACAAACAAATTTTTAAAGCAAAATCGCCAGTTTGTATAATTTTAAATCTAGAAAGTCCTCTAATTGGTATTAGTATATGCTGTACCTTAAAGAAGAAAATGGATATTTTAATTATGATTATTAAATATTGAATTTTTATTATAATTCAGATTTTTTTACCCCTTGTGTTGAGTACCTGAATACCACTTATTATAAACAAGCTCGCAGGATGTAAAAATAAAGCAGCAAATAATCAAATAATTAATTCAATTTAGTATTCATGATTTTAATAAGCTTAATTATTTCACACCATTAAATTGCTGTAATTGCGTTTATATTGGGGGGGTTAAAATAAATGTAGGAAGGACGCCTTATTTACTATAGCGAGGATGAGGATAATATTTGAAATAATATTCAGAGTTTCAACAAACTATTAATGGTATAAAATAGAGAAGCCCTTAGGGGCAGATACGCTACCACTCGGACAAAAAAAAAATTTTTTTGGACTGTCCTTATGTAATAAAATGGGACATTAAATTTATTTAATTACTTTATAAACTCTATCCAATAAAATTTTGAAATAAATGAATCCCAACTAATTAATAAGGTCAACATAATAATAAAAGGAAAGGTATACATGTGTACACAAGTTTTGTATGTCAATAATGGAAAAGGAAAAATTCAAATTTTTCGATTGAATTGTCCTTTGTGAAAGAATAAAATTAATTAAATTACCCTTCAATTAAAAAGGATCTTGTCCAAACAAAATACAATTTTTTATGGTACCTCCTCTTAAAATACGCCCATCACATACTAAGCCTTGATGTATACATAATATTTTTATGTCAAGATGACATTGCAAAAATACTTACATATAGGGAACGATATCATTTTTAATGTTTTTCAAGTTCCATTTAAAAAATTTAATTTAAAATACTGACAAAAAGCCATCCTTATATTTAATATAAGAATGCTGCTGTTTATTTGCCTTATTTTTTTTGTTGTGCACTGTTTTTGTGTACACTGTATTTGTTTGTCAACACAAAAACAAATACGAGAAAAATGTAAATAAATAAATAGAAACAAATTGGGAAAAACAAAAATTGAATAAAAAAGCTTCAGGATTCGTGTTGAGTTGTTGTTAGTGTACTCTCCTACCGTACCATGTTTGTGTATTTTATTTATTTGCACAACTTTTTTTTATATCGCTCAAGGATACATTTTTGGTGACAGTTTTTGAAAATTATACTGAACTTTTGTGGAAGTTCGACGTATTTGCCGTATATTGGTTTCATTTGAAGTTTTGTTTTTTAGCACCGGGAAATACATAACAAAGTAAATAACGAAAACTATAGACAGACATACATGGATTGTATATTATGCGATAAGCCTATAAATAAATCGTTTTAGTTTGATTGAGTTATCTATTGATTCAGCACAAAAAAATAAAATGAAAACGATCGGAAATATACCGAAAAAGTATAAAATTAGAAAAGTTGCAACATCAATACTTCCACTATTCATATACGAGAGTATACGTGATACGAATTACATATATAGAACATTCTGAAGATATTTTTTTGTAATTTTGATTTTATTTTTTTACCAATTCCATATCAGTTTTTTTGCGACTGATGAAAATGAAACAAAAATTATTGATTACCCCCGGCTCGATAAGACTGGTGTATCGCACAAAGTGTATCACAATCAATAACGAAATTTTATATCGCTACAAGCACGATGAAATTCATACAAAGTACACAAATTTATTATTTACCTGGCGCTTCTGATTTCGTTATGTATACGAGTACACTCTTGATGACTTTGCTGTACGTCGTTACTGCGTTTCCAAATATTTTTTTTTTTTTATGTATATTGGGGTGTATGTCGATTTGATGTAACATTTAATGAAAAATCGATTTTAATAAATTTCATCTCAATTTTTTTACGTAGCATTAATTAATCATAAAAATGTTATATGCCTATAATACAATTTGATTGACATGCTTTTAAATATCAATTACAAATGTGTCAATCTCTCATAAATTTTTATAAAATATTGCAGAAAAATTTGTATAAACGCAATCAAGCGAATAAGCAATTTTAAATGTAATGAAAAGCTTTGTTTGAAGTTTGGGTATTACGCCTAATTATATTATATCGTGTTGATGCTTAGAGCAGTTCAAAGAGCTTAAAAGTAATATTAATTATTGCTCTTAACATTGTTTCTAAAATACATAATTGGAAATTTTATGGGTATTTGCATCAAAAAGAGCTGTTATTGCTGTTTACACCCTTCTTTGCATGTAATCGTATTTAGTATTTTGAACGAGAATTAATCGTGTTTTTTTGTAAGGGTTGGTACATTATTATAAATGAATATTGTAGCACCTGTAAGAAGTAAATCAAGCAGTCCTCATGAGATGATTCCATTTTTAAGACATCTAGAATTATTTTAAGGATATCTTCTTTTTGGGTCACATAGAACATACAATTAATCAATTCGTGTTACAGTTCAACACAAAGACAAGAACATCTGCTTTCAAATGTCAAAGTTGTTTCATAAAAATACCTTGCAGGCAAAAAAATTTCGGGTTTTGAATTTTGTTTTGAAACATTTAATTACAAAATTGTTGTGAATTCTTTATTGAGCCAATGATGAAGCGCAAAACAGCTAACTTTTGAACTAATTTTGAGATCACTGTCAAAGCAAAAACAGGAAGGGTCTAATTGTTATGGCAAACACTAGCGTCTCCTAAATATAAGAACCATAAGATTCCGCCATTTTTTCCTGAGCTTTCTATAGAAGGGAAGTTTTTTGTTCTTTTTCATACCAATCAGTGTATTTTAATCTTTTTAGAAGCTTTTTTGTACATAAAAAACATAAATCCTCTCAATTTGAATGGTTATTAGTTCAATATTCAGGAAAAGCATATTTTAAAATTGAGTCATATTATGTCGAGTTAAAGCAATAACGTTAAATAAGAAATTAGTATAGAGTGTTCCATCAAAAATTTCAGCCTTATTTTTCCAAAACAAACTTTATTGTGTTTTGAATTATATTTCAACATTGTCGATGAATAAAAAACTCCGAAAACTGTTTTTTTCATTACTTGTTAAAAATTTGATTTTTAATCGCAACAAATTCGCAGGCGATATTATTTCATCCAAAAATATTGTTATTTATACAGCTTTTGGCAATTACTAAACCAATCAAGAGATGTCGCTACTCGCTAAGTATAAATTTAAAGAAGAATATTTTTATACCCAAATGTTTGTTTAGGAAATTTAACAATTTATTATGTATACTGCGTGCGGTTCAATAGATTATGGAGATCTCCTAGAACTTAGAATGACGCAACACGAGCGAATTGGACTAAACAACTCGTGTTGTTTAGAAAAACGCGATGTCAAAATAACAAAAATCACTTTTATATTTTTACTGACAACATTTAAAAATAAAAGTATTCAATAAAATTGCCCTGGTGGTGAACATTTAAACTACAGGTAGAATAGAATATTTCTATAGCAGCAGAAAAGTTGGTTTAAAATAATTCCAATTTGGAATTACATATATGGGATTGTTGTTGTAAATTTCTCAAAGTAAGACAGCAAATATTTAATAAAGAAAATCAACGATGTTATATACATTTCCAGTAAATAAATTTAAATGAAAATTTTTTTATTATATGAATAATAATTATTATTATTATTATTGTTTCTACATGGTGATTCATAAAATCGTATTTAAAATACGTTTTTTCTTTAATTTAAATCTATCGTTTATTTCGAAAATTCTAATGTGCATGTGACCAGAATTTACTAAAGAAGTTAACTCTGCTTTTATTAAAAATATAAAATTAAAATTTATATGATTTGTTTAATTTTTTATTGATAAATTTATGTTCAAAAATTTCACAATTAACACGGTTTCTTTCAGGGATGGGCGATTACGCGTCGACTACTAGTTTTTACATGATTTCGTCGACAACTCGTCGACAACGTCGACAACTCGTCGACAACGTAGACTACGTCGACAACGTCGAGAACTACTTGAAAAATTAATTTACGCCATCTATCGAAACTTATAATAAAACTCAGCATAAATTGCCTTTACTACTGATTGTATTTGTGAATCATTAAAACACACTGTGCCTAACATTTGTATCATAAATTGTGTAATAAATTAATAACTGTCCATTATCGAAATAAATTCTTTGACAATCGAAAAAAGTCATATTATATTTGCGGATTTGAATAAAATTTGAGTCCATCGTGATTTAGCTCGAATGAAATTTTGAAGCTTCTACTATAACTACGCGGCGATTAATTAGTTAATTTATGATTTAAGCTGACTTTTTGTTTAATTTTGCTTTATTGTAATATCTTCGAATAAGATAAATTATTCGTTTACATATCCCTTTCTCAACCAAAAAAAAATGGCTCTGTTAAAGTCCAAACCACACGGACGAGTAATAAATCATAATATTTTTTTGACATGGTTTTTGCCGTACCCACACAATTGTGTTAGTAAAACACAAAAGGGATACATCTATTTGATAAAAGATGGCGCGCAAAGCATATAATCTATTGGAATATTCAAAAGATTTAGATATAGATAGATAGATAGATAGATGCCTCTAGTTCAGAGATTTTAAATTTATTTTTAATTTATAAAATGCTTGTAAAAATGTTAGAATTAAATTTGAGTAATTATTCATCAATTTTAATAGTGCGGTTAACGTAAAATAATTAAAAATTTAGTTTTTAATATCATTTTCTAAGTTGTCGACGTTGTCTACGTTGTCGACGTTGTCTACGTTGTCGACGTCTAAAAAGCAAAAAATCGGTATGTAATCTACGTGCTAGATTACGTGTCGACAACTACGTAGATTACCTTACGTAATCTACCCGCCCATCCCTGTTTCTTATAGTAACTCAATAAAAGCTTCTCCTCTATATATAAATTTTTCATTTTAAAATCACGGCTCTTTAAAATCATAGATCGCTCTAACACCCGTCGTTCTTTTACGATAAATTTATATAAATCTACGGCAGTGAACTTTCTAACAAAAATTTAACAAGTATACGTATATGATTCCAATTGGATTATTAAACTTTGTTTGTGTATTAGTGTTACACTGTTAAAACAAATTTTTTTAATTGAGACAAATATATAAAATCAGACAGAGATGAAAGTGCTATCTCGTTCTAAACAATTATCCGTTTCCGATATTTTTCACATTGGAATTATATATAAATGTAATATTGGAAACTAAACATTTTAAAAACAATTGAAAAAAGACTAAAAAAATCGACACAAGACAAAATTTATTACAATGAGTAATTTCTTCTTACAACTAGTCAAGACATATAGGCACTTTATTACTTAGTACATAGAGCTGTTGTAACCTCGTGATGACGTCTTAAAACAATCTCTGTGATCCTGATAATCATAATCGACATATAAACTTCTCAAGCAGGTGAAATTGGTATGTCATACAAATTAAATAAAAAATTGAAAATTAGGAAATAAACAATCTTGCTAAACCGCGAGTTTTCTTAAACTAATATACCGGACGACAAAGATTACTTGTACACCTACCATATCACATTCCATCACACCTCCGAATTGGGGGTTTTATCTCATTTTATTGCTTTGCTCAAGAATTATTTAAACGACTTGTATGCAAGTTTAACATTTCAATGATCATATTATTTATTAATAAATCAAACAAAAATGAAAATTGAAAGGAAAAGAAAATTATTAAATTTAACTTGATTCCTAACTAAGTACGCGTACTAACTATTATACTAAATAATTAAATTCACGATTTATAATAAGTAGAAAAATAATTATAGAGAAAATTGTAAAAATAATAATAATAATATAAATTAATTAATAATAATAATGAAATAACAATAATTTACAAAAATAAGAAAAAATTTTACTTAACGTTAATTAGTTTACGACTTTGAAATCCAAATTTGTGGTCCGTTCCGTGTCATTCAGGTTTTCATGAATGATGACGTAGTGATCGATGTTTTACAGGAATGGATGAATGAGAATGAAATTTCGTATTCGTATTATTTATTGATTTTACGTTTTCATTCTATTTGCGATTATGTTATCCATACATTTAAAATTCGCAAACGGTTTTCCGTACTATGTGTATCGGTGCTGGTTGTATATGTAATCCAGAGTATTTGAATTTGTTGTTTTAAATGTTTATAATTATTATTTATGTAATTTATTTTTATAGATAGTATTTTATGTGATTATTTATTAAATTAGCATTAATTATTGATTGTGAGTGAGTTTTAGCTATCGCACGATAGTTTCACTTTCTCATGCAACACTTGAAAATTTCTAGACTATCAATTTTAGTCAAATTTTCACAACAGTTTGTGTTGCAAAATAATCTAACAGATTATTTTTGATCACATCAAATTTAAACGCACGAGATTATATCACCACGTTGAATTTGATCTTCAAGGTCTTTGAATTAAACGAACCTTATAACACTACACTAATTTCATTAATTATATACTTAAACTAGGCTACAACATTATTATTTTATGTAACATTTTTTTTAAGGTATACAGCCGTTATTTTAAAATTATAGATATTCAAGTATAATTTAAAATTTTAAGGTTAATTTCACCTGATAACTTAGCAAGTTTCGCGTTAACGTTAATCTTGCATACTTGAACTTAATTAAATGTTTTGTTCAATCTATTTATAGAACTTTCCACATATACTTCTATTATATTTTTTCCCAATCATTAAAATTTAAACACTTTCGATAATTGTCTTACGATTGAGTTTTTTTTTATATTTTTACTTTAAATTTAATAATTAGCGACAGAACCTTTTCACCACATCAACTTGAATAACCATCCTCCCAAAAAAAAACATAATCTTCAATGTTATAAATAAATAAAATGCCGTTGACCTCAAGTCAATAGAATTTCGTTCGTAGTACAATTAGTTCGTAGTACAACAATTTAAATTTTCAGGGGTGAACAATCGAATTTTGTATGATGCCGTAAACACCGAAACTGAACATCATCACTGTAACGATAAATCGTAACAACATGGCAAAAGACAGTTTAAGACTATCGTCGTTCCTTGATTTTCACATCTTAGAATAGTTCTTGGTATCTTTTTGTTAATACTCAAAACTTAAATTAGTTTTACTGGTGTAATCTGAAGATAATGGAAGTTACTAGTTGTTAGAAGAAATTACTCATTGTAATAAATTTTGTCTTGTGTCGGTTTTTTTTGGTATTTTTTTAATTGTTTTTAAAATATTTAGTTTCCAATATTACATTTATATAAAATTCCAATGTGAAAATATCGGAAACGGATAATTGTTTAGAATGAGATAGCACTTTCATCCCTGTCTGATTTTATATATTTGTCTCAATAAAAAAAAATTGTTTTAACAGTGTAACACTAAACACAAAAGAAGTTTAATAATCCAAACATAATTAATTTAAAATTAAGAAATCGGGAGTACGTTATATTTATGGTAGACGGTTCTAGTAGCTTTTATCACTTGAAACTATTTTATTGACTTGATTGCATATTATAAAAATCCTTTAAACATTTCATCGTTTCAATGCATGTATATTTTTCAAAAATTTCCACTCAAAATTCTTATAAGAAATTAGGTTTACAGTGTAACACGAATACAATGATATATTTGTTATTTTTTAAAAACTTCACGTCCGTATAAATCTCAGATACCCCACACTTTAATTTTAAAGCAAACAATTATACCGACCATTCCGCTTAAGTTTTAGAAAATTAATCAGAACCGGTGTATTGTTATAAAATTAATTTAGAATCTTTTTAAAAAATTTAAAAAATTTTTTTGATAAAAATTGTCTTGTAAAAGGTGTTCCATCTGTTTTTCAAGCTCAAAAAAATAATTTATTATGTGGTGGCAACCCGAAAATTTTTTAACTATGCCATTTTTAGTCATGTGTTCGTTTACAACACAGCAATGCGTTTTGGTTATCCAAATTTATTAAGAATTGGTTGTTCTGTAGAAAAACATTTCGTAAATTACGTGACAATTTTGGTTAACATGGACCTCCTGTAGAGCCTGGAATGCGCCAAATTGTTGAACGTTTTGAACAAACAGTTGCAGGTCGTAGAGTATATGAACAACAACGTCCAGTTCGTACTAGTGAAACAGTAACTATACTGCATAAGTGAAAATAGTCACGAAGAGCCAAGCATCTCTTTGAGGCGTCGTTCACAACATTCAATTGTGTTATTAACCACGTTACATCGAATTTTACACGTTGATTTACACAGGCATCATTAGAAAAATTGTGAGTAGCACAAAGCGTGAATCACTTGACTTATTGGCCAAGTTGATTTTGGCCACCAAGATAAAGTCTATAGCAATGATCCACAAGCAATTCATGATCTTGAGAACAACCGTCGAGCTAAAATTGAGGCCATTGAACTACTTTTATTGGAAAGAGACATCAAAAAATTTAATGTTCGTATAAAGACCACCTGTAACTGGACCACTGTGGCGGTCAAATCAAAATTCGTTAGTTGCGGTACAATTTTAAACAATATCTGAAGTATTTTTGTTTAAAATTTGATTTGCAATCTATTTTTAAAAATTTTTTAATCGCTTTCACGATACCCTTTACAAAATATTTGCAAAAAACAAAAAACCTGCTATAGAAGCGGCACTTCCGGAGGACCGGTCTCCGCCAACTCTCACAAGGGTCTCCCAATTTATGGAAATAGCGTTAATATGAAGTTTCAAGCTTTTTTTCAATTTTGGAAAACTGATGTAGACACAGCAATACATGCAAAAAATGAAAAACTCCTATTGAAGCTCTCACTTGGTGAACCGATTTCGGTCAAAATTCACTGGGTTTCCCCAAATGTGGAAAAAGATGAAATTGATCTAGAACGGTAAAGTTCCACATTTTATAAAAAAATTCAAATGAAATTGTTTTTCACGTAAATGTATTATTTTCCAAATACACTTGAGATTAGAAAGATCGCACATTTTGTTTCAATTTTTGCCCGAATCGAAATGTTTTTTGAGTCAAAGTATGTCAAGCTAAAGATCATTCCGTCACCTATCCAATGATACCACGTCTGTTCAAAACCAGGGCAATAACAACAATAGAACACCCGAAAAGCCTCGTGCCAGGAAGCACTCTCATATCAACGCTAAGCCTGAATGGCCTTCTATATCGGGTACGTCATCATCCGGGACTAGAAAATGAATACCACACCAGATATTGAATGCGGTTCAACTAGGACGCAGCTCCACAAAGTTCGTGAAGTCGAATTCAGTCGCTGGACATTATTATTATGTATACTACTTTTAACTACCCTATATTGGCGTTTTTATATGCTGCTAGCGTCTATGTTCCCTACAACTATATTTGATTCTCAAACATGCATTTTAGTCATATCCATTGCACCAGTGCCTATGGATATGTTTCCATCCCTAGCCATCGTGGGTGATTTTATACTTGCCCCTCAAATGCACAGTTCAGTTTCCTTAATTCTAAATCTAACAAGGTATGTAGCTGTCTGTATCCAATTTGCTGTCCAAATTACCATATCCAGTAACGAATGGTGATAAGAGTGAGATTTTCGTGTCAAACCTTACCCTGGTATGTGAAAAGAATTCATACGTGTATCTTCGTTTATCGAGATATTCCATCTTTCTCACAAATTACTGCATTCTTCTTTTGTTCTCCTATACTACGCGATTTCTTATCCATCGTTCCATCAGTTTCAATGAGGATGATCTCTGTAAAAATTTATCCTGTGATCTCGCACATCTTATCCGTTTTCTAATCATCTCATCCATATTCTAGCACTACCGTTCGATAGGACACGTCTTACGGCATCAACTAACAAACGCACACACAGAGATTTTTAAAAATTATTTTTTCGACTTCAGAGATACAGCAAATGGTAAATCTGGAAAAATCTTGACGCCAAAATTGTCCATGATTATGATACTTCATTTTATTATTTAAAAGAAAGTAAAAATGTATGTAATTATTTAATCCAATATTTCATATTCTATTGACGACTGTTAAAGTTGGGAATGTGACATCTAGCGCATTAAAAATAAGCCCATGGAGTCTTTCTTTCCATGAAATTTTAGCACGGCATACTTTATTAAAATAAAAATTTACATACAAATATATAGACCCAATAAGTTTAATTTTTTGAAGTCAGATCCACTTGTAGTTTTCTATTATACTTTAATAAATATTTCATGTATTCGCAACGGTATTCAATAACTTCTTTGTGATGTAAATTTTCGATAACAGCATCTCTATATTTATAGGGGGCTATTTTGAAATAATCCGATATCGGGTTTTTTCCGATATCGAAAAATCCGATCCACCGCGAATTTTCCTATTATGAAATTGTTTGGTCGAATTTGTGAAATTCGACCAAACAATTTCATAATAGGAAATAAATTAAAAATAAATAACTTAATTCTAATTATCATTTAACCCTTTGCACTCGTACGTCGCACTGGATGTGGCCATACTAATTTACTCTAAAACTTGTACATCAATCTGTAGACCAAAAAAAAGTACCACGCTGTAAAACATTAAATAAATACTTATTTAATATTATTTAATATCAGTAAATTATTTTAATTTATTTACCTAAAAATAATACAAGTACCCAACAACATTGAAAATAAATCGAGTGCAAAGGGTTATCTATGAACATTTTTTATTTAAATATACATATTATACTTACATTTTAAATATTGTTTAATTAAATTTTTTTTAGATTTTATATTTCGTAAAACTAGTATATTGATTAAAATAGTTGAAGAAACACACATTCGATAACAAATTGAAATTCATCAATTAAATAGCAGTCGGATTTTGACATTCGATTTTCAGAAAATCCGATTTCGTTTTGTCATATTAGTTTCTTAATAGCGGATTTTTCGATATCGGATTTTCATAATCGCAAAATCCGCTTTCGGATACGATATCGAATTTTTCATAATAGAGCCCCCCCGATTTCGGCGGATGTACATATTATGAAACCCGCATTTAAACTGTCAAAAGTGGACGAACTGAAACTATATAAACTCAAATTGTTGTCCTTTTGTTGAGGCACTATAAGAATAAAATTTTGATTAAGAATGTCGAGGTACACCACATATTTAATAAAATTTAATGGATAGTAGATATGATTTATAATTACAATACATTTAAAAAAAATTATTTTATTTTTTTAATTAAATTTTACACAAATTAATTAAAACAAACTTTTCTTCTGTCGTAATTTACGATATCCGCCACCTAAATACCAATCGGAAAAAATTTCATGATAGGCCCCCGGATTTTACACTTTCGTATTTTACGATATCGGATAAATTTCATAATAGAATTTATTGCGGTCTTACTTTGGGAAATATTATTCCTATTCGAATAGGAATGAAATTTGTGCCCAAAGTAACAGCTAAGCGATTTTTTTATACTTTTATCGGTTGGTACAAAAATTTAATAAAATAAAACGGAGCATGCGATTTATGTTATGTCATAACAAACATTTATGAAAATATAAAATTCATTTTCGACATAAATATGTCTTATTTTTCAGATTAATTCAGCATCGGAGTTCATTTTTGTATCGTTGATTTATGTGGGTTGGTTCTTTATGCGATAACAAAAAAAAAATTAATTTAGTTTATTGTTGACAAGTTTAAACTTGGCTTTTTTGTCAAGACGCCAAGCCAACCCATAAAATAATAATTTTCGAAAAAGTTGCTCTAGTGGTCAATAGGTTAACTTTGCGTAGAATAATTTCATTCCTATTCCAACAAAAACTTGGAATGAATCTTTTCTGATTGGAATGAAATGTATGGCATTATTGTTGTAAAATTCCCAAAGTAAGACGCTATATATGTAAATTCTTTCTCTAATTCCCTATTCCCGGGGAATTACAAGAATCGGATTTTTATTTTCATAATAGCAATATCCGTGGCGGATCGGATTTTACGATATCGGAAAAATTTCATGATAGACCCCCGGATTTTACAATTTCGTCTTTTACGATATCGGATAAATTTCATAATAGAATTTATATGTAAATTCTTTCCCTAATTCGCTATTCCCGGAGAATTACCAGAATAGGGCCACTGGTTAACATTGAGAAATTATCAGATGTTCCTTGAAATTTGTTGTTGTCAAATCTTTTAGAAGGGATAGCAATTACTTCCTATCGTACTTAAAACAGGACAAAGAATGATAATAATTCAAAGGCATTATTTACGATAACCAATTTCATATATTTTATTTAAAATTCAAACATTTACAAACAGTATTAAAATAAACTTAATTTTAGAATTTGTTAAAATGTGCATCGGCCGCACATAAATTATTAAATGCTAAACTTTTCCGTGGAAACTATGCTTCGCATCGTGATGCAGGCGGGCTCATCAAAAATATGATTGTCTATCTAAATCAGCTACGTAGTTGCATAGGACTCCGTACCAATCCGAAACCCGAGTATGTAGCAACGCCTAGATGATAAGAATCAGTCATTCGACTAAAAGTGTCCTCCTTATCGAAGTATTATATATAGGAACCTACCCACCTGTGGTGGGAAGTTAGATACGGCAGGTATACATTTCCTTCGTGGTACACTCAGTTTTAGTCGAATGACTAATTCTTATCCTCTAGGCGTTGCTACATACTCTGGTTTCGGGTTGGTACGGAGTAATATGCAACTATTTAGCTGATTTAGATAAGACAATAATATTTTTGATGGGCATGCCCGCATTACGATGCAAAGCACCGTTCCCACGGAAAAGTCTAGTATTTAATAATTTGCTGAGTGGCACCACGAAGGAAATGTATAGCTACAGTATCAAAAATGCCACCATAGGTGGCAGGTTCCTATATAAACACACGCGTAACGTAATTTGCAGGAGGCAAATAAAAGAACGTTTTTTTATAACCATAATTTTGTTTGATTGATGATTTACCCCCTAAAATGAAATTAAATTAGATACGACAGACTTTAAGTTAGGCAAAAATTCATTGTAATTACCGGAATGAGCGAATGATTTATTATAACATTGATTGACTTCTCTATGGCATTTACGAAGCCATTTTCAGCATGAATCTGTAGTTCATCATTCTAGTAGAGCCGCAACATTGAAGCTATTTGGAAACGACCAGGCAACACGGCTTCTTATACCTTTACGAGCTTATGCAAATTCATCCATTTCCTTTTTCCTTTTTTACTTGTAGACAATTGTCCTTTAATACTGGAGCGGGACATAATAACTAGTTTATGTTACTAATTACTAGTTTAAATAATTGCAAGATGAGCGGTATCATAAAATCTTGAGTACGTACATTCCAAATTAATTGGTAATTCGTATTGTAAAACAATCGACTAAGCTGAAGAAACGAATTTTTGAAATTGAAAACAAAAAAAAAATTCTCTGGCTACTTAATGCTGAAAATAAATGTGTACATTTTCCAACCGGAGTGTTCGTTTCGTGGACAGATGTAGTGGACATCTGTGTAGCAGAAGTGACAGTTTAACGCGTAGGTGCTTTTAAAATTTTGACAGTAAAGATTCAATCTTCAACTAGGGTTTAACTTGGGTTTATGAGTTTTAAACAGGAATAATGAGTTTTTTTTATTATGAAGGGTATTTCATTTCGAAGTATAGAAATTTGAAATTAGGAGAATTAATTTTTGGTCACTCTTCGCATCATTTCTGGGCGAATTTCGGCAATAACACGAAGTTACGACCTCATATACTCCAACAGGTCCATTTCTAGATTCTAATCGTTCATCAAATTTGTCCTTCCGTTAATTGATTGTTTTGCCATACAGACAAGTGTCCCCGACTTTTTGGAACCACATGTCTCTGATGTCAATATACCATCCAATAGAAGCACAAAAAAATGACTAATCATATCTCTGTACCGGTCCCCGTTGTCTGTTCCGTTTTCACCAGCTTCATTTTTGAACACATATGTTCCGATAATTTTTATGGCCCTTAAAGCACACCAAACTAGAGAAATTTGTCGTAAAACATAGTCGGATGTTGACCACAACATATTGACCTCTCGAATTTTTTATAATCATAATACGAATAGATAGTACGCATGGATTGAAAAAATAGATTATAAAGCTTTAGTCATTAAACAAGAAACAGATTCGTTTAAGCCTGTAACCGCGGTTAAATTTAATTTTTTTCATTTTAAAAATTTATAAATTAATTACGCAATAAATTAAAAAGTTGTTATACAAAGTTTTCTTAAAACAAAACAAAACGAAAAAACTACGTACACTACACTCAAAATTAATGGTGTAACGGTAAGATACACAAAATAATGTCGTTTAAAAAATTAACTTTCTGGTAAAAAGCTTAAGTTACAAGCACTACAAAAAAACTTTCTACATAAAACGCAGAACCGACAACTAAACTGTATATAATATCGCGCGATGGTTTAGGTGCTGTTTATACACCGGTTATTCCGTATCAATATCAAACAAGCTGTGTCCTAGACACTACTATACATAGTTTTTATTTAACTTTATAACCTTTTGCAATTATTTGCGCTATTTATCTCGTACAGCAAAACAAACTTGAGCGGTATTTTTTTTTTATGTGAAATGTGTTTATCCTTTACAATATAATGTATATTGTAGATACAGTAAAAAGTTCGTTTTGTATTCAACTTGACGTAATTTCAAAGCTGTTTTCCACCTCTATGAATTTTTAAAAGTTGATATTTAAATAAATTTTTAATTAAAAAAGTACACAAACAAATTTTTGTTGATTTATTTATTTATTTACATTTTGTGTTGGTTCTGGGTACAAATAAATATTAAACAGGAAAAAATGATGCCTGTATCATGTACCTATATGTATACGGACAACAATATTATATCTGTATATTATGTAATCGATATACATGTATCCAAAAAGTTCATTTTTTTGGCGTCATCATCATCATCATCATCATCATTATTAATATAATAAGCACTTAAAAAAAGCCACTCAAACATTTATGTTAAAATAAATTTGACATGTTTTATGAAACACCCACGCCTAAAAATGAAAACTCATAACTGCTGTTATGTAAATCTTTAGAATTTATGATGAAAAATAAGATCCCACTACATCATTGAATTAGGAAAAAAAACCACACCCAAAACATTTTAATCACAAAGCACACACACACAAAAAAAATCCAATTTTATAACACCAGCCAACAAAATTTATTATTATTAAATAAACGAAATGAATAAAAATTAAAAATCATCATCGTTCATTCTTCATTATATTATATACAATGTTATATAGGAACGGGAGAAAAAGCTCGCATCTTTAAATTTTGATTTTCCACAAAAGTCTATTTACTTTGCATTTTTTACGATTTTATCTAAATATTATATCAAACCCCAGCACAAAATAAATAAAATTGGATGGCGAATAAAAATATTGTTATGACCTTAATAATACATAATATATTCTTCAGTTCTCTGCACATTACATCTACAATTTATCCATGACATGAAAAACCTACATCACTCAACAAAATGTTTTTTTTCCTTTTTTTTAGAATTTCCCGTCGTCATTTTTTTTACCATACACATTAATCTATTTTCGGTACTGTAAAAGGAAAACAAGAAAACCTACAACACCTAATTTCCTTCTATTATGTATCGGTTCTATTCAGAACCACAGAACAATACAACATCGTGTTTGTTTTAAAATTTAATCTTTAAATAATAATAGCTGAGCTTTTTCTTCACATTTTGAGTGATCTGCTGTACGAGAACAGCCGTAATATATAAAATTTATTTATCTTATTTATTATTTATTTATTATATGAATGGGTGGATTATTAATACTTAAAAATTCTTTTTTTTTTAGAATTTTTTTCTTTTTTTTAAGATGTATGATGGTGCTATGCTCACACACATGTTACAAAGGCATTTTACACAAATAAAAGCACATGACTTGAAATGGTATACACACATATACAAAATTTATTTTATGTATAATAAATAAAGTGGTATTAAAATTTTTTGTGGGGTAAACACTTGACATACTGCATATAATATAAAATATGTAGCACGAATTGTCGAGGGACTTGAGCTTTGGGATAATGGGTGTGATTAAGGTGCTTATTAAGTATCGATTTTATAAAGTTATTTTGTTGAAATTGCTTATGCAAATTATTTTATTCAGAAGAAACTTTATTTTACAGGTGTGTGTGTGTCCTGCAAATGAGAACTTTAAAATAAGAATTAAATCTAAGTTTTGTCAATATTGAGATGTCGGTTAATTTGGCCCGAAAAAACAACACGAAAAGACTTTTTTTATGTGGTGTGTTTCCATGATAAATTCAAATTTCAGTCCGAACAAAATTAAAAAAATTATAAAAATGTGAGTTTCATCCCGAAATTTTTCTTGAAGCCAGAAAAAATATTTTAATTTTGTAATTTTTTTTATTGTTAACTATGCGCTCTGTTTTGAGGCTTAAGGCTCACCCCGCTCTTGTGCGATTATGCTTTTTACGTCCTTACTTTAAGCTTCCCGGCCAACATGAGGACGTACGGCTATATGACCGATTTAAAACCATCTGCACATTGCGAGCTTCATGCCAGCAAACTGCACCAGTGAAGTTTCTAACAAGAAATAACACGTATACGTATACGGTTCCAATTGTAAAACATGGCGGAGACATAATTCTCATTGGATTCGAATAGATTCTAATAGCCGCCATATTGAATTGTTTTAGTATTGGTGATTTACCCTGTTAATATTTTATAAATGCAAATTAGTGAACATTTTATTAAAAAATTAAATAAATAATGATTTTATAATTAAATTTAAAAAAGGTAATAAATACAAAAGATATTAGAGAAATATATAAATCGGCCTATCAATAGAGAACATTTTCTGGTATAAGGTTTTTCATAGCGGAGAAAAAGTACACCTAATTCTGGAAGTGGCTTGTTATTAGCCCAGGTTGATAAAATACCTAAAATTTACGGTGGAAAATTGCTATTTACATAAATATTTTGTTATAAAACGGCTGATTAAACGTATGATCCAGCCTTACAATTTATTAATTAATTAAAATTTATGTTGAATGTATACAAAGAGAAATTTTATTCATTTATAATTAATCTTGATAATGAGCAGTGAGCTCGAAATATCGAATAATAAATTTAATTTTATAATTCAACATGAATTATAATTAATTAATAAATTGTAAGGCTGGATCACACGTTTTTATAATCATCAAATACATGAAAATTGCTATTAACAAGGTTAGTTTTTTTCCGGTCGGAAAATGTTCTATATAGATAAGCCAATCCGATTTGATTAGTGGTAACTATAGTTTGCAAAATTACCGACTTTTGGAACTATCGGTAATTCGGTAAACGTTTCTGAAAAATCGGGTTAACCGGGTTTTTACCGGTAATATAATATAAATTAAGTTATTAATAAAACTAATAAAAAACAGCAAAAAATAGTGGAAATAACGCAATCAATAATATTGCATTTCAATATATATGTAAATATACATATTTTCCAATTTAGCCATTCAGAAAAAAATTTATTAAAATAATTATCAATAATTAAAAAAATATTGATTTTTTTTAAATAAAATGTAGGCAAGCACTACTATGCCAATTCCCTTAACCGTTTGAGTCCCAAGCAGTACGATCGCGTTTTTGAGATTTTATGTCGAGAAAACCCAGTAAATTTCGAACATTGTCGACAATTACTGATGGTGGGTTACGCGAAGTCGCGCGCTCAGATTTACTAAAGTAAGTACATTACACAGCTCCTTTTAATGTCAATAGTACATTTTACAATAGGTTTGTCTCAATTGATTGTCTTTTCGTACTTATTTAGAGAAAGCGTGGTTGCGCTGTTTGGGATTCGTCGACAGTGGTTTTTCAATATCCCTGGGACTCAAATGGTTAATTCTCTAAAAGTTCTTTCGCGTATTGAAATAGGCTCGTAAAAAACGCATTGTATCCATTCTGTCGTCATTTAAGTTTGATCTAAATAATATCGTACATATCAGATCAGCCACTGAAAAAGCACGCGCCGATTCGACACTTGTCGGACAAATGGTCAAAATTAGAGTTAATACCAAGTTTAAATATTTACCTCTAATGTTCTGTTCTTGAAAGAAGTCCATATCACATTCACTAACCCTCTAGGAACATTTGGAGCTTTTTCTTCATTGACATCATAAGAAGAGGAGATAAAAAATTTGAAGTAAATTGATCATTTGAAAAAAAGTAGCTGCTTCTGTAAATTCAACTTCTGTATACGAATTTTGTTCGAAAACCGCGACTTGAGAGTTGGGAGTTTTTCTGTTATTTCATCAGCACACTAGATATAAATATGAAATTTAATTATTATTTGTAACAATCAACAGTAATATTAATTTTGTGCGTCTAGTAGGTTAGTGAAACAGCAGCAAAACTCCCAACTCACAAGTCTCAGTTTTCGAACAAAATCTTTACTCTGGTGGAGTGGAGAATGTTTGAATTAATTCAACAATTATTCTGATAATAACATTTTTGCTCGTTCTTTTGAATATTTGATATTCATCGTCTTTCTTGCTTGACGGATCATGGAGATATTGTAATATATCACAGTAAATATTCCGTCTTTCCTTACTGCGAACAATTAGAGCTTCTTTAAACTTTTTCATCCTAATATTGATTTTTGTGCTCTAATCTCGTCTAGCATAAACTTTAAGGTAAGATCCGTCACATACAAATTTACTTTACGGCAACGAAGTATAGCAACTTTTACTGGCTGCAATGTTGCTGTTGTAGATGCAAGTAAAACTATTTCTTTACTATTCTTATCTTCTGTGAAACTAAAACTAGATTTAACATCTACATATGTTAAAAATTTGAACATTGGCGTGTGGATATTTTACATTTGTAGCAGAAGCGTAGCATTTTTTAAGAATTAAATTTAATTAAAAAAACTTTATTTTTGGTTAATTTATAAAAAAATTGAAATAACTACTAATATTAAAACATATCGAATTTTTTTTACTCTTACCGAAATACCGGTAAAAAAAATAATTTACCCGTAAATCGGTAATGCATTTTTGGCCAATTTATCGGTAAACCGATAAACCGGTAATGCAAACACTAGTGGTAACTTGCCCTAATCTCTGGTAGTGGCTTGTTATTCATCATATTGATAATACTCGTATTCTCAAATTTTACTGTGGAAAATTGCTTTTACCAAGGTTCACATTTTCTAAGCTAGGAAAAACCTTATACCGGAAAATGTTCTCTATAGTAAGGCCCATTCGACCTATATTGCGGTATCTTGTCCCTTGCCCTAATCTCTGGAAGTGGCTGGTTATTGGCCCAGATTGATAAAATACAGAGTATTTTGATCGAAAAATTGCAATAAACAATTCTGATATTTTTTCTGTTATAGCTTTTATTTTCATTTATTTGTTAACTAAGTGATAAGTTTGTTACTTATCTGTTTGAATAATTATTGTATTTCATTAATATTTTGTAATTTTAAATTTTTTTATTTTAAATATTTATTCATCCAACTATCTCTGACCTAAAAAGCGTTTGTAAAATCGTACAATATAAAACATGTAATACAATAAATAATAAAATATAATAAAAATTTAAATGTTTATAAATAAAGAAGAATGGAGATAGGAGATCCCTGAAATTATTTAATCAGTTTTGAGATCAACTGCCTTATTTGATATAACAAAACAATAAAAAACAATTATTTTTTTCTTTTTCCCTTTTTCTTTTGTTATTACAGTAATAGAGTACAGGAATATAAAACCATAATAATTAAAATTAAAATAATCTATGATATATATATATATAAATGAACATATAATTAAAACAGTCTTCTTGTTTGTACGTGTAAGCAGTATACAATTAGAAATAAAGACGAAAGTTAATTTGAAAAATAAAATAATATATAAAATGATAGTGAGTGTACATACGTATGTAGAAAACTTACAAAATATGACTAAAAGAGCCTGAATAAGGCAACATTGACGTGCTTTGCGCAACAATCAAAGGTTGTATCGAGCTTAAATATACTCTTCCCAAGACAGTTAACCCATACTGTAGCTTTAACTGAACTAAACCAAAATAAAGCTGTAATAAAACTTTTATTGGACATAAAAGTCTTAACAAATAATGTTTTCTGTTACAAGCATAAATATAATGTAAGATCACTTCAATATGAGATTTGAAGTTTAGTCTACAGTCCAAGACTACACCCAGATGTTTGAACTTGTTAACTACATCAAGAAATTTGCATTTGTCTGAACAGCTAGCGATCACTGCTGTAACGTTGTTAAATTCATAATTCTGACAAATATTGGAATGATAAATATTGTCGGAATCTATATTTATAGAACCATTTAATTTGAAGAACATTACTTTAGGCTTATTACTCAGAATCATAAAATGGACATCCAACCACCTGTGTAAGATCAGCAAATCATATAGTTTATTTGATTAGCAATGGCCACATTAGTTAGGCCCATATAGGTAATTGCGGTATCGTCTGCGAAACCAAAAACATTACCTTTCAATTTTAACTGAAAAATTGAGCTAATGTAGATAATAAATAATATGGGACCTAAAACTGACGCCAGCGGAACCCCACACCGAATGACTCTAGCACTACAATATTCGTTGCCAACTTTTACCAGCTGTGACCTATTCGTAAAATAAGATTAAAACCAATTATAGGTGACGCTTACATATAATAGTATTTTGTGGTCAATCGTATCAAAACCTTGAGTGAGATCGATAAAGTCAGTCACAACATTCTCACCTAAGTTTAAAAATTTTACAATTTTGTCAACAAATTCGTTCAGCGCAAGTTCAGTACTTTTCCCATCACTTAACTCATATTGCTGATCAGAGAAGAAAGAAATATCTTTCAAAAACAGCAGCAATCTGGCTTGCACACTCAATACTGAGAGCAATGATATCGGTCTATAATTAGATGGATCGTTTTAATCACCATTTGTTAATATGAGAATAACAGTTGCAATTTTAAGGCAATCTGGAAAAATTCTTTGTTCCAAACTGAGATTAAAGATATAAGCTAATATATAAATAATGGAATGCGTAATTTGTTTTATTAAATAGTTGCTGATATTGTCACATCCAGAAGAATTTGAATTATCTCAACTATTAATGTAGATAAGAATTTCTTGCGGTTTGATATTCGAAAAAAAGAGAATTATATTCTATCTTGCGTCGTAACATCCGAATCATAGCTACTATAATCAAATGATTCTCCTATATTAGCTCATTTTTCAATTTGAATGACGTTTCATACGAACAAAAATATGATCAACGAGGTAGAAGAAGTTACACGAGTAGGAGTATGAATTAGACTTTTATACCGAAATTAGATATCATTGTTAGATAATTGTTTACCTGGTCATTAACAGAGAATTTTAAGATGTCTATATTGAAATCGCCAAGTATAAATACATTTTTGGCTTGAATTCCGTTTAAGTAGGAAGAAATTTTTTCATAATTTGATTGATTGATTCTGAACGCACGACCAAGTTCTTACACAGGAGCCCCCGGGTGACGCCGAGCCCACCATACACTCTCTTTTACATATAACAAAACCGAAGGATTGGACAAGTTTGTTAAATGACACAGAATCGGCCCGGTAACAGACACTTAGGTATAGCCGATAGTTAGTAACACAAAGACAGCACAAAACTAATCTACTTGGGTAAGGGTAAAGGTTTAATAGGTTAAATGGATAATGATGATATTGGTCATCAACAATTGCTTCTTTAAATCAGCAACCTAAGAAAAAATATTATTAATTCACATGTATCTGGAAAACACCTGAAAATAATAACTATATTTTTAATACTTTTCGACCTCCTAAACAAAATTGATTGTTGAATCGGCCCGATATCATACACCTATGTAGAGACGATATAGTTAGTACGAGTAACACAAAGACAATACAACTCTTAACTACACAATAAGCAATTAATTTTATAAAGAAAAATTATTTCACAAGCAATACGTATAATTCCTGAAACTTAATACTAAATTAATATATTGCTGCTTACCTAAAAACCAAAAAAATATAATAATAATAATTCAGGGAAACGACGCGTTTATTACTTTTTCGGAAAATCTCGAAAATGTGCACTCGATATTGCTCACAAACAAATTATAAGAAAATTCTGAAACTTTCTGAATAATTTCGTAAATGGATTTTCTTTAATATAAAATCAATTTCATGTCCGACAATCTTTTAGAAAAGCCCAGTACGAATCGGTTTTACTCAACTAAATTTATGTGCCGGTTTATAAATTTTGAAAAGGTGGAATCCTTAATTAGGATGAATTATTGAAATCAAATGAGATAACCGTGCAGTGGTCAAAATTCAACTCTGAGAAAAATGGGCGGTTTAAAAAAATGTTGGTGTATTTGTTGAGTACCATGTCAGTTAGAAAAACTAATCAGGGTTTCCCATCGAGGAATGCGGACAATTTATAGAATTTTGTATTCTGACCAAATATATTAATAGAATTCCTCTTGGCCAATTAAGATATCCCTAGAAATCCAAATACAACCTCAGGTATATGGAGTGTTAGTTAGAGACCATGTTATTTTGACTAATTGATTAATTGATTGGAATGTGCGACCAAACCTAAGTAAGATTCCCGGTTGACACCGGGCCCGTTCACACACTCTTTTACATATAACAAGATGTAGGGACAGGAAAGGTTTGTTAATTATTATAGAAATTGACTCGGTTTCAGACACCCAAGTAGTCAATAGTTAGTAAATTATTAGTTGAAATGTAATGTAACACGGTTAGCACAAGACAACATAATTATTTAATATATTATGGTATAATACCCAGCAATCAGAATCCTAAAATTATAACTGGACATAGTATAGTCCAGTGGTCGTTTTTACTATTAGGAATACTAATAAAGAATGGTAAATATTGAAGTATTAAATAATAAAATTAAAGCAGTTAAATGTAATGATTAGTATTAATTAATCCGACTCAATTCTCCTGCCAAATATTAAATTTAAATTATTGTATTTAAAATGTTTGTTACAGGGTACAATGAAAACAGTAACGCTTCCTCTGGGACACGGAAAACCACTTTCAATATTAATCATATGAAAACAACGTCTTTTATTACCGCCGCGTTTAATTTTGTTTGTATCGGGATATACTCACGTGTCCTACGGTAGGTCAATTGAAACGTAGGTATGCCGACGTGTCCGCAAAAGGGTTAAATAATGTTAAAGTAGACATGAAATGAAATTTAACCTGAACCAGAAAATAAATTGGTAAAGTTAAATAATTAAAGTAGAGTTAGTAAACAAACTTATAAATACAATACTAAAGTTATGTCTTAGTGTCCTTTCCAAACACCGACCCATCCGCTCATACCGACTTATTCAAATAAGTCTGCTATCGAGGTGGCTTATTTTCTATCTCGTTCTTCCAGGCAGAAAACTTATTTGGTCATATAAATTTTGTTTGAAATAAGCAATGTTTTTTTTTTTGTATTTAATATTTTTTCGTAAATGCTATACACTTTTAAAAATATTGGCAAAAACAAAAATGTTCCTATGGAAGCTGCCACATCCGGTGGACCGATTTTGAAAAATCATTGGGATAAACCGATTTATGAGAAGAGCTTAAATATGAAGCTCCCAATCAGTCAATCCGTCTGGGAAAGAGAGCACAGAAATTTAACTTGCACGGCACCATACAAAGACACAGAGGTTCTATAAAAACTCTTTTGTATGACTTCCGTGATATTCTAATGGTAAATGTGCAAAAATCACGAGGTTACAATTTTTCATGATTACTTTACTTTATTTTGCTGCATAAAAGAAAGTAAGCTTGCAGTTTCTTAGGATATGTTCGAGGAAAAGTCAATGGAATCCAGATCTAAAGTTTAATGTCCCTCCAGATGAGAAAATTTAATAATTCATCCATTGTCTGGATTAGTTTTCAATATATGAGAGATCATAGTCCTACAGTAATTTCCGAAGATTTTAGTGCGTGTTGCAATCGATCTAAACGATTCCCTTAACACGGAAGAAATAGTACCTCGTCCTCGATCCTATAATACAACATACAGAAATGCACGTGGTGCATTGAAAATGGCCATTAGACCGAGCAAGCGATGATGCTAGAAGTTCCTATGTGGATCGAGGATGATTTTGAAAGTAGGCCGCACATGTGTAGAACTAACAGGTCCTATATTGATGGAGACTCGCTGAACAACGACAATTCATTCGAATACCATCGAAGCGGATAATGTATTATTATTCACAATGAATGCTTTGCCTTTTTGCAATGCCCCAGAGAAAAAGGGTGTAATGAGAAAAGAGTTACTTGATGGCTCTGTTGCAGAGTGACACAACTCAAAATTCACTCATTTCAAAGATATTTGACTTTTGAAAAACGCCGTTTTTACTAACAATTTCGAGTGATATTTTCAAATCGCTCTACTGAAAAATTAAAAATTTTGGATTGTGTCACTCTTGTAGATAATGAGTGATATGTTAGTGGACAATGGGCGTAAATCATAAATGTAAGTAAATTAAGATTATCCAGCATTTCTTAAATTCTAAATAAAAAATGGGCAGATGAATATGTTGTGGACAATCGATTTTCTTTTACCGCGAATGTATATACTGAACAAATTTTTTAAATAATCTAAGGAACAACAAGACTATCCATTTAACAGCACATACAGTAATTTAGGAAGAAATTTTTTCAACAATTGAACAAAAATTAAACGTAAACGCATATTATGCAAAATACGTCACTACGAGGACTTAGATTTAGTTGCACAATATCAGCGGTACATAGATTTTTAGTCATAATAACTAAAATTAAGACCCGCTTTAACATAGCCAACTACCACACCAGCTGAGTATTTGTTGTTACAGCCAAATATCTAGCAATGAATTGTATGCACTAAAGTGAGCAAACAAAGAATCACTGTTTTTACGTAAGCTACGTGCATTTTGATGGACAATTGAAAAATTATTATTAACATACATAAAAGAACCTGAAGGAGAGTTGTTATTAACAAATGAATTAGAGTAATCTTGATCTGTACTAAGATTGATTATATCAAATGATAATTATGAAATAAAAAAGCTTTTTAAATTAGTTTGTCAAGATCACTCGCATCATTTATCAACCACAACTTCGCACCATCACCCTTCCTCATCAAAATCTTGCCATCCTGGAACCATAAATGCTTTTAATTTTTGGAAATTTTAGAGTGCTGAGCATTAAAATATAATTGTCTTACTTTCATTGATAAAAATTTTGCTGTAAAGCCGAAATTCGCTCCAGTGACTTTCATCCTTTTCTTGGTTTGAAGAATGGCATTTCTCACTTGCCGGCTGCAGAATTTCACTTGTATATTATTTGATGGTTTGCCATCTTTGTTTTTTTTTTCGGAAAACATAATCAATACAAGATGTATTGACATTCAATTTTAATGCTGTGTTGGTTATGTTCGTCACTATATTGAAGATCTTCACTATCAGTTACTTCAACTCCCACAATATCTAAGGAATTGGAATACTGTACTAAATAAACTCTATTTTAAAAATTATAAATTTTAAATGTTCTAATTGATTCGGAGAATAATTTAACAGTGTAATAAATCACACTTAATTTATTCTAACAAGAATTTAATATTGAGTGTTAACTAGCACATATATAATTTAGATTTTTTGTTATTTTTTGTAAGAAACTTCCTATCGGGACGACCAAATGGCACAGTGGTTAAAGCTTTGCGTGCACCTAGGGGCAGGATGTAAAGGGAATTTTCATCTACAGATTACGATCTGTGATGAAATGGAACACATCTATGACCCCCTTTCGGAGTGCAAAACTCATGGGCCATCTTCAATGCCAGTATAGGCTGGCAGGGCTGTAAATGCAATGTGCAGCTTGGTGATAAAAAGTAAACCTATAGCCGTACGTCCCCGAATTGGCTAGCAACGGCGTAAAAAAAGTGAGGACGGAAAAAGCAAACCTTGAAAGAGTTGGAAGAGCCTTGGCCCCGTAACATATTGCAGGGATGAAAAAAATTATATATCGGTTGTTTTAACTATAATTCATCCCGAGAAGTTAATAATTGTTTAAAATTACGCAATAATTTTTAGTAAGATTTCAATAAAAAAATTTATTGAGATCAGTGGTAGAAATAATTTATTGAATCATTCTACCACTTTTGTATTATGAATTATTATGAATTTCTGTAAATTTGGAATTTCCAGCATCGGTCTCAAATATGCCTGAACCAAATGGATAGTAATTCCTGGCTTTTGAATCATTAGATAACATGACAGAAAAATCTCATTACGATATCATTGGGAATACTGATCGTAAGTTACTCTGCAGTAGGCCCGCACTATATAATTTATAGTGTTTCAGAAATATGACGAATTAAGAGCTTTTGTAGCAATGGCCAGAGACAACGAAACACGGAATGTAATACCCCATATATGATAATATACGCCAAATCCGTTTAACGCTTCCATGCATGTTGTATCATATATGATACAACTCACAAAGTAAAATTACGCTCCAAGAAATGGTACATACGAATATTTTGCCATATTTTAGATATCACGGTTTCATGGGTAATTTTTAAAAGAATCGCTGGTGATTCAGGATAGGAGCATCTCGCTCTAATGAATTTTAGAATTCAACTTGCTGAAAGCCTGTGCAGAGTCAATAATAATTACAACTATTTAAAACGAGGCCGACCGACCTTCAATCAATAGTTTTAATCTTGAGATAGACGTTAAACGAAAAAAGCCCAACGCAACATAGCTTCAAAAGACGTCCATGATCAAACAAAACGTTACGTCAATTGATCATTTCTAATTTAACCGTTTCAGAAAAACGGTTTGACTGATCGGGACTAAATTTCATTTATTTGTAATGAGATTTTGCTATTTATTTACCTAATGTTTCAAAAGCCTGAATTCAGTACCCAATTGGCGTACACTATTCTATGAGATCAGCGCTACTATTTTTCAAATTAACCTAAGTTTGGCTTAATTTGTATTTGATAGAATAGTAAAAAAATCATTTCTCATTAAGCCTAATATTATATTTGCTACGTATTATATATTTTGATAGCTAGTATACTGAAATATTTTAATAAACTATTATACTATCAATTTTGGATTTCCAACGTAATACTTTAATATTATAATACTATTATACTTGTATAATATGACGAAATATTTCGCTTATGGGACTAGCACAATTTTTAAATTGTATGATTGAGACATTAAAACAACCTTCTTTGTAAACAAGGTTTTAGTTTTAAATGTGTAAATATGGCAACTACTAATGAAAATTACGAACCTTTTATAAATATAATTTTACAATTTAATATTTTATTTGTATATGCATTTTATGTAATGTTGTTTGAGTTTTTGTTGTAATTGTTTTCGAGGAGTTTTTTATAGCTAAGACACAAAATCAAAAAGTCTTTTTGGGCTGAAAAGGCTTCTGGCTAAGTTATCATACGTGTCGACTACCACGTCCTTAGTTTTGAATTTCAACGTTACCATTCTGATGTTATCTCGGGGTAACCGTAACAGCCTTCGTAATTGTGGCAACCAACAACGTTTGGAGCTACACAGTTGATGAAGCATTTTCGTCATCACTACTTCATGCAACTCAAGATCAGTTTCGTGATCAGGAATTTCTGTGCGATTGCGTAGGAATGATGGCGTCAAATTCATGCGGTCCTGGTCTTATTTTCTCGACCATCCACGGGAGAATTTGCGCATGAGGCAGTTCTCTTTTCGCACGACTCCGATGATACGAATGAAGGAGCGCCTTGTTGAGATTGTGCTTGAATACTCGTGCTGTAATTTCGTTAGACGAACGAGTCATCAAACGATAGACATAAAAATTCATCGAGCTGGCCTTTTTACTTGTTTCTTGACCTATAAATAAATAATGAACTTGTGTAAGGAATCGAATTAACAAACAATAACCAATATTCCTACGTATCGGTTAAAGGACTAATCATCTTGATCGAAAAATGATATCCATCCTCCTCTCGGCAAAATATCAGTGGGTATTGTAATGCATCATACGAGCGATGGGTATCGCAGATACGGTGAAGATTATCACTATCACGCCGTCGAACCACAATGTTGTGAGGCTCTAAATTCACGCGAACAACCATAACTTCATTCGTCTGTTGTTTGTTCTTATAACTGTTTGGTAATCGTCCGAAGGCATCATTTCTAGTGTAGGCTAACACAGTTTGATCAATTGATTGTGTTTATGTATGAGTTGTTGCAGTTGTGTAATAATGTCGCGCTTGGCTGATGGCACAGCGCTGATTGATTTTATTTCCAAGAAAATTAATCTGAATAAATTTTTGATCAGCATTCACTGGCGGCAAACATTTGTTCTTAAATCTGTAAAACTCAAGACTGAATCTTAATTTATAAGCCTTGTAAGTCCACTTTATTCTCTAGTGTACTTGGCAGTGAAACAATGTGAATTGTTGATATCGGTTTGTGTGATGTTTTTGGGTATGTAATCTGTGTCATAATTGAAAACGAATTTACCTTAAAGTGGCGGTGTCAAGTATGGTAATTTGACCTTCCCGCTCACACAACATAATCCAGGCGGTTCGTGTCAAAACCTCAAAGCATTGCAGTGTTGACTAGCAGTGTTGAATCGTATCCGAACGCCAAACGTACATTCCAAATTATTATTCGTTTAGCCGTCTATTCTGTTGGCGTTTCAAATTTTTTTGTGCGAAAGCTCCAGCTGAACTTGACGATTTGCCACCTAACGGCGTTTGAAGCTAGTAAAATATTTAAATCACTGAAACTTAAATCAATAGGCATCAAAATTCTTTCAATCTTTCATCGGCCAGGTTGAGCTTATTTGCAGAAGTTTCATCGTTTTTAATTTAATTTATTATTTCAAGTTTCTTCGGCTTTTTAGACAAAAAATTATTAACAACGATATTCCCAATGTTTGCGACTATTCAATAACAAAGTTGGCATCTAATCATAATATATGTACCACAAAAAGTAGAAAATTAAATTCCCACCCCATTTTAACACCCAGGGTCATTGTGTAGCAATACACACCACGCTTTACAAACAACGAGAATCTCCTCAAGTTCTTTCTTGGCAGTTTGAAGGTTCTCGTTGTTTGTAAATGGTTGTGTGTATTTTTACACAATGACCCTGGGGGCTAAACATGGGGGAGGGGGAGTTAATTTTCTTCTTTTTATGGTATATATATATCATGAGTAGAGGTCCCCTTTCTTTTTTGCTGACTTGAATAGTCGCAAACATGGGCATCAGGAAGTTTACATTGCAACGCAACACTATACAACTTCTCCCGTTTAGACGAAATACGAAAATTGTTGTTACTTATTTATGTGTGTGTAAAATTATTTTACGTTCGTAAATACAAATTTGAAATAAAAGCAGTTAACAAACCCCCAATAAATTTTATTATAATTTTGTCTTTGTATTTGTGAATTATAACTCGTCGCTCATCTAAAATTTATGTTAAAAAGTCAACAAGAATATTTCGCCTCCAATTAATTTATAAGCAAAACGAGGAATGTTCCGATGCAGTTGCAACTCATGTAAACAGCATCTGTTCATTGTAATAATATATTGTCTAAAACACCGAAAAAAAACTTTAAATAAAAGTTAACGTAGACGAATTTCAAACTTTTTAAATTAGTTATTTTAGTTTACTTGAATCAGGCGCACAGCTTAGATCGAAATTTCAACTTTTCAGTCGCCATCTGCTCGTTAATCTAGAAAATGATAAATTTCGCTCATTTTCTACAAGAGTGATACAGTCCAAAATTTTCAATTTTCAGTAGAGCGATTTAAAAATATTACTCAAAATTATTTATAAAAACGGCGTTTTTCAAAAGTGAATAAAAATACATTCTGATTAGTAACATAAATTTTTTTCTGTTCCTACATCCACAATCGGATCTTAATTTTTATAATTCTTTAGTATATTTCAAATTTTCTTAGAGCAGATTCCAATATCTTAAAATGTAAACTTTCGCGAATTGAGTGATTTTTTTAAATGAAATTTAATCTTAAATTTTAATTAAATAACTACATAAGATAGTTTTTTTTTTATATAAAGATACTAAAAATATGAGTTATTGAAAATTATTTGATTCGAATATCTTAGAAATGAGTGAATTTTGAGTTTTGTCTCTGTTGCGCAATGCTTAAATAATTAGACTGCGTATCTTATCTGCGTGTATTAAAACGATTAAATTTACACTACACACAATCGTCCTACAAACCTGTTTGTAAAATCTAGGCCCCGCTTAGTATCATTTATTCAAAAAACGTTTATTTTGTTCAAGTAAAAGGATATTTCCTGACGTAATTATATCATATACAGCTTTTGCGTGGTAGAGCTTTCGGTACATTACATTCGTACATATCATGTTAGTACAGTAAGACAATTACCTTTAAAAATTCATTTCCAGTTTACCAACAACAACAAAAATAATGTGAAAATTTATACAAGAACAGATTAGGGGTATTACGGTGAACACACACAAATGGTAGCCCAAATAGAGAAAGAACGACACATGAGTAAACATACAAAATTTAGATTGACCAATTTAATATTAGTTCTTCGTCTTTATTTTTTATTTTTTAACAAATGTGATAACACAGGGATATTATATTACATACAACGAGTAGAGCAGAACAGAAAAATGATTTCGTTTGGACAATTTTTCTAATCACACACACATATCTTACAGAAAATACTCAACATTGAACAAAATGTGTACATAGACGTAAAGTGGACCAAAAAAATGTTAAATTTTATATTTTTCTATACTCTATACGAGCATATACTGTAATCTTATATTAATGTAGCTATTTAATCTTAAATATACCATGTAATGGATGAAAATGTGTGTTGTACATTTTGTTGTCGAGGATCTTGTATTTTACCACTCAGCTTAGTACCTTATGACAAATTTAATAATTTTTCTTACTTGTTGTCTTACTATATATTACTTCGGTAAATGTATTGTCTCTTTATATGCATACTAATTCACATCGTTATGAAAATGATGGTGATCATCATCATCATCATCATTTTTTACCTTTTTCACTTTCTTATTATATTATTATTACTTCGTTAGGTCATATAAGATAGAAAATTTATATTACTTTAAGTGTCCAGTTTCTTAGAATGTATACAATACAATTTGTCTTCTGTGTTTGTTTAAGGAATTTAAATCAGGCTAGTGCCAATTAATATTTTTGTTGTTTTAGTTAAGGCAGCCCAACAATAATATATATCAAGAAGTAAAACGTTCCTAAAATCTACCGGAGTGAAATTTTAACCGTTAATAAAAAGTGTGATTCTAATTGCAAATTGATAAGAGCTGTAGTTGAGAAACATTTTAAATGCTGAAAAATAATTTTCAATTTTTTAAAACTTTTAGTACCTACTTTGGAATAGAACCAATGAAATGGCAACAAAATAGTGCTTTATCCTGCAGATTTGATTTATTTCACAAAAAACCCGTATAATGCTTAATATATTTTTTAATTAAAATAAAAGTAAATTAGAATCATTTACAACCAAACGTGTTCCAATAAAACTTATATTATGATGACTTTAACAAATTTGACCTGTACGTAATTAGCCCTAAACAACAAAATTAAACGTGTTATTGCTATACATAAAACGATTTGGTAGAAAATCATATAGCTTCATATCCTAAACCATATATAAATTGTATACCATTATAAAATTAATTTAATTAAGCCACATACCCTTAATATATAAAATAATATAATAAAATAAAAAATTCAATTAATAACTTGGCTCTCATTCGCTCATCACTTATGTACCATACTTTAGGCTTAAGTGTCCCAACATAAAAAATAAAAATAAAAAACAAAATTCAGATACGGCTGATCATAAATTATCTAATTACCAACATAAAATAAAAAATAAATATGAGTTACGACATGTGTAATTAAATTTATGTAATATAAATTATTATTTTGCGTATATATTCTAAACATCAGTCATCGGGTAGAACGAGGAGGGACCACCAATACACCAAATTGCCAATTTTTCCGAGAATTTTTCACTCAGTTATGTTAGCGCGCTCTCCCGCCCTACAAAAAAAATCCCGTAATAATGTTAACAAGAAGCGAGCGTATATATAACACCAAATAAGATGATAGAACGTCTATGTACACAAATACCCCAGGTGTTTCTGAATAATAAAAGAATAAAGTCAATATCAAATGATAAGCAAATAAACATCTCCCCAATTGAATTTAATTAATTTAATTTATGTATCGTCTTCATGTTTTATTAAAAACATAAAATTATTTTCTTTGTTATTTTATTTTACTTTTTGGTGTGTAGGTGTGTAATGGATGAGTTTTGATACGATTATGTCTTACATAAAAATCTATAAATCATATTTAAATTTTATTTTCATTTTCTTTACTTCAAATTTTATATTAAGCTATTGTTGTTGTTGTCATGTTTTGTATTTTATATTATGAATTAATATATTGACGGTGGCTGTGGTACGGCGGTGGTTTAAATATGAAAATTTCATCTTATGTAATATACATTAAATGGTTTTTCCTGTTTTATGTACGGTAACGCTGGTTTATTTCATTTTTATTTTTAATTTTTGTATTCCAGAGATCGATTGAATTTTCACGCCTTCAATATTTTTATTTATTTTTTCTCGTTTTGCAAATGTAATTGGGGGGAAAAATGAAAATAACACATGAATTTAGGTTAACCATTTCCGATTTTTTTTTTTTTGTTATATACGAGTATTTTGGTTGCTCTGTACTCGTATGTTTATAATATATTACATTTATGAAGGAAATAAAATATGTATGTACGGAGAAGCGCACAACAAAACTTTAAGAAGCGAAAAATCAATTTATTTGATGTATTATGCATACATGAAGAGTACGTCTACGTATAGTATACGTATGAGGTATCTACAGTGGGGAATAACAAATTATTTTTGGGTACACGGGGTGTCTTATATACATTGTATTTATTATATACGTTCGAACAAAATATAAAATATATAATTTATATACCGATGACAATGATGGCGTGAAATGACATTTGCGATTTAAAGCAATATGGTTTTCAAAGTATTATTATTTTTTTTTGCAAACGCACACAAAGAAACCATATGGTTTCATTTCGTTTAAAATAAAATTGAATCATCCTACTGGTACATACCTAAATCAATGCGAAATTGAAAATTCAAAAGTTTTAACAAAAGAAACTTAAGGAAAACTTTTATTTTTGTTATTGTGAAAATTCGTGAGAATATTATAAATTTACGAATAATTGGAATATTATTATATAACCAATAATGATCACGTAACTTGCATTTTAAAACATTGGCGAATCGTAATTTATTCTGGTATACGGTGTACCTGATATTGAAAAGGTAAAAAACCTTATTAACAATTCTGAGTTAGTCTTATGTTTATCGCGTTTTTATATACTTGACTGTTTTGAAAGTCATTTGGAGTTGACTTTATTTAGGTAGGGATTTTGTGAATGGCGCGAAGAATTAATTTACCATTTGTATTGGTAACACATTTAATTTATATTTGAAATTTTTTTTATGTTGTTGTTGTTGTGTAACGTTTAAATAATGATCTGTTTGTAAGTAGGTCAAATCCGTATATCTTAACGCGTTCCATTACATAGTTTTGGTTGGTTCAGTTTTTGAAGCAAGATGACTACCGAGCAATGACTACCGTGTAATTGTGCAGTTTTATAGTTGGTTGAATCAGTTCGATGGTTGGTGAAGTTTAACTGGTTCACAACTTTGTTCTTTGCCGCAAGAAATACTCCTTCGTTCAACCAATTGTGATTTTTGTGATTAGCTATAATGTTCGGGAATACTTGAGTTGATGAGCTCGTCTTTCGTTGAGACGAACTTGCACAAATTTTGCTGAAACAATCCGTTTGATTCGTCGACAGAAATACGCCATCGCTGATAGTCAGCATGATTTAAGGAAAGTGTTTATTTCATCGGCTGCGGTCGATCTTGGAATGAATTGTAGTGTTTGGCGGTAATCGTCATACAGTAGAATCATTGCGCGTCCAAAACATCTTGAGTGCAAGGAAACTGAGTGCAATATACAAATTATGACATTCTATGGGGACGTGCCACACACCTTGAATTCTCATCAAGACGGGCAAATACATAATGAAAATAATTGAACATAATTTTTTTTACGGAAACATTTTAACCTATGTATACTTCTAGAATTCGTTTTTTACTCCTTAAGTTGTAATTATGACGGGATCTTTTATAAATTTTGAATAATGATCTAAAACAATGAACAGGTATGTATTATCATTTTAGGATCTAGGATATGGGCCTAAAAAATCTACAAATAAACGTTGCGTTGAATGAACAACCAACCTCTGCTCGCCCCTGGTGGAATAATTAACTGGCTTAATTTCTTTACATTTATTACAATTACTGACATCATTCGTTACATCATTTGCCATTTTCGGTCAGTAAAAATATCTCTAAATACGATTAAGCATTCTCGCCGAACAAACATGGGCTGACGTCGGAGAGTTATGTGCTTGACCTATGATGTAATTAATTAATTCATTAGGAATGCATAATTTCCAACTACCTAAATCAGTCCAAGTCAAAGAACAATAATTCTTATTAGCAAAACTATTTACAAGAATTTTGCCATTAGATATCGTGAAATTCGAGAAAGATTCAGAAGAAGAAACAGTTTTGGCAATTAAATCTAAATGTTCTTTAGATTTAAGGGGACATAGCACCTTCAAATTTTCAAAAAATCGAATTTTTTTTATGATAGAATATGTTAGAATGAACGTTTAAAAACATGATTTTAATGATGTAAACATGAAAATCTCAAAAAAAAATTTATTTATATTTTTATTTTATTTATTGCGAAGCGCGCCTAATTCAAACGCGATTATCTCGAAATGACGTTTCTCAAGTTGGCGTGCAAGATTGAGAAAAACTATTTATCCAATCGTTCTAAAATTTTAACACGTTGATCTACATATATTTCTGCTCAGAATGAACTACGGAAGGAATAATTGGCTTTCAATTTTGTGAGTTACAACTAATTGGGTGGGGGGGGGGGGGGGGGGGTAAAAAAACTGCATTTTCGAAAAAATGCCGCCATTTTTTTATTTTTCAACCAATTGTTTTTCTTTTAGTTCATTCCAAGCGCGATTTAATGCTGAATAAAACCCCGTTTTTGTTTTTTTTTTCAGACGTTTCTGAGAGCAGTTATGATGCACGCCGCGAATTTTCAGTGTTTTTGGAAAAGTTTTTGGAATCTAAAAAAAATTTTTATGCCAATGGAAAATTTCATTAAGATATCTCTTTTTATTCCAAAAAAAAATCTTTGAAAAACTTTTTTTTTCAATTTTGAAGGTGCTATGTCCCCTCAAAAGAAACAGAATCAAGATTAACATTAAAGCTACTTTCATTTAAAAAAAATCTCATCCATAAAGACCCGCGATAATGCATCCGGCACTATGTTCTGTAATAAACTACGATGCTGTATGGCAAAATCAAAATCCTGTAGTTTCAGGCTCCAACGCGCTAGTCTGCTTGTGATCTATTTTTGGGCCATAAGATTAATTAAGACTTGCGTGGTCAGTAATAATGGTGAACGGATATCCCTCGATATATGCTCGAAACTTCTTTACGCTGAAGCAGCAGCTAAATACTCTAACTCGGTAATCGAGTAGTTGCGCTGTGCTGTGTTCACCTTCTGAGACATATAATGTCTGTGAAGTGAATTGGTTTGGATCTCGAATAATGTCATTGTAGTACAAGTTAGCACGAAAAAATGTATTTCTCACATATTATTTAAAAAGTTAGCACGAATTTCTTTTAAATTCAAAAATGTTATTGAACACGGAAAAATATATTTATACACAGATGTGAAACTAGCACGAAAAGTTATCATGATTTTTTTCAAAATGTACACAATATACAAAAAAATTTCAAACCAAATTTTTTTTCTTTTGAATAGTACTAAAAAATGTACACAACAAAATAATCAATAATTATAATAATAAACATAATATCAGGTATTTAAGATTACTATAAAACTGAACGTTTTCATTTAATAGTAATTTCGTTAATTTATCCTTCGTTCAATAATTAAATTTTTTATTAATAAATAAAATAATAAGACTCAATAGTAAAATGTTCTAAAACATAATGGTGGTTTGAGTATTAGCTAGAGATAGCACGAAAATTTAATATAAAAATAAATTGAGTTAAATCGATTCCAGCTGGGCTATTCCATAAATATGTCGTACATAAAATGTATTTTATTTTAAATTAGCGGCCAATTACGAAATTATTCAGAAACTTTCAGAATTTTCTCATGATTTGTTTGTGAGCAATATCGATTCGTGCTGTGCATTTTGGTAAATTTACCGTTTATTTGAAATTTGTTGGGTAATATCGATTTGAGCTGGGCTTTTTCAAATATTTGTCGGACATGAAATTGGTTTCATACTAAATAGGGCCAATCACGAAATTATTCAGAAAATTTCAGTATTTTCTTATTTAAAAGCCCAGCACGAATCGATATTACTCAACCAATTTCATATAAACTGGAAAATCTCGAAATAGCACAGTACATATTGCTCACAAACAAATCATAAGAAAATTCTGAAACTTTCTAAATAATTTCGTAATTGGCCCTACATAAAATCAATTTCATGTCCGACAAATTTTTGGAATAGCCCAGCACGAACCGATTTATCTCATTTAATTTATATATTAAACTTTCGTGCTATAACTCTATCTAATACTCAAACCACCATTATGTTTTAAAACAACTTATTAATGAGTCTTCTTATTTATTTAATAATAAAAAATTTAATTATTGGACGATGGATCAATTATCGAAATTATTATAAATTAAAAGGTTCAGTTTTAGTAAACTTAAATTAGAGCATGTTTTTATATTTATTATTATATTACATAATTGACTATTTTGTTTTGTATATTTTTTTGTACTACTGAATGGAAAAAAAACATTTTTTTGATATTCGATAAATATATTACCATATGTACATTTTAAAAAATACGTCCTAACTTTTCGTGCTACCTTCACATCGGTAGACATTTATGCGATGGGATGTTCCTCACCATCGTCACTTTCCTGCAACAACACGCTGCCGACACCAGTTGTACTAGCATCGCATTGAATCACGAACGGTTTGGAAAAGTTAGGGGGTACCAACACTGGAGCATTTGTTAATGCCAATTTGACTTCATCAAACGTTTGTTGGGCTTTTTCAGATTAAAAATAAATTTCGAGTTCTTTTTGGACGTTAGAGGTGCTACCGAAGATACAAAATATGAGGTAAAGCGCCTATACCACCCAGCCATTCCCAAGAAACAACGAATTTTTTGTGAGTGGTGGGTATTGGAAAATCGCTTATTGCTTGTACCTTATCTGGATTTGATGAAAGGATTCCGTCCCCAACTAGAAAGATAATGCGTTTAAGAAGGAAGTGGTTTTTCTCCAAGTTTATCGTTAGACCAGCATCGCACAGTTTCTTAGCTACAAGTGACAATAACTCGAGATGTTCATAAACTTTCTAGAAGTAATCAGAAGTTCATCCAGATATACAAAAATTCGATCATGGAGTTCATGGGGTAACACCTGATACATTAATCGGCACATAGTTTGTGAGGCGTTACAGAGAGCAAATGGCATAACTGTGAATTGGTACAGAAGTCGATCAGGAATAGTAAACGCTGTTTTATCTCGGGACTCAATAGCCAATGGAATCTGCAAAAATGCATCCGTCAAGTCAAAACTTGAAATATATTTTGTATTTCCCAATTAACACGTGGTGCATCTAAACCAAGACGAACTTTACCATTTGGTTTCAGAACCAATGTCACAGGTGAACTCCATGAACTATGTGATTCTTCAATTTCTCCCAAAGACAGCATTCGATCAATCTCGAGATACATGTCAGCTTGTATACAATAATTTGGTGAAAGATTGGGGAATTATTGCCTAGACCATGATTATAGAACGAAGGAAATTGTTTAATAATTGTCGTTAAACGAGAATTTTCTACATTAGAAAGAGAATGGAAATTAGAATCGACTCCATTTAGTTTTGAGATATATTTAGGAACTATATCAAATAGTTTCCAAAAGTTTATCCCGACGTATAACGGTTGTGTAAGACCAGGTATTAAATAAATGTTTATCGATTTCTGTTTTCCATTATAAACCACTGACACAGTGAATATGTTGAGGTTGTCCATCTGCTGTTTTAACATTGGGTGGACATTATAAACTTTGAGATTGGGATTTGTTAAACACTTCTCACATCCAAAACCAAGAGTGGTTATGGAAGCACCACTATCCAGTAGACCTCTATAAACTGCTCCATTTATTTTTACTAAGGCGTATGGTCGATCATCAGTGTCTTTTGTAAAAGAGGTTTCGGGAATCAAGTGTGTTGTTTGTTTTCGATTGTCCTAATACCAACGAACACGGGATTTAGCTGAGTAAGAAGTTTTACTTTTGATTTTGAATTTTGAAAAATTAGGATTTTTCGCATTAGTTTTATTTGAAATTACTAAATTTGATTTTATTGAGAATTGTTCCTGAGACTTGTAGTCAACTGTATGGTTCATTGCTGCTGGGTGGTTCGAGGAGTGTTTTATGCAGCTGTTTTAGCCCTCGAATTTACGTTTCCCGTATGACTACACTTTGGACAATTAATTTTGGAAAATCCATCTGTAATTTAATTTTGGAAAATCCATCACCCATGGCAAAACCATTTACGTGGCGCTGGGCAATTCAAAAATGTGTGACCCAGGTCACTACAATACTAACATACAAAAGTTGGGTTGGTTTGAATTAAAATTTTTATTAAAAGCGGCAATTTGATTAGATGAAATTAAAATATTAAATTGATGCGAATTAGGGCTTATAAAATTGTTAGAATTTTGATTTGTGGAATTTAGAATAGAACAATTTGAATTAATATCCGGTAATACATTTGATTTTAATGAAACAGGTTTAACAGATGGCATAGTAAATTAAACTTTAACAGAACCAGAAACTTTACTGACATTTTGGATTCTGCAGAATTTATCCGGTACAAAATTATGTTATTTCAACATATCCTGAAACGCAACACTTCTTTTAACAAAAGTATGATGGAATCAATCTCCTGATCAGTAAGATGGGTTTGAAGACCAAAATTCATATTGCACCGTGAAATCCGCAAAATGTCAGAATCAGGATTAGGATTGCGAAATCGAAGAGGCAGCGCAAGCATTTCGTTGTAAAATTCAATAAATGATTCACGTGTCTTTTGTTTCCGAGAATCACTAAACCAACGAATGTCGTCATCCGTGCGACGATCTTGGAATCGTTCAATAATTGCAGCTTGAAGTTGGAACGTTATTTCTGGGCTGTTGCCCAGTATAATGAATTTGTTGGTAATTTGGTGGTGGTTTATCGAAATTAAAATTAGAAAATTTGGCTAACAACCCATTTTTTATTAAATTATCATTACTATTACTAGATGTCATATTATTATTTACAAATTATTGATTGGTTTTTCGTGGTGTAGAACGTATGGTGAATTGAAAAGAAATAGATTCTACATCAGAAAAATCATCCTCGGAACATGATAGATCTTCCACTTCAATATTTATGTTGTCAAGAGAGCCACCGTTGTCAATACAATTCTCAATATGTGTCTATAATAATAACTGGGCCTCTTTAATAGTGCTAAGACATTTAGGTTTGTAACGCTTAGTTTATTTAGACAATTTTTCTAACCTCATAATTACATGATTAATTCTTGGCCTAACCGGACCAAAATTATTATCAGCCTGCTCTCAATTATTTTGATCCACAAACATGATATTTTTAAAAGGCATTTTCAAATTTCCCTATCTGAATTTTCAGAAGCTGCTTTGTATGGTTTAAAAGGTTTAAGAGCCGGATTATTAATTTCTTCATTCACTAAGACATTTCTGACGGATTACCTTCTATTTTCCAAAAACTGAAAATAATATATTGTACAATATAATAAGACGTTATATCTACAAGATGAAAGCTATTTTTTGCAGAAAAATTTAACAGAACAAAATTTAAGCAATCAAATGAAAAAAAATCGAAGTACTCAAATTATTTATAAAGTACTCTGGTCTAATTCGATAAAAAAAACAAAGTTTTATTTTCTTTTCCCTTGAATCAATCTTCAATAATCAAAACCGTTTATGCTAAAATCTATTATCAAAAAAAAAAGAGTAAGTAAAAAATTTCAAAATCAGAAACTGATTCATTTTAAAAGAAAACAAAAAAAAATTTAGTAAAATGATAATAAAATATGAAAATTCCAGTATTTAAATAAAGTCAGTTGTGTTTAATTTGCTTTGAAGTATGAAAATTATTTTGTTATAGTAAATAAAATTCAATGCGTTAGGAGAAATACAAATTTCCAAACCCGGAAAAGATTGACACTAGCGAAATAAATCAAAACTAAATTAAATTTTTTATAGAAAAAAGCCGTAATACTTTGTGCGCCATATTGTTACCTTCAAGTATGGTGCGTGACACTGGTAGCTCAGTTTCTGAGGTGTCTATTGCGTGGGATTTAGACACTATTTTAAGGCAACGATAGTACCTAGTAACAACCATTAATCCAAGACTCACTAAGTCAAGTAAAAAAACAACAAATCAATATTTACAATCCATAAACATAATACTGGTCCCGTCCTTTGAAATCCCAAATTCTGCTATCTGCGAAACTGCTTCAAAAAAATTACAATTGATAAAACTTCTATAAATCAATAAAAACAAAAAAAAATTAAAAATATGTGTTTAATTTATTCCATTACTTTAACTCTAATCAACGTATTTTGAAAATTTTAGCATTTTCCGGGGTTTTGCCTCTAAATTTCAGGTAATTTTTTTTTTTTAAATTACGTCATACATGTATTTTAATTATTGTAAATGTTATCACAAACTAAATTGTTATTAACTGTTCTGCGTATATTTTGCACATCTTCCTCAAACAGAAATTTTTTCCAACTGGCGAAAATTTTTCAATCCGAAAAAAAAATAAAAATCAAAAAGCTTTGGTTACCGAGATTTAAAAAAAAAATTGAACCTTAAACCAGTGGGAACTGAGTGCAATACGCAAATTGTAACTGATAAGCTTCTGGGTGAGCTTCTGATAATTTATGGTGGCCCGACGCTTTCCAAAATCATAAATAATGGTTGTCGACAAGGCTCAATCTTGGACCTGCACCTCTAGAATATAGTTTTCGACTGTAGTAGTATACAAGATTATTTTCAAGAAACAGCATTCGCTGAGAACAAGGTAATGCCCTTTGCCGGCCATTCAAGATTGAGCATTAAGGAGAAAGCCCAGAACGGCTTTGACAGGTTGGTAAATTGGTGCAATAGCAATCAAATAGAGCTACTCTACTCCAAAATCGTAATGACTCCACTGAAAAGTTCACTTGACATTAGAAGACCACATTTGGTGGATTTAGATGGAAGGAAAACACAGATTGTGTCATCGGTAAAGCGGTTAGTAGTTGATTTTGACTAAAGGCTTGGTGTAACCTTGTACGTCAAAAGAGTTGCAGTATAATTAGTTAAAAAGTTGAATTGTGGTTAAAAGGTGAGGTCGAAAAAAGTGGGGCTTAAGGCAAAATATCTTGGCTAAGAAATATTAAGGCTTAATAGTTGCATCCATGACTTATGGCTGCCCTGGATTTGCTGATTGAAAAATCTATATAACTAAAGCGTGTAGGGCAGTCTCAACTGCCCCGGTTGCTGTCTTACCTCTTGTGTTAAATGAACGAGATTCTTGACTATTAAAAAATAAAAGAAATAAAATGAAAGCTATCAAATTCGAAGCAATCAATTTCGATCGAACATCCTGAGTAAGCTCATAAGTAATTTTCAAATGCACCAGGAACAACTTGGCAAGGTACATAGAACCATCCGAGTGACGGCAAAACAACTTATAGTTACATGCTTAATGTAGCAGAAAGAATTGTGAATAAAGTTTTCAAAAGTTCCCCGTTTATGCAAATGCTAGAAGTTGGGAAACGGCTGCCCAAATAAATGAAACCAAATACATATTTCATTGTGATCTCGCTGACAGTGCTAAAGATCATTTATGCGTAGTAAAACAAATGGGCCCAAATGAAATCGTTAATTTGTTGCATGGATTTACATAAATCTCGCCTATCCAAATTGGTAAGTCATGACGGTATAAAAAGAATTGGACACAGAGCCCTAAATCACTTAAAATATTGAGAGAAATTTTATTTCTTCTTATAATATTTCGAATATTCTAGGGTACCTAGTTCTTTTTATATGGGCGTGGCATGGGCGCATTTGATATTTTTTCTAAAAATTTCTTATTTTTGCAGTAACTTCAAACCGAATATTAGGTTTAGTTTTAAACAAATCCATTGTAACGCAATTACATATTTTTAAGCAAACGTAGCAATTTTATATGAATAATTTTATCAAAAATGCTTCCAATTATAATTGCATCCATAATCCTGAACACATTATTTTTCCATTCCATTATTAATGCATATAAATAAAAATGCAAATCCATCTCTATTGTTTCATCTCATCAAATGAATATTTAACATCGCGTTTTTCGTTTTGCAGAAAAATGATTTGGTATACCTTCCTTTCTATACACTGGTGAGCTTATAGATTAAATGATTATGTATTCTAATTTCTGTATAACGTGATATTTGTGCAAAATCAAAATCGATCGCCTAAATGATGTTCACATATGTTTGTATATACGTAAAAACACCAAGTATCTAAAAATAGGATTTGTTCTTACATGGGTTTGCTAAGTCATGTGTGTAAAATATTGACTCTGTAAAATACACATTTTGATTTAGTTTACCAGTTCGACCATATAGGTCGGAACAAAAAATATAAACATGGGTTTTTGTCGACAAACGTTTTATGTATATGTGCGTTATACATTGGTAAGGTAAATTATTCATCCTTTTTGTAAAACATAAAGTTAAGCATCAGAAAAAACTGAAACGTTCGAGTCCAACTAAACGTACGTTTTAAATATCAAATGCAAAAAAATGTATGACGTGTTAAGTGGATAGCACAATAGAATTGTATCTAAACTGATGGGATTGTGGTAGTTTATGTTCATTTTAGTAGGAAAGTATACGCCTCAGTACCAAGTTGATCGAGATTAAAATTTCCTCTCGTATAAAAATTTTCCGAGGATAGTTTGTTTTTAATTTTTAAGGGATTATTGCTGTAGTTGTATTTATTTATTTTGTTCCCTTTATAAAAATTTATTTGTCTTGTCTTTTCCAAGCAGTATTTTCCAACTCTCTCTCTCTCTCTCACTCTGTTATCACCGATGTGGTTTTTTATTATTTTTAATTTCCGTTTTTCCCTGTGTGTAATGTTATTATCAGCACCAAGTTATATAAATTTTGTTGGTGTATATGTTGTTGTGAGGTTCTGAATTACTATTCCACCCACTCCTCTAGTTCCAATATTATTTTTCTCTTCAAGTTTACATACTCATTCTCCGATTTCTGAATATAATAATGTCTATAAAAAATGTACGGATTTCTTTTATTTTTTTAAATTTTCATTTCCTTTTTTATATCGGGGGATGATATTTTTGTTTTCTGGTACTTCGGAGGTGTATAATGGTACTGGTACGACGGTGAAAATTAAAATAATAAAAATATCATTAAATCGGTATTCACGTTGGTTTTATGCTTATCTGTTCAGCTTGAATAGTCATTTGTACCAAAAACATATACACGCAGGGTTGGTACAAAAAAGGATAATGATAAATCAATAATACATAATTTATATTATTTCAATTAGAGTTTTATTGTTTTTATTTTTCACCAATATTATCGCATTATCAATATCCCCGTCCCCCAAAAATGGCGTATCCAACAAAATAACATCTAGAACGATAATAAATTAACGTTAATAACCTTTCTTCAAGAAAAAAAAAACGAAAGAAAATCAATTTTGTCCAAAAAATGGATGTAATAATATTTGTCCTATACTTGGTCGATATCTCGAAAATGAAAAACCCAATAATAGTTTATAGACAAACACTTTGCCCATTTACGAGATCTAACGAGAATATATTTTATATGATTGTTATCCTTTTTACCGAAAGAGGACAAAAAAAAAAGAAAAACACCAAACAATAATAACTTTAGGTTTTTCCGTTCGGTTTTGTTTCCCTGCCATCGATTGTGTATAAATATATGCGAGGCTATTAGAGTGAAGAAACCCCCCGAAGAAAGAACAATGGTAAGATAATTAAATATTTTTTTGTTATTATGGTTTTTGTATTTTCTGGTATAATCTGTGTGTGTGTGTGTGTGTGTCTGTTGTAATAAGAAACCTTTTTGCCAAATTTGCACAAAACAATAATAAAACAAGCACAATCCGAACGATTAATATCGCACAGAAAATATATTGGCCTGTGTGCGAGTGGACTGATTTTTACTTTGTAAATGTTCACGTTGGCATATGTGGATCGATTATTGATAATTTATATTTGGCCGCAATCAAGGGTTACATTTTTTATTTGATTTTTTTTTTATATTGTTTAGTTGAGGAATTTTTGGTTGTAAGGTGAGAAGAGACATATTGTGGAAACGAATGAAAATTTATTGAATCGATGCCAAATATGTATACAAGGTATATACAAGTAAATATTTTGAGTGTGTTAATTATATACAAATTTGGATTTTTTCCAGGTGATATAATGAGTTTACGGAAGTTGCTTTGTATATAATTGTACTGTAATTTATAATTTTGTACAAATAGTTTTATATATTTGTTTTGCGGTAATTGCCGTTTAAAAATTTAAAGGTATAATTGTAATCATGTTTGGGTCATTGTAGTATAAAATATTGGCTACTTAATACACTTGGCATTGTAGTAATTGGATTCTTAATAGTAGTATATCTAGAAGTTTATTGATGCTCAGCAATTTATTTATTTTAGCAATTTAAACCAGACTTATTCAAGAAATACTGAATAATATATTCTTATAGTAGATATGTGGCAAGAATTGTTTAGATATATAACGTTTTAATGCTATTTAACTGCCATAAATTTCATCAAAATGTTTATTTGTTTCCTATCGACAGTGGCTAGGTTTATAAAACTCTATACTAACTCAGGGCCGATTTCCGCCATACATTTTTGGATGATATATCAAAAACATATGCTCCTAAGGCGGGCAGAAAAAAACTGCACTATAGATCTCCTTTATACTGTTAGAAAAAGTTAGCAGACATTTTTTGTTGTTTTTGACTGTTCTATTATTAAATTACTAAATACTAAATTACTAATTAACCCTTACTAAACGGCAAAATAAAAAAACAGTACGGACGGCAGAGTCCCCCGGGTGATGTGTATGTCCGTAAAGAGAGTGGGAGAAAATTATAAACAAAAAAGTATTATAACGGCAAATTGTGTTGCCAAACATGTTTGTGTGTGTTTATATGATAGATTGCGTTTTGTTTTATTTCGGTGCGACACATAATATTATTCAATTTGGTCGTGAGAGATGCACAGTGACGACGAGTTTTTTTTTTTTTATTTTATTTTATTTCATTACCAGCTTAATCATTATAAATAAAATACATTGTGTGTAAAACATTATTAAAACTAACAAGATTAAGAAGGTAAGATAAGAGAACCATTGGATCAAATAGATCACGTGACTGGTCCCCTGATTCTAAGCCACAAAAAAATATTTGAATTCTATTTACAAAATTAAAATCAATTTAAAGTCAAATTATTTTACAGTTAAAATTGAGAGAAACAAAAATTATATAATAAAATTATAACTACATCTTAATTACTACACATGAATATATTAAAACCTCTTAAACTACACCATTTAATTTTAACATATATAATTTTAAAACCAATAAAAACAAAAACAACAATATTTTAAACCAATAGTTGAAAAAGATGGTCAATATTTTTAGTTTGATGAAGCCATTCTTTAAGGTATATTGAAAAACTAGAGAAGTTGCCGCACTTACGAATATCCAACGGTAAATTGTTAAAAATGATTGGTGCAACGATATTAATAAAGTTTCTCCGTAGATCTAATCTAAACTTAGGAATATGTTTCAAGAAAGTATGATTTGATCTGAGATTATACCCTGCATGAGTCACAAAATTATTCCCACTTTTAACATAGAATATTCTAAGTACCTTGAAGACGAATATGTGACGTAGAGGAAGTATGCTGAGGTTTTCAAATAATGGCCACGAAGGCGAAAAAGATGGTTTAAAGCACATTATTCTGATTAACTGCTTTTGTCGCACGTAGACAGGACGTAGTGTAGCATTGCAAGCACTACCCCAACATGATAAACCATATTGCAGTATTGAGTCCGCTAATGCAAAGTAAATCGTCCTAAGTAAATATTGCGGACAAAATAGCCGTAAGACATACATTTTTCTGGAGACCAATGATAGTCTAGTTTTCAGTCCTTGTGTGTGCGCTTTCCAATTTAAATCTCGATCAATAATAATACCTAGATATCGAAATTCATCAACAGTGTTCACTAAGAAGCAGTCATTAGGAGGGCATTGCGTGTTATTGTTTCTGCTGCATTTGAAAGTATGATACGTTGTCTCAAGATACAACGATGAGGTATCCCTAAAATGTAATAATTTCGTTTTGTGACTCAAAACAAAATTATGTGCTTCCAACCAAATAGACAAACTTTTTAAATCATGATCTATGAGCATGATATTTTCTTGATAACTTGGACTAGCATATGTAAACGAGAAATCGTCAGCAAAAGCAGTTGGAGACCCTCGAAATTGTAGTCGAAAGATACCGTTTACATACACTAAAAATAATAAAGGTCCTAAGACAGAACCCTGTGGGACTCCCACATTTATCGGTAACTCTTTACTTAATTGTCCATTTACTCTAACCAATTGCGTTCGCCCATGCAAATACGAGGACAACCAATCCCGGGTTATCCCTCTGAATCCACAACAATATAGCTTTTTTAACAATGTGCTATGTTGAACTCTGTCAAAAGCCTTTGTTAAGTCTATAAATAGAGTAGATACCTTGGACCCTTTATCAATATGTTCAGTTACTTGTTCTAGGAAAGATACAATAGCTTGTTCAGTATTTTTATTTTTCCTAATTTAGCATATAAATTTTATCGAATAAATAGTGGTTGTTTTATTTAAAAAAATGTCAAAGAGAAGTCATTCGGCTATGGAAGCAAGTAATGGGAATGATCCATCCGGTATTAATGTTGTAAGTATTAGTGAAACAATATCTGGTCGGGATTTGCCTTTCAACAGGCAAGGATTATTGGATTTGACAAGGTTTGTGTACACTATATTTGGTTTTATTTAGAATGTTTTTGCAATATACTTTTGTTGATTACTAGATTGACTGATGACGATTTGGAAATGTTGTACGTTGATGATGATGGTCGTACCATTGAAAGTGATACCGACGATGATGATTGGGTGCCGAATGGTCATGCATCCGATGAAGAATTGGACGATTATGCAGTAGAATACAATGCCACTGTTGAGGATGACGCGAATATTGAAGAGGATGCAGATGAGAATTCTGATGCTGCTGAGGATGTATCACTGACTGCAAATTATATGGCCCCACGCTTGAACGAATTACCATTGTCGCAAAAATTAATAGCACGCGATGGCACAGAATGGGCAAAAGAACCATTTTTAACCTATCAAACCAGTTCTCGCAATGTTCTTCGTGAATTAGGTATGTACATATTATTCATCTCAACATTATTCTTCATTTCTTTTTATGTCGAGATTGATATTCTTGTCTTTGCGCAGGTGGCCCTACAATCAAACGATTGAACACTCGTGTCAATACATTTAATTCCATTTTCACACAGCCAATGAAGACCGTAATCATCCGTCATACTAATCGCAAAGGACAGGCACTTGCTGCCTTATGGAATAAAAAAAATTCACATCGCGATGAACGTCAATGGCAAAATATTGATGAGATCGAATTCGACGCATTCTTGGCAATATTGCTGGTCATGGGTGTACACAAATCAAATTGTGAACTTCTAAGTGAGCTGTGGACACGCCAGGCGAACTGCATTTATCGTGCCTCAATGAGCCGAGAGCGTTTCAAAGCCATATTGACAACAATTCGATTCGATGATGCGAACACACGAGAAGCGAGAAAGGCGACTGACAAGGCGGCCCCCATATCAGAATTGTGGTTGATGATGAACGACAATCTCAAAAAAATTTATAAGCCGCATGCCTGGATTACAATCGATGAACAATTGTTTCCGTTTCGTGGCCGCGTATCGTTCAAGCAGTACATACCATCAAAACCGGCTAAATATGGTTTGAAGGTTTTTTGGGCCGCAGACGCGAAAACACATTATCCGTTAGGCGGCATCATCTATCTGGGACGGCAACCCGGAGCCGATAGGGCACGTAATATTGGTGAGAATGTTGTTCTTCAGTTAGTGAGACCATATGAAAACAGTGGCCGAAACATCACCACTGATAACTTTTTCACTACATTGCCCCTGGCTGAAATGCTTGCAACTCGTAAATTGACCCTCATTGGAACATTGCGCAAGGACAAACGCTATATTGCCAAGGAACTAATGTGGAAGAAAGGGGATAATGTAGGTACATCTGTCTTCGCGTATCGCGAGAATTGTACAATGGTCGCATATACCGCAAAGCACAAAAAAAATGTGATACTTTTATCGTCGATGCACTTTGATTCCGAGATCGACGCTATAAGCGGCAAGCCGCAGATAATATTGGATTATAACAAGACGAAAGGCGGTGTGGACACCATGGATCAGATGGTGAGCATTTATATCACAAGTTTCAATGGTATCAATCTATTTATTTTGTTTCATTTGTCAGGTAACAGCATATTCCTGCAAGAGAAAGTCCAATCGATGGCCGCTGGCTATGTTCTTCAACATGGTTGATATAATGACTTTGGCAGCCTATCTCATTTTTATTGAAACCCATCGTGACACGACATCTCGCACTACGCGCCGAGTATTTATCACCAAATTAGCTTCCGAATTGGCGCAACCACACATCTCGCGTCGCGCGTTAAATCCGATGGTTACACGCATCCCTGGCGTTCGTTCTGCCATTGAGGATATGTTAGATTGCAAATTAACTGATTCTTTGCCTAGGTTCGATCCAGTGATAGCTGAAAGGGATTCTTCTGGCCGTATAAAAACGTAAGGAAAATGCCATGTTTGCCCACGCCAGCGTAACACACGAAAGCGATGCATGGTATGCAAAAAACCAGTGTGCGATGAGCACACCCAACGCATAGTAAAATGCTTATCTTGTCAATGAGCTAACAAAATCATTATAACTAAAAATAAATACAAAAATTTAAAAAATAAAACACTTTTATTCACTCAATTCTACATTTGAATAAAATTTTAATGGGAATATATACTAGCACCCCGGGGACTCTGCCGTCTATATAGAGGTAGTTGCGAAAAATCAAGTTTGCAGTTTTACAGGTAAATCTTACAAAATTCAAAAATATCTTAAAATCATCTAAAAAGAATTTGTAGAGATGTCAGGGAGCTTCAAGCTTCTAGCTCTACGTATTCTATTAAAGTTTTGAGTTTTAATGTTAAAAAACCACCCGGGGGACTGTGCGGTCAACTGAGGGTTAAAAGGATCAACTAGGAAAATTTCTTATGAATCCACTCAGTATATTTTTTGAGTTATGAGGCATTAGTTTTAACTGGTAGCATTAGTTAAGAACTAAATTTAAAGCGCTCAAAAATATTTTTGTAGCATCTTAGAGTGTATCCGAAATGAGCGAACATTTTTTCTTTTGTGAATTTTTTCTCGTTTTGCTGCCCAAATTCTGTGAAAATTTTCTTGGTAAAAATCCTTGTCATTTAATTTAATTTTGATTTAAAAATTGAGATTGTTGCCAGTTAAAGATTTAACATTACGCTATAAAAAAGATTTAAATCATAAACAAAATTTTATTTATTTTGTTTTAACTTTGTATTGAACTAATTTTATACAGCAAAATACAAGTATTGCTGTTGAGTTGAATCTTAATAATTAATTGAGTTTAATACGACATTTTTATCCGATTATGTAAATTATCACGTAACTGTCAAAAATAATTAGACCTAAAGATTGTGATAATACGGATGCGTTCGGGATTTTCGGACACAGTCTTAATCAAATTATTTTAAGCCAATCAAGTTTAAAATAATGGAATTACGGACAAATTAATTTAAAGCAGGTCTCTCGTAAAATATGAACTAAATAAATGGTTGGTGAGACAAATTCGAAAATTCCTCAAACATACGATTATAATTTGTCGGATTAGCAGGTAAAAAATTTAAGTAATGGCATTAGCAGACCAAGACATAATTTATGTGCGATCATTGTCAAATAAAACAAAAGCTAGACACATGTAAAAGGAAATATGGACTGCTTGAAACCACAGTTTATAATTTGTCGAGTTTGTGTGCAATGAATTTGAGTTGTGGATGATCCAAATCATTATTACAGTTTAAATTTTTGAAAACTAATAAGGTTAACTCTTGTTAAAAATTTAATATTTAAATTTGTATTTTAATCATTTAATTTTATGCAGTTTTTTGAAGGCCCTCGTTTGATGAAAATTTTATCTTAATTTATTTAAATTTTTTAATATTTTATCGGTTCTTGTCAATGCTAAATTTTTTAACATCATTGAAAAAATCGAAAAAGCTCCAATGGAAGCTGTATGATGAGGTATGATGTTTTTTTGTCCGAAAAGTCAATACGCGTGGACTGTAGAGTTGACAAATTTTAGTACAATTTTTTTTTTTATTAAAACTCGTCATTCTCGGTAAAATTTAAAAAACGATATGAAATAATTTTGATTTAAATTTTATTTTGATTTTTTTTTGTTTTAGTCGTTATTATCGTAAATGATATACTTTTCAAAATATTTGCAAGCTATACTTGCAAAATATTTGCAAATAAGGTCCTTCCTACGCTGCGTAGAGGCTGCAAAAAAGATAATTTTTGTATAGAAATAGATTCTTGTCAAAACTCTTCATGCCCGCTTAAATCTTGAACAATTGACTGTAAAAAGGTAACAGCTCCTATGAAAGCTGTTAGTTCCAGTGGACCGATTGAAAAACTTAAGTATGGACTTTCACTCCGATCAGTCAGTCTGTCAAAGGATATGCGACAATTCACACTCAAAGTCCGCTAACACGACAAATTGTTAACTTGGATCCTAAGAATTATCGAAATTGCCGAATTTCAACCAATCCATTTTATTAGCTTTCACATATGCGTCCAGCTTTTAATTTGTTTGACTATGATGCTATATAAAATATGTCATGATTTTTAGAAAAATGGCTTACTGCATTGCCAGCTAATACGACAAATTATAATCGTAGGTTAGAAGAATTTTTAAATTTGTCTAACTTCAACCAATCCATATAATAAATTCATATTGAGCGCTTTACATTTAATTTTTAACTTATGTCAGCAGTGATAATTAATATCTCATAACTCAAACACTACTTAATGGATTCATAAGAAATTTTACAAGTTGACCCTTTTACACACCGCTGGCTAATTGTATACACGTATTTAATAATTTATTAATAAAACATTTACTGTGCTTGAGAAAATAAAAGTTATAAAATTGAGTAATTTTTTTACGATTATTTTAAAAACATCGATAATACTGTTTTCTACAGAAAATGGTCAAAAATAACTAAAAATTGCTGCGACTTTTGAACCAATGTATATAAAGAAGGTCGATAGTGCAGTTTTTTGCTGTATTTTTCTGCTAGCTTCAGTAGCATGAAGAACATCAATAAAAATTTAATTTCGATCAATGTCATGATTATTTTAAATATCGTAACTTTACTAAGAAAACTACAATTTTTTGTAGGCCGGTTTTCACAGTAAAACTATTGGTGAAAGAGAGTAGTATCTGATAATTAGCGATTAAGAATTATTTTTTTATCGCAATCCATTAAGCTAAATTTTAGTGAAAATCAAAACACAAATTTAGTGAACTGCCTGTTTAGATTCATTGTATATTGTAATTCTTTACCAAAATCACTGATAAATTATTCCTCCGGAAGTGGGAGCATTCAAAAAAGGTTTGACATTTATTAGAAATATTTTGAAAAATTGCATTTACGAGGAAAACAATTATGAAGTAAAACATTCTAATATAAATTTGCAACCAAACCGTTCCTGATTATTTTTTCAAAATTTTAATCGGCAATGACGATCTTTAATAAAAACTGTTGTGGTCAACAAACAAAAAACTGCCAGTCTCCCTGTTAATTGAGTATAAATTTTATGCATAAAATTTAATAAACACATTTTATTAAACACTTGTTTTTTATTTCGCAAAATTATATTTTTGGAATATTTTTGTTCAAAAAGTTTAAAAAATCACTCGATCGATTTCGACTTGTTAGTCATCATCAGGAGAATCAACTGATTTGTAAAAGTAAATATTTGTTATATATAGCAGAAAAAAGCAAAAAAATAAACAAAAGAAGAAGGGACAAAAAATAAGCAATAAAAATTAATCTATTGATTGCACAGGTGGGCGATTAGTTTTCGGCTGAGTAACAAAATTCAAGGTATATTGAAGTACATTTAATTACCCGATGTATTAGTCAAATTATAGAAAAGAGAGGGGTTGAGAAATATTGATTTTGGTTAAGAAATATTGTTTATTGAATTTCGTAAATCAATATTTCTTAACCAAAATATCCTTAACGAACAGAGACAAATTTGTTTCTCACCAATTACAGACCCCCCCCTTTTCTATAATTTGACTAATACGTCGGGTAATTAAATGTTCTTCAATATACCTTGAATTTTGTTACTCAGCCGATGACTAATCTTCCACCTGCGCGATCAATAGATTAATTTTTATTGCTTTTTATTGCTTTTTTGTCCCTTCTTCTTTTGTTTATTTTTTGCTTTTTTCTGCTATATATAACAAATTTCTACTTTTACAAATCAGTAGATTCTCCTGATGATGACCTAACAAGTCGAAATCGATCGAGTGATTTTTTAAACTTTTTGAAAAAATTTTTTAATTAAAATATTCAAAAATCTAATTTTGCGAAATAAAAAACAAGTGTTTAATAAAATGTGTTTATTAAGTATTAGTGTGTTTCGCAAAGTGCCTACGGCAAATAGCGTAAAAAGCATAAAATTTAGTTAAATAGCTACATGTCACAATTTAAACCTATAAATAATTGTGTGCGAGCTTACATCTACCTAAAGTTTCAGAATTTTCGTATTCGTTCTTTCAACTATAGGTTGATTAGTTATAATGTGCGTCATCGTTTTCATTCGTAATTTTTCTTTGGATTTCGACATTGTGTGATAAATCTAGAATCAATCAAATAAATTATATTATCAGCAATATAACAGTATTTGGGTAACATAAGCTTTCGCGCACTTGTGGGCTCCTTTTATTATTCGGTAAATTTTATCATACACTGGTAGCTCTTGTATAATGTCCATACCATGCGTTGACGCAAGTAATTAGGGAAATGGGAGTATTTTTAAAGAATTTTCTTAAACCAGCGCTGCGTTTTAGAAATTAATAATATTCATTCTGGTTTAAATCGAGTTGCATCCTTTACATTTTGTATGCGAATTTGTGCACAATTGATTATGTTTTATCTTCAGTTTAGGTCAGGTGAGATTTACATTTGATCCGATTTTTTTTGTATATTGCTTGAAATCTCCAGTGAGCATTCCGTCATATTTTGGTATTTAATAGGATAATATACTATGTTTATTATTTGTGTGACTTTTTTACCTTGTTATTGTTACTGTTGTACTTTGCTTTAGGTACATGACATTTTCATATCTGTGTGTTTGGTTTAAAAATTTAACTGTATATGAAGTTCTACTGTTTAACCCAGGGATCGGTGAATTTTTTGGAAATTGTACTAAAACAGCAAAAGCCTACAAAGAACATCTATGTTTTCCAATCACTAGTATAAGTTAACTTCGCCAAGGGATCAGCAATCATGTCGGTATATATTACAACACAGTTCACCGTTTCTACCTTCAACCGCCACGTATAAAAGTGCTTCATTACCATTAAAAAACTTAAGCTCACATGTTTTAAACGTGAAGGATAAATGAAGCGCTCCATTCACATTGTCTACACATGTAAAATATTAATATACACCGTGGTGTAGGCAATATGGATCAACAGTGACTAAATGATTTTATTTATATTTGGATCACGATTTTTGACAAAAACTGTGTTTTGTCAAAAAAAGTTGGGCTCCTTTACAGCCCAAAATAATTGATTGATCGGAATGAAACATCAGCTTTTTTACAAATTTTGAAATTCTACTGATATTTGCAAAAATCGATCCACTGGAAATGGCAGTTTCCCCAGGTGCTTTTTCGTCTTTTGCTAATATTTTGTAAAGTATCTCAATTATGAAAAAACCGACTATGCACTAAAAAAAACTTAAATAAATTTGCAACAACATCGGATCAGATCAAATTCCCGAAATTTGAGCAGAAATGTCGATTTTTGACAAAAAAAAGATTTTTTTTTTGTATTGTAATCAAGAACACATTTTACCTCGAGTTTTGTGACTAAATGTGTGTGTTTCCTCTCTACAATTCAGATGGGTCTACTGGAAGTGGCAGCTTTCATATAAAAGTGTAAAGGTGTTGTAAACAAATTGTGTTGGAAAGGATCTTAGAAGACCTTCGTCAGCTAATTATGGATTCATTATCTTTGGACTCCTCAAACAGTTATTGGAATACGCCTAACTCTACATAGAAACAGTTACTAGACCAGCTGTTCATCGTCTCAATCTTCATCCGAGTGTTCATTGTCATTTTATGTTGATAATAAACAAATTGATGATGGTATGTTAATTCATCATTCGACTTTTGTATTTCCTCTAAAGCTTCGAGATAGTAATGAAATGACAGACCTAGCCCGATTCCTAACACTGAATAAAGTAATAATAGTCTTAATTATTCAAAGTTTGGTGAGGGGGTCCTCAGGATGGGCCCGGATTCCCCTTTTTCTCAGATCAGACAATTTTGTGAATAATTGTTGAGGTGGGTTTTTCGAGTACCATGGTATCGATTTCTAAGGGTCCTGATTTTGTAGGAATTGGTTTAGAGAGTCATCATCTGGTGGCGTTCGAGTCTCGTGTTTCAATTTCTTTTTATGATTTTCACGATTTTATTAAAAATTGGTCGAGTTTTTTTTTACCAAAAAATGATCCGGGTTGGTCCAGATTACGGAAAATTTGTTCAAAGGTTCGAACGGTAGGCTAGTGGTCGTTTTCTGCAATTTTTAATGATTCTCGTTCGATTTTGATAAAAATTTGTGAACGAGTGTTTTCAATTGACAGAAATCGATTGCGATTGGTCCAGATTTTAGTGGTTTGCTCTAAATTTATTAAAATTGTTAATGGAGGGTTTTTCAGTGTTAGGAGTCGATTGCGATGGGTACGGAGAGGGCGCATGTCTTTTTCTTTCATTTTGTCGGCTAGCATGATATTTAAAAAAATTGCTGGATAAGCTTAGTTTTATAAGTTTTCAATAAGTTTTCAATTACCAACAACTGATTTTAAAGGCTTCTTATTTCGGGAATCATCTGTTTCATATTTCATGTTATTGAGGGATATTGTGTCTGACGTTCTACAATGTTGCGTCATGCTGGTCCACTATGTTGAGTCATGGAGTCTTCTTTTAACATTATATTTGGCTTAAATGATGTTGATAAAATGTGGCGAGACAGTGTTTTCAAATGCAAAGAAAGATGCAGAGATTATGGCGTTCTTATTTCTGGATAATTCATTAACGAGTCCTCCGGACGGGCCGTCACTTTGCACCATGTTGCAAAACTTTTCACCATGCTGCATTGCATAATGTTTTCACCATGTTGTATGATGTTGCACCATGCTGCACAACGTTGCTTTATGTTGCATCATGTTGTGGGATGGTTTACCATATTGTTTGACATTATGTAATATTGCGCCAGATTTTTCACCATGTGCGTCTAATTGCTTCGTGTTATGTTTTGTATTTTATGTTAATTAGAAATCTGTCGTTATGTTTCATCATGCGCATTAGATGGTTGCACTAGCATTCGCAATCTAATTAATGTTTTAACCTTGGTCCGTTTTATACATTCTGTTGCGCCTCAAATGATTTTCATGACGTTTAGAAGCGCTCCGGGTCTCTTTATTTTTTTTTTCTTCTAGCACGAATTTAATAGAAATTGGTGAAGGAAATGTCAATAAGGACGGAAGTTGTGATCATTTTAGAAAAACCTTTCTTCCAGGAACGGATTACGATAAGTCCTAATTTCAGGAAAATTCATTTATTGAGTTCTCAAATGGGATTCAGTCACTTTTTTTAAAGAAAATATCAACTCGAACGATTTATGATAAAAAATTTGAGAGAGAATACTTTTGAAAGTCAGAAATTGATTGCAATTTATCGTGATTTTGGGAAACTTATATAAAAGTGCTCCGGTTTAGACGCTTTGTTCCGTCTTGTTCATAATATTCTGACTGTGTCATCTCAATCGAAGGGAATGGAACTCAGATTAATGATTTAAATGGGAATCTAATGTAAATTTTGAGCATGTCTCTTGAAAAATATCAAACTAAATAAACCTTAGCCATTTCTTAACCAATAATAATACAACTATCTTCGTACGTAAAACATAGAGGAGGAGTGGAAAATGAGTTCCGGATATGATATTGGCTTATTTTAATTATGAAATGGTTTGTTCGGAGGGAATCATTCGAAATTTTTACTATGATGCTTAAAGAGAATTTCATGGCCAAACAGTCTATATAGCCGACAGTCGTCGATACTATGGAATTAAATGGGTCCGGCCAGCATATAATCTTTCTTATACTGTGATAGTAGAGACAACCAAAACTAGATATTGCATCCATTGTAAACGAAAAATTTAAACATCGTGTTCGTTTTCTATAAATGTTCGTAGTCGCACTTGTAAAGTTATACGCAGTTTAACGAAAACCTAATAAATAAATGTTGATTTAATTTTTTGTTAATAGCGTAGGTATTTTGTCAACTATTTTTTAATCTTAGGTATATGTGAGTATATTTTCAGGTACTGGGAGAGAGTTTTCAAATTAATATTAAAACAAAAAGTTTAAATTATTGCATTTTATGTTCCTGCAAAATTATTAAACAGCAATATTTATTGTCTATTTTCAGGTAATTAATTTACATCCTACTTCATGAAATAAATGAATCATCATCTTTCGCCAAGTGGTAGAAGCTATATGTAAAAATTTATATTTATTTATTACAAGACGCCATCAGGTAAATTATATTCTCAAACAACAATATAAAATAAATTACAACACAAGCACTTAGAAAAAATTGTAATTGAATTCAACATGAAAGAGATTTACATAGCGAAAACGAACGTAACATTCGTACAAATTTTAATTTTATGCGCCAAAATTTAAATTAGTTTTTCATCCTGTAAGGAGAAAGCCCCGCGTGTCTTCCAAGAAATAATAAGAAAAACCGTCATTTTGGATAATTAAATTCTAAGAATATAACAAAAAAATTATGATTATAACGAATTGCAAGTATATATGATTATACTGTCATTCACAACGAAATAAGTTTTTTTACGTGGGCGGTCACAAACGTCTCACGGTCTAAATAAATAGTACACGCGTCAAAAAAAATGTGATATGTATTCATAAAATAAAATTATAAAACTCAATTAAAAAATTAATAAAGTATATAATTAAATTTATTATATTTCCACATAATAATAAATAAACATTTTCACTTCATCTCCTCTCTCCACATTAAATTTTGTGAAATACGGTCTACCACATAGAGATATACAAATATATACATATATAAAAAATCTTATAGAATTTCCAATTAATTTCATAAATCTATTTGTTTATTTAATTATACAAAAATAAAAATAGTTTACTATATGAAATTTTAAAATTTACTAAATTATTATCAATGGAATACTAATCTGTACTGCATGAAACATGAATAATGTATCATTGAATGATATATAATTAAATTGTTATTATGTTTATTTTGCATATATGTACCTACCCTACATGCATCACATGCCAGGTATAGAGTACTAGTAGATATAATAGTTCTGGGGAAAAGCAAACATTATATTACAAGCTAGTTAAACAAATTAATACCTAGTCGATTTATAATACAAATAATTATTTATACTATTTTTATGAACTTTGTGTTCTATATGTTGCAAATATTTAAATAATATTTAGCATATGAGCATGTCTACTTCAATTATTTATTTACCGCCCTTGAAGTTATCCCATATTTCATCCTAGTGTTTAAAAAAATAGCACTGGCACCACAAGTGTTAAAAACTCATCCCAGTCTTTTTACATTTAACATAAGTAATAATATGTAATTGTCATCCCCTACTTTTTTGAATTTGCCTTTCCAGGCTTTTTATTTTTATCCAAAATAATATTTTACTTGAAAGCTGATGTTTTATGTATGAAAACCGATTCCTCGACAAGTTTGTGTGCTGAACCTTTTTGGCTGTCTCGAGCCCAATTGATAAATTCCTTAAATCGAGGAAATCACCACATTTCAAATATATGTGAAAAGAGAAGCGTATCGGCTCCGTTGAAAAATAGAAAAAAATTTCAGCCTTTAAAGTTCACAAATTTGTAAATTTAATTCCAGAGTGCGAGTGTGATAATCCGTTTATCGTGGGAAGTCTAGCTATGTAAATTTGAGTGAGCAATTTTCAATATTTTTACGAATTTGAGCAACAAAAATTAATGTGGATGAGTACTTTTATTAAGACGTCGACCGCTTTGTCATTGGCAATAGTTTCTGTACCATGGTGGCCAATGAAAAAACATACAGTTCCGCTGATCCTGGAAATCAAGTTCCGATAAAAAGTAGAAAAATTCTCCGGCATTATAGTTAGAAGGTCCGTAAATTAATCGATTTAGATAAGTTCTGGACTTTTATGCATAGTTGGGCATTTTACATGTAAGAAACGTATTTACATTTTACATATAAAAAAATTACAGGAACATTCGTGTATTTTATAAAAATATGTAATATATACTAACAAAACGTGAAAACTTTCAAAAAAATTTAAAAATATTGAATGTTTAATACAAAAGTGTGTTTATAATTATAATTAGCATCATAAATTACAATTAAAAAGTTTAATTAAATGTTAAATTATTTTAAACTTTTAGTTTTCCACATTTAGAAAACAATAATCATCTATCCTTTTATAACGCCATCTGTTTTCGTCTTGAACAAGCTCCACAATATGACAAAATAAGTATCTACTGACATCTAGCCACATTTGAATGGAACCTATTTCGAAAAAAAATTTAAAAGTGTAGATTTTTTTTCTATATGTAGGGGAATTTTTTTAAACTAATTACAATTTGGTGTTGTCGTTGTATATTAAAAACAATTGTCAACCGACAAGCCAAACATTTATTTAACACAAAAATAATATTTATTTCACACAATTTAACTTAAATTCAACTATGAAATTTTAAGGTTATAAATATGTTCCAGTTTATACAAAACAGATTACGATACTCCACAAACTTGAAGTTAATCCCATTCTCGGTTCGCTTCTTAATAGTTGCGACCGTGAACTTTAAGTATTTAGTAGCTATAAAAGTTGGAATGCGTTTCTCAAATTGATGAATCTCGAGAATTTCATAAATGATTTAAAAAAAATTTAGAAGGTAATGAACTCGTAGATGTCATCAGATATTTTGCAAAATGAGAAAAAATGAAGTAGACTGTGAATATTGGTAAAGAGATTTCCTAAAAATGACTATTTGCGAGTACGATATGAAGAATTAGTTCGATTAGTTAAGAATCAAATAAAACTGGCTAAATAGGTCACTACAACATTACTCTTCTTTGGCAGCAATTTAGAAAAATTATTTTCAGCTAAGATTGCAGTAATTAAAATTTTTTTAATCGGAATGAACTTGGTGCTTTAGTTAGTGATCGAGTAGTTCCAAACTTGTTCAATAAAAATTATTGTACCTAAAATGTTAATGACTGGAACGTGTTCTCCTCTACCCTGAAAACTTTTATAGTACATAAATTATAATATGCGCAGTCCTTTAAGTCTTCAACTTATTGAAGAAGCCGATTACAACTATTAACATCTTAGTAACAAGAGTGGCTAACGGTTAAGATGGAATTTCGACCAAAGTTCTTCAATATTTTATAGGGAAATTTGGCGAATCTGTTACCAAATTCTTAAATATATATTTAGAAATAGGTAAACAGTCAAAGAAACCGCCAAAATTGTTCTTGAACTTAGAAATGTAAATGAGCACAATCTTGAAAATTACAGGCCAATATCGATCTTACCAGTATTCTACATGGTATTTGTGTAAATAATTCTAAAAAGACTTGAAAAATTTTTGGTTAGCAATCAAATATTAAAATCTAAACTAACGCATATAACTACGCAAAAAGAAAGATATGTTGGAAAGATATATGTGCTTGTTAACCGACCAACCGGTACGATGTGGTTAAAGCTTATGAGTTTTGATAGGGAGGTATCGAGTTCAATAAGGGGCAGGATGCAAAAGAGATTTTTCATCATTTGGTTACGATCGGTGATGGAAATGAACACAACTATGACCCCTGTCGGACTGCACAACTGACGGGCCGACCCATCTTTAATGCCAGTACTATAGGCCGGCATGGAGCTATGCAATGTGCAGATGGTTACATAAATCGGGCCTGTAGCCGTACATCCTCGATTTAAAAAGCATGTGTGTAAGGTAAGGACGAGAAAAGCGCAAAAGAAGAAAAAGCTCTATACTCCTATGGCCTTCTATCGTGAGAGTATAAGGATCCTCTGATCATGAAAATTCCCGCTATGTCAATTTGTGTGAGCGTTCTACGATATTCTACGAGTTACAGCAACGAAAATTAGTCTGGGATTGATACTTCTATTAAAAGGTCCACCTATTTGATATTGCCATTATTTTATGTACCAAGTGGCACTATTCTGGTTTTTCCTGGGAATAGGGAATTGGTAAAAATATTTTCATAGCATTTTTACTAAAATTATCTTTTTCTGGCCTATACTGTTGGAATTAGTTGGGTGTAAATATTTTTGAAACATAAGATATATTGGGAAATTTTTTCCATATAGAAATTTTGTATGGAACAGAAGTTTCAAAATCAACTTTTTTCGAAAATATTTACACCTAAGTAATTTCGACAGTAGGCCAGGAAAATATAATTTAGACAAAAATGTTATAAAATTATTTTTCCCAATTCAATATTGCCTTGTAAAACCAGAATAGTGTGCAGCTGAAGGTGGAAATTCCCGCTATTCGAATAAACGTGACACGGGAAACATATCAGTTGAAACAGTAGAACAATTGTCCAGCATTATGGTTTAAAAGGATCGCAAATTTGGTGATTTAGATCAGTTCGCTAATCTTGAGAATTCCTGCTGTGTAATCCGGACCTTATCTTAATAGACAAATTTGCGGACCTTTCAAACCCTAATGCTTGAGAAATTTTCTGCTTTTCTTTGGGTTTTTTTTTTGTTTTGGCAATGTAAAATTGGTGAACCTTTTAATAGAAGAGCTGGGTACTACACTAATTTGCATTGATCAAATTCGTAGAATATCGTAAAACGCTCGCTCAAATTTATGTAGCGATAATTCCCAAGATCAGCGGTGACTCATAATCGCACAGTAGATGGCCTTAAGAGCCTTTAACTTATCTAAATTGGCAAATTTACACACGTTATAAATCTTAAGGTAGAAGAATCTTTGTATTTTTCAATAGTACAATCAACATTTCTCTCATATATTTGAATTGTGATGATTCCCTCGAATTACGAAATTTATCACTCAGCCTCGAGACAACCAAAAATATACAGGTCACAATCTCGTTTGAAAATCGGTCGACCCACTTCAGATATTAACAGGACCATTTTTATCTTCATATAAAAAAATTCACCTTTCAAGAAATATTGCTTGGAATAAAAACAAAAATTATGGGATGGGAAAACCCGTGGGATGTGTTTTTAACAATAATGTCGCTAGTGATTTTTTTTTTAATCGTAAGATGAAAGTACGGGATAACTTCAAGGCGGTAATAATAGTTATGTTTCCGAAAACTCGTCTTTTTAATCAATTTAAATAAATTATTGCTAGTCAATTTCCAGTTGAAAATATTTCATATTTAGGTTTTAATAAAAATCGCAAAACTTTGCGATTTTACGTTTATCTGAAAAATATTAAATGTTTTTTGCTTGAAATAGTAATAAAATGATATCATAAATTTTTAAATTTTAAATAGACCATATTCGATTTATTGTTGAAAATTCATACTTAGGCATCCTGCACAAATTGAAAGATCTCTGAGTATTTTCATCGAAATCGGTTCAGCGGAAGTGACAGCTTTCATAGGAGGCTTTTCAGTTTTTGAAAATATTTTTAAAAGTATATCATTTACGAGAAGGATGACTAAAAACTCAAGATTCTCAATTAATTTTACAATAACACCGGTTCAAATCATTTTAAAAGTTTTCAAAAATTCGGCATTGTACAGCCTGGAATTTCATATAATCTATGCAAATTATAAAACTTTTTCCGCTTATTGAAATATCCTTGAAAAATTTAATGGAAAATTGTGTACCGAAAGTGACAGCTTCAATAGGAATTTTTGGTTTCAGCAAATATTTTCAGATCAGTTTTCTAAAATTTTTGCGTAACAGAATATTTTTTGATAAAAAAACATTTTTTCAACAAAACAGCCCCTGTACAGCCAGATGGATTGATTGGTCGTGATAAAACATTATACTTCAGCTTTTTCATAAATGGTGAGCTTTCACGTAATTTGTTGCTAAAATTGGTCCATCGGAAGTGGCAGCTTCCATAATAGCTCTTCGTTTTTTGCAAATATTTTTAAAAGCAAATCATTTACGAGAATAACGATTATTAATTAAAATACTTTTAATTAAATTTGCAACACGACCAGTCCAGATAAGTATTACAAAATTTAAGTGGAAATAACGTTTTTTGTCAAAAAACCGTTTTTCAATAAAAATAAAAATTGAGCCTGTACTGCCCCAGACGGAATAATAACTCGGGATGAAACTTCATACTTAAGCATTTTTCACCGAAGATTCGAATTTAAATTTGCATTAGTACCGGTACAGATTTGCTTTTCAAATGTAAGCAAAATGATAATTGCAGAGCACATACAAATTGATTGACCGGGATGAAATTTCAATTAAAGCTTCGACTTAATCAGTTGGTAAATCTTAGTGAATTTTGATCACAATCGGTATACCGGAAGTGGCACTCCCCATAGAAGCTTTTTCAGTTTTTTCCAAATATTTTCTAGAATATATGAGTTACGAGAAAAATGACCAAGAACTGAAAGATTATCTCAATTAATTTTGCAAAAATACCGGTTCAGATCAGTTTTCCAAAATTTAAGCAGAAATTACATTAACTTTTGGTAAATAAATGTTTGTTTAACATAACTAAAATTCGGTCTTTGTATCCTGATTGACTATTAGGAATCAAACTTCAAACTAAAACTGTTTCCCTTAACTTGGAGATTCTTTTGAATATTAATGGTAATTTGTGTATTGGAAGGGACAGCTTCAATGGAAGCTTTGGGTGCTTGAAATGATGTTGAGAATTTTATTATTTTAAAAAAATTAAAAAAAAACTAAAAAGCTAGATCTTTTTCCATAAATGTCGAACTTGCCAGTGCAAAATTGATCCAACGGAAGTGGCAGTTTCTATAGGAGCTTTTCGTTTTTTTCAAACATTTTGTCCATAGAATTAAAAAACAATTAAAACCTATAAGATTGTTAATTAACTTACAACATTTTATTGGCCTAGATAAATTTATTGATAGATCAAGAGAAAACTTCATATTGAAGCTTTTACAATAATTTAGGAGATCTCAGTAATGTTTGGCCCAAATCATTGTATCCGCTAGTGACATACTCCAATTGAGCTTTCAAATTTTTTGCTAAAATTTTGAAAATAATATTTTTTATGAGAAAAACGACTTAAACTTAAAGATAATAAATTAATTTTATGGCAGTACTGTTCAATTAATTTAGCAAAGGTTATGTGCATGGCAATTTTTTGATAAAAAAAAGTTTTTCAGCAAAAATTCGGCCCCTGGGGCTGGATTCTGTGTCGGTGATAATGATAAATGATAAAATTATCATCGATAAAATATAAATTGCGATTCTGAGTTGGTGATATATGATAAATAAATGTCAAATTTAGTGAAAAAACTAAATATTTTATCATACACATTTTGTCGATGAAAAATATTGATCACGGTATTAAAAATTGTTTTTTGTGTTCTTATGTCAATTTTTTGAAATATGTGTATATCAATTATTAAACTGATTTTAAGTAAAAGATTATAGAACAAATTTAAATGGACAATTTAAAGCATAGTAGGGCAACGTGTTTGCTCCGACATCTTGCGTAAAATGTTTTAATTAATTAATTTTTTTCACTTTGCACAAGGAGTTGCATTTGCTGAATAAATGATAATTTGAACTGATAAACATAAAATGAAAATTTAAATGAAATCTTTTTTTTTCATTATCACCGACACAGAATCGAGCCCCTGTTCAGCCAATTTGAATTGATTGTTCGTGATGTACTTAATCTTTTTATGTGTTAATTGGGAGATCTCAGTGATTTTTTGATGACACCACTCTACCGGAAATGGCAGTTTCCATGCTAGCCTTTGCGTAATATTTTTAAAAGCATATAACATTTTACGAGAAAACAAAAACATTGAAAATTAAATTTCAAACAAAATTATTTCTGACGATTTTATTAAATTATACCAGAAATGGCTAGTTTTGATAAAACAAAATTTATTTCACCAAAATTCGGAATTTTCTTCAGTCCAGGCGGATTTGGAATAAAAGTCCATTCCAATTTTTTCTAAGAGTTAGGAGATCCTTGCAAAGTTTGGCGGATATCTATGTGTATGCCAATTTTGTAACGGACGCTAAATTTTTTAGTGCCCGTTGAACATAAAAGATTTCAATGGTATGTAAAGTCGTGCCATCTTTGCCGTTAGCTCTTGAATAAATTCTTGACTTCCCATAAGATCCATTGCTTGCTGATGACAAAGAGATTTGATCTAACACATAAATATTGACCGCAGAAAATTTTGAACTTACGATTACTTACTATATCAAAACAAAATCCATACACCCACAATATACCGTTGGCTTAGTGAATCATGTCCTCAAAAATAATTATATAATGATAATAAATTGATAAAAAAAAATTTCAACAATTCATAAAAAATGTAAATAAACTCTATTTAAGAATAATTATAATTGAAATTTTATAATTGATGTCAATTTAGAAAAGATACTAATAATTCTTAAGCCCTTAATTACGCGTACTGTACATAGTAATAATTACAATTAATACTATAGGACTAATCATGCACTTTTGAATAGATAGTATAAATTTATTTATGAATTTGTATAAATAAAACAATTATAATAGAAAAAAAAATTAATAATTATATAATTAGATTTAAACATATGTAATAATTTCAAAACTCATTCGTTGCGCATGCGATAAACCGTAGTATACATATAAACCGTGGTATCCGTATAAACCGTAGTATCCGAGAAAATTAAATGCTCGCGATGACTTTCAAGTATTTACAACATGGGTTTCGACGTGTTGTATATGTATACATATAGTCATGTGCTTAGATAAATCCTCTATATGGTCCAATCTGATTGATCAAATAATTTGCTCGTTTATTGATCAACGTGGTATTATGCGATTTTATTTGGTACTAAATGTCCGTTGCACTCTCTCTCTCTCTGGCATTATATCCCATCAAGGGATTTGGCCGCCTCAAATGAGGTTTCATAATCATATTTTCATTTCGGATAATGAGTGATTAATTCATTGATCCTAAACCAGCCGTGAAAAATTTTTTCCTTGTCACCACCGGGAATCGAACCCGGGACCTCCGGTCGCTGGAGCAAGCATGCTAACCACTTTGCCACCGGGGAGGCAAAGTCCGTTGCACTGATGATTTATTATTACCAGAAGTTTGTATGCACAAAAAAAAAACGAAAACCTTATCAATCATTTGTCACAAGACAGCTTGACAAAAATAACTGGACCCTACACTTAAACTTTAGGCCAGTGTATATCGAACAGGACCAGTTAATGATTAACCGTACACATTAGTTTTAAATCATAAAGATTGATTTATTAGTGTACGGTACGTATTAGCTATAGGCGGATTATATTATATTAACTCAACATTCATCCGATTTGACTTAAGATGTATAAAACGACCTTGCACGTGAGTTTTTAACGATCATGAATCGATTGCGTAACACCGTAATTACTTATTACTATATATATAATAGTTTTCGAGTTTTTTTAATTTTAATGTTATACAATTCTATCACTTAACTATGTTACTCTAAGTTAAACTATAGCATCAATTATAAAATTCACTGCACTATCTTCCGGAACTGATCGTAATTCGTAATTCACTTTAACTGATCGTAATTCGGTACATTAATATCACTGAATTTACTTTGATCGTTTTTTTTTTTGTTTTCGAAATACTTATGCTATTACACTAAACGTTTAAGATTCATTAAGACCGATTATCCGTAATCACAAATAAAAGTACAATCGATTAATTTATCTGATTATCACCATAATAAGTGTTGAAACAACTCCACTAATTTATTTCATATAGCTGCTGGTATGTTTGGCCATACTTCAGCTATCTAACATACACAATTTAGAAAAAAAATAATCACTATTTGTCAAACCGGGTATCTAACATGATACACTCAACGATATTTAAATTTTTTATTTTTTTAATTGTTTTGCAGCACACGCCTCAATCTTAGCTGATTACCAAAATTTATTTTTCTCAATACCAAATAACAAACGGGGTAATTCATTTATATTGGATGTTGGTGGGAGGATCTACTATAATTTTATTTTAATGTGTATAGCATGGAATAACAACAGGGGTTTACAAATGGGACATGCAAGCATGTTACAACTTCAATAGGATGTTTTCAATTTGTGAAATGATGTTGAAAACTTTGTAAAAAGTCATTTTTTGGCCACAACCCACACGCCCTTCTATTTTGTTTATATTCTCGTAGTAATCGCACGAAATCGTGTAAGCGAATTTTTTTAATTTTATTGTTTTTGGTTTTCAATTTAGTGCTGCTTCGAATATTGTAGTGTTATGTGCAAAAAGCTATTTATTTTTGAATTATTTAAAAACACGAACGAAAATAGTAAACGGCCATTAACACATATTTCCAGAGATGTTGGCTCAGGTTTCGTTAACATCACAAATAGGTTGCTAAATTACTCATCCGGCCAGACATTTACAATTTCTTAACGAGAACAGCAAATTTATTAAGGTGGTTGTATATATTTCTATTTTGAGTTTGAATGAAAATGAAAAATGGCCATTATGATGCTTTCCAGAGATTTGGACTAACATTCTGTGGCCTCAAATACGTTGCTAACTTGTCCATCTAGATATTCTGATTGTTAAGAATCTTGGTATTAAATGAACAGAGTGAACGGTTATTAACACGCCCTCTTAGAGATTGCAACTCAGGTTTTTTAAGCACTTCAAATAGCTTGGTAGTTTTTTCATGTAGCCAGCTTTACTAAAACTGCCTAACCAGGACAATAAATTTGTGAAAAAATTTTGAATTTCTATTTTGAGTTTGGGCCAAAATGGTAAACGGCCTTTATCACGATACGCCAGAGATTTAGTTTCGTGAGAATTGCAAATAGGTTGCTTAATTGTTCATCTAGTTATCCTATGAGTGAACCTTTCTAAACAGGACAGCATACTTTTGTTAAAAAAAATTCTATTTCTATTTGGAATTTTAGTCATTAATAAGCTTTCCCATAGATTTAGACTCATATTCCCTGAATACCTGAAATTGATTGTTAAATTGGTCAAGCCAATATGATTAAAATTTTTTTAAACTTAGACAGTAATTTTATTAAGATTTTTTGAATTTTGATTTTGAGTTTGAGCAAAAATGGTAAATGACCATTAACACGTCTTCCCAGGGACTCAGGTTTTATCAGAATTTCAAATAGGTTGCTAAATTGTTCATCTAATTAATTAGCTTGATTGAAACTTTCCAACTAAGACATCTCTTGTTTAAAGAATTTTTGTAGTTTTATTTTGAGTGAAAATGGTAAATGGCTAGTAACGCTCCTTCGGTGAAAACCTCTGATAGGTTGCTAAATTGCTCGTCAAGGAACTTTCTTATCAGGATATCTAATTTGATAAAAAAATTGAATTTCTATTTTAAATTTGATCGTAAATGGCAAACGGCATTAAAGCGCCGTACCAGAGATTTGGACTCTGATAGGTTGCATTAGAACATGTAAAGGTTGCTTAATTGCTCATCGAGCAAATTTGATTGGAACTTCCTAACTACAGCAAATTAGATACAAATTTATGTATATCAATTGTGAGACCCAGGATATTTTTTTAAAATTAATAATAATAATAATATATATATATATATATATATATATATATATATATATATATATATATATATATATATATATATATATATATATATATATATATATATATATATATATATATATATATATATATATATATATATATATATATATATATATATATATATATATATATATATATATAATCAGGATTTGCGTGGGAATATTTATTCATTTTTGTACCAAGTTTAGACTATCAATTAAAAGATTTGCAACTTTGAAAACATACAAGTTCTATTATTTCATATACCTTATTTAAATACTTATTTGTGGGACGAATTTCTAGATTCATGTAGTGGACTCATGTGTAGTGGAGACCGGAAGGAGCAGTGCTGTTTATAGTCAGTCGCACACACTACATGTTAGGGTTAACCATCGGCTCTCCCAAAACAATACCAAATCGTCGTCTGTTCTTCAGGATGAGGATGTCTGTGGTGGGCATCCGTCTTGTATGAGGCCGCTCTCTGTATAAGTGTATTCGCGGTGGTACTGTATGCCGTGAGATTCTTACCAATGCGTGACCCACACAAGTGGCAAGTGGAAGACGAACAACCTTCTCTCATAAAAACAGTTGGGTTGTGAACCAATGGAGCCTCGGATTGTCAATCAAAATATTATGAGAAAATAACTAATCTAATAGGGTTTGAGTACGCCACATGTGAAAAAAATACAAAATCGGCATACGCATTTTGCAAACCGATTGTTTCGGTACATAAAGCAGTTTATAATTGAGTCTATAGTTCCATGCAAAGTAAATAAAAATATGTAATATTTTACTTTTCACTTCTGTAATAATAATGGAGAGAAAAAACCCATAAAATTAAAAATCACTTTAAAAAATTAATAAAAGTCGAATTACATAATCAAGCAATTTCTATATATGTTTATATAAGTTCTTTAAATTTGAGGTATCTTTTTAAATTTTAAATAAAAGATATAGTGTCTTTTTATTGGAAACTAAAGTACATTGATTCCAGTTAATAATGAAACAGTAGCCGGTAGTCGTTCAAGTGACCAGCTCTGTTAGTTCGGCATTCTGTCAATCTTTTGCCAAAATTTTGAATAAATTTTTCGCATAATGATCGTTCAATTAGTGAGATTTGCTCAATGATGTTGTCTTCGAGGTGTTGAACAGTTTGAGGATTATTCGCATAAATTATACTTGAAACCCAAGAAAATAGTACGTCTGTTTGTTGAGAAATTTTTCGATTATTATAGACTTCTCTTTCAAAAGATCGATTGATTCCGTTGCTGTCTGGCATTTGCATCGTTTTGTTGAAACCACATATTCTGCACGTCGATATCTTCCAATTTATTTCACAAACAGTTTCTAAAATCTCTCGATGACGACGAATTGATATCTTTGGCTCTTCAGCAACACTTGTGCTAAACAGCTGCAATATTTTCACTTGGACGACCACTACAATGATAAATTTTGCTTCTCTGCACGGTTTATTGGAGCATTTTCACTGCCGTATTTTGAACGAAATTTCCTTCCAACTTCTGAATAATTGTCACCATATTTAAAATAAGTTTTAATAATGAAAATACATTGCTCAATCGTATATCTCTCCATTTTAACTAACCGGCCATTTATAGCGGAGTCCAAACTTTTAAACATTAGCTTATATAATAAAATTTTGATTGGTGAAAGAATCATCCAAAATTATTTAGCAGTTTCTAAGATTACTTCGAATCACACTCTCACTTTATAATATTAGTATTGATATCTTGAAAAGGTATTTTTAATTTCCGGGTTTATGATTTCCAGAATAATGGTTTCTGAGATTTCGAATTTAGCCCGTTCATAACACATTACTTGACTATTTCATTCTTCAGCTTTTAAATTTAATTTATGTAATATAATCAAATTTTCACCCTAAATCAGCTTTAAATTATATTTGTTATCAAGTGTAAATTTTGAACAAATAACGAGTTTTATCAAAATTAAAAATTTGTCGAATGGATAGTATCGTGATGGATAAATGTTATCTAAAACTGTCAATAATAATTTGAACGTAATATGAAATTGTCTTTGGAATTTTTATAGATTTAAGTCACACGAAACTATTTTGAAAATGTCTACATTAATTTATCATCTTATGATTTTTTGTATTGAAAGTTTCAAACTTTTTTTCAACAGCCGGGTTTAAATTTTTTAGTTTACATTTTTATCGCAATCATCTCCAAAAAAATCCGGTTGGCATAAGAGAATCGTGTTTAATCCTATTAATTTTCTTTATGTTTATAAACAATTTTAAATAAATAATAATAGATTTAGAAAAGTTTTTATTTTTTGCTTCATTTAGTAAATAACAAGAACAGCAAAAAAATAAATAATTAATTAATCAATTTTATTTAATACTGTTGAGAGAAAACTGTACAAAAAATAAAAGCTCGTGTAAAATGATATTTTTTTGTACTAAATGCTTTTCGTGTATAAAGTTTATTTTACATTTATAAATCAGTTTAAATCATAATCAATTTTAGAATTTTATTACAAACCTACGTTAAAAACTAACAACTAATGAAAAACAATGTTAAATAAGAAAGGAGTAGATAAACACTCAAAATGTTTAGAAAAATATGTTTTCTGTTAATTAGCACTCAGCAACTGTTCGACGTCATTTTAAAGTTTTAAAATCTTGTACGCGTATAATATTTCTTAAGAATTGTATCTATAAAGTTTAAATAAAACATGAACACAAAACAAAGAATATTAAAACAATAACAAAAAATATATTACGTATATAGAGATGAGGAGAAAAGTTTTCCATCAATTTCCATCATTTTCTACTGGTGGTGGAATAACAAAAAAAAAATGGAATCATTAAAATAAATAAACTAAGAACCAACCAAAAAAAAAAATTATTCATCATCGTGATGGATGTATAAATTATAATGATAGTAATATATATTAGGAAGGATAATGGCGCGGTGAATGCATGACGACGATATGTACTAGATGATGATGATGATGATGTAGTTGTGGATCCCTTCAAGAAACAAAAAATAAATATATATATAAATATTATCAAACAAAAGTGAAAAATGGAAATGGATGATGAGCATAAATATAAATATAAACATATATACAAGTCAGTTCATTATATGATTCAGTACGAAGCACATGATAACAACAAAAACCACGAGCTTCATACATTTCTGTTATATATGTACATTATAACACGACGATGGTGGTGAATATTGTGTTTAGTTATGATGTTTTGATTTTATGTATATACGTCTAAATAAACATTTTTATATTATTTAGTTTTATTAATAAAATAATAATGGGTTTTTCATAGAGCTAGGGTACCGTATCCATGCTGATGGATATGAAAAATGGATGAGAGGAAATTTAGTTTGACGTCGAGACTTGACGTATCTAGTTATACAAAAATCGTATTATTATTATTTACCACAATGTAACACGTAATATCTATTATTGAAATGCGAAAATGAAAACAATCCAAATATGGGGATGAATTTTCCAACAACATTATAACATTAAAAAAAAAGTCTATTCATTGTACGTTGGTGGTACAAGAATTTTAATATAATAACACGAATTTTATCTTTGTCATTCCGCTAGAGTGTTTGGTTGTTACCGAGTTAAATGGATGTGTTTTCAAAAAATAAAAATCTTTTCATAAAATATTGTATTGTATGTGTGTAGGTCCATATATTTTGCATAGTGAAAACATTTTTATTCGCTTTAGATTACATAAATGGGGTACCCGATATCAATTGAATGCGTTATGAAATAATTTACTAAAGTATTGTTCGAACCATTCAAAATTATCGTGTATATGTAATTTAGTATATAAAAGTGTAATTTATAGCTGATGCTAATATATTATTGTGTAAGTGGGTATTAATTACTCCCCACAAGGTATACCTAGCTTGAAAGATGAAACTTTTATTAATTTATTCAAGTATACGGCTTACGTGAATTTTAATAAACCAACTGTGTTGGGAAAAACAAATTATAAATCAAAGAATATTCATCAATTTCGCGGTCGAAAAATTATCATAATACGAAATATCAATAATCGAAATGATTAATTCACACTGATTAAATATCTCCAACACACAGAAAATAATTTTTTTTTTAAATCAATCATCAAAAGTTGATAAGTTATAATGACAAGTTGTATATAAAAGTAATTTTCCATTAAAATTCTTTTCAAAAAGATTATCGCAAATTGATACTCGTGTTGATATTTGTCTCCAAAAAAAATCCTCTATTTAGTCTCGAGATCATCACACCACCTTCACCTAATTATACCAATGAAAATCCGAGCCACATGACTGCGGCTAAGTACTATCCATGTTATGTGCGGCTAAAAAAGTATAAAGACACACTTGATTTCTAAAGTGGACAATTAAACTTACCAGACTTTTGCTAGAGCTTTGGTAAAACTGTATTATATAGTCAAAAAATACAGTTCTGCTTAAATTTCAAGAAATCAGCAAGCTAAACCCTTTTTGAAAATTTAGCTTTAAATGAAAGCTGCCAAAAAATGTCCATTAATTATAACAATTTTATTGGTTAATACTTAGTATAGTCCCCATTCTCGTCTACAACTGCAAGATTTTGACAAATACTTAGGGGATCACACCCAACTCTACATCCAACGCAATCTTCAGGTCACTGATGCTAGATGGAACCGGATTTCTTGCTCGGACACTCAGTTTTAGTTCATCCGATAAATGATTAATTGGATTCATTTCTGTACTAAGGGCTGGCCACTCTTCGTCTCGAGTCAGGCATCAATATGAAATCTTATTCTATACGTCCTGCGATTGGCACTACATGATCTAATATAATGTTCTAGATATATTTTTCAGCGGTCAGACCTCCTCTATGGCCTCCACTATGTACGAAAACAAGATTTGTTTTTCCGTCAAACAATGAACGACGGTAGAGCCGGCCTCTCATATCACTACCATGGCGGCAAATTCTACACTCATCAGTGCATAGAACGTACAGCAATTGCCCAATGTTTTAAGTTGTGCGTTCGCGAGCAAATTCGAGTCACCTTTTGCAGTGGCGTGCTGTCAATGTGGAGTTAACTTCATTCAAGCGTCTTCTTACTGGCCATTGACTAACTGCTCCATCTCAAACTTGCCTTAGCTAAATCGATAAATCGATTATCCGTCTCAGATGTACACCGATACCGGCTAGCATGAGCTCTCCAATTGAACGTACCAGTTTTTTGAAATCTTCTGGATACCCTTGAGACAGCATATTGCATCATGTTTAGCTGACGAGCTACTTCTCGATAATTGCGTTCTTCTTGCAATAAAGCAACAACTTGTGCGGCTTTTTCTGGAGTAGTATCCATAACGAATGAAACTTCTAGAGATTTGTTCGCGTCAACGTCTGATAATTGACTGATAGCAAATATCGGTCAACGTGGTATTATACAGGAGATTGCAGCATGCAAAATACTTTCACCGAAATATCGCATTTTGCTACAATTGCTTTAATGCTTTAATTTGAAAAGTACTGTATATACATATTTTAATGATAAATGTGTCCTTGTAAAGATAAAATATTAAGCTATCAAAAAAAAAGTTGTTTTACGAAAATTGGTTAGGCCTTTTTAAGCAGAGGTTTGAATCGATTTAGTTGCTCGTGAGTGTAAGCCTTAGCCAAAACTGAAATTAAATTGGGAAATACTTCGGAAGACGGTAAGTAAAAAAAAGTGTTCTAGTTGCTTCATTGCGCGATAAAAAACACGACAAGGAATATATTCAGCGTTTCGAATTGTTGGTTATGCTTCAAGTACGTAAATATTTAGGTTGTGTACTAATTGTGAATGGTTTGTGGCATTTCATTACAATATTGTCCTATGCGCAACGATTGGCGCATTCCGCCAGATTCTACTTGTAGAGATCCCATTTTATACCGGATTTTCAAAGTTTTGATTCCAATACCTTACGTTGAGCTATACTAAGTTGCGGGTTGCAGTAAGAAGATTTTCCATTTCACCGGCATACTACAAACTGAGCCGACAAATTTTAAATATCTTTGAAAAACCCTATATTGGAATGACTCGGGCGACACTGCCCCTGTATGCTGCTTGCTTTCGAACGCCTAACACGCGCTTTCATAACATTCAAGTAAATTTGTACGCTCTGCGAGAAGGCAGATAAAACTTCGAACTATCCCCATTCGCTTTATACAAAAACGAATTTTTCTAAAGTATGATCCATCGAGCACCAACATATGTTAAGTCTTTCTCTACAACGTATACCGGTGTGGTTGTGAGGACCTTGAATATTACCTATCCATCTAACTCGTTATCGCTCTCGGAGGAGTCAATAACTTTTGTGTTTGGCATCTCTCTAATGTAAGTCATTTTACAGTTATTGGTGAGGTAGTCCGGGTCCATGTTTGAGTAAAGTATAGCCATTTCTAGCAGAACATAAACTGTATCTTTATGATAGCCCATTTTTTCCTGAACTTTTCCTTATTCGACCGAATAGGTATTTATATCGTGAAATCAGATACTAACTTCAAACAAAAGCGCCACAATAAACCATTCGTCCTGAATATTATCGCCGTAATGGGTTCTCTCACAAAAATGAGCTGGGAGTTTTCCTGCAAACAAATATAAAACTTAAGCGCTAAAACTTTGCACATCCAAATAAAACCCAGTATGTATTACCTACCAGAAGCAATGCATCACTAAAATTTTAGAACGTTATACAACACAATAGTTATTGCATTTATAAAGTTTAGTTGTGTTTTTAATTCATTTTCGACATTTGAAACATAACGACCACCAAATTTTGGGAATACGAAATATCCAATAAAACCATCTTCATGTATTTCAGCTGTATTGACCGCTTTTCTCGGAGCTTTTCCCAACCCAGATCAATTTTAAAAAATATGAGCAAAAACTACGATTTTTGACAACAAACCGTTTTTTAACAAAAATTCGGCTCTACAGGCCTAGATTGAACTAATTGATGAGGATGAAACTTCATATCTAAGGTTTTTCCACAAATTAGGAGATAAAAGTGGACATTGTCAAAAAAAGGTCCACCGGAAGTGCTCCATTGCATAGGAACTTTTTCGTTTTTCTACCGGAAGTGAAACCGTTAATAGAGGTTTTTTCATTTTCATGCATGTAACTTGAAAAGTATTTCATTTAGAAGGAAGACGGATATAACCTTGTTACGAACGGTTCAGCAGCCGACCCGCAGATTTCATCTGAAACCCCGCAGAGGCCTCACACGGTGATTTTGCCGGCTAAATCTCCGGGAGAAATACGATGGGTCGTGGAGTTAGAGGCCAGGATACCCTACACCGTCATTACCGAAAACTGAAAGAAATAAAAAAAAACGCAAATAATAAATAAAACCCGGATTTCCGCCGAAATCCGTCGACCGGATCTTGAGGGACGAACGAAATAATTATAACTAAGTAAAGTGAGCATCCATTCGAATTCAATCGGCGCGAGCGCTGGTTTCGAAATCGGATGCGGGCACCAAGGGACCGCAAAAAACATGCCGACACAAAATGAGAGTCTCCCTCCATCATACCAAACCGAAAGAGAAATTTAATGATTCATTTTATAACTGAGGAAACTCAAAACGAAAAACAACGAAAGAAATAATCGCCGAACCAAATAAGGGAGCTCGAGACCAATGCGCATCCCGGTAGTGTGTACAACCACCGTTGTGTGGTGATTGATTAAAATTTCATCGCAGAATCAATATTTAAAAATTTTAAAGAATTTTAAAAAAAAAAATAAATGAAATAAAAAATCGTACCTTAATAATTAATGTAAAAATAAATTACTTTTGCGGCCTTGGGCAACCGTCATGCCACGGGTGCGCCGCACCCAGACCGCTGCGGCTTGATAATGCCGTTACGTCGTGTATTCCACCGGTGCGGCCCAACGGCCGGTGAACTCCCAATTATACGGCTAGCCTCAACTGTCCGCCGGATCCGTCGGCTGTAGAGTGGCCTCAACTGGCCACAAAATACGTTGGGTGTAGGCTCGTGTAACCGAAGACTTTTTCAAAAAAAAAATCTCCCACCTCACAACGAACGCCAAAACGCTCTAGAAGAATCTTTTTTCTTCTCTGTCTTGCGTTTGCATCAATTTACATTGATGCAAACGAGAAACATACAACAAAAAATATTTGTTTAGAGCGCATTGCTTCGCACACACACACACACACACCAGATGCACATTCGTCTCGCTCTTTAATTTTACTCGATGATCGCGCGGCCTCATGGTAGTGGGAAAAACGAGAATAAAAAAAACCCTTTCAAATAATGTAAAATATTTTAGTACAACACATGACACGTGTTCGTACACAGGTGGCATTGCTATCAGACACAACACGAGAATCGCCATAGAAATAAAATACCAAGATTGTTCGTGGGCAAGGAAATGATTGGTATGACAAAAAAAAGTTGTAACAACCTGGCAAAAATTTGGTCCTTATACAGCCCATACGAACTGATGGATCATAGTGAAACTATCAACTTTGAAATAAAAGATTTTAAATTAAATTGGGTACAAAATGGGTTCTACTCAAATTTTCAAAATTTACGTCGTTTTTTAACAAATAAAAACTGATTTCGCATAGTAATTGTATAATTTTGACCCCGAGATCTTTGCAGACTTACCATTCGCTATATCACCGAATTAAAAAAAAACAGTTATTAAAAATTCTCTGTGTGTGTGTTCGTATGCACGTATCTGTATGTGATGCCGTGCTGATTAAATAACAGTGTCTTCTCTTTTGTCCAGACAGGTTTAGTAATCGGCTGGAAACTTCATACATAACCTTTTTCATAAATTGGAAGATCCCAGTGATTTTCTGCTGAAATCGGTTCATATATAGGAGCTTTATCGATGCTTTTAAATATCTTGAAAGTATAGCATTTACGGGAAAAATGGAGGTTTGCCAGAAATATTTTGAAACGGTTGTAAACTAAAAGAATTTTTAAATAAAATTTAAATAAATTAAAATTTGCAACAATAATACTTTTACAGATTAGTTTTCAAAAATCAAAGCGGAAATTATGGTTTTTGATCAATACCGTTATTTAACAAAAATTTGGCCACTATACATGGACTGATGGTAGATAGACCCAGATGGACTGATTGATCGGGATGAAACTTCATACCTAAGGTTTTTACGAAAATTGGTATTTCCCAGAGCATTTGGCCGAAATTCGACCACCGGAAGTAACAGCTTCAGAAGGTGCTTTTCCAATTTGTACATGAAAAGCACATCATTTACGAAAATAGGGGTATGAATAACAGATTATTTATTTATGTTACAACAATAACGGCCTAGGTCAGTTTTACAAAATTTTAGTGGAAATTACAATTTTTGTGAAAAGGTGATTTTCAACAAAAAATTGGTGTCTGTATAACGCATTCTGATTGATTGATTGATCGGGATGAAACTTCATACTAAAGCTATTTCCATAAATCGGAAAATCCCAGTGATTTTTGGCTGAGATCATTAGACTGGAAGTGAAAACTTTCAAAGAAAGCTTTTTTTCAAATGTTTTGAAAAGTATAAAGCTTTCAAACAAAACAAACAAAATAATTCAGACGAAACCTAAAACTTTTCCGGAAATGATGAGTTTCATGAGCCGGAATGAGTTTTCACAATAAAACTTCTTGCTAAAGCGTTTTCCATTGGGATGGCTATGCCAAATGTGTTTAAATCTGTGTTCCAGAAATAGCAGATACCGTAGGAGCTTTTTTAGATTTTGAATGAAAACAAAAATAAAAATTAGTTTTTTAGCAAGAGTTGACCTTGTTGGTTTTCTGAAATTTAAACAGGAATAATGATTTTTGATTATACCAAACAATGTTTATTGCAAATGTAGGAGGTTCAATTTTTCGCTTTAGAATTTAAGTGTAGTGCATTCGAGATCTGTTTTCATTTGTCATGAAAGTATGTCGGGTGTTGATCCACGATAGTTACGCTTCTCCACTTTTTCACTTTGTCCGAGTATGCTAAACTCGAATTGGTGGAATCCGAAATCAATTATTTATGGAAGTATTTCTCGAATATTAATGAAAATTCCCTTGATTTTACTGGCATACAATTTTTCGTTCTCTGATTATTTTTTTTTTATTTAAGCCGGTTGAAGGTATATAAAATTCTACAAAATTTTCCATTCTCATTTCAGTAATCACATACTGTGTCTATTTTATTCGTTTTATTTCATTCAGTATGTCCTTTTACGAGGCACTTATGGAAAATATGTATGCGGTAATGTTTGGATGCCCATGTGTGAAATGAGTACAGTATTCTGTTTTTGTTTTGGCATTCGCAGTTATTTGAACAAAAGTGAAACTACGCAACCTCGCGCCATTCGAAACAATACCCAGTTTTATCGTTCAAAGAGTAAACAGAGAAATTGTAAACAAAATTTTTCATTTTGTAGAAGAAAATGGAAGCGTTTGATTATGGCAAAGTCAAAATCTTTTCGAAATCAAATACCGAAATTGTAACTTTATGGCCTTGCTGTCCTTCAAGTTTTCCAAATCTTTTAGACCTTTTAAGGAATATAAAATACCAAAATAAAATTCTGGTTGAAGGCATGTCTATATTGTCGTCCCGTAACGTTGTGTTGTATATCTTTCTTTAATTATTTTCAAAAACAGGTATATACAGTTTAGCAATATTAAAATTGCTTTCTAAAAATTTTTTGATGAAGCTCATCAGTGAGTGTTGTGTGCAACAATGCACGAGAAGGACTAAATGCGATCACACACGACTTCAAACATAATTCGTTTAGTAGAAATTGTTTCTCTATTATAACTCCTTCGATGATCCTGAAACTCCATTGCCAGTTTACATTTTTTATAGACTATGGTGATACCTTTTGAATAGAATTTTAAGTCCGAAATGATGAGAAATAATGACGGTTGGGCTTTCTTTGTATTTTTGGTATTACAGTGGCTCTAGTGTTTTAGATTTTTCTGTATGTTGATTAATCAAACTCCATTCTCGATGCCATCCCTAAAAGACCAAAAATGTAAAAATATTTTTGGTTTAGCACCCTCGTTCTAAGCATTTAATTGATCTGCAGGCTGCATAGCTCTTCCTTTAATATTACTACGGTCTAGATTAGTATGTGCTACGCCATGGCTGTAATAACTTTCATGCATTATAAGCTTTCTTTAATCAACAATCAAACTCTATATGCGCAGGAGATCAGGTTCTGATGTTCGAGCACCATCTTGTGAATGCCAAATCGGATTAAAATCTTTAATGGTTTCTTATCTATCATCGGAAGATAAGTCATTAAAATTGGGCTAATATTCATTGCCACTGTCGTTAAAGTCTGATCCTTGTGTGTTTTCATCAGCTGGATGATCTAATAAATCTCTTCTCACTTCATTATTATTTGTGGATTGGGATAAATTTTCAATTTTGATTTTTAAAATTAGTAACGAATTCCGATTTGAATTTTCAATTTGGGTAATTTTATTTTCTTTCATGCAATTGCAAACGGACCCTGTTCTATTTTCAAGTTCACGTCCCATATTGTTCAATAAGACTCTTGGCTTTATTCATTATGATCAACTGATTGCGTGAAATTTACATTTTCTATTATAAAATAACCAACTTTAATTAAATAAATTTCTTAACAAAACAGATTGTAATACTCTTACCTAAATTTTATTGGATTTTTGCAAATGATAATTTCAGTGCTTGTTTAGCTCTTGAAGAAATTTTTAAGTCACAAACATCAAACGTGTCACTCCATCAAGTGTCAAGCAGAAACTAAACTTTGGCGCATGAAAAATTATGTGTCAAATTTACACCGCCAAAATAATATTCCAATTAGATTTATAATAAAACTGTTTGTAACACTTTCTGCCTTACTTGAAATTCAACTTGACCCGATCTTAAATTGTGCTTGTGCCTTTAGGCTTTTTTCTCATACGAATTTTGCAGAATTTCATCTTTAGTTATGCCATCCAACTCTTTCCAAATTTCACAATCACGACCATCGATTGATGCAATCGTAACCAAATAACATAAGAGGAGCCGCCCTCTTAACTAAATCTTTAAATATGTTCCGAAAGGCTGCACTTTTTTCGTGGGGTTTTTTATTGGTAAATTGTGTTAGCTTGGGTATTCCGAGAATACTGGTCAAGAAAATTTTTCTATATTTGCTGTCTATAAGGTCTCTCAATCGAGTAAGATTTTCTCATCAATGGCCTTTGTTGTCTATTCGGTGCCTTTTTACTGTTGCACATTTCACAGCAGTCTATATATTCTTTGACTTGTTTTACCACTCCCGGCCAAAAAAATACCATCAAATTCTTAAATTTTTTCGTCATTTCGTAATATTTTTTTGGTTATAAAGAGGTTTTGGTTATAGAGAGGATATATAGGTCTAATAACCATCAATTTTAAAGGCAAGGAAATCACAATATACATTCGGGAAATCATATCCGGCTAAAATTGCAGCAAGGCACTCGAGTTCGGCGATCAATTCGTTTTTTAGCTTTATTACACATTCTTGGCATAAGGATTTTGGTCTCAACTGATATCACAACTATAATACAAAAACCAGCCGTTTACGGGTGCTGACATTCCTTACTGCTCAAAGATTCTGTTTCACTCCTGTCAAGTTGCACCATTTCATGTTGCGCCATATCATGCATTATTGTACTATTTTGATGTTGAACCACATGAGTTGTAGTAGTGGTTTTAGAAACGAATCCATTTCTCAACCGTTTATGAATATTTTTGTTTTGTATGCTCAAAATTGTACTAAAATATGAATTCCGGATATCCGTCTGGTTTTCAAATTCGCAGTTGTGAGACTCAAGGCTCACGTATTTATTTTTTAAGTCATAAAAAGTCATTAAATATTAGTTTATATGTTTTTTTAAATCAAATAATAAAATATAAATCTACTGGCTCCCCCACCTTAAGCAAAGCACAAAGTATTTATTTTATTTTGATTGACAATCAAAACAGTGAAAAAAAAATTAATTAAATTCCGAGAATTTTGAATTTTCTAAACGAAATAAGAAAAGTTCTTGAAAGCTTGAATTATTTTCTAATATTAAATTGCGTATTATGTAGTCAAGGTTAGTTTCCTAATTTATTTTATTGACGTAGGAGTTGATTCGATTTGCTTGTGTGACTCCCAATTTACTTAGCCGTGAGTGAAATAAATATTTCATTTCCATATCGATGCTGTATACAATGTTGAATATATTTAGGCACGATACGAGTTTTCGACCCCTCTAAAGTATATTGTTGTATAATATACAACATTAGGACGAGGAACAATAAAAATTGGCCAATGGATCAAATTTAACAATTGCTATTTTAATATTCAGTTTTCACCGTCGCATTAATGTTTTGTACTTAGCTGTTTTATAAATTTTCTCCGAATTTTAAATTCTAAAAATTTTCTTTAAATTGCGATGTCTAAGCGTAAGTGGAAGCAAATTTATTTATAATATGTAAAATAAATAATAAATCTACTACAAAAAATACTACAATAAAATAATTGCAAAAAAAATTCAAAACTCTGAGATGGACATATTCGTATAACGTCAATAATTTTGTGGATAAAGAGTAAAGTACTCTGAAATTAAATATTTTTTCAGTATCAAATTGGATTAAAACAAATAAATAAATTATTAAAAATTAAAAGTATTTTTTTTTAAATAGTAAACATAAAATGAAATAAATTTGTGTACAAAGTTTGCGGTTTTTTTCCTTATATAAACATAAAATAAATTAAAAATTGTTTAAATCGTTTCAATGTAATTAAATATTAAATGAGATTTTTTCATTTTGGCCAAATAAAATTAAATATGAGATTTTTTATTTACTTCAATTAAAATTAAAACTTTTTTCTATTTAACGAATTATTTATGTATATACGTAGATATGTATTTAATTTAATTTAAATTTATTAATTTATTAATTTGTGCTGGATATGTTTTTTTGATGTTGGGTGGTTGTGATATGGTGTTCATTATCAATTAATTTTTGGAAGAGTGCGGTTTTCTCAAATAAAGATCCACATCATACACTTTCAAAATATATTGGAAGACTTAAACCCGCTCAATTCTAAACATTAATTTGTTTCAACTTACTGTACATAATTGTTGGCTCATTTATTTGACATTCATTAATTGGAAATACTTGTTTAAGTTATGACAGATATAGTTTGATAGTCTGAAGTGTCGCTAGAGTCGTTTATAAAAGTGAAGCGATTGGTTTGAAAAGAAATAGTGAGAACCTTATATACGTTAAACTATTTTCGACAAATCTGTTCAAAGCTTGAATGTTGTACCACAACTATTTTCAACTTTCCACTTAATTTACGTCTCATTTTTTACGAGTAAAGTCGCAGTCTATTTCACTTGTAAAAGTACGTGTTTCCTATTGTGTTCTCAGCTTGCTGGGTAAAACCACATTCTGTTTCTAAGACTACTAGATTATTTGATTTTATTTATCAACAAATAATTTTTCGTGATACGTTGTTTATCGAAATGTGGAAAAGAGACAGAGTTCACAATTATATCAAGCAGTTGAAATCGAGATAATAATTATAATCTTAATTCCTGAAAATTGAGAAATAAACTAAGTCGAAAGTCGAAAATAGTGATAATACAACATCGCAGCAGGCAGGGGTTTCTTCTCCAGGTTGAATGAAAAGTGCAGGGCCTGAGTAGTAAAACAGCATCTTTTTTAAAAATTTCACATTAATCGTACGAGAGGTTACTTGCGATTTTACTCTAGGAAACAGGAATACAATTTGTGTCCAAAGTAAGAGCGATTTTTTTTTTTAATAAAAACATAAAGCACATTTTAATTTAAATATTGAAATGTCTATTTAATGTCAGTATTCGAACTTTATTCGAAATTTTACAAATTATAGAAGAGAAAATTACTTCACTAATGTCCAAATTATTACCTAAATTAAAATTACCACAGTATTCGGACGGTAGAAAAAAAATTATCAGACCAAATTATTTATTGTTTTCCTTACCTGTGACACGGTTTTTATTACTTGTGGCATTGTGGCTTTTCCTGGGAATAAGGAATTGGGAAAAATATTTTCATAACATTTTTGTATAAATTGTATTTTTTTGGCTTACTGATGGAATTAGTTTCGTGCAAATATTTCCAAAACAAAGTTAAGGTGGGACATCATTTTTTCATATATAAATTTTTTGTGTGTACAACTAACTTTGTTTCGTAAATATTTACCTTAAACTAATTCCATCAGTAGGCCAGAAAAATACAATTTAGACAAAAATGCTATGAAAATATTTTTTCACAACTCCCTAGTTCTAATAATAGTGCCACTGGATAGCAACTAAGCGCAAATGTTATGGATAAAAATATACAATCCGGAAATTGGAGGAAGCGAAGCCTGCTACATTTATTTTGATTTCAAATTGAATGAATCATATCTGTCCAGTGGCCCTATTCTGTCTTTCCCTGGGAATAGGGAATTGGGAAAAATATTTTCATAGCATTTTTGTCAAAATTATATTTTTCTGGCCTACTGAGGGAACAAGTTTGGTGTTAATATTTTCGAAATAAAGTTAAATGGGAAAATATTTTTCCCGAGAAAAATTTTGTGGAACAAAAGTTTCCCAATTAACTTTGTTTCAAAAATTTTTGCACTAAACTTATTACTTCAGTAGGCTACAAAAATATAATTTGGACAAAAATGCTATGAAAATATTTTTCCCAATTCCCTATTCCCAGGGAAAGACAGAATAGGGCCACAGGAAGCTTATTTAATTATTTTTGTTTTTTGTCACCCAGAATCAAAAGCCTGCTACAACTTTATTCGAGATTTAATTGAAGTTTTGTTTCAGTGGCACTATTCTGGTTATTCCCCGGAAATAGGGAACTAAGAAAAAATTTAAATGTAAATTCTGTCCAAATATTTTTTTCCCGGCATACTGAGCTAAAAAACTGAAGTGTTAAATTTTTTGTTAAACTGGGAATAACTTTTCCTGCCAATTTAGATATGGAAAAATTATTCCCAATTTATAATTATGTACATCAAAATTTTCGCCTCAGTGGGCCGGAAATAAAATATTTTGAGAATATAGTGCACAGACTAGTGCCACAGGCCCTGTATTCTTAAAACCGGTGGAAATTTCCCGAATCGGAATACAATTTGCTTTGAAATTTTCTATATTATTCGAACTTTTCGCATTTTTATAAAATTTATATATTTTCAACACTTGTACGTTCAATAGGTAGATTGTATCAATGAAAAAATTAGGAATATTATAATATTAAACTGACATTCGTCAAGAAATTTTAGAAGTGGTAGTGGATCGAAAACTATTATGGTCCGAAAATTTTACAACATAGCAAATTAACGAAAATGTGATGTTTCATCGAACATCGATCACTGCTGTGTTGATATTTTCCTTCTTTCATTCATTGCGATTTTATATGACCGATTTTATATTTTTCTCTTTCACTTTATGACATGCATACCAGCTATTATACAATATTTTATATTTTGAACTTATCCAAGCTTTGGAAAATCCCTGGAACACGATCCTGTAAGCCGTATGTACACCAATGTTTAAACTTTTACTTTATTGAAACGAAAAGCATTTTTTGTTATTTTTAATTGAAAACGATAGAATAACAAAAATCATTTTTCCCAAACAATTTGGAAGAAATGTGAGATTCTTCCTTGCTTTTTTGATATACTAAATAAAGCTTCGATTGTTCATGATAAAGCTCTTAATATTTTATCTCGGAGCAATCATACTTTCGATAAAAAGTTAGGACATACTTTACACCCGTGTATTTATGCAATATGCATGATTTACTTTCCAGCAAGATTATTTGTTAACAAGAATAAAATAAATTGAAACCATTTGTGTTGACAACATAAATCAAAAATTGGAACAGCCACCGCATAAAAATTATTAGCTCCCTCATATGAAGTATACGCAATAAACCAAAATTATTATACGCATATCATAAATCAAATTACAAGCAATGGAGATTATTTTGGTTTCCAATAAATTTTCTTTTTTTTAAATATGATATCCTGCATGTGTATGTCCTGTTTATAGGAGATGACAAGCATATGATGTTCGGGTGGTCCTTTTTGTAAAATGTGTATGAATATATCAATATTCTATAATCGAAGTATGTCTATTTTGAATATTTTATTTGCTGAGTTACAATCTGTATCGCATATAGAATTCGATCGTGTTATGAATACTAAAGATTAGATATAGAGCTCTGGTCACGCGTGCATATATTTTTAAGAGGATTGGAAAAAATTCAATTACTATAAATGAACAAGCTACAATAATTTATTCAAACTAATTTTTAAAATAACTGACTCCATCCTATTTAACTATATCTCTATGTACAATATTAAATATAATCCCTATGCCGATCCAAGCTTCAGTATATTACAAAAAAAATCGAAAATCTCTATACAAATTTTAATGAAAGTTCATAAACATAAAATAAAAATCCGAATATTCTAAAATTGCTTTTCCAAAATCATTTCTATATAAACAATAAAACTAAAAGCGTTAAAAAAACCGCACTAAACCAACAGTGTTATTTTTTTTTTGGTTCCTCCGTAATTGATCCTATAAAAAATTTCCGAGGATTTAGATTTCCTTTTTTTTGGGGGTATTTTTTATTACTCCACCAAAATTTTTATTATTCACTAAATAAATAGCATACATATCAGATACATAGCATAGCATACACCAACCAACACCAGCAACAAAAATTCCTGTTTGTTTAGTAACAATAAGGATAGTATATTTATACGGGGAATGAATGGTTCATATCTAGATATAAACACACAATATATACAAAAACACAAACACAATATAAAGCAACAACATATAATTTATTAGTATGAATATAGCAGCAAGAGCAAAGTAACAATTTTATTTCACCAAAAAACACCTGAGGTCAATACAAATAATATTAAGTTGAATAAAGAAATTTATGCTTCTTATACTTAGTTGGGGATATAAATATGTATGTATATATGTATGTAAAGGCTATAACATGTATCTGGTTTTTATAACAAATAAATAAAGCAGCTAATACATATAACAAGGATAAAAATATAACAAGAACGAAAAGATAAAGTTTAATGGATATAAGATAAGACAAGTGAATTGATTGATAAACTTTAAATCAGTTAGTTTTAGTGGGTATTTATTGAGACTTAATTAATCTTTTGTTTGGGTAAAATAAATAAATAAAAATATTTTTTTATTTTACTTTTGCTTAGTTTATCTTTCATTTTGTTATTCTTCTGGTTTTATTGTCGACGTCGTTGTCGCTGTCGTTGGTTTGATAACGATTCCGTATATTAAAGTTATTTACGAAAAATGTTTTTCTCTTTCCCAGTAATTATTTTCTCGGTTATCTTATTTTATTTTGAAGTCTGGGACGCGATAAGAATGAATTATGTACTGTACAGTCTTTGAACGTTCGGTGCGGTTCTGTATGAATTTCCTTAAGTGAAGAAAATAATCAAATATAGCAAAAAAAATTTTGGAAACACAAACGCGAATGTAGTTTACTCCAAGTCCAAACTTTTGGCAAATTTTAATAGCTGGAAAATGTGTTTCATCCCGCAGGAACCTTTGGGAGGCAGAAACTTTAACAATATTTTGTTTAAAATATCAAACAAGAAAAAACCAAAACCAAATTTTAAACCATAAACTATTATATTAAATATGACTGTTCTGCAATTTTTTGGTTTAATTTAGTTTTTTCCAAATATTAAAATAATAATAATGATCTTCGTTATTTTATTAAAAAAATATAACTTCATTAAAATTTAAATTATCACTTTAAAAAGAAAAGTATGAAAATTCAGGAATTCAATTCTTAAATAAAAAATATAGGGTTTTCCAGTAGGAATGATACGATTTTTAAGTGACGTTTCGGCCATTTGTCATGATGTTTAATTTTTTGTTTCATTGTATTCAGTAATGTTTACAATTTCATCATGGTCAGATATACGCAAGAACAACGTTTATAAATTATTCAGTTTTATTATCAAAATAATCGTTCTCCAATTGCAACTTTTCTTTATATAATGTTCAAGTACCAATAAGACAAAGAAACGCTCGAAGTAATGCAAATATTGCTGCCGTTCAGGCAAATGTATGCTAAACACCGCAATTTGTCGATTCCAAGACGTTCTCGAGAATTGAGACTGTCTCAAACCACAACCTGGGGGATTTTGAGAAAGAATTTGGGTTTGCATCCGTATAAAACTGTTCTCACTCAAGAACTGAAGCCATTGGACCACCGTAAACGTCGTGAATTTGCTGATTTTGCCTTGGAACAACTTGAAAACGATAACGATTTTTTTAAGAAAATCATCTTCTCCGATGAGGCTCACTTCCACTCATCTGAGTGGTGCGGTAAATAAACAAAACTGTCTATTCTGGTGAGATGAAAATCCACAAATTATTCATGAAAAACCATTAAATTCGCCTAAATTGACAGTTTGGTGTGGATTTTGGTCTGGTGGAATTATCGGTCCGTATTTTTTTCAAAATGAAGCTGGTAACACCATTACTGTCAATGGAGATCTGTATAGATCGATGATAACCAACCTTTTATGGCCGAAATTGGAAGAAGATGATCTTGACAATATTGAACGTGACATTCATGACATACGACTTGATTTAGTGGAAATGCTCGAAAATTGGGTTCATCGAATTCGTTCCTGCAGAAGAAGTCGGAGAGGCCATTTGAGTGACGTTTTATACAGAACTTAATTGTATCGATTGTACTGCACATTAAATTAAAAACATTTCAATTTCCTTAACAATTAGTGTGTGTGTTTTTTTTAAGAAATCATATCATTCTTATTGGAAAACCCTTTATAATCGAAAACACAAATTTAAAAGAGTAATTTGTAATAATTTTGACAGAGAGTCCAAGTAGGCGCATGCCCCACAAATAAAATATTGACAACAAAGGCATTGTTTTGTCGTTTGGTTATGGGGGCATTGCTAGTAGGGTTGACTGCCACTGGAATACTTAATATTTTTGACAATCCAAATTTTAATTCTTTAGCCATTTTCGGTATATTAGAAACTCGATTATGATGCGGTGTGAGAAGCGAATGTGCTTATTACTTCAAAAAATTATTTCTCCTAATTTTTTGGGTTGGTAATATTCCGTACAATATAAAATAAATAAATCCTGATGCATCTAATTGGCCATCTTCTGGGTCTGTGATTAGTCGTATAATTCACAACGTCAATCAAAAGAATCGACGCTTTCTTTTGTATTATTTAAAAACTTATAATGTCTGATTTTCAAGAATGGTGCCATATCTAATATATAAAATGGCAGCGTGAAGCAATAAAATAGGACAGCAAAAAAATCTACATCTCAAAAATGTCCTTAAATTTTTTTATTTTAATTTTTTTTTTTCATTTTGGACTCAAGGGCACAACTTTTATGTCTCAGCTGCAATTCAACATAGAACCTATCATATAAATATTATTGATGAACAATGCCTGGACGAGACATTACGGAAGTTCTAGGAACAGGACCGATACTAAGCCTTGGACAACGGAAGAATAAGTTTGTGAAAGTCATTTTGTCACTATATATCGCAGAAATCAGGAAAGTGTTTCATAGTCAAGTTGCCACTGAATAGCAATGTTCACCACTTGAGTCAATTGTAAAAGGTAGCCTTTCAACGACTATTAGCCATTGAAAGAAAATTTGATCGTAATCTCGACTATAAACAAATGTACCACTAACTTATGAATGAGTACCTTACATTAGGCCATATGCGACTTGTTCACCAACATGATTTTAATGATCAGAAGCGTCAAATGTATTTTCTTCCACATCACGGTGTACTAAATGAAACTAGCTCTAGTACAAAATTAAGGTTATTTTTGATGGTTCAGATGTAACATCTAATGGGATTTCATTAAATGCCACTTTAATGGTTGGCCCCACTCTACGAGAGTCATTATGAACAATTATCGTACGATTTCGTCGTTTCAAAGTGGGTTTAACCGCCGACATCGAAAAGATGTATCGACAAATCCTTATCAATCCGTCTCAAACGTCTTTGCAAAGAATACTCTGGTGTAGATCGGCCAGTGATGCAGTGGATCAATACGAATTAACAACTGTTACCTACGGTACGTTAGCTGCTCCATATTTTGCAGTTCGTGTTTTAACTCAAGTAGCTGAGGATTGCAAGGTCGACCATTCAACGGTATCTAACATTATAAAAAATAATTTTTATGTTGATGGCCTATTGATTGGTGCTGAGAGAGAAAGTCAATCTGAATCCTTTAAGGAAGAGATATCACAAATTTTAGCTAAGGCAGGTTTTGTGCTAAGATAGTGGCAATCTAATTTAAAGAGACTCATGTACAAAACAGGTTGTTTCATCCATCTCATCGAAAATATTCGATCCTGAATCATAGGATGACTGATTCCTTTCGCCATTAATATGTAATTTTTATGCAACAACTATGGCTTGGGAAGGTGACATGTGATGAAACATTGCCGCATGAGCTACAATGAAATTGGAAAGGTATACACGGACAGTTTCAATTTCTAAATGCCGTAACAATTAATCGCTATCTTGGCTCGATTTCGCATGACATTCAATTCTATGGATTTAGTGATGCTAGTGAATCTGCATATGCTGTAACAATATATGTACGAGTCAAAACAGAAAATTTCGGCTCCCTGAATTAAAAAAGGCTGACTTAAAAATCGTGTTTTTTCGGACTTAAAACTGTAATGAAAATGAAATAAAAAAAGCTGACATTATTAATGTATATCATAATTCACTTTGAAAATGATTTAAGAAGTGTGTTTATAAATGATATAAAATGTGTATTTTTAAGTCATTTTGAATATGAAATAATATGTGCATTTAAGATCGAAATAAAACGTTGAAATGTATAACAGTAAAAGCCCGATTATCTGGCATCCAATTAACCGGAACATTCAGTTAACCGGAATTTTAATTTTTAGGAGTATTTTTGCATTTTGAAATTTGCAATTGTTTTTTGCACATTTTCATTAATAAAAGCATTAGTTGAAAATTATTAATTTTCGTGTTACAGTAAGAGCCCGATTATCTGGCATACAATTAATCGGAACACTCAGTTAACCGGAATTTTTAGGATTTTTCTTTTGCTGTTTTCTCATTCTTTTCTCTTTGTTTCATATGCATTTTTTAATTCTTCTGAAATTTGCAATTGTTTCTTGCACATTTTCATTAATGAAAGCATTAGTTGAAAATTTTGAATGGCTTTAGTTTTCATATTACAGTAAAAGTCCGATTATCGTGCATCAAATTAACCGGAACACTCAGTTAACCGGAATTTTAATTTTACGATTTTTTTTTGCTATTTTCTCTTTCATATGCATTTTTTAATTCATTTTGAAATTTGCAATTTTTTTTTGCACCTTTTCATTAATGAAAGCATTAGTTGAAAATTTTCATATAACAGTAAAAGCCCGATAAGCCGGCATCCAATTGCCGGAACATTCAGTTAACCGGAATTTTAACTTTAAGGATTTTATTTCCTCTTTCTTTTTCACAAGGGATATTTTTTTTATTATTCCGGGATTCATAGAAAATATACTTTCCTTTAATTTTTTTCAGTTTTATGCTTTATTTTATTTGAATTGAATGTGTAAAGTCGTACCCCAACTAGGGTTAGGGAAATATTGAATATACGTATTATTAAATATTAGGTACTCGTATGGGTGTACTCGTATACATAATTTGCGAATGAACTGAATAATAAAAAAAAATAATTTCCCTTCCGAAAAAGAAATTCCACCATTCTTAAGTCCACCTTTTTAATTTTAGCTTTTTTTATTCAGGGAGCCGAAAATATCTTGTCAGTCTAGTGACAGTAAAATCTAAGGTTGCGCCATTAAAACAAATTAGCCTCCCGCGACTAGAACTGTGCGGAGCCCACTTCTTAACAAAGTTGATGCGAAAAGTGTTGGTCGCATAGTGCTTGCATTACTCTCAAATCAGCCAAGACGATGGAAGACATATGTGGCCAACCGTGTATCAGCTATACACACATTACTTCCTCAAGCAACTTGGCGACACGTCACAAGCAAAGAAAACCCCGCAGATTTGGCGACACGCGGAATCAAGGCTCATGACTTAGTCAATAATGAATTGTGGTTCAAGGGTCCAGAATGGCTCACATCAAAGCATAAGATGTGGCCAGTAAAGGCAACTATCATCGATATCAAGAAACTCGGTCTAAAGAAGTCAACTTTTTCCACGCATTGGTAAAACCTGACACAACAAAACCAATACCTCATTTGATGGCGTAATTTTTGAAGTGGTCATAGTTAATTCGATCCATGGCTTACGTTCTAAGATTTATTCATAACCGAACGTCTTTTCAAAAATTTTCGTCAAATATCAAAATTGCTGAACTACAGAAGGCTAAATTGATAATTATTCGGTATATTCAACAAACAGAATTCGCTGAAGACATTCAATCCCTTACAAAAACTAGGCGAGTAGCATCTAGTTCCAAGTTACGCTCGTTAGCCTCGTTCATCGACTCAGAGAATACGTTAAGGGTAGGTGGTCGTTTACACAATTCACATTGTACCTACGACTTGAAACATCCAATCGTGCTACCAAGAGATCATCCAGTTACAACCATGATATTAAAATCCATACACACAAGATATTTGCACCCAGGCCAAACCTTGCTAACAGCATTATCGCAACATAAATATTGGATTCTCGGTGTTCGAAAACAATGTTGCAAGCTCTGTCACAAATGCACTACATGTTTCCGCTTTTCAATTCTGCGATCAACCCACCAAATAGGTACTTTACCCCATGCAAGAACAACGCCAAGTCGCCCGTTTTCAATTTTTTGAGTCGACTACGTAGGCCCCATTCTGCTCGCATCGAAAATGGGCAGAGGTGCTAAACTTATCAAGGGTTTTATCGTCGTATTTGTCTGCTTCGCCACCAAGGAGATACTAATCGAAATGGCTTCAGATCTAACAACCGACGCTTTTCTAGGTGCATTAGATTGGTTTGTTGCACGGAGGGGACCACCCACTGAAGTGTTTTTCGACAATGGGTCAAAGTTTATAGGAGCAAGGCGAATACTACATCAGCATTATTAATTATTATATACAGCAAAGCGAATGTTTATGCAACAAATAAGGGAATAAAGTGGAATCTAATTCCACCGATTTCCCCTCATCTAATCAAAATAGTTGGCAATGCACATCTCACATCCGAAGAAATGGAGACCTAGCTCATCCAGATAGAGGGAATGTTAAATTCCAGGCCATTGTGTGCCATTTAAAACGAACATGCTTGTAACATAGATGTTCTAACACCGGCACATTTTCTTACTCTTAGCCCATTCACCGCACTTCCTCATGCAGACTATCAGGAGATAAACATGTCTAGATTAAATCGTTAGGAGCAAATACAGAAGCTGGTTAAAACCTTTTTGCACCGATATACCTTAACGTACCTCAATACTTTACAACAACTGATGATGTAGTATTAAGGGGACATAGCCCCTTCAAAATTGAAAAAAAAAATTTCAAAGAATTTTTTTTGTAATAAAAAGAGACATCCTAATGAAATTTTCGATTGACATTTTATTTAGCTGAAAGTATACAAAAAAAAATTTTTTAGATTTTTTTTAGCCCACTGTCGTCTGCTACAAGGGTTTTCCAAAAACACTGAAACTTCGCGGCGTGCATCATAACTGCTCTCAGATACGCCTAAAAAATAAAAAAAACAGAGTTTTATTCAGCATTAAATCTCCCTCAGAATGAATTAAAAGGAAAAAAATTGGTTGGAAAATAAAAAAATGGCAGCATTTTTTTGAAAATGCAATTTTTTTGTCCAATTTGTAAATTAAATCAAATAAAAAACCTCCTAACGATGTAAATATTCGAGTGACGAAAGCCGAATTCAATTCACAAAATGTCTGATATCAAATTTGTGCCGAAAAAAACAATTGCATTCGATTTGTCAACGATTTTTCGGAATGTTGGTGCATTCAGCTCGTTGTTGCTTAACATTCCGAAAAATCGTTGACAAGTTGTTGTTTTTGACAGCTAAAAAGAAAAATGTAAACAAATGCGCCGAATGCACCAACATTCCGAAAAATCGTTGACAAATCGAATGCAATTGTTTTTTTCGGCACAAATTTGATATCAGACATTTTGTGAATTGAATTCGGCTTTCGTCACTCGAATATTTACATCGTTAGGAGGTTTTTTATTTAATTTAATTTACAAATTGGACAAAAAAATTGCATTTTCGAAAAAATGCTGCCATTTTTTTATTTTTCAACCAATTTTTTTCCTTTTAATTCATTCTGAGGGAGATTTAATGCTGAATAAAACTCTGTTTTTTTTATTTTTTAGGCGTATCTGAGAGCAGTTATGATGCACGCCGCGAAGTTTCAGTGTTTTTGGAAAACCCTTGTAGCAGACGACAGTGGGCTAAAAAAAATCTAAAAAATTTTTTTTTTGTATACTTTCAGCTAAATAAAATGTCAATCGAAAATTTCATTAGGATGTCTCTTTTTATTACAAAAAAAATTCTTTGAAATTTTTTTTTCAAATTTGAAGGGGCTATGGGCAGATAGGTACTTTTTTTACTATGTTCAGCACGATAGCCTACGTTCTGGTGTACTGTTTCTAGTGTGTGGTAGACGCTGTGGTAGAGACTGTCAAATGTTCATTGTTTTTGGTTATTTTTTCGATCACAACAATTTGCCAGTTTTTTCATTTTTTTTGTTATGAAAAAAGGGCCACTGGTAAAAATTCTCTTAGCAATGGTAATAATATGATGTATTTATGAAGAATTTTATAATCGTCCGTGAATTTAATTTGTTTAACCCTCGTCAGGCGGCATAGGTACAATTGTACCTTTTCTGTTTTTAAATACTAATAAGTCTTCTTGTAGAAGCCGGAGAGAGTTAAAGATTTGTGAGATCTCTACATTTTAATAATGTGGAAATTCCAAATATTATGTATTGAAAAAAATTATGACTACAGTGACGATTTTCATATAAAATATAGGAAAGTACAATTGTACGTCTGCCGCCTTTTATCGTAGTAAAATTATGTCGCCGAACGAGGGTTAAGAGTTTTTTGTAAGGGTTTGTGTATCTTTGTGTACACTATTGCTCTGGGGTTAAAGGTTTGGGGGAGGGGAGCGCATTTTTTCTACTTTTGTGGTAGGAATATTGTTAATAAATGGCCTCTTTGTTTCTGCGACTAAAATAGTCGTAAACATCGTATGGGTGTTCATTAAAATAATATTTTGTCCGAAAAGCCGAAAAGAATTTTAAACAAATGATGTATTTATATTTGTTTCATTATAATATGTTGATTCACTATCATTATAAACCGCAACGGACCGATAATAGGGTGCATTTGAGCCAAAAAATAAAATTTTGGAAAAAAGTTAGGGTGGCTTTTAAGTTATGGAGGTCAATATCTAAAATATACGAGTTTTCTGGGGCAAACGGTTGATGTCATATTGTAGGTGAGGTTTGTGGCTAATAATCCTGAAAATATGAACCAAAAGTCTTGGCTAATTTTTTAGCAATTTGGCCGATTTGGCATTTTTCAGTTTTTTAGCCAAAATGAGGCTCAACCCTAATTTTTAGAAATTTCTTTATAAACTATTCGATACCTGGCGTTAATACCTTTCCAACGATATGCATATGTCTGGGGTATGTCAAATAGGTTCAGCGCTGTGGGCGTGACCAAAATGGCTGTTCAGAGGCCGGCCGCGGCCAACATGGCGGCCAAATCAAAAAGTTGTAGAACAAAAGCTTAGTTTTTTAAGTACTACAAACCCTGAAAATATAAGAATCAAATGAAAGAAGTACGGACAAACAAACAAACATTTATACCAAAGCAAGATTATATGGAGACGCCATAGAAAAATCTCCAAATGTCATAATTTTGGTCAAAATCATCCGTGTTGGACGTTTGAGGTGTCGTTGAATTGGTATTGGTACGTCTACTATCATAATTTGCCAGTTTAAAAATAATTGGGCCACTTTTTAGGGCAGTTATACCCGAAAAACTGATTTTTTGGGACAATTTTCGGAAATTTCATATCTCCACTCAATGTTGGTAGAAATTCATGCTTTTATACATTATTTGGGGTTACTTTCCAAGACTTTTCCAATGGTATATAACATGATCCTGGCGGCCTCAAAGGGAAAAAGTTTGAAACTAGCTGTATATATATACGAGTTCGACTTCCAGCACAGTAGATGCTTTCGTTACAAACGAGTACACAGTAGATGCTTTCGTTACAAACGAGTTGGACTGGCGTCCAAAGTGATAATAAATAAATTTGTAATAAAAAATCAATAAATACAGTTCACTTGTTTTACTCTATGAGCCGTTTGGTTATGTCTTGTGTGAGCTACAATTACTACACACTTTTTTTCAGTGTAGCCGTGTGCCTTTTTGTGCTATTTTTAATGTACATACTATTTAGTGTACTATAGTACACCATAAAATTGCCGAAACTACGATTTTACAACTAATAATAACACACAAACAATTTGAAGAAAATTATAAATGGTTTTACGGTGGACTGTATATAATGTAAATGGTGAATATCGTCGATGCAACGATTTATCCGGCACGAAAGACCAATGAATAATTGCTGGTGAAATTTTCGATTTCAACGATGTTGAATCCTTCGCTTGTACACGGTATACAATTTTATCTTATTATGTTTTTATTCAAACACGTCTTTTTATTTAATATTCTTTATTCAACTCTGTAATACAATTTGTCTTCATTTCCAAAACAAAAATATATATGTGGGTGTGAGTGAGAAAAGGATTACTATGATTTATAATACACTTTGCTTATTTAATTAAATATTAAATGGTTTGATTTAAAACGTCCCGTTATCATTCTAGGCGAAATTTTATACTCATATGTTTATTTCGCTACGTTTACAAACATTAATTTCATATTCACTGTAAATATGAGCATCGAATACCAATTAACTTTTAAATGGATAATTACACAGTCAGAATCCTGAAAATTTTATATATCAGTCAACAGCATGATACAATTCACATAAAAATGTTGAAAAAAATTGATAAATGCGGTTTGACCATGTTTGACATAAAGTATGCAAAATCGAAAAGCCGATTGATTGGTGAAGCATTATAAATTATACTCAAGCCATAATAAACGTATATACATACATATATATCTCATTTGATTGAACAATAATAAATTTTAATAAAATTTATATGAATACATGATGATGTTCAAATATGTGGTTTGATATTTCAACATAATAATTTATTACATAAATATGAATATAAATGTAAAAATTAAAAAATTTATGTACGAATAATGTTGATGTGTTCATTATTATTTGTTTTATGTCTACAATTTTTTATGCACACACAAAAAAATGATTAAATTGTCAATTTTACATTTCATGTCAAAAGCTCTTATATAGTTTATTGTACGAGGTTTAATTACCTCTATCGTTTTCCAGTGAATTTAAGGAGCTCTATACCATTCTTTTATCCGCGACAAACAAAAAAACAAAAAATCATAAAAGTTTTAATTTTAGCTTGGTATTTTATCACAAGTACTAATTTTTTTTTTATTTGAATCCATGAAATACTTGACACACATATTTAAGCTTTTTCATTCAATTCAACATTAATTATATATATGTTATATATATATTTTATGGAATGTACCAAATTAAGAACTAGAAAGATAATATATAGAAATAAAACAGAACTCAAAAAATATCTCAGTCTTTTCTCTTGATGATGAATTTCCGTTTTCCATTTTATTGAAAACATAAAAGTATAAAAAAATTTTTGCTCGAGCTAAATTCTGGTATATCTAAAAGCTTTTCCTTTTGTTTTAAATTAAAACTAAAATAAAAAAAAAAATATAAATTAAGCTTCAATTCATCGTTGTAACACAAAAAAAAATCGAAAAATAAACTTTTGCTGTTATTTTAAAGTTGGGAGTTTTGTGAAATTCTGCTTGATGCAAGATAAAAGCTATACACTTCAAAAAACGGATGAATGATATGAGATTCGTATTTAAAAGAATATTGGGAAGAATAAAATTTCTAATGAAAGACATAAAATATTTTTTTTTTTGTTCTTGATGTTTTTAACCGAATGAAGAAGATGTACGAGTTTTTTAAGCGCATGAAACGTTATCATCACTTACAGCAACACAAATGGTTCTCGATTATACTTTATCGTTTTTGTTTTATAGACGTGCACGTACACAAACACCAGTAAAGATTTACAACTAAATTAGCCATCCATCATAAATGTGCCAGGCCAACATAAAGGACATGCAAGAGTTCATAGCATGTAATAAAACTATTGAGATATACGTTTTCTATAAAATAGAAAGTAGGAAAAACCTTTTCCACTTCTTTTATGCTACTCGAGTTTTTGTACGAGTAGACTATATGCATATATATTCGTCTACATGATGGTTTGCTCTTGATTTTTCTCAAGGGAAAAATTTCAAAAAGTTGAAAATAGATTTGAATTGAATTGAGTGAAATACAAAAATCACCAGTAACAAAAATATATTTTTATATAGTAAAACGTGAGATCTACAAAATTTTATTTTATTATGGTACAGCATACACACACCACATAAAAACATAGAACACAAAAGGAAAAAATTTATCCAAGTCACATTTCAATTGTATATCACTTTATATTATTTTTATAGAGACTTTTCCTATTCGAACATATAGTTACAAACATTTCTATATACGGAACGAAAGGAGATGTGCCACAATAAAGATATCATGTTTTCCAGCATCTACAACATTATTATATAACCTTGAACATGTGAATGTTTGGACGAGCACAATACAGGTTATGTTGCAGAAAAATAATAATTGGTGTGTATAAAGCTTTTACAAGAATTCGTATGTGAATAATAAAATTTATTGCATTTGTGGACAATTTTTTGGTCGTCTGGTTTTATTCTACTTCTTATCTGGAAAATCAGGTACAGGTGGTAAATATTTGAAATGTTTTGGTCAAGCTTGTCATAATATGGTGTAATTGGATGTGAGTTGTTGTTATTACAAAATTCTGATTGGCAGCAATATAGCAGATGTCCTATGAATATTTTTGGGATTGTTTTGCGACAACACTTTCATTTGCTACAATTTACAAAGTAGAGCAAAGGTAAGTTGACATATTCTAAATATCTATAAGTTAGTCTGGTACACCGTTTCGTAAAAATATTTCTGAATTATAACAAATTTTACAAAATTTGATCAGGATTTTAGCTCAGCGAACATTTCAGACTTATCGGGCTTCATTGATTAACATTTAGTCTTAGATTACTTTTCCGAATATTTTGAAAAATGAAGAAGCAGATCTCTTGAAAATTTAAAATCGACACGTTGCAAATAGTTACCGAAATGTGTTAGAAGTTCGCGTCGAAGTTAATCAATTTCATACTTTGTACGATGGAAAGCGATTTCAAAATTAGTGGCGCTAGGAGCTCAATAAATCTTACCTTCTGATCCTGAAAGTGTTTTACAGTATAACCCGAGTTGATTTTATATTATATTTATTTAATATTTAAAAAATGTTTTATTAAAAATATATTGAAATTTTGGAACAAGAAAATGTATCGAAACATTTTCTTCTGAGTCTTCTGTGATAGTTTTCCAGGAACCATTGCTTTTGGGATGCCTCATATATTTTTGGCAACGTTATGAATTCCCGAATTCAAAGGTATTTCAAGGTTATTTACTAATGGATTTTAGAGTAATTTTTAATATAATTCAAATAACTATATGGTTTCAGGAAATTCTCTTGTAAATTGTGGAGGTTCAGGACGATTAAATTTTATATTATTTAGGAAATCGGAAAATACTAATATTTTAGGATCTACAGATGTCTGCCAAATGGTAGTTATTTGAAATTGTAATTGCTGTGTAGTTTAGATTTGTGTTGTCATTGTATCATTAACTAACAACTTACACTTTATTACAAAAGTGACAAATGTACGGTCCCTGGGGCCGGTCATATGAATAACAAGCAATAACCGTAACAGTCGTTGCACGAAAATTCAATGAACAATTTTGATCTACAGAAGTCAAAAGTCTCATATATAGACATGATTTTTATAATGGCGATAGTATGCACTTTAATACAAAAATGCCAAACGGTCGGTCCCTGGGGTTGGTCATATCACTGACAAGCAATAAGTGCAACAGTTGTTGCACCATATATATGATATGGCGCAAAATTGTTCATTGAAGTTTCATGCAGCAACTGTTGCAGTTATTGCTTGTTATTTATATGACCGACCCCAGGGACCGACGATATGGCATTTTTGTATTAAAGTGAATACTAAGGCCATCATAAAAAACCATGTTCAAATCTGGGACTTTTGACTTCTGTAAAACAAACTTGTTCATTGAAGTTTCATGCAACAACTGTTGCAGTTATTGCTTGTTATTCATTTGACTAATCCCAGGGACCGACCATTTGGTATTTTTTTATTAAAGTACATACTAAGGCCATTATAAAAAACATATGACCAACCCCAGGGACCAACCATTTGGCATTTTTGTATTAAAGTGCATACTAAGGCCATCATAATAAACCAAGTTTATATATGGGACTTTTGACTTCCTTAGAAAAAAATTGTTCATAGAAGTTTCGTGCAACAACTGTTGCACTTCTTGGTTGTTATTGATATGACCGACCAGAAACCGACCATTTGACATTTTTGTATTAAAGTGCACACCAAGCCCATCGTAAAAAACCATATCTATATATGGGACTTATGACTTCTAAAGAACACAATTTTTCATTGAAATTTTGTTCAACAACTGTTACAGTTATTGTACGTGCTTACTCGAAGGACCAATTTTGTGTTTTCTCGAAGGACCAATTTTGTACGTGTTTCTGAAGGACCAATTTTTGTACGTAATGATGCACCAATTTTATCATTTCAAATTAATACGTACTATCGAGTATTGTGATGCTCGAACGATAAAACTCAGCTTTATTACTTTAAACACTTTTAAACAATATTTATTTTTATTATACAACACATACGTTTCTTCACTAATTAGTTTCTTAAATTTTATACATTCGCCATTTTCGTATTATTAATTAAAGGTTACTGCTTGGCTTCGTGTTCCATTTTCGAATGTATACTATTTTAATTTTTCTTATTACATTATTTTATATTTGTCTACTAAAATTACCCAGCATGCGTGTAATTTATGAGCGCATACTAAAAGTGTAAAACCTAAACGCAACCAAAACTTCTATTACCCTTTTTGTTTAGTGTTTTGGAGCAAATATGACGTTTATCGAAAAATGGCAGAATGTTTACATTTTGTCTTAGAAAAGTAAGTACATATAACTTAAAATTATTATACAATCGAATTAATATTATTATTTAAACATATTATCTTAATTTTAGGATTGGAAACATATTCTTGGATATAATGCAAATGGTAAGTATAATAATTTTAATAAAATTTAGTTTTCGTATACTTCCAGGTTAATGATGTGACGTAGACAATACCTCCAAAATAATAAACTACTGGTAAGTGAATATTACAGTACTCAAAAGATAAATAATTCCTCTTATAATATTCTAGGTGGACGACTTATGATAGATTAATGAATATTAATCTAACTTTCCTTCTTCTAGGTTAATATGCTAATTGATGATTATTGTACAGGTTGAGAAACGTCGCAGGATTCCGGTAGGTATAAGGGCTAATCACGAACATAACTCCCCTTCGTTAAAAGCTGGAGCTTTTAACAAATTGTCCAGTTGATCTTCATCATTGGTTGGTAGTCGAATTAGTTTGGACACTGGACGCTTGAACATTGATTGGTTGTATTTAATCGTAGCTACTCTAACAATGCCAATAGCTCCTGAATGTACATCGATGACCCTTGCCATTGACCACATGCCCGGCGGATTGTTTTCCTCCTTTACCAATACTGTATCGTTTATTCGTAACTTACGTGGTTTGAATTTCGCTGACGTTCTTTGTTTTAGCGTATGTAGACAATCCCTCGAAAATGTTCTCCAATATAATTGGACTAGCTGTTGTACGTGTTGCCAACGTGTCAGCCTCGAAGCGGTGATGTCCATGTAGTTTGTGTCGGGCATCACGGTAGACGTTCCCATGGTTAGAAAATATGCCTTTATTGATCGGACGGCTCGTTCCCAGATTCTGCCAAACCTTGGTGAAACCGGAGGAATAAATAACCATTTGACTTGGTTATATATTGCATATTGATGTGCTGCATTTCTATATTCATCAGTCCGGAACATTCTGTAAATATCAGATAACAAATGATTAGCACCGCAAAAATTAGAACCGATTTTAAATAAAATTTGACTGGGTACTCCCCTTCGTAACGTAAATCTCCTTAAAGCACCCATGAATGTCGCTGTCGTGTTTTTACCAGCTACCTCGATATGAAAAGCCTTTGTACATAAGTGTACAAAATTAACGATGTATCCTTTAACAAATCGCGGTCCTCTGCATCGTTTATATGCTAGCATAATGGGCACTGCGTAATCAACTCCTGTTCTGGGTAATGGACGGTATGGAATTACTCGTTCACGTGGTAAATTTCCCATTAATTGTGATGATGTATTTTTCGAATAGCGGAAGCACGTAATACATTTTCGGCTTATATTTCGTGTTATTCGTCGTAGCACTCCAAGAATCGAGTATTTCATACGGGAAAGCGATACAATCAGTACAGGTACAAGATGTAGATGCTTTTTGTGTAGGTATTTTAATATCATTATCGGTATCTTATGGCACTTCTTTGGAATAATTAGAGGATGTTTCGTTGTATATGAACAAGTTGCGTTTTCCAATCGGCCACCCACTCGTAAAAGGCCGATATGATCAATAAATTGAAATGATGTGAGCAATAGTGAATTTGATTTTTGATGTTTGTTTTCTCTTAACGTACTTATTTCGTGATACACGGCTTGTTGTTGTATATGTTTTTTGATTGCACTTTCAGCTTCATTCAGCTCTTCTATAGTTAACCATTCTGATTTTTTCACCGTAGCGTTGCGAATATTGTAACTTAACCTTAACGTGAGCGAGAGAGTTCTTACTAACTTAGTCCAACTTGCGGTTTTGTTGATCATTTCATCGATTACTCCAACATATTTGTTCGTACTTATTTGCAGACCGATCGCGTTCAATCGTTGCTCTTGATTTGTCTCCTTAACTGCTAATTGTAATCTGTATTTTGCGGCTGTAAAAGTATCACCCAGTGAAGGGACGCAGTCCTTAAATGGAAGTTGTACAATCAACCTTCCTGAACGTCTTGTCGTAGCTTTGAAGTGTCGCTTACATTCATGCTCGTCTTCATTCCATACGTTTTCTGTGGCAATTTCCTCCAATTCCCAAAATCGTTTAAGTGTAGAATCTAAATTGGATTCGTTTTGAACCGCCTTATGAATATTGCATATTGTATCGGCTTCATCAGTTTCCATAGCTTGCGAGTGTCCAGATATGATCCACCCAAATATCGTTTCTTGTGCTATGGGTAACTGTGGTGATGTGATTAGTTTACCGCATTTTAAAATGTTAAAGAATTGGTCAGCACCTATGAGAATATCAATGGTTTTCTTATCGTAGTATGCGGGATCAGCTAGTTGTAGGCCATCGAATTGTGGTGCTTTAATACTTCCGGAGCGACTAAATTGCGAAGTCGTAGTTATATGGTCAACGATAAACGTAGTTAAGCGAATTTCCAATGAATCGTCGTATTTTGAGCGAATTGTAATGGTTGTTTTACCCTTAGTTAACGTATTAGATGTTGCAAGTCCACCAACAACAATATTAGCCGATTGACGCTGTAGTAGTAATCTTCTCACACACGAATCAGAAATTAACGATATTTGTGATCCTGAATCCAGCAAAGCATTACATTCGTGACGATGACCGTAGCGATCTTGTGTCAGCACCACTGCTGTGGGCAATATAGCATAACCAGTACGTGCCAAATTAATTTTAGCGCTACTTTCTCCGTTTGAAACTTGCCCGAATTGACATACAGCTTGCTTAATAGGAGTTTGAGGATGTGAACTTATTAAATTTGATTTGATGGCATTGTTCGATGGTACCAAGGAATTTGCTTCTTGAATCACTTTAACTGAATGTACGTTGCTGCTTATACGGGAGGCGACACCATCATGTAACATACTGTGATGCCGGCGACCACATTTCTGGCATGAGCGTTGCGATTGACATCTATTGACTCGATGTGACGTCGAAAGACAATTAAAACATGCGTTTAGTCGGAATACCTCGTCCCATTTTTCGTTTGACTCGAGCCCTTTGAATTTCTCGCATTCGAACAATCTGTGCAGCTGCTTGCATGATGGACATGGTCTCATTGGCTTTGAATATTCTTGGTTAGCTGAAACGATATGTGATCTTACATATGATGACTTACTTTGATTTGGTTTCATGGATTCACACGGCTCTAATCCGTCACAACGATTATTGATAAACTGGAGAAATTTTTCGAATGTTGGATTATTCCTACTGGTAGTTGAAAGTGCCCAGGCTTGTTGCGTCTCGGTATCGGTTTTCATTAATAAGATATGCAAAAGCCAATGATCTCTTGATTCGGCCTCTGTGCCCATTGCTTGAAGTCCTCGAATAACTTGATCAGCAGTGTTATGTAAATTTCTTAACCTTTTAGCGGATTTTTCTTTTATAGGTTGCAAATCAAGAAACGTTTGTATAAAATGACTTATTGCGATGTGCTTCTTGTCGTAACGATCACAAACTTTCGACCAGGCAGCCTTATAATTTGCATCTGATATTGTGAAATGCCGTATAAGCTCGGCAGGTTCGCCTTTCAGGCAACTTCTTAAGTATTGAAATTTCTCAACGTCAGCAAGGTAGGATTTCTTATGTACAGCTGCTGTGAATAAATCCTTGAAACTATGAAACTCCTTATAATCTCCTGAAAATGTCGGGACTTGTATTCTGGGAAGCCTGGCTGCAAAATGTGGTTCTTCGGTTGATTGGTTTAAGAGGCTCTGATTTAATGATGTTGACAATGTCTGCGTAAAATTTGTTAGAAACTCATTTTGTTTGGCTGCAGTATTTGCAATGATTTTATTGAATTCGTCGATTATTGATGTTGTCTTGGAGGTGCGACTGGATATAAACTCCGTTAATTTTTCCTTCAAACTTAAGTATTTCGATTCGATGTCTACAATTTCTGATGCACCATCTAAAGCGAGTAACCTTGAATCAGCCTCTTTAAAGTCATTGAACGCACGCTCCAACAATTCCAAACGAGACGACGCTTCGTTAGTCCGAGTATCCTTATTTGCATTTTCTATGAATGACGCGATGCGTGTGATGCTGCCCTTTGCTTGACCTCGCCTTGCTGTCCAATCCTTAATTTTTTCCGACGACATCTTTAATGAGGATTTTCGCTAACGGCTCTCCTATTCTTACGTTTAATTTAGGCGAATTAAACTTAACGTCGTATATCCACTTAACGAATGTAAAATGTCTAACTCAGGGTTAATTACCACGCGGTTGGATGGTTTTTCTTATACAAAATACACTTGATTTGTATTGATCACTTATTTGTAGAACACAACTTGACTTAAATGTTCACTAATATGTCTGCGGGCACCCGCTCGTTGCAGGTTGGCTTATTACGACGAGATAATTTGGTTAACTTATGTACGACAATGACCGATTAAATGCACAAACAACTTCATCTCTATATTGACCACCATATATATTTATACGAACACTGTTATAATATCTTCCTCTAATTTTACATATCACGCGATCGACTAATGGTACGAAATAAAATTGCACGTATACCGGTATAACTGCTATTCCAAGGTTAAATTTCACGTGTCCGATTACTTGTACGAAATCAACTTGAACTGTAAAATATCCACTATGTTCTTGCACGAACACCGTTATTTTTAGGTTAAATATCCCGTGATTGGCCTTAAATTGCACGGAACAACCTTAACTTATGAATTTCCACACTATTCTACTCGATTATTTATTTCTTAGTGAAATACAAATTAATTGCCGTGGCCTTAATTTTCTTAAATAAATCTTAATGTGCGGGTGCGGGTTAACTAAATGCGATTTTGCACACAGCGGTGTATATATTTGCTTTCACTTAAATTTTCTTTTAACTTGCACAAGCGTATGTATATTTTAACAAAATGGCGTACTTACAATCTCCAGCATTATTTTAGCGTCACTGGATGGTAAATGTGTTCTTGCCTTTCTCGGATGTCCGGCTATCCGGCTCGAAGGACCAAATAAATGTACGTGCTTACTCGAAGGACCAATTTTGTGTTTTCTCGAAGGACCAATTTTGTACGTGTTTCTGAAGGACCAATTTTTGTACGTAATGATGCACCAATTTTATCATTTCAAATTAATACGTACTATCGAGTATTGTGATGCTCGAACGATAAAACTCAGCTTTATTACTTTAAACACTTTTAAACAATATTTATTTTTATTATACAACACATACGTTTCTTCACTAATTAGTTTCTTAAATTTTATACATTCGCCATTTTCGTATTATTAATTAAAGGTTACTGCTTGGCTTCGTGTTCCATTTTCGAATGTATACTATTTTAATTTTTCTTATTACATTATTTTATATTTGTCTACTAAAATTACCCAGCATGCGTGTAATTTATGAGCGCATACTAAAAGTGTAAAACCTAAACGCAACCAAAACTTCTATTACCCTTTTTGTTTAGTGTTTTGGAGCAAATATGACGTTTATCGAAAAATGGCAGAATGTTTACATTTTGTCTTAGAAAAGTAAGTACATATAACTTAAAATTATTATACAATCGAATTAATATTATTATTTAAACATATTATCTTAATTTTAGGATTGGAAACATATTCTTGGATATAATGCAAATGGTAAGTATAATAATTTTAATAAAATTTAGTTTTCGTATACTTCCAGGTTAATGATGTGACGTAGACAATACCTCCAAAATAATAAACTACTGGTAAGTGAATATTACAGTACTCAAAAGATAAATAATTCCTCTTATAATATTCTAGGTGGACGACTTATGATAGATTAATGAATATTAATCTAACTTTCCTTCTTCTAGGTTAATATGCTAATTGATGATTATTGTACAGGTTGAGAAACGTCGCAGGATTCCGGTAGGTATAAGGGCTAATCACGAACAGTTATCGCTTGTTATTCATGCGACGGACCCCAGGGACCGACCAATTGACATTATTGTATTAACGTATATACCAAGCTCATCATAAAAACTAGGTCTATATATGGGCCTTATGACTTCTGTAGAACAAAAATTTTCATAGAAGTTTCGTGCAACAGCTATTGCAGTTATTGCTTGTTATTACTATGAACCAACCGCAGTTAGCATTTTTGACATATAGTATGTGGGTCCGACCATTTAGCATTTTTATACTTTAGACTATGTTATGCTTTGTGCATATTCAGCACATTAAAGCTTTACTTTCAAATGAATGTTTCGATTAGCTGCGTTTTTCTGAAAATAATCGAGTTGAGTTCGCGATAGCTTTTCCAAATTTGCCCAATTTAAAATCAAAAAATATTTTTTTTTAATTAAATAATTTAGAATTAATAATCCTCTAAGTATAACCAAAAAAATCCATCATTAAAGTTGTATAGTTTTCTTGTAATATCGTTGTTCTGTATATTTCTGTATAATAACGGAGTAGTTCAGAACTATGCAGACCAGCGATATTACAAGAAAACTATGGAACTTTTATGATGTATTTTTTCGGTTATACTTAGAAAATTATTAAATGTAAACTATTTAATATAAAAAAAATCCATTTTTTAATTTTAAATTTGGCAAATTTGGAAAAACTATCGCGAACTTACTTCGATTATTTTCAGAAAAACGCAGCTGATCATGTTACACAGTTTTATTTGTATTCGCCTAATTGTTTTCTAATTTTTATATTACTGTTTCGATTGTGTGGCATATTTTTATTTTAATTCGCCTAATTGCACTCAATTTTTTTTTTACCTAAGGGCAACATTTAGGAAAATAACCTACCAACACATATGGATATATAGCGTATACGTGTATGAGAAAATTTGTAATATTTTTTGTTAAGGCATTGTCTATCTTTAGCTACGGTTTCGGGTGGAGTAGGACATCCCAATGAAGCGCCTCCAAAACTTCCTTGACGACTATGGAAACATGGGGCCGAGCGTTGTCATGTTGAAAGATCACCTTTCGGATTGTGTCGTTGGAGCAGTTGGTTGCACGTGAAAAAACAGCGTTCGACGACTCTAGCCTTGAATTTATACGGAACCCAATTACCTTGTCTTTGCACAATACCCATAGTCTTGAGATGGTTTTAACTCGCTTTATTAGTAATTCCTATAGTAAGAACAAAAAATATATCGTTTACACTTCAGTGAAATGACATATACTGACTTTTAGAGGGTTTGAAAAACCAAAAGGCTGTCTTCGATCAAGGAGCATGTTGAAGTAATTTTTATTATAAATTGCTCTGTAAAGTTACTGCTACAGATATACTCGACGTTACTCAGACATTGCTTTATGTCAAAAAAGTTTTACTTTTACACGCAAGATATTGACAATAATTTCGAATCGCGTTTTTGACATTTTAGTAGTGTTTCTATTATCGGTAAATCATAAAAGTCGTATTATGAATAAAGAAAAAATAAGAAAATTAAAATTAATTAAGGCCGGGTTATTGGCTTGCTTATTAGCTCACCAATTATCTAAAAGAAATAATAAAATCCGCAAAAGAAACCGTCGGTATTTCAGAAGGCCCATGGCTTTTATGAGGCGGCGTTTAAAAACATTAAAAAAATGAAAAAGAATTCTTTAAGCACACTCGAATGACCGGACCAACTTTTGATTTTCTGCTCTCCATTTTGAAAAGTGCCTTAATTAAACGGAATACTAAACACACCATAAGTTGTGAGGAGCGTTTAGTTATTACACTATCGTGAGTATTATTGGTCTGCTTTCGATTTTATGTTTATGTACATACTTGCACGTTTACTTTTAGATACCTGTCTCAAGCCGTATCACATGAATTCCTTGGGTGGAGCTTTTAAATAGGTAGGTCAATAGCTCGAGTGATCATACTTGAAACTTGCGAGATAATTTATGAAATTTTATCACCCCTCTATGTGTCTGAGCCAAACGAAGAAGATTATCACCAAATTTCAAACGAATTTTACCATAAGTGGAATTTGCCAAACTGTGTTGAGGCCATTGATGGCAAACATATTTCCCTTCAGTGTCCCCCCACACAGTGGTTCTGAATTTTTTAACTATAAAAAATTCTATAGCGCGGTAATGCTGGCGGTGTGTGATGCACGGTATACATTTACAATGGTGGATATAGGCGCGTACGGATGTCAAAGCGACGGCGGTAAATATAATAAAGGTTTACCCTATAAGAACTCTAAATTTACTAATTTATATTTAAGGCATTTTATCGAAAAGTATTTTTGGTAAAAAACTTGATTCGGGGAAATTACCATTGCCGAGCGAAACAGAATTGCCAAACTCACAACACAAATTTCCGTACTATTTTGTAGGAGATCTGGCGTTTCCATTAAAAGCCAATTTGATGAAACCTTATCCAGGCAAAAATCTTACCCGGGAAAAGAAGAAATTTAACTACAGACTATCACGAGGAAGAGTTAATATTGAGAATTATTTTGGGATCCTAGTAGCAAGATGGAGGATATTACGCACAACTATTAATTGTTTACCAGGAAATGTAGAAAAACTAAATATGACCTATGCAGATATGAATTGAACCAAACTTATTAAAATATTATTTTATTTCCAGATTGTCTTAGCAACCGTTGCACTGCACAATTTTCTAATGCTAAATAAAGTCACAAACATCCACATATTGTCCACCATTATTTGTAGATGGTGAAGATCATGCTGGCAACGTCATTCCAGGGCAATGGAGGAAAGATATTGAATCTAACAGTTTCACGGGACATAACTTAAGGCTTGGGTCAAACAATACCACCAGAATCAATTTTAGAATGCGCGATAATTTGAAAGATTATTTTAATAACGAGGGGGCAATATTGCTCCAAAAAAAGATTACGTATAGTAAATTCAGACTCATATATTTCAATTTATACATAAATGTAATAATAATACATTTTAATAATTAAAAACTAATAAAAAAAACTATTATTTTAATAAAAGTATCACTAACATCATTGTGTATTACAAACGGGGACGTTATTTATCCCATCAATTCATCATAGCAGGAATATCATCTAGAATATTATTTATTAGACTTATATTAGATACCACTCCAACTGCTATATTATTTTCCAAATCTCTGATTTGTAGTACACATAAGTATTTTGTTATGCTTTGGATTGCCTCTGCCTTTGAAGGTACTGTCAGTCCGTCATACAAACTGCGAATTCTTTTAAACGCCTCATCGTCCGGTTGTCTCGACTCGGGAACATTTTCGTTCTTCAATAAATTGGTAATCTCGCCTAATGTAACCTTTATAGACGTCTCAATATCATCTTCTTGAAAAGTTTTTTTTTCTTTTACGAGGAAAAGTCTCGTGTTGTGTATCTAAATCGTCAGATGTGGCAGTGGAATTATCAAAATCGACTTGTGACTGTGAGTCAGTTTGACGATCGCTGAAGTTGGTAACTGAACTAAAAGAACAATATAATATATAGAAATGCAAAGTGTGTATATGAATAAAACTTAAACCTACTTTCTATTTTTTATAAAGTCGGTTAGGAACAACATTTGTTCAAAATATCCCCAATTTTCTTTTAAATTTGCGGAACTTCCTGAAGGCTGATTTTTGGCCTTTAATTCCCGACAAAATCTGTCTCTTAGGCTTTTCCATCTTTGGATCGCTTTGGTACAAACTCATATATCTCAACTTTTTATTTTTTGTTAGTCACGTCGGTCGCGTCGAGTATATCTCAGGGGTACATATTTTAACTTCTTTATATTAAATTTTATTAGTTAAAATAATTAGAAAATCGAGTTAGTTTTTATTTAGTCTAAAGTATTGTTTTTATTATTCCATTTATTTGAGTAAGCTTCACCATTTCAAATGTCCGTAAACAGCTTAAAAATTGCAAAAATTTAATTTTAAATTACTAAATAACCTTTTGAGTCCAATTGATTGATAACGCAATCACAATTGTGCGTGTACAATTAAATTTAGAATTTAGTTAGTGGTTTGTATTTGTCTCAAACATGTCACTTAAAATTTCAAAATTTTACTGTATGTATATTATGCACACATATATTGTACATACATAAAATATGTTATCAGGCTTGTTATAGTTGGACCACATTCATATTTAGCAAAAAAAATTCATTTGCAATATTAAAAATTAAATATTAATTTAATATGTTCAACTTGGTTTTATTTACAGTAAGAAGAGAAAAGCTCCTCACCATCAGCACACACAAAACACAACGATGAAAAATGACGAAAACCAAGAGAGTTAAATTTCATAACGTTCCTGTTGTTTTTGTTGTTTCCCTGTAGTGTAGGGAAAAACCAAAAATACATAATAAAAAATTGTTTAGAATTTTATTATACTTTTTTGTGGAAAAAGATTAAAATTTTGCGGTTTTTGGATTTAAATAGAGAAATAAAATAAATAAAAAAATTTGTTTTTATACAAAATTGACGAATAATACTTTACGTTATAAGAGCACCATAGAACATATAATAGTGGAGGAGGTATAGTAGTGGAATAGGGTTGTTGTTTTATGTCAACATTTATTTATGATATTTTGTAATTTATTTATATTAAAATAAATATAAATTTAATTCCTTTCTAGATTAATTAAAAGTAATTGAAATAATCGTTTTATCCAGCTTTTAAGTAATTGTATTTTGGTGTAACCTTGTGTTCTTAAAATGCGAGTTTCATGTTTCATATTGTGGTTCTATGGGTTATAGATAATTTTTATTCCATTGTTAAGATGTGAGGAAGAGCGTCTCAAAGTTGTAAAAATTAAACCAAAAATATGATCAATCTGTTCCATAATGCGGTGTATTATTTATTTAGGAGGACTCCTGTAATTTGTTGACCCATTCTCTAAATACTAGAACATGAAAGAAGGCAGTAAAACAAGAACTGTATACAGGTTTACGTAAAAACATTGTGCAAACGGCAACCATATAATTCGATCAATAACTGATATCTAAAAATTATTTTACTATTTCAAAAGAGTATCCAGTAGATCTATGTATATCAATACGAGTATCTATTGAGGTCCATGCACCGATTTTATTTTAGATGTTTTTGTTAATTTGTTCTGCGCCTAACAGAAAACTATAGAAAATAAATGAGACATGTCCATAATAATGGTATGAAATAATCATACATGATTATTTTTAAACCTAACCTCAATTTTATTGAAAATTTCGAAAATAAATTTTTGGAGCTCAACCCTACAAAAACTAGAAGTAATGAGGGAAGAGTTCGATAAAATAAAAAGTGCAATCGTCTTAAAAAATAAGGAAACATTTGATTTGGTTTTGTAACAATTAATAACTATTTTTGTATTTTTTATTAATTTTTTTAAAATATTTACTTTATTTATTTTAAATAAAAAAAAACTAATGAAAATAGCTATTGAAATTGCAGACGACAGACCATCCTCATCCATGATATCTGTTATAATATTTTCAGGGTTTAATTCATCTTCGGGCTCATCACCCGAAACGAATTTCACCGTCCAGACTCAAATGATCTACACATAAGTTATGTAGCACGGATACTGCATATATAATTTTATATGCAACCGTTGGGTGGTAATGTAACGTGTGATTCCATGATAGGCTTCAGAACCTCAATTTTATGATACCAACACATTTCTCTACAATGTTCCTACCTCTTTAAAATATCCGGTCAATTAAAATTTTCTCGCAAAGCCCAAATTTGTTTCCGCTTGATGAAGAATATCTTGTGGGAACTTTATGACAATATAGAAAAAATAAGTACATTTTAGACTTGTGACTTTTAAAATTTTGATTACTTACTTTTATTATTTGCCAATATTAAAAAATATTGACCGTATCACAGAATTTGACATATTTCTATACATTTTTATATTTAACATCTCATACAATGTTAGCTAATTTATTACTTTATATTCTATCAAAATAGCATAGAAAATAACATAAAATAATAAAATTAAAATAGATTGAAAATTTTGTGCCGGAATAGGGGTCAGTATTCAAGCATTTTAAAAAAAAAATAAATTTTTTTGCAAAGCAGACTCTCGTTTTTCAAGTTGATTGAATTGAACATTTAAACAAAATTGAACATAATTGAACAAATAAATTGAACATTTTACAAAGCAAGTTCGCCTTTTTGTATTTCAAATTAGGGGTTTTTACAATTCAAATTCAATCTCCTACAAATTAAATTAAAAATGCTACTTTGCGACTTTGAACATATCTAGTGCATACATATCAAAGGTCTGAAAAGTGTCAAGACGATAAAATACTCGTGTATCAAAAGGTATTAGTTTTAGGCAAAAATGGCATTATTCAAAAGTTGTAGGGATATCCAACCGTAATATAAGCTGCAGTGCAAAGGTCATCTTGATGTTTAAAATACAGAACTTTACTATATTTTGCCCAAAATAACAGTTGAACTTCAGACGTTTCCAAACAAAAAAATATATCACATTTCGACCAATACTTCCCTAGTTATAAGTTTTGCGCTTCAAATTAACAATGTTGCCAAATACTTTCAATTTTATAAAAATAATGTTAACGATTTTAGAAATCAAGTCAAATTTCGCAAAATGCCACCTCATGCTCTACTAAATTACTTTGAATTTTAACTAAAATAAATTAAAGAATCTAGAAAGCAAGTTAAACTTTTTGTATTTCAAATTGGGATGATTTTATAACTCAAATTCAAGCATTTCACAATTAAATTAAAATTGAAGCCCTTCCAAGATTGCAATCTTTATACTTGGTTGAGATCACCTCTCTTTTAGCAGAAATTTACCTTCTCGGTTTTGTGTCGATATTGTGGTAATAGACAGGATACCTGCCGATCAAAACATCTAACAAAGAAATATGAATAAAGAACCATTGCTTATGAATTTGTAACGACACTTTATTGGTTTTATCTAACTAAGTATTCGATTTTTTTTAGTCGTACAGATAATGTAGGCCACTAAATCATATGGTTCATATTTCAGTTTTCTAACAAGATTCAAAATCGGTTCTAGAAAAACAAACAGTGCGGCAACGGTCAAAATTGAAGTTAACAAAAATCAATTTTAAATACCGCAATAGCCTTAAAAATACGTAAAAGTCCTAAAGTCATTAACAATTTTTTCAAAAATTTTGCTTCGTAGGCTTCAACACCATCAGCGCTTGAATTTTCGTGAAACTATAAATCCAGCTAATTCAGCAATTCAACTGTATGATGGAGTAATGAATAATTTATTAAGAAAAAAGAAATGTCGGAAATTGCAAAAAACTATGTAATAAGAATATCAGTGACACAGAATAGTTGATAAAAAGATTCCCTATTATTAATATTTTTATAATAAGAATAAATATTATTAATAATTGTTTATAGTCATCTCTTGCTTATAGTCTACATTTTTAACTCCCGGGGTCATTGTGTAAAAATACACACAAACTTTACAAAAAACGGGACCCTCATCAAATCTCCCCTATATACCTATATCACCAAATCAAAACTTCTGGAAGTTCTCATTAAGACTATATGTGGTAAGCCCACACTAATATTATTAAAGAAGCTAGTCGCAAACATTGGGAATGTCATTGTAAATAATATTTTGTCTAGAAAGCGGAAAAAAACTTTAAATAAAAATAAATATTGACGAATTACAAACTTCTTAAACATTATTAATAATAATAATTGGTCGTTAATGATAAAATCGAGAAATAACAGTTAATTTCATGCCAGTCACGATTGTAGCCCCTAATAATAGTTTCAGTCAATAAAAGCAACAATTATAATTTAATTTGTAAACACTTGAATTTCAATTGTAAAATCACGACAATTTGAAATAGAAAAAATCGGACTTCCTTTGCAGGTTCTTTCAATTATTTTAATTAAAATAGAAAGTAAATTAGTAAAACGTGAATTGGCTTTGGCTACATCGTTAATTTGAAGTGCAAAAACTGTAGTACCTTAAGGTTTTGTTAAAAATGACTTTCAATTAAATGTGTCCATTTTTACCTATTTTTTTTGTCTAAACAAACCAGATAACTTTTGTTTACAAAATATTAGTAAGACCCGTGAGGTTTAATTTTCGATGCAACACACAACTTAAGAGGAATCTAAAGGAAATCCCTACAAAGTGCTCGCAAACATCATACTAAAGCGCCTTAGCCAATATAACTTTTCAAGGAATCGTGAATTTCAGTGAGTTTGAATCTTAATTATTCCGAATGAACACTAGTATTTGGTGGGCATCTTCCTAGGACCTGTGAAATTTGTCTTAACATCAATAACTTTTCAAGGGATAGTGAGTTATAGTTAGGGTGTGTCTTTATTTTCCCAAATGTACACTATCCCTAGGACCTGGGGAAATTTTATGGAAAATAGCGTAGAACTTAAATTTACTGTATTGCTAATTGAACACAGATCAACCACCCTTAATTTCTATAATTTTAATAGGGACGATCATTTACAGTTATCTTACGTTCTTATTAACGTGAAAGTACAGTAATTCTTTGTGGGGATTTTTCTAGGACATAGAAAATTTTTATGAAAAACCGCTTAAAACGAGAATTTTTCGAATTCAGAATTGAGCAAAATAAACACCCCATCCTAAAGTATCGTGCAAAGCATCTTCAAATTTATTATAAATTATAATTTATTCGTAAATTTTTGGGAAAGTTTTCGAATTTTTCCACTATATCATCCGGCAGCATCATTAGGCCATATTTCTTTAAGGATGTTAGAGACAATGCTGTAATAGTTAGTGGTGACCGCTATCGGGACATGTTGGAAAATTTCCTTGTGCCGGAATCAGATCAATTAGGTCTACGTAACATCAGGTATCAACAAGGCGGAGCCCCACCACATATAGCTCGTCCTATGCAAATTTGACGAGTAATTTTTCTCCGGCCGAATAATGTCAAAGAGATTTTTGAGATTTTTTTGTTTTTTGATTTTTTTCCTATAGTAGTACTTGATGGGAAAGCTCTACACTAATGAACCAACACGCTTAAGGACAATATACGAAATTTGTCAGGTTAATGACCATATCTATCAGTAAAATATAGAATATAAAATAATTGTATTTCATTTAAAGTTATTAAAATATCGAATCTGGAACATAAAAATCACCCTGTATAGTTCATTTGAGTGATTTTGAACTCTTTGTTTCAGCAACTTTATTATTATACATTTTTTTTTTGTAAATCTTTCGAAATAAAATTTAACAAACCACTTACGTAAAAATGTTTAAATAAAATCAATTACAAGTAAATCATGTTACGATCAACACTCGCCTTAACTCCGCGTCATATGTTAATATCCGTCAGAGTAACACCGGCCATTTTCTCAATGTCATTCTCCCGGTTATTACCCCAACCCTATTATGAATAAGTTCGATCATTTGGATCTTATAGTAGTTACAATTCATTTTCGCACATTGTTATGAGGTGCAAAATTTATTTGAAATAATTTCATTTGCTATAATAATTTGAAGTTAACCATAAACAAAACTAGATATTTTATTTCCATAAGCGAATATTAATAGCTCAATTATGTATTTCACTTTATCCTTGACAATTAATAAGTCAATTGGTAATTTTATGTGGTCAAAAACGTATTTCTAGTGCACATCGCTTTTGACATGTTGAGTATCATATAGCCCTAAGCAACAATAATTATTTTTGAATATACAAGACAGTGTTGCCAAAAGTTTGGTAGTTTAATTTTTCGCTTTTGAAATCAAGTGTGGTGTATTCGTGACAAAAGAAAGTCGGGGTCGACCACAACATATTCACCCATCCGTATAAAAAAAAATACATTTTTCGTTTCAAATCGTGACAACACATATTTTCTCTTGGCTATCATAAATCCGTGGATTTTTCATAAAACTTCCTGCTGAGAATTATTAATTTGCTTGATAATTTTATAAATTTTCTGCCGGTTTCTAAAAATATCGTTAGAAAAAATTCATTTTTTGTGATAAGGCTGCTAGATTAGCGGTGAATAGCAAAAACACATGCAACATGTAACGGAAGTAGCAGATTCTATAAAAAGCTTTCTCAATTTTACAGTTTTTTTTTTATAAATATTATGTGAAACAAACATTAGAAACAAAAATATTCTAAATAAAATTTGTTGCAAAATTGGTCCTATATCAAGCGGAAATGTCTTTCGATAAAAATTTCAATTTCAACAAAATACTTTATATCAATCTCTTAGACAGATTGACTCATCGGTGCGAAACTTTATGCATAAGTTTTATAAATTGGAGTATAGGAAGTGACCACTTAAAAATGTACCTTTTTATCCTTGCATTGCAAAATTTGTTTCAGGGTTCAAGATTTAAGGAAGGTTGCATAGTTGCTTTTTAGAAATTTAAGCGGGAATGACAAATTTTCATTTCTTTTTGGGTGTTGGCCACAACATATACACTCTTCCATATCTAGAATACATATAAACATACATACAAATTTTGATATATGTATATTGAAGACAGCTGTATGTTTAGCTTATTTTTGTTCAACAATTTTGTCAAAAAAAAAATATTCCTAAACCCAAGCTAAAAACGCGACTGTGAAATTATCACCCAATTTTATCCTCAAAATTAAAAAAAAATTATTAGGCAATGACATAATTATATCCCTCTAACTCTTGTGTGAAGTTAGCCCCGCCCCATTTTATATTATATTTTATTCTAAATACACTTCATATGAAAAGTTATCCCCGAATTTTATTAATTAAAACTATTTTAATACGGGAAACAAACAAAATAAATTTAATAAAATGAAGTAAAATAATTTTTAAATTAGCTCATAAATTTGTCATATTATGATAATAAGACGGAAAATACATATCTCATATTTAAGAAACCACGAAAAAATCGTACCGTTGCAACCTAGCGAAATTAGGCTCCAAACAAAATATTTACATGTAATATGTTCTTGACCCAAAATTATAATTTCGATTGACATGTAAAACTTATTAATTTGTCGGATCAGAGCTATATCGTTCTGAGATGGCCAGATCCTTACTGAACTTTTCAAAAATTATGAACAGTGAGTATGGGCCTGGCCATCTCAAAACCATATATGTGACCTCGAATTGGATAACCCTGTGTAGCTGTGATCCGACAAATGAACACGTTTTACATGTCAAAGTAAAATATTATTTTGGATTCAAAAGGGTAGCACATGTAAATATTTTGTTTGGAGTTCGCGTTTTCGGCTATCAACGTGCTAAAAACTGGAAATGAAAAAAACTGCAATTACTTGTGGCATATTTTCCTCCTATTTTCTCCAAATGTGGTAATTAATGAATCACTATGCTTAATGGTAAATTTTATACATCTGTATGATGAAGTTGTTTAATTAAATTATACTTCAACGAGGGGAAAACTATTAGACACATTTAGAGATATATTGCTAAACAGGCAAAACCATCAGCATTTGGACTAATAAACCCTTTCCTGCGGTTAAAATAAAGTGAGGGAAAACAAATTTATATTTTAGTTAACATCGGTTAACTATACTCGGTATTGGTTTAGGGGATTACGAGTATCATGAACATTAATGAGTCATTCATGAACTCGACAATTAGCTCGTCTGCGACTTAAAATAAAACAAAAATTTATAACAAGTTAATATTATACCAAAAAAAAATCTACAATCATACATATTTAATTATGAGATAATTATTTATATAAACACATTTATTCAGAACTTACCTATGAGGATTATTTAAACAACAATGTGACATCATAAAACTATTAAAAAGCAATATTTAAATAAATATTCATATTTATATTTCCTACACAAAAAAGTAATTTTCGCCTGCTCAGCTACTAAAATATTCATCCTGACTTGGATAATTTTTAGTTAAAAATTAAAAATATAAAGCTCTGGTACGACTTTTAATTTTAATTTTGAATGATAGTCGGAATTATAATTTATTTATAATATTGTAAAAAAAAAAAAAATGTTAACATAATAATTCGTACGAAAATTTTATAACAACCAACTCAAAAATTATTAAATAAACTATGTAATGTACATAGTTAGTACGTACTGACGTACATACGGGTATACACAAAAAAATGTAAAGCTCTAAAGAAATTTTACCATCATGATGTTGCATGAATTATTATTATTATTTTTTATTTTATGATTCTCAAGTTATAAAAATAAAATTTTCATTAAATTAAACACTTGAGACTAATAAACAAAAATATATTTTATAAAAAATAAAAATTTATAGTTTTTACGTTATCTCAACTTTGGTTTAACATTAACAAAAATGTAAAAATTGTGTACTTAAATTTTTTTGTTTTTTTTTTTATCAAAAATTATGATATTTAACAAAACTAAAATGTTATACGAGTCATTCACTAATCATAAATTAACTGTACGAGCATGAAACTATAAAAGAACTTTAAGCACACAAAAAACTTTGGCAGTGTTATATTATGTTTTGGAAGCTCGTTGAATTTTTTGTTGAAACGATTCCATGTAAAAACAAAAAAAAAATATCTTACAGCTATGGTCTGCTTTATATTTATGAATATAAAAATTTTTAGTATATGCTAATAATCAAGTTTGAAGGCAGCTGAAATAATTGGAATGAAGATGAAAAAAGTTCGTGTAAATGAGCTGAGTTCCGGACTATCAAATTTTATGAAACGAATATTACACATCATTTTTAGTTGGTAAGACGCTAAACTTACTAATGCTGGTAAGTGGGTAAAAATGATTTTTTTCTAAATTTGTATGAAAATGTAATAAATATGTAATTAATAATGGTTTGCATTTCTTGATTTACAGCATCTTCAATCATGTAAAATTAATTAAAACATCAGTTTAGTAAACTTTAGTCAGTACAAACTCTGCTAAAAGTTTCTTAAATAATTTTAAATTATTCGAATACTCAAAGTTTCGATTTCATATAAATAGTTACAGTTTTGAAAAAGAAGGCACACCATTTTTAACATTTATTAAATTTTGTAAATAATATTGTAATTAATGTAATGAGTTTATAAAACCTAAAATATAAAAAGTCAAATTACAATTAAATATTATTTTATTTTATTCGATTAAAGTTTTATTATACACTCGCGATGGACCGCCACCGTACGAGACTGTATCAGCAAAACAGCACTGTGAAAGAGCGATTTTCGGAGGCATGGGAACATATTCAGCATATTCTGACATAATGCCTCTATTCCACCAAGAAACATGTACTAGTAAAAAATACTAAAAATCAGAAATATGGGAAAATTTAAAAGTTAAATTTTGACATGTTGAAGATAACTTAACCAACAAAACTTTACAAAATAAATTTATTTCGGAAATTTCTTTTTCGATAGGATTTTAAGTTTGATGGTATTACTATTCATCAATATCAAGTAAAAAATATTTTATAAATTTCTACTTGCGAAGAAACCACATATTACAAAAATAATAAAAATGTTGGTTCACCATAATATTTTACCAACAATAAAACAATTTTAGTGTGGGAGAAATATTTCTTGTCATATACATTTTTTATGCAAATGTATTAGAATGTTGCTATAAAAAATACTCTGGTTAGTACTGCTTCCATTTTATTATGGCAACCCACCACTATAAACGATTTTATTCGTATAATTTTACTGATTTTTTTTGTTTCATTCTATTTAGTAGGACATCTTTATTTTTATCTCGTTTCGTTTTTACTGACAGTAATTAACATTTCTTGGTGGAATAGAGACATTACATAAAAAAGTATATGACGAGAAATATTTCTCGCACCAACATTTTTATTATTTTTATAATATATGATCACGAGTAGAAATTTATAAAATAATTTGCTGAATTGTAATACCAATCAAACATAAATTCTTAAAATAAAATTGCCGAAGTAAATTTATTTAAGGATTTTTTGTTGGTTTTGTTATCTTCAAGATCTCAAAATTTAACTATAAAATGTTCCGATACATTTTGTTTTTATTTCTATCACTCTTATGCAATTTTATATATGTGTTTTTTTTTATGATTTTTCAGTATTTTTTACTGACAGTACATTTTTCTTGGTGGAATAAAAACATTTTACAGGAGTTTGCAGCACGCCAATTTTTTCCACCGAAATATCGCATTTTGTTACAATTGCCTTAATTTCAAAAGTGGTTTGTAATTTTTAATGGCAAAAGTGTCCTTGTAAAGATAAAATACTAAGCAAGTCAAAAAAAGTGGTCTTGACGGTATATTCCGAAATTCTCAAGGGTACGTAGGTACACAAATTTATGAATATTTGACAAACAATTTTTATAAAAAATTTGGAAACTTAATTTGAAATAAAAATTGGAAATAAGTAACTTGTTGGGGTAGATACTCGATCGGCTAACAAGCAAGCAATTCCCCAGCAGAAAACTTATTGACGATGCATTAATGACTCATCAGGGACAGTCAAGCATGATATGTATAAAGAATTTTTTCATCAAATGGGACTAATTTTTATTTGCGACATGTCTGAGATGAGTCGTAAACGACATGACTGAGACGAATTGTACATGACATGTCTGATATTAATCGTGTTTGACATGTCTGAGATGAATTGTATGTGAGAAATCATGTGTGACAGTGCTAAGACAGTTCATAGCCATATATTATGTGGCTTGTCTAAAATCTATAATTGTAGATAACATGTCTGAGCTGAGATTAACATATGTAATTAAAACATTTTTTTAAAGGAAGAAAACTATTACTAATTTATTAAAGAAGTTATAATAATACATATCAGTATGACTTGCAAAATATTAAAACTTAATTTCGGTAAAAAATAAATTTCATCGTTGGTACTTCAACTGGCAGAAGTTTGCCTAGAATATAAAACACAAAATTTGTTGAACTAAAAAATTGAACAGTTTTGATATAAAGTACTACTACAAAACGTTTACTAACCAATTTGACAAATAAAATGTTAAAAATATGTTGCAACACTACATTTATATTATAAAAAAAATCATATATTTATAAAAAGAGAAATTACAATATTACATACAAGATAGATTGAAAATGACACTCAACATATTTTATTTTTATCGATTTTGTTTACTTACGTTGTTTTCAAAAAATTGCGATGGAATGAGAAACATCGAAGACTCGTCATACATATTTCGCTCAAGACATTCTCAAGAAAGAAGTTGTGTACATTACACGCCTCACACTAGTCTTTGTTCTTCAACAGACACTGTGCACGTCATTTGAAAATCAAATGTGGCTTGTCATAAATTAGTCATTTGTCAACATACCATCAAAAAACGACAAAACTAAGTTTTTTTCTTTTTCATACACAATTAGAAAAAAGAGTAAGAAATAGAATCGTATATTTTCGTGAAAAATATTCCATATCGATGTTGACAAATTTCTAACTGGATTGCTTGCCGAAATTCTGACTACTCAATCAATTATACCCAAGAAATTTAAATTTCAAGATACATTTTTCTTAAAATTTTTGTTTATTTTTGCAATGTTAACGGCTTCGAAAATTAAACATCAAAGTTTTGTGCTGTTTTATTGTGCAATCGCAAGAAAAAACAAAAAACTAATTGAAAATATAATTTGAAATTTAAATTGTCTTCAAATTTCCTGCAAATTTTTTGTTTGCTAACCAATCGGGTATCTACCCCGTTGTTGGTGTTTGAAAAGTTTTGTGAGTCACGTTTTTAATTTTTTTTGCAACTCATTTTGCTTGAGTTTTTGTTCTGATATTTGATTTTCTAAATACTAATTCACTTCCTACTAAATTAGGCGGTTCATCTTTTTGCATATTTTCTTCTGCATTTTAGCTGTTGCTATTTGCAAGTTATTTCTTATGGTTTGGAAGATGTTTGTGGCTCGCACTCTAATTTTTTATGGATTGGTTAGGTTGTTCTGATTAAAAACTACCTCGTTCGTCCTGAAGCCTGTATGTACCAAATTATTGTACAAAGCAACAGCTAGTTATATATCTGATATTGGGTTAAAGTTTGGGTTTTTATATTTATTTGTATTGAAGAGGTCGACTCAACCATATAGTGTATTTTCTCAATTTGGTCATTAGAATCGGAAGAAGAAGCATAGTCTAATTTAATTTTTAGTTTATTGAAATACTCTTTGAATTGCACCGATTAGAATGTGGTCTCGGGGTCTCGTGGTGTGAGATAAATGTATTTGGTACTCCGAAAAGTGTGAAGTATTTTGTTAGAGCAGTTATTGTATCTACAAGCTGGTTAGTATTAATCAGTGACATCTGCAAGTGTTTTGAGAATGCGTCGATTACTGATATAAGGATCGTTTTATTTATAGAAAATATAGGAACTATTTTTAGAGATTGTTCTGTGATTAGCCTTGGAGAGACCTTGATATTGTATGGTTTTAGGTCATACTTGTGTGTGTTATAAACGTTACACGTGTTGGTGTGGCTTTTAATCATGCTACCAATTTTAGGGGAGGTCATAATCAAATGCAAAGGGCACTAACTATATATATATAGTTTTACATAAAATGGAAAAAAGTTACCTGATGAAATATAAAAATCGTAAACTATTTTTTTTATATGATGGCTTTTGCTAAAAAACAGAAAATAATTGATAGTAAAGCTAGAAACATACCTCCCAGAATGTGGCTGTTAGAGCAATTTTAAATTTGTAAATGGCGAGTTTTGCAACTAACCATATTTTATAGCGAGTTTTGCATATCAGTTTAGTTGAAAGTTGTGTTTTAGTAGTGTTTAATAATAAATATATTTAATTCATATTAAACATTAATAAATAATTTACAAAAATTCAATATACAAAATTCAAAAAAACAAAATTTTCATTTGGGTAGAAATAAAAAAAAATGAAAAAATGTATCAACATTATCACATCCCTTCTTGGGTATCTTAAAAACTATTACAAAATGGTATTTCAAAATGGTATTTATTACGAAATATTGAAACTTAAGATTTAAATGCGTAAACCTTCATGCTGGTTTTGATTTTCACAAACGACATCTTCGGGTGTATTTAAAATAGCGTTAGAATTTGAATTTATTACATTTTTATAGAATTGTAATTCCTCCCGTTGATTCCAAGTTTCTCCAAAATGTTTTTGTAGTAAATTAGTAACATCTATTAATTTTGTCTCGGGTAGATTAATTCCAGAATATGTGAAAGCTGGTTTTATTCGCGATATGTACTTCCTTCGTTTAGTAATAGCTTTGTCTGATCCAACTTCTGATTTGTAGGCGATTTCTCCACGGTCTAATATTTTACTAGCAGCTTCGGACACAATAAATCGCTTCGTTTCGCTAAATTTAAATTGCCAGCTTGTGGGTGGTCTTATTACTCTAGCAGTCTCTGTTTTCCAATCACTGACAGGGCAGCCAACATTTCCAAGATTTGTAACTGTTGCATGTCTCTCACAAATTTGAATATATATTCTTCTGGCTGAATTATACTTTGTTTGTTTAGAATCTGTAACTATATAATGTTTACACATTATAATGTTCATAACTGTTACTATATTTTCAACCCTGTTTTTTCAATTTGGCAAATACACGATCAGGCGGTATGTAAGAGTGGCTGGGAACTGGAAATACTAACTCTAATTGGGTAATATTGCGGCTGGCGCTTCTTTCAATAGCTAATAACAACACATGCCAATCATTATGGAGTTTTTATTTTGGCATCCGCAACCATCGGCAACTAGTCTAATTCGGGTCTTATTATTCAGGGTAAGATTGCGGAGCCGATGATGAATTGCAGATGCTATTTGATTAAATCCTTTTCCAAATAAATATTCAGTCTAGGTATACAAAAATACATTTTGCTGAGTTAAACCTGATCTTTATGTACCTACTACCACCCCAAAGTTGTACAAATAAATTTGTAGACTATAAAACGCTGCTTGATCAGCTACCTTCGGGAGCACCATAATCTTTTGGTAATCAAATGATATCGTTATTAATAAGTCTTCCTTTTCCTCTTTTAATAGACAAAAAAAAAAGCTTTTGCGCGCCTCTTATGCACCGATAGTTTTACCATCCATGCTTGTTTTTTCTTGATATCGGTCTCGAATTTAATTTGCTCCTTTAACATGATGCACATAGTAGAGCATAAATCTAATGATGGTGTTTTGAACCCAATATTAAAACACTTATTAAAAATGTTTCTAAAATCGGACTTTCTGATATTTACTTCCGGCGATTCTGCTATAAAAATTCGATACATTTTGCTTATAATTCCGGTCGCTTGGCAAATATTTTCTATTGGCAATCTTATTTCTACAATAATGTAGTTCAATTGTTATAAATTTCCTTATGAAATTTACTACAATATCCTTCTTATGATTATTTTTGGAACCGACTGCACCTCCTCCACGTTGCTCAACTGGGCTAAGACCAGTCTCTAAATGAATGCGTGTAAACCATTGTAAATAACTAGTTTTGAACCATTTATTCCTGTGTAAATATCGCATTTTGAAAATTTTATAAAATTAAAAGTCTATATATCGGCTTTTGCATTTTTCTAGAGATTTTGAGAATGAAAACATTAGGTAAATAAACGAGATTATTCAAATTTCATTTATTTGTTATTTTAGCCTTGGAAATACGAATCTAACGACATATCGAACGAAAAAACTTGCGAAAATGTAAATAACGCACTTTGCATTTCATTGACACTTGACCTCCTTATTTAATTTTTTACTTCTTTCGTCCCTTTGTGAGCTGTTTTATGCTCTTTCATTATTATTGGGCCTTTCTACTCCTTTCTGGGTTTGGGAGAAGACTGCACCAAAAGCGAAATCCGATGCGTCTGTGGTTAATATGAAGTTCTTTAAAAAATCTAAGTATGCCAGAACTTGATTTTACCTATTAGAACATACACTTAGAACATCATTGTTCATCGTCCATTAATATGTGAAGGACCCATTTTTTAGGTATGCCTAACAGAATTCGCGTAAACTCGTAGTGACCTTTGTCCATCGAGCATCCTGTTTTCTATTGGTATTTTCGTCTGGTCGTATTGGTCTGATGAAAGATTTTAGGTCTAACGAAAGTATAGACTGATTTGCCTAAACTATCGAGGATCTCTTCCATTTGTGGTATTGGTGATTTATCTTATCTAGTTTTTTCGTTTAATTTGCGCAAGTCTACGCGGTCTTGAGGCAACCCAAATGGGTGCCGAATACAGACTGTTTGAGTTCTGTTTCATACCAATATCTAGAAGTTCCTTAACTTTTTATTCAACGCCTTTTTTATACGCGTGAGGGGACCGATAGGTCTTTGTGTAAACTGGATTGTCGTTTGTCGTTATTATTTTATATTTCGTCATTGGTGTTGCTGATAACTTTCATCTTGTTTTAGTAGGATTGTTTGATTTTGAAAGTTGCCTCAATTAACACTGTTTTTTTCTTGCTCACTATAAGATATTCTATTCTAATGAGTTTTACATTACTTCGTGAAGTTTGAATAGAGAACGTCTTTGAACCTATAGAGCTTTAGTTTAATTTGGATCATTTGTGAGGATGTTTACCGTTGTTCTACGGTTGTGGCTTTATATAGTCCGCGGGTTAACTAATGGTTTCTTATTATTAGTTTCACATACTCGGGCACGAACCATCTTGGGATGCTTCTCACGAAATTGTATGGTTATAGAGGTTCTCGGTGGTACCGATTGAATTTGAATAATTTGTTATTCAACAATAATGCGTTCGATGGATAAATTATTTTGGCATTCAATTTTTCCATTGATTTTGAATGAATTGAAGTTCGTAAAAAGATTGCTCTGAGGTTTCGTGGTCCAGTAAATTAAATGTGCCTTTTTAAGCATAATAATGATTTATGGCTGATACCGGGCTTTAATATGGTCGTAGGTCTTATTGGCTCCAATATAATTCAATAATTTGATTTTTCTATTAGTGTAGTTACATATTATATGTATGGAAGGAAATCTAATCTTCTACATTTTCCCCTGGGCATGCTCAAAACTCAATGGATCGGTTTCATCTTCAGTGTATAGATCATCCGAGCTTTCTTTCCCTTGTTTTCGGTCCTTCAAATAAAGCTCGTGTGTTAGTTGTTTGTGTTAGTACGAATGCGCGCCATTTAATTATTTGGATATGACATTCTAGATATCATTTCCATTTATCATAAAAAATATGTAAATACAAATAAATATAATTTCTAATTCTGTGTTTCTGTGAAAACAAAACATGTATTCGATATCGCATTGAAAAAAAAAATTAAAATATGTGTAGTTAAATTTTTTTTTTTCTTAACACATTGAGGCACACTTTTTAAATGTGTGTGCTACTCAGAAACACATTTGATAACTTTTATAATTGTAATGATATTTCGTCGCTGATAGAAAAGTATTGTGAGAATTGAAAAATAAGTGTCAAATTATTTCTTAAAAATGAATGTTATTTGGGCAAACGTGTTAAAAAACGAAAACGTTGTATGGCCGTTATAGCAGTCATTTCCGCGAACGTGTTAGCTCACCACTCAAATACTTGGCGAGATGTCAAAAAGCGAGATGACGAAGACGACAAAAGCACCAAAAAATTGAACCGATTCATAATTGTTGATGCTTCCATTCGCAGAAAACAAACAAATATAACCACAGAAAAAATTACACACACTAATTTAAAATTGTATACTATACTCCTTATATGTATACGAAAACATCATGTGTCGTTCGTCGAATTGAACCATTCGTCGAAAATTCGACAAGTTGACGAAATAACCGCAAGTATATAGTAGTGGTATGCGTGTTTGTGTTAGTGCGATGTGTGCCATTTAATTTCGTTGAATTTGAAATTTTTAGATGCACGAATTTATACGATAACCATACGATGAAAATATTTGAACTGATAGTATAAATTGATAATGTCTGAATAAGGTACGTGCAGGACCTGAACGGTACGGATAATATAAATCGGCCTTTACTGGGTTTGAATCATCCAACATACGACGTGTCTCAGCATTTTGATGAAGACTAATACGTTGCATGTGTTTTCTCGCGCGTTTGCTTACTTCTTCACTAACGAAATTCATTTTCAGATCTCTATGGACGTTGTCATTTCTTATGTACCACGGTGCACTTATTATTTCACGTATGACTTTGCTTTGCAATAAGTGCATGACATTCACATTGGTTTTCTTTGTACAGCCCCAGAGTTGAATACTGTAAGTCCACGCAGGTTTTAGGTTTTGCCGGTATAGTAGCAATTTTTAGCTGAGAATTTCTTCCTAAAAGCCAATACATTTCTGTATTTGATGTTTAACTCTTCTTTTTTTTCTTTTTCACATGCTTTTTACATTTTCGTTTCGCGTCTAGAGTATCCCTAGATATTCGACCGTGATTGCATAGCGAATTTGCTAAGAGCTCAGTTCTACTGGTATTCAGTTAACCTTTTTGTTGGTAAAGTTTACGTGAACAATTTTTGTTTCATTAAGTTTGATTCGCCATCTCTTCGTCCAGGTGCTGACAATATTAGTATCGCTTTTCAATTTGCTTGTGGATATTTCTATGCTATCAGTAACTGCTTAGACGACTGTATCATCAGCAGACGTCGCTATGTTAGTCTCTTCTATCGTTGGCCAGTCCGAGGTGTATAGACGTCGCAGGTCGCTACCTTGTGGTACTCTTTCTGATATTTTCTTTATTTCTGAGTATTCGCCATCTAATTTAACACGCAAGTGTCGGTTAGATATGCAAGATTTTAGAATTTCATAAAACTGTTTTGGTAAGTCTCTTTGTAATTTATATTCCAAGCCTTGATGCTATACTCTGTCAAAGGCCTGTGCTACATCCAAGAAGACGCTTGAGCATATTTTCTTACTTTTAACTTCATCTTCAATTATGTTTGTAATTCGGTGTACTTGGTCTATTGTTGAATGATCTTCTCTGAAGCCAAATTGATGTAGAGGAATATGATTTCTTTCTTCTATTATAAGTTTAAATCTCTTTAGGAGTAGTTTCTCGAATATTTTTAAAAACTATTGGGCGAAAAGAAATCGGCATTTATGAATTTTTTTGATTAAGTGGTTTGTTTAGTTTAGATATCATGATTACTTTTGCGACTTTCCATTGATGTGGAATGCGTTAAGTCTGAATGCTGCGTTACCTATTTGCAGTAATTTACGTAGTCCTTTTTCAGGAAGAGCTTTTATTATTTAAAAAGTAACTAAGTCATATCCTGGAGATTTCTTTAGATTTAGATTAAGATTGATTCCTTCTTTTAATTCTTGTAATGTGACAGGAGATATATTGCAGTTATGCAATAACACGAGGCTGGCACGTGTTCTCGAGGTGGGTTGCAAACAAAGAAGCTTTTTGCTTTGCACTTATATCCCATGTTCCATCTTCATTTCTAGCTGGTGGAATTTGTAGTTAGGTAGTTTTAAACTTTTTCTCGCGTTAGAAAGGAAGTTTTCAGTATATTTTTTTTCCAGTAAGTCCACTTTGGTATAGACCACTTAACGGATTCGTTCTTGTTTTATATATTATGGTGCTCGCCTTCTTTGCCAGACCTTTTTTGCTTTTCGTTTTGCAGCAACCAGTTCCCTAACTTCAACAGAGTAAATAGCATTTCGGCGCATTTCTTTTGAACTGGGGGGGCAGCTTACTTACTAGCTGTATCGGATTTTTAATTTGCACCTGAAGATCAATATTATCCTGAACTAGTTTCTGGAATTTGTCCATTATTATCCTCTCGCTTAATATGTAGGTCGCTGTATTGCTTAATATGTAGTTCTCGTTTGTACCGTTGGTAATAAAGAAGTCTATGATATCGGGTATTTTGATTTTGTCCGTATGCCAATAAATTGATTGATCACTAGAATGAAAATCGCCTCCCCCTAGATCCCCAGTAGGTATGTTTTGCATTAAAATCACCTCCGATTATGAAAGTTGATCCAAGTGATTTAAATAATGTGCAATAGTCTTCTTTAATTAAATTATATTTTGGGGGGGGCAATAAATTGACGTTACACTATATGCTTTGTTGTTATTTATAAATACTTTTAAGGTGAATACTTGAATAACTTCCTCTTCAACTTAACATCTATAAAGAGTTTGATGTTTTCTTTTGCAAACAGCGACGATCCTCCTCTTACCGTTACTGCTGGACGAATGGCATAGTAACAACTGTATGCATACATTTTAAGATATAAAGTTGATGTAAAATGGATTTCCGATAGGCATATTTCAGTATTTATGAATATTAATAATTTTGGAATATGTTGCATTATCCCATTTGCATTCCAGTCCAGGTTACTATTCTTAATGTTTTATTTGCTGTTGTTTGCATAATTTTAATAGAGCATGGAGTTCATCTCATTTAGAGAGCACTGTTGTATCCTCGGTAGTGCCGTTCGAAATAACTGGTTTTGTCATGACCACTTGCGAGTATTTTCTTTGTTCTCCCGGTTTACTAGAATGAGGTTTCCTTGGTCTTTGGTAAAAGTTTGAATAATTTTTGCCGGTTATTTCTTATTCTTTGTCCTTAGATAGTTCACAGCCCGGTAGTTTGCGGTATGTGGATTTTTGCAATTAATACATTTTGCAGCAATATTTGTATTAACCGGACATACTTGGGCATGATGCTTGGCAATAATTCTGCGTATGATTAAAACCTTGTCATTTTTTGCACTGCCGTATTAAACCGCTATTTTTTCAATGGTTCTATTTGAACTCTCATGCTTAGTATTGCCTTGATAGTATACAGTTATACACATGTTTCACTTTTTGTTTTTTATTAAAGTGACCATAGTTAGTGGAAGCCCTCTTTTGTTAATTTGAGCTCCTTGTTCAGTTTTAATTATTTTTCTTTCTTAATGATGTTTACAGCATTTTCTCTTTGATTGTCCTTTTCAACGATAAACGATATATTAAACGAAAAACGAGTTACCAGCGCCAAACCAACGAATTTATAGTAACTATGATGGTATCATTAAAAGCTTTTCAATTCTTCGAATTAAAAATAAAATTAAAAATAAATGAATAAGCAGGACTTCAGATAACTAATTGTTTTAAGTGCAAGTTTCGTTTATCTTTTTCCGTTTTATTTTATTATCGATTTTTTTTTACAATTGATATTCGTTTCAGCTTTTCGCTTCAAAATTTATATCGAGCTTTTAACAGCTTAATTAAAAATTAATGGTTCCTTTTATTCACAAACACGAATAGCTAAATGTGTTAGTTAATAATTATAATTTATTTAGTCCCGAAATATGAATAATACGAGAATGTTTAGCTTTGGGTGTCTGCCTTGAGTTTGAGCAAGGCAAACAAACGCTGTTCAATAAAGTTCTTAAAACTTTTAGAAAATGTGCGCTGAATAAATTTTGTCTTGTAATCACAAAACAGTATTAAGAGATAATAGCAACTTTTTTTGTTCGTACAGTTAATCGATAATTTTGTATTATTTTTTGGAAAAAGACTTACTCACGCCAATTTAAAGAAAAAATTATCGATTTTGTAATATACGAGAGTACAAGCGATTTTTTGCTATGTATGTACATTTTTGATATACGGGTATACACAATTTACATTATGCTGTTGTGTGTGCTTGAAGATTTCTTATGCTATGTATGTTATGAGCATATATTAAGGTTACATTATACATATTTTGTTGAGTAATAAAATAAATCATATAAGTATTAGTCGAAAAAAATTGAACAGCATGTCGTTGTTGTTTTAACTACTACGGAGCTCCTTGTACTCATATAGCGTATAACTATATATGATGGAAAACATTAAGGTGGAAACACATATCACAATCAACGCGAGATATGAGCGAGCATACACTTCGTAAAAATGTATTTAAAGAAAACGGATGGCGTTGGTGGAGAAAAATTACGATCTAGCTATATGTGTAGAGTGAATTTATCGTTTATGCTTAAAAATAATACAAATGACGGTAGATTAGGGTTACAACCCGTAAAAATGATTATAATAATTGAACGCATTTATGGATGTTTATGACTGTGTAGTACAAACGATTTACAACTAATATACTCGCACATATATATGTCAGTACAACCATGATGTGAATTAAGTACTATAGTAGTCATTTGAAATAAAGCGATTCGTATTTGTGACTAAATACGAACCGACTTCCAGAAATTTATTATCACCTATACAGCATCGACGTAACAACTCATATTTTAATTGGCTAATTATCATAGATTTAGGTATCGAACTTCTTCCAAAAAATTTCCGTGACAACATAAATTAATCCTCAACACAAGGCAAATAATAATATATTTGCTCCACTCTGTATACAAGAAACTGTGGCGCAACAGAAAATGTTGAACCCAATTACTTTGATATTGAAACGTGTTAAAAAAGACAGCAACAAGAACGAAACTAAGAAACCGCACCACACTATATGGTTTCAATTTTCTAATATAAAATTTACTGTGTACATAGCAAGTGAGATATCTACAAAGAAATGTTATGGCGTAATTTCGTTCATTTATTATTATTTTATCTCGTCGATAAATTTAAAATAAAAGTTCTTATCGTAAATTTAATAAATTTTATTTTGCTTATTTATACTTTCAGTTCCTTTAATGTTTGCTGAAGCAGTACAAGGTACCGAAGGAAGGTTACCATGCAACGTTACACCACCAATGTCAGATGATAGAGTAATATTAGTTATATGGTATAAGGAAGGTTATACAACACCAGTATATAGGTATGATTATAGTTTTGTATACTTTTTTTTTTATAAAAGCAACCTTTATTTGACAGGGTGCGTTACCAAGCAAAAATAATATTATGCTGTATAAAAATCGTACACACTTATTATCAGGCAACAAATAAATGTATAAGATAAATTTCTTTATAAAATCGTATTAAGATCATACCCAGATACAGAAAATACACAAAATAAAATTTAATAGACATCAATTTCGAGAATTTCGAAAATTTGTATTTTGGTAATAATCATAAATTTTTCATCAATAACAATAATAATTATTATTATGGTTTTTGAATTAAGAATTTTTGTTTATTTAATGAACAAAATATAACACAAACTATACCTACCTTAACCTACCTATTAATTATATAAATATTCAAATTGTATGTAAGGTAGAATTCTATAGTAAAAAAAAGCAATAAAATTACCTGAAATTTTTAAAATACAATTATACATGGTATTCAAATTATAATATGAAATACCTTTCTATTCGATATGTAGCTTTTAAAAATGAATACAATTATCTTCATTTGAGTTAGTTCGACTCCACGTGCATTCAATTATCGAATTTAACAAGCTTTAAAGCACAAAGATCATATATCTAGAGTATGAACATTCTCTTTGTTTATTTATTTATTTATATTGTTTATTTATATTGTTTACAATAATTTTAAGAACTGCACGCCCCATTTTGAGCTTACTAGCTCATTTATAATGAGACATGCAGTTGTTGTCAAATTTCAAAGTTTTTTTCCTTTTTGTCTTGCATTTTCTAATTTTCGTGTACTGTCTTCTAGTCTCATGTGTTATCGTGGCTGGCTTTTCGTAAGCAACGACTTACTCCATTAATGATTTCCATCTCTGGTAGTATGGTTCCGAATACATATCAATCGAAAGATTGATGGATGACACTGCAGCTGATTCAAAAGTGTCCATGGCGACCATGATTCACGTTTACACAATATAATATCGTTTAAAATACTAAAATATATAATTTTGTAATTAAAAATTAAAAAGGGCAGAAAAAAAAACAAAGTGAAACAAAGTATCAAGATGCACTGAACCGTTTTGTGAACATAAAGAAAAACCACAAGATATTGAGATACAGAAATTAATTATGTTCCAAAAACAGTAAACCTATAATGGAATTTGTGGCTTTGTGGCAAATATCCGACTATTTTTTGCCAGGCATTTTTACATTGAGCTCGAATAAACCAAACTTGATTTTTACAGCGAAAAATTTACCGAACTTTTGGTCAAACTGCCTTTTATAATGAAAAAAATTAATCCTTGCGCTTGTACATATTTAAAAAACCAGCAAAGTCAACCTTACATTGATAAAATTCAATAAAAGTTTTAATTTTTTATCGTTTTTCGTAAATTATAAACTTTTTAACATCGTTCCAACAATTGAAAAAGCTCCCATTAAAGCTGCCACTTCCTATATTTCTATATATTATACAAACTCTTTACAACATTTTTTTTTCAATACCGGTACAAATCAATTTTCCAAAATGCCACTTCCAGTAGACCGATGTCGACCGAAAATCACTGGGATCTCGCAATTTATGGAAAAAGGTGAGTGCGAAGTTTCAAATATTTAAAAAAATGTATTATTTACGACAAAAATGAATAATAACTAAAGAATTTTAAAATAAATTTCTTCAATACCGGTCAATTTTCCAAAATTTAAGCGGAAATGACGATTTTTGACCAGAAACTGTTTCTCAACAAACATTCGGCCCTTTTACATCCTTCATGGATTGATTGATCGGGATGTAACTTCATACTTAAGCGTTTTCCATAAATTGCGACGTCCATTTGATGTTTGGTATAAATCATTCCACCGGAAGTGGTGATTTCCGTAAGCAGTTTTCCGTTTTTTCAAATAATTGAAACATAATATTTTAATATTATGAAAAAAATTTAAAGGGAAAACGGTTCTAACGCGGATATTTGGATCGAATAACTCGGATAACGTCTATTTTCATTTTTTCATTTTCAATTTTCGTGATAGTGAAATATGGAGGAACTTTTAATGTTGGAAGCCACATATGCTACAATCACGCCAAGCATTTTTTTCTTCTCTTCACGAAGTGAGCGATGATGACTTCGTTAGTTTCAGCGATGGTGATGAGGTCAATGATCATCGAACCTTATTTTGTGAAATTAGTTCCGTATCAATAATTGAACAGTCTAATACTAAGGATGCATTAGTTAAAATAAGGAAGACTGAATCGATTCGGACTGAAATATTAAATAAATACTGGGAAATGAAGGAAAGGTATTTAAGGACCTTCTGGGTTGCAACATACGTTGGAACACTCTAGTAACGTCTGTAATCGTTTTTTGAACCTATATCAACATTTGAATTCTGCACTTAATAAACTTAACGTTGAGCAAATTTCCGACAGCCAAACTGGAATTTTAACCTTAGTTTCAAGTGGTCTTGGCCAACCCACATGTGAAAAATGGGCCAATTTAATTGGGTGACATGTTAAACATTACCGCTTTTAACAAATTTGAACGTCACGCAGTTCAATATAACTATCGACTCTTTCGATGTTTTAAAGATACAAATAAGTTTTGAGGGATTTACAAAAGGTGGCGTAACTAGTGCTAAGTCACATCGGGTCATCTCCTAACTATATGCATGTTAAAACTGCATCATTTCCCTTTAAAACTTAGTAAGTGTCATTTCGCTGAAGTAAAAAGAACATATTGTTTGTGCCCTAACCATGTCAACCCTTGTGACAACAAAACACGCTCATTTTTTATTTTATTTGGACTACAAATTAAATTGGCCCATTTTTCACAAAGTGGCTCCGACTATAAGAACTTTTATATAGTGACAGCTGGTTTCCATTGTTTTAGACAGATTAGACATCTGCCGTTAACATTCAGTTTGTATTGCTTTGAGTGTCGTACAAAATGTGTTTTTTCGGTGTTGAATATATCGGATTTTGTGATAACTAACCAGCATTTACGGGGAGTGTTAATTTTTTTGTTTCAATTGAAAGCTGAAGCACATCAAATGCTTCTGGAAGTTTACGATGACCATGCTCCAACTAATAAATCATGTAGAGAAAGGTTTCAATGCATCAAAAGTGATGATTTCAGTGTTGAAGATAACCCGCCCTTAGAACATGCCAAAAAATTCGTATACGACGAATTAAAGGCATTGCTCTACGAAGATCTGAATTAAACGCAAGAGAAGCTTGTTGGTACATTGAGGTGGCCCAACAAACAGTTTCTGTACGATTGAGCAGTTACAAAAGCAAGGCATTGGGGTACCTTATGAATTGAAACAAAGAGACATGGAAATAGGGTTTTTTTCTTATAAGAGCAGCTGCTTCAAAGGCAAACAAGAAATTGTTTTTTACATCGGTAAGTGACTGGTGATGAGAAGTGGATCTTCTACGATAACCACAATAGGAAAAAATATTACGCTTTGCCCCGCTGGGAGCGTTGTGTACTATAAGAGGCTTTGTGTACTGCGAGCTGCTATAACCTTGCGACTTCATTACGGGCGAGCGGTACAGACTACAATTAATTTGTCTGAGCCCGTGTATTACGAGAGAAACAACCGGAATATTAGGAAAGGCATGATAAAGTAATTCCTCTGCATGATAACGCTCGGCCTTACGTTGCAAAAGTCGTAAAAAAATATTTAAAAACGCTCAATTGGATATCTTGCAGCACCCGCTGTACTCTCAGGACATTGTTCCTTCTGATTACTGGTTCTTTCGATGGATGGGTTCCGTATGAACTCAAGCTAAAAGAAGTCAATTGCCGTTTTTTCACGTGCAACCAACTGTTCCAGAGTCATAATCGGAAGGGTTTTTTTGCATCGAATCGTGACGGAAGAACGAAAAGTGGATCCACTACGACAACCCAAAGCGCAGAAAATCGTGGCGTAAGACCGGTCATACATCTAACTAATGTTGTGCATCTAGTTGGATCTGTTCTTAGTGGTCTACTATAAGCTTGAGTAGCTCATAGTTGATCACTCCGAACAGATCCCTAATGCCTAACGAAAGTATCACTGGAGAAAGTTATCAACAACAATTGATGCGATTAAGCCGAGCATTGAAGCTCAAACGACCCCAATTTACCAAAAGACATGACAATATGAGATTTCAGCACGACAACGCTCGGCCACATGTTGCAATAGTCGCCGCCAACGATTGATAATATCTTGAATAAAATACATTTTACCGATTTCCCTGAAACTTCAAAGTTATAAAAAAACCTTAAAACTTATTTGTACCCTTAATATTAGTTGGAGCTGCCTTATAAAGCAGCAAACAATGTTGTCATTATACTTTTGATAGAGTAATATTTGCTATCAATCACTTTCGCCGTTACGTCGATGGCCACGTTTCTCTATATTTACCGACCAAAAACCCCTCACAACAGGCCATTGTGTCAAATCAAAACGTAATTCTTCTCAATTAGGACACCTCGAATATATCACCCAATTCAATGCCGACATTCATAACATAAATGGTAAACACAATGTGATGAGCGGCTGTTTGTTTTATTCTGGTGAAACATTTTACACACGCAACCGCTCATACCGCAACAACGAGACTACGAGTTTCAGAAATTGATTTTATAGCATGCACCTCTAAATCAAGCATAAAACTGTGCGGATTAACTTACCAGACAGACAGTAAATTCTGTGTGAAATTTTTACATGTAACGCTCAACTTTCGATAGTGTAATTGAGTTATCGCATCCTAGCATCCGTACCATACGAAAACCTAGTACTTCGAAATACTTCTGGCTAAGGATGAATACTGAAACAAATAATTGTGCAAAATTTTGTGTCCCATGCCGAACGAACAAAGCTTACTGCCACACGAAATCAGTATTTGGTAAATTCGAGCTACCGAATGGCAGGTTTGAACACATACACAAGGACCTAGGTTGGATCTCCAATCGAATGGCTACCATCACATTTTAACAATAGTCGATGAAAAGAGAGTCAGAACTCTCTCTCTCTCTATCTCTCTATCTCTCGGGAGAGGAAGAACTTCCTCTCTCTCTGAAGGGATTTTGCCAACTGTATCTTGGTCTTCCATCCGTATAGATTAATTGCTCTCGTCCTCCAGTTTCAATATCCTAATATGCGTAGGTCTTGTTCGACGTTGTCACGCCAGTGCAGTAGAGGTCTTCCTCTACGACGTTCACCGGCTGGTTGTTAATGTAACACTTTATTAATAATCCCTTGTTGGAGACCTTGCAACGTGGCCGAGCCACCTAACTCGATTGGATTTGACGAAGATGATATCGTTATCTCTGACAAATTGTTTTTCGTGGTTCATACGAATCCGATATTCGTTGTTCACAACTTTAATTGGACCAAAGATTGCCAAATTAAGGGGAACATCAAAAAAAAATCCAACTGGCTTAAATTTCCCAAATCCTAATTAACAGAAATATAAAATTCTATTTTACAAAATACCATAACATAAAAATCAAAATTCAAAATTCCAATTGAGAAAATTCCAAAATTTATTTATTTTAGAAATTTTATATGGAAATTTTATATGGGCTCAGTTCAAATTTTATATGGAAAACATGATCCAAATTTTGGTTTAGATTACAAATTTTGATTTTAAATCTAGCAAGCGCCTTAGTGTTTTTTCATGAAACATGAACTGAACTGCATCAGATCAAGCATCAAGAAACACAGCTAATATTTGCTGCATTTCGCAAAAAATTATAATTGTTTTATTTCAATTAATTTAATTATTTCAATTAATTAAATTTAATTTAATTGTTCTGAAAAATTATTATTTATATTTATTTTACTCAAAAATCATTCCTATTGTCTACCAGATTGATTAACGCTTATTGTTGTGATTCTAGAAAACAGAACTGCGTTTGTTTGGAATAGGTACCTATCTCCTTTGAAACGTGCTAGTATCTACTAAAAACTTGTGTATGGTACAGTCATTAATTAATAAGCACGACGCCGATGAAATTTGGAATTTTGTTTTTTTGGAATTTTATTTTTAGGAATTGTTTCAATTTGAATTTTGGTTTCTGGAATTGTTTTTGGAATTTTGATTTTTTAATTTCATTTTTGATATTTTGGATTTGGCAAATCGTACCCAATCCAAATTAAGCTCTCGCTTCCGAACGCCAGCACAGGTCTAATAAGATGTTTTATACAGTCTGAGGTTGCAAGACTGTAATAGATGTTAAGACCACAATAATTGCGGTTGTTCACCCAGTTAACGAATCTTCTAAGCCCCGTCACATACGAGCAACTTTATACAACCCAAAAGCAAATGAGCTTGCCAAACGGTTGCACAAGTAACTAAGAGCCGCATTAACAGCTCGACATAATATATTCCATTGGAATTCAGAACTTCCAACAGTCCTATTGAACACTCGAACCTCACTTAAGGAGTACTCAACCGCATTACAGCAGATGTAGGATGTTGCAACTTCGTACTGCCACGAAAACCTTGGTGGGTTGGCCAAGACCACTTGAAACTAAGGTTAAAATTCCAGTTTGGCTGTCGGAAATTTGCTCAACGTTAAGTTTATTAAGTGCAGAATTCAAATGTTGATATAGGTTCAAAAAACGATTACAGACGTTACTAGAGTGTTCCAACGTATGTTGCAACCCAGAAGGTCCTTAAATACCTTTCCTTCATTTCCCAGTATTTATTTAATATTTCAGTCCGAATCGATTCAGTCTTCCTTATTTTAACTAATGCATCCTTAGTATTAGACTGTTCAATTATTGATACGGAACTAATTTCACAAAATAAGGTTCGATGATCATTGACCTCATCACCATCGCTGAAACTAACGAAGTCATCATCGCTCACTTCGTGAAGAGAAGAAAAAAATGCTTGGCGTGATTGTAGCATATGTGGCTTCCTGGCCTGAATCAAATCTGTTATCCAGAAAATAGTGGTGCCGAAGGGTTTCAATGAGAAACTGTGAATGTATAGGATATTTAATTGTCGATAATCTACACAAGGTAACCTGCTATGCATTAATTTCTAATGATTGTACTTAAATACCGTGAGAGATTTGGGTTTGAATATAGAAATTGATATAATTAGCAGTTTAGTACAACAAGAAAAGTAACGTTTTTTTTTCGACGGCAGAATTTAATGGTTCCAAAGACCGGAAAGCTCTTTCTCTCTCGTTTTCTAGATCTCTCTCTGTTTTGCTCTGTAGATCTCTCTCTCTCTCTCTCTCTCTCTCTATCTCTCTCTCTCTCTCTCTCTGGTGATAGCTTTGAGGCAGCCAGTCTTACCTGAAACACGTTTATATAGCGGTTGCTACAAGACACACACCCATTTCAGCCATCTTTCTCATGGAGAACCGACGCTTTGTGGTATTGGTTTTATCAATAGCACATCCTGACATGGTAGTGACCATGTCTATAATCAGAATCTCCCAATCGTCGCCTACACTACACCACGTGCTTCATTGAATCTAGGACTAGCCACTTGGTTGTATATTTTACAATAATTTATAATTCTTATTAGAAGTGCCCAGTTCCAGTAGTTTCTACCCTTGGAATCCCTTCAGTCCATTAGTGGTGTCCAACATACGACGTATGTCTGCATTTTCATGCCGAGATAATTAATGTACGTGGCTCCTTGCTTCATTCTTTATTTCCTCGGTGACCTATTTCATCTTTAAGTTCGAAGGAAGGTCAATGGTAATATACCCTAATTGTTTACAATTCCTAGTAGCACATTATTTTGAAAGCATTGTATCATTTGTACATTTGTCTTCTTCGTACAACGCCAAAGTTGGATAACATATAGGTTCATACTGCAATTTGTTATGTACTGCGAGATTAGGATTTTTACCCATTTCCAGTACATTTTGTTATATTTTCTGTTGAACTCTACTTTTTTCTTCTTGAAGTGTTCCTTCCATTTTAGCTTAGCATCAAGGAGCATGAAACCTCGTAATCGTTGATATTTATCGACTAATTTTTGTTGGTAGATTCCTGCACAAATGTTTAGGATTCGCATGATTTGAACATTATATTACGAACTCAGGCAGTTCGTTACACAGAAGTGAATTAAAAACTTATGTCCTTAATTATTTTATCCGAGACTGCATGTTGCGGCATTATTTCGCCAAGACAAAAATTATTAAAATCATTATGAATAGAAATTTGAAAATAAGTTTGCATCTATAAAAATATTATACCTTTATGTCGAATTATAAACATTTTCACTAATTTATAGTTGTTCATTTATATTAAATAAACCCTTCAAGTTTTCAATATTTAACACCCAATTTCGTTCAATCTTAAATCTAAATCACTAAAATGGAAAATCTAATACCAAAAACTTTAAATCCTTATAAGAAAATTTTCTAAATTTTGTTAATTAATTTTTGTGTATGAATATTCATTATGCTAATTAAAACTTGGTAATATACGTAAAATAGATTTTTAATAATAATTTTAACATACATATGTATATAGATATAGGATGATTCTGATACCGTATACAAAGGAATTTCATTTAGTATTAAATAGAGCATTAAATTTATGAACGTGTATAAACCAAACGTATACGATTTTATTAATTCTGTGTAATTAGTTAAACGGTGCGTTTAAGTGTACCAAAGTATATAAATAATATATGAGGTATCGATCTTCAGCACCCACTACTAAGTTGCTAACACCACTTAAAATAATGTAACTACATTTTCATATTATTTTTCAAGTGAATCGAATTATATTTTAATTTCTATCGGTATAATATGATTCCAATCTATATTATGTACTATAAAGTTTTTAATATTAGTTTAGATTTATATTTATAATTACAAAAAACATAATTTTAATTTAAAATTTTCTATTTTCAGCTTTGATATTAGAGATTCTAAATTCGAAAAGGGGAGACACTGGTTTGATGAGGAAAGCTTGGGTGGACGGGCGTTCTTCGAGGCCGGGGCTCTACCTGCAACGTTAAATATAAAATCAATTAGAAGTACGGACACTGGAATATATCGGTGCCGGGTTGATTTTGTTAAAAGCCCAACTCGGAATTCAAGGGTTCAACTAACTGTGATAAGTGAGTTTTTATTTATTTATTTATTTTACAATTTTTTCAATACAAGGAAATATTTATTAAAATATTTAGATACAGAGTATAAATAATAAATTAATATTTTATTCTACGCAAGACTCAAATATATATGTGGCAATTTAAAATAACCGCTTAAGTCGATATAAGTGGTTATGTTAAACTATATTCTAATTCAATTTTTTATCAAAATCCTACTAAGTATTCTTGATCGAGATATAAGCAAAAAACCAAACCACTTATATTTGTTATAGGTGTTTGGTATTTATTGAAAACCACTTAATTGATAATTTTTGATATTGTAGCATAAAATAAGTGATATTTAAAACAATATTTTTTTTTTGTATAGTCAGAAAAAGATTTAGAATGAATACTTATCCTGAAATAAGTTTTCATTTTGAATTTAATTTTGAGGTTGATATTTACTTAAATCAATATAAGTCTAAATGCTAATTAAAACTTTTAGGAATTTCCGGTGAACACAGAGCATGTGACAAGTGCTTGAAGGTGTCAATAAACGCAGTTTAAAAACCTTGATACCATATGAATCCAAAAGTAGTTTAGTTATATCCCATAATTTTTTCATAAATTAATTTAAAATTTAAATTTGGCCGCCTGTAAAGTAGTTGCAAAATAGATAAATAATTTCTCATGTAAAAATCAAAAATTTATGGATACTGTAAATTCGTTTCGTTAAGAAGATGTTGGTGTTTTGGAAATATTTGTACTAAAATTCCAAATTCTCTTGATGTTTATCCAACTTTATAGCATTCAATTATAGAAATAACCTTGTTTTCTAAAATTATCTTGCGCACCAAAAATCTAAGAATTTCCCGTAAATTTATAGATCGCGCCACTTTACATTATTCAATTCTTCAGAATTAAAAAGAAATTGATTTTATTTTTTCAATACGCACATTAATTCACTTATGCTAATTAACTTACAATATAAAAATAACTTAACTAATATAATACACTTAAATTAATCTAGATTAATTTCTTAATATTAACTGAACCAGCTAAACTCTTCGGAGTCAGTTTTTCTGAAAAGTCTAGAACAACGTAATTATTTTATTTAATTTCTTTATGTAAAATAAAGCCATTTACACGTCATTTAACTAAATGCGTTTTTAAAAAGGTTTGGGCCCCCGCTTGTTTTCTGCAAGTTTCTAGGTGGCAGAATCCAAATCGAAATACACAGTCGAAAATTTAATCGAAAATGCAGTTCAAGATCTAACAAACAAGAAGTTAAAAGCTCATTATAGGTTAATTATATTCCTTATTAAACAATTTTGCCTTCACTCATTTTGCCATAAATCAGAACCCAAACTAGAAATCGGTTCAAAATCAAATTTAGCCACAAAACATAATCGTATGGAAAATAAGTACGAAGTTGACACAATACTAGATAAAGAGACTGATACTTTCCGGTTCACCAACGTATATTTGATTCGACCACTCAGGTATATTACGTAACAAGGTTCCTATGTGGTCTATATTTTTGGGCCTGGCAGTGCCTTGAGAGAATCTGCTATTAAAGAACGCTCTTGTGTTGATGCTGATTAGTTGAGTTATTAGTCGAGAACTAAGTCGCACTTCTATTTGGTTAATCACAGTATATAGCTCCTCAAATGCGAGCTTTCTTCCTCTATGTTCGTTTTATATGGAATTTAATAATTTTATCCCTGCATCTCATATACCAACAAAACGGGGTCTCGGTATTAAATGTCGATTAGTTTCGTCGTTGGCTATCTCGCTCGATAACTGTTGTTGTGTGGTGGTGCTGTTTTTTCATTAATGTGTTTGCTTAATCGAAGTGTGTCTTCGTTATACAGAGCAATAAATGTTTCGATTGTTAAATTGGTAACGATTTCAACATATATACCCTTTGTTGCAGATTAATGCAAGCGATTTAGGTTTTGAATAGGTTTTGTGACCTTTTACCATACTTATTCTGACTTTAATGGAACCATTCAAATCGATTCCAGTTCTAGCAGGAGATTTTCCCGGCCGCACTCTGGTACAAGGAAAGTTTCCCATTTTTTGGTATTTTTGAATTACTTTCCGTACGGCACTTATACCGTCAATAATCAAATATGTATTTCTTAGCGGCAAGGTTAGTTGTGCACTCCCATATGTAAAGTACTGATTTCGGCGTCTTATATAGTTCTATGCGTCACTAAGTTGTCCTTGTCCATGTTGATAGGGGGTTTACTGGGACTTGATAGCCTAATTTTAAGGTCGTCCATTTATTCGTTACAAGCCATTTTTTTCTAGTGTTGGATTAAGTGATAAAAGTTTGTTTTTTGTTCAGATTGATTGTGACAGCTAACTTCCTTAAAAACATCTTGTTTTTGTACCATCTTGACAATTACTATTTCCGCAGTTTTTGCAATGCGCGACTGTTCCTTTTAATCTTTTGTAGTTTGAGCATCACTCGAATAATTCACTATGAACAAAGAATCTTCTCGTCTTATTGTCATTATTTTTGCAATTTTCTTCTTTAATTCCTCGTGATGTTGCGTGCTATTTGGCCTAAAACTATTATAGCTACAATTGCTTATTTTGAAGCATCAGCGAAACCGTGAAGCTTGGTGTCGGTATCTCTTTTATTGATCCATCTTTCAATTTTATTTCACATTACCTAATTCGGCTGTATATTTTACCCACTTTGTGTTTATCTTTTTTGATAGAAGGTTCATACCATTTTATTTGACTTAACCATATTTCTTGCATCTTGATTGTTAATGAAGATTTCATCCTGGTGCATTAAATAGATTATTTGCTGGATAACTGCTGTCTTGCAACATCAAATTAAATATTGCCTTCTTGTGGATCGCATAAAATGCCTATAGGGTCTTAATATAATCGTTTAACTAGATTTGCATATTTCCATTATCCTGTATAGCTCGCTTGGGGTATGTTTTAATAATTCACTTTAGTTGTAGAAGCGATTAGTAGATCATCTACATGAATAGCTGTTTAAAATCTCTTTGTTATCTCTTATGTCACTTAAGTTGAATATAAACCATAAAAGAATAAAACATATAAACCAAGTTTCCCAATTTAAGCTCTTAGCGACCAACTGGTTTAGTCTTATAAACAACTGGTGCCGTTAGCGTTAGAGCGTTCAAACATTAGCTTTTAGAGAAATATTTTTAAAAGTAAGGACAAGATTGATTGATTTGATTTCTTCGCAGAAGTATAAATTTTGGCAAAAAAAGTTAAAGTATATTTTATATTCTTAAGTGAGTTGGAATAAATTAAATTTTTAAATAAATATAATAAAATTTAACAAATGGTTTAAAAAATCATTGTTTGAAACTTATCATACAAATAATTTGTGTAAGTCACGTCAGAAATCCCATTTTGGAAATCCTACGGTTTGTGCAGTTTTGTGCGTCTCATGGTAAAATTTGTGCATAATGTACTTTTGGAGATAATGTGGGATTTCTGTAATTTATTTCTCCTTCAGAATTGGTCAGAATTTTTCATAGAACAGCTATATCTGCCTATTTACATGCGATATGTACAACGTCTATTGATGTAGATCAACTACGTAAGAAAATGCCATCACCAGACCAGAATTCAATAGTGGCATACTCTACATCAGCGAGAATTGGGAACATTGAAACCATTAATTCACCCCAATTTCAAAAGATCAATTTGGTGCAAAAGATATTTGGTAGTATTTTATTTGCATTGGCCGAATATTGTTATTCAAAATACAGTTTTTACCTCTAATGATTTTGGCTGATGGGGAGTAGGCACAATCATGAAATTTAATCTGAATGTCCATTTCAACTAGTTGAAGTGATTTCAATAATAAAAGGTGGGATTCCCAGAAATTACCGATACAAAATTATTTAGAAATTGATTTTTTCAAATTAGGGTTGGATTAAGGGTATTGTATGTTTCAAATTCTGGCTGATATGGAGTATGTCACTATTGAATTCTGGTCTTATCAGGTTATATATATCTAGTCTGAACATTGTGGCTAGAAAACTTTGAAATTTTCTTATCTAGTGAAATTTAGTCTTCCGATAACTCAAACCATAATTTTGATTTTCCGATAACTCAAAGTTTTTTCATAACTGGAAAATTTTTAATTAAAAGGTCAAAACTGTCTCTAAAAGAAGACCATCTTGTATCGACTGGTGGTTTCATGCGGTTGTCTCCATTATTTACAACAGTTCTTTCATAATCCGGATGTCTGAATCCTTTTATAATTTCATTGGGCTTCGCTATACATAATTTTATTTTTTCGTCTTTCGGTATGCAAAAAGGGAAAATTTATCAAAACAATTTATTTTGACATTATGTCATTGTCGACTTAAAACTGACGTTGATGTAATGTCGACGAATAATTGACGCGTCCACGTCGACAATAATATAATTGATGCGTCGACGCACATCCCGGGTAAAAACACACTTCAAAAAATGTGAAGAAAGCTCCAGAAATTTAAATATAGCGAGATGTCAGACAGTATTCTGTTTAAAAATAATGTTTTCAATACATTTCTGAGGTCAAGTGATTAGTTTTCCATTTAAATGAATTTAATCTTGCCTAGTAGCAACTAGAGATATATCAAACAAGTTGAAATCTCTATTTATTTTATTTATTTACATACAACATAATTTATTCATACAAATCTAGGCCATATGCCCCCATTTTGAGCAGGTGCTACTCATTCACAATGGCGTATGAATTATACTAAGTGGAGTAAACAGTTTCATTTATAAGAGTAAAACATATGTACATAGGCTATGTGCCAAACTTACGGTAAAAGTCAAATTTCAGTAAATTGTTCGGTAAATTCATTTATTTTTCTAAAACTCTATGTCCTAAAACCGGGTTTTACCGTAGTAAATGATGGTACACCACATTTAACATCGTTGAACCCTTTTCTGATACAATCATATTCCTCGAGTATCACATCTAATCAGTTACGTATTCTGAAAAGATTCTTGCTATTTGCTTATCTCATGCAATTCTTTACCAACCCTTACTTTTCCTGCCTGGAATTAAAAATGTATATTTTTTATATTGCTTCTTTACTGTTCTCAAACCGCCTTAATGATTCCCTTAGTCGTATCACTTCGTGTGATGTGACTATATGGGTCTTCCTGGTTACTAGATTATAAAATCAAAATTTACTAAATAATTTTCTATGCATGGTAACTCCCAATGAACATTTTGTGGATCTTAGTCGGCTGCCTAAGTTTGAAAAAATTATCTTTGCTTGTCGCATCAAAATTGCTATATTATCACATTTTCGAGACTTTATATCAAATTATTCGTCTCTGTTTTCTAAATTGAAATTGGTGACGGTTTCGTTTATGAATTATTTCTTTGTCTATTGATATCATAACCTACTACAATGAAAATGAACAACACCTCTTTCTTCAATTTCGATTAAGTATCGAAAACAAATTATTTGGTGATACAAACGAAGCAAAAATATCACGAATTTATAATCTAGCAGGCTGTTAAATATTATTAAAAAATGAAACAATACCCCACATAATTCTAGAGAAGCGAGACATAAACTTCGGTAAATTATCGAAAATAACACATAGTAATACAGTCAGCCCAGTGGTACTATTCTGGTAATTCCCTGTGAATTGGGAACTGGGGAAAGAATTTATAAGTAATTTCTGTTTTCCGGCATACTGAGATAAAAAACTACCTATAGCGTAAAATTTTTTAAGAACAAAATTAAATTGGGAATAATTTTCCATGCCATTTTTCCATGTTTTTAGTTTTTTTTTCATTATCTTTGAAATCTGTTCTGGGGCCAAAGCTCTGCCAACTGCTTCGCGGTTCGCGGTTCGCTTTTCCCGTCCTTACTTTACGCCATTACCAGCCAATACGAGGACGTACGGTTAAAGGTCTGATTTTATACTGGCATGTACAGTTTGAAAATACATATTGGGGCATGTATTTTCAAGATTATTTTGATTATTATCAATGTTCAAGGTGGAAATGGCCGATTGTTTTAATCTTAATCATTTTTGATTCTCTTTTGTGAAATAGTGATTTTCAAAATGAACCGAGCAAACAATTGCATTTCTACTGATTACATCTTACTCGTCCAAGCCAATTGATTTCAACTATTCCTTTTTTATTTCTCAATATTTTGGTAAGCTAAAAATAAATGTTAACATTAAAATTTTTGTAAAAAATTGTATTTATAGTATTAAATAAAAATAAATTATAAAAAACAAAGCACGTAGCACATGGAATATCCGCCGTTTTAATAAACTAAAATAAAAAAATACGATCCTGGTAATAAAACTTATAAGAACCCCAAACCACAATCAAAATTGTTTTCTTAATTTTCTCTGACTTACAACTTAAATTAAGGATAAATTTACCACGAATCACTAGCTTCTTAACATAATTTACAGTATACTTTATATAAACACTTGGTAAACTTACTGATGGTAAGATATTTCTTTTTGTATTTTTTAGGCAAATTTTTATAAAATATTTTATTGAAATATCTTTGTCGAGTTTTTATTTAATACAAAATGCATCTATTTGATAGCTAAACTCAAATAAATCAATAGTTCACGGAATATTTACTCATAAACTGCAAATTGTAAAAACAGATTATTACACGCACGTAGTGAATATTAATATTCATTTAGTAAGTTTTTTTAGAATATATAACATACTTAAATTTCACTGAAGCAATAATAATAATATTTACACAAATATAGATTTCATTTATTACATGCAGGAAGTAAATCTTTCTATTGTTACAGTCATACATGTTTTCTAATTTTAATTTAAATACAAAATGCATTTATTTGATAGCTAAACTCAAATGGATCAATAGTTTACGGAATATACTGCCCGTTTACTCATACACGGCAAATTAGAGCATAAGATTATTACATGCACGAAGTGAATATTAATCTTCATTTTGTAAATCTTATTTAAATAACCACATGTAATCAGAATATATTTATATTTAAATTTCACTCAACTAATAATAAAAATTAGATTAAAAAAAGTAAAATTAGATTACAATTATTAGATGCAGGAAATGAATCCATCCATTGTAACAGTCATATATGTTTTCTAGCTTTAATTTAAATAATAATGTGTTTATTATTTTAATGTATTTTAATTAATAATTTTAAAAATTTATAATTTATAATTTTACAGCGCAAGATTAAGTCGTTACATCATACAAAAACAAAAACTGGTTTGCGGGCCTCTTATTTTGAGATATGAGTAAGCCATATTCATTTTTTATATAACCATCCTGCTCTGACTTGTGACAGATGAAATATCAAATTTTACATGGGTAAAATCTTGACACTCATTCTACAGTATATAATTCTATAATTTTACTCATAAATTGTTGTATATATTATTTTATCTCTGTTTCTTTTAATTACAATCCCTCGCTTAACAAGGTTTGTTTTTACGAGAATAAAAATTCGATACAAATTTATTTTTGTTATTAATAAATATGTAAATAATTTGAATTAATCTAAAGCAGGAGCGACCTGCTCTTCTAATGGAAAATAGGATAGTTTCTATTTCTTCCTGGATTGGAGGCAATCCTATTGGTCAATGATCTTTTGCAGTTATTAAAGGAATGGCGGAACCTGAAAAAGTTGATAATAGTTGCTCCCATCCTGACAAAGGAAAGTTTGGATTTTCTAATTTTTTTATGAACATTATATTGACAATTTCTGATCAGATTAGGATTTTAAGGTGTCCTTCTCAAAACAGTTTTTAAAGAAGTTATAGCTGCTTTCTGTCCCTTAGTCATATTGGCTTGTCTAGTTAAAATTAGGTCTGATGAAGCCTTTATAGGATGCACTAAAGCCCTCCAAACTATTTCAACTGTAGTTATCATTAGGAAATTGAGAGTACTATCTAATATTAAACCATTTCTAATCAAAATGTTGTTACGTTGGATTTCTACTGTTTTAGGAAAGCTGGATCTTTTAATAAATCAACTCGCTATCTTCGTAAATTCTGACTTTCGTATTATTCGTGTGGATGCAATGAAATTCTAATTAGCTTCCGTGAGTCAGATTGCACTTTGATTACACGTTCAAATACTAATTTATGATCCGAAACAAATTTCGTTACTAGTCTACCTTTTTCGTTCGTTTAAAGTTTCTTTTCCGAAATGTGTCTTTTTTCTTTCCCTAATAGTGATGTTCCGGAGTTAATAATATATGATCTAATAGGGATGATGATTTAGGGCCTTTCCAAGTAGTAAGGCAGGATCTATGACCAAAAGTGGTACAAACTGATAAACTATTCTGTAGTGCAAATTCAATTAGAATATCGCCACGTTCATCAGTTTCTTGACTATATAAATTGTGCCCAATACTTTTTATGGTAATTGAGCATTAAAATATCCCAAAATGTAAACAGCCCGTGTTTTACACTACCTTCGTATAATTGTAGATATTCTACGAGTTAAGAGATGCGGGATTGTTGAATTCAAATATGATCGGAAATGGGTACAAATTAGCAATACGTCACTTAATCCTTGACATCTATGATTGCAAAACATATAATCTTTCTGATATCCACAATTTTGTTTCGCTAATATTCTAGCTCCGTTTTTAACTCCACTTTTTTGTACAGTGGACATTACTCTTTTTCTATGACTCAAATGCCAATTGTGATGTGAAGTGTTGAATTGAATATAGCAACTGAAATTGTTTTCTATATAGCTAAAATATTTATTCCAACTTTAATTAAAGCTTTATTGACTAGTAGTTGATTGCTAGGTTTGACTGGTTGTAGCCGGAATGAACTAGAATCGGCCTGTATTTACTTGAGGAGACAAATTGTAGGTGGATGAATGGAAGGGTAGTTTAAAAAATCTTTTCCGCATAATCCATCATAATGATTGTTATTAATCTAAAGTACTCTAAATGTTTTTTTCAATTGGAAAAAAAGATTAATGGAGCTGCGTGGACTTGATATTCTTCGATTTTGGCCTGATATATTTGTGATGTAGCTTGTAATATTTCCTCACCACCCCACGTATTCTCACATAAGAAATAAATTGATTAATTGATCGCTAACTTCTTATTCGTAACATTATGGCGAACATGATTAACAGCTGTCTTTCTAAGGGTGTTTTGAACGGTTCCTATGTTCATTCCGCCATTTACGACAGGATATTATTTGGGTTGCAAATGAGGAGAACAAGCAATTACCATCGGGATACACTTGCATGATTGAATAATTTTGAACGTCTTTTGTATTAAACTAGCGCAAATTTAACTTCGAAACGTAAAAAACAGCTACCCACAGTGGCACTATTCTGGCTTTCCCTGGGAATAGGGAATTGGGAATAATATTTTCATAGCATTTTTGTCTAAATTTTATTTTTTCGGCCTACTGTTGGAATTAGTTTGGTGTAAATATTTTAGAAACAAAGTTGATTGGGAAACTTTTGTTCCACAAAATTTTTATAGGGAAAAATAATTCCCAATATATCTTTGTTTCTAAAATATTTACACCAAACTAATTCCAACAGTAGGCCGGAAAAACAAAATTTAGACAAAAATGCTATGAAAATATTATTCCCAATTCCCTATTCCCAGGGAAAGCCAGAATAGTGCCACAGGATTCATTTTACGATAAATAATTTATAAAAAACAATTTTATAGACGTGAAAAATAAATTAACACATAAATTTTATTAAAAGTACTGTCCAAAAATGGTCAATTTAACTAATTATAATTTCATTACATTAACAAGCAAAAATATTTCTAATTATTATACAAAATTTAGTAAATTGTGGTTAATTTATACACTGATTCTTATTTTAAGGATATGAAAATTTCAGATTGATGTGATGATTTGTATGTGATTTTTTGCGAAAGAATTTCAATAAATATTTGAAAACTAAACGAGTAACAAAATTGACGTAGTTTTTTTTTTAATGTTTGTGCCACATTTTCACTACCAAAGTTGAGGTGGGAAGATAGGGTAAAATAAGGGTACAACTAGCATATATATATATATGAGATGACTATATAGTAGATGTGATTTAAATAACCTAACCAGTCTATTTATGACTGATGCCGAAGACACATGCTGAATATTAATATCCTTTAACCTCAACCACAATTAACCCAAATTAATAAACTAACAAAATATAATCTAGAGTGTGAATTTAATTGAGACTAACATTTTAATATATTTAAGTAGTTAGAAAATGACTTTGCTGCGGTTTGTCCTAGTTGTTTCCGTGACCAACATCTTTTCCTAAATAACCTATCTGCTAAGGATGCAGGCAGGGCATGCGCCCGCATGATGCTGAAATATTGTTCGCATTCAGATATAATTTGTTATTTGATTGCTGATATTACAGGATCATGGTAAAGTACCTAGGATCGCCGTTATGGTTGGCCTGTACACCTCTATCATATCGTATCATATCATATTTAACTACCAAACATAATGCTATCTTCCATACAAAATCTACGAAATCTACGAAAATTTAGTTTTATTTCCCGTAATTGAAAGTGCGTAATTTTTTTTTTTCTGTCACCACCGGAAATCGAACCCGGGACCTCCGGTCGCTGGAGCAAGCATGCTGACCACTTTGCCACCGGTGCGGCAAATTGCCATCGGGTAAACGATAACCCTGAAAATTTCAGGTGACAAGTAACGGCAGAAGTGCTTTATAATGAGTTACAAAATTCCTCGCAAGCTAGTAAAGTTAATTATTAAAAACCATCTCTTAAAAACCTAAAATAAACATAATTTATGTTATACAACATAGCATATATCATCCTTTTTTTATCTATCAATCAGCAGATTTTCTTCCGTTTGTGTGCTGCTGTATATTTTCCAGTTGCTGCTGAGGGAGTTACTATTTTTAATTAAAAACTAACTGCAAATAAATTCATTTTGTTAATTAGCATATTGTGCCATGGGTTTTTAAAGGAGCAACCACGCTTCTTAAACGAGTATAATAACTGTATGGTAAATTTTAAATTTTCTGGCCTTCATAAAAATATTAAGTTTATTATTTTGTCTTGTTTAGTGCACCACAACCTTCTAGACACTGATTGCTAATTGCCAAAAGATCTTTTGATTTATACACAGCAGTTAAATAAATAAAGGGTCGTTTAAACATTGCACGTCCAAAAAACCAAACCTAAATGTAATTAAAATTCAAATTACTCGTATATAGATAAGTAATCGATTTTATAAATCTATACCTGTACGTATGGCTGGACATCTACCCTCTCATTTTAATTCACCCCTCCCATACTATATCATTTTAGTCCAACAAAATGTTTTCTCATTAACAATGAAGTTTGTGCCTGGAACTTTGTCTTTCTTATTACTAGAATGTTCCTTCGTTTCTACACGGGAACACTGAAACATAAACACCGTATATGTTTAAAAAAATATTAAGTTAAATTAGTTTTCGAAAATATACGACATTGCCATAAACGGTCATCGAAAAATGGCCCCAAGTATCTACCTTAAAAAAAATTAATTCCATTTCGGTAATTTAAAGTTGTTGTAGTGGACGGTTTGTGATTTTTACTAAAATAAAAATTCCGACCATAGATAATCAAATTAATTACAATACCCAAATCTACACATGCGAGAGTATAACGTACATATATTATGTTTACCATATAGCAGATATAAGCGCAAACAGCATCCAGCAAAAATCTATTTTTATGATGTTAGTTTTTATCATTGAATGTTTTATTTGTCTGTTTCGTTTATAATGCGGGCTCATAAAATTAATGTGTACACATTTTGATCCATTTGCCGTGTATAAATACATAAATATGCCACCCAAACATAAAATATAAAATTAACAAGATGAGATTTCAATGTAAAATTTATATATGACACTGTGGATTCATAATACTCGGGTAAAGTATTTTCCAAAAATAAGCATGTAGCTGCTCCATTTGCAGGAATTGTGCTGAGTTTTAAAATATATAAAGGAAAACACTTAAAAGAAGTAAACAAAAAAATCAGAATTATTCATTAATGAGATAAGGTTTATTCTATCACATATATAGTGGTATATAGCCATCCATCCATATACACATACGAATACATATATACAAAATATACAAAGACGAAAGATAAATTGTGGTGATTATTTTTCTTTTAATTAATTGTAGAATAAACTTCTGTATATCATATGATTAGATAATATATACGGACATGTTGGTCAAAATGAAAGGATGCATAAAACAAACATTTATAAGTATTGCTTTGAAGCGTAACCACATATAAAACCTTAAAATTAATTATACTAAAGTGGACACACGTGACTAAATACCATAAAGTTCGAAATGTTTTCGTAAGGATTTACCTAACAGATAAGGGAGTAAATTAATTAAATGTTTTGAAATTATTTTAATTGGGTCAATCATTCTTGGCGTCAGTAAAGAATCAAGTGCCTCTTACGGATTATGTGTGCTTCTTACAAATTTTCCTTTCATATACAATTTTAAGTAGAATAAAAAGTCCATAAGTTATCTAAAACAAAGCACCGCATGGGTATATCATCTGATATTTAAAGTTTCGTGATATTAAGAATCATAATTTCTCATTTTTCCTATAATTAGAATAATTTGCTTCAAATCAATAAATTATAAAATTTCAATAACTATATTTTAATAAAGATTAACTGAATCGGGGTAAAACCAATTTTGGAAATTTATGATAGCATTAAGCAAAATCTCTCTTGGTTGATATATGGTATCTTATTTTCAAAGCGATCAATAATTGTGTCTGATTTTATTACAACCTTAAATAGGAAAATTAAGCAGCAGAACGTTACAGTACAGTCTAACGGAAACATCCAAAAGCAACAATCCAACATCCAACTATATCAGATGTTCTCTGGAATATTAGTGTTCTCTGGAATATTTTCTCTTAGGAATATTAATAATAACTAGGGAAGAAAGCACTACTCGAATGCAAACCTATAGAAGTACTCGAACTAATTAGATCTTGTAAGAAACAGTAATGGAGAGTAAGGACTCATCGATCCCTCTGTCATAAATTAGCTAACTCATAGGAGGAAGCAAATTCCTATACACAAACATAATACTCAAATCTTGGACATCACCGAAAGAAACAATAATCCAATTGATGAACTAACAAGAAATCACAATCCACCTTACAAGATGTCAGAGCAATGAGAACCGTACGTCTGCTCTTCTGACAGGCGTCGTACACACCGATCGATCAGCACCAAAACTGGTAAGAACAATATTCAAAATCCAGCTGAAAGCAAAGAAACTAGCGCTTACGCTTAGAAATGGAACCAAATAACAAAAGCCAATTTTTTTTACAGTAATTTGATTGGGTTCATTTTGAGTTTCAAATTATTTGTTTCTATAGACATTATTCTGCTTTCCAATTTCGGTTTTGGACCGATTTTCGACTTGTTTTCTGGGGCCGTATTCTTCGAATAATGGTGTATTTAATTACCGAAAAAATAATTCTTAATTTTTTATTTTGTTCTGGTAACTTTTTCTAATGATAGCAGAACCCATCGTTTTAGTTGAAGGAGATGGAGTCCAAATTATTTAAAGGAGTATTGAATTATAGCCTAAAATTATTCATAGTATCTTGTAATGTTCAGCTTGATGGGTTCTGGTAGGTTTAGGGGCGTATTTTAGTATAGCTTTTGGACCCGTCTCAATCGATTTTCACGGTAACTACTGAAATGAGCTTTTCAGGTACCAGAAATCAATTACGAAGGGTTCTGATTTCGGCAAATTTCGTGTAGCGGTCCTTCGCCGGACTTTATACGAACTGCTGAAAGGTAATAAATTTTCTCCACTCGAGAAAACACGTATGGGAGGTTCTACGATGGGGCCTGGGTGCCATTTTTAAAATTTGTTCCTGCTAAAGAAATGTTATAAAATCTTTTCCAGTGTTAAAAATCAATTGAGATGAATCCGAGTAATGTGAAAATTCGTTTAGGTGGTTCTTACATAAGTCCCAGGTTTTGTATTTTTGATTATCTCGGCTCGTAAAGTTTACATAAAATAGGTAATGTGGATTTTCTGAATGCCAGAAAATTATTACGAAAAGTCATATTTCAAAAAATATTATTTACGGGTTCTTTAGTTGGTGCTTGTTTATATTTTTCAAAGTTTTGTTCGGCTTGAAATAATAATAAAGAAATTGGGGATGCCCCAATTCCAGTTAGCGATTACTATCTATTCCTCGTTGAGGAATCGTTCAATAAAACCGATATGTTGCGAAATGTTGGCAGATGTAGAAGGATGTTGCGTTTTACCTCCTCCGCGCTGCAAGGTTGTGCATGATATTGCACAATTTCGCGACATGTTCATAATGTTGCGCAATGTTAGAGCCGATTGCGTCAAGATGCATTGTGTTGCGTCACGTCAATAATTGTTGCCTCCAAATTAAGCACGGTCGATGAAAATAGTGTTTTAAAATCTGGCCATCTAGAACAGAGCTATTCCTTAAATTTAACTAATCGTGCGGATTCATTTTCGAAAAACGACTAAAAACTAAAAAAATCCTAAAATAAATTTGCAGTAATACCGGCTAAGAGCAGTTCCCAAGTGACAGCTTCCTTTGAAGTTTTCTCGTTTATTATAAATCTTTTGAAAATTAATTATCATTTACGGAGAAAAAATTAAAAAAGAAAAATTTAAAATTACTACTTTTTGAATTTTACCAAAAATTATGAATGTTACTGTGATAAAAAAAAAAAATTTCTGAAAATTTCGTGATTTATAAAGTTTATGTGAAATGACTGTTCGAAATAAAATTTTCTACTCAAACTTGTTCCTTTAATTGGAAGATCTTTGCGCAATTTAGGGGAAATTCGAATTTGAAGAGGCAGCTGCATGAGAGCTTTTTAAATGTTTGCAATTATGTTGATAAGTGTAGCATTTGAAAAAATCGATAAAGAATTACAAGATTCAAATAGAGATTAAAATTTTCAATCAAAAAAACGGTTAATCCTGTAGGTTTTCTAAAATTTAAAAAGAAATAATATTTTATGATCATACAACACGGTGCATGCTCAGTAAATGTTGTGTATTCGAAATCTATGTATACGTTCATAGTAAAATAAAACCGGTTGTTGGCTACTACATATTCATCCCTCAATTTTTACTTTATTTCACGTAGTAAAATAAAGTAAGTAATCATGAAAAATTTTGATCTAGAGATTTTTGCCGATTCACGACTTACTATATTGTCGAGGTAAAAATAAAGGAATTTTAAATAAATGTCCGTGTGCACATACGTATGTGGTGCTGCGCCAAGTAATTGTCTGTTATTGTTATATGATCATAAAAGAACAATTTACCAATATTTGGCACCTATACATTCCTTCCGGACTGACTATTGGGGCTGAAACTTCATACTTGCGAAATTTAGTGAAACCTGTGTACCATCTCCAGGATACCTTATTATTGGCTGTCAGAAGTTACAATCATCGCTTGCATAAAGAATGAGATCATTTCATAAACGCTATTTTAATTGGGCATAATTATCTCGGCCTCAACAAGATGTTATTACTTGTTCAGCTGGAACCTAAATATATAAAATAAAAACAATTAGTTCAGAATTTTGACCAATTTATGACCTATCGAAATCCACAAAGCAAACGTTAAGAACTCGCTCGTTTGAGCAGTAATTTAAACTACTTATTAACAGTCGGGCCGAAGCAAAGGTTGACTTAGTTCACCATCCATTAGACGTTTGTAAAGTTTTTACACGTTATTTTCTTGCTGCAGTGTATTAAATGATCTTGCCAGACTCTACCATCTCCAACCCTAAGTGGATCAGTGATAATACTTCTTTTTAGAAAATTGAAGAACGCTTACAACCTTAGTTATGAGTTATGGCAAGGGTTTATTTAAACCTCACAAAATCAACCACACATGTGGTTGAAGTGCAATGAATGTTGCACCGTCCCATTCTCCAATCTCATCAAAAATCTGACCAAGAAAGCATTCCTTAATAAATTAGCGTAAACAGGACTACCCTGTATATTACGTATATGAAAACAAAAAAACAACATATAAAGTTGAGGAAACTAAAACTTTTTTCCTCAAACAAAATCAAAAACAAAAGTTATATCAGAATAAAAACAAAGCCAAAGCAAAAAACTTTGGGAGAAAATAAAACAAAATGAAGAACTTTTATCGATTTTATTGTTGGAAAATTAGTTTTTTGTTTTCCTACACAATACATAAAACACATATTACAGCTAGTTTTTCAATTTTACAAACAATATGGTTTAATTTAAAGAATTAATTTTTATGTTATCTATTTATTTATATTTTAGATATTTGTTTTTTTTTTTTTGGAAAATAAAATCAACCGAAGGTAAATAATTTTTAAAATACAAAAATTCTTTCAAAGAAATATGTATGTATGTTTTGAAAAAATAAACAGGAAAAAATATACTTTTGAACTTGCCCAGAGAATCCACAAAGAATATTTAATTTTTGTTTTCCTTTTTTTGGGATATACCAAATAAAAAAGAAAGTCTTTCATGTATCATGGCATAAATCAATTTTAATATAAGTTGCTATTGATGAGGATAATTCTTGAAAATGCCTTTCATCAAATATATACAGAACTTTCAAGAATATTAGTATTCAAAGAATTTTCTGTTTTATGATTTCAAATATGAAATACATATGCCTGTAGCAACTCAAATGTAACAGAATCAATCAGATTTGTAATATTATTTTTTTTTTAAATATTATGGTTTTGAAATTCATTGAATTAAAATATGGAAGTTTTATAAAATTCCCTAAAAATTTTGGTAGATTAGACCACATTGATATTTTGTTTTTCAAAATATTTAAATAATGAGAGTTTTATTATTTTTTATTTAAAAAATTTGGTCGCTCATCGAACTACAGTTCGAAACCTTGAATTTCATAAACGATCTATAGGAAATATATTGGCAATTCGCGATTCTGGACGATATATATTTATTTCACATTTAGACCAAGGGCTTATGAGGTTGGATTGATGTTCTGTGGTGAGATTGTTGATTATTTTTCCAGAGCCTACTGTCGATTTTATTGCAATTGAAAATTGCAGTACAATTTTATTGAAAATTGTACTGCAATAGCTTAAAAATAATATTTTTATATTATTGTTTCTCTTTTGTAGTTAAGATTTTATTTTATATATTCCTTTTTGAAAATTATAATTTTTTCAAAAAATCTTTCTTCAGTCTAATATGTCTCAGCTCTTACGACAACCAAGCTTGGAAGAAATTGTACCAAGATTAGCTAGATGGTTTGTTTATCAAAAAACTTACTAGATCCATTTGTATTTGGGCATCAATAGATGATCGAGATTAAGTGTGCCTTAAGCGGAAGATGTTGTGATGAAAATGATAATAAATTTTTAATTGAAAATGAAATCAAGAGAACTAATTAATCACAACGACGTACCAAATTTTAATTGGGTTTGAAAAACTGTCTGGCTACAACATTTGATGAAGCATCAGTAAATGTTAAATTTGCCAAAGAATCGGAAGCTGAAATAGTTCCATGTACGATACCTGATCTTGGCGGCAATAATAGAAATAAATTAAGCCGTTCAATCTGATTGTGATATTCTACAATATACGATGATGAACTCGAAAATTAAGAATATTTTGATGCTGAATATTCTGGCTTAATAATTTTTCAAGTATTCTCCTGTGCAAAATAGAATTTTGCAGCAAACATTCAGCATATTAAACAAACATTCATAATGGGATAATTTTAGACTCTAAAAAAGCAGTGGATGATTTACAACAATTAAAAATGCTCGAATGGAAAAGCTAAAAATAATGGAAAATATGGTTTCATCCCGATCAATAAATGTGTATATGGATTGGGCTGTACAGAGACCGAATTTTTGATGAAAGAGTCTTTTTTTTCAAAAACCGTCATTTATGCTTTAATTTTTGAACACTGATCTGGGCCGGCCTTGTTGCAAAATCAAACGAAAATCTTTTAATTCTCACACGTTTCTCTCATATTTGATAAACTTTTCAAAATATTTGCAGAAACGAAAAGCTTTAATGGGAGTTTCCCTTCCCGTAGACCAATTTCAGTCAAAAATCTTTGGGATCTCTCAATTTGTGAAAAAATTCTTATATATGAAGTTTCATCCCGATTACCTAATCCGGTAAGTTTTACTGAAAAACGGTTTTTTGTCAAAATCGTTTGAACTACAAGTTCTGTAGTCAGTCGATCGAAAATGAGTGCAAGATTCTAGGAGTCAACACAGGGAAATAGCCTAGTTTCGTGTTGAAACTAATGAAATTCATTGAACCAGGTAATACTGAAATTTCAAGTGGTACTTTTGATGTGGAGGTGGGTGTCATTGTGGAGGGTGGTGAATTTTTTGTAACTCAAGGATCATAGGAGTTTCATCATACATGCGCAAGAGGAACGGACAATCGACATTTTTGTGTCGTTCATGACACCATACGTGTCGCTGAATCAAGGTTCGTGGAGTTGCATGATCCCCGCAAAAAAAAATGAAAGTGGACGTGGTGATGAGGCAAAATAAGCATCAAAATTGTTCTTTGTACTTTCCCCGGCTGTTCAATTAGTGAAGCATCGCCTGTTTAAGCTAGAACGATGCGATAAAACAATTCTGATTGGCTTAACTAAAGCTTCACATTCCTTGGCAAATGACTCTAAAATTAGGCTACTAGAAACTCATATGCTGTACGATTTGATGAGGCTTGAGCCAAATAAAAGAAAGAATGAGGCCTCTTTTCAGTATTTCAACTACTTATTTTGATTACTCTAACTGCATCTATCTTAAATTATTTGATTCACTCCGTAGGTGGCACACTTTATCGTGAATGTGCTATTCCATAAAAGCTGTCACGAGATTTTTCCTGATTTACCATTCGCTGTATCGTTGAAGTGGAAAAAGATGTTTTAAAAGAAAATCGCTGTGTGAGTATATCTGTGTGATATAAGTGCAAACTAAAAGATTGTGTTTTTTACATAAATTGCGAGATCCCAATGATATCCCACCAAAACTGGTTCACGTGGCACCTTTCATAAGAGCTTTGTTTCGATACCAAAAAAGTGTCGAATGTTGTTGCTCAAGGTAAAATAAAACCAAATAACAAAAATTTAAAAAGTTCTATTTTTGACAAAAAAAAACTGTTGATCAGCAAAAATTCCACATCCGTACAGCCCAGAAGGATTCACTGTTCGGGATGAAACTTCATATTTAAGCTTTTACCAAGGATTTTGTTGCGCGAAATGTGGTGGAAATCTGTGTACCAGAAGTGGCACCTTCTAGGAGCTTTTTCAATATTTGGGATGATGTTAAAAAAAAAAAAAAAAAAAATTTGGTAGGATTATTTTTCGATTTTGAAATCAACTGTAATGAGATTTGGATCATGGGTAAATACTTTGCAGTGCGTGGCCAAAATAAGCTAGGTATTTATTTAATTTGGTACAGTTGCATCCGAAATATCAAGAAATCATTTAATCCTAATTAAAATTATCGGATACTGTACATAAAAAGTGCTTATCTCTATATCCTTCTAAAACAATATCAAAATGTAGAGATCTTACTAGTAAATTTCAATTACATTATATGATATCGGAATTTTGATATTTATGTAGATGTAACTTTAAAACAAATATCGGATACATACAGAAAGATACGTGTTCAAAAAAGTCATCTACAAGTATAACAAAATATAGTTTTGCAACATACTCGTAAAATAGAAATATACATTAAATTATGTTCTACAACTATGAAAGTACTCGAGCAAAAATATCAACAACAACAAAAAATATAAATTAAATTTATTATTGTTAGATAAAATAGTTATGCAAAAAACTTTTCGATATTTTATTTTTAAAATTTTTGTACAAATTGATTTTTAATTTGTTGTCTGTGTGCCTGAAACAAAATTTAGTTCGTTGGGGGAGTTTTAGTTTCGAAAAATTAAAATCAGAATATACAAAAATCTATTTCGTATATGCTTTGGAAATGAGCAAGTTTTAATTTATTTAATTTATTGGAAAAATATTTTTTGTTTTGCTTGGGTTGTTCTATAAGAAATAGTTTATATATAGACGAAGAACCTGTAAATAGAGTATTCAATAGTTGAATCGTTTACACTGAAGTTTTTTTATGAGTTGCAGAAATATATGTGTACGTCATGTTTGGTTTTAATGATTTATTAAAACACACAAGTACCAAAAAGACTTTTATATTAAATACATACCAACAAAATTTTAAATGCTGAATATTTTCATCTAAAATTACGAATCAAAAACGCTCAATAAAATCCAGATTTTTCATAATGGTTGATCTATACGCATACATAATTTATACAAAATGACGTATGTTAACGAATTTAATTAATTTTAATTGATAATAATATTTTGCTTTTGTTTTGTCATTTTATAATATATAAATTAACAAATAAACAAACAATAAATTAAACATGAAATGTAATAATATATTATGTAGAAACCGGAAAATGAATATTATTTTAATTAACTATATATAAATGATTATCACATATGGCGAGAAAACCTTTAGATTGGTTTCCATTTCACAATTTGTATACCACACATAGTTTAGGTTGTGTGTTTGTGTTTATGTCTTGTTGACATTAATTTACACAAATTTTATTATTATAATTTTAATTCAAATCAAGCTGGGTCTATAGAACGATATTGTTCTAAATAAATTATTAATTTATGTAAATTTTTCCATTGGAATAAATAATTATCTAACAAATTTTCAAATTCAAATATTTCACAATAGTTTGGAATGTTGAGACGGGTAATAAAATGTCACGAAATTTGATTGAAAATTAATTAGGGCTCGTACACACTGGGTTTTGATTTTAATTATGGTAATAAGCTCAAGATTTATTTAGCCCTTTCATAAATTTTTCCATACCGGGTGAAGAAAAAAATTATTAGTTTTTTTTGAGCTGGACGAACGCTAGTTTCAAATATGTACACAAAAATATTTGTCACATTTTTCTGATTTCCCGAGTTTTCAAAATGTACATTGTAATGTACAGAAGTAACAGACTGGTGTTAAATTTTACATTGAAATTTAAAAAAAAATCTTCGCAACTTAACTTACGACTTCGTAATTTTTATGGCGCACGTAATGCTCTATCTGAGCAAGCCATCCATAAACAAAATTGACGCATATAGAGTGAAAGCAATCCACAAGAGATCCTACAAACTCCATTACTTCCAGAAAAATGCACCGTTTGGTGCGGTTTACACGGTGGTGGCATCATCGGACCTTATTTCTTTAAAAATGAGGCCGGTAATCGCGTTACGGTTAATGGAGATAATTACCGCACCGTGATCAATGATTTTTTGTTTGGAAATATAGAAAACATTGATCCGGACGAGATGTGGTTTCCACAAGGTGACACTACGTGCCATACGTCGACCACAACCAGTATTTATGACCAGTATATGACGAGTATTTACTAACAATTCAATTTATGGTCCAATATCATCTATATCAACTGGCGGATCTAAAATCGCTAATAACTGGAAAATTTGTCTTCGCAAATTACGTCTTTGTCTTAATTTGTCTTACGCAAATTAATTACGAATTTGTTGTGATCGTGTATAGATAAAACACGAATACACCAAATTTCAACTTACGATGAACCGTTTATGGTGCCTGCAGGTTACGATACTCATTGTTTGGAAAAAAAAATTGAAATTTGAATGTGAGAGATTTATTGCACAATAAAAATGTACATTCAGTTTGGCAATAAACATTTTAACAGTATGTATATTACAATTTTGCTTTAGTTACTACACTTCGCTTTCGTAATATTAATGAAATTTGTGCTAAAGAAATTATTAAAAAATTACACTGTTAAATTTGTTAGTCTCTCAAATTAAATTTTATTTTCAAAAGAAACTATAAAACTTTTCACGATTTCAAATGCTGCGCCTACGAATCTAGAAATACCTACCCAACTGTAGCTGACACATTTGGAAAGGTGAAGCATATACCTATGTCTGCTTTCTAAGTAAAGAAGACTTTCTTAATTCGTAAATATACGAGTATTTAGAAATTTTCCCATTGTTTCTCATCAATATTTTCAAAAATATTATTCAATTTATGAGGCTAAATCAAATGGGATTGTCAGATGGAAAAAACAGCTTTAGAGTTCTTAAACGTAATGGCATCAAAATTATGTAAGAAGGTCAAAACAGCAGCGCTGAAACGTTACAAAAATTAAATCGAATCAAATTTGACAATGAGGTATGAAATCAAAAAATCTGACACAAAACAGTTTCAATGAAACGCTCCAACTAAATTTCTTGATTGATGGAACTGCTACTATCAATCAGAGATAGCAACGAAAAGTAAAGTCTTGACATAGACTGCAACCAACATGCCTTGCCAGCAAGAATTAAAGAACGAAATTATGGATTAGAGTTGAAACTGAGAAAAAAATTGAGGAACGCCATCAGCAGAATAATAACTGTGCGATGAGAACGAATGAAAATCTAAAGAAATTTAGACATAGCTAAACAAATAAAAAAAAATGCACGGAATTTTAAAATAGTTAAGGAGAAATTTAGGATCTTACCACCAATAACCGATACTTCTGGTACAGTCCTAATATCAGAAAATCAGAAGCAATATGGAATAATTCTTCAAGGACAACTGCACTGAAAATAGTACGATCAAACTAATGAGCCACTGATCAAAAATATAAAGAATCGCTCAACGTTCATCCACCAATGCAGCACGAATTTTTAAAAGTGCTATTCCGAAGCCGAACGCGGAGCCGAATCCTTTGCGAGGATAACAAGCGAGGAGTCAGGCAATGCGTACTATCTCCACTACTGTTCGTACACTGTACAAAGAAATGCATCAAGTATGATATATAACGCGACAGCGAAATGGACTACCCACTGGGACTCAGTAAATGGACTACCTAAGGCTCTATTTTTGAACTATTACGAAAATTTTTGGTACCGAGTCAGTGTCAAAGAGTAACGAAAATCTTGAAATGGTATTCTTGAAATTGGATTTCTATAATTTTTGAAACGGAACGTTACTAAAATTTTCCTAATGGTTTTTTCGTTCCTTATTTCATTTTCGTAATAAAATTATTTAGATTTTTTTAAATATTCGTAGTTAAAACGCAATTATTTCACACAGTTTGATGTCCCTTAGAAAATCTGGATTCGTTTTTTAGAACTACCCCGGTTTTAATATTTTTTAAATACAACTCTATGTTTCTATTTGATGTTCAAAATAAGGTTTTGTTCGAGATAATAGTAAATATTCTAATTTTTTCATTTAAATTTAATTTCCTAAAACAAAAGACATTTCTGTTTATACTGGCCTCTATTCTAAATAATATGGATATATCTAATATATTTTAGATTTGGCCACTTTTATCTGCTGTTTACTACTACTAGTTTATATTTGGGAAACCCATAATTTTTATTTAAGCACAGCTGATTTAACTACAAAAAATTTAAGTATTTTGTCATTTCAAAAAAGGCAAAACACAATAATTTATATTATAAAATAAAATATTAAAAATTTAAAATAAAATATTTAAAATTTAACACAAAAATACACAACAATAATTTAAAAAACGTCCGTTTCGCCTAAGTTTTTCAATTTCAATGACATTTTTAATCACCTCATTACGAAATGTTATTATTTTTTATTCCTCCTTAAGCAAATATGCAAGCAGCAGGAAATTTATAAGTTATCAGGTTTGTCATATAAACTCGATCGCAAAAATTAATATTATATGGACTACGGTTATGGGACTGTAAACGAATGTTTATAAACCGATACACATCAAACAGGAAACCATTCCAGATGCTGATAAGTTCGTGTACCTCAGTGCTTTAGCAAAAACAATCTGAAGAAATGAAGCTTCATAATATCTTGAATATGTATATGACCTGTAAAGTAACACAAAACTAAGAATAATCAATTCCTGCGTAAATTAATAATTGACACAAATGTATGTGTGTGAAGAAACATGGAGACACTCTCTGTCTAATAATAAATATAAGTCTTTTCTAAATGCAGGGCAGGGAGTTTCTCAAAAGTTTATTAATAATCTTGGAATTTTGCTTATTAGGTTAGATTAGGTTTCAGTGGTTGACACTTAGGCCCGCATTCATACCACGCAATCACGCCACATCATTAACTTGTTCAACAGGTTCATAGACGTGAATGGATCGGCTCTGAATTCTGCACTCCTGCAGAGGATCTTAGTGGCGTTTATTAACATCACTGATTGTAATGATGAAAATTCGATTTGCATCTAGTCTCTGATGGGATTCGAACCCAGTATCTCCCGGACCAAGTGCCGATGCTTTAATCACCATTTGTCCGATTTTTACTTATTAGTGAATCGCAAATATTAGTTATAACAAAAATTTTGAATTTTGTTCTTGTTATAACAAAATTTTAATATTACTACATTACAAGTAAACTTCGAAGATTATTTAAAAAAATGGTAGGTACTCCTTTGCCCTCCATTCAAAAAGGGCGTATGGCTCAATCAAAAGAAAACGTGTTTACTTCTGTACGTCATTAAAAAGCAAATTTCCGGGCGGGCTCAATTATATGGCTCAGTGGATCGTTCTGAGTTTAAATGATTTTTTTTTTGTTATTGTAAAATATGGTTTTTAAAGAGTTTCAAACCATAGGGTAGTTTTTGGAGATTGTAATTAAATTGTAAAAAAATTCTAGTTTCACATCCAGTACAGTACCATTTATTATAACAAAATTACGGAAAGTGATAGCTTTGCCCAATGCCAGCCTACACACGAATTATAGCTTAAAGAAAACTGTGTAACAAATTTGTGATTAATTAGTAAAAAGTACTATTACCATTTTCGTTTGTGCACATTAAGATCATACTAGTTTCAGTTTTAATCAGTTTAAAAAAATTGTCATATCCTATTAAATTTGATTAAGACGATTTATTACACTTTTTTGTCTACAAAAGTTCACCAGACCTTTTATTTTATAGTCGTCTGTGTATTGTTTTTTTTTTTGTAAATTTTTACCACCCGCACAGATTCATAACAAACGATTAAACCATGACAAGAAATCTTAAAATACTCGAAAATTTAACAAAATTCATCACCAGGTTTAGAGTCACAACGTATCCTTCGTTTTACGTATAACGTATATATGTATACGTGGCTGTATATATGGATTTCTGCTAAGTATGTTTTGTCCTTCACAATTTATTCACCTGTACACAAAAAAAACCTCCTCGTGTCTTGTTGTATATCACAAAAGCTTAAATAATAAAACTTTTTTTTTTAACATTTTTTTTGTGTTGTGCGCTCTCAAAAATACATAAATTAAAACGGAAAGACTTTTGTGTGTTTGTATACGTTGTTGTTATTGTTGTACTGAGTACTTAGAAGTAGAAAGGTGAAAAAGTTTATCTACTTTGTATATGTACGGGAGTAGGGGATCATTTTGTGTATGGACCAAAACATAAAAAAGCACAACAAAACTAATTTTCGGTATTTATTTGTTGGCAAAATTAATTCTTGTATGTTGTTGTTGTTGTTGTATTTTTAATTTATTATTTATTTATTTTTATTATTATTTATAAATTTATGTCATTGTAAGGTATATATAGGTATACATAATCCATGTTTACTTTTAAAAGTATAAAAACGAGTAAAGGATACTTGAAAAATTAAACAAAAGAACAAAATGAAAAATCTGTTCACTTTTTCCTTATGACGTTGCCTTATTCCTTTCAAACGGAATAATGTATTATACCACACAAGTTTGTTGTTCAGAATGTTTCTTTACGCTAAAGGCGTTCCATTTATATATAGACAGACATACATATATAAGATTAAAATATACAAAAGAAAATATTTAGAATCATTGCTAGGTACCAGCAATGATTCTAAATATTTTCTCAGCTAATCAGATTCATGTGAACCAGGAAATATGGTGAACATTTTACCAGAAACAATTTTATTAGATTTTAATATTGATGGCCACCCAAAATTTTTTTACACATAAATGTTTGTAGTATTTGTTTATACGACAATTTGTGGAGAAGGTGAATTTACAAAAAATTGTATGACATATACAGGGATGCCAGATTATGTACTGACACATTATAAGAGCTAAAGAAAGCATAACCTACCATAAAAAAACATCGATTTTAGAAGACCTGGATATTGATAAAATCCAAACAATTTTTTTGGTACTATACTTACATTTACATTGCTTAGGAATTGTAAAAAAGCTTTAAAGAATGTGGACTAGTAGAACTAAGGGGCTTACGTCGTTAACGCAACCAATAGATTTTCAAAGAAGAATCAGAACATTATCGAAATTTTCGTATTTTAAATGATTAGAATTCCGCATTTTTGTACTACACTAAGAATCAATTGCTTTAAAACTGTAACAAAAAAATTTGAGTTATTGCCATATAGCTACAAGTACTACGATTTCACCGATGGTAATATATCGGAAACAGTTTCAAACCATTGTGTGCCAGGAATAGGTTAGTTTTGTGAAACCGCTCGGGCTTGTCACCGACTTGGTCTTCGGTAACGCCTTGGTTTTTTTTGGTTTCAACTGAATTCGAAATTTTGAATCTCACCAAAAGCTGGATGCAAAGCAAATTTCCGTCATCGATTACGATCGGTAATGTTAAAAAAAACACAACTAAGACCCTCTATTGCAGTACAGAATTCAGCAACGACCCGCACCGACCATGTCAGTATATACAGGTTGACATGGAGCTCGCAATATGCAGGTGGATGTTTGGGTGTGTGCGTGAATGAAAAAGGGGGTATTAATTGACCTCTAAAGCACCTTCAATCCACTGTATAAATTTCACTTTATTTCAAAAAAAAAAAAAAAAATGAAAGATATACGCGCATTCTGATAATAGTTCCCAATTTGCCCGTCGCCTTTAACAATTTTGTTGAATGGTCGTATAATATTCGTAGAGGTACCTTAATGATCAAATAATATAGAAAAAATAATTAAATCTAATAATTCTAAATAAAACTAATAATAATAATTATAAGTTCTAGCATTAACTAAAAAGTGAATTATATGAGACAATCTAAAACGATTAAAATTTTTGGACGAAAAACAACGCAGTGTCGTAGGATTATTTAAAAAACTGTAACTCGTTAATACGTAAATAAGTTGTAACTAAAACATTTAATAATTTAATATAACTTAACACACATAGGTCAGCTGTTATAATAACTAAAATATAATAACAAACATTCATTAATAAATATCTATTACAAATACAACAAAAGAAATTAAATGCAAGAGATGCAAAATCCTGTAATAAACGCATTCATCAATAAAAGTCTAATATACGAGCAACGAATACATTCAAATAAATTAAATGCCAAAAAACACATCTTAATACAACAACAAATATAAATAGAACATTGCAAAAACAAAATATTAATTGTTACGGTCATTGTCCTCATCCAAACCAAAACAATAAAAAAAAAACTTCGTCGATTCCGACGACCGACGAATCTTTATTTTGTTTTGTTTTGGTTTCGATGAGGTCAATGACCGTAACAATTTCTATTTTGTTTTTGCATTGATGTATTTATATTTGTTGTTGTATTAAGATGTGTTTTTTCGCATTTAATTTATTTGAATGTATTCGTTGCTCGTATATTAGACTTTTATTAATGGATACGTTTTATTACAGGATTTTTTGTCTCTTGCATTTAATTTCTGTTGATGTATTTGTATTAGATATTTATTAATGAGTACTTGTTATTATATTTTAGTTATTATAACACCTGACTTATATGTTTTAAATTATATTAAATTTATAAGATATCTTATGGGTTAGTCTGTCGGTATACACGATCAAGTAAGTGTGTTTGTCTACACACAACCCAATTTACCATCAAATTAAGCAATGCCTCATTAACTACAGGCCTCTTACTACTATCATTTTTCGCACATGACTCTTTCGCACATTTTTCACTTCTGTTTAATTGTATTGTGCGTATATGAACATGAAATTTTATTCTCTATTTACTCGAATTTAAGCATATGTTTCGAAAATACATTTACGTAAAAAATGTGGAACCCTTTGCGGCCTTGTGGTATATTGTATATACCACAAATTTAATGCCTAACTAGCTTATGGTATTCTCAGCTATATCATGTTTCAAATGCAGTACTGCATCCTCTACTCTGTCACCCTCTCAATAAGAAATGTGGTTTTTGAAATGTGCTTGCGTTCATTATGTTTATTAGAAAGGAAAAAATAAAAAAGAAATTCAAGAAAAATATGGCTCGCATTGCGGCCCGGAAAGGGTTAAAGGAAAAAATAGAAAACAAAAACTAGTGGGTGTGTCTTGTTTGTTATTATATAATTAAAAAGTGCATCTCGATCACGATTTTTTTTTTAATTTCTATTTTTCATTATTGTTTTCTTGTCTTTTTATGCATGTATGAGGCGTGGCTTTAAATCTATTCATTTTTTGTTGTTTGAATAAACATAAACGAGAAATCTAGACCAAATGTGCCATATTCGGCTTCTATTGGCGGTATACAAATACTACCAAATAGAAGTTAAAAATGTACACCAATACTATCAAATAGGAGTTAAAAATTGATATTATCTGCGTGTATAGCCGGATTATAAGCCGGCTTTTAGAATATGATTGTGTTTGGTTTTGTCTAAACCAAGACTGCGCAATAATAATGTTACGATATTCACACAAACAAAACAACTAGAGAAAGCAACAAAAACGTCGACATAGCGTGTCGTCATAATTTGGTGTAAGCGGCCTGTAGTTTTGGAGGCATTGAATTAAGTCAGTTTTGATTTGTTTTTGCTTTTTGAAATTGAATGTTTGCATATTTTGTAATAAGTTGATCGCCTCAAAAACATTTTAAATTTAATTAAAGACTAATTTTAATTAAAAACTTAATAAAATAAATAAATTTTTGATTTGTGGATATTGTGCCTGATGCTAACTAAGAAACATAAAATTGGACTGGCCATAGTAGCAGTTTCTGTGACAATTAGTAAAAAAAATAAATTTGTGGGCGAAAAAATGGTTGAAAAAACGGGAACAATTCAGCCATATGCTGTTTAATGAAAAGTGTAGAAAGTATTAACGAAACACTCGGAGAATTTCTCACCGATTTTAGAAAACCGCTCCGTTTGCGATATTTAATATGAAAGTGTAGGGTAGGTCGTGGATCATAATCAAGAAATTCTAGAGAAGTCTATTCAGATCTGTGAATGCCCCCGGATTGTGTGCATCGTTTTGCCGTATTGTCTACATGGCGTAATTAATACATTGGCTACACGTGAAGACAATGTATGCCGAAAATTAAAAAAACTCATGTCGACAATGTCGAAAATGTCGACAATATCGAAAATTAATCATAATCATTAGACATTAACAAAAGATCAAAAATATTTATTAATTATTCTTTGGTTTTCTTGTTTATTGCAAAGTCTTTAAATATAAATAATGCCTAATTAAAAATAGTAGTAGCTCTCCAATTCAATTTTGATTCAAAATTTGTTTAGATTAAATTTTAACCACCAGATTATGAAAGTTCTAAAGGATGCTTCGACAAGTTCAGATCATTTTGTAGAATGTCTTAACTGCATTTAGAACAGAAGTTATGATTGTGGTGATCTTCAGTAATAACAATACTCTGTAGGAATAAACCCAAATTGACTCGTAATAGAAACACATAACTCAAATCGACACTTGTGAAAGTTGAAAAGGATGCATTGACAAATTCAGATTACTTTACAGAGTGTCCTAATTGCATTTAGAACGGAAGTTATGATGATTTCTGGTGATTTTCAGTAGTAGTCTGTAGGAATAAAGGCAAAATTGACTCAAAATTGACAATCGCAGTTAAAGGCTAAAAAGGCTGTACTCGTTAGAGCAGTTAAGCAAATTTGTAGATCGAAAAAGTGCAAATGGTAGAAGGCCGAAGTTTTGAAATTACTTGCGTAATTTGTTATACTACATTAAATCTGAACATTATGAGGATCCACCTTACGTTGAATTCCCTAATTCAGCACTCTTGTTATTCGAAAGAGAAACATTGTAGAACAGTACTTTTGACCATATTATTCATTCGTTATGAACACCTTAAGTTTGATTAATGGAAAGTGGCAGCGATGTGCCTTATCTTCAAGAAGGCAGACCGCTTGAAATGTGAACTATCGCACTATCGATATGGATGGCTTAAGCTGAAGTAAAAATGTTCATGCCATCTCTATTTATTTATTGCACAACGTACTATTTGTTTAGTTTCCTAGTTTTGCGCACGAAGCAACAGTATAGATTTGTAGGCATAGGGCATCGTATCGTAATGTGATTGTGCTGGAGGCATACAGGAAACTCAGGTTGAACTTGTAATGTATAGTGGACCTTAATGCTTAATAGCCAAACAATCACAACATTAGTTTATTCCGAATTCATCAAAAATTTAACTTGGTATATTAAGTATTAAAATTAATACGGGCAATGCTAGTGCATTTTCATTGTCATACGACCAACTTATAACAAACGCAAGCAGAGAATGGTTTCTTAATTTCTACTGACAACTCAGCAGCGACGTTTGAGAAGTTTTTTGGTGATATGTTTGCGACCGGTTCTGTACCTATGAATGGGTGATCTACTAACAGTGAATCGCTCAATAGTATATTGCACAGATTGGCATGAATATTTCACAGTTTTAGAAATCTCTACTTTTGATTACCCTTGCTCATGCAGAAGCTGTATCTGCACACGTTGTTCTAAACTTAACTCTTTTTGTTTCATATTGCAATAATGGCACTAAATTTAACAAATCAAAACACCACAAGCGGATTAGATCACTAAATGTGTACACAATGAGCGAAAGTAGCGAACTGACGAATAAATAGAAAATGGAAAAATAACAAATTTTATTGCACTAGATGGTTTATCGCCACACCTGCGGTATGAGTCATGTTTTCAGTCCTTTTTAGATGTCAAAAAAGTAATAAACAAACAAAATGGGTTTTTAACTTTAAGACGATTTTTAAAGTTTTTAAAATTTTGTTTTTGTTTATATTTTTATAAACTTCGGATGACACTAATATTAGTTAAGTTGAATGTGAGGCGCAGATGAAGACTTTTGTGGTTGGGGCATCTGTTGATATATTGTTTGAACTATTAGTACATTGAATAGTTTAGTTTAAAAAGTCTTCTGAGGCACACAACATAAGTAGAAATTTAATTATTTGAAATGTGAATTTTGAAAAGCACTCTCAACTTGTTGAAGAAGATGAAAATAATACTCTAATATTAACTAAACCGCAGTTCCTTATAATATTGAAGAAAACATGGTTGGTTGCTCCTCAAGTCTTATTGTAAATCTGCCTTCCAAGACATTTGCCTAACTTCTATAGATGACTGTCCATGCATAATTTGGTAGTTCTTTTCTGTTAAAGAAGATCCAAACTCTGCGATTAAAGTGGCAATCAAGTTGTTGCATTTGATTATTAACACAAAATATCATAGAACATTCAGCCAGTATGCCTGGTGGCATACTCCATATCAGCCAGTTTAAGTATTTCTGGAAACCGGACGTGTGCGTATTCCCATCAGCGGAAATCACCCGTAGAAAACCCTCATTTTAACCATAATTTTAAAAGATTACTTTCGATAAATTTTGTATACGTAATTTCTGAAAAGCCAGAAATCCTCCATAAAGAACCGTTACTTTAACCCTATTAGTAAAATTGAAATCCCACCTTTTATTAATGAAAGTACTTAAAATGCATGTTCTAAACACACTGACCAAGTTTAATTGAGGGATATCCAGAAATCATTTAAACAAAATTTTTCAAAAATTATCTCTTGATATTAGGGTGCAAATAGGGGTTTCCTAGCTACTAGGGACTCCTAGGGAGTCTTGTCAGATGGGGAGTAGGCACAATTATGAAACTTGGTCAGTGTGTTCAGTGCAAGCAGTTTAAGTGATTTTATTAACCTATTTCACCCCAAAGGGAGGAAATGCAAACGTTTTTGTAACGAGTTTTGTAGCGAGTTTTGCAAACGTATTTCCATCGATTGGGTTAAAAATAATTATTGGATGAAATAGGTTAATAAAAGGTGGTTTTTCCAGAAATCACCCATATAAAATTTTCAATCCTGACCAGTTCTTGGGAAGAACTAAATTATTTTTGGAATGAACAGTTTGGCTCAATCACACTAAAATAAAGCAAATTATTTAATTATTAAACGGATCCATAGGATTTTTGGTGTGATAATTCCACATTAATTACATTATACACAAACTTTATCGTTAGACGAGCAAAATTGTAAAATCAAATACTGCACTCGACAAAATAAGAAGACCGTGAGATTTCTGAAATGGGATCTATGTTGTGACTCACACAAAAAATAATTCTGGTTAAAAACCATTTTTCTTCACGTTTTGAAGGTTCTTGATCCCAAAAACTGCAAACAAAGTTAGTCCATTTTTCTGGATTGAAGGATGGATGGACCGGTGATATCGCAAGAACGGTTTATTCGAATCGGTTTTTTCAGTGAATTTCGGATTTCTATCTCAAGGGGTCGCATACCTGCCTCCGGAAATCACCCAAAGGAATCTATTTAAAATTTATAATATTAATAATTAAAATATAACGTCGAGGTGAGGTTACCAAAATCATGGAAGTTTGGTTTCGAACTATAATTAAAACTCGAACTAATGTCAAAATATTTTAGCAAGATTTCGATTAGTATAATATATTCCTAAATAAATTTCACAGTAGCGTCGACTCACCGAACATTATTCACAGGCCTGTCTCTGAAAGTGAGTTTGGGTACGATTGTGACCAACCAATGGTTGATTAGTTGTGCAAGTTAAATGTTTTATGAAACCTGTTGTCCCAATCAGAAAAAACCAACGCAAACTAGATTAAATATCTTTTATTCCGTGGAAATATTTAGCTTGCGTATAAATATTTAAAATACCAATTTTGACCGATTAACTTTTCAACTAATCGTTAAATAATTCTAAGGAATAAAATATATTTAATCAAGTTTGCGTTGAGTTCTTTACAATTGCGAAAACAGATTTTATATGAAACATTTACCTGACACATAACTGTGCAACCGGGAATTCGATTTATTTTAGCACGATAAAAAGTAGTTTTGCTCCGAACGGCAATTTAGCACTATTTCAATATGTTTATCTCTAATTGTAACACTTTCAAATATTCTAGCATTTAAATGTACTGAATAGTCTGCTCCAGCTTTTTGCTAATTTGGGCCAAATGTCAAATGGTCGTTACAAAATTTTACACCCGAATAATTAAAAAATAAATAATTCACACAACATACCAAACACAAGTTTATCGAAATAATGCTGAAGAGCAATTGTGTATGCATTTATGCAAATGTAGAAAAAGACCAGCGTTTATGAAAATTTGGACAAACACAAATTTTTCTGTACGTTCATTAGATTTATTTGTCCCCACTTAACCTAACCGATATGCTCAGTATATGTCACGATCATACATACGTGATACAAACAAATCAACCTGAAAATTAAAAAGCTAATAAGGCTTACAAGGAGAAAATCTAATGTTATCCCGAGGCTAGTGAACAAAAATGTACAATATGTAACCAACATTACGATATTTACTATACCAAACAATGTTTAAAACTTATTTCTCTTTGTGTACTGCAAAAATTAAGGAAAAATGATCTAAAATACTTTTGGAGTTACTTTTTTGAACAGTCTATAATTATGTAAGGATAAATACATGAAGCAAAGTGTAAACTCCGCAAATTACAACAGAAAGATATCCTCTCTTAGTCTAGAAATGTTTTTAGATGGATTCGGTCCGGATGGTATGCCATTATTAAGTGACTACAAAAATTTGATAATTGTTGAAAAAATTATTTTGCCGGTAATCAGTAAAAAAGTTGCGACTGTATGTGTCTAACGTGTTATATGTTCTTTCCATTCTAAGTTTTCTGTATTTCAAGCCATGCTTGCTACGGCTTTTATCCCTAATATTTAAATATTTTTATTTAATATTTAAAACTGGGAAACGGAATGATATTTCATTTAATGGAGATATAACGTCAATTTCATCAATCCCAAAGTTATTCAGCACTATTAATATGCAATTAGGTCATCATCAGGAGTATCTAATAGTATAGATATACCTGATGATGAACTAACAAGTCGAAATCGATCGAGTGATTTTTTAAACTTTTTGAACAAATTTTTTAATTAAAATATTCAAAAATATAATTTTGCCAAATAAAAAACAAGTGTTTAATAAAATGTGTTTCTTAAGGATTAGTCTAAGCTTAAAATTAATGTGGATTAGCGTAATATAACTTATTCAGATTATTAGAAATTCTAGAAATCTAGATTACTAATCCGTAATCTGAACATAATATTAGTTTCAAGTGCTTTCAATTTATTGAAAGAACAAACAAATGGTTAATCAATTCAGAAATTTCAGAAATCTTTTCGATGTACCTCAAAGGGATCACCAATTCCTAAGCCCAATTCCAAGGTCCTACCGCATGCAGATAAACTTAAAATGTTTAAACCCGTGGAGAACATCAACGATACTCGCAAATGACTTGAGGTTTGATTCCAATCTTCCAAATAATGGAATACCACTAATCGGTACATGGTTTTAAATAAATTAATGGAGCCTAAATTTAAATGTTCATACATTATGATTACTCTTTTAATTCTACCTTTCACGAAAATGCTATTTTTAGAATATTGCAAATTTTTGGAATAAATAGAGCTGTTTAGAGACCGATTTTTTTTTTTTTGAAACAGATGTTAAAGAAATAATATGATGTATGGTCTTATTTGCAGTTTTATTCTTTCATCTGTTCCTTGTATCTGATTTTCACATGCAATACAACATCCAATCAGATCCATAAGAGGAGTTGCGGGAATTCAACATGTAAATAAGTCCTATGTCAGACTTTGTCTTTGTTCTAGCAAAAACAATTTTGTTATTTTTTGATTTGTGAATTTTAATGAGCAATTTATATAGCAGCGAAATTTGGTATCTGTTAAACAATTGAGAAAATGAATTGAAAAAATAACAAAGCGAGAAAAAATGTTTCATCTGCTAGAAAATGGCCACTGAACCCCGAAACACAAACCTTACAATCGATATCTTTCATATTTTTGTTTTTATTTAGCTTGAAAATTATGTTAATAGTTGGCCACACTGGTTAACCGAAAATCAACATCTTAACAAACTCTTAAGAAATATTTTTAAACTAACGATGTCACTGTCACTAAAGCATACTGTGCTGACATTTTATGAAATCAAAAAGCCTAACCAGAGAGTTAATTTGGCTAAAGGTTTAAATACTGGACATTTTATGTAAACTTCTATACATTATACGCGTATTTCGACTTAAAAATATATTTTAATAATAAGAGTTTCTTGCTGCAGACAAAACATATACAAATTCGTTTAATTGGTAACCAACGTTATTTCTTATATTTAGACGTATATATAAAAATCCATAATTTTATTACCTTGTTATTTTTATTTACCAGAATCTGGATTCATTTTATTTTTCATAATGATGTTTTATATTTTATTATCCAAAAATAAATATTTTTGTTTTGCGAATGAGATCTTCTGTCTAGTACATTTCTTTTGTTTTTATACTAAGAAAAACTGCGTATATGTTACTTAGTTATGGAATTGACAACCTTCACGATTTACAAACACTGATATACAGAAATATAATATGCTTTTTTGTATTCAATAAAAAATAATTATAATTTGGTCTATAGATAGTCGTTAGTTAGGAAAGTCGTCGGGCATGTTGTCGTTATTAATGGCATAATGGTTTAAGTGTTGGCGTTTAGCTCGGGAGGTACCCGGTCCGAATCCCGATAGGGGTTAGATGCAAAAGGAAATTTTCATCTACAGATTACGATCTGTGATTAAAAGGAACACAACTACAACCCCCTATCGACGTGCAAAACTTATGGGCCAACTAATCTTACATGTCCAATATAGGCTGGCATGAAGCTATGCAATTCGCAGATTGTAACTTAAATCGGCCCTATAGTAAGTAAGACGGCAAATTAAACCGCAAAAGAGCAGGGAGTGCTCCGGCCCCAAAACAGATGACATGGATTACAAAAAACAATAAAATTTCAATTAAAAAGTGTTAGGAGATGAAAACTCACGATATAATCTGATATTCGGTCTGTAAATTGACAAATCCAAAAAATTCACTGGAAATTGGAAACCATAGCAAATTCTCATTAAGAAAATTGGTCGCAAATTGAATCAGGAAAGCATACTCTTAAAGTGCTTCGTTGATTCATTGATTTAAAAAATTATACCAGTTTTAACAGTTTCCCATGATACACACATAACGAATGGAAAAAACTCTTCTAGGAAGGACTCAAGCGCAAACCTTATCGATTAAAAAAAATCAAATAAATTAGCAGGCCATGGATTTTACTAGAGAGGATGGTTCTTCCTATGAACATCAATTCGACTATGTGAATATAGCCAATCAGTTTGTGGTTGTTGTTACGATACCAAATAGTGATTTTCTTAGTCAACCTCGTTGGATGTTAGGTTTGAGTTTATAACAAAAAACAGCACCAGACATGCATATTTTCGATAGCTTATCAAAAACGACATCGGTTATTATTAGTGTACGTTATCACAATGCTGTTCACATCACATAACAAAATAAATAGTTCAACATTATTCAACATGGTGCAACATCATGCAACATAATGCAACATAGTGCAGGATGACGCACCATGATGCAAAAACACGCTTGGTTAGATTCACATTCATATGGATGAAAGTTAGAAATAGCCAATCGATTAGACACATAGGCCTATAACAGTCGACTTCAAGTTCATTGGATAAACGATTCTCAGAAACTGAAATATAGTTATTCCTATACTAAGATTCATACCAGGATACAAAGTGGAATTTAGTTTCACAATGTTGCGTTTTGTTGGTGATGTAGTGGGATGTTGTACTACGTTGCAGGATACGGCATCACGTTTCGTCATATTGCGCTTTGTTGAGGAATGTTGAATGAAGTTCTATCATGTTGCGTCATGTGGGCTTTGTTTCTTTTTAACATTTTATTTGGCTTGCACTTTTTTGAAAAGAATTGGTGTGACAGGGTTTTGAGGTTTGAATAGTTCTTTGGAATGAAACAATTAGAAGAAGTTCTGATTTCTGGATGATTCATTTAGAAGTCCTCCGGATTGCACAATGTTGCATGATGTTGCACGAAGTTGCATGTGTCATCGTGTATTTCATATTGCACCATGTTGCTTAATTTTGCATCACGTTGCATCATAATGCTAAATATTGTATTACGTGGCATCGTTTGTACCATGTTGCGTGATGGTGCGTCATGTAGCTTCATATTGGGTCTTTTATTCTTCGGTAGTTAGAAATCAGGCGTATGTGCCATAATCATTAATTTCTTTTACAATGTAAAAGAAAGTGTAGTAATAATGAACATTTTGTTCTTCGAGATTTTGGCAGAGTTGCCACTTGCTATTTTCCCAAAGTCCGAAAAATTGGGTTTTGAGGTGGTGCCTATCTGTCCTTGTCCTCTATACAGCCCATACAGTGAGAGTTTTTAATTTTTTGAAGTTGTTTGCAAATATTTTAAAAAGCAAAGCTTCTGCGAAAAAATTGACTAGAAACAAAACGATTCTAAATTAAATTTGTAACAAAACTGGTTTAAATCATTTCAAATATTTAAGCTTAATAACGATTTTTCGTAATAAACTTATTTCATCATAATTCAGCCAGTGTACAGCGTACAAAATTATGGTCAATGATAGTAAACAAAATGTTTAATTGTTTGGCGTCAAGCTTATTTATCATATAATAATATTAGTTAATTGTTTTGCATTCAGAAATAATAAGCAACTGATATTAATTTAGACTATGTGAAGTGTATTGCCTCGTTAAACTCTTTTACAATAAAAAACTATAAACGTACAAATTATGAAATCTTTATACTTAATTGATACGAAAAACTTCAAATTTAACCATTTTTGACCGAGCAAGGCTCGGTGCTCAAGGGAATGTTTATTAATACGAGGGCCGATCAATAAGTACTCGTGTCTGAAAATAGGTGGCGTGGCATCGACATTACCATCATGTACGTTATCTGTCAAACAACACCATATGAAATTCTTGTCTAGTTCACAAGTTAGTTTTTACATGGGAGCTGTATCACTCGTGTTTCGTGCTTCTCAAAAAAATGAGAAAAGTGGAATATTGATCCGTAGTTTGCTTTTTATTTTTGGATAGAAAAAACATGCGAAGGAATAAAAGCGATGTTGAATGCGATCTACGAGGACCCTTCACCATCCGTGAGACTTAAACGTAGTCGTAAGAAGAAATCATTTAAAAGGCCCACGACATTATTCTCGTTGATCGCCGAACTACAGTGCGTGAAGTAGCAGAAGAACAAAAATTAATATTTTAAATGTTAAGATATGTAAAAAAGGTGTCGGTCCGATGGATGCCTCGATTGCCGAAATTGTCAAAATTTTGCGATCCGAAACAGTCGCGACTGAATTGCATGAACTGCACTACGAATTACTGTACCAGGTTATCGCCGAGAAAGAAGCGTATTTTGAGGAGTTTGAGAAATCGTATTTTTTTGGAGGGGTTGAAGAAATGGCAGAAACGTTGGGAAAAGCGTATCGACCTAAAAGGCGATTACGTTGAAAAATAAAAAAATAATTTGAATTTTTTTTTTTTTGATTTTTCGACCCTCGTACACACATTAAAATTACTATAGCTTATAAACTAACCAACAACTTACGTATAGTTTAAATATCATTATTTTGCACATCACTATTTTTTGTTTCCTCGTCTATTGCCATGTTTATACTTTACCACGCTTCGTCCTTCTCGTGGTGATCACTCGAAACAATATTACATTTTACAAATGCCATCTATATTAAATTCAAATATTTATATGACTGTGACATAGAATATTACAAATGTTACTAAAATAGAAATATTACAATTCAATTTCACTAGTCTCTCTCTCTGAGAAGTCATGTTATAATTCTTCTGCAAAAAGCAGAGCTTCAAAAAGCTTCTGACTTCCAAAACTAAATTAATTAAAAAATTTAAACATTAATTTATAAATCTGAATTATGACACCCGTATAGCACACAACAAATTGATGATTTTTGTTGATACCATCGAGGTGAGGTTGCCTAGACGTTGGAAGCTTGGTTTCGAACAAACAAAACACTGAATTCTTTAAATTAATAATTTTTTTTAATTCACATGTACGCATCAAATACAATATAATTCGAGGTTACAAAGGGGTTAACAAATGCGTAGCAAAATGTAATAATTCGCTAAGGCATTGTGATCATATTTTGTATGTAAGTACAACGTATTTTTAATATTTTAGTAGTTTGGTAACTGCAGTCTTACAAGAATTTTATTTTCATTAGCTCGAAAACAAACTTCCAACGGCTAGGTAAAATGGTGACCTCACCTCGATATAAAACTAATATCTGACTATTACACAGAATAACTCAAAATTTAATACTGATGAAATTATTATTTTATAAAACATTGAGATAAAGAATCAAAAACAATGATGTGACACATCAACCCACATCTTCGATGTACTGTAAAGAAAGAAAATTTTAAACTCAAGTTAAAAAAATTTGTATTTAAATGTACGAAGTGCGTCAGCATTCCGAACTAGAACACCCTGTATATCTTCCATTTATAAATTTCTCTATAAATTTAACCCAATTATGTATATTTTGTGCTTGGTAAATTCACAAATAGACTCTCATATTTAAATCAACTTTATGCTTTTGCTTTTACCCTAAAAAAATAATAAAATAAAATACCAAAATAAACTTTTCCAAACCAAAAATTATGAAAAATAAAGATACAAATATTCTCAAAGCTTTTATCAAGCTTTCTATGTTGAGGTTCTCCTATAAAAAAAGACAGAATCGTTTACATACGTATATGTACATAATAATGTTGCACAACCATATAATTTTGGCTTTTTATTCCAGATTTCCATCTATACATATTTGTAGATATGGCATTTTGTGTTTTATACACAATAAACGGAAAATTATTTAGGAAAAAGCACAATAAATTTCAACTGGTGTACAGTAAAATCACTGAAACATAGAATTTTTAGTGTTTGCTCTATATTTTACATGTATTTGTGGTCATTGTGTGTTGTATAAATATTCTAATATTTATGGATGCATATTTTGTGGAGAATGGAAAATATTATTATATGCATGGAAATTGAGTTTAAATTGGATGAATAAATATTACAAAATCGATCGATATAAGCAACATAGACATTAAAAATGCATAATAAATATTAAAGAGATTTGAATATTGAGTTATTTAAAATTATTTTTATATATAAGAATAATAAAAATGCACAAGTTAGGTGCTTAGTAAAATTTCAATGTATCTGGTTATGTTACGATTTAATGTAGTTTTATGTACCATACAATGTCTGGAATTAAATATTTTTGTTATTTTAATCAAACAGTTGATTGTTGAACCACGGCGACAGGTGGTCAAGCATAAGTAGCATGCTCAAATTAAAAGAGAGGGTTTAGCGTTTACTCTGCCCATATTAGTGGGCTAAAATGAAACCTTCGATTAAAAATTAAAATTCTCCAGTAAGCTGGACAAGTTAAATACCTGATCATGCATAACATAATCTTGCATGTCAAAATTTAGTATTAAAATGGGCTGTGGAAAACGTTTTAATACAAATATAGTCCTTACAACGTGTAGTGCCGTCGGTCTGTTTGTAAATGGATAGATGATAACTACAAAACTTTTTGAAAATCATTGAGAGATTTAGATCAATTAGCGGCTTCATTCATTTCCATAGAAGCCTTTCAAATATTAATGGTTGTGGTTTTCCTGGTATGATTATAAAGGAAGGCTATGTTGATTAGAGTTAGTAATTTTTTAATCCCAACTGTGGAAAGCCGTTTAACTTCTTTTATTTTTAGATTTTCCAGAAGTAAGCCTTCTTTTATTTCCTCTGGTTGGTTGGTTAGACGCAGGTTTTTCAATATAACTATTGTTGGTCGAGACTGTTTGGCCTCGTATACGATTACCCCATGGATTACCGTTCTCATTAAGAGAAACAGTAATTTTTCTGTAGTTCTGGAACTTTTACTTTGAGGTCTCCATTGTTCAGCAATAATGATTGATATTGTATCTGATTTGAGTTTATGAACTTTTTATATCCAGTTAGTTTTTAACTTTATTTATAATTAATTGTGGCAGTTTTGTTTGTATTGCCTTTCTACTTATATGTTCATCAGTATTCTGGTTAGTTTTATTCCTCTTTCTTGGTTGTCTTCAGGAGGCCCAATTAATGATTTGCTGTTTTTGCGCTTTTCCCTTCTCCAGCCGACTCCAGCCGACTTCCTAATTCAACTGAGTCCGTCGCATTCGTTCTATCTATTTACCAGTTGAGCAACACTGATATCGGGTTTCTGGGGAGCGTTTTTCTTCTTCTGAATCCTTGCTTCTAATATTTTAAGAATTTCAATAATAATCATACTTTATTTTCTTACCAGGCGCAGAGTCTTCCACAGAAAACTTTAGTTTTCTGGAACCAGTTCAACCTCCTCGAACTTATTGATCTCTACTTGTGAAATATTATTATTTTCTATTTGCAACGGTTGGCTCACCCAAAATTTATGGAGCTGGTCTTTTTTGAGAAGGGCAGAATTTTTATTAATTTAAATAGATTAAAAAATTACATTTCATAAATAAATTAATTTAACAAAAATGAAGAATGAGACCACAAATTTACCACACAATAAGGAAACAGTACGTCCATTTTTTTTAAACGTTAAGTATAAATTTGAAAAAGGTACTTTTAAAGAATAGATCATGACTTTGTTACATTATAAAGCACGGTGAAGAAAATCCCAAAGTACATGGTGTGTTAAAGTTAATTAATTTAATTAATTAATAATCTTAAACAACAGATATTTGTATATTAGTAACCTTATGACCAATTGAGTCTGTTATATATAATCTATAGTTGTAGTAAATGGCACGAATCCTTAACACAAGAACCTAGTGAATGTTATTTGAATTCGCTCAACTCTTGTAGAGTATACATCATAGTTAGGATTCTAAATAGGACATCCTTATTTCAAAATACTACGCACTAGTTCATTAAATATAGTACACTAAATAGCATTTGAGAATTAAATTCCTTTCCTCTTCTAAAGATAAATCACACAATTATTAAAGATATACTATAATAGCATCAACATGCGGTCATCAATTTACAACCTTTCGTCAAAAACTACGCTAAGGTCTTTTCTAAAGGGGTTTCTGGCAAAATCGGGTAAATGATAACATGAGTAAATCACATTAACTAAATCAATGATAAAAATTAGAATTAGTAGGGGCCCTAATATTGATCCTTTTTATATAATAATTTTTCAAATAATTGGTCAAAAGAATTACAAATAGAGATTGGCCTGTAATTGGTTATATCAGATTTATCACCTGTTTAATAAACTGCCAGTTTAAAAGCATGCTTCAAAATCTTTGTTAGAGGCTACGAATTTCTGCAAACATACTCGTATTTGCAGCCGGATTAGATGCACTAAACTAATGTAGAAAATAAAATTAGAAATTGACATATTTTAGTTTAAAGTTTGGAAATAATATTCTTCTTAACTTATATCAATAATACATTGTAAAATACATCATCCAATTAACTCCTTTTTGATCATGTTATTACGTAGAGTATATACAAAAGTTTATTGAAGTAAGAAAATGCAATGAATGAAACTTTACATTACTTATTTTAAAAACAACTTGGATCCTCTTTAAGGATCAATTTTATACACTTGTAAACTTGCTTTGACTTCAACAAGATTAAATTCAAGGTTGCTAATGCTCAATGCTAAACAAAGTAGGTTATCCTGATGGCTCTTAACTAAATTAAGTTGAGTTAAACCGGTGAATTCTAAAATATCGAGTAAATACTCAGCCGATGTACCCTCATAGCTTTCTACTTTAATAACATTACTAATATCTAACACGATAAATTAAAGTCTCCAATAATGAAAAATTTTGGATGTAAAGGCGCTACAAACTACTAAATTAGGGGTCAGATTTTATTACATCACTTCTCGCAATACTTTCGAAATTGACGTCTCTTTCATCACGAATAAAACTGTTTTTTTTTTCATTTTTCAATTGTTTTTGTTTTTTCAGACAAAATTGATCTAGTAGACTGCGATCGCAATAAAAAAACTATAATTTAAAAGCGAAACAGTAAGCAAGTTTATTCTCTAAAACGAAATACAATGTTCGATAAGGGTCGAAAAACGTGATGTTAGAAAATCTCACCACTGATAACGAGTCCCGAAACTTTTTATATTATCTGATCCTGATATAAATAACTGTTAAAGACTAAATATTCAGACTTGCTGTGGTGCGAACTTTAACGAAAACTGAATCAATAACAGGCCACTCATAAAAGATATTAAAATTATTGCCAGATAAACTACTATGCAATGCCACCAAAATGCCTACCCTATCCATTTTTTCGTGGACGTAGAACTTATATTTCATCAGAAAATGTAGAAAAATTGAGCAAGGTCTCAGTGAAACATATAATATCGAAATTAGTCAACAAAATTTGTAAATTCACATCATTAGGTTTACTTTTCATCCCTTGTAAATTCTGGTAATAGATTTCAATAGTATTCATCAGAATCACTAAAATAAAAAGAAAAAAAATATTACATAACAAAAATTAAGTACACTAGCTTTACTATAGTTATTCTCTAACCTTCAATTAGGGATTAAAATCCCAAACCGTTTTATGAATCCTGGGACTACGGGATTCATAAATTTTTAATCCCGGGATTCCGACAAATAATTAAGAAAAAAACAAAAGTGTTAAATAAAAAACATATAATTCATTTCATTAATTTGTATTGGCTAAAATTACTTAAAAATAAAAATTCATTAAAAGAAATTAATAAATATTCCATAATAAAAATGTTTCTTACATTTTCGAATTATTTAAAAAATACGATTTTTAAAAACATAAAGCATTAACCGATTTATCGTCCAGCCTGGTTCTTAATTTAGAAATAATATTTCCGGAAAAGGAAAATGCTCGTTCCGATTCCACGCTTTGTCGGTGGAATGGTCTATAAATCAGTATAAACTCGCTGCAAATGTAGTCCTTTGTGACCGCTTTGTTATAAGATTTTCATTTCTCTCCAGATATCGGTTGTAAGTTTAATATTTGTAATTAATGTAATATTTGAAAAGTGGTTTTGAATGTATTAAGCTCGAATTAATACTATAATAGTTCATCTTCCAAATTTCTTAATAATCCTTGCTCGATGATGCAACATTTTCATCCGTTTCACATTCCGCGTCTGCTGCTCCATGTAATCCTAAATAATCGCTAATAAAAACTTTAATGCGGTTTCAACTTAGGACAGTAAATATGTCTGTATCAATAAAAGAAGCATCGCCGTTCTGTAAATATTTTTATATCCCGGATATTTCTGCTCTTCTCTCTTTTATGCGGGTTATTAAAGAATTTGTCCACTCGCAAGCTATTGGATGCATGTTATTAGATTGGCATCTCTCTGGAAAATGGCTTCAACAGATAATTTAAGAGACCACAAAACTAATAGCAAACTTGAGGCATGCTCAAATTCGTTCTCGGATATATTAATGTTCAAGTTTATACCTATCAAAGGATTTTTGAATACATCGATTTGAGATCAACAAATCGTTCAATTTTATCAACCAGGCTGTTCCAGCGTGTTTTTGTGACTAATATCATCATCTTATCTTGCTTTCCATATTCTCTCACATACTTCTGCAAAACTCAGTAATTTTTTGTTGGAGAATGTCGAAAAACTCGAACTATTTGCCGTATTTTGTCGATTATTAGTTTATTAATCATTCGATACGTCAAAATCTGAAGACATTTTTATTTCATAATTATCACTCTTGAAGAATTATTTAGTTAATATCATTTTCATTATCATCATAACTCTTATCTTTCACTTCATAAGGAGTTTGGCTTAACCGTTGATATTTTTTATAAAGCACATCAATAATAGCCAGCTGAATTCCGTGAGCAAAAAAAAGCTGATGGTAATTTGGTACTAACGACTCAGCCTTTACTATAACACTTGCCCCATCCATAGTCATGCACACAACGTCATTTTCTAAAGAAATCTCAAATTCGTCAAGCTTATCTTTAAGAATGGCTACACATTTTTCTTTTTTAACTCAGCTTTTACGTTGTCCTTTAGTTTGGCTAAATATCCCAACACTAAAGTTTTTATAGTATTTGGCGATTTTAGTATATTTTCAGACCCACGTGCTTTAAGACATTGCCTTAAATCCAATGATGTGCAAAACACTTTGAATGGAAATCCACCTAGTGCCGTTATCCGTGCAAGAACTGCAGGCAATGTGTTGACAATTTGAGTTTTTACCATGAAAGATGTAATTTTCCTCTCAGAATTGCGGTTTTTCTTAAACAATTTTTGATTTTTTCCAAAACCCGTTTCAGTTTGCTTCAAGTTCGACGTTCTTTTTTGACAATTTATTTTATGAATTTGGTTCAGGTGTTCTTTAGTAGATCATCCAGATATATTTAAAATGCTCGGCCACTAGTTTGCATTTAGCGGGTTTTGGGTTACTACTACTACTACTTCCATGTGGCTGATTCACTAATGGTTTCCCAATCAATATATTTTGTAGCTGATGATGTGATGACGCCATTTCATTTGGTAATCATTAAAAATGACAACTCAAAGCACGCATTTAAAATAAACAGAAAACCCACACAAACAGATCACACAATAAATAACTTCTCTCATCATCCTTATCAATATAGAATATCAGCTTACAACCATTCATCCAATATGTGCTTTCCAGTTGTTTTGGAATTAACAGATTTTTCATTAAATAAGAAAATTTGTTCAGATTATATTTTAAAAACCAGAAATGACAAGTTTTGATAAAATACAACTTTGTTTAACTAATCAGTATCTTTACAATCCAGGTAGTCAATAAACAAAACAGGGATAAAACTTGATATTTCAAATTTTACGGATATCTGTAAACCGGAAATGACAGCATTTTCAAAAAACGACAGAGAATTAAAAAATTTAAATAAATTTAAACATTGAATTTTCAACCAACAAGATTAATCTTGGTGGATTTCTGTCAATTAAAGAGGGATGTGATTTTTGATTATACAAGAAAGTTTTAATAAAAAATCGGTTAGTTTGATTTTTAAAATTACAAATTTTTCCGAAATTACAATTTTTCACTATTTGGTAATTTTCGACTTTTCGAAAACATAATAATTTCGAAAAAAATATTCGTACTAAGCTAAACCAAGTGTCCCCTGCCACTTGGAAAGAAAATTTCGTCATATAAAAAAATACTAGCTGGAGTTATTTAAATTAAAACTTTGCAAATGTTTATGGTCGTTTATTCAATAGAATTCAGTAGAATACAACAACTTCAGCCCATTGACGTAATTAAAACTATCGAGTGATATCCGTTTGTGTCAATTGTAACAATTTCTTCGGAACGGTCGTTTGCTCAATCTTCAAAATCAATAATATCAATTTTGAAAATAAAGAGCATTATACCAAAGAAAAGAAAACATTGTTAGAAAGAGAAACGAATTGAAGAAACAATTATCACAATTATCAAAATTCATATGTTGTGCTTTAAATTGGCTATAAAACACACTTACAAATCTTTATCGTAATTTTTATTGATAAAAGTCACGAGAATAACAATATTCAATACAAATAAAATCATAACCCATTTTAATTGCATAATCGACACATTTTCATTCCTCCGTTTCGTTACTCTTTTATAACATTACGAACTCTTTGGTTATATTAATAGTTTCAAAGCAGACCTTGAAGATGCATGAAATAATTAATGGGTCCAAATCAAGGTGAATTGAAATTTTAACATGACCATTTGAGGAAATTTTGGATTTTGTCGAAATAAACGGAGCTAGGTCTAAGAAATTACCAAATTAAGGTCAAATTTGGTTGGGAAAGCACTCAGTTGTAAGGAATGAAATTTATCAACATGGATTGAGGATAAAATTCTAATTAGAAATTAATTTAAATTATAGATAGAACTTAATGAGATTATTGATTTGAAAAAATCAATCATCTCATCACGCCGCGACGACTGACGTTTATATTTTTACATAGGAATATTGTCTATATATAGAACAATACCATGTAGTTGTACTACTAGCGAATTACTGCATAGCGTACGAAATTCGATTCTTTCATATTCTCCATCTATACTTCATTTTTACCAATTAACTTTTCGTTGTGTACGAATTATTTTTATATTTTACGTCGTTGTTTTTGTTTTTTTGTTTTTTTAAACAAAAAAACAACAACAACGTAAAATATAAAATTCTAAAATTCGACAATTTCGGAATAAAGTTTTGTAAATTGAATTTTCTTCAAAAATAAATAAATTTTTGGATTTACACTATAGAAATGTTGAATTTTTATTTTTATGTTATTGTAATTTGTAAAATGGAATTTAAATTTTTTGTAAAATGTGGTTTTGGAATTTAGATTATTTGGACTTTTGCTTTGAAATAGCGAAACGTCCTATTATAAAAGCAAATTCAAAATTCAAGTATACATAGTAATAGAATAACATCAATTGAATCCCAACCCAATTCTGCATACCATATTTGACAATTATTGGTTGATGAATGCCTAAGTTCAATTGAGTACGGCTTAATTTCAAAAATTCTTCAAAGGTTTTGTTAAAATGCAAAACACATGGAATCACATATTCTAAATTTAACAATGATATCGGGCAAAAAATCCTAATAAAAATGTAGATACAATTTTTAAATTTTTATTAGCAGCTGTATTTCATTGGGAAATAAAATAATCTAGGCCAGTTTTGAATTTAACTTTGTTTGCTTATGAATTTATCGGACCAAAAAGAAATTATTCATCATAGTTGATTGTTTTCTTCTGTAGTAATCTATAAAGAAACAAAGCTAAATTCAAAACTGGCCTCGTTGTTGTAAATTTACCAAGTAAATACAGCTATTGTATATTTAGATTTCAAGAAAGTAATGAAGTTAGAGCATTTATCTCATTATCCAGCGTTAAAATAGTGCACATCGATAGAGTTATTGTTCGTATTGGTATAAATTGATCTTGTAATATTTTCAGATACGGAATTTATATTCTGGTTAGAATCGAGGTACTACCAAATTCAATAAAATGGTGGTACATAATATCCCTTAATTTCATTGATAATCAAAACTCTAAACAAAACATGCTTGGTCCCCCAAATTGTATATACCCCAAAATGTATGGGGTATTTGTGTCTTTTTGAGTGAAGAGGGTGATTTTTGTATCGTCGAGCCTTCGGTCAAAATATCACAATTTATATTAGACTATTTTTATGATTAACAATAATGGAGTCATTTAATAAATCGTAAAAATCATAATATTCAGACTATCATTGAATCCGGGCTTATATAATAAAAATAATAATTTTGTTTAAAGAAAGTTTCAATATTCCTAACTGTAAGTAGACAATCTTTTAATAATCTAGGAAATTCAAGAAAGTTATTTGTTGCAAAAATTGTGGGTGGTAATTGTCTATAAAATTTCTGAGCTGTATATGCGTAGAATCTTTCAAAGTGTTCCTTATTTTGAAAGGGAATTCTTAATCTGGTTGTATTGCACAGATTGTATGCCATGCTACTCAAATAATTAGCTATACGATTTCCACTAATTATTTAGAAGGCTTTTAACACTTTGAAAAGATAAAGGTACTGAAGGGGCAACATTTTTAATATAATAAACAACGGATATGATAGCGCGGTTTTTGGCAGCATGTTAGCAACTCAAAAATCTACTTTATAAGTAGCCTTTACATGCTTAATATTTGATAGTAAAATACCACCCCAACATGCAATTGCAAATGAACATGAGAATCAACTAGAGCGTATAGTACAGCACTTGATAAATTCGGAACCATTATTATTGCGATCCTCAAGTTACACTTTACATTTTGCACATGCTCTTTGAAATTTAGTTTCGAGTTTTACTGTAACCCTAGATATTTAAAAGGGTTCACAAATATTTTGAGTATAAGATACTGAATGGTAAATGCTATAAGCCTAAAAGTTCATTAGTTTGGACTTGTAGCTCAGCATCATATTATGCAAGAAAACCTATTTTTTCGCAGAGCAATCATCAACAAATTTCAAATGAGGGGCAGACAATAACACCAATTTTTCTGCAAACGAAACAATAGAACCACGCAAATCCAGGCTAAAAATTGAATAAGATTTTATTAAAAATAATAATTGACCCAAAACTCATCCTCGTTTGACCCCGATATTGATAGACGAGATTTATAGACACTGATAACGATTGTGAAGGTGTGTTACAAATTTAGTGCAACACCCCTCACAGCGATATTATGTAATTTTTTATAATAATAATAGGTACGGGAATAGTTCGTGGTCTTTTTTGAGTGACATCGAAACAAAGCATTTTCTTATTATAAATGAACTTTATTACTTACCAAATATGTGTCATTTTGATCGATGACCTTTTGTCATTTTTTTACTAGAGCCATGATCCCATCACTGTAGAACTTCTGTGATTTGGAGGCGAAAAATCGAGACAACTCATTTTCGCAGGCCTCTTTTGAATTTAATGTAAAACCTTTAAGGTGGTTCTGCATGGATCGGAACAAATGGTATAAAACTGTTTTGTGATTAATATTTAGTTCTTTACCAATTGAATGCCGGTTTATATGCCGGTCTTCTATTTTCTGCATGATTTCATCGACTTTTCCAGTGGTTGGTCGACCTCGCTCTGGTCGCATCTTTAACTTCCATATTTCCAGAATGAAAGTGAGCGAACCATTTCTTTGCTGCTTATTTTGATAAAGCATCTTCTCCATAAACAGCACAATTTTTTTTTCGCAAGCCTGAGCCGCGCTTTTACCTTTGTCTTAATAAAATTGTAAAAGATATCGAATTTTTTTCATTATTTATCTCCATCCTTAAAATGTTGTAACTTATTCATTTCACCGATCTTAATGTTTTGTATGTCAAAGTGCAAGTTAAAATGTCACCTTTTAAACAATATGTGTACTCGATACGATCAATGGTTACTGAGATATATGAAAGTCAGGCAATCTACCTGGGAAAAGGCCATGAACTTTTTGCCCTACCCTTTATGTTGTGATTAAAAGTATCGATTGCTTTGGAAATATCCATTAAAAAAGCAAATGCTTTCAGATTATTATGGTCTTAATTAAAATTATTTTCAGATTATCATGATTCAAATTTATCATTATCAAAATTTTATAATCAACAAAATTAATTTTTTCAGTATCCCAATAATCTATTCTTAACATAATTTGTTTTTCAAAATTTTTTAAAATGTACTTATAAGAGGAATTGTGCGATAATTATTTGTGTCCACGTGCGGGAACTTTTTGAAAATAGTGGTTTTACGACACTAATTAAAATTTTTCTGGAAACCAACGCCCTCTTCCCCCCTCCAAACTACGCTAACAATTGTTTTTTTTAATTATTACATGGGATACTTCATCAATATCGTAAGAAGTATACTATTTTTTAGATCTGTTAAGATCGTAAATATTTGATTTTCACAAACAGGGAAAGTGATAAAAAATTGTGCAGTATCATTAATGCAAACGTTTTCTGCAATTGCGAGAAAAATGTCGAAAAATTCATTAAAATTATTGACAACATCAATTGATGGAGTTGCGTTTTTACCTGGTATATTGTTCAAAATGCCAGTAGAGGAATGTTACATTTAGATTTTAAGCACTCATCGAAACAAAACTATGTTTTAAAATATCGTTTTTTGGTTTTTGGAATTTGGAATTTTAGTACGAAATTTACGTTTTGAAATTTTATGTTCAGCATCGCATTATTTTGATTCTTTCCCAATTTTTGTAGGATCATTTAATATATCCTTGTTTGGAAAACTTTTTTGTGATTTGAAATAATTTAGTTTTCTTTTCCAATATTTCCGAAATTGTCTTAAAACAGCTAAACATTAAAAGATGTGGTGTGGCAAATGAAACTCTCCATCTTGAAATGGTATCATTATCAAAAAAATCACAGAATTTTGCCTGTTGTCAATACAAACAGAATTTTTGACATTTTTGGCATATTAGTTGCTTTCCAATAGACCACCGCAAGTACTTGTAAGTGCGAAAAATTTGTATTAGGTAAAGTGTCGATTGGAATTAAGCACAATGACAAAAACAAAACATAACCTACAAATGTGTAGTTAATTTGTTCACCTCGCAAAGTCGTAACAATTGGTTTGTTTATTTAAAAATATTTTTAATAGCGTATCTGAATTACATTTTTGACAGAAAAATACTACACACAATCACCTAGCGGACAAATTTATCGTGACTGTTTTCCACTACTCGTAATAAAAAGGTAGAACAGTTTTTTAAGTAGTTAATTTAGCAAAGACAAAAACCTTAAGTGCTTATAAGTACTTGGGGTTGTCGATTGGAAAGCAACTATTGTCTACTTTCTCTACAAAATCGATGCAATTTATCCATGTAGAATATTAATCAACTATACGTTACAGTATTCAAAACACATGTATGTACACATTCGTGGTAAATATAGTCGGGTGTATTCCACAACATATTTGCCGATTCACTGTCAGTTTATCGTGATCAATTTATCGTGAGCAATTTATCGTAGAACAATTTATCGTAGAACAATTTATCGTGGAAACAATTTATCGTGGAATCAATTTATCGTGGAACAATTTATCGTAGAACAGTTTATCATGGGCAATTTATCGTATACCAGTTTTTCGTGGACAATTTATCGTATAACAGTTTGGAACAGCTTTAGTATCGCAGTCAAATTTTTTTGACAGTATGAGCGACGGTAGCGCCACTTTGACCACGAGCGGAATTGTTTACAACTAAAAATGTGCCTTTGCTTAGCATTTTTGATCTAGCGCCATCTATTGTAATAAAAACGAACTAAAATTAAAAAAAAATACGTTAAGACGTGCTAAAAAAAAATTTAATAAAAAAATATTGAATCTCATTTAAAAATAAATGAAATTTAATATTCTTTTATGAATATATTAAATTGAGAGTGGGAGTCGCACTGCGTGCCGCACGTAGGAGCAGATTATACAGAATCTATTAATGACACCTACGCTCCTCCCCGTAGCCCTGCGGGGCTCTTTAGATTTTAATTTCGAGGGGCGTAGGAGCCGGGATCTTTAAATATGTAGCACTGCGTGCCGCACGTAGGAGCAGATTATATAGAATCTATTAATGACACCTACGCCCCCCTCCCGTAGCCCTGCGGGGCTCTTTAGATTTTAATTTCGGGGGGCGTAGGAGCCGGGATCTTCAAACATGTCGCACTGCATGCTGCACGTAGGAGCGGATTATATATAATCTATTAATGACACCTACGCTCCTCCCCGTAGCCCTGCGGGGCTCTTTAGATTTTAATTTCGGGGGCGTAGGAGCCGGGATCTTTAATCGGTTAAGAAACTACCGAGTCCCGTCCCACATGGCCATATTCCAGAACTTCTTCCAAAAATCTTTCAATAATCCCATTTCCATCTAACATACCCAATCCCATCATAATCGGTTAAGAAACTACCGAGTTCTGTCCCACATGGCCATATTCCAGAACTTCCTCCAAAAATCATTCAATAATCCTATTTCCATCCAACATACTCAATCCCATCATAATCGGTTAAGAAACTACCGAGTTCCGTCCAACATAGCCATATTCCAGAACTTCTTCAAAAAATCATCCAATAATCCTATTTCCATCTAACATACCCAATCCCATCATAATCGGTTAAGAAACTACCGAGTTCCGTTCCACATGGCCATATTCCAGATTTTTTTCCAAAAATCATTTAATAATCTCATTTCCATCCAACATACCCAATCCCATCATAATCGGTTAAGAAACTACCGAGTTCCGTCCCACTAGGCCATATTCCAGAACTTCTTCCAAAAATCATTAAGGAATCCCACTGATTTTTTGATACCACGCATAAAACCTTTCTACGATAAATTGTCCACGAAAAGCTGTTCTACGATAAATTTTCCGACGATAAACTGTGTCCACGGTAAATTGTGTCCACGATAATCTGTTCTACGATTAAATGTTCACGTTAAATTGAAACACGATAAATTGTTTACGATAAAGAGACCGTCACCCATATTTGCCAAAACATATTGATTTGATAATTTCTGTGTTTAGAGTGTTCGGAGATATGTAGGGTTTTGATAATCACCTCCTTAAAATTGATGAATATTTTTTTATTTTCTATTCTATTTTGGTTTCATAGAGCATAGCATGCGGATGTAAATAAAAATATGTCTCGTGTAGATGTAGATTTGTGTGGGCGGTGTGGTTATGGATGTGGTAGGAGTGGTGGTATGGGAGGTGGAGGTGGTGGGATGAGGTGTTTTGGGTTTGGTGTTGGAATTTGGGATTTTGTGGATGAGAGTTTGTGATAATATTATTTCTCTTAATACTATATCAACTTAGTTCTTTAGAGGAAACAAAAACGCTTATAGAGTTCGGCTCCGAACCTTTCTCGTCTTTGATACTATACATACACTTCCTTATTTTTTGTTTATATTGCAATGAAATTTAACTAGTTAATCAATTGACATTCCACATCTGTTCAGGGAAAGTGTATTTGTAAATAGATATTTAAATGTCAATTTAAGTTCAGTGTTATACTGGACTTAAATTCTACACACTTAAAATTTTTGCAGCGTTTTACGAAGTAAAGGCATTTTACGAAGATCGAGGCTTATACGAAGTAATCGTGTAACTCAATTTGACGCAAAGCATTATTGCAAAGCAAGGAAATATTTACGATGTAGTTGCGTCTAAAACTAATGTAATACTTGTATTGGAAGGAAATTTCTATATAACCTGGGGTTAACAATAGTTTAGCGAATTTACAAAAATTCGCTAAGGCATTGAGTATTTTCTTTCAATATAAGCTTAATTTTTTTTTCACATGTTTGTAGTTTTGTGAGTGCAGTCTGCTGACTTTGACTTGACACCTGAATTTTTGATAGAGATTTTAAAATCTCATGAAGCATAAAATATAATTCAACGGGTTATATTTATAACAAAATTCGTATATTTCTTTTAGTAAATTTCTGTAAACTCTTTTTTACAGTAGAAGCAGGCAAAATCTAATCCAAAAAACATTTGCTTCACATTTCTCTTTTCTATGTAACTAGTATCAAAATAATTTACCACACATTTTGCCTGAATTGAATTCTACCCACATTACGATGAAACTGTATCGATAGTTTTAATGTACACCCAGCTTCACAATTATAGTCATAAGTTGCATCAATTCGTTTTAAATGTAAATCATTACATATTTTAATGCAAACTATAACGCTTGTTACGATGCAAAGTTTACTTCTAAAAACGATATACTTTAGCGCTGGATTCATATACGTAATTATTTGCATCGCATATCACACTTTTTTTCGAGTGTGTATGTAATACGTCATTTTAATAAAATTTTCTTCCGGTCTCGCTTATTGTACAAAACAGACGTGCTCTATTTTTACGTGTTTCTAAGATTTTTTTTTTTCAAACCCTTTACGTTTTGTAGATGCATTAAAATCAATTCCATTTTCTATACTACTTCAGCTTTAAAGCTATCTTCCCTTTAATAAAATCAATAAAATAGCACCCGTCCTTATCTATCGAACTTTAAATAAGAAGCCAATGAAATTAAAAGTGTATGCACGAGCCGTTCGCATTTAAATACGAAAACATTTTCCCGTGTTGACTGTAATCCAAGAGGTGTTTACATTTTAATATGCTGCCATCTTTCGTTTGCGCCTCACTCATTTATGTGTAATACAAACAAAAAACATTATTTTTTTTTTATTTAAAGTACCATCTTCCACCATATAGTTAAATACGACAAAAAATATAAATCCGTTTAACCTAAATAATTCCGATCTCTGTGAAATGGCTGACAACAAAAACACAAAATATAGAAATAAATTTTTATTTCGTGAATATATCTGTTTGTGTATAGCCGTATTACACGTATTGAAAAGTAGGAGACCCATTAAAACAGAATTATGTTTTATTTATTTATATATTTTCATTTCCTTAGGACTCGATTTATTTATACGTAAAATAAATAATTATTTCTCTGTGCTTTGTTCTATTGTGTACTCGATTCTTTCACCATCATGCCCGGCATTCACCTTGCGCACCCCTTAATTCTCTTCAAATATTTTTCAACCTACACGAACCAAAAATGTATTGTACATCGAATATTCGATGAGCGGAACGTCATCATTGCCAATGTTATTAGGAAAATTTGTTTTTCCACATTTTCCGATAAGCGTACACAACTAAAAACAACCCAAAAATAGACAACAAGGCAACACACAATAGATATAGAATACAACAATGGTATAATAACGACGAAAATCCAAAATGTATACAGCGATGCTGAGTGAAAATGAGAATGGAAATCAAAATGCTTTTGCGTTATCAAAATGTTGTTTATACAAAGTTTTCTATGAAAATCAATAAATCAAATAGAAACGGCATTAATTCAAAATCTTCTAACCTAATTCTGTTTATAAGGTTATTAAAACGTTTTTCTTTTGCAAAATGAACTTATTTGTTATTGTGCCTATTCATATTGTTAGCAACCGGCACAATTGATTTTGAGCCTGTGTCAACGAGAAAAATGATATTTCGCTTTTATGTATAAGTATTTTGTTTGCGTTGAATGTCGACTCATATGCCTCTAAAAATAAACGTAATATTTTTTCTAATTAATTTGCTATATATTATTAATTGGAAAAAGCTCAGTACGGGCACACAAATATCCATTATATTTAGGAGATCAAATAACCTTTAGCAAATCTGTCGCATTCTTGCTATAAAGAAGAAGAAAATATCAAATTAATTATTATATTTTATGTCGATAGATATGTCTTATAAGAAGATGTAATGCTATAAATGGCTGTGTGTTAAGCAACACCCTGTAACATCAACGAAAATCTCGAGCTAATTACATAAAAATTCTGTTTGTGTTACTTATTTAAAATTTCATAAAAATTCTTTTGACTGTGCCTGGTTTATGTTTTGGTGTGCTTTATTCTTGTGTAAGAGTATTTGTGCCTTGTCTTTGTAATCCTATTTTAAGATGAAAAATGAATTAAAAATAATTCAAATTTTTTTAATGGTTCGTAAAATATGCAATTTGTTATAAAAATTATATTTTCTCTTTGTTTAAATTTTTAATTATTTATCATAAAAATGTTATGTACTTTATTCAGAATGATTTAATTGTTAAGCCAGTTACAGTTACATCAATCAGGATTTTTAATAATTTATTTGCTTATAATTGTTTTTTTTTTTGCCACATTGAGAACGTGACCTGGCGTGACAAATAATTTTCTTTGTAATCCTCTATACAGCGCTGCAAAATCGACTTTCACCTGTACTCATACCATTATAGCATATACCATCTGTTCTTTTCGAGCTACATCCTGATCCCAGTATGTAAACTCCGGCTCAGTTGTGTGGGTTGGCTCCGATTACTACCGGACATCTGATCGCATTATCAAAATTTTCAATCAACATTTTGCTCCTGTAAGATAAAATTAGCATCTCCCGGTCAAGTACCGAGGCTTTAACCTCTGTTTATTTGACCTACATTACAAAATGAAACGAAGAGCAAAGTAAGTGAATCTCTTCTTTTCAGACGAAATAGTTCGAGTTGCTCTCTAAATTAACGATATCAAAATTAATTTTGTCTAAAATCTCAAAAATCAAAATGGAACTCAAAGCAGAACTCATATTTAATATTTTATTTCAAAATAAAGATTCTAATTTTTGTGTAAGGCCGGATTGAGATTGTTATATTTGTTTCAGAAGAAGTCCTAAAATATCGCTTATCAGTGATGATTTCGGCTATAGATAATTAAAACAATTTTCGGCATATGAACAAATTTTAAATTTGGTCTTGCGAGGTAAAACTTGTTTGATAGTCGACTAGATAGATTAGTTGAATTCAGACTGAATTTTGGACCATTTTTTGGAAGCCAAACTCAATAATTTATAACCGGCGATCGCCAAATTAGGTGTGCAGACGATGACTTGAACTGTTATATGAAACCATCAACATATGAAACATATGAAAACTTCGACTCTGGCGTATTATGGATCATTACGAATTTCTGAAATTTAGGAATTTTGTATATCCGATATCAGAAATGTCTATACGCTAAATGGGTAGTGGTTTCAGTCATCTAAATTACTAAATCATTAGACAGCAAAATCTTATTACGATATCATGAGGATTACTGGTAGAAATAATTTATTGAACCATTCTATCACTTGCGAATTATGAATATTTAGGAATTTCTGTAATTTTTTAAAAATATGGAAATTTTTGGAAAGCCCTTTTTTAAAATACACTAAAGGGGTGCCGAAATTTGAGTACTCATTTCTTCCAAAAATTTTCGTGATACTCTAATGGAAGTTTGATGATTCTTTGGGCTAAGTTTGGTGATCTAAAACCGCAACCCATATTTTTTAATATTTCTGAGGTCGGTGCTAGAACTTGGTCGGTGTTACTAAACTTTGTTAAATAATAAGTTAATAAATCTAAAAGCATAGCCATGTCTGAGAACTGCATTTTGTTACAAATGCAATTGGAAGAATAATTCAATTAATTATTTCTACCAAGAATCATCGTGATATTCAAATATGAGCGTTGTTTGATAGTTGATAGTTATTTCAATAGTGATGCAGTGGTCGTCATTTAGTGTCTTCACCTGACTCATTTCGCAGATGGTGATATCTCGGAAACAGTTACATTGTTGCGTGATTCCAAATATTTCCTAATGGTTTAGCAAAAGAATTCAAGATAAATTTGTTAATTCTGACTAATTGTTAATTTTACGATGACGTGTTGTAGTTTGGTTTGCTTGCCTTAGGGATAGCTACATAGATAAGACATAGGATTGTAGATTTTTTGGCCATCATCATGATGGGTTCCGCAAATTCAGTTGTTTCTATTTCATTGGAATATGGCAAGATTTCCACTTCTAGGTGGCTCTTTATCTTCATTTAACATTCGACAAATTTGTTGAAGTCAGTAAGCACTTAGTGGGTTGAGCACTTTAAGGTTTTGCTGATATTGTACTGCTGGTTGTTAATGTTGATTATTTGATTCTGGCCATTCCCCGCCTGAACTTAGTCTGTAGCGTCCAGTGAGCCTGTGATCCACGCGCTTCCAATCTAATTGATTGCTCTTCTGGATCTTAATTGTTGGTCTTTAAGTTCTTATATCAATTTTGAGATTTGTTAATCTTGGTGAATCAGTTGTGTTCGAATTTTGTTGGTTTTACTGCCACTGATTACTCGCCCATTTCTATGTTTTACAAGATTGTTCCGCCCGTCCCAAACGTTTTGACTTTTCACAATTCGCGTTTTCACTTGCGATTTTGGCTCTCTGGCTTTTCCGAATTCTTTCGAATATACTTTTTTTATTTTTTATTTAAAATCGACTAGGTTTTGGTGGTTTATTCTTTGTATTCTCCCAAAAAAGATGTCGCATGGGTTTCTGTTGCGTGAAGGTGGATTCGGTGTTGAGTTCTTTCGTTCCTTTCTAGTTCCGTCCTTCTAAAATTTTATAAAATCAACCTAAGTTTCTAAAAAAAATTCACAAGAAAAAAAACGTCATTTGTAACCAATGAAATTGGAATAATAATATTTCAGAAGTAAAGAAGGAACGAAAGAACACAACACTAAATCCGCCTTGAGTGATTGAATAGAATTGTTGTAGTGATCTGCGGCTACATTGATTAGTTCTTTCACTGTTAATTCTGTATATTCACCTTGCAGACACTGCACGGTTCCATTTGTCTCAGTTCTTTCTGATGGTGTCAAGTAAATTGGAGCTCTCAGTGATTTTAGATAATCCGTTATTATTGGGTTTATGAAGCTTCTTTCGTTGTCCCTCACAAGTACTTTAGGCACCGTAAAAAAGTGTAGTGCTTTAATTGGTTTACCTCTGTGGAATAGCCTTTGTTTTGATGCGAAATAATTTTACGAGCTTCCTGAACTTGTCTTCACATGCGATGAATATTACATGCTTAATTTCCACTATGTCGGTATGAAGTATTTCCGTCGGATACGTTGGATTGCTATCGTATTGTGTATGCCTCTCTATGAGGCAAATAGAATTTTTCCTAGATTTTTGCTTTATTTTCTAAGTGTTTTCGATCTGCTCGTTTGTGTTCATCCCGTATAATAGCAAATTGCAGATGATCCTCTTCCTTGCATATATCCGTAACCGCTCTTAGTGTTACTCGTATCTTGTAATATCAAAAGTGTTTTTAACGATTTCCTGAAGGATATGAATATAGACTTCAATCATTTTAATGCCATTCATTGACTGTATGCGGGTTTAGCTTATCTTTTAGGATTTCTTTCAAGTTTTCCTTGTGTTTTGCAGCAGACTAATAGGACGTCTATGGTACGATGAGTGTGGTTCTCCATAAGCATAAAATGTTTGCCTTTTTCAAATATATGTTGGTTCCCGAACGTGTTGATTGTTGCTACACAGCACCGTATTAAACCCGTTGAATCCTCATCAGTACTATGTGTATGGATCCGTCTGTAGGCAAAGTGTTTGGCTGGCTACTAGATAATTTTATAGTTACATACTTCTAGACGGGCCTTCCACCTTTCTAATTTATCCTGATTAAGTCCCAGTTTGGCTTTTCATTTTTTTTGAGACGTCTTCTGCGGTGGGTGTAACAGGCATGTGGTTAAATACTAATCAGCGGGAGCATCGAAAGTAATCCTGTCCATAGCTAAACACTCTATCTCTGCCAAGGACCTCATCCGGCTGATTTGATACGCGGGGCCGAAAATTTGTATTTTATTTGTTATGATGTGTTTTTACGGTAATTATGATACCCTAAAATTTTCAAATTAAACAACCACGGGTGTAAAGCCCGTTTCTCATGATGGTTTGAGACCATCAATTTTTGGTCCGCTTACCCATTTTACGTAATCCCTTCCATCCATTTAGTTGATAAAATCCCATGCCACTTATACTCTTGTTCTCTATATTTATGTGCGGTAAACTAGGTCTCCTACACATCTCACCGTCTTCCGTGTTATCGTTGTCTAGTTGGTTGTAGTATTCTTCTTCGGGTTATGTTTCGATTTGTGTTTCGATCTGGCTGACCTTTTGTTGTTTGTCCGGTTCGTTATAATGTGAATGTTGCCGTTTTCCACTTAGGTGCTTCTGATTGGTTGACCGGTTTAAGTAATTTACTTGATTTGGCTGCTCCTCCGGATAATTTTATCGTTGTGTTGGCAAGTTGTTTTGATTTTGAATACCATTTGAATACCATATGGTTGATGATGTGAGTAATATTTCTCCTTTGTACTGGTATTGTACTACTTTTTGTTCGCAAGTTTGGTGTCGGTGTTATAAATTTGGTTGATTGGAGCTATCACTACATTGCTGATGTTTCTTTTGTTTATTGCAAGGTTTCTGAAATTCTGGTTGTGTATTTTTAAATAGGATGCATATGGTTCCTGTGAATTGCATTTTTGAAGAACATTTTTGATAAGAGCCCTATTTCGGTATGTTTCGACCAAGATTTTTATTATTTCGACTGAATAGTCCATTTTGATTTTATTTACTATCAGGGAGAAATGGTGGTTGATTGTTGATTAAAATTCATCCACTTCATTCATTCGTCATAAAAAAAAATTTAAGATATTAATGCGGAATCGGTGCTGCGTCTGACATATTACCTAATATGTTGAAGGGGTGATGCTGGATAGATTGTTTTATTTCGCATGATCTTCTAATCTTGTAAAATATTTTTAACGTTGTATGTCGCGAAATGTAGTGGGTTGAGTCAAATCAAATATTTGTAGTTCCTTTACACAGTCGGGCAGCGTGCTCACAATTTTTACCTCCTGTTCGTCTTTTTGTCTGACTAATGTTTTTGCTATTGTCGTTGGAAGCACAGGGTTTTCTAGTTTGTCCAGTCTTCACTATATTTTTTTTACTAGTTCAAAATGAGCATTAAGGGCTCCGCTTAATTGTGTTAAGAAGTTTTGGATGGCGACTAATTGATCAGTCATTTTTTATTATTCTCTTAATGTGTATTTTATTAAAATGATTCGTACGGGTCAGACTATAGTACTAATGCTTCGAGATGGCCTTTTCAATAAGCATTTGTCGGACATGAATTTGAATTTATTTTTTTTTGTAGTTGAATCCTCAATAAACGAACGATAATACAAATAGCTCGAGCTGGGCTGTTCCAAACATTGTTCTAAGAAGCTCATTAAGGACTTTTTTCAATAAGAAATTAAGTTCATGTTCGTCACATGCTTAGAAGAGGCCAGCTCAAACCATTAGTATTTCAGTCTGACCCATTCGATTGTTTTGAATTTTACCTACGAAGTTCATAAAAGGTTCAATAAAAACTTAAATTCATATCTGACAAATGTTTGAAAGACGTCACTTCAAAACTGTATACTACTGTCTGACCAATACGATTTAGTCCAAATTTGCCTAAGAAATCAAATTAAAAATAATTTCATAATCCCATATGATTTTCTCCAAAACGCAACAAATAACCACCCCGTTGCGAATTGATATTTTAAATCAAGCCACTCTGTATTTAATGTACACCAACAAAAAATTTGGCATACACACAAAAACCACTTTTAACCCCGCATATGTCCAGTTCAATTGATGTCCTTAAAAAAGTAATATAATGATAGAGCTTTTGTAAGAATATAGAATTCCGTAGAATTGTAATTTAATTTTCATTTTACAAAACTTTTAGATGCAGTGAAACGAGATAACCAACAATATCTGGGAAAGGGTATTTTGTGATTAAATTAACAAATCAGTAAAAGTTCTCGTGGCAACTTGTTGTAAATTAAATAAATTACCTCGCATTAACTACAGTTTCTCGGCACACCGGAGACAAATGTAATAATTTCACTGCGGGTAACGAGATACTTACTCACAATTATGCGTGCAAATGTATAAGATACAATTTTGTGAAAGTATAATCTCATTATTAAATTAGCTTTAATTGAATTTAGCATAAAAAGGATATAAGAAAAACACTCTCTATTTACATGTACGCGAGTGTACGAATATTATAGTTAGACAAAACCCAGCAGGACGTTTAGACGAATACATATAAACCGGTCTGCCATCTCATAAATATATATGGCCTCATATAACGAGAATTGTATATCGTTAATGGCAGCCGTTATTATGGTCATTATTTTGTGACTCAGTCATAGCATTAAAAATAAATGTATTCGTCAATTTACCATAAAATAACCATAATTATTATTCTGCTATAATATAAATATAAATTTATTTACGACTTTTCTTTTTAATGCTTGGATATTTTCAGTTCCACCAGAAGAGCTACGTATATTGGATGAAAAAGGAACGTATATACCTCATTATATATTAGGACCATATAATGAAGGATCATCAATTAATGTGACATGTGTATCGCTTGGTGGTAAGTAACATTAAAAATATATCTTTTTGTAAATCATGTTATGCCAACCCTTTTTATGTGCTTGGATTTTGTTGTTGTTGTTGTTGGCACCCTTATTTCATCTTTTTTATAATATACGTGTTTAGTGTGTGCTTAAATGTGACAATAATAACAATATTTGCTTTATTGAAAAATAAAATAATGAAAATATAGGGAAAACAACAACAACAATAAAATGAAAGCTTTTTATGTTTGTAAAATAAATAAATCCTTAAGCATAAACAATATTTACGTAAATATCAAAATAGTATTATGTACATACATACATATACTTCCTTTTTAAACATGTGTGCACATATATCCATATACGTAAAAAATATTCTTTGGAAATAAAGTGATTGACAATTTTTTATCAAAAGGATAAAAGGCATAATAGACTTATGGTATAGGTACAGGGTGTTGATGCAATATTGCCAGCTTTGATCAATTGTGTTATATACTGAGTGCTATTACGGGGGCATAAAACATAAGCCCTAGTATTACAAAAGAAGTTCTGTATGAAAGTGTAAGCTACTTAAAGTGAATTAATTAAATTACTCACAAAGGATATACGGAATTGTGTAAATTTTATTTCGAAAACAAATTAAATTAAGATTTCTGTTTGTCACATTGATTTGTATAATGTTTCATTGTTCCCAAACTTAATTTAAGATGTTCTCCGAAAAGCGTTTAGTTCAATTTATTATTTCAAATTATAATAAAATATTTTTAGGAAATTTATATTTAGAAAATATATTTTTAAAACTGTTTTTTTTATTTGGGATTTCAGGAATTTAGCTTTTATGTTATGACGATCTGATGACGCAAGTATTTCGATTATAATTATTTCAATTTATTTAAAAGGTATTTCTACGATTTATATGGGTGTTAAATTTAGGTTATCCTCTCGAACTCAATAAAATTGTGTTGAATTTCGGGCCTGCGATTTCTGGCAAATTTAATTATGATAATATAAAAACGTTTAATCGTCTTGGTATAGTGATAAAGAAATACCTCCTTTAACATTTAAACTTTATGCTTTGCTGGCGAACAGAATTAGGAGTAGAATAAATTATCGCCTGCAATATCAAAATCGATTAAAACCAATTATGTGTGACTGTTAAAATCTCTTGTAATTAGTTTGGATTGAAAGGTTAGATAGTCGCGGCTGTTTCCATAAGTATTTGCTCTTCCGTGTGCTAACGCAAAATAAAAAAGGTTAAATTGAACTAATTTTTTTCCTTTTCCTTGTTCTTTAAATTTCTGCAGAATTCGGCGTACATGAAGTTATCACACGATTCTATCCCAGAAAAGAAAAAAAAAATCAATAGGCAACAATAATCAACAAAACACCAACTTGCTCTTATGCGAAGTTAGCCCAGTCCCGTATTTGTTTAAATTGATTCGAAAAGAATTGTCATTTTTTGTAAAGTAAACCCGTTTATTGATCGAAACACCTCACACTTAAACTAAAATTTCATTTAAATTTGAGACGTAAAATGTATAAGTTAGTCGGATTAAGGCTATTTGGGTTTGAGATGTTCACACTCACATGGACCAGGGCCTAATTTTGAAAACATGCCACGGAACAATTTTTTCTAATTTCAATTTCCCTAAAAGTAAGGCGAAAATGTGACGTTTTCAAAACAATATAGACCTTAATCCGAAAAATTTATGCTTTTAAATTGATAAATTTAAATGTAATTTTAGTTCAAATATTCGTTGTTTGGATTTATCTGGCCATGACTGTTGATAGTTTAAGGCCAAATAACCTTAACCCGAAAAATGCAAACTTTAAACGTGCGAAATTTGAATGTAATTTTAGTACAAGTACGTGCTGTATGGAAATATCGGGCCCAGGGGGCAATTTCGCAAAGTTGGATGGCATTAACCTATTTTTACCTTATTTTTCCAAAAGAAAGGCAATAGTGTGACAATCTCAAAATCACATAATTTTAATTCCACAAATATATATTTTTGATGTGCCAAATTTAAATATAATTTTAGTTGGAATAACGGTTGCACGGCTATAGAATTCGCTTAACTTAAAAGGAACGATTTTTATTTTTGTATTTTTAATAAATTTCGGGCTGGAAAAACATAAGAGTAAGCAGGTTTTTTTTTATGGATTAGAGTTGTTATTGAAGTATCGGAGCGCCAATAATAATATTTCAAAGTCTACCGCTGTTCCAAGAGCATGTTTGCTCTGCGGTTCCCCATTATGTTTGAGTAGCCAAAAACTATTTCACTTTTTAATCTCTGACAACTAAAAGCTACACTTAATATTGACTAAAGTACAGAACACCTCCCTCGATTTAACGGACTATTCGAGGATTCCGTGAAATCCGATTGTCCGTTTAATCCGAATGTTTTTAAATTTAATCGATTCGATCGAATTTAATCTGGGACGGAACTCATGCATTTCTTAGCCGATTACGGTGAGATTGCGGGTATGTTGAATAGGAATGAAATTCTTAAATAATGGAAGAAGTTCTGGAATATGGCTACCTGGGACGGAACTCGAGCAATTATTATCCGATTATGATGGGATTGGGTATGCTGGATAGAAGGGACACTCTTAAATGATTTTTGGAAGAAGTTCTGGAATAAGACCACTTGGGATGAACCTCGATCACTTCTTAACAGATTGTGATGGGGTTGGGTATGTTGGATGGAAATTCTGGAATATGGCTTTCTAGGATGAATATACTCCATGAATTCTTACCCGATAATCACATCATAATCGGTTAAGAATTAATAGAGTTCCGTCCTAGGTGGCCATATTCCAGTTTTTCTCCAAGATCATTTAAGATTCCTCGAATCCATCCATCATAGTCGGTAACCGAAAAATAAGAAATATAAAATTGTCCGTTAAATCGGGCGTCCTCTTAATCGAGCGTCTGTTAAATCTGGGTGCGATAAAATATTAAGGACAAAGCCGTAACTACTATGGCTGTAAATCTGAAAATTTGAAAGTGGACGAACATATATAAATAACATATGACACGTTAAAAACACCCAGTCACAACTTTTTTACTGGTCACCACCAGGAATCAAACCCGGGACCCCCGAATAACAGAGCAAGGACTCTACTTACTAAGCTAACGAGAGCGACATCAATGAAGGGTTTACATGTATTTCCTGTAACTTAATGTCAGTTTGGTTTACATTCGGTTATATTTTAAAACTGTGTAATTCATTAACTAGATCAGAAGCAGATCCTTTTTAATCGCTGATTCTAAAAATAATTTGCTATGAAATTGGTTCAAAATTTAAGCGAAAAGGTGTTTCAGAGAAATTGATTGATCGGTATTAAACTTTTTACGCCAGTTTTTTCTATAATATGGCGATAATCAACGCTCTCAGATACGACAACTCTTGGCAACCTATTACGTAAAATTCTAGTTTTAAGGGTCTGGTCGTATTTGACACTTCATAAAATTATGGAAACAGTGATATCATTTTATCATGTTAAATACCATCAGGCATCTTAAAATATCTAGATTTTCCAGTCAGTATTTTATCCCTAAATTAGATTTTTGAATATTTTAATTAAAAATTTTGTTCAAAATGTTTAAAAAATTATTCGATCGATTTCGACTTGTTAGGTCATCATCAGGAGTATCTCTGAATTGAAAATATAATTCGCCATATATAGAGATATCCACCATTATTATATCTATGTTATTTTGCAATTTACCAGGTAGGTGCATGCCGTTGCGATAGACGCTTGGTGGTCTCGAAGCAAAATAGTCATCGAGCCATTTTTGCACATCTTCTTTCAAATATCATGGCATCGATTTGAATAAGTGGTAATCAGAAGGAGCCAGGGCTGGAGAATATGCCGCATACTGTAAAACATACAAGCCCAACTTCCCTGGTCTTCTGTATTTTGCCCAATGCATGCAATCGACTTGAAATTTGGTGAGTAACTCCTAACTGTTAGTTCTGACAGATATGTCAGCTCTTTTTGAGTTTGTCACGAATTTGCATGCAGTAAAACTTTAATTTCTTCGTCTTTAATTTTTTTTACTGTTACTGGACGTGGATCGTCCTCAATACTAAAATTGCCATCACGAAATATTTCAAACCACGTTTACTGTTCAATGACTCACAGAATGTTCACTCAAAGTCGAATTAAACAATTTCATAGCTTGTGACAACAGCTTTTCAATGACTGAAACTTGTGTCATAAAAATAGCAATGACTATACTTATATCCAAAATGGCGTTCGATTTGGATGCGTTCGACTATATTTTAATACAATCAATTTCATAGCCGAGTTTCTACTTGCACTTCTTATATATTTTCTATCGATATTCTTTTTTATTAGGCACGGATTGAACCAGGTTAGAATTCCCGATAGAAAGAGGTGTTACATGGGGTTTTCATCGTTTGATTACGACCGGTGATGTAAGAAAAATGAAAAAATGCATTTTGCTTTCGATTTTTAAAGTACTGAGGCTGTTTTTCATCGAAATGTATGGAAAAAATATATTTTTGCTTAATAGAACGGAGTTTTTTTGTCAAGGACAACAATTTCATTTTTGTTTTTTATCTTTTCTGAATGGAAGTGAAATAATGTCCAAATAGACAAAATAGACAAGTACATTTTTAAAAAAATTATTATTAGAATTTTGAGTGAAAACTATAGGAAAAAATTAAAAAAAAATCGCTTATAATTCAAATCATAATATTTCCTTTTAACGTCATCGAATTTTCTTTACACTGATACAAGTGATAGGAACCTTTGTGAAAATAACCCAAATTTTTACAGCACAATTACAGCAATAAATTTAAATTATAGTATTTCCATATAAAAGCTAATAAATAAAAATATCATAAGTTTAATAAAAATTAAAAAGGTTGTCATAAAACTATGCATGTCGTGTAAATACACAAAAAATATAAAATTGCACTCTCCAAAAAATATACTGGCAACGAAACTCATTAAATCAAGATTAATATTTTACGAGAATCTATATACAGTATACAATGACAGCCCCAAAAATACCATGTCGCTCAAAAAAAAAATATTACAAGGAGTTAAGATATAGTTCCTCTAACTTATATCTGGTGGTAGACGAACATTTAAAGTAATTTATGTGATTCAGAATTTATATAAGGGGTGAAGTTGGGGAGTAAGGAGATGTAGTCCCTCAAACACAGCAACTAATGGTTGGGAAGACTATCAGCTTATGGTGTTGGAGGAAGATCTAAAATAATTTCTGTGATTTTTCAGAACTTTTCAAGGGAGAGCTGAGTTGAGATATAGTTCATCAAACTCAGTAACAATTCATGGGCCGGACTATCAGCTAATGTCTTTTGAATATTTGTTGAGTTTTAAGAACCATTTTTTAGCTACACTCTATAGAAAATTTTTAAAATAATCACAAAAATTACATAAAAACTTCCTCCGTTACTAGAAAAAGGGTAATCAGGCCAATGAATTCCACCACGGCCAATTCTACCACATAGATAAACGAAAAAAAACAATCACAAAAATTACTTTAAATCTTCGTTAATCATTAGACGCATAAGCCATCGAAAAATTGAAATAATCAAAAAAACTACTTTAAATCTTCCTACATCACAAGATATAAGCTGAAACTCCGGCCTAGGAAAAGCTCTTAAGTTCGACAGACTATCTTAACTACACATTATAGAAAAATTATGAAAAACCACAAAAATACTTTAAATCTTCTTCCATCTAGTTTCTGAGTTTGAGAGACTATATCTCAACTCCACTTTATAGAAAAATTTTAAAGAAACTAGAAAAATTACTTTTGTTCTTACTCTCTGACTAAACATAAGGAAATCCAGTCGTTGAAGAGTTAGTGAGCGTTTGGAACAACATCTCAACTCAACCACATAGAAAAATTCCAAAATATTCAAAAAAGTTACTTTAAATATTTCCCCAAAAATGTTTTGCTGAGGTTGGGCGACAATTTCATAACTCCATCCCATAGAAATTTTATACAAAAATCATAGAATTTGATGAGACCTCTTTTACTAGACATAATCAGATAGTTTGAAAATAAAATACATATATCACATAAAATTTCTAAGAAAACGATCAAAAAAAAAATATTTCCGCGGCTGAGAGTTAAAATGTGGCATTTTTCAGTGCTGATAAAAATGCCATGAAAATAATTTTTGATGTTGCCACCTCATTTTTTGGCGATAAAAGTTAGAACATGTGATGATATATGATAGAAGATAATTCAACGAACACAACCATATATGACAAGTTCTCGGTAATTGTCTTTACCATTGTAATTTTGAATTAATTCTTAATTTGACGATACACTCGTGAAACACTCGTGTTCCTGTACTTTCTAAACTTTTTACATTATAACAAGACTCGTTTAAACAATGCATACTCACTACGACAAGTTGGAACAAGCTTGGGACTAATTTCATAACAGTTAATATTTAACCGTTTTAACTATCACATCAACCAACACATCACATCAACCAACCAGATAAATTTTCCATGAAAACTTTGTTTGGCAAGTTTCGTAAAATTTTAACGCAGCTCGCACTAAAATAAACTTTACACACAAATTTGACGTAAAATTTAGCTAGCGAAATAACAAAAAAAAATATTTAGCTCACGATTTTGCAGATGCGGTACGCAGGCAACGTGAAAAAATTGTAGTTGTCTCATAACATTTTGAAAAATTTTGACAGCAAAACGTGATTTTTTTTTATTGGATGAACAAAATAATTTTCTAGACTACGAAAATATTTTCGACCAATATTTTTGTTTGTTGTAGGACAAATAAAACAAACGTTAAAATTTATCTTTATGCAATATAAACTTTTTAGCTTAAGCTAACTATCAAGCTCGCACTAAGATTTTTAACGAGGTCTCCGCAAGCCTCCACTAAATTAAAGAAAAATTAGTAAGCTAAGTTTATGTAGAGATAAATTTTGATGAAATGTCAAAAATTTAGCTTACTTTTATTGTACCTGCAGATTAAAACGCTGAAAAAATGTGTAGAGTTAAACAGAGGCATCTATATTCTAATACGAAAAATACCAATTTCACTGCTAAATTACACACTGCAAAGTAAAATTCAGCAGTGAAATATTGATTTTCGTTTTCGCTTTTGCGATTTTTATTAGGCAATAACATTGACATTAATTTACGTAAAACTAATAAAAAGTTCTCCTTAAAATATACCAAACTACTTCACCACGTACAGAATATACATATACCTTCATCATGCGAGGGAATAAATGCTCAGCAATTGATTTAATTAAGGCAATTAAAATTGTATTCATAATTTTGATTTTCAGTCATGATAATACACCAATTATATACATATACATTAACATAATGTTTATGTATAATGTCGAGGTAATAATTAATTAAATATGTACCGCAGCGTACCTTGAATCTGAATTAATTAAAAACAAAAATCATAAATCCGTATACCCACCCGTACAATTCTATAAACTCTTGATGTATGTATAAACCCACATATTCATTATGTGTATACATATAAAATAGACAGTTTACGAACATACACATGGTACATTACATAGTATATACATACATTATATACGTATGTACATAATGTACAATCCATTTTTATTTTTTTATTTTGATTTTCTCGAATACATAAATAAATATTTTTTTTTAAATTTAAATATAGGGAATTGACTATGATAGTCATCATCATTATCATTCCCATAGTAACACAATGTCGATAACGATAATAATGATAATAGTGATGATGGAAATTTTTATTTATTTTATATTTTACAAAAATCATCACTCAATTGTAAAATTTTTCATTTTGATTTTCACTCCATCGTATATACCCATCGATATATAGTATTCATTCTACAAGAAAATAAAATTAATGTGTAGCATGCTTAAACAGGCGTGTGCAAGCAACATTCCGCGGACTGTCGTTATAGTAATAAAATGCAAAATATTTTCAAAATAATTATTTTTAATTACGAACCATTCAAAAATCTGCCAGAACCATATTTCGTTTAGCGGTCCGTTACTCCGTAAACGTTATGACACCGTGCAGAAAAAATAAAAAAATTAAATTAAAAAATTAGATTTTTTATTCCATTTTTATTTATTTTTTTTACTCAATTTGGCGTAATTCGATTTTATAAAAATATTTTATATTTCCGCTTGATTTAGTAAATAATGGGAAAATTAAATTATTGTGTTATGCGTTGTATTCTCGTGAAATATTATAGTAATTGAAAATGTTTAAAATTTAACACATCACAATACTGATACAACTAACAAAAAGTTAATTACATACTTGATTTAATATATAACGCGCGTAATTTAAAAAAATCAATTCGTTAAATTAAATTAATAACATATTGGTATTATAATAAATCGTATCATGGAATACATCGAGCGGTCAAAAATCACATTGCTACCAATCCGGTAGAGAATTATAAAATACTATATTGGTAGGTATTTGGCAAATAGTCTATTAAAAAATTTTGAGTACCATCCCTTTAGTAGAAACCATGGGTTCTGCTAGCTTCAGAAAAAGTTAGGCGAGTTAATAAAAAAAAAAAATATTTACAACAATTGTAAAATTAAAGGCTAACTTAAAGCTAGTCTTTAGGCCGTCAGCTTTTTTAAAACCATTAGGCTTTTTTACTTTAAAGCTAGCAGAGCCCAAATTGATACAAAAACAGAATTTAGAACTAAAAACAATATCTATTAACATACAAACAATATTTGGTTTATTATAGCCTAATCAAGTGCCCTTTTAATAAATTGTAGGCTCAACTAGTTTTTGGCCAAGCTATGCATCGATCATTTAATTTAAAGCTAGCAGAACCCACATCCAACACTGGCTCATAATAGCCCAATCAAATACCCCATTAAAATTTTTGGACTCTACATGATCTTTACCAAGCCTGAGGTCTTTTAATTTAGTAAGTTTAAGGAGCTTAGAATTGTTTTAATGTCATAGATCTTATTTTGCGTTTTAATTTCAATTTTGGTTCTGCAGGCTTTAAATTTAATGATCTTAAACTTGGTCAAGAACGAGTAGAGACCAAAATGGTCTAATGAGATATTTCATTCAGCCATAATGAGCCTAAAATTATTTATATGTAAATTGACCTTGTATTGTTTCTAGTTTCAATTTTCGATTTGGGTTCTGCTAGCTTAAAACTAAATGACCTAAAGCTTGGTTAATAACTAGTGGAGCCCAAAAAAATATTTTAAAATTTTTTATTTTTGTTTTATTTATTTATATTTTATTTGTTCTGGGGCCTAGGCACTCCCAGCTCTTTCACGGTTCGCTTTTCCCGTCCTACATAGCTCCATGCGAGCCCATATTGTACTGGCGTGGAAGATGGGTCGGTCCATGAGTTCTGCACTACGACAGGTTTGTCATAGTTGTGTTCATTTTCATCACCAAACGTAATCTGACAATAAAAAAATCCCTCTTGCATCCTGCGTTCGTATTTCGTTTTTGGATCGATTTTCGATTCGGGTTCTGCAGGCGTTAAATTAAATGACCTAAAGCTTGGTGAAGATCGAGTAGAGCCTAAAATTATTTATATCATCTAAAAAAAGAGTGAGTCCATTATTACTCTAAAGGAGATGTGTAAACATGGCATATGTATAGTGCGTGTGTATGGTTTACTTTGAAGGAAGAAGAAATGAAATTTTACTAACCAGATTTTTTCATTCGGTTATTACCATCAAATTGGTCTATTACTCTTTCGGTATAACCAACGCAATTGGCCTATGGTAGCTGCAAGCATCAAAGACGTGGTCCCATATCTCCTAGTACATATATCTTATATTTCTCACATATCTCGTAGAAGATATATTTCGATCTGAGTTCTTGTGGAAATCGAATTCGTATCGCAGGAAGTTTATAAGTCGCTGATTCATCACTAATCTTAGGGAGCAGCAAAATGAAATCCCTGCTCATAATCATCGGCAAAAGATGTTAGTATCCTTGAAGAATTTTTGAAATTTCAGAATATGGAGCAAAGACGAAATGTATGTACTTGATTATGTCTTCGACAGCTTTATTCGGCAAGGTGTATACATAACTACCAAAAGCATCTTATATCGCCAATGGGTTGTGTTGTTACGCTCATACCAGTTGTTTGTCCCACAATGATTTCCTTATGCGAGGTGACTGTATGAGTTGTACTTGAATTTTTATATACTGCTACTCCAACCGCCCGCTGACTATTCCTCTTGAACTGAACGCAGCATTGAAAATTAGGAAAATTGAACATGCAGGTCATTCTAAGAGAAGTAAAAGAATTGAGCATCCCTGCGTGACTGTATCAGTTAGGTCGAGGTGAAGCGACCTGAGATTGTGGCAGTTCAGTGTTAAAAACCAGACGTCATTATTATCTCGTACAAAATTCGCCATTACATCCTGAACTATACCTACTTAGCAGTTTTGTGGTGAGGCTCGTTAACTCAGTTTGAAGAGGACCAATTGAGGTTGCATTTTTACGTTCATGGTAGAAGACATAATCATTGTTAGCCGACGTGATGAACTGTCTACGAGATCGTGATAAAGCCACATACACAAGTTGTTGACTGTGTATTTATCGTAAGAGTATACTATCTCGTTATCGGTACCACTCTCTATAGTGCATAAATTGTGGTGGCACAGGCTATTTTAAATTTTTTTATTGTTTCTGTTCGCTGAAAATGTCGATTCGTCGATTCGTCGTTTCTATTTAATTTTATAAATGTTTCTTTGTTTTCTTTCCATACTATTTATATATACATATACACTCAGACTATGTGTATAGTACAAAATTTATATATGTATTTTGTTGTTTTTGTTCTTTTTTTATTATTTTATATTTTGTTTCTTTTTTTCAATGAAGATATTTAAACGTAGTACGTCATTTCCGTTCGTTTCATTTGAAAGTTTACTACCATACAAAAATTTTTGGCATTTGCGCGTAAAGATGTTTACACATCAAAAATGTTTTTGTTTTGATCTAGTTTTGCTTTCTAATTTCAATTTTTGAGTTGGGTTCTGCTAGCTCTAAATTAAATGACTTAAAGCTTGGTAACCCCAAAATTTGTTAATGAATGTTTGATTAGACTTTTATGAGCCTAAAATTATTTGTACGTCAATCGATCTTGGCATTCGTTTTAATTTAAGTTTTGGACAAAATTTTTCAAATTGGGTTCTACTAGCTTCAAATAAAATAACCAAAAATGTGATCTAGAACGAATGGAGAATAATATTTTAATAATCATTTGGATTAGGCCATAATGGGCCTTAAGCTTAACGGTGTCTATAATGGAGCTTTTAAAATTTATTTGCATTTGATTTTGAAAATTGGTTTTCATTTATTATTTAATTATGGTTTTAGTTCAATTTTTGATTTGGGATCTGCTGGCTATAAATTAAATAACCTAAAACTTCGTCAAGAACGAGTGGAGCAAAAACTTGTTTAATGAGGTGTTTGTATTCTTCAATAAATCATTTTTTTCAATTTGTTTAAATCTGTTCTGAGGCCAGCTCTTTCGCGGTTCACTTTTCCCGTCCTACACATGGTGCTGTGTGCAATTGGAACGATGGGTCGGCGACATGGAAGATGGGTCGGCGCATGAGTTCTGCACTCCGACATGTGATCATAGTTCTGTTCATTTTCATCACATATCGTAATCTCATAAAAAAATTCTCTTTTGCATCCTGTCGCTATCGGGATTCAAACCCGGTACCTCCCAAACCAAAGCTGTAACCACTGTGCCATTTGGTCGGTTCATTAAATCTTATTTGCATTCTTATTTCGGTTCTGGGCCCATTATCGTTTTTGGTTCTTCCGGTTTTGAAGTGGAAAAGCCTGATATATCTAGGACGAATATGCCAAAAAAAAGTTTAATGCGACCATTAATTAGCCTAAAATTAGCCTTTAATTTTCTATATGTTTTTAAATCATTTTTTCATATGGGTCCTGCTACAACTAACTGCACAAAGATGATGAATTGCTACGTTTCCAACTCTTGATGTTGTGATTTGTTGTTGTAAATTTTTGGTTCAAATTTAAAGGCATAATATCTTGATGCTGCGCATACATTCTGACGAGTACGTGTTTTCACGTTTCAATATTTAATTCACGGGATTGCTTCGGACGTTATAGCACCGTTCGTGTTTTATTTTTAAATAGGCTTGCGTTAGGTCTTTAAGGACCGTTTAGTGGACTAAACTTAGGCGTGCCTCGTTCGAATTTAAACTTGCTGCCTGCTTCTTATTACAGCCTTAGTTGATCTTTTGCCCCTTCAGTTTTGGCCGTTTATTTTGAATGAACAACATTCATTAGGGTTGAAGCAATTTGATCAACTGGGTTAACTGAATTCAGGAATATGGATACAGATGAAGGAAATAAGCTTACAATTTTGTCTGATTATTGACGCTGCGTTGCTGAGAGATCATATTGGACTGATTCTGTGAGAGTAACTACAAGTATAGTTTTCTACCGTTTTACGGACCGTATGATAAAATTAAACAGGCACAAATTTGTTCCTTATAAGAAAATTATAATTTTGGGTTTTTCTCGAAAATACAACTATAGGAACGATGAAAATTAAGGTTGGGGTTGAGGTTGAATAAGAGTTTTAGGCGATTTTATCATTTCCTTCTATGAATCTCGGAGTCCGTGTTGGATGCCACATCTTCGAACAATTGACGGTGGCGAGAAATGTTCGAGTTTTGCGGGTTGTCTTCGAGGTTGAGCTAGGTATATAAATTTTGTTTGAAATTCCAGTATCTCTTTTGTATATCAATTTGTAACTAATAAAATAAAAATAAAATATCGCCAAAGTCAAAAAAACCGTTTTAAAAATGTCTCTGAGTTTGTATGTGTGTAGTGCTATTCAGACTAAATGTCTGTTGGTTCTCTACAGTTCAAGCGGATTGAATCGGAGTGACGTTTATGCCAAAATAACAAAATATACACTGTGTCTTATAAGTACTTAGAATTAGAAAAACACTCAAATACCTTCATAATAATATCTAAAAAATTTTAATAAACACAAATATTTTTACACTAAACGTAGCAAATATTTAATTTTTGTGAAAAGTTTTGAGTGAATTTTAAAAAATAAAATTTTTTACAACAAAACACACTATGAGTTGCACAGAGATGATCGAAGTTGTTCTCAACTTGTAATTGAGGTAAGAAACCAATCTTATTTATCCACATGCTCGGAAATCTTTCACATTTTTGTTGTTAGAGGCAGAACATAATTGAGTGTAATATGAAAATTCTTAAACATTTGAAATTATTTATCTCGACCCCTACGGATTGCCCTGAGACGTTAGAAGTGGTTTTGAACTAGTAATTGAGGTAAGAAATCAATCCCATTTATCCACATGCTAGGAAATCTTTGAGATTTTTGTTGATAGAGACAGAACATAATTGAGTGTAATATGAAAATTCTTTAACATTTGAAATTATTTATCTCGGCCCCAACTGATTGCCCAGAGACGTTCGAAATGGTTCTGAACTAGTAATTGATGTAAGAAACCAATCTTATTTATCCACATGCTCGGAAATCTCTGAGATTTTTGTTATTCCGGACAGAACATAATTGAGTATAATATGAAAATTCTTAACATTTGAAATTATTTGTCTCGGCCCCTACGGATTGCCCAGAGACGTTCGAAATGGTTCTGAACTAGTAATTGATAAAAGATAAGTAGAATTCAATTCCTGGCTTATTTTGTGGAGACTGACTTATTTAAAAGTCTACAATAAACCTCCAGTCGGCTAGACTTATTGTAGACTTGTTTGACTTTTATGCGAGGCTTGCGCCTAAAGCTCATCACAATAACTCTAACAAGTTTCCAATACGTCTATTCGACAGGAGGCTTATTGTAGACTTTCAAATAAGTCAGTTTCCACAAAATAAGTCACGAATTGGACCGCAGCATAAGAACTAAAATAGCCCTAATTAAAATTGCAACAATACTAGTCCAGATCACAAAATTGAAGTTGAAACTTACTTCGTTTTGCTATACTAGACACATTTTTAAAATTCAGTTTTATGTTATTAATTATAATTTTTAGATATCTATTCCGATAAATTTGGTTTTATTTGTTTTTAATATTTCTAATAAAAAAAAATCACCACAAAAAATCCGATTTTTAAATGTAGCTAACGTTACTAGTATTATCTTAAGGCACAAAGTTTAGAGTTTGTTAACTTTTTCCTTAAAGTAAAAACTAACAATTTATTTTTTCTAAAGTTGTATTTTCAAACAAACAATAATGAATATACATTTTAAAACAACGAACTATAATATAAAATTACTCTGGCCGCACAAATAAAATTTAACCCTATTATCAACAACAATATATTTGTTTCCAAATTGGAAAATTTGCCGGTTTTCTTACTTATAAAAAATTAACAGACCATATTTTATGCTAAGCAAGTTTCATAAAATTAAAATGAATTTTACCTAACCTAATGGTGACTTGAGTGCATGCCACCCCATAATTCTTTAAGCCGTTCGGTTAGCACGTAATACTAATGGAGTTGCAGGATTTCGGCATCGGTTTTCATGATATTGGAAGCGTATCTAGGTTAAGTCTATCTACTCAGCAATTTTGATGAAGTTCTAATGAATTCTACTTACCCTAATGGTGCCTGGAGTGCATACCACCACGTAATAATAAACGGGCTTTCAGGATTTTATCGTCAGTTTCCTTGATAAGGAAAGCAAATCTAGGTTAAGTCTATCTTCTTAGCCAGTTTCATAAAGTTCTAATGAAATATACCTACACTAATGGTGCCTGTAGTGTATACCACCCCACAATTTTTTAAGCCGTTATAGATAGATAGATAGAAAGATGACGACAAACCATTACTTAGATTGGCACAATAAGGTCATATGTGTTTTTGGCCCATCTAACGTTCATCTAATTTATTAATGTAAATTCCATAATCCAGAATACCGGTGTCAAAATCCTGCAACCTCGTTTAGTATTACCAGAGACAACCTAAAAGAGATATTTCATCTTATGTAAACATAAAAATTCCATTTTCTGTAAATAGCTGCATACAATCAAAAGTATTTTGTTATTTTGCGAATACGTACACACAGTTTAACGAAAAATTACAGATACAACGATGACATTGGAATTATCAGAATTAAAATTTATTTTAATTTATTAGTTCAAATGAAAAATCTTCTTTGATTGTCTGTGGTATTATATGCCTACCGAACGGCTTAAAGAATTATGGGATGGTATGCACTCCAGGTACCATTAGGGTAGGTAAAATTTATTAGAACTTTATGAAACTTGCTGAGTATGTAGATTAGATCTGTATCTACTTACCAAATTTCAAAAATAAATGTAAAAATTCTACAGTCTTGTTTATAATTAACATAGCTTACTCCAGGCGGCATAGGGGTTGTAGAATACAATAGAACTTTATAAACTTGCTGGTTGGATAAATATGGCCCTAATCCAATTTTATTATCAAGGAAACCAATGGAATTAAAATTGATCTGAATGTTAATTAAAATCGTGTTCACGATCTTATATATTATTATAATATTCGGTGAACGAAACAGAACTTTCGGTTTAACCTACGTAGACTTAACTTCATTATTAATGATGTTTCCTACCTTGCATACCAAAAACACCTAAATGATGGCATTTCACTACCACATGCGCAAATATTTTATTGTTTTGATATTTTAGGAATAAATTAGTATGAACTTCCTGTCACTTTATAGACGTGGGAAGTTAATCCTGACTTTTTATTTTTTTTGTGTTTTAGGATAAATTTAGTATAAACTTCTCATGCATCAGTTACCGAAGTTTTGGTGAAATAGCCTTGCACCCATTTCTAACCATGATCCACAAATGGGATTTACGTAATTTTTAAAAATGCACATAAATAATGCACATTTTTTCCTAAACTCTAACGACTTTTTTTCACCCGAGTGATGAATATCAGTTTTGGTGTTTTGCTAAACAAACGGTTTTTGTGTAGTGGAGCAATTTTTTTGTAACCTATGGTATAAAATTGAAAAACCCGAAGACTTTGACGAAAAAGATATTGAAGAAGATAATCGTACTGGTTGTGCTACAGAGGTTATAGTGGACCTTCTTCTAAATGATGACGAAAACGTGTTAATACCGAATCAGCATCAATCTACGCAAACACACAAGCGTTCTCATTGGGGCCTCCCAATTTATGTTAAAAACTGAAACATGAAAATTCATCCCAATCAATAAATCCATTTAGGCTGTACAAGGGTAAAATTTTTGCTAAAAACAAGCTTCTAGTTTAAAAACGTTATATTGCGTCATATTTGAGTCGATATTGTTGCAAAATAAACTTTAAACTTTTTAGTTTTTAATCGTTTTTCTTGTAAAAATAAAATACTTTTCAAAATATAATACGAGACCATAGTCAATCAAATTAGATATTGTATTTCAACAAAACGTTGTACCTTTGATTTTTTGTAAAAAAAAAATAAATACATCCTGAAAAGAGACGTAGTAACCCCAAAACGAAAGATGTTTTAATTTCAAATTTTAATTTGCAACTGATGAGATGTTACTTAGCAATGTTTGGCTTTTAATAAAAATTAAATTTTATGAAACCATATTTAACCAACCAAGAAATTTCGTTTGAAATTTATATTTGGCAGTAAGAAATTTACGGATTTTGATAAAGCAACTTTGGTTTCGTAATACATAGTAAGCCCCAAGGCCTTGAATTTGTGTACTAAAACAGCTTTTAAAATAAATATAAAAATTTTAGACTATTAATCAACTAATTAAAATTTGTGTTTAATTATTATTTATATTTCATTACTAGGCCTTCTCGTTTTTACTTTAATTCCAAATATTTAGGATAAACAAAAATTTACTAATTAAAAATATTCACGGATAATAAGATCCCGTATAATCGAGTTTCGACTGTATTTTAATCTTAAATTATTAAAGCTTACAGAATTGAAAAATTACTATATCGACAAAATAAGAAACAAAAGAAAACTCAAATAGAACCTTTAAGCAGTTAACAACATAATTATAAAGAAATTATGTTCTCTGCTGTTTCTTGGCAAAAAAAAAAGTAATTTCTTTTGTAAAAAATATATCGCCGTACACCGACACAAAACAACTCGTTCCACTTGAGCTTTTCCCTTTCTCCAAAACTTTATTTATTTTTTATGGGTTAAAAGTAAAAAAAAATTGAATATCGTTTTGTATAAGTAAATATGAAGAATTGAGGTTTCCTTAGTACCTTTACAGTTTTATAACGATGTTCTTTGTCTTTCGATATTTTCTTTAAATTTACGTTTTTATTTTGAACTTTTTTAATGCAGGTGACTTATTGTTGCTACGAAGATATCATATACTGTTACGACCATTAAAAAGAAAATAATTGTTTTAAAATATATACGGTGGGTGAATTTTAATAGTTTTTGCTTTATAAAAAATTTCGTATACCTGGAATAACGTTGGGCGACAAGGGTTATAATAATGTATAGTAATAACAATAATTTTAATAGTGAACATACAGATTAAATTACGGTTCGTAACGATAAGAAAATAAAAACTTTAATTTAATTTAGTTTAGGTTGAAAAAATTAATTTTTATATTTTTTTTTTTTGAAAGGTATGTAATTCACTAGAATAATATTCATTGTACGCTATAAAAGGTCAGAACGCAGATAAATTTTTTATAACAATTGACCAAAATAATAATATGCTCGATAAACATGTAGGGTTCTTTCTTTGTTCAAAATCGGTTTGAGTCATTAAACTTTCTATAGATGAGCTGTTTCTAAATTACAAGAATATTATAAGCTTAAAAGTGGTAGGGTTCCTTAAATGATAAATAATGCCAAAATACAAGCATACAATATAGAAGAGAACTAAGTTGTACCAGGCACGGTTCCTCAAATAACCAGAAGTGATTTCGGATTATTTTTTAACAGACGGTGGGTGCGGTCTCGGTTTATTTTACACATTAAAGAATTACCGACGAATATTTTTTTAATCCAATTGCAAGTTGGCACAAATCGTAATCAAGTAAGCAAATTCAATTTTGCATTCAGTGCTTCTGAACCAGTAATCCAATTGACATAACCTTAGCAATTGTGCTGTTTGTTGAGAGATTAGTCCAATTCCTGTGCAAGATTCTAACCACTGTTGAAATGGTCAGAATATTAATCTTTGTACTCCCTGCCGTCGAGACAGATTTATTGCTCCAAGTAAATCTTCAGAGTTAAGGTTTTTCCATAATTTTGGTGATTTTGAGAAAAATTACAAGAAATGTAGGTATATGCATGCAACAATAAGTATATGGCATTTACGAAAAATGAATGAATGAGTATAGGTTGTTGCTAGCATCCAACTTTTTTTTACCACGAATGTATATATCTGGAATATATTTGATTTCTCAACCGATCCACAATTAAACTTAACGGACTTTTGTTAAAACTGTTTTGTTTAATCAAAAAACATTGTCTGTGCTTAAACTTCGGAAAACAAGATTGGACTTAACCAACAACTCCCCTTATTGGAGCCACTTCCCATATATAAATTTACACCAATTTTTAAAAGGATCTCCCAATTTGTCGAAAAAATTTAAGTATGAAGTTTAATTTCGAATGTCAATCCGCCTTTACTGTAGAGATGCCTAATTTTTATGAAATAATTTTTTTTTTATCAAAACTCGGTATTTTCGGTAAAATTTTAAAAATGACCTTTTGTTTGCGTTTTATTTTACAATCTGTTTCTTTTAACCTCTTTTTTCGCAATTGCTATTTAGAGTCTGTCAGTTCCGGTGAAACGATTTCAGGTAAAAATCATTGGGATCCTCGAATAAGAACAGCTTACTTATGAAGTTTCAGTCCGACTCACGGATACACACACATACATTTTTTTAAAAATCTTTTTTTTCTATTTCGGCGATATATAGCGATGGAACATTTTCGAGTGCCAGGAGTCAATGACGACGAATGTTAATTTCGTGAAAATCCGTTCTGTGCGTTGGCCGGTGGGGCATGATTCACTTACTTTTAGTTTCTTTCGACACGATTTTCAAAAAAAAAAAAAATCTAGAGGAGCGGAAACCTAAAACCGATTGTAATTGGATCTAATTTCGGGAACATTTATGCTGAGGGTTTCTTTTCAAAATTGTTGAAGGAGAGATTTCCAATACCAGGAATCGATTTCAATAGGTTCTCATTTTGTGAAAATTCGGTAAAGGAATCCTTGAGGAATGAGGCCCGGAATCCTTTATTAGTTTCTTTCCAGCTTGATCGATCTTGATACCAATTCCAATGGTAAAGGGTTTCCAAATGTCTCGAATGGATTGTCATGTGTCCCAACTTTAAAAAAAAACTTACTCGAAAGGTTTTGATAAATATTGGTAAGGAGGGTTTCAGAGTGCCAGGAATCGAGCAGAAATATGTTTAATTTCTGGATAATACATTTAGGAGTCCTCCGGATGGGTTGTTATGTTACACGATGTTGCACCATATTGTTTGATGTTGCACGTTATTACGTTATGTTGCACCATGTCGCATGATGATGTGGGATGTTACATCATTTTGTGTTGTAATTGCACCATGTTGCCTGATTTTGCATATTGTTAGTTCATCTAGGGAAAATCACGTCATGTTGCAAATGTTGCAGATAGTTGCATCATGTTATGGAATTTAGTTAGATGTCGCACCATGTTCCGTCATTGGTGAGAAAGGTTTTCGGATGCCATCAGTCGATTGCAATACGTGGTAATTTCGATAAAATCCGTTCAGTGGGTCATCCGGTGGAACTGGATTTCCCTTCTATCATTTTTTCCGGCTAACACGTTCTTTTTTTAATTGTTGCAGAAGCGTTTTCGAATAGCAGAAACTGATTGTGACGGGTCTGGATTTCAGGAAAATTCATTTAGAGGTCCAGCCGGGTTCCATAATTTTTTTTGTGGCAAGCATGATTTTGTTAAAAATTGGTAACCGTGAGATTTTTAATGCCAAGGATCGATTCCGATCGGTTCATGTTTTGGAAATATTCGTTTAGGAGGTCCTTCCGTGGGCCTGGGGCCCTTTCTTGTTTCGTCAGGAATGGTCGAGAAAATTTGCTTGGGAGGTCCTCCAATAGGGCCAATTTATTTAAAACCAGTTCTGGTTCGAACGATTTTGATAAAAATTAGCGAAGGATGTTTTCGAGTGCTCGGAGTTGATTCCGATAAGTCCTTATTTATGAGGGTTCTAGGTTGAGCTTGAGCCTTCTTTTAAGATTTCTGTCCAGTTTTGTGATCTTTACGGGTTGTGTAGCAGATTGGCTGCAGGGAGAAAGGTGGCAAATATTACCGCTGTGAACTATTGCAACTATTATGCATACAGTGCGTTCTAAAACCTACGTTTCACAGTTTTAGACAGAGATACAATGCTTGTGAACTAGGCAGAAGGACACCCTTTAACCCTCAGACAAATGTGTTGAAGCTAAACTTTGATACTATGCTTAGTATTAAGGGAAAATGTAGATATACCATTTGGTAGAGCTCGGCGATTGTATGGTTTCCTTGGGTTAAAATAGTCATCTGGTATTCGAGAGTTCCATTTTTTATCTGAGCTACCGTCTATGTACTGACCGACATCATCTCTTATGTCGAAAAGTAGATTTAAAAAATTTAGATAAATTGGGATCCATATTTAAACAGAAGTTGGCACAATCCTATTTGTAAATGTTAATATTTTGATTTGTATTTTTACAAGAGGCCTGTGACAATGAGACTGAAGGACAAGTAGTACTTTTTTCGGCTAGAAAGAGGAGGTGAACGTAGTTCTTGTCATCGACTACAGAGAATTTTGACGTTCTGTAATATTTTCACTTCCACTTAGATGCGCATGACACGTAAAAACAACTACAACCATGAAACACTTTCAAAACGTAAATGACGAATTTCGATAAAAAAAAACTTTATCTCAAGAAAACTCAGTATCACTACAGTCTAGGAGAAAGGACTATTCGGAATCAAACTTCATACTAAAGATTTTTCCATAAATTGGGGGATCCATGCGACATATGGTGGACATCTCTGTACTGGAAGTTTTCTGAAATTTAAGCAGGATTTTTACTTTCAATTGTGTAGAAAAATAAAGTAGCCATCGTAAAAAATGTTGACCTGAGAATGTTGCAGATGTACCATTCGATTTAAAAAGCTTTAGCTTCTCTACAGCATATAGACGGGTTGACTAATCGGGATGAAATTTCATACTTAAGTTCTTCTCATAAATTAAGAGATCCCAATGATTTTTGGCAAAAATCTGTAGAAAGTAGCAGCCTTTACAAGTTTTTCAATTTGTCATAAATATTTTGAAAAGTATATCATTTAAAAGAAAAACGATTATAAAATAAAAAATTCTAAATTAGTTTTGCACCAATATCGGACCAAACCCGTTTTCCATACTCATTCCATATTTATGCGGATTTTTATTTGTTTCCATAAAATAATGATTTTTGCAAATATTTTGACGAAAATTTTAGACCCCTTTACAGCCTTGACGAATTGTTTCGGTCACCATCGACGTCAAGCTATCGTTAGCACACCAAACTGAATTAGCACAAACTTAAAAGTAGCTGTAAAAATTAAATGTAATCAAGATCGTTTGCCACCAACCCCCGGCATGCACCTATCCAGCAGCACCATACACACCTTCCAGCAGCCCTAAGACTTGGCAAGCATTCAATGGACCAATCACTCATTAACCTGGAATTAAATTGATTATGTAACCTTAGAAATAAGGTGGCCACATTACCATAAACATTTACCATAAATTTGGTCGTCCCATTGATGTTTGTTTAAAATCGGTCCACCGGAAGGGACGGCTTATAGAAGCTTTTCCGTTTTTGCGGAAATATTTTAGAAACTTTATCATTTATGAGAAAAACGGGTATAAACTAAACGATTTAAAATTACTTTTACAACAATACTAGTCCAGATTGCAGTTTTCCAAAATATCAGGAAAATAACGATTTTTGAAAAAACTTTTTCCGCAAAAATGTTGTATCTGTATATACGTATTCCTTGAAATACGTATTATGCACATCTCCATTACGTATTCATTGATCAAAATAAAGCTTTATTTTTAAGCTCTTTCCAAAAGATGGGAGACTTCAATGATGTTTGGCCGACATCAATGACTGCTTTTACAGCGGCTTTTTCGAAATTTAGTCCAGATCTTTTTTCAAATTTACATACTCGAAGTTTCTCCATTAATTGTGAGATCCTTGCGAATTTTGGTGAACATTTGTGTACCGGAAGTGGCAGCTTTAATCAGTTTTTCCAATAATGTTAAAAAGTTTAGAATTATTTAAATACGAAAAAGATTTAAATAAATTTTAAGATTAACTTTTCAACTAGCAACGGGTTGACCTCGCGTTAGCTTTCTGAAATTCATGCAATAATATTTTTTTTTTGATTATAAAAGATAGTTTTACCAAAAGCTCGTTAAGTTTAGTTTTTCGGTTTAGAAAAGTGTAAAAGAAAATAGTGAAAAAAGAAAATCGGGTGTTGGCCACAACATAGTCATCCTTCCATTTTTTTTTCATTATATTATTGTGGAACATGACTTTCTTCTATATTTAAGCTTCTTGTAAGCTGTGGAGCATAAACTTCGAACGAATGTAATTTTGAAGAATCAGTGATGCACTTTTAGGCAAAAAAAATTTAAATAGCAAATTATGAAATAAATGTTTACACAACTAAATATTTTGGCCACAATAAATATTTTTGCTTTGTTGAAATTTTCAATTATTATCAATGGTCCGCGAAATGAACATTTTCACCAAAAATGGTGTTGAGGTTTGGACGTACAATAAAAGCTGTACATTACTGATTGTGTGCTATTTTATCAATACATTTTTTTTTGTATTTTTATTTTATATTCCAAATGAATAAATTTTAGCAAATTAATAAAAATAGAAAGCGCTGTTGTGTAGATAAAAAATATTTTAGATATCGGTAGCTATATATTGCATAAAACATGAAATATAACAACAAAATTAACGTTTAATTGGATTTTTGTTTTTTGTGTGTTCTGTATAGCAGTTGGGCAAAATTGTTTGTATTGTTTTAATTATCTCAATAATATGATGAAAATAAATCAACGCTGCTGCTCCATTAGGACCATGGTATACCGTAAAAATATATTGTATTGTGTTAATAATAGTATTTTTGATTTATAGATTTATTTATTGGTGTGTGCATCAGGCTTGCCACCCGTTCTCTTTTTTCGTAATTTTATTATCATACCGTTACCAAACAATCGTTCTAAGTGAATCCTATTTGAAATTGTTCTGCTATTCTAGTCGACAGCCATATACCATGTTTACCTTGATGAATCCCCATCCATAATATTGAAATTAATTCTTTTATCGACATTTTTTTGAAAAACAGGGTTTTAAAAAATGAAGTTTCCACATAATTACTTTCTTTTACATAGTAAAATTCATTCGCTTTACCTATTATCAAAATGAAAATGAAATTTTTTACAAATCTAAAATCTCTCTGTATGTACGTGTGTAGTTCCGAGCACACCGAGATGGTTTGACTGATAAACTTCATATTTAAGCTTTTTCCATAAATTAGAAGATTCCAGTAATTTTTGGCAGATATCGGTTCACCGGAAGTGCGAGCTTCCTTCCACAGGAGCTTTTACGTTTATTGCAAGTATTTTAAAAAGTATGCCATTTACAAAAAAACGAACCAAAAAAATGCGGAAATTACTATTTTTGACCAATAAAAACTGTTGGTCAACAAAATGATGGCATCTGTACAGCCCATACGGTTTGATTGATCGGGATGACAATTGAAACTTAAAATTGTATTACAAATTGAAAGGTCCTAATGATGTTTGGCCGAAATCGGTCAACGGGAATTTGCAGCTTACATAAGGACATTTTGTATTAAAAAACATAGTTTCAAACAAAACTGTGCGGCTAATTTTTATAATATTTACCGGATATGACGAGTTTTGATAAAAACAAGCTAGATTTCACAAAAATTCGGTATCTCTACAGTCTAGGCGTATTGACTATTCGGACTCCAAATCTTTATAAAGTCAAATAGCCCATACGAAACCTGTGGAACAGGGCAATTCTTTTCTTGAAATTTTTAATAACGTTTTCGCATAAATGTGGCTGTATTTCACCAATAACGCGCCGAATTTCCTTCACATAGTCCCAAAGAAAAAGTCCATCAGTATTAGATCGCACGATCTTGATGGCCAATGTTGATCGCCAAATCGAGAAATGACACAGCCTGGAAACATAGTCTGCAGTAACACCATTGTTTTACGTGCTGTGTGGCAGGACGCAACGTCTTGTTGGAAAAACATGTCCTCCACATTACAAAAACTCCGTTAACATTCCGCGATACCGCACTCCATTAACAGTTAGCGCGTTGTCAGCTGCATTTATAAAGAAATACGGCTCAACTACTCCGACAGTCCAAAATGCACACCAAACAGTTACTCGCGGTAAATGCATTGGTTGTTTGAGTATCACACGAGGATTTTCAGCATCCCAAATCCGATAGTTTAGCTTATTTAAGTATCCGTCGGGTTGAAAATGTGCCTCATTTGAAAAAATGGTTTTCTTCGAAAAATCCGCATTAATTTGATGATGTTCCATCGCTCAGTCAGCAAATTCACGGCGCCGCACATGGTCCTTTGGCTTGAGTTTTTGCACCAGTTGAACCTTGTACGCGTGCAAATGCAGATCTTTTACCAAAATTCGTTGCATAGTGCTTCTGGAAATGTTTAATTCTTGACCGCAATGCCGAACGGACGTTCCTAGATTGTCGGCCATAGGTTCCCTTACTGTGGCTTATATTTTCGAGTGACCGACAAGAACGACGACGAACAATGATCTTCCGATCCATCAGCGTAAATTTGGTCTCAATTTTTGTAATTAAACGCCTCACTGTCGATTCATTTTGCGCATTATTGCGATCGAAAACTTGACGTAATTGGCGAAAGGTTACCGCAAAACTTTCACGATTTTTAACAAAATGGCCGCAAATTTAAATCCGGCGCTCTTATAGAGACGCCCTTTACTTACCCTTTTTCCGTTCATTGAAAGTTCATTGCAAAATTGTATGTATATCTGTGTACCGAAAGTAGCCGCTTCTTTTGGAGCGTTTTCAATTTTTGCAATGATGTTGAAAAGTTTAGTATTTACAAAAAACGACAAAAGTTAAATATCGGTAAATTTTATTTTATCTTAAGAAATCAAGTGTGGTGTATTCGAGATCTATTTAAATATTCTTGGTATAATTAATTCGGGTGCTAGGCACCCCTTCATTTTTTATAAAACAGATTCCGTTTTAAATTTATTCTTTTATGTTTATTTTTCTCACAAGTTCTATACTTAATAATATTTGCAAAAATCATATAGTTCTTGTGGAATGCTCATTTCGCCTGAACCAATTATGATAAAAAATCTGTGAAAAAGATGAATGCTGGTTGATGAAATATGGATCTATCACTTAAAGCTAGAATCCTACCAACAGTCAAAACGACGGAAAACTAGTTCAAGTGATCCGATTAAATCAAAAGATGCTGCATCAGCTGGTAAGGATATGGCCGCTCTCTTTTGGGATACACAAGGTATAATATTCATATACTATCTTAAGAAAATTACAAGTATGCATCACTATTAGCGCTTTGAATAAACAAATTAAGGAGGAACGCCACATTTGATGAAAAAAAAGTGCTCTTCCGTCATGATGATGCACTTTCACATTCATCATGAAAAACACAGCAAAAATTAGATGAATTGGACTATATACTCCCTCATTCACCATATCCACCTGATCTAGCCCCTTGTGATTTTTTTCTCTTTCTAAACATGATGAAATGGATCGGTGAAAAAGATTTGGGTCAAATGGTGAAATAATATTTTGTTTCTACTCATCCATTGGCCGCTATGCAAATCGAGCGATTATTGAGAGACTAAGCCTATCGTATCAATTTATTTGGGATATTTGAATAACTCCTTAGCCAGTATCAATATCTAGTAATTTAATGTGAAGGCATTCTTTGCAAGTTTATTTGTGAAAATTCCACATTTATATGGAGCATAAGTATGATGACCCACTGACCGTGGCAATTCCCGCTATTCGACGTATAACACGTGGAAATTATTAGTTCCGTTGAAAAGAAAAATTATTTATCCTTAGGGAATGAGGTGTGATGGAGTACGACGAGGCAGAGGAAAGATCGGGGCATGATAAATCATAGCGGAAAGCGTCCAAAAATCCAAGATACCAACTCGTCAATCAGTAAGTGACTGCAAAAATAACTTAGCCGAAAAACAACGATGAATGGGGAAAGATCGATTCGCAGTAGATTGCAACAGGAAGAACACCAGAAATAAAACAGAAGTGCAATACGACCAGAGTGGGAGATTTGCCGATTTTTGACGAAGAGACTTAGTGTGGCTGAATTCCGGTGGTCGTATTCTTGCAACCGGTGGAAATTCACCATGTTTTAGCAGCTCAAAATAAATCACACTCCTTTGATCCCAGCAAACACAGAGCATTGCCTTCCGACCGAATCGATTTGGCCTTGCAGTCGATTTCAACGGTAGTCCTGGATCAACCCTAAACATTTTGCACTTTAGATTCTCAAAGATGTTCCAGTTTTCATCGCCAGTCACAATTCGATGGAGAAATAAAGTTTTTTTCCATGTTCCTGTTGCCTTTCATTCAGTTTATGTGTAACCCATTTTTCCAGCTTTTGGATTTTTCCCATGGCTTTTAAACGTATGGAGACGGCTTCTCGTGCAGACACACTTAATTGATCCGCGAGTTGTTTTTGCATGTGAGCGTCATCCTCATCCAATAATACTTGCACTTCACTGTTTTCAAACTTTTGAATTTATTAAACGACTCATAGCATTGTGATTTAACAAGAGCATGCTGGCCGTAAGCTTTGACAAGCATTCAATGTGATTCTGCAGCAGTTTTCTTAAAATGATAACAAAATATCAAGAATGTCCGCAAACCATAATATGCAGGCACAAAACTGGACATTTTTAACACGTAAAACATCCGTGTATCCGTTGTATGAAACGTGTATGGTTATGAATTGGACAGATGTCAAAAGAAAACAATGGCGCCAATAACGTGGTTTGTCGAAAGCTACATTGATAGGTGGCACCATATTATTTTTTAGTATAATATTTACACACCAGGTATTTGCGGTACATTTAAGATCCCGACAATCAATCGAAACCCAAAGCATATGTACTCTGACCTCGATCCATACCTCTTTGAAAAAATGACAACCTTGATGTACACGAGTACCATTAACATGTTATATTATTTCTATATTTGTATAACAGAATCATGTTTTTTCGTTGTTTTTGCGTTTTTCTAATAAAGAATTATGTGATGCTCTAAATTTAATTATTTTGAACATGTAAATTTTGAATTAAAATTCGTTTGGATGGTTCCGTCGTCATATATATTTTCTGTATGTTGCAGGGTGAATTGGTTTATTCACACATATGTAATTTTGACGCTCAATCAAATTTGGTGTCTAGACAAAATCGATAAAATTGTGGTACATCACACACAATTAACATATAAATTTGTCGATGTCATCAAGTCACATCTGTATACTTTGCAATTACCATACATGTGAGATCTCTTGTAACTCGTAAAAATTTGTATGTGAGCGATATTTTTTTATTTCAGTGCACTAATTTCTAACTATATATAGATAGATATTCTGCTTACATAGTCAAAATTTAATCATACACATGTCGCCAATGCGTCAGTGTGTGAACGAAGAAGAAAAAAATGGTTATATGGAAAATTATATCACCTCATTTAAAATCAATAAATAATTTTGTTAGCGAATATCTTTTGCAACGACAATAAAAATCATACAAATTAAGGAGGGTGCTTTTACACAGTAAAAACATATAAAAATCATAAATATATATAGTTAAAATTACAAAATATTTATTTTATATATTTACAGGTCGCCCACTACCAAACGTGACATGGTGGCACGAGAACACGCTTTTAGATGCAACGTCCACCATACTATCTGACAATCGTGTTAAAAATGTCCTCAATCTAGATAAATTAAAACGAAATAATTTGAACATGGTACTAACGTGTCAGGCATCCAACAATAATATAACCACAGCAATAACAAGTTCGGTCACATTGGACATGAATTGTAAGTACCAAAATGAAAAGTATTTTAATCTTATTTTCAGGCTTTGTTGTTTTTGTCGTGATTTCTTTAGAGAGTTGAGATACGCTTCGTAAAGCAACAACAATTTTTATTTTTGGCTAAGCTGAATCTTTTTTCTTGGATATGATGTTCTGGTATACCAACGAAATATAAACTTGTCTCAAACAATCAAAACCATTTTATTTTATGACTTGACTTTTTTAATATTATTGTTAAGTAGCAAAATGTTTTCTTTTTGGAACAAGAAGTTTGCTTTTAGGGAATATATTTTAACCGCCTACATTATATAGCTTCTTGACTCAGTCTACGAAAATTGATCAAATGTTTGCAGCCTCCTAGAAACTGTATAAAGCAATATATATTTTATAAAACCTAAGAAAATGTTAGCCCTAATCTTATTTAAAATTATACTAACAAATAATTGATTATTTTAAAATAAAAATAAACTAAAAGACACGAATGATACTTGCAACTATCTTGTCAATTACAATTTAACCAGTAAGACACATACATGTACAAATGTTCCTAATTCATTCTCCCCTCATCAGAAACATTTTTATGACAAAGCCCTCGAAATTTAAAAAAGGCATTAAAGAGATATTTTCAGCTGCTAGAAATATCAATTCTATATAGCTAAGCCCAAAAGCATTTTGGTACAAAGCACAACATTCAACAAAATATTCTCGTTGGAAATCTGAATTCTGAAATCCTAGAAGCCTTCCGTTTATGCAATGCTATTAACTGGACTCATATGCATAGGCACTTAGAAACATTCCAGGTTCTTATGATTAATATTGATTTTTTGTCGGCCACTATTACTCAAGATAACATTTGAATCTTCGGTGATTTTAACATTCTTTTTACTTTTGTTTTCGCCAATTTAACTGAATTTGTTGAATTGTGGATTACCTCAAACTAGAAATATTAAAACACGTGTTTCAAGAACACTATTGTTGCAAACCTTGCTCAAGTTCTCTCTATTATCGATCTCTACTTTCCAATCAACATTCCGTTTTCTTTAAATATATTGAACAATACGAACCTTTCATTCGTCGAAATGAGCTTCTATCCTCACCTTAGTCATGTAATAGAGAGCTCAACACACTCTGAATTTTAGAATGAACTTTACAATTTGAGTATGATGGCTTATTGAAACCGAAAGTTTAGCGAACCCAATGGATTTCTTGTAATTTAAGGTTTCACCCCTATTGTTTACATGGTGGAGTTGATTAAAATTCTAAACGTATTGACAATGTATGTAGATAATTAAAATTCCCTACTATGTAGGGAAAACTGACAATGTCAAAAACTATTGTTTCTGTTGGTAATCAGCAAAATATGTCTATGATTACTTATTAATAGAACTATTTCAAAATTGAAGGGGTAACCATACAGAAAAAATTGTGTTTGCGATAAATGCCGTTTCTGTGGTTTCGCACATGGAAAAGTTAGTTTAAATTAAAAAATTTAACGAAACTTCGTTATATATGTAGTGAAATTTTGTGTCCAAGCATAAAAAAATTAAACTTTGTTTCGTTCTGTCTAAAAAAGACAAAAAAACAATAAATCGCCTTCATTCAATATTCAACAATATTTAGGAATACCCGTTACGACTGGTATGGCTGGAATGTCATTAAAAATTAGTGTCGTCAAAATTTTTAATTTTGTTTAATTTTATAGTTTTTTTATGGTCGGCCCTTGAGAATTTCATCTTTACTTCAAATTTGAACAAATTTAACGAATTAATTAGTCTCGTACATATATAAAAAGTAGTGTAGCCCACTATATATTTCAGGCAATATAATCCCATTAAACATGGAACACAATCGTCTATTGATTGTCAATTGTACAACCTCAAAGCCAAATATTAAAACTAAAATTAACAAAAAAAAATAAAATCAATCACATTAAAATGTCTGTATCATGCTTGTACTGCATAAGGCGGATTTTAAATTTAAGAATGAAAAAATACTGACACTTGTACTTTTCCCGAATTCTGTTGGGGCGAACACCCAACTATCTTTTACCACAAATACTTACAAAGTTTTCCAATACACCACTTTTGATTTTAAAGTGAAATATCTAACATATACCGGACTTTTAGTAAAACTGTCTTGTACATAGTACAAATTTCAGAAGAGCAAGAAAGTGAATTCTTGTTGGTTGAAAGTTTAATCTTTAAATATATTTGAGTCTTATAATTCCTTGCTGCTTTTTGTAAATGCAAAAGTTTTCAGCATTATTGCAAAAATCATAAAAGCTCCCATGGAATCTGCCACTTCGGGTACACATATTTCCGTCAGATTTCGCAAAGATCTTCCAATAAATGGAAAATGTTTTAGTAAATTCTATCCGAATAGTGAATCCGCCCGGTCCGTGGAGATGCCGAATTTTGGTGAAATAAAGTTTTTGTTATGGAGCCGTCATTTATGATTTTGATAAAAAATTACTGGGATCTTCGAATTTATGGAAATAGCATTTGCCAACAGTGTTGTTGAAAATTGTTTCTTTTTTGTCAAAAATTGCCAATTCCGCTTAAATTGGGAGAAACTGGTCTTGGCCGATATGGCGGTAAGATCATTGATGCCAAGTTGGCACTTTCATTGCTTGATTAAATACTTTCGTATTGATTTTAGCAATATAAAATCAGTTTTGCACCCAAGTACAAATTGGTAAAAATTCTCAAATAAATATTATGAAAATCTGAGATATCCACCTTTCCTCGGAAGTGTAACATAATCTCAAAGTAATGTGATCAAAACACAAAACACTATTTGTCCAGTTAACAATGTTACACCGAAAGACAGTACTGTGAAAGCTGAAATCAATACAATAACAGAGGAACCAGTACAGGAGTCCATGTAACTGTGTAATCTGGATAGTGAAGAAAAAACCGGATAAAGAATACAAGATATTGACTTCGAACGTCTAAATGCCGTCACCAGCATAGATACTCACCTAATTCCAGACTTTTCTAATACGAGAATCATTCCAAAACCTTCCTTTGTAGTTATGTTCAGAATCGATCTTATGGCGGAGTTTCACCAGCTCAAAATGAAGAAGTCCGATATACCAAAGAAATAACTTTCAGCGATGAATAAATAGGAAGTGTTAATGAAATTTATTGTAAAAATTTACTCTCCAAATATTAATGACATCATCATATTCGGAGGTAAACCTGAGGAATAACATCTACTACATGAATAAAAAATTGTTTCAAAACTTGGAAAAGCTAACCTCCAAGTCAACCTGAATAAGACGGAATTTGCAAAACCGGAAACTTAGCACTATTTAACTTAATCTTATTTTCATTGCCGTCAAATTTAGTCGTTGGCTGATTAACCAACAAGAAGAGAATGATTCGTTTCTTAAAAATATTTACCAATTTTCTTTTTTCTCTAGTAATAAAACTTGATCTCAAAAAGTAACAACCCCACGACAACAACCAAAACTAGTTATTTATAAGTTAAAATAAGCATAATAGTATACCATAAATAACTTTATTCTTAACATAATTTACATTTTATTTTATATAAACACTTGGTAAACTTACCATTCGTATGAAATTCATTTCTGAATTATTTTTTTTTGCGAATTTTGGGAGCTTTTCACAAGACACTTCATTTTAATTTAAAAATATTAATTTTTATTACCAAATGATACGTTGCTATACAATCCACTAACTATTTTATAATATTTTAATTAATAATTTCAATATTTTTTAAAAGCATAAAATTTCGCTATCACTTTGAACAAAAACGGATAATTAAATAAATTGTTTTATTTTATTTAAAAGTAAAAAGAGTTCTAAACCATTAAAAACTTTAACTAAATATTTACTACTGGCTCAATAATTAATTTTTAGCCATACGGATGTAAATTCGTTTCAAAATTTGAATCTGAACTCGAAACTTTTTACTCGATTTGATCAAAATTTCACCAAACGGTGAAGATCACAATACATTAATCCGATAATAATAAATAAAAAATGTAAACATTTCTATTATTTATTTTATATAAAAAATAAGGAAGTAATTTTAATGCGCCACACAAATACATTTTTAATTTAAACTACATTTTAAAACGTGCCCCAACATTTCAATAATAATTGCAAGTGACCAAATAGCTTTAATATTCCGCTGGCATATGAATTTCCCAGTGATAGAATCCTTTCGATCACCTCACTCAGGTAAGAACACATTCGTGTTTACAGATTTCTATGTTCGCCTCCTGTAGAGCTTCCTTTTTTATGCACGGCATATCAAAGGAGTAAATATTAGGCCAATTATCGATAAATTCTTTGTATTGCTTTGTATCAACGTATTACACAATACTATAATGTTACATCTATTCGGCAGCAGGATTCCACCATCTTTTAGATGCCGTTTTCATGCATAAATTACACTGCCATGCAACCCTTTGAACATCAATCCCGCCCTTTATCAATTTAACATTCATAAATTTATTTCTTCATATAATATCCATGATCTGGCAAATAATATCAGAATTATCAACGCTGATTACGTTTCAGCGTCAGCCTTTGACGAGAACATTGAGAGAATGGATGTGCCACATCATAGATCTAAAACAATTTTATTTGTAAATACTTCGATATTATTGAGTATCTCATTCGTTAATATATCGTGATGAATACCATAATGAACACACGACAAAAAATATCTCTGGGGCCGTATTCTTGAAATCGGTGGAAATTTCCCCAATCGCAATACTACTTGATTTGAAATTCTCAAAATTATTCTAATTTGTCGCCGGCTACTTTAATCATGTTTTCAAATTTGTTTTCAAGTTTACTAATATTTGTATCCCTACTAAGGGAATAATTTCGAATCGATTTATCTAGTCGGGATTTTTTCCTTAGTAGGGGGAAAATTATGTTTCTTATTTTAAAAAAAGCAAAAAGAAAAAAATAGATTTAAGTAGCCGGCAAAAAATTCGAATCATATAAAGAATTTCAAAGCAAATTGTAATCCGATTGAGGAAATTTCCACCGATTTCAAGACTAATGCCTTTATGACACCAAGAAAAATGTACTGTCAGTAAAAAATACTGAAAAATCAAAAAAGAAAAATGATATAAAATTGCATTGTAGTGAAGAAGACAAATGTTTCATTTTTTTGTTGTTATAGCAAGATTATATAGCCAAATTTTGACAGCTACAAAAAACATAACCAAACAAATTTATTATTTGGTGCGGCTCGTTGTGAGTGGTGACAATTTTTCCATATGTGCTTTTCCTTTGTAACTATAGTATATTGTATAATTAGGAGGAAAAGTACTGCATTCCCGGACGATAGTGGAAATTGGCAACCACAGGAGTCCGGGAATGAACTTTTCCTCCGAATTTTACATACTATTTTTTCTCCGATCGGACTTTAAAACGAATATAAACCCAAAATAATTTTTAGTATTATTCATTATCATATTAAGAAATCGAAACAAAGTAAAAAATCGAAAATAACTTAAAATTATTGCTTAGTTAGCCACGACATCATAAGACATAAATACATTTTGTTTTTTCAAAAGTATAACGAAATATATTCCCAGCCTAGCCCAGAAAAAATATTCTCGTACTATTACTACTTCTTGCTTAGCAACAAATACAACATACTGGAATCATGAGCTTTTCGTTTCGAAAAAACAACGGAAAGATATATTTTTCCTACGATCGGAGAAAAAATATTTTGATTTTATTTATTCATTTCAATGTGGGAATGTTGTTCACCCTCGTCACTCTCGTTAGCTTGGTAAGTAGAGTGCTTGCTCTGTTATTCGGGGGCCCCGGGTTCGATTCCTGGTGGTGACCAGTAAAAAAGTTGCGTTGGGTGTTTTTAACGTGTCATATGTTATTTATATATGTTCGTCCACTTTCAAATTTTCAGATTTACAGTCATAGTAGTTACGGCTTTGTCCTTAATATTAACGTCTCAAATTATTTGTCAACGGTGAACGACCATGTATATATCCCGAAGTAGAAAAAACTAGCAAGCGTGAGTGGAATACGTTTGATTTCATGTGTTTCCAGTTCATTATTTCCAACAATTTATTAAAGCCACAATAGAGGAGTTTTGGAGGTGCGTATTTTCAACATCACACAGCGATTTTGCATTTGACAAAAAAACAAAGTTTTTTAGTTCTTATGATGTATTAAAGAAAAGCCTTATGGAAGCTCATGGAAAATTCAGAAAAAACTCTAATTATATGCATAAAAACCTTAAAAATTACATTAAATCTTAAAAAAAATAAAAATTTCATTAAACAGTAAAAAAATTATAATAAATCAACAAAATTATATTAAACCATCAATTTAATTAATTTATTTCTTCATGTGTTTCTGGAAGGTTGGAGGCTGGCCTTGAAAAAAAACCAAAACAGAATACTGCTCACAAAATATAAATTATTGGAATAATTACTTCCTCTTATTGAATTAGGCTTTACTTAGCTCCCTACCATTTAGGTATTGTCCTGCAAAAAAATAAAAATATAATTTAAAGCCTGAATCCATTTAAACGCCGCCTTTCATTGCTACGTGTTTTTGCAATGCATAGCGAACTTACCTGTTTCGGTCATATATCAAAGTTTTCTTATTTTATTACACAAAATAAGTAACAAAATTTATTCGCGATTTTACAAAATATGAACACAAAAAATTTAATTTAAAGAAATTTTATTTTTTTTCTGTATTCCACTAAAGTTTTAATTATTTTTAATTTTTTAATCAATTTAAAAATGGTTTTCCACAGTTTTTGCTCACTTCGAAAAATAATGTAATCAAAAATGACAGAGAAGAGCGTTACCATAGTTAACTATAAAAAAATTGATGATACATGTGTGAGAAAAATATTTTCCATCGCTACAAAATATTCCTTCATATGTATTGAAATGTTGCCAAATGGCACAGTGGTTAAAGCTTTGGCGTTTGGATCAGGAGGTATCGGGTTCGAATCCCGATAGGAACAGGATGAAAAAGAGATTTTTCATCATCTGATTAAGATCGGTGATGGAAATGAACACAACGTTGACCCCCTGTCGGAGTGCACAACTCATGGGTCGACCCATCTTCCATTTCAGTACTATAGGCTGACATGGAGCTTTGCAATGTGTATAGATAGTTCTCCTTAAATTGGACATATAGCCGTACGTCTTCAATTTGGCACGCAATGCGTAAGGTAGGACGTCAAAAGTGAACTGCGACAGAGTTGGGGGTGCTCATACCCCAGAACAGATTGCATAGAAAAAACACAAAAAAAAATCAATCGATTGTATTTCCTTCTTTTCTAAACATGTTTTAAAAGTTTTTTTTTCATATTTTCGAGCTGCACTTGAAGCTTTCTCCAAAAGTCTGGTTTTTCCTGAATTTCCCGATTTAATTCCCTATTATTATTTATACCGTTTACGAAAACATATTCTTAAAAATCAAGCATCAGCTGATTCCTCAGAATTTAATGGTTTCATGTATTTATTAGCGTCCCAAACTTCAGGTCAGTTTGAATTCTGCTATCGTCGGTTTACGGTACGTGTAATTTATAACGTGGAATAAAAATTTACTGTTAATACCAATTTCCATATTAATTTGCACAGTGGTTGCGTGACAGTATCACACCTTCATATTAGAATAGTTTATTGAATATTTTCGCTATAATATGAATTACCTATTTGCCGCATACTTCCATCTACACGGGATACACAACTAGAAATAAAACAATATCAGAATATTTAATTCCGTTGTAATACATTATTAAGTGACTTTTGTGTGTTCCCTTTATAAAATGAAGCAGGTTGATTCGAAGTGATTGAGATGTATCATCACTTACTATAATCCATTCGACGATATTCTCCGGTATATACTTTAGATTGAGCGACTTAGTATCCACACTGAATTAAATATTGATTGCGTACTCGTATCACTCATTCTCTCATCGAATATAAATCTATAGAAATGTCAAAATTTTACCAATAAGGCAACAGTGATACGGTTGATGCAAAAGTGACATTTAAAATTGAGAGAGCCAATTGAGAGGAAATTTTAGGTGTATACTGCTACGATTTTATAAACGATTTTAATTTTTTGAAAACTAGCGCTATCTATTATCTACCTATCTAAACTATTTTCACCACTCCTATTTTAATGTAAAAGAAGGTCAAATATTTGAGCCGAAAGAAATTCATACAAAAATGGAGTTTTTTCGCTTCTGTATATATTCTGTAAATCCCGGTTTTCAAATCCCGGTTTCAAAATCGCAGTATTCAAAATCCCGGTTTCAAAATCCCGGTTGACAAAATCCCGGTTTTCCAAATCCAGGTTATCAAAACCAAGGTTTTCTTTTCTTCTAGTTCTAAAGTTTTGATTTTGAAAAAAATATTTTTTATTATATCGGGCCGGCCAGACTAATAATACTTTAAAATTTACTATAAAATACCAAAGCTGCGAAGTCAGGGGCGGGAGTCGGTTTCGTGGAGTCGGTGCTATTTTATCGGAGTCGGAGTTAATGCAACATTTTGAAATGTAATAATTGTAGAGGCTAACGGCTTTGATAACTCTCACGAAGACGCGGGAGGCCTTTGCACCCCTCCCCCCTAACCCTCCGAGGGGCTTTAGATTAGAACTTCGGGGAACGTAGGGTGCCACACGTATGCGCGGATCATATAAAATCTATTAAAGACACCTATTAAAAAGAAAATAATACACCATTTTGTTATGCAACATTTTGTAGTTGCAAGATTAATAAAAAATACTCAGAACATCTATTTCACTAAATATTCATTGTTTCATTGTAAAATAATTATTATTATAATTATTTCGGAAAACATAATTATAAAAAACAATATTTTGTCCAAAAAAGTTTTGGTAAACTATGAATATTTTATACGGTAAAAAATCAAAACACAACATAGAATGCAAAATAAGATTTTGTGTTGCAGGCAAATACCCCGGTCCTGGTTTTTTAATTTAAAAAGTCGATGAAATAGCTATTCGATGTTTTCGCGATGGCCATATTTCATGTGTTTCCATTTTCATGTGTAGAATTTCAACAAAATCGATTTAGAAATGGCCAAATTCCATCCCTGTTAGCCATTTTCTAGAACTTCATCGCATTTGAATTTTGTCAAAGAATCATTTACTAGTCCCATTTTCACACATGAAAAATTTTTAAAATTCAAACCGGGTTTTCCTAAATATCGGGTATACCAAACCGGGATTTGGAAAACTATATGATTTTGAAAACTGTCATTTATATTTTAAAAAAAACGGGGGATTTCGTTACACATCCATTATTTGACGCTACCTTTAAGAAGGATGAGAAAATTAGAATTGTAACTATCTGAACGTTTCGATTGTGTTTTTTGTTTTCCCAAAACTTGGGAACCCAAAGTTTTTACTTACACGATTGTTACGGCTAGTTTGTAAATTTTTTTAGATGAATATACAGAATTTTTTAAGTCAAGAGAGCAAATCACAAAGAGTAATATAAATAGCCAATCATGTGATAGCCAATCATGTGATATTTAACTCAGTTCGTATGGAGAGAATCAGAGATGTTATAGTAAAAAATCCAATTTTTATTAGCATTTTTGGTGTTGAAGCCAGTCTTTTATGTCCATACTAATAGGTTTACGACCACGTAAATGTCAAATTCGGTAATAAATATATGTCGCCATCGGTCGCCATATGTCGCCATCGGTGTACTCTTAGAGAGTACAAACAAATGTTAAATTTGGCTCGAAATAGTAAATTTTCTATAAATACTTACAGTGCCAATTACTGTCACTCTGGTTATAAGAAAATCTATATAGTGACAAACTTTGATAATATTTTTTGAATAGGGTTTATATATTTCACCCATTTACCATACTAAATCCCTAACTGTCTTCTTAATTATTATCTGAATTTCAGCTGATTTGCTGTTGAGTTCAATGTGCAGCAATACATACTCGTACCAACCATAAAAACTTTTACGAGACAAACTTTTTTACATTTCATCTGTAATTATATGATTAAAACATTTTCTCTTATTACAAATACAAAAAATCGTCATCGTTGACGATGTGAAAATCATCTTTGGTTATGTTTTTTGCCATCATCATAATACTTATGCGGCTTTGAGTTTGCTAACAAAAACATTTCTTTTTTAGTCGTTGCTACTAAAATCCCAAATGGATTAAGTCAAAACGGATTAAAATTTAAGATGAAAAATAATTCGCTGTGATGAAATGATTCAATTTAGTTTTTTAGTTCTTTATCTTTTATAATATTTTAAAAGTTACATTTTTAATCAATTAATGTTATTTTTCATTTTATATTCATTCATTTTATATTCGCATTCATATTCATTTTATGTTGCATAATTATTCCAATCTTTTATTACATATTTGATGTTTTATTAATTCAATTGATGATACCTAAAAATTAGTTTATAAAATATTTTGTTGATTTGAATACTGATTTTAGGGATTACAATTAAATATATGACGGTTAAAGATCAAAATTATGCGATAATTAGTTAGTCATGGTAACGAGCAGGAATGCGTTGTAATGCCTTTTAATTAATTGATTTAAGATCTGAAAAAGAAAATATCTTATTATTTTTTAATGAAAGCAAATCAAACATGAATGCTTTGGGCAGGATTTCAGACATACATGTGATGGTATCTTTTCAAAATTCAAGACTTATGTCATAGCAAACACACTGGAGATTTGTCTTATTGAGTAATTTGACCACCTTAGGCAGCTGTTTGTTGAATAAAACATACTATAGCGTTCGCGGAGATTGGGATTGTTTATTTTTCTCCGGTTCCGTTGGTTCAAAATATTTGCCAATTTTAAAGCGGTCATTTTCCAATATGTTAGAACTAACCTTTGCATCCAAGAAGCCTTCTACATTAACAACATATTCGACGAGATGTCAGACACCAAAAAACTCGTTAGTGTCTATAGTAATTTATTTTTATTGTGTCATCCTTAGTCATGTTACGATTTCGCCTGCGGATGGGCAACGCTTCTTGATCTAATTAAATCAGCCTTAATGGTTTTTTTGTGAACTTGTTGTTGAAATTACGGAAACTGTTGTTGTAAACCGCCAAATTTATAACTGTATTCACAATTCAGTGGTGCGAGCCGAATTTGACAGCACAAACTCGTAGCAATTGGTGACAGTGTTGAAATTGTGAATAACAGAAGATAGTTGTAGAAGATTTGAAGGTTACAGTGTTGAAATTTCAATTAAAGAAGCGTAACTTACCGGCGGGTGGTTTCAAAATTAATTAATATTGCGAGGCTATGGAAAAGCAGAGGTTAGACTAGGATAATTATTAATTCGAAGAGGTAATAGAGCTAAAGTAACGTGAGATAAATAAGGTAGCAGTTCCCGGGTTGCCTAGAATTTTCAATATGGATCGTTCATTGGCTGTTATAACACAACAAATTAAAGTGACACAACAGACAATAATAATTTTGACACGTGAAATGAAACAAGAATAAATAGGTCAATTGGTCATGAGGAACCATTGAGCTTCGAAGAATCAAGTGGTGGCAAGGAGACAGTAGATAAAAATAATTACAAAAACGAACTCCAGGATGATGATCAATTCAAACGGAATATTGCCACAGTTCAAGAAAAGAGAGATGAAATGCTTAATCTCGTGCTGACAATATCTGGTGAAGTGTACCGATCAAGGTGAGTAAATATTGCGGATGGTTCATAAGTTATGACTGCAAGGGCAGAAAGGTAATCAGAAGCGGTAATTATAGCCATTCACAGAAAGGATGTCCCTCGTGAGCGGTATGTGTAATCATCGGCCCGTGAACAACAAGGCGGTATGTGCAGAAGATGCAAACATAAAGAAGACCCTGCACTATGGTCACGAAAAATTAACATGAGTTTTGAATAAAGGAGAGTACCGCCAGTTGGAAAATATTTGAAACATTTCACTCAAGTAGTGGAACTCATCGTGAGCAACTAATGGGAAGTAATGGTGACTAAATTGCAGAGGCCGTAGATTGGACTCAACTATAGGGACGAAGAGGGTTATGTGGGGAGTACTGACGATCTCGCCTATTAAGCATAATTTAACGTGGAATGGTGGTGAAATTAATGATATCTATAGATCTAGGTAATAACATAAAAAGGAGTTTTATGACAATTTAGTGGTATTGTATAGATTGATTGCGATTATTAGCGTAAAATATGGAATGTTCAACGCGGTATATGGGTGCAACGAGCACAGTGTATCAGTCTTAGTTAGTCATTCAAGAGATTCGGTACTCCAAAGTTTATAAGCGAAATTTTGTGATTTAATGTAAATTGTGGAAAGTGAATTTATAATAAATAATGGATATTATTTTTTGTTGTGTTTTTAAGTGTTAAGTAATTATTTGGAAAATTATGTTACGATTATTTCCAGTATTTTCAGGAATATTCCGGAAGCGGTTAAAATTGCGAGAATTGTGGTTGTAAACCGACAAGCTTAAGCCACCTTGGCTCAGTGGGCCAGGGATATGGTTAAACGAATCATACTTGGTTGCACTCAACTCAGTTTGGGGGTTCCGTTTTCAGTTATATATTTTCTCAGAATAAATTAAAATTTATTTACCGGCCAAGTAGCAGTTTCGTAATATTTTCGAGTTTTTGTCGGACGTTTTTATAAAAAAGTAAGCGGTTTGTAATCGATTACAAGTGTAAACTTCTTACCGTATAGTTAAGGTTGATACTTTTTCGCCGCCCAGATGATAGCAAGTGCTTCTTTTTCGTTCGTGGCGTATCTTTTCTCGGTATCGTTAAGAGTTTTCGATGCGAATGAGAATGGTCTTTCAATTTTATCGCATATTTGGGAGAGGACGGTGCCTACAGCGTGTTCAGAAGCGTCGGTTCTCAAAATGAAAGGTTTAGAAAAGTCAAGATATTCCAATACTTGGTCGGTTGATATAATTTTTTTTATGGTTTCGAAGGATTTTCTATATTCTGGATCAATTACGTTCACGTTGGCTCCCTTTTTCAAAAATAAGGTCAAGAGTCTAGAAATTTTGACACAGCTTTATGTATGAATCGTCGATAACAACCCGGTAAACCAAGGAATTGCTTGATTGATTTGTTTTTGGGCTGTTGGTATTGGCCATTCAAGAATTTTCTCGACTTTGTCGGGATTTGATTTGATCCCTTATTGCGTAATTGTTTGTCCCAAGAATTCTGTCTGTCTTCTCTTTTCTAAGAAATTCCCATTTATCAGGTTGAATTTTGAGATTAAATTGTGACAACCTTCTACAGACTGGTTTTGAATGTGGCTAGATAAATTCTGACCCATGACAATAATGTTGTGAAGATATACGTAACAGATTCTCCCTATTAGTCCGTTTAGGACATTGTTCATGGCCCTGTGAAAATTCGAAATGCCCTTTATCGGTGGAGAATTCCGTTTTTTCTTGTGATTTTGGATCCATTAGGATTTGATGAAACCCGGATTTTAGATCTATCGTTGAAAAATTTGTGGATCTTCCGAGTTAACATTGACGAACAAATTGACTGTCAAGAGGCATTATAGACTGGATTTTGTCTAGCCAGGGTTTTTATATTCTGCACGATTTCTTTGGCTTTGTTGTAAAAACTATATGGGCTGACGTGCGTTGTCAAGTTGTTTATAGGCCCAAAGCTCGGACTTATAATAGGAGAGTCCGTGTTTATCTCCCACCCCAAAGGCTCGAACATGGTCAAAGTTTTTAGCCAAGCTGTAACCTGTTTTTTATTTCCGTCGAATGGCAGAATCGATATAATAGGATCTGGGATCCTATATAAATTCATTGCATTTTGATTGTTAGGTGTTTGTTCTCTTCTGACAGGTGTACCTGTATCAACTTTTTGATTCAAGAATTTCAACAATTGGTCATGTTGACTTTGTTTCTCGTTTAGTCGGGCGAGTTGCTGAGCAATTGGGGTATATTGTGCTGTAATTTGCTCTATTTCGCTCATTTTTGTGGGGATTAGTTCTTTTTTCGACTCTGTGTTTCTATTTTTTAGATAGATATCCATAACCTTTCGCCCTTCCGAACTTTGTTTTGTGTTAGGAATCTTGGTAATACCCTATTCCGTCTTATCACGTCTTTTTTATAGTGCGTGATGGTTAACGACTGCCGCTAATTTTGTGTCTATCTTATAGTGCACAAAACTGTGTCTATCTTGTAGTGCGCGATTAACTAAACCCTCGGTGAATTTTGTGTCTTGTAGTGTACAAATTCGAAAATGGTATTATTAATAAATAGTTTTGGGACTCGGATTATTGTGTCTATCTTGTAGTGCACAATAAAAACTTCACCCGTTAATTTAATAAAATTTAGTGATAAAGACACATAAAAATAAAACTTTTACCTTAATCTCCGGTTGGCGTGGCATTTTCTAGGTAGGTTTCGAAAGGTGACAAGCGTAGCATTTATACGAACCGTGTAAATTATAGAATGATCCAGTAGTTGAGTGACTCAGCAAAACATAACTTACTTGAGATACTCAACAAAAGTGGATAGATTCCAAATTACCGAATAAATGGAAAAAGGGCAGGGTGATCCCAATTCCTAGACAAGATAAGGATCCGAGTGTGTGGAAAAGTTTGTGTGGGAAGTAAAAAAGGACAATATGAAAGCACATGGTATTCTCAGACATTGAAACAGCTTATGATTTCGTGGTTCCATGGAAATTTAAACAAATTCTCTCGAATTTTGGATTTTCGCAGAAAATGTGTATGTTGATAAAAGATTTTATGACTGAGAGAAAAAATCCTTTGATAGAAAGTGGGTATAAGTTGGAGGCAGTTACGAATATGGGACTTCCACAAGGAATTAAAATACATCCAGCTTTCTTTAACGTATTATACCAGCGAGATACGAGACCTATTATACCGATTTTGTATAGTGATTGGAAAAGAAAGAAATATTAATGAGGCGGCACAAAGGCCCCAAAAGGGAAAAGATGAATTAATGGGAAAATTTAAAATTTTAAATCTGAGAGTGAATCCTAATAAGTAAGCGTATATGAGTTTTAGAACGAATGTCGCAAATCTGATTAATGTTAATGTTGATAGTAACAGAATTGAACAAGTAAATGCATACAGGTATTTGGGTATATGGATTGGCAGGCGTATGAATTTTGGGAACACATGAACATTTTGGCGGATAACTGCAAAGCACGTTTAAATGTGATTGAACGGGTGAGTAAACTTAAATGAGGCACGCATCCGAGTGTGACTCAAATGTTGAGAAAGGCCCTTATTTCCTCTAAAATTGGATATGGTATTAACGTGTATGGGAATGCTTCGAAATGGGCTTTTAGCCATTTGATGAAAGGAGAGAATGTATGTGTCAGAGCGGTATTGGAGGTATTAAACTCAACCCCAATACATACTCTGTGGTATGAAATGGGTGATTCACTTGCCGATTAGAAGAGAGAGTGGATCACAGTGAGGGAGTCAGTGAAAATGATAACTAAGAAAAATGAATTTGGAATAAAATTATATTAAGATTACAAAGTAGGGCGGTATACAAACCAACATATAGAGCAAGCATTGCAATTGAAAATATGAATATGTTTCTAAGTATAGGCAATGCTGGTCCGCAAGCCGTTCCTAATAATCTCAATGTATGCATGGATATGGAGGAATTTAACAAGGGGTTGAATGAAATTATTGTTTGTTTGAGAAAATCAGTCAGCGGTATTTGCAACAAGATACTGTTTATACAGATGCTAGTTTGAGTGAAAACGGAGTAGGTGCTGGTATTTTTATGCCTAGTAAGAATGTGGGCATTGGATGATATCATCTGTGTAGTGAACGCTGAATTGATTGGGATATTTGAAGGTATTAAATTTGCTGTGAATGAAGATGGAAGGAAATTAGTAATATTTTCCGATTTCAAGGGATGGGTTATGCGTGCTAAAAAATGGAGGTGGAAAAGAAGTCAATTTGTATGTGGATATGGTTTTGAAATGTATTCATTTCTGTCAACGTGATGTGATCATACAATGAATCCCATCATACAGACCGATCGAAAGGAATGAACGAGCCGATATATTAGCTAAAAAGAGTGCATTGAATAACATGGTTCAAGAGTACGGAAGGAAACATGCAAGAAACGTACTTCGATGCTTTATGAGAAAATGGGAGAATGAATTTAATGGAACGAAGAACTCTACACTTTATGGTACTCCTTTGAGAACTCCTTTCTATAAGGTGCTCAAAGGTAATAGGCGAGTGTTGTGAACGATTGAGAAAATCAGTCTGAACAGGGTTTTTCCATACCAAGCTTACAAAATAATATTTCCATTTCTTAGTACGTGTATTAAAATTTTACATGGGATGAATAAATTTAGGAGGTTAATTCCATTAACATTAAGACCTGAACATTGTTACTATGCTCTTCATGCAGAAATAACCATGCCAACAAAATGTTAATACTTTTATAAATAGTATTCAGAACAATACAAAAAATTTAATAATACCAAGTAAATTATCTGAACTACATTGTTTTGAAGTCTTTTTAACGCTGTGCAAAGCACAATAATTTTTGTTACATTCTGCGTTCTAATCTTTATTTCGTAAACAAATTAAGAAAACCACAATTAATGCAATTTAACTTGATGTCTTATGCCCATTAAATTTATGTTCGTCCCATTATGCATAACGAAGATAAAAACTTTAAGTTTTGATGAAATTCTTATAAAGTTTTCCAAAACTTCCATTCAACACCAACAAAATAAACTAAAATGTGGTAAACGGATAGTTATACTTTAGTTTATAGTTGGACTCTAACCATCTAGCGTACACAAAATTTTATAACTGAAAGCAAACCCAAATCTGCATTTACATTTCTCATCTCATTTATCATAAGAAAGTAAGTTTTTTTTTCTAAAGTTAGCCATTTGCCTTTGACATTTAACATTTCTTTTACAACAAAAGCGTTTTATTTTTTATATTTTACTGCTATTAAGAAAAATAAAATTTATTTCTTCTGGCATAAAATTCTATTTCTTTCTTGTTTTGTATATAATAATGAACATTAAACACGAAGAGTGTTATTTATATATATATTTTTAAAGAAATGAAATTTAAAAGGAATATATACTCATCAAACCATAAAAATTTATATAAAAATGGGGAAAACTATATACAGCCGGGTGTGATACTGGAATGAAAATGATACGGTGTGGTATAAAGTGCGAAAATAGAAATTTTCTGTCACCTAATTATAAAACAGTTTTATTCGAGAACTGAAACACACTTTCCTGTTTTCCCTCTCACTTTGTGTGCTATGTAGTGTGTTTTCTCTCGCCTTTTGTGGATATAAAAGAATTTCATTTTATTATAAAATGATAATAAAAATGAAAAATTTAATAGAATATAGTTTTTCCCTTTAGTTCCTTTTTCTCGTCCCAGCGAGCCCGCTCCATCCTTTTTAACGAAACATACAAAAGCTGCGAATAAAAGCTTTTTTTCCCAACTACTATAAATTGTTTCTGAACTATAATTTTCATTTTGGTTGTTATTGTTGGCTGCTACACATATTACATACAAAAAAAATTAAAAGAATCCAGTTCTAAAATTGTGAAAGCAAACTAGGAAAAAGAGTTTCCATTAAAATAAAGAAAATTTCTAGACATTAAACGTTATATACTATAATCGTATATACTACAGTAGCAAATAGAGACAAGATGGAAAATGAGAAAAATAATAGCACCAACAACAAAAACAAAACAATCCACAACACAATACACGAACAAAAATATATAACATGAAGAAGTATTTTATTAAATTGAAGAATATGTTGCTGCCAATATTACTCTTTTTTTCCTCGACTCGTGTATTTTTATTATAACTGAGTCGACAAGTTTTCCTCCGGATTTTTTTGTGTTTCTTATTTTTGGCAGACACAAAAATACTGGAAATGATATTTTCAAAAAAAAAAGTCTTTTTATTCATGATAATGTTAAAAAAAAGATGAAAATTGCTACATTTTTCATATTACTTTTCAATTTCATATATAGAAGCGAAATACGAGCGCAAAAAAAAAATCTTGATGATGTGAGGATTTAAAAATGTATATCAGAAAAATCTTTCCAGCTTGTTGTAATTTTTTTTTAATATTTTTTTCTTATTTATATGGGACAATTTTGATTTGGTGTTTGAACCGTATAATATATTGAAATATAAAAGTGTGTGATATTTTGAACGCTTTAATTTGAAATTCATGAAAAACACCAAATTGGACGCGTAATGTAATTTTGAAAACAGGTTCAGCTTCTTTCATATCAACAGATTTCAATCCTTCTCAGTTATAATTAAAATGCCTTTAAATGTATGAAAATTACATTTGTGAATTGAACCTATATTGTTACAAACCGGGCAAGTGTTGCAGTGGTTAGTGGTTAAAGCTTCGGCAATTGGACCGGGAGGTACTAGGTTCAAATCCCATCAGAGGCTAGATGCAAATCAAATTCATCGATTACAATCGTGGATGCTAATAAACACAATTAAGACCCTCTGATGGAGTGCAGAATTCAGCGCCGACTCACCGTCTATGACACACAGCTATGAGTTTCTGTTTCAGTGTCCTTGTTGGAGCTTATAAATTTCAGATGGTGGACGTACTGTATTTGCGAATAAAACTGAATTTTTTACACATACTTCGGCCGTAAATTGTTTATATCACAAATATTTGTTCTGTCGTTTTTCATGAAAGTTCTTTTTGTTCAAAAAGATATCTGTTCAAGTCATCATTTAAATTGAATAGTAATGGATGTATGTCTGATGCCGATTTTTTTTTTTGGTTAGGTTGTCCACTTTTCAAAATTGTTCCTTATGGTATACCCCCCGCCAGTATAATAGTTAGCAGTAGTGACCGTGGCGGAAGTTGTATCTGTTTTGATGGGAGCGGCACAAAATCTTGGGTGAACCCAAAATCTTGGTTTTGAAAATCTTAGTTTTCAAATAGGATGCCAAAAAAACATCTTGGTTTTTGGAAATCGTGGTTTTTGTGAAATTTTTCAAAATTGGTATAAAATCATTTCTTAAGCTAAAATTTGGAAAAATACGTAAAGCAAAAAATGTATATCGATTAAAATTGCCCTAAAATGATATAATTACAAATAAGTATTTTATAAAAATTCTACTGTGATGGTCGTTCTAAAAAGGACGGTTAGTATTTCAATATAGTTATAAATAAATATAAAGAAAATTAAAAATTTCATTTCGTAATTAAAAAACCAGTAAAAAAACATAAAATGAATCACAATAATAGTATACAATATTGCTAATTTCACTTATTTGAAGATATATTGTAGGCAATATTCTTTAGATTACTTATTTTTTCTAAATTGTCCCGGTGTCGAATAATGTTGTAAATTTTATTATTTTTTTCGATTTGTTTTTTCTTTATTGTACCGGCTTGCGTTTCCTGAGCGAGAGTTTTAGCAAGAATCAGCTTGATATGATTTGTAACTGTCGTCGCCAACTCTCCACAGAGTTTTTCATGGGAAATTGTGAGTTCATGAGAAATTGTGATTGAGATCACCAGAATGTCCAAAAATTAGGAGAATAATTGGGTTTTGGTTTATTTAGATATTTTTTTTCAAACCAAATTCCAATTTTGTGAGCATCCGAATCGAAGTTTTTGATAATATGAATTGACTTCATAGCTGGTACTAAAGATAGACTTATGAGCATACGAAATTGAAAACTAAATTCACCATTATTTCCATATTTAGTGGCACAACCTTGTATTTGCACTTTACTCCAGATAATCTGACCAAAGTGAAACAAGCACCAGTATTCAGCTTCCGGGAAAAAATGTAAAGGCCGCTAAACTTGCTTTCTCAAAATCCGACATTATTCGCTTTGGTCTCAACTGAATATTCCATTCACACGCTATAGTTTTCACATTCCGTAGAATGTTTCAAAATACGCGTTTTCGGTTTTTGGGCTCATTAAGCAAAACAAAAGTGGTACAACCTTGGGCCTATTTCTGTCAACAAATGCTGTCAAAAAATACTCTGTGTTTTTTTATTCAACCTGAGTAATTTTACTCTACACTAAATTTTACTCTGGACATAATGTCAGTGTAAAGAGTATACAAAGCAAAAAACAATTACTCTATGCACACTGGATCATACTCAGGGCAAGCCTACTTGCTCGGGTTTAATTAAAAAATAGACTCCTTGTTTCCAATTTTACCATGCACAGTAAATAGTTGGCGTAGAAATAACGGGACTACTTTAAATGTGGCATCCATAAGCCAACATTCCGCTTCCGCAAAAAAGTTTGAAACTTGATGGAGTCCCTATAACAGGGTAATATTTTCTTTATTAAACGATTTTTCTGAGTTCTTTTACTTTACAGGATCTAACTCGAAGAATTTTGCACTTTTGAGTTTGAGCAGTTGGTATATACACACGATTTTCAGCTTTACACTTAACAACACTGTCTCTTATAATTTGCGAAGGTAAACTTGTTGTGTTATGAGCGTTAGTTTTCACTAACTCATTGGCCTTGAATACTGCCTTTTCAATACACGACCCTTTTTAATTTTATGCGATCCATTAGGATAACTGGTTACCACTTGTGATCTATCAATCAAAGGATGTCCGATTTATCAACAGATCCTTGAAAAATGAAAAACAAAAATCAACGAAACTAAAATGATTTCATCAAATGATAAAACGAATAAAACAACGAAATGAAGAAATACAAAAAATAATTTCTGTCTTTCTCTTAGGCACTGAGGGGCGCACGCCGTTTTAAGGATTTTGCACAAATGCAAAGTTTTAAATACATGTAGCTCGAAAAATACTTAACCAATATTAATAAATAAGGTCTCAAATGAAAGGGATTTAACGTTAGTTTTAGAAATAATTGTTATTAATTTTTTTTATTAATTGGCTGTCTGAGAAAAATGACGATTTCTCAAAAAATTTATTTTTCAGTACTTCCGACAACAACAACCAATTTTTTTAGCATTTTTTTCAAGTCTAATTATTTCCCAAACAGGTACAAAAATAAAAAATATGTGTTAGTTTTCGTTTTTATAACATAATTTTTTAAAAATTCCATACTACTTCTACTTCCATACTACACCTATATTGTGCTCCAAATCCATCAGAAAAAATCAACTAGGCCTTGAATAAATAATTTCACTGCTACATGATTGTGCTTGGTTGACTCCGAGATAGCTATCAAACTGGTATCAACAAATTCCAAATTACTATTATTGGAAGAATTTTCGTCCTTATTCTGCGTTGTATGGAGCGTACTCAGCGTTTGACCAATAAATTAATGAACTGCATCTTGAACAATGAATGTTGTTTTCCAAATTAGATTTAGATACGCTGATTGTTGTTCTGCAATAAATGAATGCGATAATATGTTTTTTAGTTGCTCATAAAATTTATCAGTAAATTCAACGTTGTTAAAATTGTTGTTTCTATTGTACGTCGATCTGTTTGCTGCCATTGTTTATAAGAAATCTCATCTACATCATTTGCTAGTAATTTTGTTGATATTTCCTGATGTGAATTTGTAGTTCCTGGGCAGGATGTACATTCGTGAAGTAGCACGATGTCGTTAAATTTCCGCAAACAATCTGAGATATGAGATCATGGTAACTTTCATTAACTCATGAAAGAAGATTTGTTATTTTTATGACATTAAACATCAGTTTAATGTTTTGATGATATATGCAAACGCATATACAATGTGTGTCAACTGAATTTGCTAGAAATCAGGGCCTGGGTGCAATGAAGCAAATGTAGAAAATCCAACTTTTTTTAATGGATATGTTCTTTTAAATAGTTTATGCGCTTCCTTTAAATTTCAGAGTACAAATCATCGTTTTTTGTTATCTTAACTTCATCTGTTGTTATTGTTTCAAAATCTTGTTTTCTAGCACACACTCTACTTATTTCATCGTCCTCACAAAAATTCTGCACGAATTCGGCTATTTCAGGATTACTGGTTTTCGATCAATATTTAATGTTCAGTGTTGACATTATGCCGTGCTCCTCCTAAATCTGCTTTACTCTAATTGGTGTATAATGTGACACATTAAACTCCCGTTCAGTTTTCCGAGCGGACCAGCTTTTTGGTAGCGTTGTTAAAACCATGTATCTTTCATTTTAATTCTTACAATTTTCAAACTTATTTTTGAATTGTTGGATCAGTTGAAATATTTCCTCTGCTATTTTCGTTGAAACTTCTTGAAACTTTTTTGTTTTGTAATATTAAACTCTCATTTTTTTACGATTTATCGGTGAACTGCCAATGGACTTCAAACTATCGTTCAATGATGGAATATCTGGATAAATGTAATTCTCTTCAGTTGTTATTGGTGAAACACTTAATATTCATACGGAATTCTTATTACTTTAAAATTTTACTTGATTTAACTTTAAACTCCAGTTTACGAATGTCATACTTCTTACAAATTTATCGTATTTATACAAAATTATTTTTAGGATTTTGGAAACCAAAATTGACATAAGCAAGTTTTTACTGTCCGGATCACACTTACTTACGTGGTGATTCGGATGGTAATAATAAGTACATTTTTTCTAAAAAATAATCCCATCCAGTTTTATTCCCTCCCACTTACGTGACTAATTAACTAGTTGAGTAATATAACAAAAAATTAATAAGCTATATAGCCGATGACTAATCGCATACGTGTAGCTTACGCTTATAAGCAACACGGACGACCATATTAGATCAGTGATTACTGTTAGACCTGTCTTTGTTGTTTGTCTCCCTCTTTTAATGTTTATTTCTTGTTTCCTTATAATTACTTTTTCATATTATAATAACCGACATTCTTATATTTAGAAATTAGTACATACTATTGATGATTTTTATAATCCAACAAATGACTCATTAATAACAAAATTGATAAAAGTTATTGTAATAAAAATATTTTTTTTAGTTAGACCAATGACCGAGTTTAGACCAATGTTTTATAGAAGTTTAAAAATTTCCATTTTCGGTGTTTTCTTTTATGGTTGAATAATTTTTATGATTAAATCCCTGTTTTTTTGCATTAAAGTAGGCGTAGTATGGAATTTTTAAAAAATTATGTCATAAAAACGAAAACTAACAAATATTTTTTTATTTTTGTACCTGTTTGGGAAATGACTAGACTTGAAAAAATGCTAAAAAAATTGGTCGTTGTTGTTGCCGGAAGTACTGAAAAATCATTTTTTTGAGAAATTGTCATTTTTCTCACACAATCTTATTTATTAATATCGGTTAATTATATTTTGAGCTACATGCATTTAAAAATTTGCATTTTTTGTGAAATCCTTAAAACGGCGTGCGCCCCTGTTCAAAAGTACAGTGCCTAAGAGTAAAACAGAAATTATTTTATGTGTTTCTGGACCATACATCTTCAGCAAATTTTATAAAAACCGAAGGTGGCGAGGACAGAATCCGGTCGTTTACGTGTGGAATCGCTGTATGAATAAATTCAAAATTTAGGCACAAGATGTAAATCCCATCGTTAGCAGTCAAACCTGAACCCTAAACCTATTAAAATGTTTACAACAACACCAACAAGATATTTTGTTAATGTGCTAAACCAAATTAAATTTTCGGCCTAATATTGAAATTCAAAAAAATTACGGAAGGAATTTTAAAGATCCTGGAAACGACAATTATCAAAATTAAATTGAAAACACCAAGCTGTTGTTTCTGTGTAATATTCGAGTCACAATAACTGGGGGGGGGATGCATTACAGAAGAGGCTTTGCATTAAACCAATGGCAAAACGATAATGGGTTCCCTTAAAAATCTGAAATTTATATGCCAAATGTGCAAAATTTCATTCCAACAAAAAGCTATTAGGACTTAGGAATAACTGACAATAGATTAAAAATTGTTACCGGCGATAATGAGGAAATGCCAACGCATTTCTCCGAAAGTGTTCACCAGATAATTTAGATCAACTGCTTGGAAATAGATCCAACAAATACATCCAAAGGTGGAATAAAGAAAAGTTTAATCTTTCAATTCTTATTTTTTTTTTTTATTTTATCCCTGCAATCTGTTCCGGGGCCAAGGCTCTCCCAACTCTTTCGTGTTTTCTTTTTTCCATCCTTACTTTTACGCCGTTGCCAGACAATTCGAGGACGTACGGCTATAGGTCTGATTTTAACACCATCTGTATACTGCACAGTTCCATGCCAGCCTATACTGGCATGGAAGATGCCTCAGCCCATGAGTTATGCACTCCGACAGGGAGTCGTAGATGTGTTCCCTTACATCACAGAATGTAATCTTTTGATGAAAATTGCCTTGTATTTAGCATTTGGTTGGTGATTCTCCCTTTTCCCGTGAGATTGATATTTTTTATTTAAGGGTTTTTTTTGAGTAGTTTATATTCTTATGAAACAAGTTACTCTCGTTCTCAATTCGCTTTTGGTGTAAATACCGCATAATTTATCTTAAATATGATTTTTAAGATTAGTAATATAACTGAAAAGACTGTCATGTAAACAAATTTAATTCAATCCTTCCTTTGAAACCAGGTAAACGAAATATTAGTTCCAGAACCTGAATTAGAGGCCCTTTTCAAAACATCTTCCATGGGAGCAAACCCAAAAATTAGAACCAAATTTATAGACAGTAATCACACCAATTTTATAGACAGTAATCAGATCGATAGTTATCGAAAGGCAGTGAAATCCTCGTTCGCGTCGACAATGTAGATAACGTCGACAACCAAAAAAAATGACATTAGAAAATAAATTTTCTCATTATTTTCTCTTTATTTTACGTCTGCCTGTTTAATGTTTAGGCATTAGATAATTATCTTATTATCTAAGGCCCAGTAAGTTTATATTTAGACATACGCTAAACGATTATTTGCATTGTTCGCCATGGCTTATCCAATAGACTAATTTATCACGATATAAGATTTTTGTCGACCATGACAGTGTACAATTTTTGATAAAAAAGTATGAACTGAGATTAAAAATATGAAGTATGTAAGTCTGATGAGGTACGCATACATTTATTAAAATTCCATCGGGGCTTTAGCTAGGAATGAATATATTTGTGGTAAGCATAATTTCCACATTACATCATGCCAACCAACCAGTAGCGTGTAAATCAACATGTGCTCCCTGGGTGTTAATAGATATTAATTCGCTGCTTCATTGCTGTTTGACCGCGCGCAATTAAGCAAAAAATTCTCGGTTTATAATCCAACTATAGCAGAACTTAAAGTTCATTTAGAAGATGAACCTAAAAAAGAAATGAAAACAATCAAATCTTATCTTAGGTGGGTCATATTGTAATTATAGCTTTAAGTTGAAACAATTATCAGGATTGGTTCGAACTCTGGAGTTACGTGGGAATTTGCACGCCACAGGAAGATAAATGACCTGCGCTAAACAGCGACCATCAAATTAAATTCTGATTGGGTATAAAGCAACGCAATTTAAAAAAAAATCGTTAAGCGTGTCATTATAGTGAGTACATGCTCAACTTGTAAAACATTCCCATTCCGCACGGTTAGACTTTGAACAAAATCGCTGTTAAACAGCTGACACGATATGACTCGACATCCCTAACAAACGTGGTTCACTTCACCATAATTGCCACTTCATAAATTTCGAAAAAAGAAATTGACTGACTATTAAATTAAATTATGAAATTTCCGACTAGATTTATTGATGGTTGCGTCATACCAGTTATTGATAGGTGATCCTGATATTTAATTGATAAGTTCTAATTTATTTCACTAATTTAAATTAAGGATTATCAATTGCCAAAATGTTTATTATTGTTGATGGTGAATTAACAATTAAGTACGAAATTTGGAATTCAATAATAGGAGCAATACGTTTTATGGATACAGTGACAAACCAACGGCAGTTTAGTTTAGTCACTAATTAAGTAAAAAAAACGGCTAGAGACATTTAGTATAAAGCAAATTCAAAAGCGTTGTTTTTTATTTTGCTGTGCTAGATCAATCACTGAGAAAAATTTTGATTTGTAAAATTAAAAAAACAAGTCATTATTTCAGTTAACTTAAATTTTAATTCTGCCACCCAAATTTCTTTAACCACAAAGTGTATAGATAGATCTCGAGTTACACCACACTTGATTGTTAAATCGAAAATTTAAACTTACCGTACTTAACTCGTTGCATAAAATATTTAACATTTACAAAAAAATTAAAAACCCACATGGTAGGATCTCCCATTTAATGGAAAAAGGTTAAATATGAAGTTTGATTCCGAACAGTCATTCTGCCGGGGCTGTAAAATTATTATCACATCATGTCATTCTCGATATTATAAAAACAATGACCTAATACTTATGCTTCCTGAAATAACGCACGCAAACGTTCTATAAAACATTTGGTATTGACCATAGACCTACCTTATTAGAGCTTAAAGGTAAAACTGTTTGTGCAATAATTGGTGATCGCTTACCGGTTGATTATGAACTCTACAGCATCAGACATCTCTTGAAGTCAAAACATTCTATAATAAATGTTTTGGATCATATTCATAAATACTGATATGACCAAAATTTGTATTATTTGAAATAATTATTTTAAGCTAACTACACATTTCGTATACGTTAAAACATTCGCGGGTAATTAGCTATATATTGTCAAATTAAATTCTCTTGAACCAACATCTTAAATTCAACTGAGATGCCATAAACTAGGTCATCACAATTTTAATAGTATGAATGTACACCACTTTTACCATTTGAAAAGTGAAATCCTATTAAAATTCCTTGCTAAACCAAAAATAAAGACATAAATCTAGTTTTAAATTTCCTAATCCATAAAAATTCTCTAGTATCTCTCTATATTATGTTTGTATATATTTATCTTATGTAAAGCATCTTCCATATTATACTGCATACTATAATTCGTACAAAGTTTATCGCCCACTGACTTAAGCACAATATATATATAATTTCCATACATAAATTTTCGTAATATTTTTCATTTACAATTTATATAAAATGTGTATATGTAAAAAATAACATTTTCACATAATTTACCAGAAAAAAAATAAAAATAATAATAATAGTAATAAAAAAAGCTCATGAAATAGGACTAAAAAAGATTGAGAAAGCTTTTCATACATTTTTTTTGTACATTTAACTATTTTTTGGAAGATCTTCATTATATACGAGTTATATACAAAATAACATATATATTTATTTTTATGAAATAAATATTTTAATTTTTTTAATATTTCTTCTTGATATATATTTAAAATATAAAAATTCACCAAAGAGATATAGAAAACTGTACCAAAAAATATATATAGAAGATTTCGCTCCTTAGAAAAAAAAAACGAACTGAAAGGATAAAAACTAATTTAAATTCTTTAATTTAAATAATAATACGAATCTTTTTTTAAAAAAATTCTTTATTTGTTGTTGTATACAAATTCGAATTTTTAAAATTTAGGTCGGAGATATGGTATACACTTTTCTCTCTGTGTATTATATTTTGTTCGTAAATATTTAATTCCCTAACTATGTAGTATGTACATTGGGAGCTGAGGTTTTCCTTTATGTGTTTAAAACGAGAAAAATATAAATTTAAAGGAGAAATTTAATATTTAACTTCGATCGAATTAAAACCAACATTCCGATTTTTTAGGTTTTTTTTTTTTGTAATGTGTATGTGTGTTCAACGAGTACATATTACCAAAGGAAAGGATCCGAAAAAAAATGTTTACACATAAAAAAAATAAAATTTAGCACAATTTTTTTTTCCTTTATGGTTGAATCAATTTTATGCAAAAAAAATCGGTTTTTCCGGGTTGATGGAATTTTATTTCACTTCTCGTTTTCAGTTTTATTATTATTAAATTGATAAAATAGATTTTTAATGAATTTTAAACAAAAGTTTTTAATTTAATGAAAAACAAAATGTAACTTTTTTATTTTTCACCATTAAATTGGTATCATTAAGCTCACAACAGGGTTTCAAGTGTGTATTGTTGTTTTTGTAAAGAGACCGCCGTGATGAATTTAAATGTGTTTATTATTAAAAGTAAAATGTTTCGAGCCTAATTTATATATGCAAATTTTTTAATTTTCATTTTTAACTCTTTACCTTCTAAAACTGTGATAAATTTCAAGTCGCAGAACGATTGTTTAGGTTGCAGCCGTAGTTCTTCGCGAAATATACTGATGTGTTTATTTTTCAAAAAATTATAATTTTGGAATGACTGCGGGTCAATGGATTTTTGAAGTTTTTGGAACTTGGTACATGTCACTTGTTTGTTTAATTTTGCAGGTAGGGTTCTATTATCTGGCAATCACCGCTATTTTCCGATGACGGTTCGATTGCTGCAATCCCAGAGACAAGGTGATCACTTTGGTTACTCCTTGGAAAATTTCTGTGGCTCCACGGGACATCAAGAAAAACAATTCGACTTTGTTCCCTTATATTTTGATCCGTAATTCAACTCTATAAGAGTTATTATAGTTTTTTCGTCTCTCGTATAACCCACAGTATGTTCAATATATCTTTTTTCTAGTCGTCTTAAGCCTAACTGAAACATTAAATCCATGGTTTTTATTGTGTAAACTATTTCTTGATAATTTAAATACTTAAATTCTTCTGATTTCTGCATGGAAAATAAATAAGCTCTTCTTCATTCATTGTAGTTTACCAGTGTTGGGTTTCTTCAAGTAAATTATGATTTTAATATCCCATTGATAGGGTGGTATATTTCGCCGATTTTAGTTCTTAGAGCACCGATTGATAAATTCTTGAACTGTCTAAAGTAGAATTCTAAAAAACATTCATCAATATTGGAATGAACCCAAGATGCTCAACCCCAGATGTGACAGGCGACTGCAGCTTTTTCAACCATACGGTGTCCCTAATTACTTTTACAGAAAATTTTACTCGATATGCAATTAAGGTATCGTATCATGGAACCTCAGTTGAAAGAATATAAAAAAAAACGTGTTTGGTGACTCTACTGCGACCTACTGAGCACTGTTAGTTACAAAATACACATGTTGGAGACCATTGAGGTACGCAATTGCAGAATTTTATTTATGAATTATAAAGTTCATGCATCTCATGCCTTTCTTGGCATATTTTTCTACGTGTTGTATGAAATTCAAATTAGCTAAACCACTTAGGTTCAATAATTTTTCTGATCAAAGTTTTTTCAAATCTCTGCAACACAGATGATATCAAAAATCGATCCCACTCCCGAATGATTTTTTTTCTCAGAATAACCTCAGAATTATCTCGGACGCCCTGTATAATAGTTTAACAAAATCAAACAATTTTTGGGGAAAATATTGTTTTGTGGTGCCGCTTGTCAGAGAGAGATCATGAGAATACAGCTTAACCATGAACCATAAGTAACCTTTGCTGGAGTTCGTACAAATTTACTTGACGGACTTTTCCCAGTAGAACGCCAAGAGCACTTTATTCGAGATTAGTTTGGTAAATTGCTAATTTTACATTACTCACACGTAAAGCCATTAATTATATTTTTAAACTGAAGGACCAGATTTTAATTACTATTTTGTTGTTTTTTGGTTGCAAGAATGTGTATGTAAATGAAGTTGGCGCAAATTCTCACAGAAAAAAAAAATCGATGGCAATACTAAAATATATAGACTTTGACTATAGGCAAGTGTCAGCCCAAAAATGTTTAAAAAGACTCTCAAAATAAATCTGTCGTGATACTATCATGAAAAAAAATTATACTGTCAACCCAAAAAACTAAATAAAACGAAATATGCAATTTAATTTTAATTCAGTATCTGATTAACTTGTGTATGACCCCTAAATATGAATAGCTTTTAAATATAAGAATATATATCAAGAGCATTATACGAGATGAATATTTTTTGCAGAATCGGAGGTTTAAGGGGCCCCCATTGTCATTAATCCGATGATAGTATACCATTCAACGAAATATGTAATTGATTTTAATTCTGTGTTGAAATAATTTGAGTATGGCCCCTAAATATGAATAGCTTTTAAGTCAATGGATACATCAGAGCATTAAACGACATAAACAGTTGTTGGGGAATCGGAGGTTTAAGAGCTCTCTCTTAACAATAATATAGTTCAGACTCTTAGCTTATAGAAAAGCTAATGTTTGTCAAATTTCCTATATTAAGTTATCTACAAAACTAAAACTCACAACTTTTTTTTTGATTTGGCTTTCTTAGACAAATTATGTGTCTTATGCCAGTACATAGAGGTACCTACATATACTTGTGTCTAATAGAGAAACTAAAAAAAATGAATTTTAATTTTGTAGGTAACATAATATAGCAAAAGTGACACACAGTTAGCTTTTCTTAAAGGTAATAATCTGAGCTATGTTTCCATCAAAAAGTGTTTAGTGACGTTGAGTAATTGTTAATATGTAGTTAAATACCATTTAACTGGTACAGAAACAAAAAAAATTTCTTAAAAAAAAGGAAAAAAACTTAAAGAAGGTATCCGACGGAATCATTCTTGTCAGAAACTTTAGGGACACCCTGTAGATGTGCTTCGAGTAGCATATACTACCAAAAAGAAACGTGTACTTGCTCAATGCGCCGTTCTTCCATCATCTAACATAGTGGCTTCAATTCCAGAGGAGGCATTGGCCAATGCAATAAAGTTGTCTTTTCGTGATGCTAAAATTAACGAAATTAAGAAGGTTTTGCCCATACCTCCGGGAACAACCAAAAATATAATCCACTAATTGCTCGATTTGGTAGTGGCATTGACTCAACACTTTATTTACAATCACTAAACAAATGTACTCTATGTAAATAAGTGTTTGGTTGGGGCCTTACTCAAATTAATTCAACACAGAATTAAAATCAATTACATATTACGTTGAATGGTTCTATCATCAAAATATTGAAAATGGCCCCTTAAACGTCCGATTCCCCAACAAATGATTATGTCGTTTAATATTCTGATGTATACTTTAATGTAAGCTCTAATTTTAGCCAAAAGTTAATTTTCAAAATAAACTGCTACGGAACTAAAATGTGTAATTTATTTCCATAAAATTTTTCATTTTTGATTTGATAGAATTTATATAACTGTAGTTTTACGACATATATTTTTTGGGCTGACATTAAAATATGGCGGTTTTGCTGTGGCAACAGAATAAGTTGTGACTTAACATATCGGAAATACAAAATATCTGGCAGATACTTGATGCAGTAAATGTTCGTATATATTTCAGTACCTTTTTAGTTTTGGGCTAACATTTTTGGCCCAACTTCAAATACGTAAGGAACCACAACAATTTTTTTAAAGATTTATCATTTTTGTATCTTAATTTTTTCTATCACGATAGTTTAGTTTTTTCACGACACTTGCATTAGTGTTGCCACCTTTTAAATCCACCATTTTTTGGGCTAGAATTTTGGGCCAACTTCATATAGGTAGAATGTGTATAATTTTGATGTAAGAAGAATTTAAAATGTTGTACCGAGGCGTTATATTCTAACATAATAAGCGGTGAATTTTAAATTTTTAGGTCGTTTTAAATTAACTAATTATTGAGACTCCCGAATAAAACGTTTTAACGTTACTTAAGGGGTAAGACGAAGTACCGGTTAAGAAGTTCCTGTTGTGCCTGACAGTGCTTGTTAATCAAATATTTACTATCATCATCAAATAGTGCTGGTCAGTCATACATAATTACCATATGCAAGTAACAATTTCAAGCCTAGCTTATTCTGAAATTAAGTTTCTAATTAATGAGCCGTAGGTATTTCTCAAGTTAGTCACATGAAATACTTGTGTCGTATTTAGGAAAATTCGGCAAATGCCATGGCTCTAATCTAAACCACTAAACCATCCACTTCAAGCAACCGTTGCTTATTTTAGTACAAATTTTGGTGATCGCATGAGAACAGCATAAAAATGATTTTAAAAAACGGAAGAAAACGAGAACCTCATTCAACAGCCTGGGGTACCTGGCTAGGATTCAATGGACTTACCACACTTTAATCAGCATATAACGTGATTGTAGACGAGATTGAAGATTTTTAATTTTATAAAGTGAAATCGTTAAGCCAGCTAGAACATGCGTAAGAAGAGGCGTTTGCCATTATTAAGCATTTCGTTGCAGATGCTCACAAGCTGCAGTAAAAATTTTCATATTTTCGAAAGTTCCGTTTTCCGTGCAGTGGCTGGCTGTTCAGGTTTCCTGATATGGTAGCTTCGAAGTTGGCCCGGGTAACTTGATTATGTAATTCTTCAATATGCAAACGTTTGGTTCGTTTAAATGGGTTATTATACTTTGAGGATAGATCGATGGCATATTCCGTAACCTCAACTTAATGATCAAGACAGATGTTGCGCCACATTTGGCCTTAAAATCTTTGTTGAAAAAAAAATTGCCTTTTAGACAAGAGTGTGTGGTCCGTTTGATTGACTGCTATTCTGCTGTGATGGCTACCACCAGATTATAGAGCAGAGCTAACTCAATAGCGTGGGTCCCGTTGTAGTTTGTTGAAAGGTAGAGAGGATGAGCCAATGGCACCACGTTGAATTACCGGTTTGTGCGTTACCCAGAACATTTTTTACTTCGTATTGAAGAATTTTGTTCTTAAAACACTTGCTGCTATGCTTTGTAGCATGCACGCTCACAAATGAATGTGTGCAATCTAAGTACGTAGATCCTTTTAGTTATGGATCTAAATTCTGTTACGAATTAGCGTAAATGTTTACAGATCAGAAAAACAAATCTATCTCGTGCTTATCGAAGATGTTGCTTTGGCAGAGTTAAATCCGTGGCGCATTTCGTGATCTTGTGGGTCTAGTTTTTTGTGGTGCAATCAGATCGAGAGTGTATACCGAGATGCCTTACCAAAGAGTTAATGGCGGCTCCCTGGGCAGTTTAAGCTTAATATAAGTCATGTTAAAATTGTTAAACCGGTATCCTTATTTCGAATCCGACTGTATTGTCAAAGTTATTTTTCTAGTTAATTAGTAAAATTTTGTTTTTTTTTCTTAAAATTTTTTATTGTGAAGGATTTTCAGCTTGAATAGCTGAATCTTAAACTTAATTAGTAACTACACACTATGTGTCGCAAAAATTGGAAACCTGTGTTAAATCTCTATAAATTCAAAATATTTAAAATATTGCTCATTTTTAAAACATCAGTGTTAATTCCAGTTATTTCACATAAATATGTTATTTAATACAGCCATACTATGGCCATTTTTTATCTAGCACAATAAGCCTTTTCTTGATATTTTAACTGTATGATCTAAGATATAATATATCTTTTTATCCAAAGTTCCAAACGATAATCAAGGTGTAATGAACCACTATATGACATGAATTTTTAAGTCACGAGTTCATAAATATTGTTGTAGTGAAAATACATTTTGTTATGTCTGTGAATATTCAGAATACATACGATGGCAACACTACGATACGAACATAAATGTATTTCAAGAAAAATGAGTTTAACACCAAATATATTACTGGGAAGGTTAATTCAAAATGTAAAATCAATGCAGTTTTCCTTTTTAAAATGTGTGCTCTTGCACTATAAATTTTAGAAATAAAACTGTTGAAAATGCTTAAGATACGTTTTAAATACAATCAGTTTAAGTCAAAATAAATATTAATTAACAGAGCACGGTTGTTATGGAATTTCGAAGAAGATTTCACCTTTTATATAACAAAATAGCAAATTGAATCTATGAGCAAATTTTACATATTACTGTTTGAATTCACAGTAGATATCAATTAACAGAGCAAGTTTGGTATGGAATTAGTACACTGAGAAAAAAAATGAAACTTAAAATGTATGTGGATCGTACTCATTTTAATGTTTTGTGTATATTTTCAGAAATCTATTAAAATAAACAGTTAACAATATTAAAACTATATGTTAAAAGTATTAAATTTACCGAACGATACAACTAAATTTTTATTTTAATCTAGTTCGATAAAAATCGAAAATTCAATTAAATCTTAATTGAAAAAATTTTAAAGTAAAATTGCATTTCAAAATAATGTGGAAACCACTTTGATTTTATGTTGAACACGCTAATATACCAAAATTGAAATAGAATCAACTTCAAATATGCCGTTGCGTTTACGTTTTCAATATTCTAGCTATTTCATCGTGTTTAACCAGGATCATTTATAGGTAAAGCAAATGTAGGCATACCGAAAAGTTTTATTGGATTGTTTTCAATTTATATTACATATAATATATAATTAATATTCTCTTCAATTCATATTCATTAAATATTTAACAAAATCAAATTTAAAATAAATAAATAAATAAAGTGTTATTTGTGAAAGAAAATTTGATTTAGAGAATTTCTTAAAGTGGAGTGTCTGAAATTTTTTGTGAGCATATAAAAAATTACTATAGTGTGATATGGAAAACACAGTTACAAATCTTAATATAGTTGACGGAAAACTGTACATCGATGGACAGTGCATCTCAATAGTGAATAACGAAACATTGGAATCTAATATCAATGCATCCAGAATAAAAGAACCTCGAGGCAACTCAACTACGTTTGATGATATACTTCTTCACACGCTTCTTCTAATACCGAAAGTGATGAAGATAAGTTATACGAATTAGCAGTTTAAATTTTTAGAAGTTTTGCCGATTTTGAAAGGTATGAATTTGGTATCAATTTTTGAACGTAGACTTTTTTTTAGAAAGGTGTACTGTAACGATCCCTTCCTTAAGCAAGGGATCTTTGTGTGTGAGTGAGCGTGCGGGCTCGTATATTTTTGTGGCCGAATATCGGTTTATGTATGATATTTAGCAGATATAGTTAAAAATCCTTCTGAATAAGACCTGCCGATTCAGTCGCATGGTAGTGGACCGTCAGAAAGTATGGGTGTATCCGCATGTGTGTCTTTGGTGTGGTTATTATTTTTTGTTTTATTATTCTTACCAATGAACGTTTACTTCTTAACAGTTCTGGAGATGTGATGTAAATTATATTTCACACTTTTAGGTTAAATATTAAAAGTTATTATGGTTTTGTAGTAACACTAAATTTCAAGACATAGCAGACATAGAAAAAGCGATACCACATATAGGACCAAAGGCCATATTTAGAGATAAATTGTTTGTCTGGCGTAAAACTAAGGTATTTTAATTCAATTTTCTAGTATTCTGTATAAAATGGGCGCTTTCATGTCCGCTAGCTGTTTGTACCATGTTAAGTAAAATTACGATCAACAAAGTGATTTCACAAATTAATATTAAATTTTGTATTTGTATTGTGATGAGACCAACGGCTAGCTAATCTTAAATTCTAAAATATTTTCTCCGTAATTTCTTTTTTATATTTCCAACTATGGAATAGACGATCAAACGTTGTCAACTAGTAGCAAAATAAACCATTGGATGCGGGATCTTAATCATGATAGATCTATCCCATCATCTTCCTGGCTTTCTACGACAATGAGAGTAATTCAATACATTTATTTCATAATTGATATTATTTTGAATTATGTAACTTCTTTTATAGAGTGTTTCAGAAATTCTGAATGATACACCGATTGGGAAAAATTTGATAAAATATTATGAATCAAAAAATTCATTTACCGACATTCAAAGAAATGAATTGATCCGACTTATTGTCCAAGATATTAATATAAATGAAATAAATCTAATGCCATCTGATTTCAAACATCTTGGAATTTTGTTCAGCGATATTTTTTTAACATTAATACCAATTATGATATTAAATCGTCCAATTTAGTCTCGGTCATTAATAATATCGAATCTTAATTTTTACATACTTATGCATACAACTTTCAAGTCAAATGTGAAATAATACGCCTGATTATTTAAATTTTTTATTTTAAAGATACACACATTGAATTTAAGATTTAATATAACCTTTTCATTGAAATTAAATATATTGATGCTATAATGTTTATTTGTTGTAAATGTTTCAAAAGTTTCCCAAACCCATCGGTCCTGATACGTCATTACAAGTATGATCATTTATTTTCTGGAAAATTCATTTCAATTAGCTGTAAACAAAATGGATGTAACCAAATATTTCTGAACTCTCGCGATTGTCTGGATTGCCAATCCTGATTGTCAATCCTGATAATAATGATAATAATGTAACAGTCGGAACTGACGTATTAATAGAAAAACTATAAAAAGACACTAAATGTATCTTTACAACTTTATGCAAACGACAATTTATCTAGAAATTGAAGATATATAAAGAAACTTATTATCTTTGGTATCAAGTACTATTCAAAATACAATTGAAGGAAAAACTATAAATGATGTAAATAACTTAAAATATTTACTAAATTTTTGTGAGGATCCATTTAAAGAAATAAACTCCGAACATCGGTTTTTTAAAATGTTGAAAGAAGTCAGATTGTTCGATTATCCTACTGGTTTTACTATTCATAATACAGTGGCTGAAACAGTGTTATCGGAAATCGCGACTTTAGCTCCAAAAATGTCGAATATTTATGTTATGCGCTTAGTGTTGAAATTCAAATCTCTATTTGAACTTCTACATGTTTTAGAACAAACTTTAAAAAATACTGATAATTATTTTAGAGCAAGTAACTTACAAAATTTTGCTTCAGGGGAACTATTTAAAATTAAAAAACAAAAATACAAAGATGACTTAATTATACCCTATGTATTGTACGCTGACGATTTTCAAATCAGTAATGCTTTAGGCAGCCATTGTTCGTCAGTATGTGGTATTTATTATAATTTTCCAACTATGTCACAATATTTATTATCCAAGTTAGATTTAATTTTTCACTGCGCGCTTATTGATTCCAAATATTTGAAAAAATTCGGCTACGACAAATCATTTCACCAATTAGTAAACCAACCTCAAGTGCTAGAAGACGGTATTGATATTACCACATCAAAAGGAAGCGTTAAAGTTCGATTTATTTTAGGTTTGGTATAGTAGGAGACAATCTGGGGATGAATAGTATTCTACGCTTCGTACAATCGTTTAACTCTAAAAGATTTTGTCGTGTTTGTACTAGGACTCGAGAGGAAACCAAAACAGATGTTTTAGAATTGACACTATTTTTAAAAAATAAAAATAATTATATGTTAGACTTGTTGACTCACAACTTTAAAGAGACGGGCATTAAAGAAAGTTGCGTTTTCGATAAATTACAATGTATTGAAGTCACTGAAAATTTTTGTTTTGATATTATGCACGATCTTTTTGAGGGTGTTTGTAAATATGATTTAAGTAATATCCTGTTAGCTTTAATAAACGAAAACATTTTATCAATTGATGTACTTAACAATAGAAAAAGATTTTTCCAATTTGGTGAATTGGAAATTGGAAACGTCTCACCAGAAATTGACGTAACTAAATTAAAGCAATTTAATATAAAAATGACTGCAAGTGAAATGATGTGCTTTGTTCACTTGCTACCTCTAATGGTAGGTGACTTGATTCCTCAGCAAAATGAAATTAAACTAAATACAAAAATTATTTAAAAAAGTCAAACATTAATTTTAATTTCATATGTAATTTATTTCAGAACAAACTTTTGTATTATAAATATGTAGATAACGAATAAAAATTAAAAAATTTAAATTTAGAATTGAAAGTGTTTATATTTACTTCAAATGGGGAAACAATTGTTTTAATGTTTAAGACGTTTCAGATTAAGTTTAGTAATAATTCAATTTAAAATTGTTGCACCTTTGAATACCAGATTTTGAATTATTTTCGATATTGATTTAAATATGTTTAATGTCAAATTAAATTGCTTCAACTTTGAATTAATGTTCAATCTCCGTATATAACATTAAATCAAAAATGGAAAAATTTTATTTTAAAACAAAAAAATTTATTGTCTAAGTTGGTTTTTAAATTGTTGCAACAAAAAAATTATATTTTTTCCCATTTACACTGAGACTGAAAAACCTTAAAGTTATTGTCCTAAATTTTCTATCATATTTTAAGGTTGCTCGACATTAAAGTAATAGGAAACTACCTTAACTAGAAATCATATTGATTTTGACTTTAAAACAAGGTATTTTTTGTTGGATTTACGTTGTTTTGTTCTCAGTGTAAGGAGAGAACTCACCTTCGTGCAAATTTTAGATAAATCCGTCTAAAGTAGTGCATTTAAATGCACCTAAAATTTACCTAAAAACATCAATTTTCCATTGTTACCCGTGAAAGGTGAATTGGCCCTCAACAAATTCCATACCAAACGTGCAATATTAGTTGATATCTGCTAAGCCTTAGGACAGTTATTCTGTTCTCTTTTACACATGATAAAGTTTTGACTTTCATACTTTTTTGAATAGCCGATACGATAAGCATTTTATCCTAGTAACTTACGCCTAGCATATTTTTTTATACTACTACTCGCACGGTACCTTTTCTTAATATTCTTTAAATGGTTAAATCTGGGATTTTCAACAAAAAACTAAAAAGTAAAATATATCAAAAATTAGTGAATTTCGGTAAAAATATTATGGTAAACCAATTTCTTGCATTTTATCCCTACGTCGAGTTAGCAGTAACCCTTTATATCTATGACTATCAGATTTGTTTCTAACTAGAAAAATTTTGTTTTATAAAATTTCTGTAAATATATAATAGTGTTGCCATATTTAACAATAATCATTTTTCAGACAAATTTACCGGGATAACTTCTTAGAGGTTATTTTATTTATCCTTAATTATTGTATTTCTTAAAACGTTTATACCAACATGTATATGTAAATTCTACTAAACATTTATATTTTCCTTCTTTACTTTTTCACACACGATACACTTTAGGCATAGGTACTAACGAACATGCAAATTAAAAATTTAGTTCTTTAAACCGTTGCAATTATTTGAACATTGCACTGAAATGTAAAACCGCGCACCACTATAAAATCCATACTACAATAATTAAGAAATAAATTATAAAAACCGCCCTAAAAATTTCATTACATCCTGATAATTACTATCTAATTTTCGTTATTAAATTTTTTCATTGTTTTTTTTTCTATGCTCTCGTATTAAACCAATTTCGAAACAATAATTTTCCACATATACGAAATTATTATTTTTTCAATTATAGCAATATAACCAAAATTTAAGATAATTATAATTTGTAAATATTCACATTTAAATTTTTTTTTAATTAAAAAACATTTTGCAATCAACGAAAATTATTATAAATAAAATATTAATATTTCATTATAAAACAATTACAAATATTTTTATTTTATTTTTGGGGTTAGCTATTTTGAAATGCACACAAATATTAAATTTTCATTATGTTTGTTGCAATAAAACAATTTTGCATAACATTTTGGAATATTAAAAACTAAATATTAAACGATCTAATAAAATTTTAATATAATTTTATAATTTTTATTGCAGTTTAAGCATTTTTTTGCCAATTTTTGCTTATTTGGTATCACATTATAATATTCAGTTTGTGTGCACATAACATATTTGTACCGACTTCCTAAAATATAATATTAGTGGGTGAAAAATTAAAATATGTAATCAGTTTTACAAAAATTAAAAAATATTATTTAACTTTTAATACACATAAATTAGTTTTTGTGTTTATCACAACTCCAAACTACAAAAACAATTAAAACTATATTTGTGTATTACTGTTAGTATTGAAATTTAATTAGTTTTACTTATAATAATTGTTTTACATACATAATTATTATTACATACACACACAATAAATTTTATAATTATATTGCAACTATCTTTCCTTTTTCCATTACAGTACGTCCGCTGTGGGTGAAATTGCAAGGTGAAAACCGTCCATTATCAGCTGAAAGTTCATACGAATTGTGGTGTGAAGTAGTTGGGTCACGACCATCACCCTCGATCACATGGTGGAAGGGCAGCATACAAATGAGGAATACAAGAGAAATTGTAATTATATTTTTATTAATTATTTGAGAATAAGTGAAATTTTATTGAAATATAATTTTGTTTTCGTTGCAATAGAAAATAATTTGCTTGTGTAATACAAAGTTAATTTTCCAACAAACTAAAAACTGTTGAACGAAACTGTTTTACGTTAAATCAAGATTTTACATTACTCTACTTTTAGGGGTTAAAAGAGTGAAAAATAGACACCAAGCGATTTTTACAAACAAATAAGAATATTTTTTCTCGCTACTTAGTACGTTTGTACGTGAGTGTAATAACACTGTGCTAGTTGAAAAATGTGACAAGCTGGGCACCCAGAGAGTAAACCTAATTCAAGTACACTGAATTCTATGGTGCTAGTCCCTGGTATTTGGGCGTGTACAGTAAACTTGAATTAGGTTTAACTTTGGGTGCCCAGCTTTTCACAAAAAAAAGTTTGCGTTTCAAGCACAGTGTAATTATTTTTATGAAAAACTTCCTGCCAGTATTATAGTCGAAAAAATTGCTAGAAAACAATACCGTTGTCATTAAATTTCGTTAGGTAATCGTAAGGTCATGGTCAACACATGTTGGCGTTTGGCCACCAATGAGTAATTTTTTATTGCTAAAAAACCAAATCAAAATTGTATTATTTCATTAAAATCAGGTTCAGGAAATTCCCAAATAAGGGGGGAATTTAATTTTAAAAAATTTACGACAAATTCATTTGGAATATACCATTTGGATACAAATATCTTCTTTCAAAAAATTGTATTTCAAGTGGAAGACATAAGTTTAAAGTCAAATCGATTTTTTGGTGGCTCGTAACTTGAGAATGCACAATAGGAAATAATATTTACAAAACACAATCCTAATAATATCACATATCCAACGACCGGAATCGTTTGGACAAGTATCATTGAGGATTGATCACTAGTTGTTTTTGTTTGGTAACCCATACTAAACGATTTATTGTGAAAATTCGTTAAAAACTCATTGGAATCGTTTGATCATCTCACTTTGAGGATTGGTCACTTGTTATATTCGTTTGGTCATAAATCTAATTTTCGCAATAAATCCTAAGGACATAAAGGTTGACCAAATGAAAAAAGAACAGTCCTTAATTATAGTTGGCCAAACAATTTCAACCGTTGGATTTACAAAATTATTAGTATTGGCAAATTTTCCAGAAACGAACAGTCTGAATCTTATGGAAGTCTAGTTTTTTACGAACTTTGCGCATTAAATCGTTACGTAGGGTTGACCAAACGAAAACAGCTAGTGACCAATCCTCAATGACAGTTTACTAAACGATACCGATCTTCAAGTTTAAAAAATATTTTACATTAGTCATCTTTCCAGACCCGAGCACTTCGAATCAAACCGAAAGTGATCGCACTTGGATGACAGTCGTCCAAACGATTTCGATAGTTGGATGGTTATAATACATTATTAGAATTATCCAAAGTGAAATAAAAGGTTAGAGAAAAAGCAATCCAATATTTTTACGTTTATTCTGAGGCGCTATTCAACAAGGCTACAATTATTCGTTTTGGATAAGCGCGGTTTTTTCGATAACTTGTTGCAATTTAGAAATAAATTTCGTTATGTTGCTTTCACAAAACGTCATGTCTCTATAGCAAAAAACTGAAATACATATCCTGTTTTCACAAGTTTTCTTGAGGCCATTTTTACACCACGAAGAACATTTGCCCTGGATAAAAAGAGTAGCTTCTGGTGGGTCATCATTGACGTGTGAGACCTGGCGTTGTCTTAGTAGAATAGAACGCCTCTCTTATTGACTAATTCTGGGCGATTGCTGCCTTCAGTCCGTCGAATTGCAGGCAGTAGAGCTCCGAATTGAGCGTTTGGCTCTTAGGTAGCTCACAGTAGATGATTAATTTCCAATCACACCAAATATACAGCAAAACTTTCCTGGCGGCCAATCCTGACACTGTCGTATGTGATCGAAATGGAATCAATGAAGCCAAAAGTGCGTGTTGTTGGCTGTGACAGTGTCGGGACCATATAAAAGCCCTTTACAATTTAAGCCTCCACCCATTTTTACCTCCATCCTCGACACGCTATAACTGATGTGAATCGATCAATCAAAACAATGCCATCATAATTTTTTTATTACATGAATCCCATTTTCCGTCGAGCATAAGTATGGCCTTCTGCGACAAATACGTCACGGGATATAGGTTACTTAAACGATCTAGCGAAAAAAATGAATTTCTTTTTCTTGGATATTCACCCTATATTTGCCACAGTGCGTTCCCGCATATTATTCTACACAACATTTTGCATTTAGATGTTGCCAAGTTATGAACACCTAAAAAAATTCTTGTTAAGCTAAGATACAATTCTATGATAAAAGATATATTTTTACCCAAACTTATAATCCAATAGGATTTGTTGGTAATTTTGTAAAATTAAATTACCAAATGAGCGACGAACCTGATTTTATTGAAATACTGATTTACTGTCAGTTTATCGTGAACAATTTATCGTGAGCAATTTGCCGGAGAACAATTTATCGTAGAACAATTTATCGTGGAAACAATATATCGTGGAATCAATTTATCGTGGAACAGTTTATCGTGGGCAATTTATCGTATAACAGTTTATCGTGAACAATTTATCGTATAACAGTTTGGAACAGCTTTAGTATCGCAGTCAAATTTTGTGACAGTCTGAGCGACGGTAGCGCCACTTTGGTCAAGAGCGGAATTGTTTATAACTAAAAATGTGCCTTTGCTTAGCATTTTGGACCTAGTGCCATCTATTGGAATAAAAACGAACTAAAATTTAAAAAAATACGTTAAGGCGTGCTAAAAAAATTTAATAAAAAAATATTGAATCTCATTTAAAAATAAATTAAATTTAATATTTTTTTATGAATATATTAAATTGAGAATAAGAGTCGCACTGCGTGCCGCACGTAGGAGCAGATTATATAGAATCTATTAATGACACCTATGCTCCTCCCCGTAGCCCTGCGGGGCTCTTTAGATTTTAATTTCGGAGGGCGTAGGAGCCGGGATCTTCAAACATGTCGCACGGCGTGCCGCACGTAGGAGCGGATTATATAGAATCTATTAATGACACCTACGCTCTTTAAATTTTAATTTCGGGGGGGGGGGGGGCGTAGGAGCCGGGATCTTCGGTTAAGAAACTACCGAGTCCCGTCCCACATGGCCATATTCCAGAACTTCTTCCCAAAATCATTCAATAATCCCATTTCCATCCAACATACCCAATCCCATCATAATCGGTTAAGAAACTACCGAGTTCCGTTCCACATAGCCATATTCCAGAACTTTCTCCAAAAATCATTCAATAATCCCATTTCCATCCAACATACCAAATCCCATCATAATCAGTTAAGAAACTACCGAGTTCCGTCCCACGTGGCATATTCCAGAACTTCTTCCAAAAATCATTCAGTAATCCCATTTCCATCCAACATACCCAATCCCATCATAATCGGTTAAGAAACTACCGAGTTCCGTCCCACATGGCCATATTCAAGAACTTCTTCCTAAAATCATTCAATAATCCTATTTCCATCTAACATACCCAATCCCATCATAATCGGTTAAGAAACTACCGAGTTCCGTTCCACATGGCCATATTCCAGATTTTTTTCCAAAAATCATTAAACAATCCCACTAATTTTTTGATACCACGCATAAAACCTTTCTACGATAAATTGTCCACGAAAAACTGTTCTACGATAAATTGTGTCCACGATAAACTGTTCTACGATTAAATTTTCACGTTAAATTGAAGCACGATAAATTGTTTACGATAAAGAGACCATCACCCTGAAATACTATGTACAATTTTGATTTCGGAATTACCCATTGATGACCAAAAGTCAAAATGTTTTGACCAATCCTGACGCAACGCAACAAAATTTAATGCAAACGGTGCGATTTTCCTGCAATGAGGTGCTATACCGGATACCCGGTAATTTTTTTTTTAAATTTTCATTATTTATAAACCGTTTAATCTTACGTGAAGAAACGATGAAAACTAGCGACCAATTCTGACCAAAGCCTATTCTTATTTTCATTTTTATCAAAACTTTTGGTTGGAATGCTAATTTTCCTGTTTCTGGGAGAGTGAATTATAAATATTTTCATGCATATCGTTTTGAATAAATTAATATTTTCTGGCGTATAAGGCAAACAAAAAGAAAACCATTTGAAATAGAAAATTAGTTACTATAATTATTTCCTAGTCTTGGGAAAGCCAGATTAATGCTGGCTAACCCTGTGAGATAGATTTTTATAAGTGAGAAATATATCTAGATGCATCCATTAGTGTCTTATTTTAAAATGTTTTCCAACAGTGTTTCATAATATAGATTTTATTATTGCGTCGCCATAATTTACAACAAGGAATTTTCAAAATAGGCTTAATTGATCCTTAAATTTAATACAAAACCCAGGTTCGTCGTTTATTCATTTTATGTGTATGGGATTGATGTCTATCGTTTTAATATTTAGTACGTTAGTATTTTTATTCAAATTCAGTTGCTATGGATGACAAGCCGTGATGGTAGCAACATAAGCTGGAGTAGCAGCAAGATTAGTAGGTTCATTAACACTGCACCGCATTCTTACGATGGCAGTTCAAAAATTCGGAGTGGTTTTCAACACCATGCCGATATTTTCTGGAAATTACGTGAAGACTATAAGACAACAATTAAAGGATAGAGAATATGTGTTCAGCGATGAGATGTGTTTGGCGACCTGTTTCAACTTCCGCCAGAGGGAGGAAACGTGGTCTTCAATCAACCATAAAGCCAAGGCACTAAAATATACGATAGCGAAAATTGTTAAAGACACGTATTATTGAGTATATATGGAATCGTGTAATGATGTGCATCGTGGTGTTCATTTCTGTTAGCATTCGTCATTTTCTTTTATAGTTTCTAACGCCCTTTCCAAATTTATATAGTGTCAACTGCTTATGACGTAATAGTTTCGTTTGTTGTTATTCTGGCATTTACTTGTAAACCAATTTCCTTTATATTGATGGCTCCGTTTATTGTATTAGATGGTGCGAATTAAAAATATGGTTAAACGCTTTACCGATATCAATCATATGAAAATACTCGTCTATTACTGTACAACCAGCGTTTTTGGTCACTAATCTAGATCTCGGAAAATTCTAGTATATGATGTTGGTACTGCATATGGTATATCAACTGTTGTTTCATTAGGAATTAGAAAATCTACTATTTTGGAGAATGAAGCCCAATGATTGGTTGAATTTGTTGCCTCATATTGTGTTGGTCTCGGAATTACAATAGTTCGTTATTGCGTTGAAAATTGGTGATACTCACATAAAAATTGTGGAGGTTAGAATATTTTTTTTTTTTAATTTTCCAGTGGATTAATGTCCTTTGAAGATCAATTATTACCCCTCTTTCATTCATGGATAGACCACCTATTCACACAACAACAGTATACCACCTGCACATTGCAAGCTCCATGTCAACCTGTACACTGTCATGGACGGTGGATCGGCGCTGAATTCAGCACTCCAACAGAGTTCCTTAGTTGTGTTTATTAACATCACCGACCATAATCGATGACGAAAATTTGCTTTGCATCCAGCCACTGGTGGGATTCGAACCCAGTATTTCCCGGTCCAAATGCCGAAGCTTTAACCACTGTATCACTTGTCCGGTAATATTCTCGATTGTAATCGATGACGAAAATTCGCTTTGCATCCAGCCTCTGGTGGGATCAAACCCGATGATCTGTTTCAGGCTGTCGCAAGCTCAACGTGTGTTTACGTAAAAGCTTTCATCTTCTCTCAGAACTAGCTTGTCCGTTATGTTGTCATAGCCTTCATTTTGGGATTGCCTAGATCCTCGAAATATATTCTGTTAAATGGTTGAATAAAGTACTCTTGATTTGGCCTTGCATCAGCTCTAGTAGGAAGCATGTTAAAAGCATCATTAACACCAAATTCTTTGCTTTCGTCCGAAATTTGAAGGTGCTCTCTCAGCTTTTAGTTGGTCTTTGTGAACTGCATATTGCCTCTTTACGAGGTTGTTGTAACTTGTGATGTTGGTTGGTGTTATGTTTTATTCCTATTTTCGACACATTATTGACTGCACAGGATGATTATTCTTGGATTACATGTTAGCGTGGTCTCCAGACTCGTTAAATAATGGTAGGCGGCATATTTTAGGATCATTCCTTTTTGACTTGTTATTTATGTAATTGAGTATGGATATCCAGATTAGTCCATCTTTTAAAGAATGTAGCTCGGTGGCCAATGCGTGCGGAGTAGTTGTTCCTCTTTGAGGAATGTTCTTTCGCTCTAAGTCATTCTGGAACGTTGCTATCACGGCTCTTCCTATCAGAAAATGTGTCAGACTTAAAAATCCCCCTTCATTCGATTCATTTTAAATAAGATCTAATGGCTTAGACATAAAACATGCTTCTACATATTTAAAGTAGAATTGTTGCAAGCTCTTAGAAGGTTAAGTGCGAGTTTGTACTACTTTTTGGAGGTGTTTTAGGGTGAATTGCCTCCAGGCGCAAAAAATGCAACTCAGTTGCTCAAACATAGTTTTTGCTACAATCACCGAATATTTTAAGAAAAAACTTGTAAGCCACTTCTGCATATGCTTAAGTTGAGGCGTCGCAGAACCCATGTAGTTCACTGTTTTTCCAACTATGGAATCACATCTCTCCTAACTGGAGCAGATCTAATTTGTATAGTTAAGCTATCTACTTTCAAGATTTAATTAGTGGTTCTCGTCCCAACCTACATTATAGAAGCACTTAAATTTTGAAGTAAAACTTTTACTCGAATCAAAATTTCAGAAACTTCGGCGAGAACCCTTGTTATTGACAAGACGAATTGTTGTTGCTGCTTAAACCATCGTAAATATTCAGTAATTTTAGTAGAGCTGTTGCTAAGAGTACCACGGGCCATAATACTTGTCGAATATTCATATATTTAGTGTAGCAAAGTAAGGTGTGTGCCCTTGCAAGCTCTTTTTCGGAAGGCCATGATCTTAATGATGTATGATCGATATAAACCTTGCATTCTAATTGAGACTAAAATTGAACAATTCCAAATAATATTAAAATAAATTATTTTTCAACAATCTGTTGAGTTCTAAATTTTATTTTATCAAAATGCTCAATTTCACTAATTCAATCAGCCTGTATGCCAAATTCATGCTTAACCATAATAAATATTGACATCAACCCTCACAAAATTCCAAACAATGATTTGTTTTTTCCTATACATTTTCCTTTTACAAGACCGTTCATTATAATTTCCAAAGTTCAAAGCATACACATGAAATTCATGTCAAAAACCAACTTGGCGATAAAAAAAATTATAAATTGAGTCTATTACACATACATAAAATGAACCTTATCGTAATTGATTGCGTGCTATCTCACCATAAATAATCCAATAATGTGGCAAAGTATTTTGTAAATCACCTGAAATAATCCCCTTTTTTATTTTTATTTTTTATCGCGAGCGCACAACAACTAAACATGTCATATATTTTAGCTATACAAGCCAATTGAAAATACAAATTAATTTCATTATTACAACTGTGTATAGGTACATTACGCATAATATGAATTTAATGTCTCTATATATAACCGTGGCAAAAAGAGTATACCTATAAAGCTTATTTTTGTTAAAACTCAAAAAAATGCTTCAAAAAATATATTTTATGATATTTAATAAACATACCACGCGCGGCTTTATTTTCGCGTATTACAAACAACATCACTACACAAAAAATAGCGAAACGCTACATAAAATGCTTACCTACCATAATAATTTACCTATAACACATTTTTAAAAAAAAAAAAAAATATTATCATTTTACTTGTTTTGTGCCCCACCCACATACCCAAACACGAGCGCATACTCATTATTTTGTTGATGCCCCATTAGAAAAATACCTGAAAGCAACGTGTACAATAAACACACGTACCTATATATATTAGGTTTACGCGGAGCGCGTAGGTATATCGTGAATTTGCGAACTTTTATTAATGCACGGAATAAAGTGGCTGGGAATGATGTATGGATATTTTAACAACACAGCGCAAAACATTTTAAAATTATGTTTATTGGTATTTTTGTTAATTAATTTCAATATTTTTAACACCTTTTTAATTAACACATAATAATTTTTTTATTTCGTGTACCTATATCTGGTATACAGCCTCCCGCTTTTTTATTTTATGTCATACAAGTTTGTGTTTCTGAAAAGTTTTTTCCGGAACATTTCGCATTTTAGTATATATTGAAGTGATAAATTTGATTTTTATGTTTGCTTTTCAAAAGGTTTAATGTAATTAAAAATATTTTTTTGTGAAGTTAAACAATTTTTATATTTTTTTATTTTTTTTTTTTTTTTATATTCAGACTAGCACAGATGGTAATACAACCCAATCGATTTTAACGTATACACCAACAATTGATGATCGAGGAAAATTTTTATCATGTCGTGCTGAACAAACTTTAATTTCGGATTCTGGTATTGAAAACGGATGGAAATTAGATATTTATCGTAAGTAAATTTTATTTTCTTTGTACATACAAAACATAAAACTTTTATCCTTCGTGTATCCATAATATAATATGCTTTAAGATACGATGCTTAGTAGAAATTCTATATTTTTCAAATATTTACATGATTTGACTTGATTCTCTTCTTATATATGAGTTCGTATTACACAAACAGCAACAACAACAACTACTACTGTAGAAACGTTCGTAAAATCTCTTTAAACGAAAAAATTCTTGGTATTATAATTCTTTAAGATTTCCTTCCTTTTTCATGTCATTACGAATATCATTTTTACTGTTATTTTTATTATTTTACCGTTCACCTATACGTATATAAGTATGTAAGTATATCTCTTTTAATAATAAATTGGAGAAAATACGTATATGGAAGTAGTAAATTGAAGAGAAAATGAAGATGCTTGAGTAATCACAAGACTATTAGGTTTATAGATTTTAAATGCGGTAGTTTTATCCTGCAGCTCACCAAAGTAAATCAAACAAACAAATAAAAATGATTATTAATGTCAAAACAAAAGTTTTTAGTTTAGTTATAGGAATTCAGAATTAATTCAACCAAGGTGGCCTAAAAGTTCCGGGACGGTCAAGCATTTTGAGAAATACACATCGATTCAGAAACAACACCCGGCGGTCGAGTAGTTAAGGCAAATACCACAAAGTGATACCAACATAAACGACGTAGGTTCGAATCTTGGCAGAGTGCATAGTTTTATAAAAGCGATGACGTAGATATTCGCGAACACAACACATTAAAGTGTTTTAAAATAGGAAAACACATTCATCGGATGGAAATAGTATTCATGATTGTTGGAAGAAGTTCTGGATTACGGCCATCTGGGGCGGATTGGATATACGGGAATGAAATGAGATTTTTAAACGTTATTGGAAGACGTTCTGGAAAAGGCCACCTCGAACTCGGCCATTCTTTATCCGATTATAATGTAATTGGGTTCGTTGGATTTAAATGGGGTTCTCAAATGATTTATGGAAGAAGTTTTGAAATATGGCCACTTTGGACGGAATTTAAGCAGTTTTAACCAATTACGAAAGGATTGAATTTGTTTAATGGAAATGTAATTCATTAATAAAATTTAAAAAAAAAAGTTGGTTAATATAGTCACCTATAGCGGGACACGGTTATTACTTAACTGATAGTGATGGAGTTCGGCACGTTGGATAAATATATCGGTCGTTATCGGTCATTTATGCTCTTGTTTAACTTTGCAATAAGTGTAAATTTCCACTTGATTCGAAAGGTCCTGGAGTTCTCAAGGTCTTAGAAGACACATTTTTCATGTTCCCGTGAACAGTTTTAGGTAGTTGGCCTGCCGCTCAACTCACTAATTACATGAGTGGGTCAAGTACAGGTGATAGATGGTTAGGCCTCCAGAAAGGCACCTGCTTATTACAGAGTTTCGTCTTATTTTAAAATACTCAGTCCCGTTCCAGGTTGCTATATTCCAGAACTTCTTCCAAAAATTGTTTAAGAATCACATTTTCATCCACCATATCCAATTTCAGCATAATCTGTTAAGAAAGTATCGAATTCCGTCCCAGGTAGCCATATTAGAACTTTTACATAAATCATTTAAGAATCTCATTTTCATCCAACATACAAAATCTCATCAATATATATTAGTTAAGAAATGGCCGAGTTCCATATTCCATAACTTCTTCAAAAATCATTTAACAGTCACATTTCCATCCAACATACAAAATCAAATCATAATCGGTTAAAAATTAATGGAGTTCCGTCCCAGGCGGCGATATTCCAGAAATTCTGCCAAAAACATTTAAGAGTCCTATTTCCATATAACATACGCATTCCCAACATAATCGTTTAAAAATTTGCGAGTTCCATCGGTCCATCCAATCCTCTCATAATTCGTTAAGAAAGTACCGAGTTCCGTCCCAGGTGGCCATATTCCAGAACTTTTTGACAAATTATTTGAGAATCTCATTTCCAACCAACATATACAAAATACCATCGATATCGGTTAAGAAGTAGACAAGTTCTGTCACAGGTGGCCATATACCTGAACTTCTTCCTATTTCCATCCAACATACCCACTCCCTTCATAATCTGTTAAGGTGTGGGAGCACTGGATTTGATTTGCAAAAAGTAGATTTTATGTTGTAAAAAATTACGAACCTGAAATATTAAAATTGAATTTACTTTCAAAAAACACGAATTTGCTCTTCAAAAAATTGAGCTTGATTTAGGAAAAATTGACAATGAAGTACAATAACATGTGGTTGACTTCTAAAAAGTTTTACATGTGGTTGACTTCTAAAAAATTGAATTCACTTGCAAAATTGTGAATTTGAAGTGCAAAAACTAATTCGGAAGAAAGCTGAAGCATATAGAAATGCATTCGGAGAGGTGCCATAATCATCGTCACCAGCTACAGAAACATCAAGAATCACGCTTGTTGGACCACCAAAAGATCAAAATTTCTAGTTTACCGAAAACCAATTAAAAAGTGAGGAAATTGGGTTGGTTCCTGAAACAAAACGGAGTACAAGTGTTGCTGAAGAGTCACGGACATCAACTCATTGTCGTACACAGCAATTAAACTTCAAACCAACAACTTTGTTCAATATTTTAAAGAAAGATCTTTACTAAAGGCTTACAAAATACAGTCTGCAAAAGAATTAAAGCCAAATGACCACGCATTACGTTGGCAATTGGACCATGGAAAAACAAGAAGAAATGAGAATTTTAAAGCAAATTATCTTCACCGATGAAGCTAATTTTGAAATTGGCGGCTATGTCAACAAACAAAACTGCTGCATTTGTACTGAATAAGATAATCTAGAGAATTGTTTGAAAAGACAATGAGAAAAGTTTCTTTATGGTGTGGATTTTGGTGTGGTGAAATCGTTTGGAAGATATTGATGTTTAAAATATGTGGGTTCAACAGGACGGTACAACACGCCACAGAAGTTTAATAATCGAAAATTTTTCGAAGAACGGACGTGGATTGGCCAAGATCATGCAATTTAACGCCATTGGACTTCTTCATATGGGGTTTCTTCTGATAATTTTCAAACTGTTTCACACCTCAAAATAACACCAACGTGCAAATATCACTAAAGAATTGATAGCCTGCCGAGCTAGCAGAGAAGTTCACTTGAATGACCCTTTTTTTCAATAATCACCGGAACTAATGTACTTTAATTTCCAATAAAAAAAAAGAGTGAGTCCATTAGTACTCACAATGAGATGTGTAAACATGGCGTGTGTATAGTGCGTCCGTATACGTACAGTTTACTTTGAAGGAAGAAGGAATGCAATTTTACTAACCATAGTTTTGCATTTGTTTATTATCATTAAATTGGTCTATTATTCTTTCGGTATAATCGACGCAATTGAATTATGGTAGCTAAAATAAGATACATATACTGTCAACTGTAACTTTTCTAATTTTCATTGAAAAACTGCACAATAGTCGTTCCATATCTCGTAGTAGATATATTTCGATCTGAGTTCATGTGCAAATCGAATTCGTCTCGCGGGAAGTTTATAGGTGGTTCATTTTATTCCCATTGAGAAGCTGAAGTTCAGCCATGTATATATTATGAATGGGTTGTGTTGTTACCGTCATATCATTTGTTAGTCCAACGATGATTTCCTTACGCGAGTTGACTGTACAAGTTCAACTTGTATTTTTATGTATATTGCTACTCCTGCAGCCCACTGACCATTTCTCTTGAACTGAACGCATCATTCAAAATAAATAATATTAACATGCTCGTCATTGCGTAGCCAGATCTCGGGAAACAAGAAAATTGACATTCCTGCGGGACTGTATCTGTTAGGTCGAGGTGATGTGACCTGAGACTCTGGCAGTTCAATGTTAAAAACCAAACGTCATTATTATCTCGTAAAAAATTGGCCATCCAGCGGATTTATAGTAAGGCGCGATTGCTCATTTTGAAGAAGACCCATTGAGGTCCTATTTTTACGACCATGGTAGAAGACATGGTCATCGATAGCCGACGTGATAAACAGTTCTTCGAGACTCGTTACTCGTAATAAAGCAATATACACTAGTTGTGGACTGTGTCTTTTATCGTAAGAGTATATACTGACTATCTCGTTATAGGTACCACCCTGTGATGCATGAATTGCGGTGGCACATGCAGGTACGACCGGAAAACGATAACGCTTAACATTAATTGTCCGATTATTGTTTCGATTACCAATTGAGCTTTTTCTAGAAATGAGCACTAAACATCGGTCGATATTCATTTTCTGCGTCCACCCAGCTTTAAGCCGCCTGACCTTCTTGCCTTGTGAATTTGTACCGAAATTCATCCAGAGTCGTTTGACATTTTTTAATGTTGACGTTTTCATCGTTCTCGTTGTCCCGGTCAGGATGGCTGCATTCGATATACCTCAGACAGCCCATAGTATATCTGTTACGTCAATATTGGTTTTGAGAAAGTAAGGCCGATCTATGACAAGTGGAAGTTCGTACGGCAAATTGTTTGTGTCCACTATGCTCGTTTTATGGATCTTTTGAAGGAATTGCCACTCCGGCAGCCCACTAATCATTTCTCTTGAACTGAACGCGGCATTCAAACGTAGGAATGTTAACATGGTCGTCATTGAGCAGACAGGTCTCAGAAAGCAAATGAATTTAGCATATCTGTGTGACTGTCACCTGAGACTCTAGCAGTTCAATGTTAAAAACGAGACGTTTTTAACATTGAACTGTTTATAACCCCATTTAGGAGAAGACATGATCATTGATAGCCGACGTGGTGAATATCTCCGAATAGAGACTCGTTACTCGTGATAAAGCAACATACACAAGTATTGACTGTTTTTTTAATCGTAAGAGTATGTAATCTCGTAAACGTAATTCGTATCGTATTTTTTTTTGATTTTTCCGATCAATGGAAATGTTGATTGTTTCTATTTTATATTAGTTTTTTTGTTTTCTCTATACTATTATACATATACATACAAGCATAGCATGCCATGTATAGTAAAAAAATGGTTTTTATCGAGTTTGTTGTTTTTTTTTACGAAGTAGGTACATACGTCATTTCCGTTCGTTTCATTTACAAGTTTACTCTAATACAAAAATTTTTGGTAGGCGCGAGCAAAGATGTTTACACATCAATAAATAAATATTTCAAAGATATCTCAAACTTCAACATCCTTTAAATTCCAAATTTAAGCAGCAAGGTGATCAGTGCCAAGCTAGATAAACAACACGACGTGCAGATCAAGAAACTCGATCAACTTATACGGCTCCAAGAGCACGAACTAAAACTGAAAAATGTGATTAAGTATATGGTGACGAAAGTACAAGAAGTTGGAAACCGATTGGACGGCCGAGTTAAAGAGTTCGTGTCATAAATGCAGCAAGAAGTTGAGAGTAAACTTAAAGAAATCGATCCCAGGTTTGGGAGGCATGACTCACAAAGAAAGGAAAATATTCACAGATTACACTGGATGTTGTTTCTGAGTACTCGTGATGAAGCCCTGTTCGGGCATCTTCGGGTTCGTAACAATATAGTCAAAACTGCTAAAGGTAATGAAGTTTGTGCTAAAAAAATTATTAAAAATTACACTGTTAAATTTGGTGTTTTTCCAATTGGAATTTACGAGTATTTTAAAAAGAAAATTATAAAATAGCACACGATTCTAAATGTTGTATGTACCCTCAAATCTAGAAATACCTACAGCTCCTAGCTGACACTTTTGGAAAGGAAAAGCCGAATTCCAAAAAATCGATTTATCAAAATCCGGACAAAAAAAAATCCCGAGTTTCAAAATCCTCACTTTTAAAGTCCTGACTTTCAAAAATTCCAACTTTCTAAATCCGGAATTTCAAAACACCACTTTTGCTGAAACCTTCAAAAATCCCCTGTCAGATGTCGGGATTTTTTTAAGACATTTACTTTTTTATCTTTTCTTTTTTATTAAGAGCTCGGTCTTTTTTTTGCCAATCTTGGGCAAATTTGGGTTATCAGTTTTAATTTGCATTTTAATGTGAATTTTTCTAGAATTTTTGCAATTCGGCCTGTTCAATTGAACTTGGCCCTTCCTCAACAGATAATTGTAAAACTTACTTTACAAAATTGAATTTGTATAAATATGTTCTTTTAACAAAATATGTTTTTGGTTATCCTCAAAAAGAACTTTAGATTTTTCATGAAATGCTTAATGACAACATAAATAAATAAATAAAAATTTTCGCTATTAATGTAACTTTATTTTTTAGATAATTAACTTTAACAACATCTAACATTTCCCTGATTCTTTCCACATTTCTCATTTTTTAGAGGGGTGCCTTCACCAGTTTTCCACTTCTCAATGCGTGTTTTGCATATCACCATCTCCTTTGCCAATTCTTCATTAACCACAATGCACTCATTATAAAACTTTTTCAAAAGCCCGAATTTTTAAAATTTTTTATAAATTTGTTCGCCCGTGGGCCGGCTGGCATCCTAAGTCGGGATTTCCAAAGTCGGAATTTTGTTTTTAGGATTTTTAAAAATTATATTTAGAAATTGAGTATTTTTGAGGGGTTTCAAACAATATTCCAGGCAGTTCTGAAATATTCCTGCCAGATGTCCACTGGATCTCAATAAAATTGTTAAATAGGTCATCAAATTTACTAGATCATATAGCGAATTAGGATTGAGGTCGGAAAATTTTTGAGTGGAACTTATTTAATGCACTCATGAAGTACGAGTGGAGTACAATTAACCCCATTCCACCACAAAGGGCCGAATGTCGAAGTGCCGAATGTCGAAGTGCCGAATTTCGAAGGGCCGAATGTCGAAATGCCGAATGTGTCAAAGGGCCGAATGTCGAAGGATCAAATGTGTCGAAGGGTCGAATGTATCAAAAGGCCGAATGTCGAAGGGCCGAATAGTTCAAAGGGCCGATTTTTTTTGTTTTCAGAATATAATTTTTAAAATTTTTTGTTTTATGGAATATTTTGTAATTTTCTTTTTATTAGACATAAATGAATTTCTGATGAATTTATGTATTTTACTATTTTTCATCTTTGGATATTCATGAAATTCCATGTCTAAGCGATACATTTTGGTGAAAGAAAATTTTGTCATGCGCCACCTGAGACATTCAGCCCTATCCCAGCCTTCTGATAATAGGTATATTGTACAAAAAATAAAAAAAAAATAATTAAATTAAATAAAAAAATAGATTTCTAAAAACAAAAAAAAAAATAACAAAATACACCCTTCGACCCATTCGGCCCTTCGACATTCGGCCGTTCGACACTTTCGGCCCTTCTCCACATTCGGCCCTTCGACATTCGGTCCTTCGACATTCGGCCCTTTAATATCATACCCATTTAACCGCCAATTACAAGAGATCGCGAAGTTTGTATACCAAAATACCACTATTACCGGATAATTTCTTCAGGCTTAACCTTTCAAACGAGATAGATTTGATTTTATAACGGATTGTTAGCAAAAGGTTTCTTTGAGGGAATCTAGTTCATTCAATTCATTGAGTGGCACACTTTAAATCTAAATCAAACTTATATCATTTGATTCATTTGAAAAGTTAGAGTAAGAGAAATCATGCCAAAATAGTAGCATTTTGGTACAAACTTTTCCATGTTTTGTTATTGGCCATTAAAAAAATTCTACCCACACTCAATGAGCGCACTGAATATGTTCTACTCAAAAATTTTCCGACCAATCCATTTTGGAATGTCACTTATGTCATTTAAAAGGTTAGGCCCATGTGCGTCATCTGTATACACTCAAAACTGTTTTGTGCAGTCTTTTTTGTGTGATCTTTTTTATGCGGTTTATGAAAAAAATGTATGCAGTAAAATCTATTTACGTCCTAGTTACTTGACGTTGTCCATTTAGTTTTTTTTCGATTTTTGATATTTCCTCACATTACCAAAGTATTGCGTCAGGTATCGTATGGTTTTGAGTTAATTTCTACGTGAGACTTTTTATGTGCGGTCCCTATTCACCGCATAAAAAAACTTTTTAAATGTGTTGCGAAAAATATTTTTTATACCTACTCGTGAAGTTTTGGAAGATATTTTTACGCGTAAAAAAATTCCCTCAATAAATTTTTCGCGACCAGTCCGTTTGGAAATCAGCCCTATTTCATTTGAAAGGTTAAGCATATAGAAATCATCAAATAATAGTGGTATTTTGGTACAATTTCTGCGATCGATCTCTCGTACAATTTTTGCGATCAGACTCCATGGGCGCACTAAATAATTTCTATTGAAAAATCTTCCGAAACCAGTCCATTTGGTATAAACTTTGCGACCTTCTGTTATTGGAATCTTAAAGTGTGCCACTTAATTTTTAAATAAACGAGTTTTATTTAAGCATAAATCTGGCGATGGAAAATTAATAGTTTGATCCAAAGAGATTTGAAAAATGGAAAAAAGATTTGATAGTTCAATGTGAGTTATACATTAAAGAGCGAGTGAACTGAATAGAAAGAAACGATATGAATCTTTAATTTATTTCTTATTTGAAAAAAACATGGCGACCGTTTCATCACTCCACGTTATTTCATCTCTTCAACAATGTGTTTAACAGTTTAAAAATTACCCTAAATTTTCGTGCTAATTTTTATTGGATTCCTATATATCGATGGCTTTAATAACAAAGACCCTAATCCACGCTTTCTAAATTGTTGGAAAATCTAGAAAAACGGTTAGAACAACAAAAATTTTAATAGAATTAATTTTTTTTAACTGACTATAGAACGAATTGAAGTGTTGCTGTTATTTTTTTGTTAGAAACGATACTCATTGTATTTTTAGACCGCTCAAAATATTTTCAAAGCGCGTATAAACTGGATTTAATTACTAATGAACTTTGCTATATATTTGACAGTGGAATATTAAACGGATTTTGATTATTTTCAATAATTTTTCCGTCGTCCAGGAGATGTACACGAGTTCTGGCCTATGATTTCCTACAGCACGACCAGAACACTAAAATTGTAGTGAACGTTATTCGATTCCGATAAACCTGGCTTTGATTAATAAAATTTTAAAATGTTTAGCAGATTTACTATTTTTATGCCTCCGATCCTAGAGATGTCCACAGGTTTTCACATAAATTTTCGAATAGATTACACAATATTCTACCGTTTCAGTGATTGGTATTACTAGAGACGTCCACGGAATGGGGCAAATATGGGTAAACTATAATGAGTTTAACAATAATTTTATGAATTTTGAATTTCCTTGATTTTACAAACAATATTGTTGTTTCCTTCTACAAGATTTTAGCAATCTCTGCAATTTTATTTTAAACAGACATACCCAAACAAGTGACGAACCCATTTTAATCTTTTTATCTTAATATCTGAAAAACTATAGATGTTGTAGGTAATCGAACCACTATTATGGAATGGTTAGGTAAATAGTGATATAAGTGTCGAGGATGGGCAGATCTCTAACCGGTTTTCTGGTTTTTACAGAATTGAAATTTTTTTAGAAAATTATATATGGTTAACAAATATTTACGAGGACTTCTGGAGATGTCCTCAAAATATTTGTTAAATTAAAAGATTTTTGAGTTTTCGGTTATTTTCAACCGATTCTTCCAAAAATTACAAAAATTATATATTTCGATAACTATTCTTGTCTAATGATTAATTATGCATTCATGATCCTACCACAAATTTTCTTTAAGTTCAAAAAAATTTCGTACAATCAAATTAGTTTTTATTAGTAGAATCTTACTCTACTGAATTGGAAACGCCATAATTTAGCTAAGAAATTTTCTTTTCCAATAAAATTTATCAACAATTTCCAAATTCGGTTATAGTAATGTGAGTATTTACCTGTTAAGGTTTATAAAAATATAGTGTCGTTTTTAAAAAATTGAAAGAGCCTTTAAACACATCTAAGATCAGCAATAAAATTGAAAATGAATGTTGTCTGAAATCATAGGCAAGGATGGACGGTAAAAGTTTTTGAAATTATCGAAAATCGAGCTCAGACTTTTGTAATATACATCAAAACACATCGGCAATATTTGTAATGTCAATTTAAAATCTAATTTGAAAAATTACTAAAATCTTTTTAGAAGGAAATAGTAATATTTTTTTCAAAATAGTTTCAAAATTAAAAAAATCATCGTTAGACTCATTACAATTGACCTATATTCACCCCCAAGTGGTCCAAAAATGTAAATATGGACATCTCTGATAATGACAGTACATCTGAAAATATTAGTACTATTATAGACATAGTTCATAAGAATCGGGTGGCAATCACTATATAATACGGAAGAAAATGGTGTAATCGGTTAATTTACGTGAGCGGGAATCTATAAACATCTTTAGGATTGGCGGTATGAAAAAAGTTAATTACTGTAGTAACGTTCACTACAATTAAAGTTTACTGGTCGAACCGTAGAAAATCATAGACCACAACCCGTGAACATCTCTAGGATTGACGGAACAAATTATTGAAAATATTTAAATTCGGTTTTCATGGTAAATCCGGTTTATACAAAAAATTCGAAAATCACCTCCTTGTTTTATGAACTCATTCCAATTTTTTTAATTTCTCTTAAAGACTTCCCCATACAAATAATTGGCTGTTCTGTGCCGTTATAACTAATCTGTTGAGCTTTGTGGATGCGCTCCAATATTTTCTTTTGATAAATGTACCTTAATTGAGGCACAACATATTTGTTTGAAAATCGATTTTCCTAAAGACAATTTATATTTGAATCAACAACTTGCAAAAACCCAATTCGTATAGAACATTTATGTATATCGTATATGGCACATAAAACCCATTATAAAAATAATTTCAACGCCTTTTGGCAATGCATGTTTTAATTTAATTTTTATTGAACACAATTGAAATTAAATTCGTATGCCAAAAGGCGTTGTATAAATTATGCGGTTTTATTATTGATTTGTATTTCATTGTTAAAAAGAACTATCAGATATACTGTTGATTCAATATTGACAAACTATACACCATATAGTTATCCATTACGGTCGGTTTCCATTCGAAATCGAATTACTGTAAGCAAAATGTGTGTTAACGCAGCATGTATACGCCGCAGGACATCTTTATGCTACACAAAATTGGAATGACACCCAGAATTATACATTATATGATATGAGTGAATTCAATCCCCCGTGTAATTGAAAGCTTCATGCTTTCAATAATAATTTAATTTTAATGACCCGAATTATTTTATAATTTTCAACTTTTATAGTCAAATTTATTTTCTGTGAATTCTTTGTAATTGTTGCTATAATGTACAGATATTTTGAGATTTCTCTGCTCTTAACTTAGTATTTTTTTGTAATTTATAATTTAACAGCAGATTGTATGTAAATTTTTTAAAGTAAGAGCAATAGCATCTCATAATGACAAATAAATACACTAATTAAAACAATTCAAACAATAACTTTGAATGAGGATTAAACTTTATTAAAAGTTGTGCCTCAATGGAATTTAAACTAGCAAAATTACGGGTCTAAACAAGGAATACTAATTCTGGATCTAAGCTGAGATGTAATATTTCGTGCTGAGGAATGAATGGTTGTTCGGGTTAAACTGCAACAACTATAGGATTTAGTAAAGCTTTGTCAATACTGATCTGCCCACCAAAACTTTTTCAATATGAGAAATATAAATCTAATAAGCAATGAGGCCGAACTTGTCACTTGTAATGATCATTTAACTTAAACCAGCAAAAACCCCATTTTATGAAATTAAAAAATCCTAAGAATCCTAATAATCATAATTTAAGTTTATCGATTATAATTTAATTAAGATTCACAAACATTTTGTTGTGTTTTTATTTTACAATCACCTGAAATGTATTTTTTCAGGTTACCATTTAATGTAAATATTTTGAAATTTCTTATTTTTTACAAAACAATTCAATAAAAATGTTTAAATTTTGATTTATAGATGGAAAATGTGTAAGAATCACAACAATCAGTTTCGAACGGATGAGATTATTGATTTGAAAAAATCAGTCTTCTCATCAGGTCGCGACGACTGACGTTGTATTATTTACATTGGAATATTGTCTTTATATATAGAGCAATACCATGTAGTTGTACTACTAGCGAATTACTGCGTAGCGTACGAAATTCGATAGTTGCAAACTAGATAGTTGTAACACTTACTTCATTTGGAACAACTCTTCAAAAACTATCAAATTACAGCATAAATATCAACACATTAAAATGTATGTGTTTGGGACAAGCAATCTGGACTTCCTCAGTCACAAAATTACAATTGCCATCCGAAGGACGAATTAATGCAATTAGAGAATTCCCAGCCAGCACCGCACAAACCGTCGAGCATATTCAATAATTTGTCGGTATGGTAAACTAGTAACCAACTGGCAACACTTCTCAAGAAACCTGAATCGCCTCAAAATTTGTCTTACCTTGAAGATCGAAAAAATGTATTCTTTCAGCTCAGGAACAAGAAAATATTGCTCGTGTAGCGCATCTAACGCTCCAATATGCGCGGTCTTAAGCAACTCAATAAAGAGAATTGGAAACTCCTCGGACCTATCTCTGAACTGTTTTGTTACTATCCTTTAAAATGAAATCAAAGACAAGCACGCAATTTAGATTTTGTATCTCAATTTACCACAGTCATACAGCACAGCACGTACACGGTAAAAACAATCAAACTATTTTCGACACGCTACATGATATTTTACATCCAAATATACGAGAAACTCGTAAAGAGCACTTCAAGATTCTTCTGGCCTAGTATGAACTTAGATGTAGAATCATGGCCGAAAGCTTGTTTATCCTGTTAAAACTGTAAAGTGCAACGACATACTAAATCACATCACGGGAATTTTCAAAATCCACCATCCATGTAGATATTGTTAAACCACTTCCACCATCTAATACATTCATATACATTTTTACTTGCGTTGCTCGTTCCACGCGGTAGCCAGAAGCCTGCTACATCAAAGATATTTCGTTGGATTGCAAAATGCTCGTCGAAAATCACATTAACATTTTCGGCGTACCGGGCAAGCATAAAATTATTCTGTTACAGAGCAAGAGTGCATGGCTGCAATATATGCATAAAATATTTCGGTTACACGTTGAGGTTGCCATTCACAGTAATCACGGGCCATACTAACCTCAAGTGGCTTATGTCGTTAAGAGATGCAGCCAGAAGACCTGTTACAGGATGGCTTCTGCCATCCTGCAGATTTGCTAAACATCGCAGAGGCCTCACACTGTGATTTTTGCTGGCTATTTTCTCAGGGAGAAGAGCGAGGGGTCGTGGGGTTTGAGGCTTATGATGTTCCTGGCTTACACCGTGAACACAGAAACTTGAAAAAAAAATAAACGCAAATAATAAAACCCGGAGTTCCGCCGAAATTCGTCGGCCGGAACTTGAGGAACGAACAACAAAAAATTATAACGGAGCGAGGTGCCCTGGTGGTTTTGAATTCGGATGCGGGTACCAAACGACCGCAATCACCACGTCGACACGGAATGGAATCTTCCCTCCCATCACACCGAACTGAAGTAATGATTAGTAATTCATTCTAAATAAATGCAAAAAAAAATCAAAACTAAAGAAATTAACTCAAAATGGAGAAACGAGAAATCAAAAGCAGAATACAACAAACAGGAATACGACGAAGGAACGGGACCGCAAAAATGATTGAAGCGAAACTAATGTGCACCTCGAGAATGCGCAAGACCAGCGTCCGCCTGTGCGAGATTACAAAATATTTTATTAGAGAGAAAACTTTTCCAAAGAAATTCGGGATATGTTCAATTAATAAAAAAAATAAAAATTTAAAAATACAAAAAAAATAAACAAAAATCGTACCTTGTACTATATCTAAATTATTGGTGCGGCCTTGGTGCCGTCCTGCCACAGAGTCACCGCCAAGACCACTGTGGCTTGGCTGTGCCGTGCTCCGCTCCACCGATGCGGCCCAACCGCCGGTAAACTACTGCAAATAATACGACTGGCCTCAACTGGCCACCGAATCTGTCCCCTGTTGCCTGGTAGGGCAATATCAAATAAATAAAATAAATTAGGCAACAAAATGTTGGGCGTGGCCGTGCCGTTAACCGTACACACAAAAAGAAAAATTTGACCTTCATCGGCCGCCGCGTTGTCTCGCCAACCGTTAAATTGAATGGCCTCACTTGGCCACTCGCTGAACTCGTTGGGCGTTCTTCACCGGTACATAACCAATATATGGCAAAAAAAAAATCTCAAGAGCAACCCCTTGTAGTATAACTATAACGTAAATCCACACGTAGCGGTATATCCTCGAATGATTCAAAAATATACAGAAAACTGTAAAATCTTTGGCAGCAATGAATATTCGATGTTTGGTTTTCCTATTTCACCATAAAATGAATATAAAGTTGATACTATCAAGGATATCGACTGCAGTGGCCACAAATGACTTGCAAAACCACTTTTATCACGGCCCCGTTATTTGAGGGTTTTAATTAATACACACTTCGTGGTATGAATTTATTTTTTATTTTTTTATTTTATAGAATAAATTTACCACTAGACAAACTAGGCTCTATCCTTGTAGCATTCCAATCAAATCAATAATATAAAGTCAGTCTTGACTTTTTCCAGCAAAAAAAATTCTCGCACCAAAAACGAACGCCAAAACGTTCTAGAAAAATATTTTTTCTTCTCTGTCTTGTAATCAATATAAACTGATGCAAACGAGAAACATATAACAAAAAAAATCTTCACTTCAATCCTTCGCTCCCTCATTTATTGGGTATAAAACATTTTAGTACAGAAAGTACCACGTGTTCGTACTAGGTGGCATTGCTATCGGTAACAATGCACGATTCGCCATAGAAGTAAAATACCAAGAGTGATTGTTATGACAAAAATGAAATTCGACTTCGGAAGAGTTTGATATTGAGTTCAGGAAGGGAACCGAAAATGCTGTCCCTGATGCTCTAGCTCGGGTTGCGATACTTGATATTATTCCGGTTTCTCAAATCAATACTCTGCTGCAGGATCTAACTTGTTCCATGTTGTCCGATCCTGGTTATCAGTAATTAGCCCAATTACTCCATAAATCACCCCGAAAAAACAACATATTTACCGTTCAAAATTTAATTTATATCTAACCTCCAACAATCCTTGTCTCGCAGATATTCCTTCCTATAAGCTTCATGTTCCGGAACCACTTCAAGCACTCTTATTATCTCGACGCATTGCCCTCTAATTTTGGCGGCAAAATCAACGATTTTATTCAACGCAATTATTACTGGCCCACCATTCCTATCGATGCTAGTTTTGTTGATTCGTGTGAGGAATATAAATCTAATAAATCGTAGTCACAAAAAACGAGAACACTGGAATCTTCATCCCTATGTATCATTTTTTAAATTTGTTATCTCAAAAGCGGTCCGATAAGCTACTGCTGTCTAGGTGTTTATTTCTTGAGGACGAGATGTTCGTAATGATTGAGGTGCCGGTGGTTATTCTTACTGACAATGGCAGACAATTTGGTCCTTACTCATACAAAACCTCTGTATAGCAAGTATGGGGTATATAAAGGGTTTTCGAATAAAAGGTTTGATTTTGATATTAAAGAAACGAGTTTTTTTTAAGAGAAATCAATGAATGTTTATTTCATTGTAAATAAGAAGGTATGCCATTAACATTTGGTAACATTAACATAGTTACCTTATCTTTCACGTGGCTTTAAAGAAAAAAGTGTAAAGTTGTTAAATCACAAGATGTCGGTGGCTAATTGTGATCACCTCTTCGAGAAATAACACAGTAAGGAAACTTTTCTTGCAAATTGGCGATTGCTTCGTTGCTTGTGTGGCACGTAGTGCCGTCTTGCTAAAAATAAACGTCGACCACGTCAATATCTTCCAATTCCGGCCATACAAAATAATTAATCATAGCTCGGTAGCGCAATCCATTCATCGTAACAGTTGCACCAGTTTCATTTTCGAATAAGTAAGGTCCAATCACATCGCTAGCCCAGAAATAGCAACAAACAGTGACACGTTGAGGATGGAGAGGCTTTTCAACGATCATTCTTGAATTTTCTGAGCCTCAAATGCGACAATTCTGCTTATTAACAGGGCCTCCGTGGTGAAAATTGTCCTCATCACTGATGATGATTTTTTGATGAAAATTCGAATCATTTTGATGCATTTGAAGAACCCAATCAACAAAGACACGATGTTATTGGTGTTCGAACAGCTTGAATTTTTCTGTTAACTGAACTTTAAAAGCCTTAAGACCTAATTCTTTGTTCAAAATACGGTGTAATGTCGTTTGTGGTATGTCTAATTCCAGTTGTTCTTAAGCGACGCACATCTTCTCTCAACAGCTCAAATTTTTCCACCATTTTTACTATTGCCGGCAGAGAAGGTGATTCACGACGACCCAAACGTGCATTAGTTTTGCGAACTATGACTGCAAAATTTTCTCCCTTTTTATAGTGAATTTTAACAATTTCATTGCGTTGTTGAAGCATGTATCGTACCATTTTTAGTAATGGCGTAATTTTTGCTTGTTAAATGTCAAAAGATGACAACCTCCAAATTAAGAGCTGCCAAAATAGCAGGCTATTCTAAATGAAACCTCTTATTGGAAACCTGTAAATAGTGCTTCATAGTGTGTTAACCAAACCCTGTTTGCCTCCTTGCGTGGCTACATTAAGACAGATAAAAGAATTTAAGATACTGAGCATAAATCAAATTATTTGTTTAAAATTTATGAAAAAGTAAAAATCTATCTAGTGAAAGCTGGTGAGAGAGCAAATCGAATATATGACCATAGAACGCGACCTCCCCAAATTTATTTAGATCCGGCTGTGTACATAAGAACTTCCAGACAAAGCACGGCTTGCGACGATTATGCTACTAAATTGGTGCCGACATATATTAGATAAAAGGTATTGTGAGCAAGGTTGTGGGTAACGTGGCATGTGTTATGGTAAATGAGACTGGCATTGGGTAGGTTGGGAACATACCAATTTAAAGACGTCGAAACGTAATTTAATGCTATCATTCAATTAACGTGTTTTTATAGATCCTCTTCGAATATTATAATTTGCTTCCGGCTTTTTGAGACTCATCAGCACATGAGTCGTCCCCACAAATGTTCCGCCCAATGGTTGTTCCATAAATTTTTATGGCAATTTCGATATCTAAAATTGGTCTATTTTTATAGTCAACTGATTTTTGCTGTTTAATCTCACTTTCAATTTGATACAAATAGCACGCGTCGGTTTGAAGATAGGGAAAGTAGAAAATAAAATATAATACAACAGACTCGGGGGTAAAGTTTACGATGCTTAAGATTTTAATGCAGAAAAAAACAAACAGCTGATGTTGGCTCTTAATTTTCTAATATTACATCTAAAAACAAATTTAAATCATAAATGGTTCTGTCCAAAAATATTTCTAAATTGAAATATTCGAAAGTTGGACTTGTGAAAATCATATACGTTAAAATAAAAAGGGGCATAAATTATAAAAACAATGGTCTAAAATTATAGTTCGGCGAATACCTGAATACAGAAAATTTGTGCGTGCTGTCTGAATAAAAGCTGTAGCGGCCCTGTATTTGTTCTTTAAATACTTTCTCTTTTATTAAAACAATAAAACCATTTTATGACTTATCAAATCATCTTTTTAGACCAATCAAAATCTGAGAACCGAAAACTCAGTACATAAAATTTTGTAATTATTGTATTATTATAAAATTGTAATCAGTTAGTAAAAATCTTTGGTCGGGTCAAACCCCCAAAATAAATATTATATAATTTAAAACTTTTTGTGAAAAGTGTAAAAATAAATGTATTAAATAAACTAAAATAAAAATCAAATAAATTTTTACTAATAAATATTCTTGGCACGAAATAAAAATTAATTAAAAATTTAATATCAAAAATAAAATGTTGAGTTTAATCTACCCACCCACACACACCACGAATAACTACTCAAAATAGTCAACGGAGAAATCTTCTTATGAATAGGAAACAGGTGCTATCGATTATATATCCACACAATTTAAATCATTCTTTGGTTTATCGCTAATTAATTTTAAATTCTAATTAGAACTACAATTTCAAAATTAAGCTTTATAAAAAAATTTCTAAGCTAAGTGAAAATTAAAATTAACTTCTTTTAAAGAATTTAAATTGAATCAAAGTAAATTGAGTTAAATTAAATTAAATTGAAGTGATTAAATTAAATTAAAATTAAAGTAAATTAAATTAAATTGAGTTTATTATTTTTTGTCCAAGTCCTGAATTAATTGAAATTAAGAAGTAATTTTACTGACCAAACGGCACAGTGGTTAAAGCTGTGGGGTCTGGGTCGGGAGGTACCGGGTTTGAAAAAACAAGATGTAATTTTCAATATTATTAATTGTGTATTACAAGATGCTCAATTTTACGAAATAAATTAATTTTCATAATTCCCAATAAAAAAAATTAAACTTAAATTAATTTTTTAAATTAAAGTAAGTATTTTTTATTGGTAATTAAACAAAATGATTTTTTATTTGTAAAATTGGGCATTTCCCAAAAATTTCAACAACTAATTCAATGACCATTCAAATGGCTATTTTTCAGGCACTATCAAATCCCACCGCCCGTTCGACGCTGAAGGACTAATAATTTTTATGGCAATATGGGGTTTTAACGTTAATTTTTTTTATGTCCGATTTTTGATTCCGAACCCACTCCATTTAAAAGTGTGATAAGTCACTACATTCTCACCGATTCTCACTGATTGTTCCCATTAAATAAAAAAATCACTGCAATAATGCTCAATAGCGTGCGTTTAAATTTCAAGCAAATTGGTAACTATCTTAAACCAGATTCGGTCAATGCAAATTAAACTTTTATTATCTTGTTTAAAAAAAGCAAAAATACAGGATCAATCTGATTTGTATTGCGATCCATTCCGATTTTGGGAACGAATTTCAAACAAATCCTTATTTAGGTCGTTCAATTATCTTCGTTTTTATAAAACATTTATTATTATTGCGTAAATGACAACTAAAGTCAAATTACACAATCAAGAGAAATATTTAGGTTTGTTCCGCTGCAGCTTACATAAATGTTATGCATACGAATGCAGTTCCGTCATAATTAATTAATTAAATGCTTTTAGTGAAGATTATATCTTCGAAAAAATGCGGGATATGATAAAATTCCGTTAAAAGTCATATACGTATGATGGTGACTCAATGAAAATATTTATAAAAGTAAAGTAAAATATTTAATAATCTCAGGTTTCCGGAAGTAGTACTCTGGGAGTACCGAAACAATATATAGGGAAATCCCAAGACTTCTTTTATTTTAGGCATACCTGTTAAAATATATTTTAAAAAAATTGTCTATATTGACATTCAATTTAAAATTCAAAATACAAAAAAAAACTTCATCGATTTTATATTGTATTTTCTTTCGGTTTACGGCTTTTCAATTCAAATGAAATATATTCGGGGAGATAAATTCAAGCAAAACCATAAAATATTTTCAAGAATGTGATCAGAACAAAATCAAAGATGATTTGACTCGTGTATGTAGGTATGTAAATAAATAAGAAAGCAAATCAAAACTTTTATGTTATTTTTTGTGTTAGCTACGCTTCTCTGTACGCTTTGCGTTAGTCAACAATCTTAAAAATTAAATATAAGATGGATGAGTACGATGAGATTTTATATAAAGTTCAAAATGAAACCATCAATTTTTGGGGTGCCCCAAGTGTAGATATATATATATATATATATACAGATAATTGTTCCGGAATCAAAATAAAGTATTTTACAACCTTGGGGACATGATTATGTAATTTATTATTTTTGTATTGAATTGTTGATTATAAACGTAAAACACAACAAAAAAAAAATTAATTTTGCCAAACGCTATACAAAATGTTGAATGCCTTCAGCCTTCCATAATATGATCTCTCATCTTTAATATAATTTCCTTAGTCTGGTTAAATGTATGTCGCATGTATTTTAAATTGAATGTCTAATAAAAATTCTTACTTGAAGCATAATATATATTGGCTTCGGAAAATTCAATAAAAAGAAAATCCGTTTCCTTTTTTCTACTTAAAAAATTTGTTCTGTTTGTTCGTATTGTTCATCAGTCACTGTACATAAATAAAATATTGACAAGACCAAAGAAAAACAAACAAAAAACAATTTTTTAGCTTTCCATGTTTTGTTTTTCTATTTTTCCTCGATACTGCTTTCTCGCAGTATCGAATGTTTACAAAAACACAACGAGAAAACAATGATAAGCTACAAGCTATTCTATACTCACCCTTTTTGTGCTTTTTCATGCACTGGTAGAAATTTAATATTAAAAATTTTATAATTTCAAGGAAAAGCAATTTCAATTTTCACAACAACAGGTAAAAAGCGACTTAAATACTTTTCTGTATATTGATATAACATAAAAAGGGGAATCGCGTTTAAATACAAAAAAGCTTTTGATATACAAAAGTATAATAGATTTGTTTCCGTTAAAAGCTTCGTTCAATTTGTATCGGTGTCATATTGAATTATCGTTTATTGCAACTTTTTACTGTGTACTATACAATTTCACACCAACTAAAACTTTATCGTTTTTATTATCATTTCAGATATTCCAGTTGTAACGCTTGAGTTTGGCACAAATTACAATACAAGCTCGATCCGTGAGGGAGCAGACGTATATTTCGAGTGTAACATAAAATCAAATCCATGGATATATAAAGTTAGTTGGCGTCATAACGTAAGTACCAACCATAAAAAATACTTTAAACGAATCTAATACGACGTAAAAATATTTTGTTTACATATAAAACAGGGTAAAAATTTAGATAATAGCATCCCTGACGGGATTATCGTAGCAAATCAAAGTTTAGTCCTTCAAAACGTAAGTAGAGCACGAAGTGGATTATATACATGCATCGGTAGCAATCGGGAGGGGGATGGTGAAAGTAATGCGGTACAGTTGGATATTAAATTTGCACCGATCTGTAAACCGGGTCAAATAAATTTATATAATGCCGGGCGGCAAGAAATAATACGCGTGGCCTGTGATCTCGATGCTAACCCTACTGATGTGCAATTTACGTGGAAATTTAATGCAACGAATTTAGAATCAATAGATATTGCGGCATCTTTAATACAAACCGATAAAAGTAGGAGTATAGTTGCTTATACACCAATGACAGAGCATGTAAGATTTATATTTACAATGCGAGTTTTTCACAGAAACTGTAGCTTATTGTACAAAGTTTTATCGAATTATTTATAGGTAATCTGAAAGAGTATGGTTAAATTTTTTTTCTGTATTAAACCTAACAACCTTTATGAAAAAGGGAATTATTTCATTTAAATTAAGTTTACTGCTAATTGATTGAAATGGCTTGGTACTCCGGAACATTTTTTATTTTTTATAAACATACCAGTATGTTTATTTTACGGGTACTAAAAAAATAGATAATATACTATCAGTTCAGGACAAACGCGCCAAGCATGGTTGTACAATTTTATGCAATCAAACAGAAGAGCCGGATCGGTAAGAGGTGTATGGCAAAATAACAAAATATAGATTGTGACCCACAAGTATCTAGAATTGTAGAAACACTCAAAAATTCAATTTATTATCAACACTATTAAATAAAACAATTTTTTTCTTTTTTGGGATTAGTTTTTAGTGAAAGTAATGAAATAAAACGCTTTAAAACAAAACACACTACGAAACGCATAGAGGCGATCAAAGTGGTTCTGAAATAACACTTGATGTAAGAAACCAATCTGCCATAGCCACATGTCATTTAGTGTAATACAAAAATTCTTAAACATTTAAAATTATTTAACTTGGTCCCTATACGAATCAAACAGAGGCAATCGAGGGGTATATTAATATTATGCATAAAACCAAACTTAGTTAACCACATGCTCAGAAACCTCTGAGATTTTTTTTATTCGACAGAGAATATCATTGAGTGTAATACAAAAATTCTTAAGCGTTTGAAGTTCGAGAGTCAATATCATTGAGTGTAATAAAAAAATTCTTATACATTTCAAAATAATTAATTCGGCCCATATGTATCATACAGAATTGATCGAAGAGGTTCTGAATTAATATTTTATGTAATTGGCTAATTTTACTTGCATGTACAGATATCTCTAAATATTTGAAATTATGTAACTCGGTCATGGATCGCAGTATAGGTGATCGAGAAGGATCTCAATAAGCATTTTGTATCAGAAACAAATCTTAGGTAAGACTTGGTCCTCGTCTTTGGAATTCTGTGAGATTTTTGTTATTCGAGGGAGAATATCAATAAGTGTAATACAAAAATTCATAATCATTTGAAATTATGTAACTCCCCTACGGATCACGAAGAGGTAATTCTATGTGGTTCTGAGTTTCTATTTCATGTAAGAGACCAATCTTGCTTAACCACATGCTCAGAAATCTCTGATGTGTTTGTTATTTATAATGGAACATCATTGAGTGTTACACAACAATTTTTAAACATGTGAAATTAAATAACTCGTTGTTTTGCACCATCTATGAATGAATAAACTAAAAATTTAGTCATAATAATTTGTGGCGATGTTTATAAACTTAAATGTCAAATTTATAAAATTACAATGAGCTCTCTAAAATTATGGAAGAGATAAATAAACCCGGTCTACCATCGTAGGTTGTGCGAAAAACAAAATTATTATTGTATGTTTTTTTATTTTTTCCATTATTTATTAAAAAAAACACAAAAAGCACAAGTCGATATTGAATTTAATTTATATTTTCATTTTTAAAAAATAAAGCCTTAGCACGTTTATAAAGTTTAAAAAGTTGTGAAAATTTATTTAGTGTGAACATCAAGACGACGAGAGCAGGACACACAGAGTGAATATATAAATAGTGGGTCGAGGGATAATCAATTTACCCACAAATTGGTGACTCCGACGTGATCTGTGTACTTCCCTATTCGTAATCAGCTGTATTTTGCAACCATTTCATTCTTAAACGGTTTCATTCAGTCTTGTGCTGTGGATTTTGGTGTCGAGTGCGGAATTATCTGCCGAATCTATTGGGTAACGAGCGATCAGCAGGACACCGGGCAACAATAAACAACAACAACAGCAGGACACTGGGCAACAATTGTAAACGTGAGTAGATCGGGTAAGTTTTTTTTTCTTTAATTTTATTGAGTTCATTGCCTCAAATTTAATAATAAAATTTTATTTAAAAATTAAGATTAACTCCGGCATTTTATTTATTTCATTTTTTTTTCCTCTACTCGATTTCGCATTTTTGTTTCGCTTTTCTATTTAAGTTTATAAATGTCGTCTGATACTCCATCCAACTCTCCGGTAAATGACGAGAATTATGGAGATGCACGTTCTGCAGATCCAATTAATTCTGCATCGCAACTACAAAATTTATTCGCAGAACAATTTCAATTGTTTCTGCAAGCTCAAAATTTATTCCGGTATCCAGGAGTTGCTCAGTTGTCTGGACAGTCTGGTTCAGGATCTGGTTGGACTGGGGTCCAAAATCCAAATTTGGAGATTGGAGCGGTCCGATTCCGACCTCCACAACCGTTGTACGGTCAGAATCCGGCCGTTTGGTTTACGATTCTTGAATCGCAGTTCGCTGTCGCGAACATCAGGTCGGAGACCACCAGGTTCTCTCATGCAGTAGGGGCATTGTATGCGAGACTGCATGATCGCTTCGTGGATTTAATTCTCCGCGATAAGGGTACACTTCCTTACTCGGTGTTTAAAGAGGAAGTGATTCGCGTGTTAGGCGAGTCAGAGATGTCACGCCTAAATAACGTCCAGACGAACCTGACTTTGGGGGATAAAAAGCCGTCTCAATTATTAAGTCAGATACGTTTGAACACTGGCAGCAATTTCAACGACAAGTTGCTCAGACAACTTTGGATGAAGAGGTTGCCTTCGCAGATTCAGGTTATACTAACCACTTTTGAAAACGACGTGACGTTAGATGTTTTAGCAGCACGAACCGATAATATGATGGAGATAATGCCACCGTTAGGTTTAAATGCTGTTAAATCGTGCAACCCTTTCGGTCCATCCTCGTCTGCAGCATCTAACGGGTATATTCATCCAGTTGGCATTTCTGATGCTTCTAATTTAGACGCAAAATTAGAAGACTTTAGAATTAAAATTTTGGCAGAAATTAAAACTATGGTTAACCCTAGATCTCGATCTCGTTCAAATAGTAGAGGTCAAACAAATTCTCGTTCAAGATCTAGAGGTCGGGTTAACCCAAAATTCGATTTATGTTATTATCATTTTCGGTTCGGTGAAAAGGCTCAGAAATGCCAGCCTGGCTGTAAATTTTATGATAAAACCTGCGGAGGTCAGTCGATCAAGAAGGATTTTTAAATGTTCATCAGGACGTGACGACCGTTACTGATGAACCTACTACCAGTCGTCTATTAATTCATGATGCCAATTCAAGAGTTGCATTTCTAATAGACACTGGTGCTGACGTTTCGGTTGTTCCACTCAAAATTTGTCACATTCCGCAGGCATTAACTACCTCCAAATTATTCGCTGCGAATGGAACGCCAATTAAAGCTTATGGAACAAAAATTCTAAATTTAGATTTTGGGTTACGGCGTAATTTCAAGTGGGAATTTATAGTGGCAGATGTCTCGCTGCCCATTATTGGAGCTGATTTCCTTAAAAGTTCTGGATTGATAGTTGATCTTGGCAAACATCGTCTTCTAGATCCAACGACATCATTGTTTACTGTTGGTTCTATCTCTCTCACAGCCGAGTCAACACTGTCTCAACTAGACAAATCCCAGGTGAATAATCAAATTTAGCAACTTCTCTCTAAATTCTCAAAAATTATGACAAACTCTCTAAACGTCAAACCAGTTAAGCATATGATCACTCATCGGCTGGAAACTTTTGGAGCACCGGTTTCTTGTAAAACTAGACGTTTGGCACCTGATAAATTAACGATTGCAAAACAGGAATTCGAGAATCTGATGGCACTAGGAATTTGTCGTCCGAGTAATAGTGCATGGTCTAGTCCTTTGCATCTTGTCTTGAAGAAAAATGGAGATTGGAGGCCATGTGGAGATTACCGAAGTCTGAATCGTGTTACTATTCCAGATCGTTATCCTATTCCATATCTTCAAGATTTTTCGTACCAGCTTGAAGGATGTACAGTTTTTTCGACTCTTGATCTTGTCCAAGCTTATCATCAAATCCCTATTGAACCGTCTGATATTCCAAAAACCGCTATTGCGACTCCCTTCGGTTTATTTGGATTCACTAAAATGACTTTTGGTCTCAGGAATGCAGCACAAACTTTTCAGAGATTCATGCATTCCGTATTGTTGGGACTTAATTTCGCATTCATCTACTTAGATGATATTCTGATAGCGTCTAAAACTTTCGAGGAACATCACGCGCATCTCGAACTAGTTTTCCAAAAATTATCAGACAACGGTTTAATAATCAATCCTGGAAAATGTGTCTTCGTTTCACCTGAAGTTAAATTCTTAGGACATTTTGTTAATGCAAATGGCATTTTACCTGTTCCAGAACGTGTTGAAGTCATCAAAAATTTTGAACGTCCGTTAACGGTTAATCAACTCAAAAGATTTTTGGGGATGACTAACTTCTACAGACATTTCATTCCAAACGCACCGGCTGATCAAATTTTACTTAATGTTTTTCTTAAAGGTTATAAGAAAAATAGTAAAATTCCAATTAATTGGTCAGCAGAGTCCATTGATGCCTTCGACAATTGTAAGGAGAAATTGTGTAAAGCTACTCTTCTTGCACACCCTTCATCTACGGCTAAACTCGCTATCATGGTAGACGCTTCGGACACAGCTATCGGCGCAGTAGTTCAACAGTATATCGGCGATATTTGGCAACCACTCAGCTTCTTCTCGGTTCGTCTTAATGAAACGCAACAAAGATATAGTGCTTATGACAGAGAGTTGTTAGCAGCGTACTCTGGCATCAAGCATTTCAGATATCTTTTGGAAGGGCGACAGTTTACGTTGTTTACGGACCATAAACCACTCGTCTACGCTTTTTGTCAGAATCCGGAAAAGGCATCACCGCGTCAATTCCGACATTTGGATTTCATCGGGCAGTTCACAACCGACATCCAACACATATCAGGCATAGATAATATCGTCGCAGATACACTTTCCCGCATTAATTTAATTTCTATTCCTGAAAGTATAGATTATGCACAAATTGCGGATGCCCAAACCAATGATGTCGAGCTTAAAGATCTTATACGCGATAATTTAACGTTAAAGTTTGTCCAAGTTCCGTTGAGTTTTAACTCTAACAAAACTATATATTGTGATATTTCGACAGCTAATCAAAGACCTTTTATTCCAATTGAATTTCGGAAAAAAGTTTTTGAAGCCTTTCATAATCTTTCACACCCTGGAATTAAAGCAACAACTAAATTATTGACGAAAAATGTCATCTGGCCCTCCATCACGAAAGATTCAAAAACTATGGCACAATCCTGTTTAGCTTGTCAGAAATCCAAAATTTCAAGACACACCGTTTCACCTCTAGGATTTTGTCAATTAACTTCGCAACGCTTCGCAGAAATTCACTTAGACATCATTGGTCCTTTGCCTATTTCTGACAATCAGCAGTATTGCGTTACATTAATCGACAGGTATACAAGGTGGGCTGAGGCAGTTTCAGTTCCTGATATTACTGCAGCTACTGTTGCTTCTGCGGTATACTCCACATGGATTTCACGCTTCGGGGTACCAAACGTTATAGTCACCGACCAAGGTTCGCAGTTTGAGTCTTGTCTTTTTAATGAATTGTCAGCGTTAATCGGATTCAGACGAGTAAGAACGAAAGCTTATAACCCAAAGTCCAACGGTATGATTGAGAGATGGCACAGAACGTTAAAGACCGCAATCATGTGTCACGAGCGACTGGGTAACGTTCTTGCCAACCGTACTGTTAGGTTTACGCACGTTATATAGTGAAGAACTTAAAACTTCTCCTGCTGAACTTGTTTATGGAAGTACTGTGAGGGTGCCTGGTCAATTTCTAAATTCTTTTTCGACCGATAAAATTCTTCAGACAGATTTTGTAAATAATCTTAAAAAACATTTTGATGAAATTAGACCGTCTCCGGCAACCAGGCACTCCAATGTAAAATTTTTCGTAAGCAGAGAGCTTTCAACGTGTTCACACGTATTTTTAAGGTCGGATTTTGTGAGGAAATCCTTACAACCACCTTATTCAGGACCGTTTAAAGTTCTCAAAAGAGGGGATAAGTTCTTCACTATTGACGTAAACGGCTGGTCAGGTGTGGTGTCTCTGGATCGCCTAAAACCGTGTTTCGCGGAGAATGCGGACATCGTTGGATTGTTTCCGGCGACCCCGCTGTTTGAGAGAACTTCGGATATCGAGCCGGCTTCTGATGATACACACGTGTTAAAAAAGGTTCGCTTCAATCTTCCACCGAAGGAACGAGTTCAAACCAGGACTGGAAGAAGAATTAGACCACCACCACGTTTTAGCTGAAGCAGCTTTTGCATCACCTTCGGTTCTTTTAATTAGTTTATTTTCGGCTTCGCGTATAGACTTGTATTTTCATAAATTCTTCCGAATTTATTGGGGAGGGAGTATTGTGGCGATGTTTATAAACTTAAATGTCAAATTTATAAAATTATAATGAACTCTCTAAAATTATGGAAGAGATAAATAAACCCGGTCTACCATCGTAGGTTGTGCGAAAAACAAAATTATTATGTTTTTTTTCCATTATTTATTAAAAAAAACACAAAAAGCACAAGTCGATATTGAATTTAATTTATATTTTCATTTTTAAAATATAAAGCCTTAGCACGTTTATAAAGTTTAAAAAGTTGTGAAAATTTATTTAGTGTGAACATCAAAGATAAATAAAGGTAGTCACCTTTAGAACCAGTACAAAACGAGAGCAGGACACACAGAGTGAATGTATAAATCGAGGGATAATCAATCTACCCACAAATTAATTGTCCAGCAATAGTAATAAATACTTCGATAACTGATAAAACTCAAATTAAGTTAGGGGATTAGAGCAAAATTTAAATTCATTAAAACTTACAACATCTATTGATAACTTGTACAAAATAACATGATATTAATTTAATCAAAAACTTAGTCATAAAAAATGGTAACAGGTTCAAACTATATTAGAGTTTTTAATGCTCTGTGCCTGTGTAAACGCCTAGTATGAACTAACCATTAATTTAATTAGTCGGAAATTTAGGAAAAAAAACTCGACTTGAGACATACTTTAGGCGGAATCAGTTTTTTGTTCTTTCGTTCCTTTCTTCCTTCTGAAATTTTTCTAAACAAATTTTATTGATTAAAAGTGACGTTTTTATATTGAGATTTTTTTTTCGTCAACTTCGATTGATTTAAAAAAAATTTCAGGAGGTAGGACGAAACGAGAGAACGCAACACTGAATCCACCTTGTATGAACGTTAAATTCAAAATGAATGCAGTTTTTTTTCTAATCGTAGCCATCAAAAACTCACAGTGCCATCTCTATAAAAATGGTAAAATCATTTAATCATATTAATTTTGCGGACATCTACTGATATTTAGCAAAATTTAAAACAATGTTGAACTGAATTGTACTATAAATTAATTTAAAAGTACAGTTTTATGTCAAAACATTATAGAAAGAAAAATTTGTTATATTGATTCTGTGCCCGCTGAATTATATCTTATTTCACTATAGTGAGCTAATTAAATGTAAACCAGGTACATTATAGTGATTACAACGAATTGGATGATGTAAATGGATGCTTGATCAATGAAAATATATGAAACGATTTTCATCACTGCTCAAGACTGTGGTTGGATTTTATTTGTTGCGTAATTTTAAGTGTGTCCATCATACTAGTATGTGGTTCAGGTTGTCCATGCACGGTAATGACACGTTAAACAGCGACTGTTCTAAAATAGCGTGCTTATATACCCAATCAGAATTAGTTTAGGTCAGAGTAAGGTTTGGTTCAAATGCTAGTTGGCCTCTAGGATAATAAGATAACTACCTAAGAGATTGACAGAGACTTTATCGAGAAAATTTTAGAAAAGTTTAAAGATGGATGTGGCCTGGATGGTATACCACCTCATTATTAAAAGAGGTACTACGTCAATTGTATTGATTCCGAATTTATGGGAGCTAATATAATTTAACTCATTCAGGACCGTGTGGTACCACGATACATATCACAAAGACAACGTGGTGTTATACCAAAAAGATCAACTGCCTATTATCAACATTACAGAATTCACCAGCAGCACGATAAAAGAAGTAGAAAATCACAAGAAAGTTGATGTGCTGTACACAGACTTTGATAATGCCTTTGACTCTATCAGTGATTATAAAACCTTAAAATTTTGGTTTAAATCATTTAAGCAAACGCTCCCAATACGTCGAAATGGGAAACGAAAGGTCTGGAATAAACTCAGCCACCATCAGCGTGCCGCAAGGCTCCCATATTGACCGTTGGATTTTCACCATTTTCATTAAAGATTTAAGGTCTCTAAAATCGTTGAGAACATCAACGGCACCCACAAATTACAACAAAATTTTGACAACCTAGTGACGTTGTGCTCAGTCTCAACATAAATAAATGTAAGAACATATTTTTGTATTTGAATTTAGAAACCTAGGGGTTAGCTAGAGCTTACCCTTGCTGTACGTTTTCTTTATTAACGGTGGACTTGGAATATTGAAAATAAAGCAATAATAAAGATATTTATTTCGCATACGTCAGACCCCAACTTGAGTATATGCTCTTAATATCAAGTGACCCTTTATACAGTGAACATATTCGTAATACTCCCATCACTCGCTTAACGAATTAATTCGTCCTTACGTAAATCAACATTTCGTTAACCGAGTTTTTAGTATATTTTTGAGTATGGATTTCAAATTTTAATTAATTAAGACGACTAACAAAAATCGGAGAATATGGGAGGAGATACGTATCAATATGTAAATTATTTGAATTAAATAATATTTATTTATTACTCATTCAGGTAATCAGAGACTTTTCGTAAACCGAGACTTCGTTAAGCGAGGTATGGTTATATTCCAAAAGAAGTTCGTGTACATTACTTATCTTGAAAGGTTGGCTGGAAATACGACAAACCTGAAAGAACTGCTGCCAAACCTCACTAGATGAAGAACCTACAATCTGACAACCCTGGAAAAGAGACTGGAGCTTTTGAAGTGTTAGTTTATTGGAAACATCTTACTGGAGCAGAACCTTAAGAAATTCTGAATTTCTTCAAGAGAACAAGCAAAGGTCAAAATATGGTTCTCGCAAAGGGGTTAATATGGTGTGCATGAGTTCTAACAAAATTAAATATTTCTTTCACTTTTGCCTAAGCAAAAACTGGTTAGAAAATAAATTGAAAACAAAAAATTATATTTCCACTGAAACATAATATTTAATTTTTTGTATGTTCTCAAGTCAAATATGTAGACTTTTCTAAATAAAATGAAATAAAAAATTACTAATTCAGTACCGTTTTGATCACCACTTCTAATCTCTGTACTGTAGGTTCCGAGATTAATTTTTTGGAAATGTTTAAAAATTGGTTATAACACTCAATGGTTATCTCTTTTGAACAATAAAAATCTGAAAAATCAAAAATATTCAAATATTTTAATGAAATTTCAATTTTTTAGTGATTTTTCAATTTTAAATACTTACAAAACTGTGTTCTGTCAGTGTGTGTATATTTTGTTATTTTGGCAAAAACTTCACTCCTATAAGAACCCGCTTTTTACCATCCGTAGCATTATAGAGAGCAAAGATCGGCATTTTAAACCTATAGGACAAATTTATTGAAACCTTCACGAAGAAAGGTTTCAATGAAAAACATATTTTTCTCTCGACGGATACATCTCTAAGAAAGTATCATCAAACCGAATTCTGGTTCAATTTAAATAATTCTGAACTTAATAATTTCATTAATTTTCGTATATGCTGCTATCAAAACGAGAGTGGCCCACTTGCCAATGAACCATAGTCGAAAAATAGTGGAGCAAGCTATGCTAGGATGAACAACTGCAGTGTGACCAGAAACATGAGTATCAGCAATACAAGTAAAGGAGTTGAAGTCATTGTAACAAAAATAGCACGACAAGCCATACCTTGACTGTTAAGATTCAAAATCGGAGTTTTATTTAATCACAGTCCACAAAACAAAAGAAGCGTAAGATAGTCTAGGTATAAAACCGTAGATTTGTATATAAACATCAGCATATTGAGAGTTTATTTCCTTGATTTCATAAGTGATTTTCTACGATGTTTTACAGGGTTGGACCTAACGTTTGTTTTCAGATGAGAATAAAGTCTCATTGCAGTAATTTAACAAGTATAATTAATCACTAACCAATTACTTTACAAGATAAGTGGCGAAACAACTCCCAGGAGGCCAACTCTTTTAACTTTAACATAAACATTTAACGATGGTTTAGTCAATCCCAACATTTGTGAAAAGCCACATCTTGGAAAGTGGCTTTTTGGAAAGAAACTTCTTAGTATCAAACGATCTTTCAATACTTCAACAAATTCTTGCAGAGCCGTTTCACACGATTTTTCAACTCTGTAAGCATGTTGAGTGCTACCGAGTGGGAAAAAGATAATTAACGGTCTCTAATAATATGTCAACAGTTCTATCCAATGCTTTAAGGTAAGTTGAAGAAACACTAATAGGACAAAATGCAGGGACTAATTTGCACCAATGCCAATTACTCTTGCAGATAAATGAATAAATAATTACTTTAAATTATTTGTTAATTTTAAATTTGTAAAATGAAATCAGCTGCGTATATGTGTATAGCTACACTTTCTGTGAAAAACAGCACACCAGTCATGTTTCTAGATCATTCTTTAATTAAAATTGATATTTTATAATATATTTTTCCAGGATTACGGTTCATTGCTTTGTTGGGGTGCCAATGAAATCGGCGTTCAAACCGATCCATGTATTTTTAGTATAATTCCAGCTGGGCGACCGGACTCCCTAACGAACTGTTCAGTTTTAAATCAAACGTCAAACACATTTCAAATCGAATGTCTGGAAGGATTTGATGGTGGGTTAGAACAGAGCTTTGTCGTGGAATTATATCCGACTGGAACGAGGCAGCTAATCGCATCGATAAAATCAAAAATTCCATATTTTGAATTAAAAGGGTTAGATGCTGGTATGGGATACGATATTATATTAGCAGCTATGAATAAAAAAGGCCGTAGTGACTTAACCATTCTGCAGGCGTACACGTTAAAAAATCCCGAGAAACAAACGGATTTAACACTAGCATATTCACCCGCCATTGAACATATGAAACCATTTTTAGGTACATTATTAGGAATTGTAGGGGCTCTTTTGCTTATTGCCGTGATTATTGTGATTGTGGTGCAAATGCGAGGATCAAATGGAAGAGATCGAAATAATTGTCCGAGTCATACGAGGCAAGAAACGATTCCACGAAATGGACAACTTTTTAACGAACTCGGCCAGGAAAGTTGTAACGATAGCGTAGATAGTATTGAGAAAAATCCTGATGTAATACCACAAGAAAATAAAAACGAGGATCGAGATGAGGATGAGACCGCGTTTGAGTGGACTCATCCCCGAATGTATGCAACGCAGGTGGTCGCCGATCAGCAAAATGGCATGAAAACGGGATACGGTGTTAGCGAAAAGCAGAATATAATGCCACAACAACAGACTCCAACACAATTCCCGGTGCAAATTCCGACTCATCCTAGTTATTACACGGCTGTCATACCAGCCACTAGTTTAGGATATAATAAAATTCTTCCTCCTATATCGAGAGATTTAACTTACGCTGATCTCTCGGTTGCACAACAAGCCAAACCTTTCTTTTCCAGTGCAACCTTAGGTAGACCTCGACAATCTGAATTAAAACGAACTGAGCCCACTATATACGCTCAGATAGATTTAGCGCACCATTTACCACATCCAATGTATTCAACAAGTACCATGTATGGTACAAATACAGGGGTAACTATGTCACATCCGTCACAGATGACAACATTTCCACCACCGCCTCTGTTTGCCAGCCAAAATATTAGCGCAATGCCAATGCCGCCGAATTCTATGAATACATCAATAGTACCAATGTGTGGTAATAGTACGGTAAGTAGATAAATTAAAAACACCATAAATAAAAATAATCACAAGTATTGCTTAATTTTATATATTTTTCTAAAATTAGAATCAACCGACACTACTTCAAATGGTGCCGGAAGGTAAAATTTTATCTCAACCAACGCAACAAAATATTGATCCGACATCAATACCGACAGCAACAACATCATCTAGTGGAATTTTAATTAAAGGCAATGGCACAACGATAGGCGATAGAAATATTAATAGTACGACAAGATTCTGACATTAATTTAAAATAATATAAATTATAAAAATAAATATTTATTTATTTAATTTATTATTAAATTGTAAACAAAAAAGTGCTTCATTTTATTTTAAAACTTTTAAAATTATTATTTCTAAATTAAATTATGTAAATTAAATTTAATATAATTAAAAAATTTGTAAATATAATAAAATAATATTCAATTTGATTACTCCTTGATTAGCATGGCGGACAAATACATAACATTCATTTTTAATCAAACAATAAAAACTGTTACTTATTTTAAATCGACCGTGTAAAAAATTTTTTGTCTCTTCCATATACATACATAAATAATTAATATTGTATTATTCCGATATAATAACCAAAAACCACAAAAATGTAATTCTCCAAAAACAAAAATGTTTATTTATTTAAAAATAATTAATTGTATAAGATAATAAATGCAATTTTAATGCAGGGAAATATAATTTGTTTTTATTACAATAAATTAATTTTTTTATTTATAAATTGTTAGTTCGATACATTATCAAAAATTTATAAATTAAAAATAAAACAAAAGAACATAAATACACGTAATCAAAAACATATTAACATTAATTATTTATAAACATATAGAATGAAATATAAAAAATCAAATTAAACTAATTATTATAATGTTTTGTGTTTATTTATTTATTCACACACACACATACACAAAACAATTAATTTAATACGTACAAAATAATTTATTTTAGTTATTATTTTTTTATTTATAACAAATACATACATACAAAATATACATACAGAAAAATACCGATTTATTTAGTGTCAATTAAATGTTTTATCTCCATAAACTTAATAAATAATAAATAAATTTAAAAAAATAAAACCTAAATAAATAAAATTAAAAAAATATATATATAAATTTAATAATAAATAAATAAAACAAAACCAAAAAAATTACTAATTATAAAAATAAACATAATAATGATAAATAAATAATAAATTAATTTAAAAAACAGAAAAAAAATATTAGGTAATTTATATATTTAAAATAAATTTTTTTATTTAATTATTAATATAAATAAATTAAATATTAAACAAAATAATAACACATACATATACAGACACAGAAAATGAAAAATTAACATTAATTTATGAATTAATATTAAAAAGTCAAATGAGCCGTATATTATATACAACAAAAAAATTGTAAATTGTTTTTCAATCAAAAAAAAAAAACATTAAATATAAAAAGAATATTAAAAAATAAATATTTTAAAAAAAATTGTATTTTATTATTTTGAATTATTTGAGATTTTTACTTAGAGTCAATGCAGGTACGTGCTATCGTTACAGTCTTTAAGCTAACAGTGTTAGCTACGTAGATGACTAATTTTTAGATCACGTCGACTACTAGAAGAATTCTTGTCAGTAGCATTTTAATGATCTATATATTTTAAATGTCTGTTTCCGAATATTTTAGGAAGTGCAACTTAATACTACTGTACAATATATTTCCAAGTAGGTACATAACTTAAAACGTTTTGTAATTAATTAACTGAGTTTTAAAACGTTTTTTACAGTTTAAAAACAAATGCTTGTTCCAACACCTTAATTATGAATTCGCGGTGCCGTCTTTGAAGAAATAGTAAAAAAAAATTTGAACCAGATATGTTTTGCTGACATCTACTGACATTTGACCAATTTTAAAAAAATATGATGTTGAATTGAACTGCCCACACATACAGATTGTACATTTTTAACACGACATTCAAGATAGCGAAATTTCCATTGTTAACATTTTTTTAAAGAATATTCAGAAACATTCAGTTTTGAAAGTATCAAAACTGCAGTGATCATGATCACCTTGATTGAAAAAGAAGTGAGATCTTCTATCGCGATAAATAATGTTATTTTATAAGAGATGGCGCGCAAACCAAATAAATATTTATCAGGGATAAAATTGGCAGGAAATCAAAAGCACCGAAATTTTTAGGAACAGAGTACTGAATCAATCATGAAAGTACTTTTTGCACCTTTGCTTGCTCCACCAATATGTCAGCAACTTTACAAGCGAATTCCAAGGAAAATTAATATAAATTTGATAGGACCTAAATCAAAATAAATGATATTTTGGACACAGCGTTTGCTCACTTTGAACCAGAAACGTGTTTTAATGAACATTTCCAACTCTCGGCTTATTACTGTTGATGAAACTTGGATACACTATCATACTCCAGAATCTAAAATACAAGCAAAACGGCTGTGAGTTTCTAACTTGCAGTCTGCAGAATTTTGTGAATTTTTAATGAATCCTATTAAACACAAAAATTTTTACGAGATGACTTCGGATCTGAGAGATGTTAATTTTGAATTCCTCGATGTTATGTCCACATAAACTAATTTCTTTTTTTATCAACCACCCAAAAAAGGTGGGTGACATGATGAAGTCAACATTTAATTTTACTTTTTAAAAAAATTAAATTTGCTGCCTTTAAACTATCATAAAGGGGAGCGGCCTAAACCGAGCGGCCTAAATTACTAGTCTAATTTAAACTTTTTCAGATAATTAGATTACGCTATTCGCCAAATGTGACAGCTTTATCAGAAGAGAAAATTTATTATTTAGAATTTATTATTTGGTTGACACTATTGGCCATAGGCATACTTGGTAAAACACACGTACACTTATTAAACACATTTTTTAAATGACCATTTATCATTTGTAGATACTCCTTATGATAGCCTAACAAGCCGAAATGGATCGAGTGAATTTTAAACTTTCTGAAAATTTTTTTTTAATTAAAATATGTATGTAAAATTTGAATTTTTGCGAAACAAAAAAACAGGTGTTTTAAAAAATGTGAATACATAAATAATTAGAAGAAAATTAAACGATTAGAATTTTCACTATAATTTTTTGATTTTCTGTGGCCATATTTGTTCCAAATTAGGACCAAAATTAGCGAAAGAATACATATTCTTTCGCTAATTTTGGTCCTAATTACCATATTTATGTATCTGATGCAAATTTTACTATTATTAAATATGAAATAGTCGAATTCTCTCCTCCAGCTCTATAAATCCATTTTATTCGTGTAGAATGCATAAAGAGAGGATTACCCTCGAAATTCATTATATCAAAATCAATTTCTCTAAAATCCACTTTGACAAAATCCACTTTGGTCATAAACCATATGTGACAAAATCAACCTTTTTTCCTGTTTCCATTATCATAAAATCTATTACATATTGAAAAAATTCATTTATGTCAAAATCCATTTTAGTCAAAATCCAATTTTCCAAAATCTACAGCCCGACGCCGTGCTTGCAAAAGTAATAAAATCGATGGATTTGTTGGATTTTTTATGGATTTTGGAAATAAATTAAGAATGAATTCGAAACAAGCATAAATGGTCGATTACATGGATTTAAATTTAAATTTTGTGAGTATCGAAAAATAGTTGTGATATTGATTGCTCCAATTATGTTACTACTAATCAAGTACATGTGTGTATCTGTGTCTGTGTCTGATGTCTGTGTCCTATGCCTTACGTCTGATGGCTTTTTTTAATGTATAATGTCTGATGTCTGTGTCTGTGTTTGATCAGTACACCTAGAATACTATAGGCCACACTGTTTGCTATGTCATTAAATTTATGTCTACAGTTTTTTGTTTGAACTGTAGACTGCAGTCATGTTCATAAAATGAAAAAAAGAAAACAAACAGAAAAAAAAAATATTTTTATACGTGTGCTAAAAGTAAGGTTATGCCTTCTCGTAAATTTAATAAACACGTTTTATTAAACACTTGTTTTTTTATTTCGCAGAATTATTATAATTCTGCGAAATAAAAAAACAAGTGTTTAATAAAATGTGTTTATTAAGTATAAGTGTGTTTCGCCAAGTGCCTACGGCAAATAGCGTAAAAAGTATTCTCGTAAATTATAGGACACATTGTACACATTTTATACGTGTTTACATATTTAACACATTTTAAAAAGCATAATTGTATAATAGTATTATGAATTAATACTTAAATTAAATTTTAAAATTTATTATTAAAATATTTTTCTTGTTGTTTGTTTACAATTTTTTTTGATCAATATAACAGCAAACACAAAAAAAAACAAAACAATCTTTTTAATTTTAGTGCTGCCAAAAGAAAACTGACGACATAAATTGATGTCATATAGCAACATTTTTAAAGCAGTGTGGCCTGTAGTATTCTATAGGTGCACTTGTTTGATGCCTGTTGTCTGATGTATGTGTCTGCACATGTGTCTGTGTCTGATGTCTGTGTCGTGTTTGATGTCTGTTACCTGATGTCGGATGTCTAGTGTCTGATGCCTGATTTCTGTGTCTGAGTCTGCGCCTGTGTCTGTATTTGTGTCTGTGTCAGATGTCTGTATCGTGTTTGACGTCTGAAGTCTGGTGTCTGAGGTCTGATGTCTAATTTCTAATGTAGACACAGACGTCTGTGTCTGTGTCTGTGTCTGATGCCTGATGTTTGTTGTCTTATGTCTAACGTCTGACGTTTGATATTTGAGGTCTAATTTCTGTGTCTGATGTCTGTGTCTCTGTTTGTATCTGATGTCTGATATCTGATGTCTGTGTCTGATGCCTGTTGTCTGATGTCTGATGTATGTGTCTGTGCAAATGTCTGATGCCTTTGTTGTGTTTGATGTCAGATGTGTAGTGTCTGATGCCTGATTTCTGTGGTTGCGCCTGTCTCTGTATTTGTGTCTGATGTCTGTATCGTGTTGGATGTCTATTGTCTGATACCTGATGCCTAATTCCTAATGTAGACACAGACGTCTGTGCCTGTGTCTGACAGCGTCTGTGCCTAATGTATGATGTCTTAACGTCTGATGTTGGAAGTCTAATATCTGTGTCTGATGTCTGTGTCGCTGTCTATGTCTCTGCCTGATGTCTGTGTATAATGTCTGACGCCTGATGTGTGATGTATGGCGTCTGATGTCTGATTCTGATGTCTAATATCTGTGTCTGTGACTGTGACTGTGACTGTAGCTGTGTCTCTGTGTTGCTCCGTGTCCGTATCCATGTCGGGAAAGGCGAATTTCGAAAATAATTGCTTTTGTCAAAAGTGGGTAGGGAAATAAATTGGGTAGGGATTTTAAGATAGATGGATTTTGACAATGATGAATTTGCTCAAAATTGATTTTCTTCTAAAAAGATGGGTTTTAGCAACAGTGGATTTTGAAATGAAGGATAAAGTGAGGCTTCCTTCACAGATATCATATTTTCATCAATTTATATTTCATTCAAAAATTAATTAGTTATGAAACGGCCAATTTAGAATTTTGATCAAAACTTACTTTAAAATCCCTAACCAATACTACTAACTTACTGCTTCTTTTACTTTGGAGGTTAATCTCTTTGTCATTTTAATGATCATTATTAAAAATTTATTTAGCTGGGATGTTTTATTCTGAAAAAGAGATATAAAATGAATAAAATTCTCGTTTATGATAGTTCGTTCTCGTTTATGATACTTTTGGCGAGTAGCGTAATCTTATTTTCCTCCGGAAAATTTTTTTATAACATACAGCATGTTGTCTTCAGGTGTTATAATAATGAACGATATGTTAGGGTTGAGTCCTTTGAGCAATTTTCTTGAGCATTTTTTAATTGATTCTAACGCGATTCGGTTTGCACATTTAATGGGACTGAAATTCATTCTGGAATTAAGTTTTAAGTTCTCGAATCCAGCCATTGGGAATTGAAATTAATTTTTTATAGACCATTCTAAATTGAACTCGGCCACTTTTTAAACAATTTGGATTCAATTTTGGTTTGAAGTATAAGAATTTTTAATATAATTTTTGGATCTTTAATATAGCCAACACAGGGCAAAACACGTCAAATTCTAAACGATTTTAAATCAAATCAGTTTTAATGGTGGTGGTCATTTTTTACTAAGTAAATGGTAATCATAAGGTTTTAAACGATTTTATGTATTTTAATTGAAATTTTGTGAAGTTTAGTAATGTTACCATTAAGTTTCATGCTACTCGTACATGAGGCTCTGCTATTCCTCAACCTAATATTTTTACCATCAAACCCGTTGGTATTGGGATTGTAAAATTTAGTCCTCGAGGTAAATCTCAGCCGTCAATTAATACTTCAAGATAAAACTATGTTTGTATGTTAAAATTTTTAATGATATGTCCTTTTTTCTGCCCCCTAACACAATTGTGTGGGTATACGGCAAAAGTACCATGTCAAAAATTTATTTTTGTATGTGTTTCAACCAACTTACAGATTTGTGAAATTTTTTTATCAAAAACGCCATTACATACTATGATTTATCACTCACACATTTAAGTGGTTTAGAGTTTAATTGCGCCATTTTTTTGATTTTTTTTTTTTGTGGTTGAGAAAGGGATATTATGCAGTTTTGGAGTATGGTCATTAAATACTATATATTAAAATGGAGCTTTTCTATCTCTTAACCAATTTAGAAATAATTTAGGTTTGATGTTGGTATAAGGGATTCTAGAATTTTTACTTTCTTTTATGTATTAAAATAAAGTATAGTAAAAATGAAAAATTTTGACTTCGAGATTTTTGCGCATTAATTATTGCCTAATTTCATACGAAGTTTTTGGTATTTGGAATTTTTTTCAAGGCCCACTAGTCCTAATAGATACGTATGTGTAACAAAATTTACATAAAAAAAGTAAGGCTGATGCCACACGGGAACCACATAAACCGTGTTTTACAGGTTTTAATTGCGACTTAAATAAATTTTCGTGACAATTTTTAGGGGATCCACGAGCTAGTACCAGATAAAATCCGTGCCATAAGGTTTCATTTCATACATACACACATACATACACACATACATATACACTAAATTTCATACATACATACCAAAATTAAACAATATCGATAGTTATTGGGTACAAAATCTTTTCAAAAGCAATGAAAAGAGAGATGGGACCACTAACAGTAGAATACGAGAATTTAAATGAAATTAGTTCGGATGCTCGCTAACTTCAAAGAGGTGCCGTTAGCACTTTCTACTGTAATATATTTGATGAAGATAAAAATTTAGCAAAAGGCTATTAGAGTTATATTGCCGTTCTTAAACAACACATTTATGCGAAAAAGGATTTTCCATGAACACGGTTCCATGAAATTTGAAGAATCGGAAAAGGGTTCCATGCCAAAATAAGTTTGGGAACCGCCGACTTATACATTTTAATTTTAATTTTATTTTCGAGAGAGCAGAATAAAACAAAATAAAAAAATTTAGAGCTATGCACGAATGAGATGCAAAGAGATATGCGAAGAGATGCGAAGAGATTTCAATAATTTTTTTTGTTAATTTTGTTACACATACATGTCAGATCGTAATTGCTTTGATTCAACAGATATTTAAACTTTCGACAAAACTAATTAGCGACAACTACGCACGGATTAAAATGAAATACTCGGAAACCTAGTTTAATGTTTAACAATTTTTACACTTTATTATTTTTTGTTAGTCTACACTTCACAACGCTCGCAATTTGAATGTCCCGTCGTATGTATTTATTTTCAATCATCCCAAATTTGTCAGCTGATATATTTTAACCGTAATCATCAACATTAATGCCATCAACAAGTTTAACCACTCTCTTCTCGAACCGTTAATTTTAATTAAGTAACAGGGTGTTTCTGCAATTCTACCAATGTAGTAACACAGGGTGTTATACACATACATATACATTATCTATTACGACTAGTTGGCCTTGAAAAAAATATCAGATACGAAAAACCGTGTGTGGAATTAGGCATTGAAATCTATTCGCATCTCTTAGCAATTCTCTTTACATCTCATTCGTGCATATACATAACTCCAATTTTTTTTATATTTTGTTTCGTTCTGCTCTCTCGAAAATAAAATTTAAACTAAAATCTACAAGTCAAAAATGTCCTTGAAATATTTTTTATTTCATTCATGTTAGTGTTAGTGTTGTTGCGCAGAAAATTTGTTTAAGTCGCAATTAAAACCTGTATCATAGGTAAACAGAAAAAGAACCGAAGAAAATACGGTTTTTTTCGCGTGTGGCATCAGCCATTCGCTATACATCAAAAAATTACTTTCAACTATAGCTCTATGTGGGTGTGCGCGTTTTTCCGTGCGCACGAAATGTCTGTTGGCGCTCTAAAGACCAGACGGATTTAACGTTCCGGACAAAATTTCATATTTAAGTGTTTTCTAAGTGGTTTTTGATGAAAATCGGTACCGAGTCTATTGGGTGGGAGCATTATCGGTTTTCGCAAATATTTTGAAAAGTATATCATTTATGGGAAAAATTACCATAAACTAGAAGATTCTAAATTAAATTTACAACAATATCGGTCCAAATCAGTTTTCCAAATATTAAGTGTGAATGACGATTTTTGACGACAAAAATTCGGCTCCTGTATACCATGCAGATTGAGTGATAGGGGTGAAGCTTCATACTTACGGTTTTCTTATAGTTCGGGAGATGCCAGTGAATGCTTGGTCAAAATCGGCCCACCGGATGTAACAAAAAACTTCATATTTAAAATAATTAAGCTACTTTTGCTTGAGTTTTTGACTCTCATTGCTATATACAGATTTTTTATTTTTATGAAAATAATTGGGTTATTCATTTATATAGCTTTTGAAAATGACACCACACTCATTTGGAAAGCTTAACTTCATTTACAAAGAACGGCAAAGAATTAAAAGATTCAGGACTAATTTGCCCCTTGATTAATTTAATTCCATTTCGCTGAAAGTGCGGAACCACATTTACTGAGACAACGAAAAACAAAATTTGTTTAGGTCGTTAAAGAAGGAATGTTTAATTTTCTTAATTGATTGGTAAAAAAGGGTCACTGTACGGAATAATCATATATCCTCTATATTTACCATGCGCTTTTACGGCATGTTCAAATTCAAATTTATGCCATTATGGTGGCGAAGGAATGTGTGTGCCGCGACTTAAACCGTCACTATATACTTAATGAACCTATATTAAAATTATTCTTGTCAGGACACATAGGCTTAGATTCTAAAATAGCTCCTCTGGACAAAGTTTCATGTTTTCGAAGTTAACTATTTTGACCCGTAGAAAAGTACCCACACAATTTCCTACATTTTGATTGAGGCAAAATTGTCGAGACTAAATTACTCGATCCCAATCACTAGTTAAGATAGTCGAGTCATATTCTTTATAATAACCAGATTACCCATATATTACCCATATTTTTTATAATAACCAGAAAATTTTCGTGTGTCTGGAAACGACGGCAACAGATCATGATTTCAAAAAATTTGTTTAAGGGTGTTTCGATCTAGCCGTTATTATGTGTCTTGTTTTAATATAGAATTATAAGTAATTTCTCAATCGGTGGGGATGGAACTCATGTTATATGATGTAAAGGGGAATATAATACAAATTTTGCTTATGCCCTTGTAAAATTGTTTTTCTTTTAAATAAACCTAAGCGTTTCCTGAATGAGTTAAGGACTTGATTTTGGAACTTAGTAAATCGGATAGAATGAAAACCTTTTTACCTCCGTAATGTCACCTACCGAAATCATTCACAATCTAAAGTTTTAGATAATACTCGGGTTGCATAAAGTCCGAGTTACATTTTTGGCATTTTATAATTGTATTTTACTAAACCAATTTAATTTTTATAAATTTTAAATAACATGAATATTTGAAACGGCCACATACAGCTGTTAGGCATTTAAATAAAACGAAAAATAAACAAAGCATAAAGTTCGACTTCAATTGGCATATTTACCTTTTAACTTTTTATTTGTGTTTGTACAATTTAGTGAATATAAAATATAATGGCAAAATTTTCAATAAAACCCAAATATTTAAATAAAATATTCAATTTTATTGTATATTATATACAAAGCAAAATTAAATTTCGCATACACTATTTGTGGTATGTAACGTGCAAAATAAAATATAATCTAAAAAATTTTATTTTAATCTATTTATAGCATTTACCGGGCCACCCATAATACAAATCCAGAGGATCCGTATGCTTTTAACATTTTTCATATTATTCAAATCAATAGACGATATTTCGTATCAAATTTCAGAAATATATAAAATATTTGGTTTAATCTTAAAAATGGAATAATAAGATGATGTGAACCAAAGTGAAGTGAAAATGTTGATTTTGATAATGAAAAAATCATGTACTTTCGTATAATTTTAAATAAAATACAAAAAAAAAAATTCTTATTAAAATTTTGCTCAAACCATAAACCAACATTTTATTTTAAAATGAATGCGAGAAAAGAATCTGTTTGGGCTTCATCGCATCATCATCATCATCATCATAATCATCATCGCGATATGAACGAAAATAAATAGAACCGACAAGTTGGTTTTGGTTAGTATCCAGCTTTTTATGATAATATTATGGAGGAATTGAACTGAGAAGAAACAATTGTTTGAATGATAATTTAATACGATTTGGGATGAGAATCATCATCAGCAATTTGTATAAAATGGAAATTTATTAAGGGAATTTTTTTTGTTTGTGTACTCGTTTATGTTATTATCTTTCGCGTGTTGTTGGTGGACCGCAATTCTATTTTGGTCTATCTATATTATTTTAATCATTTCGCTATTTTAATTTAACAATAAAATATTCCGGGAATGTTTCAAGGTTTAGATTTGCGGTTTAGGCTATAGAATAACCTTAGATTACGAGTATATATAGTTTGTGGGAGATCCTGAATCTTCTTTAGTGACAAAAATGGTTTCAAAATTAGTACTTGATTTGTTTTCTATGACCACGAATTGTTCTAATAAATTAACCTAATGTTTCCGGCAAATAGTTATTTTTTCTGATCCAAGGTTAAATATTAATTTTTTATATTAAAATTATCAGTTGTGTGCTATCGATCAAATCCGTAATCCATTTTATAATTTGTGTTTTTTTACGTACTGTAATAGTCGTATAATTTTGGATGAACCCAAGTAGTTTTCACGATTTCAACTATTAACTCGCCAAGGCTTTCGAATTGGTTTGAATAAATGCAATTTGATCTGTGTATAGTTTCCTAGTTTCACCCTGTGAGTACTCGATTTTATTACATTTAATTCATACCTCAACTATCTGTAATATACCAAAAGAGTGAAAGTGTAAGCCATTCTTGTAGCTTGATAGTTGTTCGTTTTCTGCCCTATTCCATCTAGGCTAGTTTGTAAACTGCAAAAAAATCAGTTATACAACTAATATAAGTTACATGAATTTTATGTTTCAAATAGTTTTTATTCGATTTTCTCATAGCACACTTTGCCAAATATTTGCAAATAACAAGACACTACTATTAAGGCTGCAAGGTCCGGTAGAGCGAATAACCAAAATTCACTTGGACATTCTAAACCTTAAATCTTAAGTAGGAAGTTTCATTCTGACCAATCAATCAGTCTGGACATAGACAGAAAACAGTTTTTTTCAAAATTCGTCATTTCCGTTAAAACGAGTTCACAGTCGTTTTCAAATCATTTCGGCCAAAATCACAGCTATCTCCGAATTAATGAAAAAAACTTAATTGAAAATTTGATTTTGATCATCTTGATCACTGTCTGAGCTATAAAGTGGACACGGACTTTAATCTGCACGAAAATACGCACACATAATCGTATACATATACACGGAGATCTTTTTAAAAGCCACAGTTTTGACTTCGGCGATATTGCAAAAGGCAAAAATCTCCAATTATTTTCCTAATTTGCACTTTCAGTTAGATCGTAAACATGAAACATTATTATCTGCTGCGGGGTGGCCCAATATTAAATTAATGGAAGATTAAATTAAAAAAACGAAGGGGTCCGAAACCTCCTTCAACGTCATATAGTAGGGAGATTTGAAATTCATGTTGAGTGAAAGTTAGGACCAATGCTGCAAGAACGAGTTGGAGTAATTTTGTGAAATTTTTCGTCGTTATACATTAGAATCCCCTTAGAGTGTCGGAAAAGTGCTGAATTTTAGAATCCAGCTTTAAAGTATTTTTAACGCCTTTACCGACGTCACAAATTAATTTACAAGCAAATTTTAAGGCAAAGTGAATTCATTCTGATATGATTCACACCAAAACAGCATTTTGCAAGAGCCAAGTCGCAATTTTAATTCTTACACAGTAAAGATTAGGCAAAAGCAAGTTAAACCAATGTAAATAATTACGACAAAATCCTTGTCATACAACTCTCGCAAATCTATCGTAATTTTGGGTAATTTGGATTCTAAAGTTTTATTTACAATGCAAACCATGTAGAACCAACAACTTCATTTTAAAAGTAGTATTAGCGCGATTTTAACTGTTGCGAGTCCCTCGTGCTTTCATTGAATTTTTTAAAAAATAATCATAAAACTAAAAAAACATTTTAAGCACCATGTTTTTCAAAGTCTGTGTACTGAGTGAGTGCAGCTTACTTGCTAACAACGAAAGACATCAATCCCTATAGATAAAATGAAAAGCGACGAACCTGATATTATATACATAATGAAAAGTAATGTATTCAAAATGGCGTAAAATAATGTGAACGTGCTATAATTGAGCGCTCTAACAAATAAAGAAGTTGGAGAAAATTCAGCAATAAAACTGAACCATCTGCATTTAACGGATTTTTCGTTTAGTAATTAAAGCTTTTATTGCTTGACGTAATCCTTTAACTTACGACTGGAAAGAGCGGCGTTACGTATGTATGTCCTAAGTAATTATCGCTTTAAATACTCAATCACTTGAAGTACGATAATTTTTTTGTTAATGCTGTGGAAGTATCAAAATCAAATGAACACTTCAGTCACACCCCCCTCGGAGCAACAAGCTTTAAAGATTTAAAAACTGGTAATGAAACCATGTTTCCTACATTTCAACAAGCAGTGAGTAAAAGAGGTCTATATAAGAATCAAATATGGAATGGAAAAAATATTTAGAGGGGTACGTAATTTTTCCAATGCCAATCCGCATGAGGCAGGCCTTTGTTTTTATTCTTCTTTATTGTATGACAGAAAATAACTCTTATTTATGGGAATAATTTTGTGATGAGTCTAGGGGCATGACGTTTTGCGTAATAATACACCAGGAATTAGTTATAACTTAGTTCTAAGAGGGTATCTCCTGATGTAATGCTTTCAGACCCTGGAAAAAATCGGATTTCAACTCGCCTTTACCAACAACAATATTTCAATCATTAGATGTTATATGATGAAGAATTTGGAAGTCAGGAAGCAGAACGTTGAATTAAAATGCTTGATGCCCAGCAATATGCTTTCAAGCAGATTACAAGAAAAGTGGATTGCGATGAGTTGAATTGCAAAAAATCTTTCTTTTTTCTAGTATTATTTTTTGCAACAAAGGGTTTGCTGCTAATTTACTGAAAAGTAGTCGAACTGTACAGTGCTTCTAAATGAGACTTCTTATATATTTATACACCAAACATCTCGTGAAGCAGAAAATTCCAGATAATCGTCACAAAAACATGGATTACGATGAATTGAGGCAATATTAAAAGCAATAATGAAAGTAAACAAACCGTTCGGAGGAATTGAAATAGGTGGAGACTTTCGTCAAACATTGCCTGTAGTACCACATGGAAATCGAACTGACGTAATTGAAATCACATTAAATGTTTTCCTTTTTGGTGGTATTTTACAAAATTTTCACTTAAAATCAATATGAGGAGTGACGGACAAAATGAATTTAATGAATCTCTACTAAATATAGGATATGCACCGAGTTCTATCATTACTCGAGTAGCAGAAGGAACAATAGAGATTCTCAATGATATGTCATTTGCACTAGGAAGACCTTACAAAGAGAGTTGTTTTGGTTTCCGCAAATGAGGTTTGTTGACATATAGAAATGATAAGACGACTCCCTAGGAATGAACGTGTCTCTTGTAGGGCAGATTCAAAAGTCTTTGATGATCTTAATGATGAAACGGATTATCTATAACTAAATTTCTAACCCCAATAAAATTATTTGGCATATGCCTTCAAATCAAGTAGCTCTAAAGCCAGAAGCAATTGTGAAGCTAATTAGAAATATATGTTGCAAGCGATATAGTTAATTTGCCAAGAATAGACTTAGCACCAAGCTAGGCAAATCTTCCTTTTTTTACAAATAATTCCCGATAAATCTTCCTTTCTTTTACAAATAATTCCCGATAACTCCTGCGCTTGCTGTGGTCATCATTAAATTGCTAGGACCAATTTACCAGCGTTTGCTCTTGGACAAATGTATGTGGCTTTATCACGGTCAAGGAAACAAAATAATATTAAACCCTTCATTTCTCCTACATCCAGCAAAGAAAACTTCTTTATAGTAGTTTATAAGGACATTTTTTGAAATGTTACGTATAAGTAAATTAAAAAAAAAAAAGAAAAGAAAATTTTGAAATAAAAACGTTTGTATTCATTAATGCAGACTTGGCCAAAAGTATTGAACACCCATGATATTACAATTTTTGTGGGAGTACCAATTTGAAATAAATTGAAACAATTTTTATAGGTTCACATTACTATTTATTTATACAAAATTAATATTTTGTGGGTCCACCATCTGCTTTAACTTTAAAGTTTTTTACATTCTGCAAGGCGTATAGCGCTCAATTCTTGGTGGGGACCGTGTTTTAGGTCTTCTTTGTTAATTATTGTGTGACGCCTGACTCTGCATTTCAATAAACTCCATAAATGTTGTATGAGATTCACGTCCGGGGTCTGGGCAGGCCACTCAAGAACCTCAAGGCCATTTTCTCGAAACTATGTCTTTGTACAGGCACATTATCCTGCTGATCCTTGCGCGTTATCCTGCTGAAATTTAACACCATCCATGTTTGTATCACCAAAAGGTGTTAAAAATGAGGACAGCAACGCAGGTTCTAAGACATTTATGTATTTTGAAGAGGTCATTTGGCCCTCACACACGAACATTTTGCCATCTTCAGAATTAATTATGCAGCCCTAGACCATTATGCTGCCTCCGCCGTGTTTTACAATTGGTACCACACACTTTGGACTAAATGATTCGCATGACCGGTGATGTACAAAAAGCACAACAGCTGTACCAAACATCTGAAATAAAGTAAATGTAGAGACTTTGGAAAGCTAAAATATTTGCATCAAAGAACCATATTATTTAATATTATTAAGTCATGCAACTGTCAACTTACTTCAAAGTTTGATTCGTGTGGGCCACACGATATTTGACCAATCTTCTTCGGTGAAACTTTGATATTTAAGCGCCCATTTATACCGAGCCTTCTTGTTTTTTTCGGCTTCCTGAAGGTTTCCAACCAGCTTCCTGAAGCCTTCTGCGAGTGGTGTGAGCCGAGATTGGTTTATTAACTTCTGTCACAAACTTTCGGTCCTCGCGGTTTGTGCCCAGTTCTGTGCCTATTACTGTGTGATCCACTAGCAGAGAATCGCTCAATAGTATATTGCATAGATCGGCATGAACATTTACTCGATCAGAAGATACGGTAGATACTTGATCCGCTAGCCAGCAAGAAATTTGCTATAGCTTAAATCCTGACTACTCAATCAATTTTACAAAGGAAATTTAAATTTCAAATTACATATATGTTCAATACGCTTTTTGTTTGTTTTTTTTGTGTGATTGCACAGTAGAACAACACAAAATTTTCTGTAATATCGCAAAAATAAACGAAAAATTTTATGAAAAATGTATATTTTGAAATGTAAATTTCCTTGGTAAAATTGAATGAGTAGTCAGGATTTTGCCTAGCAAATTGCTTGTTTACTAGCGGATCAAGTATCTCCCGCAATATCACATAACTTTAACAAATCAAAACACCAATGTGTAAATGGATGTGTAAAAATTGACCGAAAGTAGCGAACTGATGAATAAATACAAAATGTAAAAATAACAAATTGTATTGCACCAGTGGCGCTACTCTCGTAATTCCCCGGGAATAGGGAACAGAGAAAAAAATTTATATGTAATTTTTGTTCAAATATTTTTTCCCGGCCTACTGATTAGAAAATTTTGATGTAAATATTTATAAATTGGGAATAATTTGTCCATGGAAAATTCTTCCCAATTTAATTTTGTTTTAAAAAAATTTAACACTACATATGTAGCTATATAGCTTTTTACCTCAGTATGCGGGACAAAAAATATTTGAACAGAGATTACATATAAACTTTTTTCCCATTTTACTTTGGTTTTTCGAATGTAATGGTGTTTGTTATTTTTCAGTATATTGGTCTATTTTCAGCACTCTCGAATTAAATTCACAATCGTAGGAAATTTTTCCATTTACCGTCAAACTGTATGACAACGACTATGATAATCGACACATACTTATACACAATCAACTTCCCAACCACCCAATACTTTTTTTTCAATTAACGCTGGATCGCGGATAAATTTGAATTTTTGACTTATATAGATAGAAAATGTGTAAGAACAACAACAACAATCAGTTAGAATCAAATTTCGTACGCTATGCAGTAATGCGCTATAGTAGCACCAATGTAAAATAATACAACTTCAGTAGTCGCGACCTGATGAAAAGTCTGTTTTTGTCAAATCAGTAATTTCATCCGTTCGAAACTGATTGTTGTCATTCTTACACATTTTCCATCTATAAGTCAAAAATTCAAATGTTTTCCCTTATTCCCGGAAAATTACCAGAATATGTGGCACAGATGGTTTATTGCTACACCTGCTGTGTGAGTCATATTGTTTTTAACGTTTTTCAGATGTCGAAAATACAATCAAAAACAATAGGGATGATGAAATGTTTAGGGTGCTCAAAACTTTTGGCCAAGGCTGTATATTTTCCCCGTAATGCTCCCAACGAGGAATTAAACACTATAATTTACAAATTCACAATTTTACATTTTTTTCACAATTTTGGTGTCATAAATTAATCTGAATGACCGAACAACGCGTTCAAATTATGTATTGCTTTATTATAAAATAGCACTCGAAGTATCACAGCTCAAAGGTTTTATACATAGTGAATCTTGAGGCTAATCTCCGATGCTTCACTACAGCCTATTTTAAAATGTATTATGTCGGTATTTTTTTGGATATCTCACCAATTGAGGTTTTTCAAAGTTGAGAAAAAACTTAAAAAATTACTGTATTTTATACGTAACGGTGATAAAAATCGGTACTTTTACGGTACCTGCAAAATAAAAAGTAGAAATAAAAAATTTTTTAATAAAAAATGTAATATCTAAATCCTTATATACATATTTCATTCGATTATTTCGTTCGATTATATTTCAGGTTAACCCTAGATCAAATTTAAAATTGTTAACCTACACATAAAACTCATCTCAACATGATTTGAAAATGTAACCTATAGGTACATGTTTTGCAGATGAAAGAACATTTTTACCGGAGCCCGCATCATGGAGATATATTATAGGAAACACTTATCATTTCCCATAAATTTCTTTATTCGTTACAGTAAAAATCAATCAACTTTGGATAATCGGGACAACATGAGAAATTTCATGTTATATATTTAAAAATCAAACGATAAGAAGGTCATAACCATAAAAGAGGGAATATTTTTATTTTTGTTGGAAAAAATACAAAATAAATTTCCATGAACAATTTAATCCATTCAAAAACATAAAAAAACCCTTTTCTTCTTCGCCACCCGAATGTTTAACCCGACTTCTTCGTGTTTGATACATATTATGTTTCTGTTTATGGATATTTTATACATATCGAGTCGAGAATCATAAATTTATGCTATTTACATTTTTCTTATGTGCGTTCCTTGTTCTATGAAAATTCATTCTCGTTTCTCAACCATAAAATTTACCAGATACAATCCGCTTAAATATATTTGTTGTTGTTGTTGTTATTATTATTGCTGTTTGGGCTTTTTATTATTATTATTACAATTTTTTTTATATATGAATGGTTGCGTTAAGTAACAAAAAAGGCGCTTTCGTTTCGAGAAAAATGTTTGTACCGTTAAAAGATGAATGCATCTAAAGTACAAACATTACAACAGTATACGTTAAATGTAATATATTATGGTGGAAATATTTAATGCTTCGCTATTATTATTGGCCATTCAATAAAATAAATATAACCGAAGACGAAAACATAAAAATGACCATAAATAAATTTTTGTATGCTTGCGCCCATTCGTATGTATGGTGTGAGTACATATGGTTTACCAGGGGGGCGGGTGTTAAATGCCATGTTATTTAAATTTAAATCCCTTTCAATTATAAAGCATTCATTTTTGACATTTTTATTAAATGAATTATGTGTTTTGGGCCTTGCTTATAACAACGGATTTGCTTCAGTCGTATATGTACATACATACATTGCTCTTAAAATGTTCGTTTATCCATTTGATTCGGGTTAAAAAATGATAAATGAATAATGGACGATCCATTTAATTTCGTTTATTTTTAAAACCTATAGTCAAAGTGTAGTCGCAAATTATAAATAATAAATATATGGTCAATGAATTTTTTATGCTTTTTATGCGCCTAAAAATTATAATCGACACTCATAAATTGATGGGCAACTTTTATTCATAATGTGTTTTTCACAAAACCCGATATACGAGTAGGACGTTAAAAATGCATAAACATCAATTTTGACATAACCAAACAACATTTTGTTTTAAAAACCACCAACATTTTGATTAATGTTTTTTTTATGTTGAAATCAATATCAATTATTTATTTGTTTACTATAGGGGTATTAAACCATCCTACATCGGGAGTCCTAATAATGGGCACACTGACACCTCTGGGTTGCACATCAAATTTCGTAAAAATAAGAATTTTCCGCTTATGCGGTGTTCAGTCTATTTTGCACTTTTACAATGGATTTTGATGTATTGTGGTTAAAGCACTTAAAAGCTCGATAATGAAAAATCTAATTTTGAAAATAAAAATATCGTTTTTATTTAGTTTAGTACCAAGTATAGGTTACAGGTAGGTACAGATACAGTAAAGCATCAATCTGTTCTTTTATAATGTTTGAGATATCATCTTTCTTAATCCATTGCTATTTCTACTCAACCTATAACTTTTCGTTATAATTATTTTTAATTAGTTTTTTTAGTTTTCGAATAATGTTCAATAAAATACGGTCTACCAAAAGTGAAATCACACCGTAGAAACCCCACCCCATATCTCCTGAGCTAAGCCGTGCAAGAATCTGACAACGATCTTCGCTATCCATGAGATCAAAAATAATTTTAATAATTTTGTGACCGCCTTCTCGAAGTTACACAATCTCAATAAAAACCAATTGTCTATTGGAATTGTTAGATTAGTGGTCATTTATTTAATTATAGGATAAATCCATTTTACATTCAGAACTCTATGAACACAACTCGAAAAAAAATATTGAACCATCCACAAGAGTAGTATTCAACAAATCATCAAAACAAAGTTTATCAAATTTCGTACTTCTTAACTCATTTCACGACATTTCGAATTTCTCAATTCCAGCATACCAAAAACACAAACAGCGATCTATCCAATTTTTTCGAAATAAAAGAAAACTTGTGGGGGCAATAGTAGAATCCATCTTTTGTGACGTATGGTTATGAAGACGTTATTAACAATTTATAAGTTAATAAGCATCGGCTAACTGGTTTTTGTCAGACTACAGATTATACCTGACTGGCATAATAATCGTTATACTTAGGTGGTGACTTCTTGGACATAATTAAGTTGCGCCACATTGTAGCATCTGAGCTTCAAAAATTTAACGTCCCTTAAGCTAGCAGAACTCATACGGCAGAACATTACAAGATAGTATGGAGAATTTTAGGCTTATTAAATGCTCTATTAATTTTAGGCTAATTAATTTTTGGGTCAACTAAAACGCGGGTTCTGCAAGCTTTAGAAAAAGTTAGCAGAACCCATATCAAAAAACAATTTAAAAACAATTGGAAAATTAAAGGTTAATTTAAGGCTAATTAAATTCTCTACTTAATTTTTTTTATTATGCTCGCTCTAGGAGAAAAGTAAGGCTTTAACACTTAAAAGCTACTAAACCCAAATCGAAAATCGGACCAAAAATCAAATTCGAACGCAAAACAAGATCAATTGACAACAAATAATTTTAGGGTAATTATGGTCTAATCAAATGCCCCAATAAACATTTTTGGGCTCCACTCGTTCATGTCCCAACTTCAGGTCATTTAATCTATAGCCAGCAGAACCCAAATCGAAAATCGGACCGAAATTGAAATTAGAACGCATTAGAACGAAAAACAAGAAAAATTAACATTAAAAAATTAGAATTTTGGCCAAATTTCAGGCCATTTTATCTGTATCTAGCTGAACCCAAATCGATAATCGGACCAAAACCAAAATTAGAAGGGAAAACAAGAACAATTGACATAAAAACAATTTTAGGCTCATCATGGCCTAACAAAAGCCACATTAAAAAATTTGGGCTCCACTCATTTTTGACCAAATTTCAGATCATTTAATCTAAAATTAGCAGAAACCAAATCGAAAATCGGGCCAAACCCGAAATTAGAACGCACAAAAAGATCCATTGACAAACAAATAATTTTAGGCTCATTATAGCCTAAAAGAATGTCCTATTAAAAAATTCTGAGCTCCACTTTTTCTGGACCAAACTTCAGGTCATTTAATATAAAGCTAGCAGAACCCAAATCGAAAATGGAACCAAAACCGAAATTAGAACGGAAACCAACAACAATTGGCAAACAAAAAAGTTGATTAAATGATCTGAAATTTGTTCAAAAACGAGTGGAGCCCAACTTTTTTAATGTGACTTTTGATTACGCCATGATGAGCCTAACATTATTTGTTTGCCAATTGTTCTTGTTTTGCGAACTAATTTCGGTTTTGGTCCGATATTCGATTTGGGTTCTGCTAGCTTTAGATTGAATGACCTGAAATTTGACCAAAAAAAGTGGAGCCTAAAGTTTTTTTAATAGCGCATTTGATTAGGCCATAACGAGCTTAAAATTATTTGTTTGTCAATGGATTTTTTTGTGCATTCCAATTTCGGTTTTGGTCCGATTTTCGATTTGGATTATGCTGGCTTTAGATTAAATGATCTGAAATTTGGTCAAAAACGAGTGGAGCCCAAATTTTTTAATGTGAGCCTAAAATTATTTGTTTGTCAATGGATCTTTTTGTGAGTTCTAATTTCCGTTTTGGTCCGATTTTCAATTTGGGTTCTACTAGCTTTAGATTAAATGACCTGAAGTTTGGTCAAGAAAAAGTGGAGCCCAAATTTTTTAATGTGAGCCTAAAATTATTTGTTTGTCAATGGATCTTTTTGTGAGTTCTAATTTCCGTTTTGGTCCGATTTTCAATTTGGGTTCTGCTAGCTTTAGATTAAATGTCCTGAAGTTTGGACATCAACGAGGGAAACCCAAAAATGTTTATTGGGGCATTTGACTAGACCATAATGAACCTAAAATTATTTGTTGTTGCGTTTTAGTTGGAAGGGATGCAGGCCAAAATTTGTTAATAAAACATTTAATTAGCCTATAACTATCCATACTTTTCTGCTAGCTTAAGGGACGTTCAGTGCCAGAGAGAGAGAGAGAGAGAGAATTAGAATTACAACTCCGCCAATATAATTTGAAATTTTAGAAAATGAACTAACCCTTGTTGGCTTTAAAACGTGAACCGATTTTTAGGAACAAGAAGCACTAGCTAGAGATACCCATACATGGCTTGGTATTCTTTGTTACCTAAAATGGCACTTACTAAAATTTTAATTATTTATATAATTTCGAATTTAGGATTAATATACTTTTTCGGAAGTTGTCCTTTAGCGAGTTAGTGAAGATTGAAAAATTCATTTACATTTTTATCTTATTATTTCCAGTTCAGACCTCTATTAGATATATCAAACAAAAGCTGCTGCGGCCGTTGGATTATTGGTACTCCACAGGTGTAGGAGTAACTATATAGTTACGATTAGTGGAACAACTGGCCACATGACATTATCCTGTATGCAAACATGTTTTGTTGGTTTGGTATTCTCAAGCCCGCTCTTCTTTAAATTTAAACTTAATATATCATCACAACGACGCGGTAGTGTATTATTCAGATATTCAACATCGTTTGCAACCAAAAACCTATCATGCCAACATGCAGAATGCCTATATAGCATAAACAGAACCACAAACCGAGACATATACAACGACAACAACGAACGGACTATATGAAATTATTGCTTGAGAAATGGACAGTGATAATAAACCTTGATGACGGGAAGTCGAGCTTATCTTTTATTTAGAGAAAATCATCTCGTGCATTATCAACAAATAATCAATGTTTTGACAAGCACGATTGTTGCTTGCCACGGAATATTAATTCGCTAATAACATTATGACTCAACTAAAATATCAAAGTACATGTACGTGGCCTTAGTTATGTAGTCACAAACTAGAGATGTTTTAGGGAGCAGATCTTTTAGCTCCGATATTGTTCAGTTCGGGGGCCATCAAGTTAAATTTTCCTTACCCATTATTTATTTTTACGGTACACTGGATGCGAATGTAATTTAAAATAACTGAAGGCGGCGCGGAACTAAATTATAAGCATAATTGGCTCTACATGTGCGTTGGAAGGAAGAGAATTTGTTATTCGCTATCAACATTAAATTCTACTCCCTAAATAAAAATTTTCAAAATTCAATTTAAATAATTTACACTTTGCTTATCACAACTTTCAACACGCTTAAAAATATTTTTCCATTTAAATTTTTCATTCTTTTCGGGTATTGCGCTCCCTTTAAAGTATATAACCGAATTTCCAAAAATATAGACCAATTAAAATACAATTAAGATTAAAAAATATTACATAATTACAAAAAATGTGCGTGTGTGTGTAATTTGATTATATTTTTCTTTATTTAAGTAAATGTATATTATTATGTCTTATTTTATTAAGTTTAGTCAAAATTTGTACCAAAGGCATAAAAAATGGAAATGAAATTTTCATAAAAAATCGTTATTTCCGTCGAATGTCTTAAAAAAAAAAATGAAAAATCGAATTCAAATCGAACCATGGAACAATGATGAAGTAGAACCACCACAACGAATAAATTACATTTTAACAAAAATAATATTTTTAAAATAATGTATGGCATAAAGAAACTTGACAAGCTTTTCTACTTTGACATAAACGCGACGACGACGACGACAAAAAAATAAATAAATGACTGCAAAAATTATATATGGAAATATTGGATCGAGATGGAAAAAAATGGAAAATAAAATTTAAATTAAAAATTTTGTTCACGTAAAATAACACCTTTTATGATGTGTCTTTTCATTTTACTTGTAAATAGCATGTAGCGGGTGTTTAATAAGAAATGTGATTATTACGTAAGTTAGATACGAGTGAGCATCAGTAAACCGCGCACCCCTCTTCCACCCTCCTTACAAAAATATTGTCGTTTCGCATATATGACATTTCTAAATTTTGCCCTTCCTCACTCATATCTTACTTTTCTAAACTTGTTTGTGCTTTTTGTCGCTCAGCTCAAATCGAATTTTATATTTTAGTCTATATGTGGTGTGGTTTGTAATATCGGTGTGGGAAAAGTAGAATCATTTCTATATTGAAATGATTTTATTTTTGTATATTTTTGAAGTGCGCTGCTCTAAATGGAGTCGTATTGAGCAAACTTCGCCGAAGTCAAAAAAGTAAAATGCAGTGTTATTCTGGATTAAACAAGCCGAATTATGTTTTACGCGAGAGGGAGAAATTTCCAAAACTTAGTACAACTCCAAAACTTAGACAACATATATAAAGTTTTGCTAAAATAGCGATAAAACTATATATCCAGTCATATAAACTGGTTGCCTAGTTAAAATGATTATATAGTGCAGTCAATCGCACTACGCGTGCAGTGAATTTTACTACCCACAACAGTGGAAACAAAATCTACCCAAAGAAGAGCGAAAACTGAAAATCTCGTTAAGAGAAAAAACCAATGTTAGAAAGATAAAAATATACTATCGCTACCAATATCTATTTTAACTTTTTCTCTACACTGTATACATACTGTGTGTTTTTGTATTTTAACAAACTTGGTCATGAAAATTTATGTACAATATTTTAATGTGCTGACAGTGCTCAGTTAAAGTCGATAAAGTGAAGTCGTGTATCGATAAATTGAAGATAAATCTTAATGTGTCGCTGCGGCTAATATAATTCAAGGTATGTTCAACTTTTCAATTTCGGAATAGGCACGTGCTTCCAAAAATGGATATAAATCAATTCGCATCTTACTTAAAATTTGAAGGAATTGAATATATGTGGAAATTTTAAGAGGTTGATAAAACGGGAATATTTTTTAGCAATGATTTGTTATATATGCATTGAGCCACTTTCGTTCAGAAGTTTTTCCTCAAACGTTAAAAAGAAACACACTAATTTTGAAATTCGTGACGTAACTCCTTTGGTCATTAATGAAAGCGAATGTGATTTTGAACCTTTTAATATAAACAGTTCGAACAATATTAGTAACAGCGAACTTTTATCTGAAATAGCTATTGAGTGTAGTATTAACAGCTTATTTTGTGAGATCCGTTGTCACTCAAATATTCCTGAAAGTGTAGTTGTTATTGTTTGACAAAAAATGGCATCTATAGTCCAAATAATAACAAATTATTTCAAACAAACCGTTAAAGGTTTTCTTTTATTAAAATGTATTGCTCAAGCTTATAGAAATAGAATTTTATTATATAAACGGTATAATATGTTGCATTTATTTAATTCATCTAAATCATTTCATAAGTAGGTTAGGTTTTTGCAAACAAAAATTGAATTTGTTAGTGCAGTTGAAATCCCTCAGGGCTTCAGAATAGATAACGTTTCCAAAAATTCAATGACTATAGAAAAAGAAATTTGAGACATTTCAGTATATTTCAATTAAAGAAACTTTAATTCTAAATCTAAAAAGAAACATTTTCAATTAATAGTATATAAAATGAACAACGAAGCCTATACCCCGGTACATCACGCTCATGTATTGATTCATTGGATTATTAAACAAATAGCTTTCTTCAATGTTATAAAGATGGCCTTGAATAACGTTATATTATGATGATTTAGAAGAAGCTAGTCCACTGGGATCAAGGTGCATATTTTAAAAACTATGTGTTTTCTATTTTAGTGTTCAACATATTCACGAGAAATTTAATTCTGACATAAGCAATATTTTGATCCCATTTAAAACTATTTGTAGATGATATGAGCGCACTGGATAGCGATGAAGCAGATAGCAAGACTTGTAAATTGTGTTGGCGATAACCTAGCTCTTAATGATATGTTAGGATTTCCTAGTCCGTCTTCCAATGTTTTTTGTCAGCAGTGCACTATACGCAGTCTTATCAAACATAACAATCTTAACATTAGGTGATTTGATGTTAAGGAAGATTCCATTTTGAACTCATGCAGACAATTTCATAGTGCAAAAAGTTTTACTTTTGATGTTTTTCATGATATATTAGAAGGTATAGCACCTATGGAATTGAAGTTAGAGCTTAATTTTTTCGTGAATATGGGACAGGAGCAGGATTTAACTGCCTTCAATATACGACTAGGTCCACGTAAAAAAATTATGCGTTTGTTCCAAAAATTTAAATTATTTTTAGAAGAGAATAATTCATCCATCATTGTTTTTCTAGGCCAGTTTAATAACGCTTCTGTTTGCTCCAGTTCACAATCCATTCTCACACCAACTAATTCTGAAGCTTTGTCTGCAAATTGCAATTTGTATTAGCGACTGTAAGTTTTATTTGTAGTACCTAATAAATAGTTTTATCACAAAGGCTCTATATTAATGATGCAATTTTTTTCTCCAAAGGACCGGAATTTGATGGCCGTTTTTCCAAATAATCTTAAAATGGTCAACATTGCAGAAATGCTATCTAATGGAGAAGATCTTGGTCCTAAAGACATTAAATGCTTTACCCAAATTGTTGTCGCTGATTTCATTAAAGTTTGCGGATAGTAAGTAATCACATACTACATAAAAACAATTAAATTGCAAAACTAATGAATAATATTTAATATTTGAAATTATTTATCATCACTGAGCAAAGAAATTATAAGTAAAGCGATAGTGTTAAGCTTCCGGCAGCTAGGGCAATGTGTTTACGAGAGCAAATCAGCACATGAGAGTTCTTTTACATGAAATAAATTGCTTATTTTAGATTTTGCTCTTAAAAACATTTTCTAATTCATTTTGGCTTTATGGTTTGATCCAAAAGGATCAAAAAATGGGGATAAAGCAGCTGGCCGAATTGAATATCGGTTAGAAAATGAACGCTTCCATTTAAAACCAGAACAAAAAAAAAATGTAAAACAGTCAAAAACGACAAATGCCCCTAGTATCTAGTAAGAACCAACAAGAGACACAGAAGAAGGTAAACTCATTGTACTAACGGACACCAATTTTAAATTAATACAAGGATTAATGATGATGAAATATATAGTGCAGAGGAAAGAATTGATAGCAATTCCTCAAATAATTGCATATATGAAGGTGCATTGGTAGGAGGAAACGTAAATGTCATTAATATTGCAAACCTGTATTTAATTTTTTTTTTATTTGTTTCCAGATTACTAATGATTTTGAAAAATTTATTCCACATAAATTAAACATTGATAATTTTGTAGCTCTTGTGCCTGCAATTAATATCAATTCCTTTATAAGGATGGATTTTCAATCGGCAAGTCACCATGATTTTTCAAAGTTTTTCATGTTTTTTTTTTAATTTTAACATTCTTTTATTTACACTTTGTTAAAGCGGTTTCTACTCTGTTGCACAAACTTCCAAATCGACAGCTTAACCGGGTTCATGGTCAACTAGCAGATAGTCTCAATGAATGGAACACACAAACAATTTCTAATAATCTGAAGCCATTAATACAGTGGACAAATGTAAGTTTTAAAAATTTTTAACTAGAAAAACAAAAATATTATATTTTATACCTTTTTCTGATACTTAGTTAGATGCAAATAGGGATAAATGTATTTGCAAGCAAATACCGGCAAACTCAACCAATAATTATGTGTCGCTGAACTGGGGAGAAATTTGACGGAGGATATTTTTATGTTTACTTATAGTTATACCATCGACGTCGGTGAAGATGTCATTAAAGCATTTGACGTCCAAACTTGACCATGTTTACAATCTGAAATATGAAAAAAATTTAAGGAAATTTTTTAATTTTTTTTGATGCTCTAATTTTTAAATTTGGAAAAGTTAATCCATTTGGTTTGACTTTAAGTTTTTATGAAAAGATTAAAAATCAAAATTTTTAGCCGGAGATCCAATTCTATGAAGAAAATCTTCACCAACATCATTAGCGCAATGTATGGACGGAAGAAACTGTTAATAGCAATATAAGTTATAAGGACGCATTCAAAAATAAAATATAAATCTTTAACACAAATTTAAGGAATTACAGAACAATGTTAACCTTTTGAAACTCAATTATTAATACTAACTCTGAATATAACGTTATTGACGGTCATATGCTCATATTGATAAACCGTGCATATAGATCCACTAATAAATTGACAACAGATAAACCAAACTCAATTCTTAACGACTTTTAATTGTTTTTAATTGTGTTGTTTTTTGTAGTAGTTAGTGGTTACTAACTACTACAAAAAACAACGCTCTTGATAATATGAGGAAGAGAAGGACATCAAGCATCAATGATATTTGTGTCATTCTTCCGCAAAATCATCCGGAACTGCAAAATTTTCTGATGCACAATCTAACGAAGTACAATCCAACAATTTTTTTTTATCTCCGATCCCATTGAAGTTATACATTAATCAAGTATTCTTTGGATGATAAACAATTGATTCATTGACCAGCCAGATTAAAGGGCTGCTGGGTGAGGCAGTATTTTGTATTTTCCAATTTCTTATAAATTGTTCGTAGGAGATCATCAACATTTGTTGTTTGACGGTAGTAATGGTGAGGTTTTATCGCATTAACCGTATATATGCCATGGATTCCAATCAGAACTTAATTTAATAATTCTGCCGAAATCCTTAATAATCTGGAATATTGAACAAGAAGCCGTAACCTCTAACTTATAATTATGTATAAAAATAAAATTTAAACCCTAACTGCCCTTTATATTGGAGGCAGTTGTTGAAAATATTTTCGGCTGTAATTTTTTCAACCCAATTCTCTGGTCATTTGATCAGAGGACACTCATCATCATCGTGTCAATTATCACAGTCAAATATCAACTAGTAAATTTTAAAAGTTTTGTGTATAAATCTCTTGGCATACGATGATGAAATCGAGAACGGAAAAATATACACTTTTCGTGTTTGAACCTATATACCAAAAATATAGTACATACTAATAGCGTTTGAACTGGTATTGATCGCTTCTTGATTATCGCGATTTCCCTGCTGAAGTTTTATTGCTAAATCTATTTTTGTTAAATTTCAACTACTTGGTACTCTGAAGTTTCCAAAAACCTGTAGAAACTTCGTGGCTCCCAATAATGCCGTATCAGTTTTTAGCGTCATGCAATCTTGATCGAATATAGCGACGTCTGCCTGCGTTAGTCCCAACATCAAGCGTTAAGCATTTGGCATTTGAGATTATAGTTGCGTTATTAGGTTAGGTTAGGTTAACAATTTATAGTCAATTCTTTCATTCCCTAATGCTGTAGTATTTTTTATAAATCGATCGCTCCCTGATGAGATGAAACGTTTTTTCCGTTGGATTCCTATGCACTGCAGAATTTAAGATTCCTGTTAACTAAATGTGAATTTTGTTGTTCGGTAGGAAACTTTACAGCAAGTGATACTAAATTCAAATTCAACTGACGGTTGAATCAGTTCAATACGTCTTTGGTTTTTTGGTAGTGGGCATCCGCTGGATTGTAGGGTAGCACAATTAAAAAATTAAAACTAAATCGCGGTGTTTTATTAAGTCATCTTTGCAATATCATATAAATGTCTTGCTTGCAGAGAGTTATTTTAGATTAAATAGTCTGAACGTTTGCTAGTATAGGTAGACCCTCATTACAATTTCTCAAAGTCATTTATCGTTGAATTATTTAACTTGAGTATTCGTATAATGAGGAAGATAGTTGTTTGATACTAGAATGATATGACATGATAGCATATGCCTAATTGCTTCACTGCCGAAGAATCACCCAAAATGGAAGATTGGTCGAAAAATAGAAGTTTAACGGCCGGCAAAATCGAAAGTAAATGATTGCTTATAACGACGCCACACATTAACCAACTCACCTAATTAAATATTAAAATAGATCTAAGTTAAAAGATCATTTTGTAGGCTCAAGTTGCTATATGTATTTGACTATTATGCATTTAAATTTGTACATCGATGATAGATTTTATTTCAAATAACATCGAGGTGGAGCTGGTATAGTTTTTTATCTGCCGGTATTTTTATATGTTGCACGCGACAATTGACACCGTCAATTTCAAAAATAATCTTTCGTTTAAAACTATTTAGAATAGATTGACAGATTTTTTTTTTCAAAATTATCAGGACGTCAAGGTTTGCAACCGCAATGAATATTATGGAAATTTTACTTGTGCATGCCGGCACAACCAGAGAAAGAGAAAGATTACTGTTCAAGATTTGCAAGTTAATTTACTTCCTACTGACTATACTCGTACAACGCCAAGTTGTATATACATAATGTTTCGGTGGAGAATTGATTCTTCTTTACAATACGTTCTAGGAATTTTAAAGAGCCCCTTGTTATGAAATATCACTTAGGGTACCCGCAAGGTACCTGTTGATTTTTTGTCGAACATAATTAATCTCAATATTTGAAATAATTGTATATAATGCATTTTTGTAGTTGGTATTTTGCAAATACCTCAATGAAGAACCTGACCAGAGGACGCTATCAATAATAATTAATATTTTTTCTAACTAGTTTTAAATCAAATTCATTTAAATTGGTCTACTCTGTCTTCAACATATGTATAAATCCTAATACATTTTTTTATAATTTCAAAAATATTTTAAATTGCAAAATTTTATAATTAACAAAATAAAAAATGTGAAATATCTAACCGGTATAACATATTTAACCGGAAAACTAAATTTTGAAGTTACTATGTATATTTACAATTTTTCAAACAAATAACTTAAATTAAAGTTCAATGCTTTTTTTACAATTAGTTTTTACGTTTGTTACATTTTTCATCAACATCAACTTATCAATTTAACAAAATTAATTTTCTTCTTCGAAACCGTAGTGCTTTCTTTATCTACATTTTTCGTTTTCTACAAGGTGGCCCTTAAGAAAGTACAATAAATTCGAGAGGTTGTGGAAGGCACTAATATGAGTAAAAAATTATATGACACCACATATCCTATGTGTGACCGTTATAGAGATACTCAAGGTTCCTTGTATTTCACTCATAAATTAAAATCTATTACTCATAAATTACTCAAATTACATATTTTCCGAACAAATGCAATTGCACCAAGAGTAAATAGTTTTATACGTAAAATATATGAAAAGCGAGAGAACATTAATTATTCTCATAAACTTAAACTTTTTCCATTAATTAAGAGATTTTTGCGAAACTTAAAGGAAGTGGCAGCTGCCTCCAATTAAATCGTAAAAATTACTAGATGCTATCAATTTTATTCTCCCAATAAGTCAAAGAGGGGGATTCATTTATATTGAAGCTCTCAAAAAATAAGTATAGATCATTGTTATATTTGTCGCGTCTTGACCCATAAAAACAGTTTTTCCAATTTACTTTCAAACACACCAATTTTATTTGCATAGGTCAAAACATAAACTCAAAATAAATAAACTTAGAAGCTCAATTGATATAACTTTTCTATTCAAAGCTACATTTTATTAACCAATTTTAGATTGTACAAGGAAATATAATGAAATGTATCAAACGGAAATTAGGCCAAACCATCCGGACGACTAACTTTTAACATTTTGATGTTTTTGCACCTCGTTTTTTTCCATTCCACTATAAAACTCTGGTTTATCTTCATATAGCCTACACTTAGATATATATGCAAACATAAAACTAAATGATGAATGAGCTTTTATACATTTAATCTAAGCTTTTCACATACTCATATGTATAAATATATATATTTAGATAAAAATGTATATACGTTTATATCTATCTACGTACATACAATCATAAATATTTAATTTTTTTTTGCTGTTTATGTTTATTACACTCTGAACTCTAATTAAATTCTATTTTTCCCAAATGTGTGGAAAATAATAAAATAAAATATAAAGCATAGACAGGCCAAAATGAAAAAAAAAACACACACCAAACCAACAAAAATAAACGGTGAATGTGTAGAGGAAAACAAACAAACAAAAATTAAATTATTTATTGAAGATAAATTAAAGCCCGTTATGTAATTTCAGTCAAATTAACATATTTAATTATAAACAATTTTGGGCAATTAAACTAAGTAGAATTTTTCTGACGGCATCGTAACATAATTTGAAAAGTAAATAAACGGAACGATAACACCTCCTAATGGAAGCGTTGCTTACACAAACTTATATGAAAAGAAATTTTCATATAAGTTTGTGTAAGCAACGCTTACGAAACGTTCGAAAAAATCACCCCGCATTGTTATAGATTTCTGTCAAAAATGCTACGGACTGAAATCTCACGAGGTAATTAGAGGTTCGGTCTCCAGAACATATGAATCGGAAAATTAAAACACTTCTGATTGGCTTAAAATTTGGTATCAAATGTACATGAAGTTATAATTTTGCGACATTTCAATGCGAGGAATTTACCAACTAAAGTGATACTAATTAAATTGTTGCTTTTCTAAGACCTTGCGACCACGAATAATTTATACATCATGATTTTATTGGAAAAAGTTAAATGAAACAAATTTTTTTGTACCGGATTCTTCAAGACTATTTCAAGCATATACAACTAGTATAATACATTCAAATCGTTAGATTGAAGAACTAAAGTTGAGTCGAAATTGTTGTATGACTTCGAGCCGTTGATATGCGAGACTAAGTAGAAGAAGACACAACTATTAATAGATTAAAAAATGGTAAAGCACCAATAAAACACGGAAGGACTACTCTTGTATATCTTCATGATCTGAGACCAGGAGGAGCGATCAGAGGAATGGAAGACCGCACTCAATTTGTCCGCTACATAAGAGTGTCTTAAGTGTGAAAATATCCGTGCCTTTTGAAAAAAACATGATATAAAGCGCCTGCTAGAAAAATGTGTTATTATCGGATTCATTAAATCGAACCAAGTTAGTAGACGGGGCCACGTTGATAGATCCTAATAAAAAAAATGAATGATATGAAAATTGTTTCATCAACAACGGCGTACGCCGTAGAAGTAGACCTAGACTACACTGGTACGACGACATCGAACACTATCTTTTTATAATTAGATGTCGGATCCGAAATGACCGTGCGATGAGCAAAGCTAAATGGACGACCACCATACAGCAAAATAACTTTACTTTACTTTATTAATATGAAAGCTAGAAAAAGAGGCAGACTTTCAAAACCTCGATCAAAGTAGTTTCCGACCAGGGTCGTTTTTCAATATATATATATATATATATATATATATATATAAATATATATATATATATATATATATATTATATATATATATATATATATATATATATATATATATATATATATATATATATATATATATATATATATATATATATATATATATATATATTTATATATATATATATATATATATATATATATATATATATATATATATATATATATATATATATATATATATATATATATATATATATATATATATATATATATATATATATATATATATATATATATATATATATATATATATATATATATATCGATTTCAATAATTTGGTTTAACAGACCGAAATTAGAATTAAAGCAGGTTGGCGAAAAAAATCGAATTGCATAGAGATATCATCGGTACAGATTTCCACTAATCCAAGCGGACGGACATAGTTAGTTGTGGCATGTTTGGATTCAGGGACCATCTTAATGTAGAAAAAAATGGTTTGGACCAGGGCAATTTTTCATCAGGATCCCAATAGTTTGGTCTTGGCACCGAAGTTAATTTGTGTCATTCTTTTAAATCTTTTCAATGATATTTGAGACGTACAGATTAGTTGCGTATAACGATTACATATCAGCACGTTTACAAAAACAATATAAACTCATAACAAATATTCGTGAGAGATATATCGAGATATCTCCTCGAGATTTTTGATCAAGATAAAGGCCCATCTATATCGTAGATATAATAGCAATAGTTCAAGTCTGAACTGTGGATGTGCAGGTCTGATCTTATGTAAAATATCAGAATAGCTTACATACGCCGATTGCAGGTTTTCTATAGGGATAACCTCAGTGGGAATTTGGACTTGAAACCTTTTTGTCCCAAATAAACGCCATTTCTAAATATCAAGCATTATAAAGGATTATCAATTTAGAGAGTTTTTGGGATAATTGTATAGCTTTCTCATATTACATGTATAGTTTGTTAAGTCAGCGACTTTTTGGATATCCCGCGCAATAACTTTAAATGCAACACTGCTCTCGTCAACTGCCATCTATTAATAAAATACTGTCAATTTTTGAGCAAGCTGCGTCATATAGTATGTGTTTGACAAAATCGAAAAAGTAAATTGCGTGTCCTGATTAAGCATTCTTTCGAGTACAAGGGTGTTTCAACAAATTTACTTCATTCTTCAAGACCTTTGTTACAGGATGGTTTAAGAACAACTCCGCAGATTCCTCTAAACATGCAGAAGCCTCTCTCACGGTGATTTTGTCAACTAGATCTCAGGGTTTTGGGCATTGGGGAAGTTTCTATGGTGTACACCGTGTAACCAAACAAAAATAAAAGTAAAATTAACAACATTGATACTAAATTTAAATCATACCAGCATTCGTCTACCGAAATTTTAGGAAAATGAATAAATATAATAATAACCGGGTGTGCCCACTCTTAAGTCTGCTAAGGAAACCCTCCCGAAAGACCCATCGACCCCTAGAGGCCGATGCCCAGCCACAACGATGCAGTATAAGAGGGTACGTAATTTTCTCCAAGCCTCTCTTCACCCGAAGAGACCCTTAGGCTCACAATTCACAATTCGACAGCTTGAGACTACCAGAGTGCCACGAGGAGACCCTGTGGATTTTACGGTCGTCCAATAATGGACGACACATATATTGTACTCGCAACTCCGACCCTGTGGATGTCCTGCCAAGGGAATGAAGGGGAGCGAAAAGCCCAGCCTGCAACTGTGGAACCAAAATGAAATGAGATCTCCCCTCCCATCATGCCAATCCAAAGAATTAGAATTCATTTTATTATTAGAAAAAAAAGCAAAATACAAAAAAAAATCCATGAAATGACGAAATGAGGAAAGAAATAAACCAAATGTTGGAAATAATTTGCCGTGATGGTTTTTTATTCAAATACAAAAAATGTACACAACGGAAAAAGAATCAGAGGCGGAAGGAGGGATAAAAACGAAAAAAATAAAGCAAACTAAAAGCGTTGAACGTGAAAGATTCTAGAGCCAGAGAAAATAAATCAAGCTAGATATGGTCGAAAAAATCGAACTAAAATATGGTCACCGAATGTGAGTAATTTTGAGGGCGAAACCAATGTGTATTTCCCCTCACCCCCCTGTGGCACTATTCTGGTAATTCCCTAGGAATAGGGAATTGGGGAAAGGTTTTATATGTAATTTGTATTTTAAAATTTTTTTTTCTGGCATACTGAGGTAAAAACCTAGTGGTAATTATTTTGAAAACAAAATAAAATTGGGGATAATATTCCCTGCCAATTTAGATATGGAAAAATTATTCCCAATTTATAAATATTTACATCAAACTTTTCTCCTTAGTAGGCCGGAAAAAAATATTTGAACTGAAATTACATATAAAATCTTTCCCCAATTCCATATTCCCAGGGAATTACCAGAATAGTGCCACTGTTTGTATCAAACGACCATTATGGCGCTCGATTACAGATATTATCTATAAAATTTGGGGAAAAATTGAAATTTTTAAAATTGAAAATAAAACTTGACTTTACCTTAATAAAAATTAGAAAATTAAAACAAACATATTTGAATGGGAAAAATAAAAAAATATAAAAAAAAGCAAATGTATCTTCTTGGCCACGTAGTTGGCCACCCGTACCGTAAATTTTCTTTGTCAGAAGAATGTTGGTCGTTGTCCTGCCAAAAACCGAAGACACATTTGGACGTTGTATCTCCGAAAACCGTAAATATTTTTCACCGATAACCAAAAGTGCCTTTCACCGATAACCAAAATGAAACGACTGGTCTCGGTTGGCCACCCGTATGTTGCTGCAGTTTTGCCGTTGTCGCAGTTATCCGTTATCAATTGAGTGGGCCTCGTTTTGGCTGACCGTAAAAAGTGAGACTCGCCACGTTGTTGGCCACCCGTCAAATATAATTAGCAAACTTCTGCCGGCCGCCCGTAACCGATGCGGTGTCCTCCCAATGATACACACGCTTTTGAATGCGTTAGGTCAGTTACCCTATTTAACAGTGAACAATATTTTGATCACCACATTTCACCAAATATACTTAAAGTATGCACTCATAGCAAAAATCGTAGTACACGTAGAATGTACCAATTAATACACCAAATATAAATTTTCCGAACAATTTTCTGAGTCGTAACACCTTTTCAACGATATACGATCAGTAAATATTTTATAACAAAGGAAAACCCTGCTTTGTAGACCTTTCAGACGATATACTAATCCAGTATATTAGAATAATGTAAAGTAAAAGCCTACGCTTATGGTATTGGGTGGTTTTTCTGGATGATTTACTATGGCATGTACTCGACCTCATTGAGGTGGGGAACCCAAAAGCTTTTCAATTCACAGAAATCAAAATTAAAGAAGGTTAGCTAAATATTTTAATTCGTATTTTAAACAAATTTCGTGAATTTAACAAAGTAAATACAACAAAAAAAAAACTCAATTAAAAATGAATTAAAAATGCATCTCTTATTTCATTTTTTAGAAAATGTATCTTAATTCATTTTCAAATTGATTTAAAATACATTTATTTTATTTCATGTTTTGCCCACTTTTCTTAATTTATTTTCAAAATGAATGGAATAGATTATTAGGCTAAAGTTTACTTTACGTATATGTACATCGATAAAATCTGGTAAGGAGTATACATTTTTAAAATTTTTAAATGCAGGATTGTTTATTAATAATTATTAGGAGGGAAAAACTAAATTTTTCCGGAAAATTTTTTGATTTTCCGAAAAAATTTTAGTTTTTTTATTTTTTCAATATTTTTTTTTGTTTTAGTTTACGAAAAGTTGAATTACGAAAAGAGAATTAAAAAAGTGTTTTTTTTTATGAACGTTGATTTTTTTAATCGGTTGGCACTTATCACCGTGTAAAAAAAGGTTTTGGTGTATTTTATTTCACATTAAAAACATAAAATTTACATTTGTTTTTAATAACAATGAAATGCATGCGAGATTTAATGTTTTTAAGAAAATTTTTCTTAGTTTTTTTGTTGTATTGTAGAGACAGATAAAAAACATGCATTTCATAATTTTTTTTTGTGAATTATTATTTGTGTATTAATTGTGAATTAAAATATACACTTTTTAATTCATTTAGAAATTTGCGCTTTTGCACATTTTTTTAATGAAAGGATTAGTTGAAAATTTTGAATGGCTTTAATTTTCAAATTATAGTAAAAGCCCGATTATCCGGCATACAATTAATCGGAACACTCAGTTAACCGGAGTTTTAATTTTTAGGAATTTTTTTGCTTTTCTCTCTTTCTTTTGTCTTTCATATGCATTTTTTAATCTCATTTTTTTCATTAGCATTAGTTGTAAATTTTGTATAGTTTTAATTTTCACATTACAGTAAAAACCCGATTATCTGGCATTCAATTAACCGGAACACTCAGTAAACCTAAATTTTAATTTTTAGGACTTTTTTTTGCATGGGAAAATTCTCTTTCACAAGTTAAATTATGTTTTATTATTCGTGAATTCACAGAAAATATACTTTACTAAAAGCTCCATCATCCGGTATGCTTTGGGATGAGAGCATTCCGGATAACTGGATATTTCATAAAAACTAGAAATTTTACAAGAATTTTGCATGATTTCATTATTTTTTAGTTTTTTAGTTTTAAAAAATCATTTTTGAAATCTCTTCGCATAGTAAAAATGGCCTTGAAATATTTTTTATTTCATTTATGTTTGTGTAGTGTAGGTTTCATCGAAAATTTGTTTAAGTCGCATTAAAACCTGTATCATAGGCAAACGGGGAAAGAAACGAAGAAAGAATCGGTTTCTGTGATACCTCGTGTGGAATGGAGCTATAATATAGAAAAAAATACATACATATATAAAATATATCACACGGATGAATTTTTTTTTGGTCTCCCCGTGCGAGTCTATATTATGACTTTCCAATTTTCCAGTTTTTCAATTTTCCAATTTACCAACTTTCCAAATTTCCTATTTTCATATTTTTTTATTTTCCTATTTTCCGATTTTCCAATTTTTCAATGTTCCAATTTTTCAATTTTCAAATTTAACAGTTTTCCAATTTACCAATTTTCCAAATTTCCAATTTTAATATTTTCATATTTTCCTATTTTCCTATTTTCCTATTTTCGAATTTTCCAATTTTCCAATTTTCCAATTTTCCAATTTACTATTTTTCAAATTTTCCAATTTTGCAAATTTCGAAATTTCCAATTTTCCAATTTTTTATTTACCAATTTTCCTATTTTCTTATTTTCCAATTTTTTTAACCAATTATTAAAATAAAATGGTATCAACTAATGTTCCACCTAGGGATTTATGAATTGTCATGGCACATCCTCATATTAAAGGAAAATGTTTTCGTTTTGCGTTTATTGTTCCGTTCGCCTCGTTCGATTACACCTTTCGTAACGCATTTGCCAGCTTAGTCCCCAAGTCAAGCGTGCCTAAAGTTTTACTTCAAAAAGTAAAGGGAAGTATATTTACTGTGAATCCCCGAATAATAAAAAAATAGTTTCCCTTGTGAAAGAGACTAAAAGCAAAAAAAATCCTAAAAATTTATATTCCGTTTAACGGAGTGTTCCGGTTAATCTTTTACTGTAATATGAAAATTAAAGACATTTAAAACTTTTAACTAATGATTTCATAAGTGGAAAAGTGCCAAAAACAATTTCAAATTTTAAAATGAATTAAAAAATACATATGAAAGAGAAAAAAGCAAAAAAAACTTCCTCAAAATTACAATTCCAGTTAACTGCGTGTTCCGGTTAATTGGATGCCGGATAATCGGACTTTTACTGTAATATGAAAATTAAACCCCTGCAAAACTTTCAACTAATGCTTTCATTAATGAAAATGTACAAAAAAAATTGCTAATTTCAAAATGAATTTAAAAATGAATATGAAAGAGAAAGGAAAGAAAACAAAAAAAAAACTTCCTCAAAACTAAAATTCCGGTTAACTGAGTGTTCCAGTCAATTGTATGCCCGATACGCGGGTTTTTACTGTAGTACATTTTTACGTTTTATTTCGATTTTAAAAACATATTTTATTTCACTTTCAAAATGACTTATTTATAATTTTAAACTGAGTAAAAAATAATGAAAAAATTTCAAAATTTTCCTGGAAAAATTTAATTACATATTTTTTGAATACTTTTCTAAAATCATTTCCTAAATAATTTAAAAAAAAAACATATTTTATTTCAGTTTTTTTACTTTATATTAAATCAACTTGAATTATTTCATTTCTATCAACTTTTCTTAAATTATTTTCATAATGAATTAAAAACACTTATTTAAATTCACAGAAAACACTTTTCTTAGTTCGGGTAGCCATATTATCGGTACTGAAGTCCATCGATCCAGTCAGACTTGCGTTTTGGACCAAGTTTGTTTTTTATCATTTTTATCAGGATTTCTATAACTTGGTCTTACAAACCTAAGATAATTATAGTATTCATATATATAAGATTCAAGTTTTTTCGAAAACGAATTGTTTAGTATAGCAAATTCCATTGCATCCACTGATTTGACCCCTGACCGAGTGTGGTTCTTGCATACAAAGAATATTTATGTCGTGGTTGGAGATGCATGTTTGCAGATACGCAGGTTTCTGTTAAAATGTCTTAAATTTTGACTAACCATCATATTTAGCTAGTATTCGACTTTAGATTGAGCAACTGGCAGTTTTATGATTTTTTATACAAACCATGTAATAATGATCATGTTGTGCACATTAGTACAGGTCTCTGTGAGTACATAGTGCACCTAGCTGGAGTCACAAACTCCTTCACGCGCCATTGTTAACCGTCACATGCAGTCTTTCATACTTTAGTATCAGGTTTTCGGTTACCGGTTAAACTTCCACCACTATAGGTGAGCGGTTTCTTTATTCTTCGCCCCAGTTCAATCCAGGTGATTTTGATTTATTATCCAGGTTGTGACTAGGTCGGCATCAAGTTCCAAGCAAACATCAAAGATTATTACTTTAGGTAATCATTTTTCAGGCACTGGCTCGGTGGGTGCGAGACCCACGCCTTCTAGTTTTACATTTTCTGTAAATACCTTTGAATTTGTGGAAGAGAAAATGGTGGATTTGCTCTAGGAACTAAAAGCCGTGCAACCATTTCTGATGTCGCGTCCAGAATAACAAAAAGTAAAAGTTTCTGTTTAGTACACCTATGATTGTATACCTCAGCCAGTTTGCCAACAACAACATCAGTTTCCGCAACCACATCGAGAATTTTTACCTTTATATTTTTAATATAACGAGAAACTTAAGTTCAGCAAGTTTTGTATTTTTGGTTTGCTCTAGCATCGTTTCAAGAGAAAGGATTTTTATCGACAGGTGTTCGTGGGACCTTTCGCTTGTTTGTGCTAGTTGACCAACCTTGGTTGACGAAGTATCGACATCTTAAGCCGTGTCCTCATCATCGCCGACACAATCGGCATCTGAGTTTGCATCGTTTAGATTCTTGACATATTTAGCCTTTTTTACATTGACCGTCAGCTCCTTCCGGAGGCTAACAGTGATTAATAAATTTTAGGTGACACTAACAACTTATCCCCGAGGGTAAGATTACAAAATAATCTCAAACAAATTGCTCAAATTTCTCTTTGATGCTGGAATTGTCTAATATAATATTAAACTCGCTGGATGAAATATTTTAATAAAGGAATCAATGGTGGGAACATTTTTATTGATTGGCCATCGGTGTAAATACATTTTTGTTATATCCAAGTTCTATCTAAGGATCAACGTACTAGTCAACTTAAATGCAGATTGAGAAATTAAATAAAATGAATTAAATGAAAGCGTAAGATTACGCCTCACAAAATTCCTAGTAATAATAGCTGGGTTGGTGCAAAATTATTGAGGCTGTTATTACAAATTTTATTCAACAAGCGTAAATGTGGTTAAGTTGAACCAGAGAGAAAGATCAGAGCCTTCTTACAGTAAACGATTTTCGGTATTTCTTTAGTTAAACATCTGGCGAAACGCAACCCCCTTAACTTCTACGTGTTTCGTTGCAAGATGGCTAAATGACTGTGCTGCATTCCAATTTTTCTGGAAATGGTAGAGCATAAGATGACATATAAATGAATAATAAAAACACAACACCAATTTTTAAAGAAATAAATTTGTCAACTACCAACTTTATAGTATGCTCATAAAATCTATATTTTATATCTTCTTGCAGAATCTAAGGGTTTCCCAATTAGATAAACATTTTCTAATTCAGTGCAATTTACCATTTGACATAAGTTAAAATTGCTTTTCAAAATTCTAAGATCTGCCATTCGATAGATATACTAAATGGTTTTTAATTATAATTAAATTAACGTATTTTGCTGCTTTACTTTTGGGGTACCCTTTAATCATATCTGACCTTACTACGATTATACGCAAAAGCCAAAATTTATATATAAGACATGGCTTCTGCCAATTGGTATATAGTTCAAATTCATATCCATACTATACCAATATTTAAGTCATGAATTATTTATGCAAATACAGCATAGTCGATTGCTAAAAAATACGACGACGACGACGACGATGATATAAGGACAAATCGATATTCTTACATAATTTTATTTTGTTTTATAAAACTGACAATAAGGATACACAATTTTGCTTGGAATATATAATTTTGGTTTAAAATTTATGTACACTCGGTACTACAATTATTGTAATTGAATTTTTTTTTATTGTTTTAAATGAAACATTTACATATTTTGATTGCATCAATAATAATTTTGGTACGTCAATCTAGTTGATTGTATACCCTGTCCTTCACATGTCTCGAAAGTCAAACGTTCTATTACAGAGCGGAAATCGGAAATTTATATTATTGCAATCACATAAAAAGCATGCACGAATTATGTAAATAAATATTACAGTATATATATTTGCATAAATAAGAAATGAAGCTGTATATTGATTTTATAAATATTTTAAATACCATCGGTTTGCCATATATTAAAAAAGTTTATGGTTTTGTGTAATCATGCTCACGGCTCTTTAGAATTCATAATGTCTTATGTACTGTTAATCGCAATATTTGTTATTAAAGAATATTTTTCGTTTGCAATAATATTTAATCAAAATTGGAAAATTAAAAAAAAATCCTAGGGGAGAATTTTATTAAAATTTAGTGCTTCTAGCACATTTTATAGAATATATCGAAGAATATTCAAAAACAACTTGTCACACATAAAAAGATATGCATCGTCGTGAATCTTCTACATCAAAAAATTCTTGAGTCATAGGAAAGGGTTTAAATTAACATAATATCATAATATACATTTGGAGACGGTTTATATTGGAAATTTATCTAAAAACTACTGGTAGCAAAAAAAAAATTAACGGAAGTAACATAAAACAAGAAAAATACTAACTCGTATGTGCACATCTAACAAAATCGTTTTAACTTCAAAAAGAAACACAACTTTTATTTTATTTTTTGGTACGGCAATAAAACATAAAAATCTTAACACATTTTGGAAATAAAATGAAAAACTTTTTCGTGTAGCTTTCTCTCGTACATATATAGCATACAACATATAAACATTTTTTTTTTGTATTTATATGTTAGTTTTTACTGTACGTTGAGACACGTCAAACTATGAAAATTTATCCAAAACTTATATTAACAAAAAATAAATAAAAATAATAAAGCTCTATACATTACTGGTGGTACATGGTGTATACAACAACTCTGGTGGATGAACACACAACGTGGATGAAGGGAAGCAATATTTTGCTCGTTTTTGGTTATTTCGTGTGAAATAGGAAAAAACTAGAAAACGTATAATAAAGCTGTGTGCGAACTTTGCAATAAATAAAATTGAGGGAAATCGTGTTAAACCTGCACCAGAAATGTTTTATTGTATTTTATTGTGATTGGTGATCGTGACTGCGTATTTCTACCATATGTATATAGAGACATGTAACAATGATTTCTGGTTTGGTATCTAGACAAAAAATATATATCAAATCATATACGAATTTAACAAATTTGGTACGTAAAGTTTCATATACGACCAACAATAATTTTAACTATAGTTTCTAGAACAAATTTATAGATGAAACTTTATCGGTCGCAAGGGACAATTTTTAAAAATTTTGAATATGCGATTTTATGTATAAAATGGTATTAATAAATCGACCAAATAATGTGCTTACTGGATATGATGATACTTAGTGATTAGAAATTGGTAAAAGTTGTGTTCAGGCCATTTCTGTTTCCTAAAATATTTCCACACAAATGAAAATAACAAATTCATGCACTCTAGTCACACAAATTTAAAATTACATATTTTTATGCCGTATAAAATAAGCGTTAATAAACACATTTTACTAAACACTTGTTTTATTATTTCGCAAACATTAAATTTTTGGATATTTTAATTAAAAAATTTGTCCAAAAAATTTTAAAAATTACTCGATCGATCTTTGACTTGTTAGGTCATCATCAGGAGTATCTAGGTGCTGACTTTTAAAAATTAAAATTAAGTTATGTATAGTAGGAAAATGCAAAAAGAAAGAAATAAAAGAAGTAGAAGCAAAAAATAGGCAATACAAATTAATCTATTGATCGTCCCAACCATCTGTTGTTTATACGGTTAAATTACTAATAATTTTTTTACGGTTAAATTACTAATAAAATTATTTAAAACAATGTTTTTATTTGTAAAATCAGAAATAAATTTGGAATAAACACTTATCTTGAAATAAGTTTTAATTTTGGATTTAAGTTTGCGTTTGGTATTTACCTAAAATCGATATTAGTGTTTTTCGTAAATGCTAACAAAAAAATCTAAAATTGTGAAACCAGAGCATGTTACAAGTGCTTGAAGATGCTAATTGTCCCCCTGAAAAGTTGCTAAAAAATAGATAAATGGTTTTGTTGAATTGCCACAGATATAATCAACAATTCAGTAATGTTTTGTCATTATCTTTGATTTCTTCAAATAATCTTCCAAATTTATAGTTTTCCGCTCTAGAAACAAAATCATCGTCTATCCAACATCTTCTGGGATTTTCCAGTGTAAGACAATTTCGGTCCGTTTTTTTTTTAATTTTAAAAACGCATTTGTTTTAAAATAAAATGGATCCACAGATTAATTAAAATATATACGACTTTTAAAAATACGACTTTTTCTCACCTCTCAGGGAATTTTCGAATTACATGTCGGAAAAACGGTGATCTGCTAAATCATGTTGCATCCGCCGGACCAACCAGTAATCAGAAGGAACAATGTTCAGAGAACACGGCGGGTGTGGTAAAATATCGTTGCAGTTGCGCGTTTCCAAATATTTTTTTACGACTTTTGCAATGTGAGGCCGGGCGTTGTCATGCAGAAGAATAATTTTATCATACCTTTCCTCATATTCCGGTCGTTTTTCTCGTAATGCGAACTAATTGTAGTCTGTACCGCTCGTCGCAGATACACAGCATAACCTTCGAGCCACGAATGTTCGTCTTTGGTGTTGATGTTCAGCTCAGTGGCAACGTTTTTCCGAGCAAATAATAGTAATTTGCCCCTTGGGGTTATCGTATCAGACCCACTTCTCATCACCAGTCACTATCCGATGTAAACAACCCGTTCTTATTTGCCTTTGAAGCAGATGCTCGCAAGAAAAAAATCGCCTTTCCACGTCTCTTGGTTTCAATGTATAAGGGAAGACAATTGCTGTCACTTTAAAAAAATTATTATAGTCAGAACCACTTTTTGAAAACGAATCAAATAATTTGTAGTCCCAATAATTCTTATTTAACCTAACCTGAGATTTTAGAACATGGCAATTTATTGAAATTTGAAACTTGGTCATTAACAGAGATTTTAATACACGGCTGGTATTGGTCACTTGGTCCGCATTCACTGTATCACGTACCATCTGAAAACAACAATCGCCATTTCCAACTCAGGAAGGTCTTGGAAGTTATTGTCGATTTCCACATAAATTCATATGAGACTAAATCGAAGCTGAACGATTGTGCTAATCCTGACATGCGGGTGGCACTGCGGATCTTTTGATAATTTGCCCATATAATATTTTTAACTCATAATATAATGCATTATTATTTCGAACTTAAAACGTCGCAGAACGTTCCATTTTGTAACGTCACAAAATAGTTCGTTTGCGCAATTTTCTTAACTTAGTATATTTATACAACCTCGTGCAAAATTTAAAAAAAAAACAATTAAATCTAAACCTAACCGATGTTGCTTTTCTTAAGCGCATGAAGGTAAATCTGATTATGGTTTTGATGAAAAAACAAACTCAACATTTTACTAGGTTTATTAATACCGAAAATTACTAATTTCTAATCTATCTAATCTATCTAATCTATCTAATCTATCTAATCTATCTAATCTATCTAATCTATCTAATCTATCTAATCTATCTAATCTATCTAATCTATCTAATCTATCTAATCTATCTAATCTATCTAATCTATCTAATCTATCTAATCTATCTAATCTATCTAATCTATCTAATCTATCTAATCTATCTAATCTATCTAATCTATCTAATCTATCTAATCTATCTAATCTATCTAATCTATCTAATCTATCTAATCTATCTAATCTATCTAATCTATCTAATCTATCTAATCTATCTAATCTATCTAATCTATCTAATCTATCTAATCTATCTAATCTATCTAATCTATCTAATCTATCTAATCTATCTAATCTATCTAATCTATCTAATCTATCTAATCTATCTAATCTATCTAATCTATCTAATCTATCTAATCTATCTAATCTATCTAATCTATCTAATCTATCTAATCTATCTAATCTATCTAATCTATCTAATCTATCTAATCTATCTAATCTATCTAATCTATCTAATCTATCTAATCTATCTAATCTATCTAATCTATCTAATCTATCTAATCTATCTAATCTATCTAATATATCTAATCTATCTAATCTATCTAATCTATCTAATCTATCTAATCTATCTAATCTATCTAATCTATCTAATCTATCTAATCTATCTAATCTATCTAATCTATCTAATCTATCTAATCTATCTAATCTATCTAATCTATCTAATCTATCTAATCTATCTAATCTATCTAATCTATCTAATCTATCTAATCTATCTAATCTATCTAATCTATCTAATCTATCTAATCTATCTAATCTATCTAACTTATACTTGGAACACGGCTCGAACAATTTCCATGAAAATTGCTAAAAGTGGATACTGGGCTCTTATCTTAGTGTTTCTTGAATCCTCTATAGTTTTTCATTCTACCTAGTTCTGTTCCTCTCGCTAGATTTCACTTTCTCTGAATCGGGTTTCAGGCTGCTTCGAAGTTCGATCATTCCATTGTTGCCGGAATATTCGAATGTAGCAATTACTTTGACTTTTTATATCACTCGAATCTTCATTTCGCGATCATTCTGCATGACTTCAAACACTTTGTGCTTTACAGCCTCATAAAGCTTTATGTCTGAGTTTTGCAGTCCAACGATGAGTGTTTTATAGATTTTCTCGAGCTTATATTCTGTAAACCTACACCATTGGTGCGTGAAAAATGCCTCTCAAAGCTAGTATCAACTTATTTAATTTTACTTTTAACCTCTTGCTGATTTTTTAGCTGGAACTGGTTAGCTCGTATATATTATTTCTGTTCTTCTTCTGTGGTATAACTGAATTTAATGGATCCAGGTGTAATTGCGCTTCTGAATCGTCAAAAGAATAGATGTTCTCATTGAAATCATGGCCTGAATTCACCTCTTTATTAATATTAGTTATACATTCCTCTCCAATAGTCGTTCACTGTTTGGTATTTATCCTCATGAAGGGCACAAAATGCGAAAGGCAACAAAAGTAATTGTTTTCAACATTGCAAAATTATTCTACGAACTGTTCATAGCATTGTATACGCATACCATCAAAACCTTTTCAAACAGAGGGAATCTCAAATGCATTTTCCAATTTAAAATTTTACATATCAGTTCACTGATCTTCATATTACATAATATACATGGATGTTCTATTGTTTTCCTGGTACAGCACGAGCAACATACACAACACGCATAATACACAAATTTAATATGTCATGAAACAAATTTATGGTTTTTTGATAACAATCACAAGTATTGTAATCTAAATACCAGAATGGAACATGAAAAACGGAAAAAAAATATTTTGGTTTTTCCAACACCACAACAACAAAATAAAAAATTTATCCACATTTTTATTATTAACCAATCTTTTTTTTTTGTTACTTTGTGTTCCTTTCTCTGAGTGCTGTATAGTCTGTGTTTGTGGATGTGTACACTGTGTGTTATTTAAGATAAAATCATTTTACCTGCCAAATTTGCTACCACATTTTCATTTAATATCGTATACCGAAACCAAAATAAAATAAAAATTTTCCCAAAGATAAGCGTAATAAATTAACCATAAAATAAAACAAATTAAATTCTTTAAAAATATAAATTTAAAATCAAATAAATACATTTTATATATTTTGTTCGTCTATCTCACTCTAATTTTCATATTAATGTTGTCTTTTCAAATTATAATTAAAAAGATTCTGTTTAAATTGTAATGATAAATTTTAAGACGGCGATGGAAAAATTTGTGTATAATTAAAAAACAAACGAATATAGGAGTAAGAATAACAAAAATTCTATGTAGAAAAAAAGGAGAAGGAGAAAAAACTGTGAAAATAAAACATCTAGCAGAAATTGTGGCTTAATGAAGCTTAGCAATAAGGACCTGTAAAAAAGGGAAAACATAAAACAAATATACAAAATTATTGTGTTAATGCGAGATAATCTTACACAAAAAATTAAAATCCGTAGGTCTTGTCGCTTTTCCTTCCGTTTTTCGAATTTTTTTTTTTTTTAATTCTCGTATTCTAATTTTCAATTTTATATTTTTCGGCTTGTCTTAAAACATTTCCATAAGACAAACAATTAAGAATCCATAAATATTTTTCGTTCGCTGTGATAAAGGGAAATATCCCTTTTTTGTGCTGCCTTAAAGTTAAAATATAAAAAAAAATTCACAACATTGAAATTATTTTAAAGTTTTTTTTTTGTTCGTGCTTCTCAAGAAACAATGATGATGAAAAAATTTATATTTATAAGATGAAAATTAACAGAGAGGACTAAAATGGAATTAGCAAGAATAAAATACAAGTTACAAAAAAAGACGAGATGCTAATTATTGTGTTAACTTTCCAAAAATAAAAAAGAAATTTAAAAAAGAAAAATTGTTTGGTTTTTAATAATATTTCTTCTTTCTATGGAAAAAAGTGATAAACTTTGTACAGAGATAAAAATTATTCTGGTGTTGAGGAAATTTTTGGAAAATGTTTGTAACTTAAAAAAAATTTTTTTTTTTGGTCAATTTGTTAATGATTCAAAAGAACTTAAAATGCAATTTACTGAAATAAAATATTTTACCACATTTTGTTGTTTAAACTTTACTCGTAAACAAAGTTTTCAGAATTGGGAACTTTTTATATACCGAAAATGCTCAAAAATTTATTGCGAACCAGATAATATTTCAATAATTATTTTTTATGTTTTATTCAAAGATAAAAGTGTAATGAAAATATTTTTGACCCATTCAATTAGAAACTCGATACTCGGATTTTACTATATGCTGATGAGAAAAATTAACCTTTACCAAAATTTTTAATTACCTAACGTACAAGTACGATAATTTTTCAATGTTATACATTGGTACACGAGTATTTTGTTGCAATCAGATCGTGTTAATATTGCTACTCGTAATCGCGGATAGAAAAATGTTTTTTTTATAATCAGAGTTAAAAAAAACGTTCACAAAATAAGTCAGACCAAATATATTATTAAAAGTCATGTCATTTCAGGTGTTCAAAACTTCTCTGAAATAAAGTTTTCACGTTGTTATCTTGTTTTGCACCGAAGAGAATGCCATTGGGATTTGAATCGTAAGGCCGGTTGTGGAATGGCGAATTGTTTAACATCGAATGTTTGATGAGTCTAGGATTTTACTTTCGGATATTACACCCAATTACCTCCGGACAGTTATCGCATAGACAGGAACCCTCCGGTCTTAAGACACGGCCAGTACCGCCGCAATCATTAACCCTAGAGCCCTTACCTCCCCATCATCACCCCCGGTCACTTTCCCTACATCATTCCGATTAGTACCACCCAACCTACCTCTACTCCCCCCTCACCTCCTCCGTCTCAAAAGGGTTTCCTATGTAAATTTTACCATTGATCCAAATCGTTGGTGCCAGGTACCAAATTTTAGAGAAACTCGAATATTACTGCGAACAATTGGTTGATTAATCGTCTGATACAATTCCTTCGGAAAAAATTATTAATAAATGTATTTCCATGATTTCATGAGTTTTGATATCAAACCCCACTAGAAACATGATGATGGACAATAAGATCGGAAAAAATTTCGAAACACATAAAGCAGTTTGCAGAAAATTTACAAATTATGGGACAATAACATTTCGTTTAAAACAAAATTTAGCTTTTTAATTATTTATAATTACAAACTTGAGCTCAGCTTCAAAACTAATAGAAACATACTCTTAAACAGCATATTTTGCTTCAAACAAATGACCGGAAAAATTGTTGCCCGTATGTGTACGGCGAGTGTGAAAGGCGGGGAACATTTCCACTTACGTATTCTACATCTTCGTGTGCCTGGTGCAATCATTGTCGAATTATTACGAACAATAAATGAAGCAGTTCAAAGTAAGACGTCGTCAGACGACGATTATGAGCACTGTTTAACTGCGATGGTATGGAACCACCCTGATGCCTCAACAATTACGCAAATTATGCCGATATACGTATATTTTAATAACCTGCTCAGACTCTCAAATTTTGGCAAGATAATTTGGACACACACAGAACTATCGAGTGTTGTATTAAATTTAGCCCATTGTGAAGACTCTTCCATCAATGGACTCTTACCATCAATATACGTATAGCGAATGATAGGCTGGGCACAATCAATGAGTAATGGATGTGGGATCTGAAACTTTGTTAATCAGGGATCCTATATGAAGTACAAATTTTTGATAACAATTACATCGGGAACAGCACACATAAGAATAATGTTCTAGTGCGGGGGTAATTAAATAATAAATTTATAATTTTCTATAAATTCCAAGTAAATCCTCTGAAAGGATCTCGAATTGGTTGAGAATGGCGATAATGGAGCAATGTAATTACACAACTAGTTCCAAAATATTGAACATCCTGATTTAAGGAAGACCAAATAAATTTTTTTTTTCAATCAATTTGAGAGCTCTAGCAATGCCTGGGTTGACTGCCCGTCAGAGAAGAGTATATGACCTGATTTGATTAGTTCCAGTTGTAATGGTCCAGAAACTAGTAATTACCAGGGAGAGCTGTTACTTTCGTTGCATACTGAAGCAGTAGGAGTCAGATATATATAAATTTTTCCATGGATAATACGTAAATTCGATTTACTGTGATGATCTTCAATTGCCCGAATTAAATTATCGTATTCCACGGAGAAGATGCTGATTCCAGCGAATCCATGTAGACTCTAAAAAGAGCATCTGGTACTGCATTTTCGATCCCTTTCCGATGCTGTATATTAAAGTTAAATGCCTGAAGTTTTAGGTTTCCACTAATTTATCTGCCAGACAAATCTCGAAGTGACCTGAGCCAGGTTATGGCAGTGAAGGCCAGGCGCTCCAAAAAAGTCCGAATTCTTTTGTCGCTCAAATTGCGTAGTGGTCCCATTAGTTGTTCTGACATACAAGCTATGGCATGGTCTGCTTCATTGTCTTGAAATAATATCGCTCCAATTTCAGTTGAGTCACACTTATTATAAAACGGCAGTAAAAAAATCATGCATAATGAGTACTGGAGCCAAAATTTTAGCATATTTCAGGTCGACAAAAGCTTTTTTAGTACCAAGTGCCGTATGTCCGAGGTATTCAATCTCCCGGAATAAAAACTGGCTTTTGTCAGATCGATATGCTCCTCAAAAGTGGAACTATAGTAACTAAAAGGTAGTCCAGATAGACGAATGTCTTGCCTTGAAAATGAGAATCAGTATGCTCATCAATCTAGACTTTCTTTGTGCAGCATTGAATAAATCAAATGGAATTACTAGAAAGTGGTATCACGGTCGCCCGGGATGGTAAACACGGTTTTTGTCTTCGAATCTGGATCCAAAGATACCTGCAAAAAAACATTCTTTAGATCCAACATATCTTTATAAGCAAATTTTACGTTGTTTAAGGAGGCACAGCTAAAAAAATTTGGCAGTTAAATTTCAGGATGAGGTACATTTGATATGAAATAACCAAGGAGTTGTTGATATTGCATTATAGGGTAGTATTTGGTATAACCATCCCCATTGACCAATGTTTCTTGTTGAAAATGGTTTACAAATATTTTGCTACATTTCCCGACTGTCGTACAGAGAGAAGTTATATCCTGCGTATGGTGCATTCGTCATGTGTTTTGGTATACAATTCAAATAATCATGGCCAATTTTAAATATTAGGAATTTTCACCGAAATTATTTAGTCAATCTTATCCGGAGTTCTTGGTTAATATTCTGATTTCAGAATTAGTAAAATATGAGCAAAAGCCAGGCGTTTTTTTTAAATCTATTTAATTCTCTTGATTGGCGCGGATTAAACGAACTCCGGTAAATAAAATAACTGACGAGAAACTAAAGGATATTCATTGCCACATCAACAGTTTTCCGGCTTACGAGAGTCATTACACAAGACGTGATACAGCTTACAAATACCTTCAAAGTGGCCAAACATTATGGAAAATGTACAAGTTATACTGTGCGAAGACTGATCAGCCGGTAACGGCTTCAAAATATTCAGAAATTTGTAAATCTCTGAATTTAAAAATTTAACCGACCAGTAAAAATTAATGTTGCTGAAAAACAAGAGAAACTGCGGAATTATTAAATGAACAAGCTGAATATCACTAAGATGCCATCTTAGCATATGAATCTAAGGAGAAAGATAAACTGTTAGCTGCAAATTGCGCCGCATTTAAAAGATTTACATTCGTTTTGCAGCAATGCTTACCAACATCTTATCTGTGAACTTCATTATCGTTCTACAATCGTCAGTTAGGACGGTGCATGAGTGTACGACTAATGAGCTTAACTGCTTTATGTGGCATGAAGCTATTGCTCAAGAAGGAGGTGGTCTCATTACCAGGTCGTATTTTCCGGCCGGCATATGCAAAACCTTTCTCGTGCAACAAAACATGTTGTTTTCGTTACTGTATAGGACAAAACAAAAATTTCTTTGTTGGAACCATGCTCTATTTATTTTATTTATGCAGAATGGAATTAATTTTATAATAAAAATGGGGTTTTGGAAACTCTGATCACAAATTTATGGTTTCAGGTCATAGACATATGGAGTACGGCTCAGATCACTCAGCCACCGAAAAAAATACTAAGGATATGCATGAACCTCGAGACTGGTACCAGTTTTCTTGTCCACGAGATAAATCAAGAAAATATTTTAAATTTTGCAGTTTTAGCAAAAACAAAATTAATGCAGCGAAAAGTGGATGAAAATGTACAAAAGTTTGTATGGAATAAAGTTAAGTGGCTCCGGTTTAATATTGATTCGGAAAGTATATACTGTTTACAACTCGAAAATGAACCACTTAGGGTCTTGAATATCCAACGTCGTGGTTACAATAATGTGCACTACCCATAGCTTCAAAAACGTTATTCGGCACACGTAAAAATAACTTCTGCCAAGAAGAGGGACTTACGGGATTAACTTCCGTTCTTTGAAACACTACAAACCAAGTCTATGGCATAAGGCGACTCTTATATAATCAGTAGACATCGGTTAGGTTATGTTAGGGGCTTCAGTGGTTGCTATCGCACACTTAAGAAAATTTTGGTCCCTTTCGTGCTCATTTTAAAACCATCTAGTGCTATTCACATAGCGTAAAAAATCTCGCATATTACAGCTTTCGAAGTGAAGGAAGAGAACAACAGTCTCCTCCTTATCCTTGCAGATTCTGCAGAAGCCATTTGTATCCAGACCCAGCGTTCTTGCATGATCTCCGGAACAGTTCATACTCGCCACTCGCCCAATTGAACTGGCGAGTCTCCTAGAATTTGCATTTTGTATTGCAACTGCTTTTTTATGTAGCTTGCTGCTTTCAGCACAAATATAGTCCTTCCTACATATTCTCTACTTGCGGTTCCAGTTGGAGAGTCGTACCGCAACTTACTAAATCATTTGCCCTGCAGTTTTCGTCAACCACAGAATGATCCGGAACCTAGACCAACTGGATACTCTTAACGCGATTAGTGACAATCCAATGCCACCCTTGACGCTAGTGAAACTGAATCTAGAATGGATGCCCGACTGTCCATACATAAATAGTGATATCAGTCAACGATATTACACTATGCTTCAACCAGTTGATGAACTCTTCAATCGCTATAATTTCAGCCTGGTACACGCTGCAGTAATCAGGGAAGGGAGATGGTGAAGAATTTAAATGTCCCCGTCTCCACGATGTCACCACTCTTCCAATCCTTCCTAGAGGCTAGAATCACCTTAAATACCTTTCAAAAGCAAACAAAGAGTGTTATATAATTGAAATTCACCAGTTCATGCCTCACAGAATTGACTATAGCTGAGTGCCCTTTAAGCAGTCACTTTCACCCCGAAACCGCTGATAGCCGGGTAAATGGCCGTATTTAACGCCATTTGCTTACCGATAATATCCAACGGGAGAAGGTACAGGACCTCTAAGTCACTAGTGTCTTTTTCAGAGTCTCAGCAAATAGGCTGCCCTCTGCACCTTACCCAACATATTCTTGCATAATAATTTCTCCAGAGTTGGCCACCACACAACAGTACGGGTCATAATACTGCAATATAGAGCCAGTGCACCAGCTCTGGTTTCAAACCACATTTGCTTCCGATGACAATTTTGCAACAGAACGTGTGCCATAGTGGCGTTCTTGACGCTTTCTATCGTAATTGCTTTCGGACTGAGCTTAATAAGTAGTAAAGGCCAGCATATGGTACCATTCAAACTTTGTGGAACCACTTCCGGAACTTTATACCTCATTCGTCCTTCCTCGAGACATCTATCGCTACGTCATCGGCATAATCAACCACGCCTATTCTTTCCCCTCCAGTTCCAATAGTAGTCCGTTGATTACTACATTCCAAAGAAGGGGAGAGAAGACATCTTCTTGAGGTTTTCAATAACCCCATAAAACCGACGCATCCTCACTTCCCGGGAAGTGAGTTTAAAGATCGACAGTCTCTTCACTAGAAACCATCCATTCGCCATCCGGCTTAAGATAGACTGGAACAGGTGGACTGGTAGGGAGAATCTCTCTTAAGCGTGGGTTCCGAGACCCCTTCCATTCCATTACAGAAGACCCTTCACGAATTCCTTTGAACGTTCCTTATTTTATTTTCATATTCTCTGAGGCCTTTCTTAAAGAAGTCCCAGTCTTGACTTTCTCTCGATCGTTTCACTTTATTGAAAGTAGACCAACAGATTTTTCGGCCCTCTGCAAGTGCCGCGGTTCACAAAACACGTTTTCGCTTTCCTCTCAGCTTTATTAATGAACAAGCCTCCATCATAGGGGTATTGCAAACCCTAGTAAGTATATTCACCACTGAATCAAGATTACTACCCGTGTCGGGGAGTCCTAATACCTTCTCTATATATACGCGCCATACTATCCTCATGGGATGTCTGAGCACGTACTGATATGTAAATTGGGGATTGAAACGTTAGATACCGATGGTCAGAAAAGGAATACTCCTTCGCCAACCTCCATTCCCCGATCATAGGTGAAATACAATTCGAGACCAGAGTAACATCCCGAGTGCCAGAAGAGCAAAAAAGTGACCAACCATAGTAACCGAAAAGTGGCTCACGCCTATCATTGATGTCCGAGCTACCCCAGACTGAATGGTGCGCGTTTGCGTCGCACCCCAGGGGGACTTGCTTCTCCCGGTCCATATATACTGCTGCAAGCCAGAATCTCCTACCCTCCGTCCCCATTGTAATACTGCGGAAGTAGAAAAACATTTATATTATTTTTCACCAGTAAACATGATCTGCCCTTATCCGTCCCGCAAGCGTATAATATTGTGTATAATAGGGCCACAGATCTTGTTATTGTTGATCCATGGTTTTTGGATCAGAACTATCTCCACCCTGACTTAACAAGTCTGAGAAGGAGCGCCGCCGAAGCAGCCTTATGTAAATTTATCTGCACAAACCTAATCATTGTTAACAGTATTCACTTACCTTATTACGACAACCGTGCTTCGTCGGTTAATTGGACCTCCACTGCAGTCCCTAAAGTTAAGGAGGTTCACTTCTCACCTCATCAGTAGACATAACTCTATATATAATTTGAATTTATGCAGCTGTTTCTGAAAATAACAGAATTTTATAAGCATGATACCTTCTTTAGTTTTAAAATAAATAAATTATTAAATTGAAAGACTATACTTTAATTTTGTTCAAATTGAGAAAATTAAAAATTGGTGTTTAGTTATTCTGAAAAGATTGCCTATAATTTCCAAAAAAAAATTATGAAAACAAATTCAGAAAATTGCTGACATAGAGCTAAGGAATGTTTGGAATACAAACGCGTAGTATTTATATTTGGTAAGTTTGATTGGTAGAGAAAAAATTCTTAAATAGACACATTAAAATTAAATTTTTAGGTTAGGTTCAACAACAAATTCAATTGACTTTAAAACGCTTTTAAGCAAAACTCTTTCCAAGTATTTCATAATTTTAAAGTTTATAGAAAATATAAATGACGAACTGCTAAGAATCGCTTAGATATAACAAGATCGAAATTCGAAAGAAAATGATACCTAACTGTCAAGCGTCGAAATGCCACTGAATCGAAAACCTGCGCTGGTTGATAGGGAATATAATGACCACTTTAATTTTGTTGGTAATTTAGAAATAAATTTCGATGTCAGGCAAGCAGTATATATATTCAAAATTGGTACAGAGCCTGAAATTATCGTTTAAAAACTTTAATACTGTGTGCTTTATATCAATTATTTCGACTAAATTACAGGCTAAACAAACTTAATGTTAGTTGGTATCGGTTATTAATAGATGGCGTAAACACATAAACTACGTTTTTTTTTCTAATTCACACACAGCCTACTTTCCAAATAATCAATTGTCAAAGTGTTTATTATCGATTGTGGATAGTTAATAATTTAGGACTAAATCACTTGTTGAAAGGTAACGGCTATTTATTTTTCTCAGTAATTTAGTCGAAAAAATCGATTTCAGGCACATAGTATCGTCCACATCACGTAAAAATTGAGTAGGTGACAAGGTAAACGTTAATCTCGAGATGAAATTACCAAGACGTTACAAGCTTGATTTCGAACTAATGAAACTTTGAATTCTTTACATTAAAAAATTCGATCGTACCATCAGACTGAGTGAGCAAACAACAAATACGAGTATTAAATAAAAAAGTCAATGTTTCTTTAGTTAGAAATCAAACTTCCAACGTCTTGGTAACCTCATCGCGATGTAAAAATAATATCTAGTTATCACCCTGAATAACCGAAAACTTCATAATGATTTCTAAAAACAACGCGATACAATAAATAATTTACGCAAACATCAGAAAGTAGATTTACTTATAATTCAAATAACACACTTTGGTTTAGCGGAGCTTTAGCACTGTGTCATTAAAACTTTTATAAACTTTTCATTTTAACTCTGTATCAAAATTAAATCCAAATCAAAAATTTCAATATATTCTGTTTGTTTCGTTTTTCCCCGTGCCCATCCATACAATTTCCGTTTTACTTGTTAATTTATATTCAACAAAAAAGCACTAAAATATAGCCGTCATAAAAATAAAAACATAATAAAGAAACTTGAAAAGCTTTTAATTTAATCGGAAAGGAGATGTCTAAAAATTAGAATAAAACGAAAAGTATGTAAACGAGTTTTATTTCGCCTAAAATTCAAATTAATAAAATATTTTTAGAAAATTAATTTTTATAATAATTTCCATTTATTACTATTATTAAAAAAAAATAATTTGGTTTTTAATTTGTTTTGTGTAATTAATATGATTTTAAAAAGAATTTCGTTTATTTTTACGATTTAAATGATTAAAAATTTATTTTTAATTGTATAAAAAAAAATTCCTTTTCCACTTTCTCCATAGCTACGAGTATAAAGACGCAGACAAGCTCGTTCTGTCTTGATTTGGTTGCCTATTGTTTTTTTATAATTTTGCGAATTTGATGAAGGTGAATGCTATTGACATTTTTCTGTTAAGTTCAAGTACACGTCTGTAGATTTTTAAAATTTAAACAAAAACCAAATTTTTTGTATAACAAGGCTGAAAGGAACACGGGACCACCCCAGACATTCAATTAAAAAAAAAAAAATTGGACCGTGAAAATTTTAAATGTTACAATTACTTTAATTATTCGTCTTATATAAATTATTTTTAAAACATTTACTGAGAATTTAAAAATTTTAAATGAAACGATTAGATTTGTAACTATAGATTATAAAAAAGTTAGTGTATAAAAAAACAAGCTTGGGTGGCGTGTGTGTGCCCAAATTCTAGCGTTACACCAGACAATATATTTCCAATAAATTATAAAAAATAATAATAACTTTTTATCACACTCCGTTTTCCTTGGGAATTATGATTTATAATAGAAATTATATAGCCTCGGCCATATAATATACGAAGATTTATACGTAGAGTATATAGCCATATGGGTTATGAGTTTTTATCAAAAACAATTTTCTGTATTAGCACGTATCAATGCGCAAAGGGTTAAGATTCATCACAAATTTTTATTATTTTAGTATTTTTTTTTTTCGTTATTTTTTTATTAGGTATTATCTGAAATGCCAAATAATTTATTAGGATTTTATACAGCTGCTCCAAATGAATTTTCTATGCGCACGAGTAATGTATAGAGTTTGGATCCTTGGTATGTTATTTCGTTTAGGTTCAGTGTGATTATTATTTTTTAGAATTTATGGGTTTTTGATAATTTTGCTGGTGTTAGGACGCGGGTGCTTTTAATGATATCACACACGAAAACTGTATGTTTGCGACTATAACAAATTAAATTAAAATTTAAAGTTAAATAATTCGACCTTTCTTCGATAGAATTTTAATGATTTAAATAGTATCAAAATCCGTTACTGGGGAAAAAATCTATAGCAACTTATACCACTGATTACTTTTCTACAATTCACTTTCAATTTTCATTTATCGGGAATATTTTAGGATCAACTAGATTTATGAATGAAAAATATGCTTTCGATTGGCATAAAATGTTGTTTCAAAAACTTTTTGAGTACTAGCAATTGTAATGCAATGTAACCCATCGCCAATCTAGGTATTGAGATCCATTACTATTGAAACTATTACTTCCAAAGTTAGTCCCTATAATGCAGTATTTATTCAGTTTTCTAGACACTAGAAATGATCGGAACAAATCTCAGCAAGAGGGAAGTTCGTTTAATTGCTAAAATCTAAAATACATACCTAAAAATACATCGCTTATGGTATCGAAAAGCGTTTCAATTCAAAAAAAGAAAACTTTCATGATGGCGTAAAAGTAAAACCAAATTTACAAAATATATTTGTTTTGCTTATAATTTTGTTACAGTGATGGTGTTCGTGCGAATTTTTAGTTTGCTTTTGTTTCCAAGAATACGTTAGTACCGAACAATTTCCATTACAGATTGGGGTTTAAATCTAGCATTCTTATTTAACAAATCCTCTCCAGCTATGTCACATTTTATGTCACTAATGTATGAAAATTGTCGACCTAGAGAACGTTGCTGATTTATACCATTTGCCATCGCCATGGTATAGTGCATACTAAATGCTGTAAATTCGCGCCAGACCAGACGGATTGGGGTAAAAGTTGAAACTTTTTGCAAATATTTTGAAACTTTTGAAACACATTTTTTTAAATTGTACCGGAAATAGCGAGATTTAATTATAAAAAAAATTTATTTCGTGAAAATTCGGCGGCCATAGGCGGTTTGATAATTATGAATTATGAAACTTCATACTTCACCTTTTTCCAGTAATTGAGAGACATCCATTAATTTAAAGGAGCTTTTAAAATTTTTAATTTTAAGTTTTACCAAAAGCTCAGCCAGTTTACTTTTTCGCTTTTGAAATGAAGTATGGTTTGTTCGAGATCTATGCATACATTCGTAATAAAAGAAAGTGGAGTACTCCTACCTTCAACCATTTCGGTTTCATTATCGGTGGTAAATTCAAATGCTGACGAAACCACGGTCACATATTCAACCATTTGAATTCATCATCCAACCACGTGAATTTTTTATCGATGGTAAATTGAAATGCTGAAAACTCAGCCCCACTTTCAAACATTTCAATGCAACATTTAACCACGTGAATTTATTATCTATGGTAAATCCATTGGAATTCATGATTCAACCACGTGGTGCGTCGTGCATTTTTCAGCTTTTACAAAAAATGCGATAAGGTCAGTTCTTCAAAATGGCATTTAATTAGACATCTCTACGATGGCTTATCAATGGCCTTCAAATCCCTGAATTTTAATTTTTTTATTGTATGATTCCAACATAGAAGATTTATGCTTTGACGGGTTGCATAAAAATGTTGGCTTCTACAAAAGATGTGATTGCGTCAGTACTACAAAATGGCCTTCGAATAGTTTTTTCTATTTTAGGCCCAATTTATTTAGTTTTGTTTTCTAAAATATAATTAAATATTGTAAATATATGTCATTTTAGTTAGATATTTTGTTAATTAAATTAAGATTTCCTAATTTAACCGTTTGAGTCACAAACAGATCGCGCTGTTGAGATTTTATGTGAAGAAAATAAAATTAATAAATGTGACGGAGCGATTAGGAAAAGACGAGAATACCCGCTACCTATAACAAATACAAGAAGCGATGTGTTATCTGCATTGGAGTATATTTTTGTTGTTTGCGTTTGCACCACAAATGGTTTTACGTTATTTGTAATGCGTTTGCATTACCTGTTGCAAATCAAACGGTTAAAACTTAGCATTTTATTTTAGCACACCATTTCCTTTTAACCAAATACCTTATAATAGTCAATAAGTACTTTTATAAGCTTGTTTTGGCAATTTTTAAGAAACTTCGTATTGCCTCTAATTCAGAGTACTGACAACCATTCTTACTAAGGACTTGGGCATTTAAAAAATCATCAAAAATAACATTGTAAAATAGTTATTTTAATTGTAATTTAAGTTATCGAGCAAAAAATTTTCGCCTGTAGTGTATATCATCGAAGAATGAATTGTCATATGGCATGTAAATAAAAATTAATGTAAATTTGTCTAAGAAACAACAAAAAAATGGAGAGGCAACTATTTTTTGGCCAACTCCCGACTTTCTTTTAGCACAAAAGTAGACCATAGATCTGAAATACACCTCTCTTGATTTCAAAAGCGACAAATTAAAGTAACTGGGCTTTGGTAAAACGTCCTGTATAGTCAAAACTAATTGTTCCTGCCAAAATTTCAGAAAACCAACAAGGTGAATTAATCCTTAAATTTTTTTAATTTTTTTAATTTTTTGGTGTTTTTCGTAAAAATGCTAAACTTTTCAAAATCATTGCAAAAATTGAAAAAGCTCCGTTGAAGCTGTCATCCGTGATACACAGGTTTTCACCAAATTTCACACGGATCTCTCAATTATTGAAAAAAGGTTGATAGCCAAAATTAGACGAAATAAATTTGTTTTTATCAAAACTCGTCAGAACCTGGTAAAATTAGAAATGATCTGAATAAATTTTTGTTTGAAACATCATTAACAATCTTTCAGTTCATTTTCGTTAGTCTCATAATTAATATACATTTAAAAATATTTGCACAAACATCTCCACCCCCATCGCCGTCAATTTATTTAAGACGAAATATGTTAAATTTACTTCAAACAAAGATAAATTATTTCTTTTTATTTCGCCACTATGGCATTATGAGTGTTTTAAGTGCGAGGTATGTGATGCAGTGACTACAGTTATTTGCAACAGATATTAAAAAACACAAAAAACATTTTCATTTTTTAGTTGCAAAATTGTGACATAGCTGTTAATTTTGATTGACTTTGTGGTTCCTGTGCCTTTCTCTAAAGTTATCAGCAATGAAACCCATTTCGTTTTTGCGATTACGGTTTTAATTGGCCGGTAGCTTACATCAAATGCTATTTTGAAAAATTATTTCTATACTTCAATTTTTTGAACGCTGAACCCAAAACTAAACCAGCTGTCTAGACGTCTGAAACAGTCCGATTTCAGATAAACATAGGATGGCTTTACTTCTTCAAAACATTTAAAAATAAAATTACAGCGGCTGATTAGATGTTACAGAGCCCACTACTTTTTAAATATTTCTCGCTTGTGATCTTGGTTTATTTTGGCACAATATTTTAAAAAGCATTTTGAACAAGAGGTGGCTTCATCCAATTTTCTTGTAGTCTTTCTTGTATATATTGCTTTGGGGGTTGCAACTATTTCTTAGTATTGATACTTTCTTTTTATTCTATTTATTGGGATCTGTTTTTCTAAATTTAGTTGATTTTTTCGGTTATTACCGGTTATGACTTACTTAATGAAGATTCTGATTGTGTACCTGACTAAGTCTGAGAATTGTTGTAATAACGATTAGCTAATCAATCATTAGGATCCTGTAGTCGAATTATTTATGTTCTTCGTTTAATACTTTTTCATTTCTTTCGGGTGCTTCATCTGTTTTCGATGCATCACCGCAATCACAATGCAATATTATAATATTTTCATCCTCATTTTGACTGCCATTTCAAACAAATAAGTTTGGCTTGCTTGTGCGTCTGGTTTCTATTTATAATTTCTTTCTGGAAACTTTGGTCTTCTTCAACAGTTTCTTTACAGTATTGCAATATTTTATTTCCTATTTTTTTTTTTTTTTGCAATTTGGTGAAATCTTGGTGTTTAACGGTTTCGGCATATTTATTAAACTTTCCATTTTTATCGAGCTCCGTTCTCTTCTCACAAGTCATTGTTTTGTACTTTCTCCTGATATAGTTGCTCGAGTTCTTCAACGTTTTTAATCGATTCCATATTGCAACATCTTTTCTTGTGTTCAACTTATATTTTTTTTCTAGAACAGCCTATATACCATACGCATTCTTCATGAATACATTTTTAAAAGTATATGTAAATTCGAGAAAAAAATAAAAAATGATATTTATATTTGCTTCTTTAAAAAGCATACTAATGAAAAAATTCCACTTTTATTTTCAATTTATAAAATATGACTTACCATTTAAACAAAATTCGTTTCAAATTTAAATATAAATTGGTAATTGTTATTTTATTATGATTGGTGCATACATCATCAAAACCATAGCACGGAGGTTAAGATTAGAACTGCTAGAACTTACTAGAAGTTTCGAAGTGCAAGCCAATGCGTATGTTTTATCAAAGTTAACATGAAAATTGCCACATAAAGAATTAACTACGATTCCATGAAAATAATATAATTTGGCCCGATCCTAAGGGGCCTGGTGCCAGATATACTACTACTAGGATTGGCCTACATCCCAGACATACTTATGCCAGATAGTAGAGCGGGAAACGAAACTTGTACCTCAACGAAGCTTTGTCGGACCATCTTTAGAGCCCACAAACCAAATTTCAGTAAATATAATATACAAATAATGAAAACAACAACGGATGATATAAATTTGAGAATGTTGAACAAGCAAAACCCGATAAATTATATCGAGAATTGTGCAACCGCAAGCCCGAAGGCTTCTATGAAATAAGGTTTTTCCTAAAAGAAGGAGAAGAATTCTCAACTTGAAAGAAGATTCAGCAATAATTCTAAATGTAAGAGCCAATGATAGTCTTTCAACAGCAATTGCAACTATTAGTTCTATGGACAATATCAAAGATTTACAAATATTCTCATCGCAATAATCATATGCTGATGTTACATACAGCAAGATTACAACAAACACGGAGGAAGTTAAAATTACAACGCTAGCATCAAAAACTAGTTTGGCACAATTTAGAGTGATTTTACTAAACAAAGGGTAAGTGGTGCAATTTCGATAAGCACCTGTGGAAATATTTTATTCTAGAGTTGATTGATATTCAACAGCTGTTATGAAAAACTCGTGCTAGTTTTTTCCTATTCTTGAAATATTCATATAATATTTTGTTATTATAGCTCTCACTTGAAAAAGTTGTGCAGGATCGTTCAGAATACACCACAACAGTAAGCTCAAATTTTTTTCACAATAATAAAGCTAAATCCATAATCTCGTACCTAGTTTTGTTTGTTTTGTTATATTGTAGAAGAAATTTAAACAAAACTTCCCAAAAAAAATTATGATAACTAGCTCAGAAAATTTCCGGCCTGGGATTATATTTGGGATGCAAATGCGAAATTTTTCGGATGCGAAAGAACGCTCTTAAAGAAAGCGAGTATCCAAAAGCTCGAACGTTATGGGGACTACTGTTAACAAGATAATTGAAGGCTGTACAAACAATTTTTGAATTTATCAAAATAGTTTAGAATTCCAGTGATCAGTGACCACCGTTCAACCATTCTATTTGTGTATTTGGTTGGTGTTTAGTGCTGCTAGGTTTGTCTTCCTTGAGATTGTTGCCTATGGGCAAAATGCATATTGTTTGGATTAATATATTTAGAACGTTATTTCCCTTGCAACGAACCATGTAATTTTGCCTATAGAAAATATTGCGATGGCGGGGTTTTCTTCTATTCGTGATTAAGTTTGCATATTTGACCTTTCTTCGTGCCATTTTAATCTGTGTTGTATCATGATGTTAAAAATTCACACAACCGCATTCTTCAGAAACCTTGCATCAACTTCTCACTCGACTTCTACTGATTGCATAAGGTACAGACTCCATCATTAATATCTCGAACAAGTGCAGCGATTAATAACTCCTTCATAATAAAGGGTCGGAAGGTTAAAATAAGTGTATCTTCAATGTTCGAAGACGTGCTGCACAGTCTCTGAGTTTACGGCTTCCGCTCCCACAATCCACCAAAGCGGCGACTTGCCAGTGCCTTAATATGTCAATTGAAACATTCATTTGACTTAATATAAATATGGTCCTGTTGGTTTCCTTAATAATAACCTTCAATTGTGTGAATGCTCCTTTAAATGTTATACCGCAATCACTGTATAGTTGACACAGTCAATGGACACAATTGTATTATTTTTTGAATTATTTGTTTGGCATTTAAGGCTAGTATACAGCTAACGTGAAACGAAATTTTTGCTGGTCTCAAAAATTAATCAGATAATTATGCCGACAAAAATTAGTTTGTCGATTTTCGTAAAATTTTAACGCAGACATAGATTCATATTGAATTATTATTTTTTATGATTTCGTGACAAAATATTATTTATTTGAGCTTAACATCAAATAAAACTATTTGACGGAATGTCAAATATTTAGCTTACTTTTATTGTACATGCAAATAAAATGCTGTGAAAAATGTGTAGAGTTAAATAGAGATACATATCTACACAAAATAAAATTCAGTAGTTAAATTTTCGTTTGCATTTTTGTTTTTGTAGCCGAGTTCATTGTTGTGTTCATTCTGTTTGTTGTGTTTTTTTAACCAATATGATTCATCCAAAATGGTATTTTGTTCAACAAGTTCATCTATCTTCAACTTTCTTACAGAAGAAACAAGGCAAGAAAAAGACAACATGATATATAAAAGTAGAAACAGACACACACTTTGTCATTATTTTTATTTACTAGTCAAGTACGTCGTTCATTTTGAGTATTGATGTTTTGTTTATGAAGTTTTCATTATTTTGGTTTATGAACAAACTCCAAAACTAAAAAACGCCAAACAACAAAAGTCAAAATATTCGATTTTTCGACGATAAGTGAAACAAAAATGTTCTGTAATCTTTTGATCAACAATGAACTCATTAAAATAATACTGAAGAAAAAATACCGAATGCAACGAAAGGAACGAACAAAACTATACAACAATGAATCCGCATTCATTTTTATATTTAAAATTTAGTTTAACTTCAGCTGCATCCTGATCATTATAATGCAATATTGGCTTTTGACTTGGCTTAGATTGTGTGCCAAACTTAAGGTAAAAGTCAATTTTAAGTAAATTTTTCGGTAAATTCAGTTATTTTTCAAAAACTCTATGGCAAACTGATCGAAAAATATGTCCTAAAACCCGTTTTTACCGTAGTAAACGATTTACCTTAAGTTTGGCACACAGCCCTAATACAAAATGACATCCTCCATACAACGTTCTAGTCCCGAACGATGCTATCAAGTTTCTGAGTCTTTCGCCTATTCATATACGAGGGGACTAACAAAACTTCGCTTAGTTGAAGACTCTTAATTTTTTTTTTTTAACTAAAAATACCAAACCCTTTGTAATTGTTTTATGAAACTTTATTCAAAATTTGAGAAAGATCAGTTAAAATGGAGACGAGAAAACGCAAACTATCTGTGGATGGATCAGACGAAATTCCACCACCAACGCAAACAGAAATTCGCTATGTGATCCTTTTCGGTTTTTAGCGAAAACTAAAGCCACTACAAATATTCAATGAATCCCGAATTGCATATGGAACGATTGCATGGTCTCTACAGACTATTTCCAAGTGGTTCCGAAGATTTCAGATGAGACATTTTTGTGTAGAAGACAAGCCCCGAAAAGGCCGACCAAAATCTTCAACTGATGACGCAACTGTGGCTCTGGGGAAGTCCAAAGTTAACGAAGATCCGCGATTGACACATGATATTATTGCCGATGAGTTGGCCTTGGGCCAATTCGTTGGTTCGAGGCTCATAGTGCATTTTGCTAAATTTTTCCTAAATAAAATCGAAAATGGGCAGTCTAGCAACTTTAGAAAAATTCGACACTGCTGACCAATCTTGGTTCTATAAGTACGATCCGGAAATCAAACAGCAGTCCATGGTATGGAGCCTAGGTTTCTGTGGTTGACACTTAGGCCATTTTTGGCCCATTGTTATACCACGCATTCACGCAACATCATTAAGCCATACACCTATTCACCTACTCACACAACTACAGTATGCCACCTGCACATTGCAAGCTCCATGTCAACCTGTACATTGACATGGACTTTGGTTCGGCGCTGAATTCTGCACTCCATCAGAGGGTCTTAGTTATGTTTATTAACATCACTGATTGTAATCGATGATGAAAATTCGATTTGCATTTATAACCTCTGATGGGATTCGAACCTAGTCCCTCCCGGTCCAAGTGCCGAAGTTTTAACCACTGCACCACTTGACCGGTCTAATGGAGCCTAACAGTTAGCAACCCCACCCGTAAAAGTTAAGCAACAAAAATCAGCAATAATTTCTAATGTTTTTATTTCTTCGTGAATGTTGTTTATTTATTTATTTATTTAGTCACATACATAGTAAACTAAAAATACATGTAATTTTGTAAACTGAAAACCCCATTTTGAGGACATAAGCTCATTTATAATAAGGAGTGCAGTTCAAATATGTTGAAAAATATTGCCTTCAAAAATATTGCCGATTGATCATTTATGTTGCATATTTTTGAACTTTGTTTAGGTGCAGGAACTCGTCATTTCTGATTCTGCGCTATAACAATTTTGGTGGATCGAATTATTCAATGTCGAACAGGTTATTTTTCTTCATAAATTAAAATTGTCCCACAAATAATGTTTCACCGAATGCGCATACCAGCACCAATGTTCATTATTGATATTAAAATCCATTTAATTTAAATCGTATTAAAAATAAATAATAAAACGGTCTGCTCGACGCAAAAGTCAAAGCCAACAAAGGTCAAAGGTTGTTGATTGTTGAGTTTCGTCTGCTCTTTAGTTCGTCAGTCGACTGGATAAGATTTTTAAGTAAACCTTGATGATTCTTATCAGTTTCGTATATATGATGAAAATGTATCTCAAATGATGGCTGCGTGGTGATTACAATTTTGTTCACCTCTTCCTGAGTACTCAAAACTTGGAGTTTTAATATAAAGTCTCCTGAAGCCACGTCAGCGGGGTTATGTTCTGATTTTACATGAAGTCAACATGATGGACTGATTTATTTCATTTCATTTATTTGTTTTGATATTTCAGTATCACGACTTTCTACGAATACTTGCCATTTGTTTGAAGGTCCTTGAATCAGTGCAAGAGTAATGGTTGAATTGTATAAGCATTTTATGACATTGGCTGTAAATCAATTCTACGGTAAACCTAGGGTCAATGCGTTTTTTTTAACAGCGTATGCGACAAATTGAAATACTGTACTAAAATGGAGGGTAAAGCGATGACACAAAAGAAAAATAATAGTGAATTTTTGTATTTGTTAAACAAATCATGACAATATGGCGGCCATATTTCTAGACATCATTTTTCTTTATTCACTACCATATCCCATGAAATAAAATGCACTTGTATTATTTGTTAAAAAAAATTATGTATATTAACAAAATAAATTTGAAAATATAAATGGTTTTCCAATAAGAGGTTTCATTTTGATATTAAAAAAAAGAGTATTTTTTTAAAAGAAATCAATAAATGTTTATTTCATTGTAAAGAAGAGGGTATGCCATTAACATATGAAAATGATATCAGCCAAATGGCCGCCACAGTTACGCTTGCAACACCATATCCTTTACATGAAATTTTCCATGACCAATTCGCACATTTGCGGCTGTATGTTCTCGATAACTTCACGGATTCCATCTTTAAGGTCTTGAATCGATTATGGAGTATTGGCATAGACCTTATCTTTCACGTGGTCTCAAAGAGGTGGTCTCGCTTTTGTTTTGCTTACTGTGACTGCAAAATTTTCACTATTTTTCTATTGAATTTTAAGAATTTCAATACGTTGTTGAAGCTTGTATCGTACCATTTTTAGTAATGGCGTAGTTTTTACTTGTCAAATGTCAAAAGATGATAGCATAAAATTTGCAGCTGCAAGCTATTCAAAATGAAACCTCTTATTGGAAAACCCTGTATAATTTAGTGAAAGTTCTAACATAAGATCGTGTACCTACCAATTTCTGTATATTCCTAGGACCATTTGCCCTGTTAAGCCGCATTTAAGTAATTTTATTTACTAGAGAATTGGTACGATTTGAAAAATATTGTGTACTAAAATTTCAATTTACCGTACTAATCGATTTACCTGAGAATTGGTCCACAGCCGTTGTAATTAGAATTAACACATCTAGAAATTTTAATTTTGCTTATACGAGTACATGTTGTAACTCTTCTTGAAATTTTATCCAGTAGTTGATTAGGTAATTTTTTATCCCAACCAATGTTTTCTTATCATAATCTTTTCATTAAAATTTTCGCAGTAGCCTAGTGGATCAAATTTCCTTGCGATTTTTGATAGAAATTTCGATTGGTGTTACCTATTTTAAGATGGCATCTTAAAGCTAAATTCGCCTCTTTGAGCAAACCTATTTATATGTATGTACTATACCTAATGTATTTACATTTTGATCTTCTGTGGCTTCAAATTTCATAAATTCTCGACTTTCCTTCGGGACTGTTTGTAGTATTTGTAGTTGAAACCTTTACATTTTAGCAATTTGTTTAACAATTGTATTCTGGCCAAGACATCATTGACATAAAAATCCCTTTTTACGATTTCCGCTGCTTTGCTATATATAGTTTCTTTATCATGCGCCAGCTGATGTAATGGCCAGATGTGGTGCTGAGGCAGTGAAACAAGTTACAGTTATTGATTTTTATTCCCACAATGGCCTATTTGGATCATCTTGCCAGACTATTGTTTGGTTAATTTACCAATACATACATCTTTTCGATGTCGATAGTGAATACATACGCACCAAAAATAAGGGGATTTTTCAAATCTTCTCGAGAAACCCTGTATTTTATTCCCTATTATTTTTTTGTTTAGTATAATGTAATTTGTTTTAAAAATTTAAAATTAACTGTACTCAATCCAAGTTAATTTTTGTTGTTTTGACACAAAAAATTATATTTTGAGAATAAAAAACACAAATGATTCCAGTCCGTAGTTGTATAGCGATGAATTGGCGTTTTACTATACTACTAATTTAAACTTTAAAACCAATTTTGGAATATGCTTGTTGAAAAGTCAATAACCACATTTTTTGTAGTGTTCCTAAACTTTTGGACTGGGGTAACTCTTAAACAGTATGAAGATGATTTCATTGAAGCGACACAGTCCACTAGAAGTTTAGTTATTGTGCTTGTTTCGAATCGTTTGCTGGAACCATATGGCCTACGCTCAGGTATTCGTTCATAAAAATTTTATAATCTCCTCTTTAGTACAGGATTATTTTGGAGTTTTTCTGTACTTGAAGGAATCTTGCCATTATCTGTGTTTTAGAATCACCCAGTTCTACGTTTCCGTTTAATGAAGCTTCACTTCATAAGAGGCATTGAATAAACGTTTATAACTCTCTTGGTAAAGTCTTTCACATCTTGCTGAATCCCTAAATGTTTTGGAGTCTTCCCAGAACCGTTGTAGGTTGAAACCATAGTTTGTATCTGATGTTCATTGAAAACTGTTTGTATCCAAACATTATCCAACCTAATTTAGTATGTTGAGCTGTGGGCCCTTTTCACCTCTTTTTATTTCTGGCATTAAAATAACAGAACTCGGTTACCTTAATTAAGGTTCACCAAAAATTAATAACGTTTAGGAGGACACGGTTAAGATAAGGAATAGAAAAATGTTAGATGTTACAAGTCATTCGGGCTTCTACAGTATGGTAACATATACATATGTGTATGGTGTCGTAAAATTGTTCAATGGTATACGCAATATTAACGAGCAGCATCTGATTTCTTATGTTCATAAAATGTAATACGAGTAAGAACCGCTCGTCAAATAACATAAAATACTTCAAGTACAATTTGTGGCAATAGTCATAAAATATGTATATCACCACCATAATAAACTTTTAATGAAGGTTTTCACCATTCGCAGATCGATTTTGATTTATATCGCCAGGAAAACATAAATATCAAATCAATGACTTCACGGCAGATGTAATCTATAAATAATATAAAAAAAATAATATATTTATGTTGTTGTTATCTCTCATAATTCTATCGCATTATTATTTTATGAGATGTTTAACTTTTATTTATGAGCTTTTGAAGTTAATATAAAAAATAAATTTGTAACTTACTTCCTTAAACTTTTCTGCTGAAAACATAAAACAATTACAACACTCAAATTAAGTTAAATCAAAACTCATTCCTATATTACACCCGATCCTAAGTTTTCTACACAGTATATATGTTAAGCTTAAATTAATAAAACTTTCAATCAACTGTGTACACATCATGTAGTTAAATAGGAAAAATTTTAAAAGCAAAATGGAAAAGTATATCTGTATCTAGAGATGAGCTGAAAACAAAGTTACATATTTTTTTTTTGTCGAATTTTATCAATTTTATATTAAGCTCGTACAAAAAAAAAAAAAAAGTTTAACAATTTAACTCTAAAATAAAAATCGAGAATTTTCCAAACAAAAAACTTGAATACATTTTCAAGTTGCATGATAAAAATATTGTAGAGGAACAAAAAAAAATCATATTTGAAAAATTATCTATACAGAGTTAACAAAAAATAATAATAAAATATGTAACTTTATCATTTCAAAAAATTGATTGAGTTTTATGAAAATGAAAATAATAATATTTAAAAAAAAAAATCACAGAACAGAAATTAGTCTTTGAACTTTTGAGCTTTTTGCTCCCACCCAAAAAATAGCATAAAAGTTAAAGTGTATAAAATCGATCTATAACGATAAAAGCATACAAGAAAATATAGAAATTATAATGTACATACTTTGGAAATATCTATATATGTACGTATATGCATGTGTAAGTGCACCAGCATATATTTTTAAGGATGTATAATTTTTTTATTATTATTCAAGAGATGTATAAATATTGATTAAGGATTATAATGATAGTTTATACGTCTTATCTTAATATACATACATACACATAATATTTGTTTTAAATATATAATGTAATTTTTCTGCATAGCAGAACATATTTTTATTTTTTATCAAACTCTGCTAGATTATTATTATTATGTTTAAATAAAAAAAAAAATTGTTGAAATAAAAACTTTTATATATGCAAATCATATATAAAATTAAACTTTATGATTAAATTTACTTTTATATAGAAAAATTTAAATCGAAATTCTGGATGTGTACTGAGTAAAGAGTAAATTGATTATGACAATATTGTTAACATAGAAGATTAATATTTTTCAATTATGTAATTTAAATAGGTAGATAAGTTAATAAATATGCTTGGTTGGTGAAAGAGTTTACAATGTATTAAGGTGACCAGACGTATTATTTCCAAAATTTTGTGCATCACGGTTTAGTGCCTCACCTTTGTACAGATTGTTTTGTTAAGTATGACTCTGTGCATCAACAATCTCGGTATTATACAGTGAGTGCCTACCTCCTAGCCTCCTAAAATCTGAATCATCTATTGGCTTGATGTTAACGTTCTTTAATAAATAGAAGGGTTAATATGGTGTGGCCAACCAGTGTTGTTGGCCACACCATATTAACATTGTACGCGTAATTCGGAATTGTCGACATGTTGGTGTCGAAAATAGGGTAAACAATTCATTATGTAAGTTTGTTGTTGATAATTCATGATAACATTCCATATGGATCCATATGCGGCTGATAGATCTACTTTTCTTTCAAACCACCTGCTAATTTCGATTATATGATGATTTTGGAAGATCTAAACTTGTCTAAAGTAAAATGACTATTAAAGGTGATCTTCTGCCATTTAATTGTGATTTAACTTCAGACCTCGTGATGGACTCAATCTATTCACTCGGACTAAGACAGATTAGCAACATCGAGAACCAGAGCAGCAATATCCTCAATCTGGTGTTCAAACCAGTGTAACTATACATAGTACCATCATTGATTGTACCACCTTCACGGATTTTCGGGTATATTTCATAAACGTAAGTTTTATTCTTTAAATGAGCGATGCTTTAACTGTCGTCTGTATGGCCTAACAAATCAGAAATCTAGAGCTCATAAAAAATGGGTCCCATTTGAATATTTTAAAACGCGAATTATCAACATGCGATATTTCAAAATGCGATATTTCAAAACGAGATACGATACAAAACGCCATATGGGAGTTTAGGAATAAGAATTTAAAAACCGATAAGGGTGAGCGTATAAGACCGAGTTATATCAGGCGGGTCGCTGCTTTCCCGTCTTGTCGCAATGTACATGAATCGAAATTTCGCGTTTCGAGCGGATCCCTTAAAAATACAGATTGAATCCATCCGCGGTAAATTATGAAATGTTGAATGCTCCCAGATCTCAACTGAAACTATTAAATCGTTTCATTTATAGTTCATATTTTGTTGAGGTTGAATCGAATATTAGAAACAACCCTAAATGAACTGCAGAGGTACACCCCTGCAAATGTCTTTCAGTCCTTTGACTTCGAGTGATCCGCAAAGAATCACTGACATGTTTGCAGCATTTTTTGAAAACATGTATATTCCTTTTTCGAGAGAGAACGATGATTTTGGTTTTAGTAAAAATCCAAACATTTAATTTCAGTTTACTACCGTTGACGTTCTGCGTACTCTGTTGAACGTAAATGTTGAACATAAATGTTAATATGCGTTTTGTGGTCCGGACAAAATTCAATCGCTTGCGTTAAAAGAATGTGCTTGTGTCTTGGAGTTTGGCGCGTTTAGATTATTTTCTTCAAATTGGAAATCCAGTTGCACTAGGCCTATTTCAAGGGCGGACGGGGAACGAATATCAAAAATTACCACGGTATTACCGGTATATACCTATAAGGTTCAAGGGTTCGATTATAACTTGTCTAGAGTCTACCAAGTTAACAATCTAAATACAAATTTTAATTATCTAAAACTGAATTGATTTTTCTACATACCATATGTACAATAATACCGTTGCCTAAATAAATAAATGAAACAACCCGCTTGACGTGCCTTCATAATTTAAATCAAAATATTAATTTACAATTCTGGCGGTAAAATTTGGCAGACTGTTTGGCTAAGAGCTGCACAGAATTTTCGACATTTTCTTATTCACCCAATCTTACAATTTTCTTGGAATGCTATTATGGTACACTTGGCACCTTTTTTTCCAGGCAATTTGTATACTGTAATTTGTTTCTGCTCTTTGGAATTAGTATATTTCTCGCTAGTGAGGATCTAATCTATAATGATATTAAAGTATAAAACCTAAATCGATTGTCTATCGTCTCGACGATGCTTTTAATATTTGGACAAATATATCGCAATTCCGATATGCTGTGTAAGATAGTGGAAGTTTTACGGCAAAAAATAAGAAATTGCGCTGCTCGCCGCTAGTGGCAGCCCCATCTCAAAAGAGATCTTTTGTTATACAATTATCGTGTGATAAATATTTTTTACCACAAATATTTGATACTAACGTGAAAAATTTTATGTTGCGATAATTTTTTTTTCTAGTTGCTGCCCGAATTCTATGATATTTTTTTTGGTAAAAATTCTCCGCCCTCAGTTTAAATTTTACTTTGAAAATATTGAATTTAAGATTATGATTAAGTTATACATTATTATTATAAAAACTTGAAATCATAAATCCAGTTATATTTATTTAGTTTTAACTTTGTATTGAATTATTTAAAAATCAAAATACAATGATATTGTTGAATATTTAACCTTAAGTCCATTTCTTTTACATATTAAACAGCTTCTAATCATAATCAATGCCCTAAACAAGTACATTCGATAATTTCCATCCGATTAAATTATCATTTATCTGTCAAAAATTACTATTCCTATGATAATTCGTGTGTCTTCGGTATTTTCACAATGTTTGTACTAAAAAATATTTATCACACAATTCGGACACAGTCGAAATACAACATCCCAGTGGAATAAAATATTAAAAGTGATCCTTAAAATGACAAATTGATTGATCTTCGAAGTAAATTAACTCGGTAAATGAAATCTTGAAATTTAACAATATTCCATCGTTCCACCATTTCTTAACGAATTACGATAAAATTTGGATAGTATAGTATTGATCAGGGGTTTTATAGTTTTAGGCAAAATTCTAGGGTCTGGTCATGCTGGACCAAATTTGGCCATTTCATAACCTATGAAAATTGGTTTCTATATAGATTGATTTTTGGTTGAAATATAAATTTTAGATTAAAAATGGGATCTGTACATTCTGAATGATATAAATGGATTTTAAACTGGTGAAAACTCGGCTATCTCTTAATTAATAATCGTAAAATTTGCATCGTATACTGGGATAATTGGGGCAAAATTTATTGATTAGAAGTTTCACTTTTAATATCTCGAAAACTTCCACTAGTAGCCAATTCGGTTGTTAATACTTTCGGTTGATTTTCTAATAGCTGAGGTCATACTGAGAATACTTGGAAAACTTTAGGAAATTTTATTGACTAGAATTTTCACTATAATATTTTGATTTTAATTTTACAATTATTAATTAAGTGATAGCCGAGTTCTACCTTTGTGAAGTTGGCCCAAATTTCTGTCCCAAAAAATTAAATTTTTTACGCTAGTAATACCATTACCAATTGTAAATACTATCATGACAGAAAACTATAAATACAAAATTTAACTTAGGTATTTGTACGTCAATTCAAAATAATTATTATATTTGATCATAAAGTGAAAAAAATAAAATTGCACTATTACAAGGTTCACAGTAATAAAGAATATGAAAAAAACACAATTGAAATAAAATTAAATTATTGTTTCATTGGTATGCCTATGAAAGCTTAACCAAATGTTTTAAAAATTTTGTCTGCCCGTCTCTCTGTTCGTACCACCAGATTTGCTGTCAGTCTTTACGCCAGAACTAATTCACCAATTTCAGTGTTTAAAATCGATTTGTAAACTGAGTTCTATAAACAACTATATATACGTCATTCTCATCAAACTTTGCACTGGTGAAGAATAGAACTGGCACTACGCAAAAACGATTAAAGGACCGATGAGCAATACCGAAAATTTCAACTTCCGTTAAGACCTAAAATATGTTCTCAAAGTGGCTATATATGGGCCATTCTCGCCATGAGATACCAATTACATCGTCTTAAAACTTTGTACCGGCAAAGGATGAGACCAGCACTACTCGAAAATCATAGTGAGATCGATGACCAATACCCAAAATCTTAACTTCCATTAAGATATACAGTGTGTTCTCAAAGTGACTGTACATGGGCCATTCTCGCCATGAGATACCAATTATATCGTCCTTAAACTTTACACCGGCAGAGGTTGAGACCAGCACTACTCGAAAATCATAGTGAGACCGATGACCAATACCCATAATCTCAACTTCCATTAAGATATACAGTGTGTCCTCAAAGTGGCTATATATGGGTCATTCTCGCAATGAGATACCAATTACATCGTCCTAAAACTTTGTACCGGCAAAGGATGAGACCGCAGCACTACTCGACAATCATAGTGAGATCGATGGCCAGTACCCAAAATCTTAACTTCCATTAAGATATACAGTGTGTTCTCAAAGTGGCTGTATATGGGCCATTCTCGCCATGAGATACCAATTACATCGTCCTAAAACTTTGAACCGGCAAAGGATGAGACCAGCACTACTCGAAAATCATATTGAGATCGATGACCAATACCCAAAATCTCAACTTCCATTATGATATACAGTGTGTTCTCAAAGTGGCTGTATATGGGCCATTCTCGCCATGAGATACCAATTACATCGTCCTTAAACTTTACACCGGCAGAGTTTGAGACCAGCACTACTCGACAATCATAGTGAGATCGATGGCCAGTACCCAAAATCTCAACTTCCATTAAGATATACAGTGTGTTCTCAAAGTGGCTACATATGGGCCATCCTCGCCATGAGATACCAATTACATCTTCCTAAAACTTTACACCGGCAACGGTTGAGACCAGAACTACTCGAAAATCATAGTGAGACCGCTCACCATAATACCCATAATCTCAACTTCCATTCAGATATAGAGTGTGTTCTAAAAGTGGCTCTATATGGGCCATTCTCACCATGAGATAGTAATTACATCGTCTTTAGACTTTAGACCGGCAGAGGTTGAGACCAGAACTACTCGAAAATCACAGTAAGACCGATGATCAACACCCAAAATCTCAACTTCCATTAAGATATACAGTATGTTCTCAAAGTGGCTATATATGGGCCATTCTCACCATGAGATACCAATTACATCGCCCTAAAACTTTGTACCGGCAAAGGATGAGACCAGAACTACTCGAAAATCATAGTGAGACCGATGACCAATACCCAAAATCTCAACTTCCATTAAGATATACAGTGTGTTCTCAAAGTGGCTACATATGGGCCATTCTCGCCATGAGATACCAATTACATCGTCCTAAAACTTTACACCGACAGAGGTTGAGACCAGAACTACTCGAAAACCATAGTGAGACCAATGACCAATACCAAAATTCTCACCTTTTATTAAGATATACAGTGTGTTCTTAAAGTGGCTATTTGTGGGTCATTCTTGCCATGAGATACCAAATACATCGTCCTATTAATTTCGGCTTACTCCAAAAATCTTTAACGAAAAATATTTTTGTATTTTGGGCTGACATCATTAAAATGTCGTGACATATGAATTTTTTTTTGGGCTGACAGTTCATACGTGACAGATTTTTTTTTTTTGTTTTTTGGGCTGACATCATTAAAATGTCGTGACATACGACTTTTTTGGGCTGACAGTTCGTACGTGACAGAAATTATAGTTTTCGTGTTGCCGCTGTGTTTTTTTGGGCTGATATTTGGGCCAACTTCACATACATCCCAGTTCTCCCCATTTTAAAATCCATTTAAATCGTCTAGAATGTACAGATACCATTTTTAATATAAAATTTATATTAGAATTTAATTTGAATTATAGATGGAAGATTTGCAAGAATCGCAACAATCGCAGTTTCGAACTTAATGAGATTATTGATTTGAAAAAATCAGTCATCTCATCAGGCCGCGGAATATTGTCTATATATTGTCTATATATAGAACAATACCATGTACTTTCCAGTTACTTTCATATTCTCCATCTATACTTCATTTTTACCAATTAACTTTTCGTTTTGTACGAACTACTTTTATATTTTGTTGTTGTCGTTTTATTGTAATGGTTTTTTTGTGATTGTTCCGTACATTGGTCTATTTCAGTATATCTCGAATTAAATACACAATTGTAGGAAATTCTTCCATTTGTTGTCAAATCTGTGTGACAACGACTATGATGATTCATAGTTACTTAGACACAATCAACTTCCCAACCACCCCATACCTTTTCTTTCATTTAACGCTGGATCGCGGATAAATTAGAACTTAGTTTGAATTATAGATGGAAGATTTGCAAGAATCGCAACAATCAGTTTCGAACTTAATGAGATTATTGATTTGAAATAATCAGTTAAATTCTAAAAGTTGTTGTTTTATTAACAATAAAACAACAACAACATAAAAAATAAAATTTTCATTTCAATCAAAAATCAATCTATAGAAACCAATTTTCATAAGGATTGTTTATGAAGTGGCCAAGTTTGGTCCAGCATGGCCAGCTCCTACAATTTTGTCTAAAACTTTAAAATCCCTGATCAATACTATACTATCCAAATTTTATCGTAATTCGTTAAGAAATGGTGGAAAGTTGGAATATTGTTAAATTTCAAGATTTCATTTACCGAGTTAATTTACTTCGGAGTTCAATCAATTTGTCATTTTAAGGATCACTTTTAATATTTTATTCCACTGGGATGTTTTATTTGAAACAAGAGAAAGAAAATGAATTAAAAATTTAGATAGTGCTGTCACTTGCGGCGAGTAGCGTAATCTCTTATTTTTCGCTGTCAAGTTTCCGCTATCTCACAGCATGATTCCGGTCCTCTTTCGTAAATTAAAAATATGTTTGTTTTACAATCCTAGATTGTACATAATTATTATTAAATACTATTAAATACTATAATTATCAAAATATTGGGATTAATATAGGTTTTCGCGTAATTGTTGAGTTTGGCGCAAAATTTATTTCTAATCTAAGTTAATCAGCAGCTCGCGTGATTTGCATTTCGGTATATAAGCATACACCGGTAGCTTTCTTAATTTTAATACCAGGCTTTATTACAGATAATACAAATTGAAGATGCAATCTTCTTCTAGTAATTATTGTAATTAGTCGAGGAACCCGGAAAAGCCGTAAGCTTCCAAGACTTTTTCTGCATTAAGCGCACTTTAAAGAAATTCAAAATTTCAATTCTAGTCGGTATCGAGATCATCAAGATGTATTTTAACGAAACCAAATAAAATGTAGACACGTATCTGGTTCATCAATAGTCGTAAGATCGTACAAGTCTAAATTTGCGGCTATGAAGGAAATTCTCTGTGCAATGTCGACTGTTGTGCACATCTTTGAAAATGAAACTGTATCAAGTTGCAAGTATATCATCCATTTATTAAGCAAAAATTTATCAAACAGATATAGCGGACACACGAATGGATTACAACCAAATATTTATGACCATTGGATATACAAGCTTCATAAAAATATAGGAGTTTTTGAGTGGTCTAATCGAAATTAAATGTTAGATTTATTGAAATTGGTTTTATCACGTATTAATCGAATATTTGTAGATGGAAGTTATAACTGGATTATTTGCGTATTGTTATAATATGCCTGTAGCCAAATGAGGTTATTAATGTCTTCGACGGATTTTAATAAAAACGTTTTGCCTGACATGAATATAACTAACTTATTCGTGATATAAAATATGATGTGAAATTACTTCAACTACTACTTAAATAAAACTTGTTGAAGATTTTGGTCAATTCTCAAGATATAAGTTTTGTATTTCGTTTTCACCTTTCAGGATTTTAAGAAAGCTAAATGACCATGTTTCAAAAGAAATATTTACTGGCATAAAAACAAATCCAACTATAAGATGTAAAGTATGTTATTCAAAAGGAAAGCCCAGCAAATTTATTGGAATTTACTGAAATTTCAGGCCATAAACTAAAGCAGAACCCAAATTTAAAATCGGACCAAAATGCTAGAATTGACAGTTCTCGCCACGATCCACGAATTCGTTTTTTTTTTTGTCTTCTATCGACTAAAAACGTTTGTCTCGATGTGGTAATTTGAGTTTTAGAAAGAGAAAAAAGGCAGCCGAAGCCATATAGAGAGATTACGGTGGTTGATCTATTATATCATCCTAGTATAACGATATCCTTGAAAATTCTTTGCTACTCGAAACTTGGGATTCAGTTTATTGCAAAGCTAACTGCTTTTTAGCTTTCAAAAAATTTCTTAACATTCTTAAATCGCATAAGGACAAGTGGTGCAGTGGTTAAAGCTTCGGCACTTGGACCGGGAGGTACTGGGTTCGAATCCCATCAGAGGCCAGATGCAAATCGAATTTTCATCACCAACTACAATCGGTGATGTTAATAAACACAACTGAGACCCTCTGATGGAGTGAAGAATTCAGCGCCGACCCACCGTCCATGTCAATGTACAGGTTGACATGGAGCTTGCAATGTGCAGGTGGTATACTGTAGTTGTGTGAGTAGGTGAATAGGTGAATCGGTTAATGATGTAGCATGAATGCGTGGTATCACAATGGGCCAAAAATGGCCTAAGTGTAAACCACTGAAACCTAACCTAACCTAAATCGCATATCGCACCTTCACGTTATACAGTATCTGTTGATAACACTATAAAACGAAAACCATGAATGAATTCACATATTTTATGTCAAATAAATAAGCTTCACAAGTTTTCGAAGAAACTAAAATGTAATCCAATCAATGGTCCAACTACAAAAATTCGTTAAAAACTGTCAAATATTGTGAAGAGCACTGTCAAGGCTACAAAGAACTATTAATATAAAAATTTAATTTGTCTCAGTAGGTAATAACCGTAAGAAAACTTGGAACCCAATTGATGAGATTCTAGGAAAAAAATTAAACCAAAGTTCAATAACCCGGTTCAATAATTCGGGATAGTTTCAATGTTTAACCATACCACATTATCTAGCGATCTCCACGAATTCTCAAGATAAACAACGGGTTCTTCCAATGGTTATATGTTATTTTGGGTTTTTGAACCAATACAATCGGTTAAACTTTTATTCGAAATTAAAAAATTGAAAAACAAACGATCCAAAAGAAGTGATGAGATCTGCAATTTTTTTGTGAAAACCCGTTCTTGGTATTTGTAAGATATTTTAAAATGTCTGTTTAATCTGTTCCTCAGGGCTCTCTGCTTGGACCCCTATAGCGGTGTTACCGTGTTTTACTAATGATTAAATAACACACACTATATGTTTAGTTATACACTATTTATTTATTATTTATTATAAAATATTATTTTTATAGTAGTTCACAAAATGGTGTGTGAACGATTGTTCTGCACTTTTCACTTTTTATTATATTATTATTTTGAGACTGTGTCTCCTTGAATTTCTAAATGCGACTGTCCTTTTTCGTTTCTTGATTTCCGGGTCGTCGATAAATATCTCGATATTTATCGATCGTCGATAAATATCGAGATTCGCGGAATTAATTTGTAGTTGGCGAAATAGCTATATTCAGCATAACGAGCTATGCCTCGTAGTTAAGCGGCGCGGTGTATAAATAGTTTTGCTACGAGGAGTGCCGCGAAGTGAAAAGGTTTTTGATGATTTTGAGCCGCTACACCCCTATGCTATTTCTTATTTACTTTAAATCCATTTTCGAACTAAATCTGTTAGGTCAGACCACAACGACCACCGACGACTTGGCAATTCATAAGAATCTCAACTTGCATTACAAAGTGATTTACCAAAACTTAGTATCAAAATTGGATGGCTCAAATCTAATAAAATCGGATGGCTTTAAGCGATAAATCTATAGTTATGAATTTTATACGACCTAACGTAGGAATTGTTTCAAAGTCATTGACGTTTTCTAGCTATTTATGCAACAGAAATACCTGCGTTCCACAGTGCTTTCAGCTTCTATGTGTGAATGAGATTACATACCTGGGTCTAATTGTTCACTCGCAGTTAAATTGGGATTATCGCCTTTACAAAGTCAGGAAAAGCGTTATCGGTGCTGTCTATAAATTTTACAATTTGAAACCGCTCTACTCTCAAACCACATTAAGAAAATTATATCATGTTGTGGTGGAATCGATAATTGTTGAGCTTTTGGATAAATATTCTTTCACAATGATAGTCTTGTGAGATGGTGCGTTGTATTTGTTCAAAATTCATGAGTTTTCTTACTATAAACCATTTCTCTTTCAAATAATTGGCTCTCCAGAACTCCAATAGTGTATAACACCGCAAGGAAACATTCAACAATTTCTTTCGACTTTTGATCAACCGTGACGTGTTTTTTTGGTTTCGGCCCAGTCGGATAAGGCGCCATTTCAAAGCTGTTGACTTGTTTGCATGTCAAACTCGGAATTGCCTCATTCTAGCATGCCTTCAGTGACCTTTACGCGATTGAGTTTTTGAAGAAATTGCATGTCTTTCGGTACTAGTCGAGCGGCAACGCGTTTCATTTCCAAACAATCGTGTACAATGATATGAATTGATTCATGAGACAAAGAAAGTTTGGCGGCTATCTCTCTCAAACCTAAATGACAATTTTCCGTCCATATTTCTTTAACTTTAATGATGTTAACTTCAGTTGCGCCGGCCAGGACGAGGCTGCAATCTTCAATTTTCCAATTGTTTTTAAATCGTTTTTCTATATGGGTTCTGCTTACTTTTTTTAAACTGCTATAGCTTTATCAACCCGCGTTTTAGTTGGAAGGGGTGATGCCCAAAAATTTTAATAGAGAATTTAATTAGCCTATTATTAGCCTATAATTATCAATCCTATCTTGTAATGATCTGCTGTATGGGTTCTGCTAGATTAAGGGACGATTAGAATGTTTTACTATACTGCCACACACAATTACAAAATAATAGCCGGTGACATGACATATTTTTTTTTGTAAAATTGCCGATCAACAATTTGTTAAAATCGCAACTTTTAGCACTTATAACATCAACAACTATGTTGATCCGCATCAATATATTCATTTGAAAATGTTAAATACATTGTACCATAATTATATTAAATTTACCATCACTTATTTATTTGAATTAACAAACTATTAAACAAAATTAATACCAACATAAAAAATGTTGATGTTTAAATTCTTTTGTTTCCAACAATATAGCTCATAATCATAAACCATTTTATGCGCAAATATTCCCAACAGTTTATATTTTATAGCACGCTATGGCAAAGTTATATGCAAACAGCACAGAAAACTCAAAATACGGCAATTATAAATTAATCGCTATATGATATCTCTTTTAAATTATTTTTATTTAAAAATAATAAATAATTAAATTTTTGTTTAAAAATAAAAAAAATATTTATATTTTATGCTTGCTTGATTCATGCAAAAAAATTTAATTTTATTGCATTGTGTTTATTTTATGGTGCAGCCAGAATTGCTTGAAACGCGGCGACGTTTTTTATGCCGTTTTGCATTCAAGTGGATATTAACTAGCATAAAATTGATGATAAATTAAAATTTATTTTACGGAATTTTTGCTCAACAAAAAAATATATAAAATGTTTATCAAAATATTCATATGAATGTACCACGCATTATTATGTATATGTGCTTTGAACAAAGCAAAAAAAGTTTTGCGAGCTTTTGAAAAGCAAACATATATTTTCATTATTATTGTTATTAAGCCTTAGGATGATTGATTGTTTTGCAGTTATTTATTTGACATCGTAATTCAGCTTTTTCATCAAATTAGTTTCGTTTTTTATGCAGAACCGTGACTAAGGAGGATAAAGGAAATCTAAACATTTCAATCGATATGTACATCCATCGTTAATAAATCAATTGTAACCTAATTAGCATAAAAGCTATTCCCAAAACAATTTTCAAACCACCATTCATCTTGAAATCGTTGGCTTTTATTAATTACATATTTATATACCATAACGAAAATCTCTCTCCAAATCCAACATAAATATTATGCTGAGAGTAAATAAAGTAATAATACAAAAATAAAATTCGATTGAAAATTGTAAAATTATAAAAGAAAAGCAAAAAATACTAAACAATAAAAAAAAAGTCTTCACAGTTAATGATTAATGGATTTTCCATTTCACACACACACACACCCCCATACCAAGAAAAAGGAAATTTTATATAAAATACGGAAAATGTAATTCAGCACAAATTGATTAAGTTAAAATTTACAAATTTATTTTATTTATTATTTATTTTGGCGATAAATAGAGAAAATAATACAAAACATAATTTGTTTTATGTTAGATATTTTCTCTGTGTATAAAATAAAAATATTTTAATTTAATTTTTTATTTTATTTTATGTTTGCCAAAAAGGAATAAAATGTTGTTGCTGGTATTTTATTTTGATAGAATTTTTACGTCCACACTAATTTTTTAATGGAGTTTTGTTTGTTTTATAGATATTTGTGCTTTTTAGAGCTTTTCTAGAAGAGCAAGTAAAAATGAAATTATATCCATATTTTACGAGTAACTTTATCTAATTGGGTCGCATTTAAAATATTTGTAGTCTATTATTCAAGTAGTGCTGAAAATATTGATGCTTGTTAAGCTTTCGATATTTCAATAAGCTGTGATGTAGAATATTACACTATAATAAACCATGGTGGTCAAGTGCACAACTAACTCTAACAAATGTTACTTGGGAGGTGATATTTACATGTGATTATTACGAGATGTCCATATAGTGTTAATTTAAAAATTTCGCTTACATATATTCACTACTTCGGGGTCTTGTACCCCAATCCATTTCATATTTTCAATATTTTCACTTATTGTGGTTATCAATGCGACTATTTGAGCACCTCATCTCTAAGGACGTTCTCCTCAATTGAACGTCGTTCAATTTTAAAGGAAATTAACTAATTGTAGTGGGGACTAACAAAGTTTTTCGCATAAAATTTATTGCATAATTAGGTGCATTTTATGAGCCTTAAATTCAACATAATTTCGATTTTTCAGTTCACACTTAAATCCACTATTCCATAATTAGTTTCAGAACGCATAGTTTACTTTTAGGTATAAACAAGAATTTTTTTCAAAATTGCAAAAAATAAAAATTCGTATGTCGAATATAACGAACTGACCTATGAGCTCACGAAATACGGTTAGTTTCGTTTTAGAGCTGCTACACCTTAGCAAGAATACTACCTCCAATTTCTCAAGTATAAACGACAAGGTCTTTTAAAAGAGCCAAATTTTTAGTTTTTATTAGTTTTATATGTACGGATTTATGAGTTCATGAAATATGGGCAGATTCGTTTTTGAGCTACATCCCCTTAGAACAAATACCAGCCCCAATTTCTCAAGTGTTATAGCCACCCGTTTTTTAAAATGTGAAAAACTTTAAATTTCCACTATCTAATATGATGTACGGATTTATGATCTCCGGAAATACTGTCAATTTTAGTTTTGGAATGGTCCTCTCAGCACGAAAAGCACACAAATTTTCTGAAATGGAAACGGGAAAATCTTTTGTAAAACCGGATTGTAAAGTAGGATATAATTCACCGATTTGTGAGATCGCGAAATACGGATAGTTTGATTTTTGAGTTGCTACTTCTTAGCCAATTCCCACAATACAAACGACAGGTACTTTTAAAAATTTTTAATCTAGTAAGTATGTAATAAGGAGCAAAATCTTTTAAAGTTGCAGAAATATCGTATAGGGGGTTATTGCTACCCCTTAGCATGAATACTGCGTATAATTTATGAAATACAAACGACAATATCTGTTAAAATCGCGAAATACGGGCAGTTTGATTTGTATGCGATTATCCCATTACTTGAAAACCACCCCAAATTTATCAAGACGTTTGCTCTACAAATTCTTGTAAGAGTGCAAATATTAAGCATTTCAATATCGAATATGAGGTTCCGACACGAGCAACAGGACTTTTGACTTTTGAGCTTCTATTTCTTAGCACGAATACGACCTACAATTTCTCCAATACAGACAACAAGTTCAGTTGAAATTTGCAGATATTAAAATTTCTAATGTTAGATATAATGTATTGATTTTAGTTGTGGGCCGCCACCCCTTAGTTCAAATATCACCCCCAATTTCTAAAGTATTATACATCGACAAGGTCTTTAAAAATTGTGAAAAGTAAAAATTCCAACATATGACTGGAATGGAGCAAATGAAGTCGATCTAAATTGACCACAACTATTATCCCCTGTTGAAGTGCAAAATTCATAGGCAAACCAATCGACCATGCCAGTATAGACTGGCAATTTTACAACTACAAACGACAAGATTTTTTAAAATTGCAAAAATTCAATGTTGATTATGATGTATCGATTTACAATCTCACGAAATACTGCAACTTTAATTTTTGAGTTGCTCCCTTTAGACCGAACACAATCCCCAATTTTTCAAGTCCAAAGAACAAAATCTTTTAAATTTGCAAAAAATAAAAACCTAATGTGCACATGGGATATGATGTACCGATTAATAAGCTCACGAAATACGTGCAGATGCATTTTTGAGCTTCTACCCCTTAAAAAGAATTGCACTCTCATAATTTCACAAGTATACATACGGGAAGTCCTTTAAAATGTGAAAAATTAAATAATTCGTGATAAAGGGTAGAATATCAAAAATCAAACTTCCCGTATCTCGCAAGCTCATAAATCAGTTCATCACATCCGGCATTTAAATTTAAAATTGTTGCACTTTTAAAAGAACTTATCTTTTATAATTTAGAAATTTAGGGTGGTATTCGAGCTAAGGGGTAGGAGCGCAAAAATTAACCTGAACGAATATCTTAAGCTCATAAAACGGCACATCATATCGGACACTGAAATAATTTTATTAAAAAGTTTGCACCTCCCTATAATTATTAGCATGTATTCTGTAGAATAATACAAGAAACTGCGGAAAATTTAGGCTAATAAAAGAAAATAGGCCAGCTCTAGAAAAAATGTCTGTGAAGTTAGCACGATATTTGCTTTCAAATTTGTCTAAGAAGTTCATTAAGGATTCTTCTACAATAAAAAATTAACTCCATGTCCGACAAACGATTGGAAAAGGCCAGCTCGAACCATTAGTACTGCTGTCTGTCCCATACGATTGCTTTGAAATTTGTCTAAGAAGTTCATTAAGGATTCTTCTACAATAAAAAATTAGTTCCATGTCCGACAAACGCTTGAAAGAGGCCAGCTCGAACCATTAGTACTGCCGTCCGACCCATACGATTGCTTTGAAATTTGTCTAAGAAGTTCATTAAGGATTCTCTACAATAGAAAATTAATTCCATGTCCGACAAACGCTTGGAAGAGGCCAGCTCGAACCATTAGTTCTGCCGTCTGACCCAAACGATTGCTTTGAAATTTCTCTAGGAAGTTCATTAAGGATTCTTCTACAATAAAAAATTAATTCCATGTCCGACAAACGCTTGGAAGAGGCCAGCTCGAACCATTAGTACCGCCGTCCGACCCATACGATTGCTTTCAAATTTGTCTAAGAAGTTCGTTAAGGATTCTTCTACAGTAAAAAAATAATTCCATGTCCGACAAACGCTTGGAAGAGGCCAGCTCGATCCATTAGTACTGCTGTCTGACCCATACGATTGCTTTGAAATTTGTCTAAGAAGTTCATTAAGGATTCTCTACAATAAAAAATTAATTCCATGTCCGACAAACGCTTGGAAGAGGCCAGCTCGAACCATTAGTTCTGCCGTCTGACCCATACGATTGCTTTGAAATTTGTCTAAGAAGTTTATTAAGGATTCTTCTACAATAAAAAGCTAAGTCCAAGTCCGACAAATGCTTGGAAGAAGCCGGCCTGATAGCGTGTAAAGCAGATAAAGGCAATACAATTACCGTGCTCACAAAAGCCGATTACGGTAATATAATTTCTTATTTATATTTTGGATTCCGGATTCAGAATTAACGTCCCTGGTAGGGATGGTTTCGACGATTTTGGTTCTTGGATTGGTGAGTGTATTGCAACGGCTCGTGAACGGTAAAGAGATCTAGGCAGAAGTTGCAATCATTGCAAAGGAATCCTGCCATTCCTCACGAAGAAATAACATTACTTTTAAATGTCGGAGAATACCGCCCCGCAAGTATAGGAAATTATGTAGACCATATTTTTCAAGGTTGTTTTATGGACTAACGCAAATCAGGGGTGTGTAACGAAATCTCGGTTTGTCAAAATCGGTTTTTTGCTAAATCCCGGTTTTTTAAAATCTCAGTTTTCCAAATCTCGGTTTTCAAAATCCTAGTTTTCAAAATCCCGGTTTTGTACAAAAAAACTCGATTTTTATGAAATCCCGGTTTGAGTTTTTTAAATTTTGAATGTGGGAAAATGGGACTCTTAAATGATTTTTTGACAAAATTCAAAAATGAGTTTGCGATAAAGTTCTAAAAAATGGCTAATAGGGATTTACTTTTGATGGAGGGTTAAGTGCCCGTGAGAGTTGTCGAGGCCGTCCAGCCTCAACAAATATTGCATTTCAAAATGTTGCATTAACAAAATATTGTGTTTCTTTATTATTCTTTGCAACAACAAAATGTTGCAAGTACCAAATCTTGCAATTAAAAAACTTTATTAATTATTATGTGCAATTAGAACTAGAAGAAAAGAAAACCGGGATTTTGAAAACGGAGATTTTGAAAACCGGTATTTTGAAAACCAAGATTTCGTAGTACACACTCAAATCAGTGACGAGCAAAAACCGTATGGAGGGGTAGAGAAATAGTGGACCATTAAGAGTAGCTGACTGGTTTGCGTCACACGATCTAAACTACAGAGGTGGTAAAGTGAACCCGGTTCGGAACGAACAGGCTTATAAGTGGGGCGTAATGTTACGATATCTAGTGGTTTTATGATCATTAAGGGTTCCGAAAATGAATAATATTATTTGTGAGATTAGTAACATCTAAGTTAAAGTGGTAAAGTTAGAGAAAGTTTTATAACAGCTTTGTTGTACAGCAGATTATTGTAGTCTGGAACAGAACCGTTGAGAATATTAATTGTATATAAATTCAGGCGAGTCTAGAATTGTCAATTAATATATAAATACGAGGACAGCGAACCCAATGTGACATCCTTAGAAAGTCATTTTTGAGATTCGTTACGCGAAAGATTAAAAGCGAAAGAGATTATCGGGAAAAGAATAAGTGGTGTTAAGTAAAAATATTGATGCAAATTAATTAAAATTTGCAGATGGTGTATTAAGTGAATTAATAAATAGTTGTCGAAATTATTTATTGTGTGAGTGGGAGTTCCAATTCCAATGTTTTTGTGAAACCGAAATACAACAAGTGGCAAACTTCACTAATCAACTGTGACCGCCGGAGTAACTAAATCGAAAGTGGCTAGATATAATACTAATATGAAAAAATTATCAGTACCATCCCTACTAAGCAATGAAGTTCTTTAAAATCTCCAGCAGTACTATGATGAATTGACACCGGACAGTACCTGCCTCCTCGCGGCATATTCTTAATTAAAGACACCAAAAATGAATGTGACACTGATATTAGTTTTTTTAAATGTCCAATACCAATTGACCAATACCAATTGGAAACAAATTTCTAGTTATATGTAAACCACGACAAATGATAAACATTGCCTAATTTGTCCGCTTATAATTTAAATATCAACATGTCGTCATTTAATAATAAAATAGTTTCACTGCGATAACTAAAATTTCTCAATCACATTCTTTGCAAAAACGAACTGTTAAACCCTCAATAAAAAAATTTCAATGGACCGAACAGTGATGATATCTCATTTAAAATATTTTATAATATAACAAATAATTAAAGTGAAAAGTTTATAAATTTCATTATGATGAAAATTTCAATTTTTCATTTTCAACGCCATCATCGTCCTATATAATACACGTCATGATCATCACTTTGTTGTACACAATAATTTTACGTTCTTTTTGTGATTTCATCATCATTCTACAATTTTTCAACTCATCCATATACCATAACATTATGTACTCGTAACATTGACAAGCTTCTATCCCATATACGCACAGAGGGTGGGATATTCTTATTTCGCGGTTTTGTTTTGTTTGTGTTTGCCCCTCTTGTATATATTGTGTTGTTTGTTTATATGTTATATAAAAAAAAAATATTACAAAACACATATTAAATATTTGACATGACGAGAACACCAAATAACAAATACAAATGGAAAAATTCTCTATTAGATTTTCCTTTTTAACTTTCATTTTCCTTTTTGGATCCGAGAAAAACCACAATATCCATTGTTTTTCATAATATTTTATTTTCGTTTGGAAGACATGAAAGTTATACTCAAAAGGAATAAAATTTAGAATTATTCCTATCTCACTTTTTACCAAATAATATTTCATTCTGACAGATGTAAATCAGTATTAAATTTAATATATTACGAAAAATAAATAGAATTCCTTTTTTTTGTATAAAAATTTATGGCGCTAATCTATTTAAGTTTATAACACAGAGAGAATTTTCATTTTCACATGCTGATGAAAATTTTCAATTTTTATTATTGCTCTGCTCCTCGGTTTTATGAGTTTACGGGTGAGACTGGGTGTACCCACATATAGTCATTGTATTATGTGTGAATGTCGAGGGCTCCTCATCACACGTACTGTATGCGGTACACGAGTAACATGATTATTGTTATTCTTATATGTTTTGGTTGTTTTACGTATACATTTATACGGATGTCGAATTTGCCTGAGAGGCATAATAATATAACAAGGGAAGATAAAATAATCAAAATATTATCTACTGGGGATTTAGAAATGGGCGAATGTAAATCAATAATTATCTCGGGACTGGACTTCTTATCCCGCATAAAGCTACATAATACATACAAGATACAAAGTAAATAGATTCGAGGGCAAATGAAACGAACGCACACACAACACAAAAAAAAATCCGTCATCATGGTTTAATTTAAGTTGATTTATTTCGTGCCTTCTGTTTCAAAACAGAGGATACGCACAAAAAATGGAATAAGCTATTGCTGAATCATTTTTTCATATTAAAATAATATAAAATTTTCGGAATTCTCTTCAAATAATATTTATCACGGTTCGTAGACGTATGTTTTAATAATAATAAAAACCAATAATAAATAAAATAAATAATATTACAGGCGACATTTTATTAATTGTCATAAACGCCCAAATAATAATTTTTTTGCGATATGCTGTACTAGCTAGGCAACCGATACGAATCTTCTGCTTTATGTTACTACACAATTTTTTTGTGCTGTGGTTGTTTGCGCTCCATTTTTTCAATTTATCCATCAATTTCATCAGCAACATGTGATCTAAAAAAAATAAGATTAAACTAATCGAAAAAATTCATTAATCATAGAAAAAAAAAAATTATAAATAATGGGGACGGTTATTTCATATATTTGCGTTATTCAATCATAAATAATTTATCGTACATTCTTATGGATTAACCTGTGCACAAGATAATGTTACATCTTTGGTGATTAATAATGACACTTACTGTCACTTATTTTGCTGTGTTCTGTATAGATAAAAGAATAGTTTTTTCTAATTTTATTGAATGCACTTAAGATGGTTTTCCACCTGGTTTCATAATATCTAGGATGCGCATACCGTGACAGTGGATTATGAATGCTTAAATGTAAACATTTTGTAAATGCTTCATCAATCAAATAAATCAATTGCATCTCCTTTTTCTGCAACTAAATTGATCAGTTCTTTGTATTTATACTTGTTTCCAGTTATTACTTTCGCTCATATTGATGAGCAGGAGTGCAAATGATTGACAGTCTCCACAAAGTATTGTCCGATACGGGCCCATCCTGAGCAATGTATTGTAATACGAACGGTTGTGGTAACCAATAGAGAATACTCCACACTATTTGGAGGCTGGTTCCATATATTCTAGGGGGAACCACTTATTGCATGCTAGTGAAATTAATTTTGAAACAGTGAATCCGTTTCAACAGTAGCCAAATACAGCAAGAACGAATGCCAAAAGTAAAAGGAAAAGCAGTCCAGGGAGTCAATTCGCGTTCCGTGAAAAAATGAAAATGAAAAGTTTTTTCTTCATTAGCAATCGAGTATGTTTGCATTCCCCATAAGAAATTTTGATTTCACACAGTAAAATTTAAAATTAAGTGCGAATAATTCAAACTACTAATTATTTCACGGAACGCGAATTGACTTCCTGCAACCGATATCTTCAACGTCGGTAGCAAAGCAAATGATGGCCATTCTAATCTAGAAAAAAATCAAGCACTAAACAAAAGCTTAGACAACAAAAGTTAACTTCTAATCTCCAATCTTCAACGCGAGTTAATCTACCTGAAAACAGATAAAACAAATTCAAACCCGGAAGACAAAACCATAAACAAAGAAGCACCAGACAACGAAGTACAGCCTAAAAAATCCAAGTCGTAGAAGACTGAATACTCAACGGATGAGGAAGAGTTAGATAGGGAAACCAACTGGATCTTGAAGAAGGGAAAAGCTAAACAAGACGGGAGGGTTAAAAAAAATATCTAAGTGTTCACCAGAGGTAGAAAAATCACCCGAACGACAACCAGCTCAACAAAATGAAGCCAAAGGTAAAAGCTCCACCATCGATTTTTATAGTAGAAGTAACAAACTATTCAGAAATCCAAAGTCAAACTATAACGTATGGAAGATTTACACTTCCAATCCAAACGCAAACAGAAACTGAATTCGGAAAAATATCAGTGGTATACGTACGAAAATAAAAACGATGTCATGGCAAGGCCTACATGCAACCACCGGTGTGAAGTTTTCAACATTTGTCAAAAGTGTAGCTACACAAACAAATTATCAAAAAACATACACAATTTAACAAAAAGTGTAGAAGTACATAAAATAATTATGGCAGGATTGAATTTTTTATTTATCCCTCTAGAACTTGTTTTCACAAAAAAATTATGTGTTAATGGCCCTTAAACATCCACAAAACCCGGTTAACACTTTGTACGATATTATTTCCATTTACACTTAAGAAAAAAACTCTCCGAACGTCGCGTTGATATGCTGCGTAACACTAAAATTTGTAGTAATTAGTAAATAATATATAGAGTAATTAGTGATAAAAAAAAAAAAAATGGGTGACGAAACAGTGAAAATTTTCTATTTATCGTTTCTTCAATTTTGCCGTTTCTACTATGAAACCCTGGTGCATAATACAGGAACAAATTATACAATTCAGGTTTAAAATTTGAATTGAACATTAAGATACCAAATTTTAGAAGAATAGACGGAAAGAAAATAGAACTTACACATGGAATCGACACAAATAACTCTATAATATTTTCCATATTTAAAATTTCTCTCTAGCGAGTTTCCAATTTTTTTGTAAAAAGAAGTTCTAGTGGGATAAATAAAAAATTCAACCCTGCCATAATTATTTTATGTAATTCTACACTTTTTGTTAAATTGTGTATGTACATTTTTATTTTTTGATAATTTGTGTAGCTACACTTTTGATAAATGTTGAAAACTTTACACCGGTCATCCAACCTGTGAAAGTAATTCAATAACCTACAAAATAAAGGATTTAAACTCCTTGATGCCGTAAACATTTTTAAAAAAGAGAGACATATAGCGGAGAAAACCGACTAGAAGCCGTTTCAAAAAAAGACTTCTTCTGTTCATGTTAACCTTTGATAAATCCGAGCAAATAGAAAAAAATTACAATATATATATATATAACTGGCATTCTGACATGCGAGTAAAGTTCGAAGCTGTTAAAAGAGGCAGTACAAGAATAGTACAATGTAAAAAATGCCAAAGCTATAACAATACAGTTTAAAGCACCCAGCACAAACTTGCCAACTGTCTAAAGAAGAACCAGCAAAATGTATAAACTGCAAAAGGCAGCATCCAGCCAGCTACCGAGGATGTGGGGCTTGCAAACAGCTACAGAAAACGAAGGAACAGGGACGCAACCCCGCTCTAAATCATCCAAACAAGGGTAGAGCAAGAAATGAAGCACCTATGCGTAGGAAGAACTATACATTGGTGCAGGCCCCTTATTCGAAAGAAAATTACACCGCAATGCCCAATGGTACCGGAAATTTCAAAAACACTGTCCAAGCAATTTTAAATAGCCTTGAGGAACAGAATAAACTAAATAATTTAATTCTGGATCAACTTAATCTGCTGATCTCTGGCGTTAGTGAGTTCCGAATTCATTGAAGTTTGTTCCACATAACAGTAGCTGAACTCAATAAGGTTCAAGTAAGCGCTCTGAGGAGCCCATTCCAAAAGTTTAATCGTTTTCTTCATCCTCTAAATGATGAAGATAGCCTTTACATAACTTACATGAATGTTTTGGTTCATTATCTTGTTGAAAGATAAAATTTTAACCCAAAAGTTGAATTCCTGAAGGTAATGCGTGCTTCCCCAAAAGTTGTCGGTATCCTCCTTTTTTAGTATTCCGTTAATTTTCGCAACATCGTATGCACCAGTACCAGCAACATAGCCCCAAATCAACACTGAACCACCTCCATGCTTTTCGGTAGCGGTAAAACACACTTTACTGGCACGTTCACCCCCAGAACTTCTCACGAATATTCGTCTTTGGGGACCTAAAATTCAAATTTGGACTGATCCGTCCATAAAACCTTGTTGCAACCCTCTATCGTGGGGATGCTTAAACACTTATGAGCGGTAGTGTAACCTTAATATCTTAACATTTTACCAGCAGCTCTTATATATTCATCCGGAGATATACTTGGTACCATACCACACATCCAGCAAAACGGGCAAGAGGAGGGTCAGCTATATTTATTAGGGATAATATTTATCATCATGAAGAATTAATAATAAAAAAAGAATCCGTGTAAGTAACCGTGACGGTTTAATATGATTACTACAACACCTGTAATATATGTGAAATATATTGTCCCCCACGGTATAACATAAAGAAATTATGAAGTAACTTCATTATCCAAGATGACTTTAATGCAAAAAATACGTTCTGATCTTCATGCGTAACCTCTCTAAAAGGCAAAGAATTACTGGCAGGTGGCCAATACTCAGCGTACTGGCCATCCGCTCAAAATAAAATCCCAGACCTTAATGATTTCTACGTTTCTAGAAAAAGATGAAAGTCTAATACCTGATCAAGAGGATTGCCGTATGCACCAATTTTGATTTGGTTAATCGAAAAATGGATCGCACAATGAATTGTGCATCATTGTGCAGTGTATGCTTTTCCAGCCAGGCCCTTATAATTCCATCCAAAACCTGATAAAGCTAACCAGACGCATAAAACAGCCAATCCAACTATGACACATTATGCACTATATAATTTTTCAGCTGGAACCTTATAAATCCAGCACTATATTTTTTCAGTAGAAACGTTATAATTCCAGCTGGAACCATACCCTATACAGCCGAACTAACTATAGCATAAGTAGCACAATGGATTATGCATCATTGTGCACTATATTATTTTTCAGCCGGAACCTTATAACTCCAACCAGAACGTGATAAAGTTGGCTAGTACCACATAACAGCCAAACCAACCATAAAACAAGTAGCACGATGCATTGTGCATGCACTATATAATTTTTCAGCTGGACCCTTACAAAATTCAGAACTATGCGATTGTTCCGTAAAAAACCTTATAATTACAGCCAGAACCATACCTTGGTTTGGCTAGAGAGGGTATGGTTCCGGTTAGAATTTCTACCAAAGGGTTTCTACCATTAAACCATATAGTGATGGATTTATATGGCTCCAACTGAAAAATTATATGATGCACAATGCATCGTGCAACTTGTTTCATAATTTAGTTAGGCTGTAGACAGTGTGATTCCCGCTGGAGTTATAAGGTTTTTTCTTGAAAAATCATGTAGGATTTATAAGGTTTCGGCTGAAAAATGATAATGATGCACAATGTATCGTGCTACCTTTATCAGGTTTTTTTCTGGAATTATAAGGTTTCGGATGAAAAGTTATGTAAATCAGAATGATGCACAATGCATCGTGCTACTTGTGTCATAGTTGGGTTGGTTGTAATATTTCTCTGGATGGCTTTATTACGATTCGATTGAGAATAATATAGTTCACAACGATGCACAATCCATTGTGCTACTTGTGCTATGGTTAGTTTGGCTGTAGAGGGTATGATTCCGGCTGGAGTTATAAGGTTTTTTTACCGAAAAATCATATTGTGTTGGATTTATAAGGTTCTGGCTGCAAAGTTATAAAATGCACAATGATGCACAAGGCATCGTGCTACCTTGTATCATAATGGTTGGTTTGGCTGTTATATGGTTCTCGCTGGCTTTATCAGGTTTTTACTGGAATTATAAGGTTTCGGATAAAAAATAATATAAACCAGAATGATGCACAATGCATCGTGCTACATGTGCCATAGTTGGTTTGGTTGCTGGCTTGAGAATAGTATAATGCACAACGATGCACAATCCATTGTGATATGGTTAGTTTGGCCGTAGACGGTATATGATTTCGGCTGGAATTAATAGTTTTTTTTTACCGAAAAATCATATTGTGCTGGATTTACAAGGATCCGGCTCAAAAGTTCTAAAATGCACAATGATGCACAATGCATCGTGCTACCTTGTATTATACTTGGTTTGACTGTTATATGGTTGTCGCTGGCTTTATCAGGTTTTGGCTGGAATTATAAGGTTCCGGCTGAAAAAATAATACAGTGCATAATGATGTACAATACATCATGCTACTTGTGCCACAGTTGGTTTGGTTGCGGCTGAAATGGTTCCGCCTGGCGTGAAAAACACGAAATAATAGCTTAGCAAATACGAGATGTAATCAAAGCGGCCATCTTAATTACGTAACTAATAACGAAAATCACAACAGTCTTACAAAATGTTAGTTATCTGCATGCATGACAATTATTTATATGTTCCTATCATCTTTCGGAACAAATTTTGTGGGTTTCATTTTGAATTTGGAACTTTTTCCCGACCAATATAAAAGATATATTCACAGTGTGACAATAAATATTGCACTGTACCAATTTGCTTGAGTAAGTGTATATTCCAACATATAAGTATACACTTGAGCTTTATTACAACAACAAAACATGTAAAAGATGCATATTTGATTCCTTTGTTGTCTGCACGATTATTTTTCGTTTCTCTAATGCTATGCACTTGATGAAAATATTTTTGCCACAGTATATAAGAAGTATTGCGACTGTTGTAAAGAGGTAAATGTTGAAAGATAACACCCAGTAGAATTTCGAAATATGTAAAAGGCTGGTAAAAATATAAACATTCATATTGAAACCACTTTTATTTTAAATAGAAACTTTATCTTATGTTTTTATTTTAAATTGAAAAAAAATGTTCATTATCTTATTCGTATATACATTCTATTTATTTTTTCATATGACGATGAAGATGATACGCATGATGATGATGATTGAGACAAATAAAACAATGATTTTTGCTTTTCTGTGTACATATCCATATACCATACTCGTATTTTGTTTTCCACCCACACACACATAGAAATGAGGAAAAATGGAAAAGGAAAATAAAAGATGATAATAAAATAAAATGATAACAATATATTCTTATCATGGTACCGAGAAAAGCAACAAAAAAAACACATTTTTATATCTCTACAAATAAATTGAAACAAAAATCTTTTCTATTCAAGGAGCACACAAAATAATACAAGATTACGTACAGAGTTTGTGTTTTGTATTTATTATTTTCATTTTTTTCTGGTTTAATTAACAATAAAATTTCATAGTTTTGATTTTATTATTTTTTATTAAAATTTACGAAAATTGGTAAGATTTACTTGGAATACGTAATTGAAGTGGTTTCAGGAAAACTGAGAATAGTTGCTCTACTTCTTTTGTGTTTAATGGTATGAAAAACCAGCTCTGGTGTAATTGGCATTGTAGCAGAGGAACTAAGTTACCCGCATCGAATCTCTTCCCAGGATATAAATCGCTATATAAGACATTTTTTGAACTTTAGAAGCGATGTGTAGTGTAGCGACCGCGTTCCAAAGAATCATACACTTCGAAAACATGGCACATAATTTTTAACGATTTCGGAAACAGTTTACATCCATTACTGATTTGCACGTAAATGCAAATTATTTTTAATTTTAACTTCCACAAACATTACAGAATTTAGAAAGCTGTTTTACTACTTAATTTGTAACGTGAAAAAAGTTACTTGCTAATGTGATGAGCGTATTGACATGTTTTGTGCGATTACTAAGGGTCTATTTTTTAATTAAACCCGAGCAAGCAGGCTTACCCTGGGTATTGTACACCGAGCACAGGTTGTGCAGTGCAAAATGAACCAGTGTGCATAGAGTAATAACTTGTTCTTTACTTTGCATGCTCTTCGTACACTGGCATTCATTTCAGAGTAAAATTTGCAGAACCGAGTATGCGGGGTGTAAGCACAGTTCACAAATAAAAAGACAGTGTACAGAGCAAAATTACTCAGGTTGAATAAAAAAACACAGAGTATTTTTTGACGATGGTTTAAGTCTATTGTTAAAGAGAATATTGTAAAAAGTTAAAGTCACCGTGATAAAACAAATATGCTTACACCGACGGTAAACCTGCTCAAAGTTAAACTATTTTTCGATATTCCTCATTGCGGTTGTCGAACATTCCTCGACGATGAAAAATCTGTATAAAGCAAATCGCACGACAAGCATTTTTAATTCCATCCCTACACGGTATGTATCTAGTAAAGAAAATTCATTAAATCCATTCAATTGCGCGAGGCAGACAACCAGATAAATTGTATCAAAAAATCTTTTGGTGGAAAATCCCGCTTTCGCAGCAAAATTTATCTACCATTTTGCTGATAAATAAAGTCCAAATTAAAGAATTTACTTCAACAACAACTGAACATCGAATCAATGCGCTATTAGGTAGAAACTCAGAATTATAACCGATTCACCATTAAATTCCTCTTCGTTCAAATGTGCGAGAGTTAACGTCTTACGATTCTGTAGGTTATCAACCGAAAACAAACGCGACAAATTAAGGGGTTAAATCTAACAGAAATGGTTTTAATTCAACTTCGACGGCACCGGGTAAATTACTTGGGGTATGATACTTTGTTACATGGCAGTGTCTCATTAGTACTAAATACACTATACGATCGAAATATTGGGTAATTGATGCCCGAAATTTCATAAAACATTTAATTAACAACATCTACTAAGTTTTGAGTCGGCAGCTCGTAGAAAAGAAGAAAAATTAGAGAAAAAATATCGTGTAAAGTTAAATCAACAAAAATATTTTGGATGTGGAGCTACAACCTGCTTGCTAGTCTGACCAGTGGCGCGCTTTAAATGTCTGGTATCCTAACTCACTGACATGGTTAAGATAAAATTTAAACTTCCAATAGAAAGATTTTAAATACTTAAGAAAAATAAAATTGTACACTGTCAAGGTCGAGAGAAATCTTCGATCACTATAAATAAATCTATTTGATAAGAGATGGCGCGCAAATGATTTTTAATATTTGTTATTAGTAACTATTCCTCAATGTTTTAACGATGATATTTTTTCACTGCACATTTTTGTTTGGTTAAACTTTTTTTTATTTAACTTTCATCCTGACCTTACAATTAGACTTAAATTTTACTAAATGCATATGACAAAATATGTTTATGCTTTAACATTGGATATGATTGGATTTTGAAAACCTATTAATCGGGTTGCTTCCCCCATAGTTTGTGGAGTGGTGTTCTAGTCATGGAATGGTAAATTTTGTTCATAATCCCAGTAAATTTTTTAACAAGAAACTTGCATTTTCGACAAATGTAACACTTAAATCCATAATTTCATAGACTCTTTGCAGAAAATAAAAAAATTAATCAGGCAGCACTAGCATTTCAATAACCAATTTGCTCTTGTGTTAAGTTATCCCAGCCCAGGTTTTGATTCATTTCATTGAAATAATATTTGTGAAATTAGCCCAGCCCAGGATTTTTATCAATTTTAATGGAAAAACGAAAAATTATTAAATTTGACTTGTTTTTCAAATAATAAAAGAAAATAAAGTCTAACGTAAAATTTACCCACTCGATAAATTTAAAAATATTTCGCCGGATCAGGGCTATATGATTTTGAAATGTATATACACTAGTAGATGAACTTGAGGTAAATTAGAAAAATATCGTTCGAAAAAATTTCATTGGCTTAGGCGAAATAATTTTAAATTTAGCGAGTGGATAATTTTTACATTAGATTTTAATTTCTTTTATTATATGAAAAACAAATCAAATTTAATAAATTTGATAAATTTACGTTTTTTCATTAAAACTGATAAAAATTCTGGGCTGAATGAAATGAATCAAAACCTGTTGATCCATTTTTGTTGATCCATTATAGAAGTTTATATATCCACGCGGTTGTTTTTGATGTGTAAACATCTTTACGCGCGCCTACCAAAAATTTTTGTATTACAGTAAACTTGTAAATGAAACGAACGGAAATGACGTATACCTACTTCGTTTGAAAAAAAAGCAAGAAACTCAACAAAAACAATTTTGTACTATACATGGCATGCTTTTATGTATATGTATAATAGTAGGGAAAACAAAAAAAGTAATTTAAAAATTAAATAGAAACCATCAACATTTCCATCGATCAGAAAAATCAAAAAAAAAATTTACGATACGAAATTCGATTACGAAATTACATACTCTTACGATTAAAAACACAGTCAACAACTTGTATATGTTGCTTTAGTAACGAGTCTCTAGGAGTTGTTCATCACATCGGCTATCAATGATCCTGTCTTCTACTAAATGGGGTTATAATGACGTCTCGATTTTCACATTGAACTGCTAGAGTCTCTGGTCACAGTCACGCAGGTATGCTCAATTCATTTGCTTTCAAGTTGCTTGAGATCTGGCTGCGCAATGACGAGCATGTTAATATTCCTACGTTTGAATGCTGCGTTCAGTTCAAGAGAGATGGTCAGTGGGCTGCCGGAGTAGTAATTCCTTCAAAAGATCCATAAAATGAGCATAGTGGATACAAATAGTTTGCCGTACGGACTTTCTCTTGTCATAGGTTGGCCTTACTTTCTCGAAACCAATATTGACGTAACAGATGGACTGGCGAATGGGACTATGGGCTGTCTGAGGTATATCGAATGCAGCCATTCTGACCGGGACAACGAGAACGATGAAAACGTCAATAGTAAAAAATGTCAAACGACTCTTGATGTATTTCAGTACAAATTCATAAATTGGCAAGAAAGTGAGGCAGCTTAAAGCTGGATGGGCACAGAAAACGAATATCAGCCGATGTTTGGTGCCCATTCCTAGAAAAAGCTCAACAGTTAATCGAAACAACAATCGGACAATTAATGTTAAGCGTAACCATTTTCCAGTCGTACCTCCATGTGCCACCACAATTCATGCATCACAGGTTTGTACCTATAACGTGATAGTCAGTATACTCTTACGATAAAAGGCGCAGTCAACAACTTATGTATATTGCTTCATCACGAGTAACTAGTCTCGAAGGACTGTTCATCACGTCGGCTATCGATGATCATGCCTTCTACCATGGATGTAAAAATGGGACCTCAACGGGTCTTCTTCAAAATGAGCTATCGCGCCTTACTACAAATCCGCTAAGTATAACAACTCAGGTTGTAATGGCGAATTTTGAACGAGACAATAATAACGTCTGGTTTTTAATATTGAACTGCCAGAGTCTCAGGTCACATCACCTCGACCTAACTGATACATACCTAACTGATACGAGTAGATACTCCTGATGATGAGCTAACAAGTCGAAATCGATCGAGTGATTTTTTAAACTTTTTGAAAAATATTCTGCGAAACAAAAACAAGTGATTAATAAAAATGTGTTTATTAAGTCTAACTGATACAGTCACGCAAGGATGCTCAATTTTCTTTCTTTTCGAAATCTGCGGGTACGCAATGACGAGCATCTTAATATTATTAATTTTGAATGCTGCGTTCAGTTTTATAGAGATGGTCAGTGGACTGCCAGAGCAGCAATATATAAAAATACAAATGGAACTTATACAGTCACGTCGCATAAGGAAATCATCGTTCGACAAACAACTGCGGTATGAGCGTATAACAACACAACTCATTGATGATGCATACACGGCTGTACTTCAGCTTCTCAATGGGAATAAGACACTTTCTGTAACTGTTTTCACCTCGCCGAAGAAATCTGTCGAAGACATAATGAAGTTCATACATTTCGTCCTTGCTCCATATTCTAAAAGAATTTCAAAAATTCTCCAAGGAGACTATCATCTTTTGCCGATGATTATGAGCGGGGATTTCAATATTGCTGTTCCTCAAGCTGGACCACTTATAAACTACCTGCGAGACGAATTCGATTTGCACATGAACTCAGATCGAAATATGTCGATACGAGATATGGAACGACCATTGTGCAGTTTTTCAATGGCTGATGCCACACTAGTATAACTGGTATTCGGTAACTCGTTTGTTTCCCCTTTACCAATAAAATCAATCAAAAAATTGCGGCGTAGATAAACCCGATTTTATTAAACCCGATTATATGTATCTTATTTCAGCTACCATAATCCAATTGCGTCGATTATACCGAAAGAGTAATAGGCCAATTTAACGAAAATAAACAAATGAAAAACCCTGGTTAGTAAAATTGCATTCCTTTTTCCTTCAAAATAAACTGTACGCACGCGCTATAGGCACGCCATGTTTACACATCACCTTGAGAGTACTAATGAACTCACTCTTTTTTTTATATTCTGTCTGTCTAAAAAATTTTAAAAGTGACAATGTTCTTTCTGAAGACAATATCCAATAGTCATCTATCAATATAATTAGCGATGGTGATGATTTGGTTCAAATTATAAACGAACACAAATAAGATTCCGGGTCTATTGTTATATTGTATTTTAAAATGACTAGGGGTCACCTGCAATTGCACAATTTTATTATTAATTTGTTTCTTTATTTCTAAATTTCTGGGGCACGTGGCACTTCCAACTCTTTTTTATTCAAATTTGGATTTTTAGAGGCAGCCAGCAGCAGCAGCAGCAGCAAAAACAAAAATATTTTTTAAATAAATCTGTTTAATAATTTCAAAAATTCAATTAAGTTTTTTATTTATTATTATTATTATTATTATTATTATTATTATTATTATTATTATTATTATTATTTATATTTCAATTCCGCTAGATAAATATTTTGATTGAGCTTAAATATTTGAAAAAGTTTCCATGGTAGTGCCTTTTTTGTTGTAGCATTTACAACGCTGACACAGTTTCCTCCTCGGAGAACAGGAAGAACTTACCGAAAATCGTCGCCTAATATAATAAATTTTCCACCGAAAAATACTAAGTTAATAATTTCAAGGACAACTGCAGGTGCCATAAGTGCCTCGTCCCATATAAGGTAATCAATTGATGTTAGTAACTGCCTTTTTTCTTGATAACTGAGAAAATTTGACGCAGCCAAGGTTTAAAGTCATACCGCATGTGGCAGAAGATTTGCTGCAAATCCAGTCCAAGCAATACATAATGTGGTTTTATTAATTTACTGAGTTTTTCTATTAATCCTCGGTACAAAAATGTATTTTTGCTACCTCCAGGGCCATCTTAGTAGAAATATTTCTATGAATTTATACCTTGAATAGAGGACCAAATGTTCGAACCAGCCGTTCACTGTGCTTCGTTTAGATTATCGCAAAGATATGGTTCATTGTTAGGAATACAAAGTGGTGCTGTAATAATGTTGGCATATATTTCCAAAATTGGTAAAAGTAAAGAGATAAAACCCAACATCTTCACATAAATCCCGCAGCGTAATATTGCAGTTCGTTAACGTAACATCTTCCCCTAGACCAGAACAAATGAAATCTTCCATCATATAATCTTAATAGTCGTTGAATAATTGAATAGAATAATTGTAATGGGTTTGAAGGATTGCAGTGACAAATAATTGTAGCAAAAAAAAAGCGTAATGATTTTGGAAGCATATAATTCGAAGCTTCAGAAAGACAAAAATGCCATTCTGCAGAATATTTTATCAATCTGCTCGGGCAACTTCTCTGTAAGTTGAATATACTACATTTTCAAAACTTTTTAAGCTTTCGAAGGAAACAGCTTCTTTTTCAAACTGCTATTATTCTTCTTTTTATTTTAAAATATGTAGTATATATCGGTATGTCTTGATATAAATGATTATATGCAGTGTGATCATTTAAGTTTAAATCAAAAAACGATGATAAAGTCGTCACTGCAATAGATTCACGTCGCAAATCATTTTCAATACTATTCTCGTTACAAAATATTGTAATACAGTTGTAATACTGCGAAATTTCATCGAAATCAACAACAGCTGTAGATTCATTATTAGAATCAATTTGCACACCACTTTATTCTTTAAGAAAAACCAAAAATTCCGCTGGTCCGATGAAGCAGAAGCAGCATTTACAAAACTAAAGCAGGCTCTGGTAACCGCTCCACTATTAGTCACACCGAACTTAAATGAACGATTCTTCATCCAATGTGATGCTAGTTCAACGGGTATAGGAGCAGTACTGTTCCAGCGAGATGAGAATGAGCACGAAAAACCTATAGCTTACATGTCGAAAAAGCTGAATTCCGCGCAACGCAATTATTCTGTCACGGAGCAAGAGTGTTTGGCGGCTTTCGAGGCTATTAAGAAGTTCCGTTCGTACTTAGAGGGCCTACCTTTTACGGTGATAACCGATCACGCAAGCTTAAAGTGGCTCATGTCTCTGAAGGATGCATCCGGAAGATTGGCCCGATGGAGCTTAAAGCTGCAAGGTTTCAATTTTGAATTTGAATATCGAAAAGGCTCACAAAATGCAGTCCCGGATGCGCTTTCAAGACATGAGATGGAATCTCGATATACACTACTTTCCAAGCATCGATTCTCCATTATATGTCGACCTGAATTCTCCAGCTTTCCTCGATCCCTCGTACGCTGAGTTAGCCCAGTCCATACAACAAACAAATAAGGCAATTAATCTATTCACCGTACAAAACCGTATTTACATTAACGCTTATCCTAACAAAGATAGCCTAAAGGATATTCCCTCCTATAAACTCCTGATTCCCGAATCCCTTCACCCTGCAATCTTTACCGCTGCCCACTGCCCTCCAACAGCCGCACATCTAGGAATTGAGAAAACAGCAGAGCTCATCCAGCGATATTATTACTGGCCCACTGTTGTAGCTGATATAGCGCACTTTGTCAATTCCTGCGATGAGTGCAAATGTAATAAAGCCTCCAACAAAATTTCCAAACCACCCCTCAGTTCTCTCCCCATGACTTTCCGGCCTTTTCAACGCGTATATCTTGACTTTCTGGGACCCTATCCACGCACCAAAGCTGACAATACTGGAATATTGATTGCTCTCGACCATTTCTCAAAATTTGTTCTCACAAGACTAGTTCGACAAGCCACTGCAGTGGAGGTGTGCAGGTTTCTGTGGAGGTTGAGGTATTCTTAATGTTTGAGGTTACGGAAGTCATCCTTACAGATAATGGTCGGCAATTTGAATCGCTTCAACTCCGGCGTTTGTGCGAAAAATATGGGGTTCAACTTATGTTCACGGCAAAATATTCCCCGCAGGGCAACGCGTCAGAACGTGTTAATCGTACCTTGCATCCTCCAAATACTCTTCACACTTCCTTGTGTTTGGTCAGCATGCTATCTTGCAAGTGTACTCCGATGTACAGATAAATTTAAGGCAATCCGCGGATAATGCCAAAAAGCGTTATAATCTACGAACGCGGCAACCTAAAATTCAAGTAGGGCAATGGGTGTACGTGAGGAACTTCAAACAAAGTAGTGTTACAGGCTGGCTACTGCCAACCTGTAGATATCACTAAGCGCACGCAGAGGCCTCCACGGTGATTTTTGCCGGCTACATCTCAGGGAGAAGTGCAAAGGGTCGTGGGGATTGAGGCGTGCGTGGCTCCTGGCTTATACCGTGGTTACAGATAGTTGGAAATAAAAAAAAGAAAAAAACGCAAATAATAAATTGAAAACCGGATGTTCCGCCGAAATTTGTCGGCCGGAACCTGAGGAACGAACCAATAATTTAAAAAAACAACAAAAAAAAAGAAATTATAACGGAAGCGAGGTGATAAACACAGGTTCCGATCCCGGATGCGGGCACCAAGGGACCGCCAAACCTACGCCGACACAGGATGGGATTTCCCCCCTCATCACACCAAAACCGAATAAAATTAGCAAATCATTTTAAATAATATACAAAAAAATCACAAATCGAGACCAATCGAGACCAATGCGCAACGAGCGCGCGACCGCCATCCGGCGCTCCATTACAAAATTTGTATTTAAAACAAAAAAAAATTTAGGAAAAATAAAAATTTAAAAATAACAAAAAAAAAATTGAAAAATAAAAATAAAAAAATAATCGTACCCCGGACCGTTGCGGCTTGGTGCCGTTACCGTTGCGAAATGGAAAAAAGGGGGTGCCGGTTGACCACCCGTCTCGATGCGAGGCCTCTCCCCGATACCACAAAATATCAACGGATGGGCAACCGGTTGGCTACCCGTACCGTTGCGGGGCCTCTCTCCGATAACAAAAACACAACAGAATAGCAGGTTGGCTACCCGTTCGCTACGGCAGACCACCGAAATAAACCGTTGCCATAAAGGAAATAACTGGTTAACCTTGATCGGTCGCGTTGCTTATGTTGAGTACCCAAGTTTCTCGCAAATACTAAAGAATCGTTAATTTTGTCGCGTAAAAGAGTAACACACCAGACAATAAAAATTATCTTGGGACTCTATTTTGTATTATAGATATATTCTTATTTTTTTCCACAAACTACATTCTCATTTTATTTTTTTTTTAATCCAGAAAAAACTTTATTTCCAATCAAAATTATAAACCAGACTGAATTAATTAAAAAAAAAATCTCGCGCCGACAACAACGCGCAAAAACGTTCTAGAAGAATTGTCTTTCTTCTCTGTTTTTCGTCTACATCAATTCGCATTGATGTAAACGATAAGCATATAAGAAAAACATTTTTCTAGAACGTTTTACTTTACACACACTCGAGGCGCATTGGTCTCGCTATCTCGTCATTCTTCTTACCCCCGCGCCACCACCCTTACCCCGCGCGCACAATAAACAAACAACTACGAAAGCGAAGACGCAAACCGAGGGGAATATAAAACAAATATTGAGCAATCAATGGAAAGTAAAGACACCAACCGGGGGGAAATATAAAACATACAAAAATTGTCGTTGCGACCGCACAGTAGTAACAGTAGTGCCATTGATAAATTTGCGGCAAAACTAGGGCCTTAATACATAAAGTGTGTCGTTACAAAATTGGCAGGTAACGTATCATGTGAAGTGGCCGATGAAAATGGTGGTTCCATGGGAAGATACTACTTTAAAGACGTTAAAGTGTAGTATAGCTACAATACATTGAAAAATTGCCAATTAGTTTTGTTACCGTGACTAAGTCAATTCTTTGCCCGGCTTATGAGACCAATCCACAGGGTGTGAGTCGTCCCCACGATTGTTACGACCGCGGGTCATCCCAAGTAATTGCATTCCAAATGCGAGATTAACAAAAAAAACAGAAAAAAAGGAATTGGCTGTCATAGCGTTACCACGCTGAATTTTTGTTATATATTCGCATGGCTGACTAAGTTAGGTTGCATTGGATCAGGCAATAATTACCTGCTTTTTTTAAATTAAAAAGAGATGGAAAAAAATAATTATTTTTTTTTGGTACGCGCAAATTTTGGCGGGAACGCGGAGGAAAAAATCGAGATGACGAAGGAAAAAAATTAGGGCGCAGTAGTTAGTTTTTGGGTCTCGGACGGGACGATCATTTTGATCCCAATAATAATCACATTTTTTTATGATAATTAATAAAAAAATATAATATCGTAAAACAATAAATAAATTTGTGTTTTCGAAGTTCCGATTAATTTTATTAAATGTATGTAAGTAAGAGAAAAGAAAAAAAAATCTGTAGAAAAAGTACGCTGATTAATTAGCTGATTTTACTGTATCCTCCTTACAGAGAGTCAATAAACATAATGAGCATGTGGATGGCTACGTTTTTGGTGCCCAATAACATAAACGTAATTGCATGTTTTTCCAAACACATGGGATTTGGTAATATCGTTCAACAACTCCTTTAATATGAGGTTGAACACTCGTGTAACTAAATCAGGATGATCTGAAGCGTTTTGAAATGAATGAAGTGCACCATAGCCTTATTGTTTTGACATAAAGTGTGACCCATCAGTAAATGAAGATGGAAGTATGAATAAATTACCAATATACATTCTTATCATTACTAAAGCTATTCATATGATCTAAAAAACCATTGTGCGAATAAACACGAAGAGATTTTTGATTGGATCGAATATACATTAAGCGATACGTATATACTTTTATACGTATTACTATTTTAATAAAAGATCTGTATCGTTAACATTTTGTTCGCGAGCCTGAAGAGCGTCGCTAAATAAATCAGACATCGCTTTAAAATTCACAAGAAATTAAGTTGGTGAATTTTCTACAATTTTTTATATTTTCGCATTCACAGCAATAAATCAGGATATTATATTTTATTTTCAAATCCGTATAGGTACCTACAGTATATTATTAACTGTTTAATAAAATATTTATCGACCACAAATGTAAATCTGAGCCACATTAAACTATACAGCTATTGGTAATAATCCATTTAAAATATATGTATGTACAAGCAAACAAATAAAATAAACGTCTTTTATGTGCTTATATATATGTATTCTTATGTATGATTTCAAATCTAATACTTTACGACATTGAACCACACTTTTTGGCTGGTGATATATGGTATGTGCTGTTTACAGTGAATATTCCACCGATTCATAGCAATAAAGTTGGAAATAAATGTAACGTTAAGTTGTTTCATCCAAAAGGTTGTAAAAAAAATTTATTGTACTTTAAAAAAATTATTTAGGTACGAGTACCTAAGGTACGTTTATTATGTTGCTCGCGCGAATGAGATTATCAAGTAACAAACTGTGTATAATAAAATTGTTTAGTTGTGCGCTTGTTGGTTCATAATTTATGTTTTCCACCTGGCATTTTATAGGCAAGTTGGTATAAGCACTCAATGTTTCTGTATATCAATATAGAGTATTACACAAAATAACATTGCCGTTAGGTTCATAAAAGCAGAGACACGCGATAAGATGTAATCCTTTAATATTGCACGAATTATTTAAGCTGCGCACTCAAACTCGACAACTCGTCATAAACAAAACATTGCTGTAATTAATCAAAAAGGATTTTATGTTTGATACACAAGTATACGAGAGAGTATATAAAACTTAGTGTTTACGATGATAAAAGCTTTTAGACTTGTGCATATATACCTATGGGTAGAATGGCATTATTTTAATTAAAAAGTTCAGTTTATGTAGAAATTTTATGATTTCAATATTTCCCTGCTTATTTATGTAATGTGTATTACGCATAAGTATACATAACGTTTTTGGTCTTTTAATTAAAATTCGCGCCTTCCGCGTATATTCGACACCAAAACGTGTAAAATTAAATATTTTTTGCCAAACCGGATCGATTATATCAAACATAACGATTTTGATCAGATATTTATCTAAAGCAATTTTTAGAAATATATAACCAGCGGAGTAACAGATAGGAGTAGCATCAGCACAATTTTTATGTTATAAACAAAAACGTGTTATTTTGAGCAAGCGTTATATTTTAACTATGTAGCATGCAACAACATCGAAAAAGCTTTAATATATTCTTACTAGAAGGTACATATTTCATCAGCATTTAGATTATATATGAATATTTAAGTGTTTTTTATATTTTGGAGAAAAAATCCGATTTATACGAGAGATACTCTACTATATATGATGGAATATGTAGAAGCGTTTTCTTATCATTGCTTCGAGGAGATAAATCATACCCCATATACATCACATACAATCTATATATAAGTATAACATATAAAATGTGTTTGCTATAATGAAAATGTTCAATTTAAGCAAACATTCTTATATGAAGATAGCTACTATTTATTTTGTTGGTCAGTTCATGCACTTTTAACCCATTTGGTCCATTTCGAACACTCGTACATCTTCTGTATAAATAGAAAAGCGAAAAGTAAATAATTGAATTTTCCTCTTTTGTCTGCTACGATTTTGGTAATACTCGTATCCTTCTCTTCACACTTTTATTGTCATTTTTAAGCCAAAAAACCTAATAAAATAAAATTGTTTATGTTGTGTCCATTTTTGTTGACACTTTTTACTGTTTGAGAACTTGAAGATTTTCCTATATTTTATTCTGTATAAATCTGGTAATAAACTAAAAGGACGTATATATTTACGATGTACACTTAGGTACGAGTACAGCTATGGTAAACATTATTAATTAAAATTATTTAGATAAGTCAGTTTTATATAATATTTTTAATATTACTATAATAAAAAATAATTTAATTATTTTTTTTTAATTGAGAAAATAGTAAAAAATAAAAACTCCGAATAAATGGTTAAAATAAATAGAAAACAGTCTGTTATAACTTTGGTTTATTTTATGCATGTGAATGCGTCGTACGTATATGAGTAAAAGATTGTTATATGTTTAGTATTATTTTACCGGCTGCAGCAAAAGAACATTAGCAACTGTATTTTTGGAATAAAATTAAAAACAATTCGTTAACATATGCTGGTCAGAGTACGCCTGACAACCGACTGTCCATTCCACAGTCATGTCGAATGACTGATTGGAGTGTAGGGCCAAATATTGGACAAGTCCCTATATGAGACTATTTCTACAGCCTGTTTGCATGTAACAAGAAGAAAGGATAGGAATTGCATTTTTAGGAAAGAACGATCCGATTGCAGACACTTAGCGATCGTACGGCACCAGATAATACAATTCTAATCTACTAGGGGACAGGTTAGGTGGAAAAAATTAATAATTTTCGGCTTTAGCGAAATCATTGCCGATTTAATTTAAACATTTCATAGTAGTTAAACATTTTCGTAACGTTGGCTTCGATTTTACTCAGCATGTTTCCAACTGTTGAATGCTTTGAACGCGACAAATGTGAAAATGTGGCGGGCCTAATCCGTTGCACATTGGAGCTGTGTATTTTGACCAATGTGGGCTATGTTTTCATTTTTCAGCTTTCCGTTTTGGTTTCCAAATTTCAAATAAGAAAAACATTAAAGATCACATCGCTCGATAAATGAGCGATGCGAGCTCTGTTTCTACTCCATAGATTTAAATAAAGAAATTAAATAAATCAGCGCGTACGAGTGGCTTGAGCTAGTATAATCTTTCCCGTAATACTGAAATTAAATTAAACAAATGTTTATGGTACTAAAAGGGTTCACAAAATATTTGCCATATACATAGTTTCAATTCAGAGGCACATCGCTTGCAACCAACAGTCGAGAGTAATATAAATTCACTGAAACTACTGTGTGGTCGACAAGAAATTAATTTTCTCATGCGTGTGGCATACACGCAATAAAAAAAATTGACTTGGAAACTCCCAATTTAATTGGAGTATTTATCACTTGCAACAAATAATACTTCCACAACTATAATATTAGAACTTTATACATGTTTTTGAATAGACAAAAAACGTGATGGGCTAACATCAACTTGGAACACAAATTATCATTTTCAATTTTGTTTTTAATTACAAGTTTTTCGTTGGCAAGATTAACCATCAACTATCTGATCTGTATGCCAAAACTTTGTTGATTTGTATTCGTTTTTCGTTTTTCTTCCTTTGCGCCAATAAAACAAAAAATCCGCTAATCCTAATAAAAAAAATAAGAATTGTTGTTAACACCTGACATTCTTTTACAACAAATATCTCGAATACACTTCACTTACTTTCCAAAGCGAGAAATTAAATTGACCGGACTTTTGGTAAGATCGTTTGGTATAATCAAAAAACATGACCTGCTTAAATTTTAGAAAACCTACAAGATCAACCTTTGATGAAAATTTTAATCTTTATTGCAAAATTTGTAAAAGCTCTTACGGAAGCTGCCACACTGCTGGTACGCAGATGTCCACCACATTTCGCATAGCTCTTCAAATTTATTTAAAATTGGTAACATGAAATTTAATTCTGATTAGTAATTCCGCTTGGTCTATATAGAGATGCCGATTTTTGGTAAAGTAAAATTGCTCTCTCAAAACTCGTCATTCCCGGAAAATTTTAAAATCTGATCTGAACTAATTTTATTTGAAATTTAATTTACAATTTTAACGTGTTCAATTTACAATCATTTAATGGCGTTTTCGGAACTGCTTTACTTTTCAAAATAATATAAATATTTGCAAAAAACGGAAAAGCTCAGATGGAAGATGCCACTTCTGATTGATCGATCTCGGCCAGAAAACACGGGATCTCTCAATTTATAGGAAAAGCTTAAGCATAAAGATTCATCCGAGAGTAAAGTTCTACACCGAGTTTTGTAAATAAATTCTTCAGAATAAGCGAGGTAAATTGAACGCCATTGTCGGAAGTCTTTGAAAATGAAAATGCAGATAATATATCTCTTTCCAGGTAATTAACCACTGCTGAAGCCACCACTTGCTTCATTGGCTTAAGGAATATCGATTTGGAATATAGGCCTAATACAATAAATAGTTAAGCGTTCTCGTGAGCAGATCCAGGACACGGACCTAAAAAGTCTATATAGACAAATGCTGCGTTGGTGTAACAGCTCTAATTTGCTAATTCGGTGGGCTTCGATTCTGCACCACTTTAACTATTTGCTATATATTCCCTGACATCTTTGGATTTGGTTGGTCACCGATGAGTTACGTGCTAACTTAAACAACTATTCTGTTAAATTTCCTGGATACCCAATTTGGTTGTCAGCACTTGGATCATCACGATAATTAGAAGGGTTTTATATTCAATTTATCAGCTACTATACACAAAAATTCAAATACGTCTAAGAATTAGTTTGTACCTTGAGAACGAGACGAACGTATTCATCTGTATGGAAAGCATAGGAATCGGGATATGAATGCATCCGCAACTATTTTGCATTGCCTGCCAAGGTGGCATAAGACAAATAAATCTACGACAACACCCTATACGGACGTTCTTAATTGCATTTGGCACGAGAAACGACAGAATGGCTTGATATTTATCTTCGTATACATTCAGACTACCGTCGCCTGCCACATAATCAAGATACTTGATTTCCTTCGATAACAAATGTCTTTTTGTGAGATTCACGGTTAAACAAGAGAATTTAAGTAGCAGAACCCTTGGATCGTCCAAATAAGCGAAGACCTTCAATCATTAGTGAATATACGCATCCCTGGTCTTCACCAACCGAGGGGCGGCCAATTACATTCAGACTTGGTAACAATAATGTCACCAGGGAACTGATGGACTACTTTATTACTCCAAAAGCCGCAACATTTCTGGCCAATTTTACGTATAAGTTTTTTTTTTTGAAAATCTAACTCATTACATGCGGGAAATCCTTTGATAGTAAGATTCAGGATGTTAATTTGTTGGAGATTATATTCGTGACGAAGAAATCCATCTTGGGGCTTAATCGATTGGCAATTAATAATTTGGGATAAAGCAAGTAATGGGCTTTTAATGAAAACATTGAACTGATACCAGAAATCAATTGCTAAGTAAAGTTTCTGCTTGAGATTAGGAACGATATAAACTTTCAAAGTTATCTTTATGCCATTTAATTGATCGTTACATATAAATAGCCAAATACCTTAGCTTTGTCTTCTGAAGCGGTTTGTAGATTTGGTACAGAGAATCCTCCAACATCTTTTTACTACCTAAACTTAAGACAATTAGTTAGTCGAGTTAACCAAAGTATTTGTCTCCATTTAAAATTATTTTAGCGTTAGGTCGGTTATCAAAAACGTCATCGATCAAGATTTCGGAAATAATTTCGCGTAGAAAACGCTAATAATTACGGACTAGAAGCATTTTTCGAGAAAATGGGGTTTTAGCAGTTACTTCGGATGAGGATGTAACAGTGGTTCTCATGATATCGTATTCGGTCCTTTCTGTCTTAAAAGCGTTAGATTAGGTTAGCTTTCAATGTGCTCCACGATACCTCTGTGTTCCAATAACAATTGCACCAGTACCAATTTAACGCGGTTTCTTTTAATTACAAGACCTATTGATATACCAACTCACCGTGCTTTATTTTATAAGAAGAAGCCTGGTGTTCCACGCGGAACAGGAATCTCCTTTCCGCTGATACCCAGGAGTCGCCATTGAATGAAATTTTCAACTTACAGATTGTTGGGAAAACTATGTTGAATGTTGCGATAAAATGACTTTGACTATAGTGAATGTTTAAATCTGGGCTCTTTAGATAGTCCATCGTCTTCTTCTTCTTCTGAAGTTGAAAGCTCTTTGGTATTTTCTGTATGATTTACTTTGATTTGTTCCAAGTGTTTCAGAGATTGAAGTGCGATCAGAACAACCGAGAGTAACTTGGTTTTGACTCTGGTCTTAATAGGTTTTGGTGCTGAACAACAGTTCGCAATCTGCCTTACACAGTAAACTGAATTCAACCGTACGCATCAAATTTGGTTCTGGTTTATCATCCAGTTAAACACACTTATTCTCTTAGTCGTCTCACCTGTCGCTTCTTACGACAATAATTTATTCATATTCTCTTAGTCGATTGATGCAACAATGATTGATTGAGTGACAACAATGGTATTCCGATAGTCGTTTAAAATGTTTGATGTCACCTGAGGTGAGATTTGTTGTCGTCCGAATTCTCCAAGGGATACAAGCAGGGGCTGTTGTCTCATCTACGCCAAATGAAGCTGCGATAGGTAAAGTTCATAACTATTTACTTTACTACAAGACGCAAACCATAGAGATGATCAAAAATATTTTGTAAAAAATCGCTTTTACAACTATAATCAGATTGGACGGCCATAAGTGTTAAAAAAACTACCTAAAAATAAAAAGTCTGGCGGATGGATCAACACACAAACAAAGATGAGTCAGTCAACGAATAAGTAGCAACCACGTACATCACGCATCAGGGCTAACACATGTTCTATGTGCTGTCACGACAAACTCGATGATGCCGGCTTTAATACCTAGAAAATAGTAGGCTTCGTGGCACGTAGCGGCAAAATTTGAAACTGAACGAGCTATGCCAATTTGAAAATATGCGTGATTTTTACTATAGACAACTATTAAAGTTGGGAATGTGACATCTAGCGCATTAAAAATAAGCTCATTGCGGGTTTTTTTCTATGAAATTTTAGCACGGCATACTTTATGAAAATAAAAATTAACATACAAAAATATCCGGAACAAGCTTATTTTTTTTGCCGTCAGATCCACTTATAGTTGTCTATTACAAAATGTCATTGAAGCTAATTTAATTTTTATTTTTTCCGCTAGCTGGGTTTCCAACTTTTACAATCGTCATTTGTTTTAAAAAATAAAATAATTTGTCATCATAGTTGGTGTATTTATAGTAGTAATTCAAGTAGGTTGGCTTTAAATAAAACTAAAAAAAATAAGATTTTCATAAAACGGATACAGATTACAATAACTACTGTCAAAAAGCTAACTATGATAAATAACTTTATTTTGCTGCGATAAATTATCAAACAATAAAAGCTAAACCAAAACCTGACATGTAATATTTTATAAACCAAAGCAACACAGCTGTTGTTTTCAAATAGAAAAAGAAAATTGGTTGCGGCATTCAGTGGTCGAGAGCACTATGCAAAGGCTATACAATTGGTAAGAAGAAGCAAACGTTTCATGGAACCGTCACTCAGTCTATCTTCGGATATCAAATGCGTATGAAAAATGTGATCAAACGCTTATTCAAAGGATTGATTAAAAGAGTGCCAAGTGGTACTTCCGAAGTTCCTGTTTTCTTTTTAATGATGTGTCAGATCAAAGCAAACAAGACAACCATTTTGTGGAACCAGATAACCAACACAACACTCGTTGGATCGTGTACACTCGCAAACTTTATGGATGACTATTTAAAGAAGAGCAGACAAATCACCAATTTTACCAGAGATTGCACAACAACACAAATATTTTGTTCAATGAGCAAGAATAAACCTTGATAAAGAAAGGATTAAAATAAAACGTAACTCTCATAAACAGTACAAATCAAAAAAAGCAACAACTAATGCAGATGTAAAGTGCAATCACAAAAACCAAAACAGAACATCGGAACATTTCAAGAAGTCAAATCATACAGGAAATAACCAGGACAACAAACAAGAAGACAAATAAAATACACATAGAAGAAAATGCAACAATCAATAGAGTCAAAAATAAAATCATCGAAAACCAGTCATCGTTAAATCAGAAAAAGGAAACCCCTCCGTTGATAAATACGACATAACAAAATCGAACCATTACCAGAAGATCCAAAAAGAAGAAAGAAAAAACGTCAACCCATTTGAGAGATTATGCAATTAAAAATGGTATGATTTTAGAATATACAGCAGCGTACAATGCTGAGATGAATGGTGTTGCCAAACAATTAAACCGGGCTCTGCGAATAAGTCCGAGCCATGTTGAATGACAGCCAGCTTGATCGATCGATATATAGTGAAGCCGTATACACAAATAGTTCACCAGAAGCGCTAAAAACAAAACCCCGTTCGAAATGTGTACAACCGACCACGAATCCTATCACATCTTAGTGTTTTTGGATTAAGAGCCTTCGCATATATTCTAAACGAGGATATAGATGGTTCCAAATATATCTTTCTGATATAATGATACTTACTATCGATTATTTGATCAGGCAAATGGTCACATATTTCCAAAACGTTATGAATAGTCCTCGACATAGAAAGAGCTATGTCGAGGACTATAGATGTTGAAAATGTTAATATGGACACGAATCAGAAAGATCAGATTTGCATAGAAAACTCGTCATGTGTAACTCCTATAAAAACAAAAACATGTGTACTGCTGCAGATGAAAAAACAAGTGAAACTATTGTGCCAAATGATAATCCTATGATAAGAACAAAAGAATACTCCGAAGACTGGTCTCAACGCTTATGAGCATGAAAGTCATTTGGCATTTTTCATTGAAATACTCCAGATTCCAAAGGACTATCAAGATGTACCAAGATCAATATGAGTACACGTATTCGCCCGTAGCCAGACTTCAATGATATGAATGTCTATTGATCTCTGTTGCTGTTAAATCTACATTGAAAATCCATCATCTAAATCTTGTCAGCGCTTTTCTTCATGGGAATCTCTACGAAAGACGTCTTCGTGTCTTTATGAAACACGAAGACGTCTTCGTGTCTTTATGAAATTTCCTGGAGGAATTTATATTCCCGATTGTACTATACTGAAATTGAAGAATTCCTTGTACGGTTCAGACTCATTGAAATGATGACGATGATGACATGATAATTAGAGGACGATAAAGAATAGATCGCTGATATTTCAATAAATTTGTTCGATGAATTCGATATGAATGGTCTGGCCATTGTCAACAGTTCATGGGATTGAATGTTTAAGTTGATAAGAATGGAAATCTTTCAATTGTCAAAAACTTGGAACCCGTCAAGGTCACTGACCAATAATTAACAAATCTGCTGTACTGTGAATTATTGGAAAACCTGATGTCCATAATGTTGGAAAGTAGACTCAATATTTGATTTGCACTTAGCTAACCAAAGAGAAATCACTGAATGTTTATTCAATTGTAAAGAAGAAGGTATGCCGTAACATTTGAAAAAAATATCAGCCGCTTGCAGCACCATATCCTTTTCATGAAATTTTCCATAACCAATTCTCACATTTGCGGCTGTACGTCCTCGATTACTTCATGAATTCCATCTTTAATATTTTGAATCGATTATAGACTATTGGCATAGACCTTATCTTTCACGTGGTCCCAAAGAAAAACGTCTAAAGATGTTAAATCACAAAATCTCTAAGAGAAATAACACGGTCAGGAAACTTTCTTGCAAAATTGCGATTGTTTCGGTGCTTGTGTGGCACGTAGCGCTGTCTTGCTGAAATAAACGACGTTCACATCGATATCTTCCAATTCCGGCCATAAAAAAATATTAATCATAGCTCAGTAGCGCAATCTATTCACCGTAAAAGTTGCACCAACCTCATTTTCGAATAAGTAAGGTCCAATTACACAACCAGCCCAAAAACCGCACCAAACAATGACACGTTGAGGATGGAGAGGCTTTTCCACAATCATCGTTGGATTTTCTGAGCCTCAAACGCGACGATTCTGCTAATTAACGTAGCCTCCAAGATGGGAATGGGCCTCATCACTGAAGATCTTTTTTCGATGAAAATCTGGATCATTTTGCAGCGTGGCACAATAAATAATAAATTTTTCCCAAATTTTCAATAAAGTCTCAGTATGACCTAATGTTTTAAACTCTTAAGCTATCAGAAAAACATTCAAAAATAATGGTTACTAATTAGAGTTTTTGATATACTGGCCGGAAACTGAGAAAAAATTACATTTATGGGCGCAGAAAATCAAAGAATACAGTGAAAATCCTTTATCTAAATTTTGTCCTAAGTACCATATTTATGTAATGCTGAATAAGTTAGAGTAAATTTGAAAATAACAGATTACGCTACTCGCCGTAAGTGGCAGCACTATCTCTAAAGAGAATTAATTTTTTTATGTAATTACCAGCGGAAATTTTGTATTCATTACGTTTCTCTCTCTTTTTTCACTAAATAAAATATCTCAGCGGAATAAAATTCTTTAAAAGCACATTGAATTAGACGTTCTGCTTCCTTACTTCCACATTCTTGATCATATATAGAAACTAAATATTTGGAATATAGTTGTTGGTAAACGCAAGTTGAAATCCTATTTTTTTCCATGATCTATAAGCAACTCATTGATATCTCCTATAGAGATTGGTGTATTATTACGCAAAACCACTAAGGGCATGTAATCACAAAATTTGTCCTATAAACTAAGGTTATTATCCAACATACAATAAAGAAGTATAAAAACAAAGGTCTGCCTCTTGCGGCTTGGCATTTGAAAAATTACTGACGCCACCTCCCTCATGCAGCTTGGCATTGGAAAAATTATTGACCCCTCCAAATATTTTTTCCATTCCATATCTGATTCTTATAGACCTCTTTCACTCGCTGCTTGTGAAAAGTAAAATAATTGTACAATAATTTCTGATATTGGATTGGATTATTATAACGATTTATAAATAAAAACTCGTGGCGTAACGTTTCTTAAACTTTACAAAATAAACAAGAAGTGGGATGTGGTACCATCAGAATTCCCAACTTTCGAGTTAGTTTAATTATCATTTGAAAGAGTATGGCCCGTAGCACACTTGAGCTATGTTTATTAGCACAGTGAGCTTTGTTTCAAGAACACCGCTCGTAATCTTATTTTTCAAAGCCGGAGGACAAAGAGCATGGACAAATTACGTATTTTCTATTGTGTTTCCAGATTGCTCGTTTAAAACTTCATTCTATACTCTAATCCACGACTTTTATGTCTATTTGTACTAGATTGAATAATTTTATTAATTGCAGAATGATTTTTCGTAATACAATTATTGAAATGAAGAAATGAGATAGAGCCAATTATATCAAGAGGTAGATATCGAGGGTCTATAAATGAGCTTTTCCTTAATTTAAATTGCAACATTTTGACAACATATAAGTTCTGGTTTTCGAGAAATTCATTTTCGACACCAACAGCTATTTGTAAGAACAACAATTCTCAAGAACACGTTTAATGTTCTTCTTTTAAATATCAATTCTATTTGTAGAATCACATTTTTCAAAGCCCGAAACTCCCAAGAACGTGTTTTCCAAAATACGAATTCCATCATTTTGACAAAACAACATTTCTCAAGGACACACTATAACTTTGGGTTTCAATAAAAATAATTTTAATAAATCAAATATCTAGCCAAGGATATATATATGAAAAATTCTTAAAATTTTTAAAATTTTATATAATTTGAATAAAACACACCAATCAAAGTCCGTCTTATAAAAGAAATATAAAAAACATAAAAAGATAAAAGTTAACCCGGTAGCATAAAAAACTTATACGACATCTGTCGCCTAGATTAAATTCACACTTTGACCTATGGTTGCCCTAACTCAGATTTCTTTTCGTCATATCGTTGAGTAGTTTTTATTTAGTGTGTCCCGCAAATAATAAAAAAAAAATGATAGCAAATTCTTTTGCAGTTCATACTGTATACCATGTTTCATTTTTCCAATTTTCATTTTTCTCAACAATTGTTATTTATTTTTCTCTATTTTCTTTTTTCCTTCAGGCTAGAAAATATATTACATTGCCACGTTTGAAAATGAGAAAAGTTTTTTGTATAATAGAAAATCAAAATCAACACAAAAAATATGAAATACAACAAAAAAATTTTACACTTTTTATTGAGTTTCCCTCATCTATTTCGTGTGTTATTATTATTCGATGTGAAAATCGAAAAATATTTCAATTGTTTTGTGTATGTGTTATTCGAGATTTTTATTGCTGTTTCGTAATAAGATGTTTGAGAATATTATATTTGGTATCGTTATACAAGTTCCTCAAATACTATTATGCGAGTTGACAGAAAGTACATTTTACACCAAGAATTAAGAATAAGAGAATTAGCAAAGTGTAAGTTTGCTTTAGCGGTGCTGGTAACGTAGGTATGAGCAATATCAGGTAATCTAAGGAGTGCCTTCGATTTTAACAAAAGCAATAAAATTAACAGAAATATTTGTGTCTCTATAGAAGCAACCACAACGCCGACATCACATATACAGGAATTCGAATACACAACTAGATCGGCGTTAAGTTAATACTTTCATAACAACCCGTTTTGGTAAATTTTAAATTAAGTTTAGTGGTATGTTTCCAAAATAATGAAACACACTGAAATATGCACGCTCTGTGAAACGTTTGGCAATGACTCCAACTCAAAACTATTTTGCGAAGCTAAGGTTTGAGTTAGTTAGTAAATAAAAGCCCCTTGATTAGTCGTACAGCCCTTGTTACATGTTAAAAGTGATGTAGCCATTTATTTAGCAGGACAGTGTCTATTTGATTATATTGTTGTTAAAACATCTATCATCTACCTTTTAACAGGGTAACAATAAAAAAATATCTCATGTACCAAAAATAAATAATAAATAGAATGACACCAAAAAAATATTAAATGGAAAACCCACCTTAAACTTAATATCGCAAGCTTTTTTGATGTATTATTTTTATTTACGAGTTCTATATCTTTGTAGCGCAGAGTACATAGAAAAACCCGAAACATTTTCGCAGAATGAAAATGAACACATAAAAAATAAGACGAAAAAAAAATATAAGAAAATACAAAATCTTACCGTGTACCATAAAGACAGTATAGTGTGTACATGGACCCGGTTATATTCGAAAAGTTAATAAAATATGAGATGTAGAAAGTTGTAAATATTAGGGACTGTCAAAAAAACGTAGAAAAAAAATGTAAGAATTGTAAATTTTTTTCTTTATACATATACATATGTGATATATGGATGAAACATTTTTATTACATAAAATATCCTTTTTGACTTTATTTTTGTGTATTTCTCTGTATACATTTTCACCAGACATGTGATCGTATTTATGTGAATTTAACTGCGGAAAATACAAAAAAAAAATTTGTTCCGAAATAAAACATAAAAATCATAAAACAACAACATTGTGTAACACTTTACATGGTTAAAATAAACAACAATGTGTTCGAGGATATTTAGAAAACCAAACTATATAATACGTCGTTCTTTATGGTGTGCATGGGTAACGGGCGAAAACTATAAGAAATTTACTTTTAATACCGAGCATCGTAAAACCTTTTTAAAATTCCATTTTATTGTCTAAAACATAATTTCTCTAAACAGTTACCATCTGTACCAATGTAACTTTGGCCTTCTGAAGGTCAATAAAGAATCAATGCTAGAACAGATAGTCTTTGATAGCACATTATTTGCAAAATTATAAATAACAAAAATGTTGTTCGCCACAATACAATTTTAATTTACTGTTAACTATCTCATCTAACCATCGGCATTCCCCCAAAAATTACATTGGAATTTCAAATGGTTTAGTGGACTGATATGCAACTTCAGCCAGTGCCCCCCATATCGCAAGAGAGCCTCGATCACAAAGCTCGATATCTTTGCATGCATTACAAGGAAGAAAAATAGTTGAAAATAACCTCATTATTTACAGCCGTCATTAGTGACGGCATTAGTTCGTGTCTGAAGCTAACACGATTTTAGCGTTTAACGCATACAACAGAGACTATAGATAGGTTCAAGAATATCTGGTAGATAATCGGGTTATTTCTCGCAAAGCTTTACATTTTAAATTAAATAAAGCTCTATTCCTAATACCAAAATAAGAGTCGATAACCGATGACATTATTTACAGAATTCCAAGCAATGATGGCTGGTTATTTTTTGAATAATTTATTTACAAGCTATACAAAAGATCAATGAATCATGAGGTAATGTTGATGATGTTGATGAAAGATGGCTCTGATCCACAAAATGAAAAAAAATGCTAGAGGCTAAAACCATACGAGGTTGTCAGAACTTCGATCTAAAATTGACAACCCCAAATTCCACGTAAGAAAATTGGTTGCAAAACGATTTAGAAAAATATAAATAAACAAACGAGCACAAAGAGTGCGTGGCAGAGAGAGATAAAGCGACAACAACTATCGTGAAAATCGTGAAAATCAGATAAGTTGTAACGTTTTGTCATACTCAATAAAGTAAAAAATAAAAACTGTTTCGATTTTTAATTGCACAAACACGGAAAATTAACGAAAAATGAAACTGGAGAATTTCCATTAAAAATTTCGTCACAAAACGAAACAGAAAAATATTATGATTCATTGATTTTGCAAAAATTTGTTTTCAAAAATAATATGATACAAAAAGAAAAATTTGTCACCAGCGTCAAAGTGGTTAATTTGTGAACTAAAGTGCTTGTAACAAAATTGTTCTTGTTCTACCCACAAATTAACCACTTTGGCGCTGGTGGCATTTCAAACGATATGTTACATGATTATATTGGAAAGAGCTAAATGTGTTTGCTTCCAGCGCCACAACGGTAGTTTAGAAAAACAAAATATTTGTTATCAATCCCATATGGTGTATATTATTAAAAAGTTCACGAAGAATGTTATAAATTTGGCTAAAGCGTTGAACTCGATTCCGAATATAATTGAAATTTTTAATTTCTTTAAAGCAGCGCAGGATGCAGAAAAATTATTTAAAGAGGCTCCATTACCAAGTTCCTTGACTGTGTGTGTAGTATCGGTATTACAAGTAACGTTTCAAGAAATGTTGCAGAATCAAGTTAAACACCTTGCTAATGTATCGAGTAAGTCACGAATAACAATTTTTGAACCAAAACCAACAAAGATTTATTATTGGCCAAATCGCCAAAATAAAAGAAGGAGTGTGTGGTTGTGCAGACTAAATGTTTGTTACTACAATCGGATGAAACTATATACTACTCCACTTCCCAAGAGGAAAATTACGCCAAGTGACGGCTGCTTGCCTCAAAGTAATCTTTTTAACGAGTATAGTGCTATGTATGCCCCCTGCAGAAACGGGCTACTCCTTGAGTTTCCATTATGAGAAGAATCATGAACATGCCATCGTCTATATTGCTCTATCCAGATTGACTGCCATTGAAGGGCGTTATTTAATCTCAAAGAATGGAGACGGTATTTTTACACGATTGAATTACGCAACAAGCTGAGTAAACTAGTTTCTAACCAACTAGTTACAGGGCAAGACAAATTGTGTAAATTGTGTGCAATAAAGGTATGACGTTCCTGACGTGTCTGTTGGTTCTTCAACTAAAACAACTGGTCTCGGAGTTGCAGTTAAACAGGTTGGAGATATCTGTTTGGTCAAATTTTAAATGCCAATCGACCAATATTTATTCTTGATCGCCATATACATTTCTCAAAACAAGAAAATATTTGACATAATCAAATTTATCCACTTCGTTTTGGTGCTGTAAAATTAAGTATAGCATGAAAGTAAATCATGAAAATTTTAAACTCGAGATTTTTACAAATTTACCAATCGCTTTATTGCCGCACTTAAAAAATATCTGTATTATATGGTTGTGTACTTGTGTGTATGTGTGAAATCACAGACTAAAAGATTTTGGCCTGTCTTGTACAGCCCAGAAAGATTGACTGATCGCGGTCAAACTTTATACTTAAGCTTTTCCCATAAATAGGGAGATGATAGGGACCAGTGAAACTTGGTCCCCGGGAAGTTTTATTTTTTGACTAATCTGTACAAATTAAAATTTTGTGGGTTCTCTACAACCCAAACGAAGCGACTGATTGAGGTGAAACTTTATACTAAGTTTCTTCTATAAATTGGGAGATCTCAGTTATAATTGTTGGCTGAAATCGGGAGGTTTTTCGTTTTTTTTTTTTGCAATTATTTTGAAATGATTATCATTTACAAGAAAACCGATTATTCGGCTCATGAACAGCCCAGTCGAGTTCATTGAACAGAATGAAACTTTAAACTTAAGCTTTAAATTTGGAGACTCAAGAAAGATTTTGTCAGAACTGGTCCAAGTGACACCTTCCATATAGAAGCTTTCTCAATTTTCGCAAATATTTTAAAAGTATATCAATTATGAGAAAACCAACTATGAACTAAAAGATTTTAAATTAAATTTGCAACAATATCGGGTTACGTCAATTTTCTAATATTTAAGATGGACGTTGATTTTTGACAAAAGCCAGTTTCTACTTTCTTTTACATAGTACGGTCATATAGTTATCATGAAAAAATTCGACCTCGAGATTTTTGTTGATTTGCCTTTCGTTATATCGCCGAAGACAAGTATAGCATACTGTAAGTAATAGTGTTCTAAAAAATTATATATGTATATGTAGACTTTTCGCCATGGTAAAATAATATGTTATGAATTCGCTGCCGTAAATAAATTGTGTTTTATTTTAAAATATTCTTTCAAATTCAATAACTCACGATACAACTAAAATTTACTATGTTTGTAAATAATTAAAATATCGAATTTAATGTAAAGTATTTAAGAAGTAAATAAAAATTAAAATAAATTAAACAGTTGTCAAACAACGTATTAGTATAATTGGCAACATTCGAGTGTATACCTCAAAAATAATATTTTTTCTGTGTATATCGCAGGCAAATTATTTGATACTGTTAAAGTTAGCCGAAAGTTTTCAGCCGAAAGATAATGCAGATGGTGTCTTGAATACAGCAAACATCAGTCATTACTCGAATTTAAGGGGAATTTATAATCGGGTTACATCATTCGGGTGAAGGGGAAATTATTTCAGTTTATAGGAATATAAAAATCGATAGGAGCGATAGTATAATGAGAGTTCAAAAATAGTCAAGACACTATCTGCATTATCTTATTATCGGCTGGCAACTTTCGGCTTACTTTAACAAGGTAATTATTTGTTCGACTGTACATATATTTATTTCATTCACAACATTTAGGCGCAAAAGCAAAAAATTTTAACAAATAAATTTTATCTAAAAGCTTCTGATTTTCTTGGTATAGAAATGCTATTGATAACAACATATATATGCAAAAATCATTTCAGAAAACGATGATTTTTTTTCAAATTGTATGCGTTCCAAATATTGATGTGTAACTTTACATCATAAAATTTGGGTGCTGTAAAGTTAAAGAACAAAAATTTCGTTTATAGAGCCGAGACACATACAACAGGATGTTTTTTAAGCGTTAGTTAAGATTTTTTTAGAAAGCTTAGTGTTGGATAATTAAAACTTGCTTAAGTTATGTAAGGTTAGGTTTAGCTAGTTAGCTTATAAAATTTTTATTCTTAATTAATTTTCTTGATCAATGAATTTTTTCTGTTTAACTTTTCTCGAGCAATAAATTAATTTAATCACCGTTTATATTGAAATTTATTGGTCAAACAACAACCGCTTTAGAGTCCTTACGTAGATCCAATTCTATTTAATTCTAACAGGTTGTGGGTGGTATATTTTTTGTTGGATATTCGAATTTTTAATTTTTTGGAACATCATTTTTCCAAAACTTTTCCTGTCCATAGTTTTTGACAAAAAACGTTATGCTACGAAAATCCGACCCCTGCACATCTGGGAAAATGCGACATCCCCAGTGAATTTTGGCCGAAATCCCCCCATTGAAAGTGACAATTTCCAAAGAAGCTTTTTCGTTTTTCCACCGGAAGTGACAGCTTCCTTAGCAGCTTTTTAGTTTATTCACTGAAAGTGACAGCATCCTTAGGAGCTTTTCCGTTTTTTGTAAATATTTTTAAAAGTATAGCATTTACACGAAAAACGATTATGCAATAAAACTTTCTAAATTAAATTTGTAACAATATCAACCAAAACCAAATTTCCAAATATTAAACGGATGACGATTTTCGACAAAAAAGCAGTATTTCAACAAACATTAGGTCCTCTAAGCCCAGACGGATTGATTGATCGGAATGAAACTTCATACTAAAGCTTTTTCCAAATTTGGAGGTATAAGTAATATTTGGCCAAAATCAGTCCATCGGAAATGACACCACCCATAGAAGCTTTTTCGGTTTTTGCAAACATTTTGAAAAGTAAATGAAGATTTTGAACAAAAATCTGCTTCTTCCTGTGGTAATCATGAATATATGTATAAATGTATATGACGTGTCTACAGCTTAGACTGATCAAGATAAAACTTCTAACTAAAGCTTTTTCTATAAATTTGGCAATCATAGTTATTTTTGAATGAAATCGGTCCACCACAACTAGCAGTTCCTTTTTCGCAGTAGCTTTCTCGTTTTTTTGAAATATTTTGAAAAGTATAACATTTACTAGAACAGCAACTAAAAACTAACGGCTACTATATAAAATTTGTAACATTAACATTCCAGATCAGTTTCCAAAATTTAAGTAAAAATTACTAACTTCATACCGAACTGAAACTTCATACCTAAGCTTTTTCCACAAATTAGAAAATCCCAGTAAATTTTTGCCGAAATCAGTCCACCAGAATTGACACTATTGACAGCTTTGATAAGAATTTTTTCGTTTTTCCACCGGAAGTGACAATATTAATAGGAGCTTTCTCGTTTATTGTGTGTATTTTAAAAAGTATATTAATTATGATAAAATCGACTTTGAATTAAAAGATTTTAAATTAAATTTGCAACAATATCGGTTTAGATCAATTTTCCACACTTTAAGAGGAAATAATGATTTTTGACAGAAAAAAAACATTTTAATAGCTCACAGTAATTGACTCGAAGTAAAACTTCACACTAAAGCTTTCTCAAAAATTTGGAGATTCCAGTGATTTTTGGTTGAAATTTTCATACCGGAGTGTGGGAGATTCCTAAGTAGCTTTTTCGTTTTTTGCAAATATTTTGAAAAGTATAGAGTTTACAAGAAAAATGGTATGGAACTAACAGATTCTAAATTGGTTTTGCAACAAAACAGGTCCAGATCAGTTTTCCAAAATTTAGAAGGAAATGATGATTTTTGTCAAAAAACGATTTTTCAGTAAAAATTTGGTCTTAAGCATTTTCCACAAATTAAGAGATCCCAGTTACATCGGCCGACATCGGTTTACTGAAAGTAGCAGCTTCCAAAGGAGTTTCTCCCTTTTTTTGAAAAAAATATTTCAGTAGTGAATATCTGCGTACCAGAAGTGGCAGCTTTTAAAGGAGCTTTTCGCCAACATTTGCAATGAAGATCATATATTTAACAAATGTTGTTCATGTTGGTCTTCTGAAGTTTAAGCAGGAATAATAACTTGTGATTATAAAATACAATTTTTATCGCAAATCTAATAAATATTTGTCGTAAAGAAAGTTGGGTGTTGGCCGCAACAATTACACCCCGCTGTTTCTATAAAGAAACTTCATACATTAAGTTTTTTCATAAATTGGAAGATACAAGTGATTTTTCGTTTTGTGTAAATATTTTGAAAACTATATATGTATCATTTATAAAAAAAATATTTATGAACTAAAGATTTGAAATAACAAATAACAACACCGGGTCACAGCAGTTTTTCAAAATTTTAACGGAAATGATGATTTTTGACAAAAAAATTGCTTATCGACAAAATTCGGGCCTGTACACCCTAAACGGATTGATTGATCGGGATGAAACTCCATACTTAAGGTTTTTCCATAAATAATAGACCTCAGTGAATTTAACCTCAGATTGGTAAACAGGAAGTGGAAGCTTTCATACTATCTTTTTCTTTTTTTTTGCAATTATTTTAAAAATTATACCAAATATAAGCTATAAGCTAAAAGATTCTTACTCAAATTTGCAACTAAATAGGTAGACACTCGCGATCGGCTATCCTATGGCTACTCCACGAATTTTATCAAGGAACTTGAATTTCAGTTTATATTTTTTCAATTAATTTTTGTTTACTTTTACAATTGCACAGTACAACATTACAAAAAATTTGCTATTCATTTTTTAAAGACGCAAATTTAGTGAAATTTTATCAAAAATATAATTTGAAATTCACATGTCCTTGGTAAAATTGATCGAGTGTCTGCTAGCAAATTGCTTGCTTGCTAACCAATCAAGTACCAGCCCCAATACTGGTTTAGAATAATTTTCCAAAACTTAACTAAGTATTTACGAGAAAACGGTTAAAAACGAAAAGATTGTAAATTAATTTCAAACAAAATTTGTTCAGAACATTTTTAAATTTTATCGTAATTGATCAGTTTAGAGAAAAAAATTTATTTCACCAAAATTCTGCATCTCCAAAATCCTGGTGGGTCGACTATTCGAAATGAAACTCATAGTAAAACTTTTTCTATTAGCTGGAAGATACTTGCGAAATTTGGTAGAAATCTGTGTACTGGAAATGGCAGCTTCTATGCGAGCTTTTTCATTTTTTGCAATGATGTTGAAAGTTTCAGCTTTTACAAAAAAGAAAAAAAATTGAATAATGACATTCATGGTAAATTAAAAGTTCAAATTGTCATTATGGGTTAAATTCCTGAAAATTAAGGAGGAATAAGGAGTTTTGATTATACAAGATAGTTATACCAAAATCCCGCTAAGTTTAATTTTCCACTTTAGAAATCAAGAGTGGTTTATGTGAGATCGATGTACATTCGTGTAAACAAAGAAAATCGGGTGTTTTCCACAACCTATATTCACCCCTTTCAATGTTTTGTTAAGCCGCTTTATTCCAAAAACACCCTGTTTACATATTTTGTCATCGCATTAATTATTCCAAGAAAAATCTTAATTGATTTTGTTTGAATTGAATATCAAATAACGTACTTCTAAAATTTTGAAATTATTTTTGATATGGCTTCTATTTAATAAATTTTGTAATACATACCACCACATAAATGTATACTAATTAAATTTAGTGTGTCAACAACATGCTCAAATCAAAAATCGCACGCAAATAAATTTTAATGTATTTTTAATTAAATTCTCTAGTATTTAACTATTTTTAGAAATTAGGATTTTAAAATATTTAATAAGTTATAATTAGTTACGTGTGCGTTTATTTCACGAACGTAGAAATTTTTTAACCAAATTTATACCTGAATATTTGTGACATGGTAATATATACTCTACATATCGTTACACTTCTTATCTAATTATGCTAATCATCTTTCATAATACATATAAAACATTAAATTAAATAAAACATTTAAATTCGTGGAACGTCGCTTTAGACAGTATATACTACAACAAAAACAAAAACGAAACGTAACGACAATAATTTTTATTAAATGACATTAATATTTTTGTTATCATTTTTATCGTATATTTCAAAAAATTTCGGATAATATTTTTAATGTCAACCAAAAAAATAAAGGAACGCACAAAAAATATATATTAAATTAATCATTTCTGTGTATAAATATTTATAAATTCTATTTTAATATTTTATACGTCTCTTAAATTTTAATTCATCAATCAAGAATTAAAACGAGATGAATATAAAAAGTTGGATAAGAAAATCCTTTTGTTTTTCTACGCACACGCTTTTTTGTTTTGTTAAAATAATTAAATAATCAAAACACGTTTTATAGGATTCTAGGAAAATACGTAAAAATTAGGAAATAAATTTATTTTGTTGTTATGTTCGGATAATTTCTCTTAATCATTTCTTTTATGCTTTTCCTGCTCATTTTGATTATGAAATATTGGCGAAAAATACCTGTCAAAGTTTTTCCGATTTGTTTCTTTTGTTCGTTTCTCGTGTTAGCAATTTAACAAACATATTTTCAATACGCTATATTGTGAAAATGTTCCATTTAATTTTAAAGTGTCCACACAAAAATGGGGGAGGATAAATCTTAACGAACATGTTGTGTATATAGCTTTGATTTTAAACGATGTGAACGTTAAAATGAAAAGGTGAAAATTATATTAAAAGAAATGAAAATAATGTATTTAATCAAGAAGAATGAGAAAAATGAGATGAAAATAATAAAAGAAGGAAATAAATGTATTTAAAGATAATTTTTATTAATCGATGAACCTGTCAATTTCATTTCTTTTTCCTTGTGTTACTTTAATTTTTGCTGCTGCTGCTAGTTTAACATGGGGACTTTGTGTGTGAGCTGTGTGTTGTTATAAATTGAAGTAATTTTTATTTGTTATATCGAATAATGAAATGAAAAACCTAGAAAAATAGGAAAACAAATTAATGGTGACATTGAGTAAAGGGTCGATTATTTTTCTTTATATTCTGTGTTTGTGCTATTTATACCTTCTGGATTTCTTCGGTTTCTTGTGTGGTAGTGGTGAGTGTCGTTAACAATAATGAAATCAATTTTAAATTAGAAAATGGGTATAATGGATATAATGGATTGAAAGGCATAATAGATTTTTTCGTTATATTTCGATTTTAGGAAAATGGGCATATCGCGCTTGACAGAATTTATCTTAAATAAATATACTTATACTATGGGGTAGATATAATTAGATTATCAATTTTCTACACGTGTAGACAATGTATGTAGAAAAAAATTACGTCAATGTCAAAAATTATTATTACAGTCATCAAAATTCTATGATTTCTTTGTTAATGGTACCATTTCAAGGTGAAGTTTTTTGTCTCCTCACATTTAAAAATTTTAACCCAAACTTTATATGATAATAAAGCACATGTATATACGGTTAAAGTGCGAAATCGTTAAATGTTCGAAACTAAAATTTTTGTAAATCGTTTACACGATTACAAATGGAATGTAAATAGAGCCTATATGGTACCAACATATATTTGCCGATCCCATCACCTAAAGAATATTGCTTTTTTTGTTGTTTGCCCATTGTTTTTCAGTACGAGGTTGCCATCTCAGAGGTTTCCAGTTCAGGAAACAAAGTTCAAATTAAATAAGTGAGATTATATAGCCATGGGAAAAATTTACCTAATTCAGGAGAATCAAAAAACCTATAAAAATTTAGTATACCAGATGCTAGAATGACTTGGTTTGTTTATGGAAAATAAAGCAATTTTAGCTACCAAACCATAACCAAAAAATTTTATTGTCAGGAAAAGGCTGATATCAGGATTGAGTATAGTTTTGTTGTGGAAACTAACCAGATATTATCGTAAAACGCTCACAAGACATAGTTAAGAATACAATTAAAAATTATATGGAACATTTTGCAACATCTGTAAATATTAAAAATGTTTAATTAAGAACTAAGTAATGTTCCTTGAAATAATCTTACTAATAATCTAAAAAAATATACATTTCAACACAGAACTGAAAGTGATTAGCATTTTTTTAGATTTTTTTAGTGTATATGAAAGTAAATCATAAAACGAGTGACAACCCTGTGATATTAGAGTTTTTAAATAAGTAAGTTTAGAACACGTACTTCTGGATGTTTGTACACCTGTGGATAATTTAAATTAGAGGCCATGTTTTTACCTCTCGTTGGGAGGTTTGAAAATGGATCATTAAAATGTGGCCGTCAGGATCATACATAATTGATTTTATGGGTGCCACTTGAGGGACTGTCTCTATCTCTGCTTATGGTCGGATTATGGTATAGCAATATTCGGCTATAGGAATAATCGGCTTTCAATTTTTTGAGTTACAACTAATTGGGGGGGACGAAAAAGCTTCATTTTCGGAAAAATGACGCCATTTTTTTATTTTTCAATAATTATTTTCCTTTTAGTTCATTCCAAGGGCGATTTAATGCTGAATAAAACCCCGTTTTTTTGTCAGACGTTTCTGAGAGCAGTTATGACGCACGCCGCGAATTTTTAGTGGTTTTGAAAAACACTTGTAGCAGACGACAGTGGCCTAAAAAATCTAAAAAAAAAAAAATTTTGTATACTTTCAGTTCAATAATGCAATTTTTAAATATACAGCCATCTGAATAAACTATTATGGGAAGATTTTTCCCAAGACAATGCCTTCCCAGATAGTCTATAATAATATAATTTCAGAAAATAATTTTTTTTGTTGTGTCCGCGGCCTATTTCGCAAATAACTGTCGCAATGTTATGTGTTAAAGTTAAAATTTTATCTGCATTACCTGATTATTCATTTCTCAAATGAGAGTATAAGAGCTCGATTTTGGTCAGTGGCGCCATCTTGTTGAAACCAGAGGTTTTTCATATTCATAACGTCGATTTGAGGCCATAAAAAGTTGATCAGCATCATGGCTCTGTAACAATTGTCATTGTCGGTAATTACGTTTCTAGCAGCGTTTTCGAAGAAAAATAGGCCACGTATGCCACCCTTCCAAAATGCACATATATCTAACAGTCATTCTTGGTCATGCATTGGCTTCTCTACAATTACGTGTGCTTGTTTCAAATCCCAAATCCGGCAGTTCTGCTTGTTTACATAACCCCGAGATGGAAATATGCTTGGTCATTATGAAGCTGGTATATGGCCCATGGCAAGAACTGATACTGAAGCGAATAGTCATTTGCTTTCAACTGTAGAGATTATGAATGGTTGACTTTAGTCCGATCAACATGTGGATAGACAGAGGAAAACTCCGCACAAAGAAATTAAATATCAGATTTATCAATTTTTGAGCTGGAAGACATCATGAGTACCATCCCGCACTGCGTGATATAAAAATAATCGTGGGTGACTTCAATACAAAAATCGGTGGAGCTCTGATATAAATCAAAAATATTAGTCGGTATACAGCTCCCATTAGCTCATCAGCTACGTAACATAACCGCCAACGACTCTCGGAGCTGGATATAGTATATAAAGGATACGACTTGGTTGCTAGTACATGGAATTACATGCTTGCTTACAACATAAGAAAATCCATAAGGTTACGCGGCGTTCGAAAGATGGAAGAGTGGTTAACCAAATTGAGCACGTCATCTCAAAGGGACATTCCACCAGCATAACAGACGTTAGATCTTTTAGAGGCAGCGACATGATGTTAAACATACGCTTGTTTTATTCAAATGTAAGTACCAACTATTACATTTAAGAGATAAGACAGATAAGCAAATAAAACCGTACACTGGAAAATCAATGCACTGAAAAATGAAGACCCAGCAAAGTTACCAATCAGCTCCACCAACATCCAGGAGCAATGGCAAGCTGTTCAGTCTGCCCTAATTACTGCAGCAGAAAACACTATTGGAGACCATCATGAGCATGAATTGATTTGAAAATAAACAAAAGCTTTGTGAAAAGTGGTCAGCTCATCGTAATACTCGTAGCACACAAACATATATTTCCGCGCTAGGAAAGATGTCTCCAAATGCCTTTGAAAAAACGTGTCTCAAACGAAAAAATCAGCTCCCAAGCGGAAAATTTAAACTAAAGAGATTTCTTTGAAAGTGCCTATAAAATCTTTTATTAAGATATGGGACATACATCAAAGATGCACAGCCACCGAAGACTCGAATTGAGAATTGAGAACAATGTGACTGATCCTGTCTGAGTATGATAATCCTACTTCTAAACTCTACTAAATCGGAACGACCAAGTTAATACTATTCGAACTATTACGCCACCGTTTAATGAAATACCACGCTTAGCGCCATTCCAACGGAAAACGAAGAGTTGCAAGTTGAACACCTCAGTTACGAAACACGGAGGGTTCCATTAACAGATATGGCGTCAGTGGTCTGCGCGGTTATATGTAGCTTCGGATAGGGCTCAGGGGCGTAGGCGTGGGGTATGCAAACTTGGTGTCCTAGTTCAATAAACCGCATAAAAAAACTGAAAATTTGAAAGAGAAGCGAAATTAAAATGGAAAATTGACCGAAATTAATTAACCAAAATTCATTGGGCGAAGCTTGAAGAAAAATAAAAATAAAATAATCAAGTCTGCTGGAGAGACCCCCGAATGACCCATCGACCCCTGACGTCTCCTCAACAGATAAAGCCTCTCCTCACCCAGAGAGACCTCTAGATGATCTCACACATTACACACATTACTTTCCGCGGCCCCAATATGCACGCCAACCAACCGTTATCTGGCACTCGATTACATTATGTATTCGAGATTCTATTTTTCGTTAATTTAGATTTTAAAATAAAAATTTAAATTAATAATAAAAAAAAACTCAAAATCGGCTTGCGGCTTCTTTGATTGCCAACCGTTGCTTGTCTTCTCACACAGGCGGGTAAACTCGGGATCCGAATCCCCGATGATATTAATTCAATGTTCCGTATTGTCCCATCGTGTGAGTTGCGGTGTCTCTCCACCGAATACACTATTTGTAAATGGTTGGCCTCCCATAAACAAAAGTATCGAGCTAAAAATGGCCATGTTGTTATGCGTTATCGTCCGAGCTATAAGTGTCAAAGTTATGATTGACTTTAAAACCTAGTAAAATAAAGTATAGTATTCATGAAAAATTTATAAAAAATCCCGGTAGGGGCTTTACAGCCCAGACGGATTGATGAAACTTCAAACTTAAGCTTTTAACATCAAAGATGTTTTTAGGGTTGCATTATGTAGAAAAAGGAGAGAGATAGAGTTTTGGCTGAAATCGGTCAACCGGAAGTGCAAACATTGCAAATATTTTGAAAAGTATATCATTTACAGAAAAAACTATTAACACCTAAAATATTTTAAATTAACTAATTTTGCAACAATATTGGCACTTCTAGTTTTCCAAAATTTTAAGCGAAAATGAGGTTTTTTGGCAAAAAAAAAATTTTTTTAACAAAAATCCGGCCTTGTACAGCTCAGATAATAAGGTATAATAACAAATATTTATATAAATAAATATTTGAAAAGTATATCGTGAAAAACGGTTATGCATTAAAAGATTCTAACAAAATTTGCAAACAATACCGTTCTTACGATTTTTTATAAAAAAATGTTTCACAGCTTTCATCGGAGCTTTCTCGTTTTCCCACCGGAAGTGACAACTTCCATAGGAGCGTTTTCGTTTTTTGCATTTATTTTGAAAAGTTTGTCATTTACGAAAATACGAACTAACAGATTCTAAATTAATTTTACAACAATACCGGTCCAGATAACTTTTCCAAAATTTAACCAGATAGGAAAATTTTGTGCGGATAGATTAATCGGGGTGAAACTTCATACTTTAACTTTTTTTCATAAATAAGAAATCCCAGTGATTTTTGGTTAAGATCGGTCCACCGGAAGTAGCAGCTTCCATTGAAGCTTTTTCGTTTTTTGCAAATATTTCGAAAACAATATTGATAAAAAAACAAAATTTAACTAAAAGATTGTAAATTAATTTTGCAACAATACCAGTCCAGATCAGTTTTCCAAAATTCAATTCACCGGCAGCGACAGCATTTCAATAGAGAGCTATTTTCCATAGGAGAGTTTTTATTTTTTGCAAATATATTCAAAAGTTTATAAGTAGCATTATCAAAAAATGTGGGGCTGAATATGTTGTGGCAAACAACCAATTTTCGTTTACCATGAATGTGTGCATTGATCTCGAATAATCCACACTTGATTCCTAAAGCGAAAAATTTAACTTACCGTACTTCTGGTAAAACTGTCCTCTATAATCTAAAAACATTAACTTTGCTTAAATTTCAGAAAACCAAAAAGGTCAAATCGTCTTATTTCCTTGTCGTTTTTGTAAATGCTAAATTTTTCAACATTATTCTAAAAATTGTAAAAGCTCTTATTGAAGCTGCAGAAGATCGATTTCGGCCAAAACGCACTAGGACCTCCCAACCTAAAAAAAGCTTCATACGTAAATTTACTCCCGATTAATAAAATCCGTCTGGGCGGTGCAGGGCCAAATTTTTGATGAAGAACAGTTCTTTGTCAAAAAACGTTATTCCCGCTAAATTTTGGAAACATGATCTGGACCTACTTTTCAAAGTAGTTATATGGAAAACTAAAAAGCTTCTTTGGAGCTGCCATTCCTGGTGGTTCGATTTCAATCAAAAATCATTGGTATCTTAGAATTTATAAGAAAAGCTTCAGTACACAGTTTCATCTTCAGTTCATCTTACCAATTTCTATGTTAATTGTGTTGCTTCGTTAATATTTACTAGCTCCGTGTGCAACTATGGTATGTTGCTAGTCGTGACAAAACGTAAAAGGTATTTTCTCGTTATCATTGTTTTCTTTGTGGTATCAGAGACGTGCATTAGAATTTAGTTAAAAATTTTGATAAACGAGCATTGTAAATTGTTTAACGAATAAAATAAAACCCATTAAATTTCTCGTTTATTTACGAACAGTCCATTGCATATACCGTGTTCAGTGCACCAAGAACGTATAGAAGAATGCATATATAGTAAATATATAAAGCTGAGTACGAGCAGATCATCAAGATTTACTTGTTTAGTGAGCTATATCTCAAAACGAAAAAGTTTTTAGAAAAAGCTCCAAATTTAATTTTTATTTTTTGTTTACGATTATTCAATCTTTTTAACGTCTTTTGGAGAGATTTTTTATTATTTGTGCGATTCTCTTTGTTCATTATCTTGAAATATTTTATGTCGTAAAAAATAAATAAATAAAGTTAAAATTGTTCGTGAAACGAGAATACATATTCTCATGGTACATAGTAGATATAATCTAGAAGGAGTATATACCGTATAGAAAATAAAACTTTAATTGTTATTTTAAGTGCTTTTATTTATTTATTCGTGTGTTTTTTTTTTTTGATTTTTTTTGTTAACTCGAAGCAAAAAATTTCATGAACAAATTCAATTAAGACTAGAATGAAAGTATAATTAACAAATAAAAAGTTATTGAAATTTTTATGATTTGTAATAAAAGGATGCTTCCCGTTTGATTAAGTTATCCGCTCTACTGGAAATGCACATGCACTGTGCTATTGAATTATTATAGAGTGACAAATCACTGCAATTTTATTATATGTGTAACTCTATATGTAGTTAGCTTAAAAGCAAATGTAAACGACAAAGAGCCAAGAATTAATTATTTTTTATTATCTGCAATCACTGATTTATCATGCAACAGCCATCAATTATCAAATATATAATTTCATTGGCTTTTTGGGCAAAAAAAACAGAAATTCTGGTATACATTTTTGTTGTTGTTGGGTTTATTGGTTAAAATTTATGTGGTCTACCAATTATGCTGACCACAATATAACCAACAATGGCTGAATAGTTTTTGTTGGTATAATAATATAAATTTTTATTTTTTGGTTAAATTGTACGAATAAAAAGATGACAATGTATATGTTACGTAACCATGTATGTATACGTGTATTTGAGAATATATTTTATTAGCCATCTGGTGACAGATAATATAAATTTGGAAATAAATTAAAAAACCAAATTTGGATAACGTTATACACACATTTTATACGTACGTATATAAATTTTCAATGTATAAATTTTAATCTCAAGCGATTTTCAATGGAATTTTTTTTTTCCAGTATAATTTATTGATGTGCTGAACTTATCTTATAAATACGTAAATTTTTATTTAACAATTCGAAACGAAGAGTAATGTTTGATGACTGTTTGTGATGTTCGATTATAACTCTATGTAAAGTCTGTATTTATTATACATAAATAGATTGAAATTTAGGGAATTTGGATAATGTTATGATAATTTTCTTATCATCATACAACCGCTTTTCATGTATGTACGTCTTTCAATATAGGTATACACACCACATACAGAAATTCTGAGCAAAATCATTCTATATGCATATTATCCATGCTTATTTTTTGTGTTAGGTTCGAGTAAATTTTTAAATCTATAATATGAAACATAAATACAATTCTTGCATGATATATCTGGTATTTTGTACTGAGTTTCATACAAATCCATATACATTGAATATCAAAAAAATTCTGTTCCTATATATTCGCAAATATATTCGCATCTATGCAAAAATAAAGAATATATTATTTAATTATTTCTGTAATAATATTGGAAATGAGAAAATATGTCAAGGTGTGATATTTCAAAATATTTTGTTTTCGAAAATTTCGATGAAGAACAGAAAAATTAGATTTTGAGATGGTGTTAGTTACGTCTGGTACATCACCTTGTAAAAACACAACGTAAAATTTCAAATATTAAGGAAGTTAACATTTACAAACAATTCAACTAGTAATTTGACGGAAAGAAAGAAAGTGCGCGATTGAAAAGAACTATACAAATTCAATATTTCAATATGTGTCCACTTCCACTTTTCACATTGTTCGCTTTTTGCTTATTTAGTTGCATTGTTCACTGTTATATTACAACTGCGTCTACAGTTATTTGCAAAATTCCCCATCCCGCAACTTGGAAAGCCATTCTACTTGGGCTCTAACCACATAGTTGGTATGGTGGTAACACTTAGTCATGTGTAACTTAAATTGTTTAATGAGCTTATAAGTTTAAAAAATTAAAATAATAGTTATTTAGCTCTTTTAATATTTTATTTATTACTATTTAAGCTTTCGGAACCATTTCGGTTCCATTCTCAAAAGTAAGTAAATCAATTTTACAAAAAAAAAATATTTTCTATACAAAATAAAATAAAATCGAAATCAAGGCTAACTAAAACGTAGCTATTTTCCTGTAGATATCGCTCGCTACTAGAAAAAATATTCTTTATTTTAGCAAAGCAACAAAAATTGATATTTACAGAAAAAAACACTTTACAAAATAAAATTTGACTAAAAACATAAATTGAAAACAATTTTATCCATCTTAAATAATATTTGAATTGTGTAAAAGCAAAAAATCAAATTATAAAAATAGATCATATGAATTGCCAATGTACGCGAAATCGTTAATTTTGTTAAGAGAATTTGAACTAGATTTTATATGTAACATTTCCAAAATAGATCGTTTTCTGTAATTAGATTGTTTTTCCAAAATGTCTACATCTTCCAAAATAATTTTATGGTTGGTTTCTCTAATATGTTCCGAAAGTGCACTTATTTGATTTGAATTTGAATTTCCCGAAGCACCACGTAAATGTTGAAAGAACCGCTCCCGCAAAAACTGTTTAGTTTGTCCCGTGTAAATTAGGTTACAATCATTACATTTAATCCTATAGACAAGATTAGATTCTTTCTTTAATGGTATCGGGTCTTTTAATTTTGAAAACAAAATATCATTTAAACTGATAGCTGAACGACCAATAATTTTGAAATTATAATTTTTAAATAAATGTTTTAATTTTTCGAAAAGATTTTTTATGTAAGGTAAAGATAAATAATTTGTACTTTCAATTTCAGGATTTAATGTACAATTTTGATAACTTCTTTGTTTCCAAATCACTTTATTTATTAATTTTTTAGGATACTGATTATTTACCAAAGTGTTTCCAAAAGTTTGAAATTATTGTAATGAAATTTAGTATCGGACAATTTTAGAATTTTTTGAGTTAAAATTTTGATTGTATTAATTTTGTAAGGAATAGAAAGCCAAGAATTAAAATTTAGATAATTTATTAATTTAGATAACATCCGGTTCATGAATTAAAAGTAAATCTAAAAATGAAATTTTGTGGTCAATTTCTTTTTCAACAGTAAATATTATTCTATTATCCAAAGAGCTAAATACATCCAAAAAAATTTCAATTTTGTCTTCAGGAATTGCCGTTATAATGTCAACTACATAACGAAAGTAAAAAAACGGTTGAAAATCCAAAGAGCTTAATCCCATTTTTCCAAAAATTCCATCATTAAATTTGCTATTATGGGACTAATAGGAGAACCCATTGGAGAACCAAAAGTTTGTTTATAAATTTTATTGCCAAAAGAAAAACCAGAATCATTCAAAACAATTTGCAACGCCGGCATAAATTGAACTTTAGTCAATTTAGTTTTTGAATTTTGTTTAATACTCCTCCAGTTATCTATAATAATGTTAGTCACACGTCTATTATCAACATTAGTGAACAAAGACGTAACATCCAAAGAAACTAAAAGGTAATTTTGAGGAAGAGTAACATTCTGAATTTTTTGTTTAAAATCTTCCGAATTTAGAATATTTGAATTTGTATTGGTTGAAACACTAAATTTTAAAATATTACCCAAAAAAGACGATAAACTATGTGTTGGACCATTATTTGAACTGATAATTGGTCTATATGGAAAACCAGGTTTGTGGATTTTTGGTAATCCATATAATTTTGGAATCACCGAATTATATTTGGTTAACATTTTTCTAGTTGGAACCGAAATGGTTCCGAAAGCTTAAGTAGTAATAAATAAAATATTAAAAGAGCTAAATAACCATTATTTTAATTTTTTAAACTTATAAGCTCATTAAACAATTTAATTCATTTAATCTCCGGGTTGAAATATGGAGACAGTGCAGTCAAACAACGAAAGATATTTTCAAAATATAATTTCGCAATATGGCTATAACGTCGTAAAATTATTAAAAATATTTTTAAAAGAAAATAAAAAACTGGATTTGGAGCTATTAATTCATGCACAGAATACCCCATGCAATATTGAAACAATGCACTAGGAGTCAGGAAAATTATAATTACGTCCAATAAAAGTAATTGTGAAATTCAAATTAACCGTGAAGGAGTAAACAATATTATGTTGTTTGGCAACACCCGACTTTATTTTGCCATGAATGTAAACATAGATCTCGAATACATCACAATTGATTTCTAACTTTGAATAACTTTTATCTTCAAATTTATTTATATATTTTAATTCTTGTAAATGGTGCCTTTCATTGAAAAAAAATAAATAGATCCCTTGGAAGCTGCTCCTTTTTCGTATACACCGATTTTCTACAAATGTCGCAAGGATCTTGCAATAAATGGAAAAAGTTAAAATATGAAGTTTTATTCCGAATACTCAATCCGCCTGGTCTGAAGAAATTCCAAATTTTAATGGAATAGATTTTGTTTTATCATAACTCTCATTTATAGATAAAATTTAAAGAGTGACCTCAACTAATTTTATTTGAAATTTAATTAAGAATTTTTTTCTTTTACCGGCCTCGGCTATACCGTATACTTTTTGTAAAAAACGAGGAAGCTCCTATATGGAAGGTGTTACCTCCGGTGGACCGCTGTAGGCCAAAAATCACTGAGATCTTCAGATTTATGGAAAAAGCTTCATAATTATGAAGTTTTCCCGATAAATCAGCTCATCTGGGCTGGCGCAAAGGACGATGTTTTGTGAAAAAACAGATTTTTTATCAGAAGTCTTTGTTTTCGTTAGAATTTTATGAAAACTAATCTGAAACTGTATTGTTGCAAAATTAATTTAGTATCGTTAAGTTCATTTTCGTTTTTATCGTAAATTATATACTTTACAAAATATTTGCTCACAGTAAAAAAAGATCCTATGAAAGCCGCCACTTCCGGTAGCCCGATATCTGGTAAAAACGACTAGAATTTCCTAATTTATGGAAAAAACTTAGAGAACTAGCAGAATTTTAGAGTTGTATATATGTTTAGCCAACACCCAATATCATTTTACGACGTATTTGATTGATTTGATTGTGTGACCTAAGTAAGATTCCTGGTTAATGCTCATACGCACACCTATATACATACATATAACAAAATAAAGGGATAAGTTGACCCGGTTTCAGGCACCAAAGTAGTCAATATTTAGTAAATTGTTAGTTGAAAATCCTGCAAAAATTTGAATAAATTAAGTTACAATAAATAACGGTAAATTTTCTGAAATAAAACTTTCATTAGTAGAAGTAAAATTTAACGATTCAGTATTAAGAAAAATGATATCTGAATACATAACAATTCATTAACAACGAATTAATTAAAACTATCAAGCAAAAGAGGATTCTGTAAGTTGTAAAATTATACCAGGAAGTATTAAACATAAAACAGCAAAAGGTAATCTATGATAGTCGAATATTGTACAAATATTCAACAGGATTAAGCAAATTATAAGCCGTATGATGAAGAAAACAAGCGATAATTATTCATTCAACCTAGAACCATATTTTTCATATCCTCCTAAAAAAATGTACCTTTATCAATTTATACTATCCCGAGCAACAAAAAAAAATTAAATTTTTAGTGTTTCTCAAAGTGTGCTCCGCGGAGCCCTGCTAATGAAATTAATTTGATGCTTTGAAACATCATAGATTACGACTGCTTCTGGAAGTAAATTCTCATACATATGACGGCCAAAGCCTACTTGTTTCAATTTTTAAAACTAGAAATGAGCACTGAAGCATCCTATATCGTTAGTTATCTTATTGCACTGGCAGGAGAAGCTCATACAATAGCTGAGGCATTGATCAAGCCGTGTGCAGTCAATATATAACGTATATTCGATGAAAAGGCGAGAAAAGAAATCCCTAATGTGGCGCTATCCAATGACACGGTAGCTCGTTGAATTAAAGATTTAGCAGCCAACCTGAAGTCTCAATGCATATTTCGCCTGAAAAATTGTAATTTTTCTCTGCAAATGGACGGAAGCACAGATGTAGTTGGACTAGCAATCTTGCTTGTTTTTGTCCGATATCAGCATATAAATTTGCTTGAAAAGGATCTTCTTTTGTGTGATCCATTTTCAAATAATACAACTGGTGTCAAAATATTTAATGTCGTGAACTTAGCAACAACCTGCACTAGTAGCATTTCATTCGTCACCGCCAAGCACTTGCAGTAAATAAATGCCAATGTCTTTGAAAAATGTCCTTGATGAGTCTGTAAAGATCATAAATTTCATCAAATCGAGACTCTTGCAAACACGGTTTTTTAAGATTCTTTACGAAGATCTGGGCAACATTCATAAAGCTTTATTTCTCCATACTGAAGTACGATAGTAAACAAAATGGATTTGCAGAAAAGACTAACAGATAAGCTGTGGTTGTTTCGACTTGAATACCTCACCGATATTTTTTCAAAGCTAAACAAAGTAAATTTATCACTTCAAGGAAAACAAGTAACAGTGTTCATAATCAATGGCTGATGGTACACTTAAAAAAATACCGGACTTTTCCTCGTTTCTTTCCCCGTTTAGCTATGATACAAGTTTTAATTGCGACTTAAACAAATTTTCTGTGCAATCACACAACTCAAACATAAATTAAATAAAAAATATTTCAAGGACATTTTTGACTCATTTTAGTTTAAATTTTATTAAAGTGAGAGCAGAACAAAGCAAAATAAAACTAGTTTGCCTTGAAAAAAATACCAAAATACAAAAAACTGGAATGGGAGAATGATAAGATTGAAGCATTTAACAAAAAATTGGAGTGTTGAATCATTTGCATACACTCTTATGAGCAAGATATCTTCCCAATACTTAAAGAATTTCCTGATTGAAATTAATGGGGACATTGAAGAAAGTGACTATTTGGTGTTGTATGATGAAATTCGTCAACATTTGGAAGATATTCTAAGCTCAGTTAAACAGTTAAACAGATAAGCAGAATGAAAAGCTTAAAAATTACACATGGATTCGAAACCCATTCATAGTTCAGAAAACACCAGAAGAAAAAAAAATTACTTTAAATTAAATATTCTATTATTTTGGAACTAAATCTCTGTTCTGTAATTTTTAAAAGTTTTATAATATTTATATATCATGAATGTAAATTTTGTAACCTTTGTACAATTATGTATAACAACTTGGATTATCCTTAAAGGAACATTAAATTCACTGGATAATCCGCCTTTGTTATTGAATGAGAATGAACAATAAAAAAAAAGAATTCACAGTTAGGGAGTACGAAGTTTTCATTGAAATGATTTCAGATTCCTCACTATTGCCCATATTTGAAACAGTATCTTTGCCAGAATTTTGGTGCACTTTAAGAGAAGAATATGCAGATTTATCAATGAAAGCTGTTAAAATACTTCTCCCTTTCGAATGTTGCAACAAAAACGACATACCGCAACACACTCGATGTAGAAGATAACATGAGGATTCAACTTACAACTATAAAGCCCAGACATACAAGAATTATGTAAAAATAAGAAACAGGTCCACTCGTCCCACTAACAATGTTCGTTCTTTATATAATTTATTATATTTTGCAAAAAATAAATAAGTTTTGTTGAAGTACAAATAATTTCATTTTTCCATTTTATTTATGTATGTATAAAAAATAAATTACTCTTCGGCGTTAGGCACCATCGATTGGCACATACACACAATTAGTCATTACTGAACCACTGGGGTTCCGTGTAAACTATTGTGTCTTTGGAGAGTCCCGCAGCTCAAAAAGTTTGAGAACCGCACTGATATCGAGAATTTCAAAGCAAACTGTATTTGCGATTGGAGAATTTTCCACACCATGTCTGCTCCCACAAAAAGTTCTGAAAATATTTTGATACGGGTTCAGCAAGCTTCTACAAAGTTATTAGTTAGAATTAAAATAAGACAAGAGAAAAATATCAGAAAATCAGGCGGTATAATACTTTTGCGGTCCGTATGCACAATTGTGTAGGTAAATTTCATTGAGACAAAATGAAAAATAAATATTCTTTAACTCGAAGGCATTTTAAACCCCTTCGCTCAACAAGTCAAATCGAGTAGTCGAGTATAGTCAGATTTTTTTTAATTGTTCATTGAAGGGTTAAAACAATAGACAAAAATTTAGTTTGGCATATTCGTAATACATTTTACTGAATAACCCAACATTAGTTCACGACCAATGTACATTATGTAAATCTCGAATACATCACACTTGATTTCTAAGGCAAAACGTACAACCTACTATAGGCTTTTGTTAAACTGTCTTGTTTAATCCAAAAATATTATCCCTGTGTAAATTTCAGAAACCCATCTTTACCTTGATGGTTGGTTGAAATTTGTTTAAATACTTTAGCTCTTTGTTGTTTTCTGTAAATGTTAAACTTTAAAACATTATTGCAAAAATTTATCCCATTTTAGCTGCCAGTACACAGATTTCCACCAAATTCCTTCAAATCTTAGAAAACGGTTCTAAATCGGTAACGTATAGCAAAACTAATTTAGAATCTTTTAATGCATAAACGTTTTATTCGTAGATGGTGATATACTTTCTAAAATAATTACAAAAGACAAAAAAGCTCCTATACAAGCTGTCATTTTCGATACTTAGATGTAAATTAATTTTATTATATTAATCCGCCTTATGGAATGGCCGAGCGTTGTGTGGTATTGTGGACTGTGGACCGTGATGTGCAGCGGTGGTAATAAGCGGCGTCTTGTTTGTTGACTAGTTGATGGTTATGTTGGAGACGAAATGAACTGCTGCGCAGGAAATTTATTTTTATCAAATAAATTTTGTTTGTTCTGCTTTGGTTTCGTCTTCGTCGTGTTGCATTTGATATCGTTTGGAATACTCGTCGTGTTGTTTCCGCCTTGCATATATATGTGCATCTGTTGATGCATTTCTATGTTAAGACGTACCGAGTGATGAATAATGAGTTGGCGATGAGTTTGCAAAATGTTAAGTTTGTAGTATGTACGATTAGAATATTGGTTAGCAATATTCTAACCGCTACACAACTATTTAAACTTACTGTATAATTAAATCAAAATGCATACATAAATATTTTTTTGGTTATTAAATAGCAATATTAAACTGAGAGGTAATTATTTAAAATTCCTACTTTGAAAAGCAATTACATAACTTATACCATTCCTATATCATAAATACAAAAGCTAGACCATTGTCACGAGCCATCATTAAACATCTCTTTCAAAACGATTTCATGAAAAAGGAATGCCAATTAAAAAAAATATTTGTATCCCGAATTCCAACACCCTTTTTATGAAAAACAGATGCCTTTCTTCGATTATAAATTTAACAAACAATAAACAGTTTTTTTTTTTTACAAATTAAACGATTTTCAATACTCGTCGAATGAATAACTTTTTGCCAAACGTATATAGGAGATACGGAAACCGAATCATACAAATCAACGTGAGAAAATGTATTCATTAATCATCAATTACGTTATAAATAATATAGCTTGCGAAAAAAATAAAAGTCTCAAGTAAATCAAAGATTTCGGTACAAATTCCCCTCACCGTGTATTTTAAAATCAAGGCAATTATTTTTCATTTTTATTTTACATTTTCACCGATTAAGTGAAAAATGAACTTATATTTTTATCATCATTTGTTTTCTACCATATAAATTTAATAAACACATGTACGTACATATACATATCTATATGTAGTTAGTTATATACACAGACATGTCTAGATATTATTTTAAAATGAGACGAGAGTCGTAATAAATTCTATTAACAATAATCAACTTGTAAAACATTAAATTCACTTTAAGAAGCTTTTTGTATTAGATACTTGTGTATATGTGTGTACTTTGTCGAATTTTCTTTTAATTTTTTCCTCGTTCGTTCTATTTTTTTTTTTTATTTTGATAAATTGATCTTTTATTGGTTTTTCCAAAAAATAAAAAAAAATTAAATAAAATAAAATTATCAATTTCCAATTTTCGTGTTTTTAGTTTTCTTATTTAATACTTTAAACTTTTGTTATAACAAAAAAGGCTTTTTTAAGTGATACGTGATTTTACTTTTTCCAGAATTATTATGTTTTTTTTGTGTGCTCGGCTCCCATGGAAGGATGTATACATAAAGAAAGGAAAATATCATATATATACACATAATATAATATAGTTGTACGTCTGCTTGTCTATTGTGTGTGGTGCTTAATGCCAAAAAGACGACGAGCAAGAAAAAGACTACGGAAAGAAAGTCAATTTTATTTTAAATTTTTTTTTATTGTACGTTTAAGGATCATTTACACGAACGACAATACAATTCGTTTGCTTCATTTTGTTTATGTATATGTGTGTGTGCAAGCAATAAAGAAGAAGAATGAGCTTGAGGAGGTTTGCAAGATAATAAGACGGAAAATAAAATGAAACTTGAAGAGAGACACACGCACGCAATCCTTTTTATTGTGTTGTTTTTATTTTATATTATTTTAAACCAAAAAATAAAAGCAAAACAAAAAAAAAATAATTGAAGTTAAAATGATATCACCTTTGTTCGGTTCCCCAAAGGAAATTGTTATTTTTTTCGTCTTCTGTTTTTACTGTTATTACTTTCGTTTGCTCCGATTGCTCCCGATATTTTTTTGTACAATAGAATTTTCTTTGTTCATTCAATAATTTCATATATTAGAAAATTGCTGGTGTGTTTGAACCATTAGGTAGAAACGGACCCATACTGCACTTCACTAAAATCAATTTGATCGAATTCCTTATATAAAGTAAATGTTACTTAATTGAGCTTTTAAACATATTTATACAAAAGCTTAAATTGAATTCAATTTAACATTTTTAAAAGTTTATTTTGTGTATACCGTCGTTTGGATGACTTTCATGTAATTTTAATAAGCTATAAAGTGACAAACTTTTTTTTATAGAAAATTATTTTTAAGTATTTGTACGTTTTTATGAGCGATTAAATTCAGTTTAAGCGCCTTATTTAAATTGGCATTATAAAAAAACTGTAATGTTTGTAGTGCGATAAAAATTTATCAGTAAAAGCATTTTAAAGCGAGTGTTGTATGGGAAATCTTTAATGTTTTAAGGGAATGTTTGAAAAATTAAAGTCGTTTTGACAAAACAATGCTTAAACTAAATCATTGTCAAGAAAATAAATTTATTGTAGATCAAAAATGCAATGGAAACTGCATGTTCTCATAAGTGGCTTGATAGATTGTTGAAGCAAGCAAGCATGCAAACCTTTAATACCTTAATTGTGAGTAGTTTTCTTTTAGGGAGGCTGTAGACTATTGCGTTGTTATCCCAGTATTCAATTTTTTCACTTTGCAGAAAAATCTTCTAATTCAATACTGAATTCCCTACTACAAAATATCGACACAAAAATTTGAATTTTTATAAATTTTGTATCACCAGTTTCATGTGACAGGTTGGCGAAAAAATGCGCACACAGCTGTACGTGGAAATTCCTTGTTATTTTAATTTCTTATCGTTTTTTATCGTAAAGCTTTTAATTATTAATGGAAATTTTTATAAATTCTTAGCGCAAAATATGTGATTGCGATCATCAAAATTGGACTAGAAAGGTAATAAAAAACTATTTTTCAATGGCGTCGTCATATTCAAATAAAATGTAAATATATTTACCACCTTAATTGCTGTACAATTTTTAAGGATGCTCATTATGGTGAAGTTGAAGATCTAATATTAGAGACACATGTGAAACGATCTGCCCTCGACCCCATTCCAAGGCCAACGCAGTTTCACAGAAATGTCAATATCCACTTTGCACCTCTTGTGGTGTTGATTCTTGGGCTCAGGCTTATCAGAGGAGAAACGCCATGGGTATTAGGGTGCATGTACAATTGCAGCCTTGATAATCGCAATAAAACTAGTGGGGATATAATTAAGTAGGGTACGGCACACCGAAGTAGTGAATCGGTATCATCAAAGTCAGACCGCCAGAAAATACTATGGCTTTACGTGAAAGTGTACGAGATACTCCAACGACGATCAATCGATTTTACCTTTGTTTTTTCTGCTATCAGACGTTTAATTGCTTTGTTTCCCCCAACTTATTACTCAATATGCCATTTAAAATACCTATAGCCATTTTGAACCGGAATTGCAACAATAAAATATTTTCAATTTTTTTGCAAAAATCCCTGATGGTTAGCCTTACTTATTTTGAACGGATAAAATTTATGGTCACAGATTCTGTATGTTTCGGTTATTTTGCGTTAATGATGAAATCGTAAGTATATCAGCGTTTAAGTTGTTCCAATATGTTGCCTCATTCGCCTGTAAACTGATATGTCAAATTTTAAAAGCCAATAAACTGATATGTCAAATTTTAAAAATTCAAACCGGGATTTCTTAAAAATCGGGATTTTTTTTATATAAAACCGAGATTTTGAAAACCGCGATTTTGAAAACCGGGATTTTCAAAACCGGAATTTTGAAAACTGGAATTTTGAAAACCGAGATTTTGAAAACCGGGATTTATAAAAAAACCGGGTTTTGAAAACCGGGATTTCGTTACACACCCTAACGAAACAGAGGAATGAAACAGAGGAAAAATATTCGAAACGAATTCTCGTGACTAATGAAAGAAAACGCTAACAATTACGGTAAATAGAAAGTAAGTTGTCGACGACTCCTGGTGGTTTCATAATATTGTTTGTGGTTATGGGCTTGATTCTTAGAATTTAATTTCAAAAAAAAAAAAATACAATAATTAAATAAATAAAATAAAAAATTTCGCTACCATCGAATAATTAATGTATTTTGCTGATGGCATTGCTATCTGTTCTCGAGCATTTGACACTAGGTTTTTTTGTGAGTGTGAATCGACCTTTATACTCTTGTTCACGTTTTGCATCCTTCTATATTATGGTGTAAACGTCGAGGAATTTTGAGAGCGACATAGATGTAGCGGAGTATTTTTGATGTATTTTGTTTTGGTGTGTGCGTTTGGTGCGCGGAGAGAAAGAGTTTGCAAGTGACGCGCACGATAAAAAAAAACAAGAAACATCAACGAACAAAAATATTCTGCTTGGGTTGGTGCTAGAATTTTTGTTGGACAGTTCAGTTAGGAATATTGATGTTGTTAAGTCGAATTCCGTTTTAAAGAACAAAAAGTTTAGTTTTGATTGATAACGGCCTAGTTTGTAAGACATTAAAGTTATTTTTCTTCTTTTGGAAGTATTGAGTGAAATAATAAATGAGTAAAAAATTTAGTAAAAAAAATTTATTTGAAGTATCAAGGTCAACTCGCCCAAATTTTTTTGCTTGAGATTTTACGTGTATTTCAAGTCTCATAATATTTTGCGGGGACCGCCATCATTAAAATGTTGAATTTTTTAAATTTTGATTTTTGGAAAATTATTTAAATTTTGAGTGTAACATAAAAAATATATGTATTTATTATGTTTACCAAAGACGGGAAGTCGCCCAACGGTTTATTTTCAGTTAAAGGCGAAACAGCGTTCCACGATAATTTTTATTTTTCTTATTTAAGAAATAATTTTTATTTTTTTTTTCTAACATCAAAATTTGTAATTTTTACTTTTTAAAATATATTTGAATCGAGCAATTACTAACGGTTGTGGTGTGCGCGGCAGGATTGGTTTCGCCCTAAAAATTATTCATGTATATTTTAATTGTATTTTCTTTTGTTTTTCTCTCTCGACCATTTCCCGCTTGATTTTTTTTTTATTTGTTTACTTTATCTCCCTCTTTTCGCCGCTGATTTCTCGTGAAAATTGCCATAATAAAAATTTGAAGTGCAATTTCTTTGGCATTAGGATTATTATGCTTTCTCTTCGTGTTTTTTAGATAACAAGTAAAACAACAAATAAAATAAATTTCTAACCTTTTTCGGTTTGGGGTAATGGAGGAGTTCCTATTCCTCTTCGTGTGTGTTTCATAGTAACAGACTGGGCTTGCCACTCGCCTTCATCCTCTTGACAGGACATCCACAGCGTCAGAGTGGTGATTCCAGTATATGTGTTGTCTATTCGGGATCGACCGCAAAATCTACACATTCTCCCGGTGCCACTTTGGCAGCCTCCAGCTGTTGGAGTGTGAATTGTGGGTGATTACCTAAAGGTCTCTCCGGGTGAAAAAATGCTTGTCTGTTGGAGAAACGTCCCCCCATTCAGGGGGTTTTTCAGCAGATATAGTACTTGTCGCTTGGGAAGATCCGGTCGTTCCTGGGTAGGCACACCTGGATTATTATTATCAAGCTTCGCTCAACTGATTTTGGTTGAGTGATTTCGGATTTCAAATTTTTTTTTTAATTTTCAATTTGTTTTATATGCGGTGGAATCTAGGACCCTGCATATCTCCCCAAACCCCACGACCTTTCACATTAGCGGGCAAAATATACACCGCGTGGAGACCTTTGCAGGGTTAATTCTGCTAACGGAATTGGGATTCTCAATTCCGTTACAAAGTGTTTCGCTTAACCGTTTGATGATTTTTTTTTTGTTTATCGTTACTCTTTACAACATAAGATACTTTTTGGTGAAAATCAAAAAGACTAATTTTACAGTAGAACCTTTTATATAATTTTTTGTTCATATTAGTGTCCTCCATCACCTCCCGAATTTATTGTACTTACATAAGAGTCACCATGTATAATAGCTTCAGGTCGATGTATTCCTGAATAAACTAGTGATACATCTGTTTGAATGATGCACCCTTTCTAAACTTCCTATCGAGCTGTAATAATCTGGCTACATTCAGTTTTTATAATTGTCCTAGAGGACTATGGCATGTTTTAAAAGGAATCCTCACCGTGTATCTGTCATCTGGAAGCAACAAAAAAAATTATTATAATAAATTTTCTTATAATAAATTATAATTGTTGTTGAATTGCTTTTGTTGTCACCTGGCTGCTGCTGATTGATGTTCGTTATTACCAAGGTGGCCTATTAAAATCCAGCCGTATTTTGTATTACGTATCTTGAGCCATGGATTCATTATGTTCGCCATTTATGATGTTGATTATCATTAAATTACCAAGTCAATTGGTTGTAAGCGATTGTAGTGGGAATCGGCTTATTGTACCTTTGTTAAGTTCTGCAATATTTACGTATAGTACGTTATGAAATAGAAATACTATGATGTTTTTGGATGTTTTGTTTCATAAAGCTTAACTGATTCTGAGTCCATTTTTTAATTCGAATAAACGTTAGTTTTAATGTTAGTAATAATTCGAACGGAGAGCTATGCAGTCGCTTTATGTTGTGTAGAATTTCTTTCGCAGTGTCGTGCAGATTTCGTAACGCCTTGGCCGTTGCAATCAATTGACGTATTTTGTGATCAGCTGAGCTGCACTTTTCTATAAGTGTGACTTAAGATAAGATATTTTTGTTGTATTGGAAATGTTATTGATCTGGTGAATGAGCTCATATCGTTGAATGAAATCCAATTCTTGTATACTCTCCACCTAAATTTAGCATGTTCAATGTTGGCAGCTTTATTTTTGGTCATACCGTTGTGGTTGTGTTTCTTCATATTCGTTTTTGACTACCGCATAATATTAGTGTGTAATTGAACGACTTAATCCAGATTTTTTGCATCTGGTTGATTTTTAGGTAATATTACTTTGAGCAATCAGCGGTACCTAATGCATTCTCGATTGTTGCAATTTTTTGATATAATTAAACCATTAATACGTCCATAATCCCAACCGTTGCGAGACATCGATAAATATGGTTGATTACCTCTTTTATATGGCTTTGGGTTTGTTTCGTTATTTGATAAAACACTAAATCTCTAACTGGAGTGAGGGTTGTGATAGTTCGGGCGTTGACAACATCGGAGTGCTATGGGTGGTCCTCCATTTAACCGTTCACGAATGTCACGTATAAAGAAGCCGTATATTTCAGCTACTTGACTTCCTTCTCGCACTAAAGTATTGATAAGACAGCTCCAGCAACGGGATTGCAGCTCGAATTTGATCATTTTTTGTTACGTACTACTGGACCCTGGTACAGTGATTTTAAATTGGATATAGGAGTTTCCAAATATATTTTTGGTTTGCGTACTTCACTATCTTTGTTGTAATTTCATTGCAGGAAGGTTATTTAACATCATTTTCTTGCTGAATACGTGTAGTAACTCATTCAACATTTCTATTGTTTTAACCCAACTATTCTCTTAACTGCTCGGACTTTGTTGAATACTGATTATGTTAATTACCACTGGTGGGCTTGAGAACTACAAGGTTGTAAATTATTTTATAAAGGGTACGGCCCTCCATAAAATGTATAGCCCATCGAAAATAAATAAAAATTAATTTTTACTGCATCGGTGTCGGGTTCCATGGAAATATTTCAGATTGGTTATATTGCATGTTGTATTTGCAACATGTGTTGTTCACAGTTTATCTCAACAGTAACAAAAATGAACTTTTATGTGGATCCCTTACTAGCCGGTTCTGTTAGCGAAGAAGAAGCTGCGCAACTGAAGAACGAGTTGGTAAACTTCTTAGCTGCAAATGGGTTTCCATTGAGAAAGTGGCGTTCTAACATTCCTTCGATATGAATGTTTCACTTGATATGGCTGCAATAAAAGATGCGAGATGTATGGTCCAAATGGTAGGTCTACTTTGTGGTCCTCAAGAAGTTCAACTCTGATTCAAAATTGATAATATGCTACAAGATAAGTACACTAAATGAAACAGTTTATCTATACCTTCCCAGATTCTCGACCCGTTGGGTTGGTTAAACCTATTCATAATTAACATTAAAATTTGTATGCAAACGCATGCTTTTACGTGCATGCTGCACCACCGCTTGTAATTGCAATATCACGTCAAAAATATTAGATTTTAGAAGTTCGAGAAAGATGTTGAAGAATAAATTTAATATCTTTCTTGCTGTCAGTGGCCAATAAAAAGGCACAATATTTATTTATTACCCTGCATTAAAATCCAATCCTCGTAAAATACATTTATAATTCAAAGCATGTTTTACAAAAATCACGAATCAACAAATCTCAGTACTAATTCAACCAATCAAACATTTTTTTCATCTTCTCTTACTTCACTTCAACATGATTATCATTACAATTTCCCCATATATATAAATTTCTTTCACAAAAACAACAACAACAGTACATACTTTAAAATAAGAAAAATTTTCATGAATTTTATTTTCTAATTTACCAAACAATCTTGAACAAAATAACCAAAAAGCATAATGGAAAATAATAATGTAATCAATACGATTTGATTTGAAATGAAAGCGCAGAACAAAACATTTCTCTTTCATCCAATCTTACCCGTAACCTCTAACATAATTTCCGATGAAAATCCCGCGCAAAACAATAAAAACAACAGCAGCATCAGAATAAAAAATACGGAATTACACGTTAAAGTAATATTACCCCAAGTATTACACTCAGTACACGACGATGGTTAAAAAATGGAAAAATGGAAAAACTAAAAAGTTTTGAAAGAAAAATACGAGAAAATTTTTGCTTTCGAACAAAAGAAATTGAATTTTATTTTTCATCTTTAAAATTATTTGATTATTATTCATTACGTACATGGATAAGAATCTTTTGAAAATGGGGAAAAATAACGAACCACCAGCAAACAAAACTGTATATAAAATAATCGATAGGCAAAAAGTCAGGAAAATAATTTTTTTTTACATTGCTTTATTTTCGAAAAACTTTTTTATTTTCCACTTTGCACACACATTGACATTTCAATTAGAAAGTGATTTTCTGATTTATTTTTATCATTTCAACTGTCTACCAAGTAACGAACACATAAAATTGGATTTCACAACTCTGCTTTTTGTATTTTAAAAATTTATCATTTTCATCTCACAGTTATAAATAAGTACAATACTCGTATATACAGTACGAGTATATCTGATAGAACCTACGTAACACAGACATATAAAAAAAAATCTCATAATACTATCGAACGTACCAAACACTATGCAGGATGATAAACCTATTTACCAAAAATTCCATTCTCATCTTAATTGGTTGTTTTTTTCGTTTTGTTGTTTTTGGGCAGATTGAAAGTGAAAAAGGATACAAATCGAATGCTTTTCATTTATCATTCGAGAATACGGGTGATGTACGTATGCTATGCTATATATAAATACGATATGTACACATGAAGAAAATGTAATGGGGAAAACAAATAAAATAAATTGTAAACACATTTTACTGAAACGAAATACAATTTTGATTTAAAATGTGGAATTTACTTTACTCCCTTAAAAGCACGAAAATTAAAGAGAAATTTTATTTTGATATGCTGAAATTGATATGCTGAATATTTGATGGTACATTAATACCCTTTAATTGATATGTTTTTCCAGTTTGCTTACACAATTCAAACGGTTTGTCGACATAAATTATATATTTGTTTGGTAAATAATGTAATCATACTGCAATAATCTAAAATAGTTCAATGAACAGATATTTGTATGGCACATTATCGAAAAGTATGCGAATGGTTTTAATAAGTACTCAACGGAGTTTAACGCGAATTGTAATCAATTTAGATATGTGCTCTAATAACTTGTGCATATATGTATCGAAAGTTAAATACAATATATACGAGTATATGTACATACAGCGAGAGAAACTTTTTAATTTGATTATTGAGTTTAAAGTCATTCAAAAGTGTTTACATAAGATGTGATAATTTTTTTTAAAAAAGCACATATTATAGAGCTTTAATAAAACTTTGGGAAAATATTCAAAGCACGATTATTTGAAATGTTTTAGAGCAACTTATCGTTTCTATATGCATATAAGTATTCAGAAGACGATACTGATAGTACATACAGAAGAATATATAATTCATGTCTTGCATAATTCATGCAAAATTTGTGTCTATGTATATGTGTGTGTGTACATAAAAGCTTTTCTCATTGGAATTTATTCGCCACTAAATTGTTACTTTATCTTTATAATTGGTTAAAATTTATACAACACCGCGCAATTGCCCATAATTTATTTTTGAAAACACAAATCCCTAAACATCGAAGGGTTTCCAGTTTTTTACATAATTAATCATTTTCTCATTGTGGGAATATTTTGTGTACACGAATAATGATTCTCGGATTTAATTAATAATTTAAATCGCTCACAGCCTGTAAATAATTATTACGTGATTATTAATGAACCATTTTATTCGAAAAATTACCACGTTAAACAACAACAATAAACATAAATATATAAATAAATTTACAATTGTAAAACTATCAGTTATAGTTTTTAATTTTCTAACCATTTATCCAAAAATTCATTAAATATAGAAATAATCATTTCCTGTGTGTAATAATATAAAATTACAAATCAATTTATTTGTATACGGATGGCAGGCAACAAACACCAAAATATTTTGTATGTTACGAATAAATTAACATTTGTTTGAAAAATGATTCAATTCAAGTATCTAGTACGTAAACTAAAAAATGGGGAGGTAAATAAGTTGTGAGCAATACCCAACTATCGATCTTGAATACAACCAAACTTACCAAGCTTTTGGTAAAAACTGCCTTGTATAGTAAATTATGCCCTCTCTAAAAAACTTTGGGATCCATCTCTCACAACTAAAACGATGGGTTCTGTTGGCTTTAGATAAAGTTAGCAGAATCCATACCAAAAAATGATTAAATAAATATTAGAAAAGACTAGTTAAATATAAAAATGAAATTAATTTATTATAGTCCGAGCTCCTTCCAAAAAAAAAGCATTATGATTTTCCACTTCAGAGCTACCGGAACCCAAATCGAAAATTACACAAAAACCGAAATTAGAACGAAAAACAACATCGATTGACATAGAAGTAATTTTAGGCTCACTATGGCCTAATCAAATATCTCATTAAAAAGTTATACCGGCATTTTCCAAACATCCTCTCACTCTCAGCACACTCTCAGTTGTCGGCATATGGAAAGAAAAGAAAATTTTAAATTGTTTGGGTATTGGTTTATAACTCAACAATAAGTTAATCTCATCGTTATAATCTTCGTTATAAAGATGGGATAAGGGAATGTACGAGCCGATGTGTTAGGTAAAACGAGCACATTGAATGACATGGTTCAGGAGTATGGGATCAAAGATGCAAGAGACGTTCTTCGAATGCTTCAGATAAATCTGTGGTGAAAATGTGAGAGAGAATTGAACGAGAGAAGTCTAACGAAAGGAATGAAATACTCTACAATGCGTGGTACTCCTTTTAGAACTCCTTTCTATAAGGTGTTGAAAGGAACGATTGAGAGAATCAGGCTGAACCATGGAAATTGGAAGAAATGTTTGTGGAAATGTTATTTGAGTGAGGACAAAAAATATGAGTTGTCTGAAAATGTGGAGTATGTTGAACATCTGTGACTGGCTTGTGTAAGATACGACCAATGCAGATCCCAGTTCAACAACCTTCAGAATGTGAGAAATATAATTGGATTAATGAATGTGGTAGGTTTAGATTACAAAGAATATTATGAATTTATTAGAATAAGTGTAATAATTATTTAATAATAAAATAAGTAATAGACGATAAACGTGTGTCGGGACTACCAAGTTTTCTTAGTAAAAATATTAAAATTATGTAGTTATGATTTTTGGCAACATCGCTCTTTTTTATGGGGCCAAGCCAAATAAAAAGAAAAAAAAATATGACCTTCATATTGAACGAATCGAAACAGGTAGTATTGAGCGTCTAACAGATATTCTACTGTCAGGGATCGTAATGCAATAGTCAGTTGAAAACTTCATTATAAATAAATTCTTCGGGAGTTGTGACATTGGTTGCTTTGTCAGCCGGATCCTCATTGCTCGATTGGTGGATGATAGAATTTTATAATTACGATTAGCTTGAAATGTGCTAAGTGTTTTTGGCGGTTTGGAGAGCCACAATCGTTAAATCCATGTATAAATAAATTGATGGTTTCTTAATCAGCTTTAGGGATTCCAAAACTAATTAGAACATTCGTGAGAGTAATGTAGCACCGTTTAGTTCCAATTTCGGAATCTTGAGTGATTTGAACGTAGCAATCCCCGTTTTGACCAATATTAGGTTAGTTTTGAACTTTCCATAAAGAGAAATGACTGGAGACAAACAACAACAGCGTTTGCATCTCTGGACGCATCTAAATATTCGTCAAGCTCTGCTCGATCACCTATCGTAAATTCTCGGGAATGTGACTTCTATAAACTGTCCAGTTTATCAGCCGCTAAAAGAATAATCCAGGGATCGTGTTGAGCTGCTTGTTCGCCTTTAGTTCGCTCCTTTAATAATCGAACTATTTCATCAATTGTATCATAAAAATAACGTAGGAAGCTTACTAAGCTTAACAAAGATAAGAAAATCACGAATAGATCCCTCAATAGCATATCGTGTTAAAAGAACTCGTACAATGAGCACGAATAGCCAATCGTGGTTTATTACAAAATATTCGAATTTTGGGATTCAAAAATCCCAAATGAAATTAACCATTAATCATAATATAGGTGTACTTCATCTAAAAAATGCCTCACCGATATGTCGTTTTAAAAGAACCCCGGTAAGACGAGAAATCAAATATAAAGATACCGCTATTCAACAACTAAAAAATATTTTGTCATTTAACGTTAACGTGTTAACTTTCAAATTGATGATTTTTGATGTTTATAAAGGGGTTTCCAATAAGGACTTGACAACCTTTTTTTTTTTAAGGAAACATTTATGTATGGAATTCGACATCGTTCATATGTCCACCATGGTTACGTTTTGAGGTGTCGATTCGTTGAACCCAATTTTCGAAGACTGAATATTGGCTCTGAGCTTCTCTAACGATGCAGGCTTGTATAGGCATAGAATAATGATGATGTAGCCCCATAAAAAAAGTATACAGGTGTTAAATCACACGATCTAGGCAGCCAATTGACAGGACTATTTCTGGATATAACACTTTCATCGAATTTAGATTTCAGTAAGTCGATGGTTAGGCCCTCTATGTGGTATGTCGCACGGTCTTGTTGAAACCACATATCATTATTGTCTAGCTCATTTAATTGATCAAAGAAATAACGTTACAACATGTCTGTGTACCGATCTCTATCGAATGTAACGTGCGACGGGCATTTTCATCAATGAAAAAAACGGTCCAATGACACCAACCACCACCATGAAAACCACACCATACAGTTATTTTTTGTAGATAAGGTGGTGTTTCTTGAAGCACATGAGTGGTTTCACCCGACCAATAACGCATATTCTGTGTATTGACGAATTTAGCCAAAAATGCGCTTTATCACTGAAGATGATTTTGCCATGAAATTGGACATCTTCTTCCAACATTTCCAGAGCATAATCGAAGAACGTTCGTCGCTTCATATGATCGAATGACTTTCGTTCTTGTATTAAGTGCGGTCTGAGTGATGCCTAATTCTTGAGATTAACGTAAAATCGACTGTTTTGGTTCGTTTGCGACGGGTGCTTGAACGACAGCAATATTCACGACACTTCGACTAACCCGTTGTCCCATTGGCAGGGGAACATACAGCAGCGAATATTTAGACTAAATTTCTTTTTACTAGACTATGAATTGCTTGTCTACTGGAAGGATAATTACGACCAAAAATTGCAATTCTCCATATATGGGTTCTTGAAGTTGCGGAATTTTTGTAATAAATTTTAATTATTGGTAACGTTCTTCATTCGTGTACTTCACCGTGATGAAAATGTTGTCTTTACTGAATGTTTTGACACTGACAGTTTGGTTATTTGTTTAAGGGTGAAAATTCCAAGTTGGCAAGTCGAAATGGAAAACCCGATATACAGTTTATTTTTGCAATAATGACACACACTGACGGACAGTGTTATTTTAGGATAAACATTTTTACATTATTTGGTCACTATAGTAGCTTTTTTAATATTGGGAGTACAAATTTATTTGGTCCGTTTTTTTAGTTTTAATAATGCATTTACTTTAAAATAAAATGAATGAACAGATTAATTAAAATATTGTTCATCGCTGCTTATGGCTTTTTCCAACTTCTCAGGCAATTTTCAAATTCCACCTCGGAAAAACGTTTCGTCTTTTGAGGCGATCCAAGTTTGAAGCCAATTATCAAATTCTTCGAAAGAAGTGAATCGGTGACCTGCCAAATCTAGTTGCATCCGTCGGAACAATCAATAATCAGAAGAAACAATGTCCGGAAAATACGGCGAGTGCGATAAAATATCATACTTGCAGAAGAATAACTTTATCGTGCCTATTCTCACACTCCGGTCTGTACCGCTCGTCAGTAATGGAATCGCCAGGTTGTAGCAGCTCGTAGTACACAACGCCTCTTTCGCCCCACCATAACCTTCGAGAAAGAAATCGCCTTTCCACGTCTCTTGGTTTCAATTCATAAGGGACCCAATTGCCTTGCTTTTGAATGATACCCATATAGATTTCAATAGTACGAGAAGTGTTTGTTGGGTCACCCTCAATGTACCGGCTTGCGTTTGAGTCAGATTTTCATCGAGCAATGCTTCTAATTCATCGTCTACGATTTTTTTTGGCTGTTTTAGATTTCGCGTATATTGTTTCATGCTGACAGTAGTATGTCTAACTTTCAACTTCTTCAAACAAGTGTCTCTTTATTTTATGAGGTACAATTATCTTTATTCTATTAGTTATTTCTTCTTTGAATCCTGTCTTATCTGTAGGTGGACTTGTCATAATAGCATTGTTTGGTTTGGATGTGGTTTTTCGCGGAGTAAGACGAGTGATTAGAGCCTCAGTGGAAACCTTCTTCGATACTAACGTAAAATCGAGTAGGATCTTTTATTGGTATTTATGGGCCAGAATATTGATTTTCCATTGAACTGCCGATTTGTCATTGCTCCGAGGAACACTTTACCTCTAGTCGAAGCTAGTCCTGATCCCAAAGAAGTATGTTCTGCATTGAAGTCTCCTCAAACAATGAAATTTTCTCCTGATCATTTTAGGATCTTTATAAGGGCATCTATCTTTAGGTAGATTTTCCAAAATTTAAAGTCAAATTTCGAGTTTTTACAAAAAACTCTTAAACAACAGAATTCGGCCACGTGTATCACAGACAGATTGATTTAATTTAAAAGATCAGTTTTCCAAAATTTAAGCTGAAAATTTAAAATGACGTTTTTTTGCTAAAAAAATGTTTTTCGTTAAAAATTTGAACCATAAAAATTTATTGCTCGGAAACTTAAGCTTTTCTATAAATTTACATACAATCAAAAAGTACATACATCATTTACAAAAAACCCGATTATGAACTATAAAATTTTAAATTTATTTCGCAACAAAACCACTCTTTTCAAAATTTAAACGGAAATGACGATTTTTGACAGAAACCGTTTTTCAAAAAGAATCGGCCCCTGTACAGCTTAAATATAGGATTGTTCAGGATGTAAAGTCTCACTTCAGCTTTTTTCAGAACGTTCCACAGGAAGTGGAATTTTTTTTTTCGGAGCTTTTAAGTTTTGTGGAAATATTTTGACAAGTATATCATTTACGAAAAAATTATTATGAACAAAATTTTTTCAGGTCAAATTTTATTTTTTAACGGAAATGACTAGTTTTGATAAAAAAACGTTTATTTCACCAAAATTCGGCATATGTTCAGACCAGGCATACTAAAGCTTTTTAAACAATTTAAGTTGGCATAATGATTTTTGATTATACAAGACAATTTTCATCACAAGATAGCATTCGCTTTTGAAATTAAGTGTGGTGTACATTTGTCGTAATAGTAAGTTTAGTATTTACTATTAACTATTTAACCTCGTACGAGTACTATGTTACGCTTCTCAATAAGATAAAGAGTAAGTTTTCTGTAGTTATCTACTGGAACATTTACTTTGAAACGTCTCCTGCTCAGTAAATTTATTGGATATTTTATCTGATTTGAACCCATGAACTTTTTTATTTTCTGATCGTTTTCAACTCTTTTAATACAATTACTGGTGGCGGTTTTTATCCGGTTGCTGAGATATCTCTTTTCCTATGTTCAGGAGATACTATTGGAAATTTTTTTATTTTGAGCTGTTTTCAGCCACTTTCGGCGACATTGATATTCTGAGCGTTTACCATAATTTGGATTGGAAAATTTTGGAAAATATGTTTTACCCACAAAAACGGTTGCTTAAACACCAAGTTGTTTGTATCAAATGTAACGTTTTCCTGTTCTATTTTAGTATCTGCCATAAAAGTGGTTACACCTATCAAATCGAATAATTAAAACTTTTACCAAACTGTATATTTACTTCGTGCATGTAATTTCAACATCATCTAAAATAAATTTTATTTGAAACTTAATATAGACAAATTGAAATTTTATTACCGACTACAACAATAAATTTTATTCTTTAGCCCGTCCACGTAAATAATATGTCAGTCAACAATATCGCGACGATATACCGCGTAATAAATCAGGTAGATTTATTTTATTATTTATATATTTACGGTGGAAACATATATGTCACTGTCATTATTTTGTTTGCGGAAATTTTTATTTATTTTGGGATTTAATCATCACTCTATATACCAAAAACATTACTATACACAATATTCATGTCAACTGTCTGAACTGGACACGTAGTACGCGTACATCGCTTTACAAATTGAAACTTTATTTATCTCACTGTACTAAAAACAAACTTTTACATATAGATAGGTACGTAATGCATTTTATGGGTCTTCATTCGTCTTTTTTTTTAATCATCACCAAAACACACCCGCAGAGACTTAATCAAGTGTCATACACCATTAAACCAATAACAATAACATAAAAATTGAAAATTAAAGTACAACAGAGCTTTATATATATGTAGATCCTGTATGGTATATATGTATGTATCGGGATAGTCGTAAAAATTTGTTGACGATTTTAAATGTGCTTCGTTTGATATACTTTTTCAATGTATCGCTATACAAAAGCACAATAAAATTATATACGAGGAAGGTGAATCGTAAAATTTAATTTTCACAATTTAATGGTATTTCATCGTCGCGTCATTTTGCCACAATTCGAATGTAACCAGCATAACAATAACATAAAAATCAAAATTTGAAAACCTTATCAATTATATCGGGCTCTCCCTGTTTAGTGGATATGTTATACTTGTGGGAGGAAATATAAACCAAATAAAGAATCAGTTTTTATCTGTATACTTTTTTCTCAAATTATCGTTTATCTCATAAGTCATCACGATAATATATATAAAATACGATATCCAAAATATTAAAAAAGGCAACAAAAGTATGGTTTTTCACTAAAAAGGAAATTATTCGTGCATTCGTACAAAAAAATTTTTTTATAGCATAAATTTGTACCCAAGCATAAAAATTTACAATACATTCATATACAGGGAAATATGGATGTGCCCAAAAACTGAATACATACTCATGTACAAAATGACAAAATCATAAAACAATACCCGGACTTACATCCTTTTTATATACATTTAGACAACATAAATACAGGGTGTTCTGCAAACGACGAACCACGGTGCCACATAGGCTTTTTATACGTCTTTATTTAACACGCTCTGACCGTATTTAATTTCGAAAATTCTTTGTACGTATGTATACGTGATCACATTGTGAAGGCATAGAGTCGTAGAGGAAAAACCAGTAACGCAATGAGATTTGAAGAACTGTTAGGTTTGAAGGTTTAATTCGTATAAAAATTTAATAAGAAATTTAAATAATATGTTTACTGTACACGGTTGAAAATTATCCAAAAAATATTAATAAAATTTTCGTATAAACCTTATTTATACGAATATTCCTCTTAATTTCGATAAACACAAATTTATTAACAGAAATAATACAAATTTCATATAAATTGAAAACGTTCGATTATAACCTAAATACCAATTTCGTTTAAAATTTATAAGACTTACATTATAAATTTTATTTATAATAAAATCATATTAAAACATAACACATTTTTTTGTTGAAACATTTTTTTTAAGTAGCAGCATTTTGTGTGTAGTTTTCGTGTTCAACTCGTTTATCCTGTATATGAAATTCGTTTTATTTTAATACAAAAAGCATATAAATACGAAAAATACCGTTAGTTAGATAAAATAAAGAACCATTTATATACGAAAATAATATAAAAATTATACTATATTAAGTTAATAAGTTTTAATTAACAGAATAGCCGTCGTGAATCATTTCGCTCAAGAAATGTTTACCAGGCAAATGTACAGTGTGTGGAATTAAAAATAAATAAGTGTATTAAAATATATAAAAATTTAGTGGATTATTAAAATATAACAGAAATAATAAAATCTTAAAGTGTAAAGTGAATTATAATTTTATTCGTAATACATTCAGAATGTCCAGGCACGTTTCAATATTACACAATAACGTTTTATTCTTGTGATTTCTTATCTTGTGTTATTTAAGAATAATAATTGTTTCTTAATATGAAGTTTAAGTGATTTACGGGTAAAATTTGTTCGATCGCAGCCAGTTACGCTCAAGAAATATTCGGGTTTAAACCTACCAGAAAACAACAAACAGCAATGGCGCAAGGATGCGTAAATTTATTTCCATGTTTAAATTAAGATGGCGAAAATTAATTGGTGAGTGTTCTAATTATATATTCTATTATATTTTCTTTTTATTCCTAATATACCCTACCCTTGTCCAAATTTATTCCTATTATTACTTTTATTCCTAATATTAAAGTTATTCTTAATATTTGAAATGTGAACATAATATGTATATTATACTCTTTTCATAATTTTATTTTCATTTTTCTATGCATTAGGATATTTTAATTAGTTGTGAGGGTACAGGTTTCTTGCATATAAAGTTAAAAAACGATCGAGCAAGAAAACGAAAATTCGATGTTTATTTTAATCAAAAATCGGAAGAAGTCGAATTGGAAGAGTATAATAGCTCTTCCAATTCGACTAAGCAGAAGCAGACGATGAAATAGCCCAACGTTATTTAGATGTGTTAGCCGTTTAGGCAGATGAAATCGTTTTAGTGGAATCAAAATTAAAAGCAACAGTGAATTATCGTTAGTACAACAATCAAAATATGAATACCACCATAAATTTGATAGCCTTGTTAGCCTTGTTATACATCCAGAACTGGTAAATACTTTATCGTTAGTTTAATGCTTTTCTAAAGAAGTTGCTGTCTTGCAGATTTTATGTGATTTTAATTTGTGTTTCTCGAAGTGCAACGTCCAGTTTTCAGATGCTTTGTGTATGTCAGAGACATATAATAGCTGCAATTACAAATTCGGAAAAATAAATATTATATATTGAACGTGACCGTGATTAAGGTAAGCAAATCCCAATAATAGCTGTATATCTAGAGAGTTTATCTGATCCGATTTAGTTCATGTTTTATGAAATAACACGAAGGCGATTACTATACTTAAATTTTAAAGCTTTCCATATAAAATTTAAACTAATCCGGATCGACGGGTGTCATGAAATGCAGCAAATATATTAAAAATATTTGATATTCAATATTATAATTTGAAAGTAGTATGAAGTCATCGTTAAATCAAAATTTCATTGTATCGTGATAAAGAAAAATTAACTTTCTATGTCATAAACATGCTGAATTTGCTGTGATATTTTATTTGTTTAATTTCAGACTAGAACCCGGCTACCCTTGCATTTTTAAATGTGATTCGTTTGTTACCACCTTCTCCATCTGGATGACATAAATGAAGCTGAATATCAGATGAACTGGCAGTAAACAATCTTATTCAGTTTTTTGTTGTAAGAATTTTTAAATTGTTGGTTATTTTATTTAGTTTATACAAGTGTTTGAATAATTAATTCATTTCAGTTATAACCAATAAATCTCCCTAATTTCAACAATAAATTGTATTGACAAATGATTTCCTATGTCGTTGTTGGGTTCTTTGATATTTATTGGAAATAACAATACATTTTAAATATATTGTACATAAATACATAAATAATTTGATATATTTTATTTTTATATTTTCTCTTCTCAGCCTGGTCAAATTAACTCGAGGTATAATGAAAATTCAGCTATTAAAGCCCCGTACATAATCGCTTTAGGACAAACTAACTCGGGAATGGTATAATATATCAAATACGATTGATTCAAGTTTGGTTGCATTACCATCAAACACTGGAATTATTGCTGCAATCGATTATTTATTTAAATTTTTTTTACTAAATATAATAATAATCTTCGGATGTGTTGGACGTTTCTCCAGAACTATTTACCAATATTTCCCATATATCAGCCATAAAGAAGAATATGTAATTAAGCAGAAGCAATGAATGAAAAAATGAAACGAAGCGTTATAAGGTGGCGCGGGAACACTAAATTTTATGTTATTCAGAATAGGAAAACTAAGAATGTAATAATGAAATTTTGCAAATAAAAATAATGTGTATATGAAATTATAAAACTTTTTGGTGCTGCATTTTCCAAAGGGCGACTTTTATATAATTTATTTTATATCAACCGTTTCTCGTATTTATACGTTTCTCGTATTAGCAACCAATATCTCTTAGCTTATAAAACGTATCAAGTAATCTTATCAAATTTGAGACAACTTCTTATAAAATCTATACTGCGTGTGTTATTAATTTTGATAATTACGATTAATAAATTTATAAGATAATGTTATAAAATTTTATACAAGTATTTCGACAAAAGTTTATCCGGTTTGTTATAAAAAAACCATGACGTCATTGTTTTTGATTTAATAAGAATAGTTTATAAAATTTATATTTTTAAACTTATGGTTTTTATAAATACGGCTCGTATTAAATTTGTACGATTTATTTATGGATTTATATGAATACAAAAATCATATTACTATTATACCAAAATTTTCAACCGTGTAGTTTTCTGCGATTTGACAAATTATGTTTAGAAATCTTCAATAGCACAACTAATTAATTATTAATTATTGGAATTTGAAGAATTTCTTGAAGAATCGACCTTTCAGATTCCTCTGGGAATGAACAAAATATTTTTTAAAAAGTTAAACTTTTTAATAGTTTAAAAGATTTTTGCCAATAGATTTGAAGACGGGCAGTGGCTCGGGGAATAGTATGCAGGGTTCAAATTTAAAATCTCTTTAGGGTTTTGGGTTTAAATATTGTTCGTATTAACTCTGTTACTGTTAAATCTCAACCCAACATCAAGATTAGGTGCTTGCAGAAGATGTCCTGTACGACCTGGCATTTAAACAAGACAAGAGAGGTGAATGGAGAGACATCGAGTTCCCCTTCATAGGCTAAATTTAAATGATCTCATATGTTATGTAAATGAAAGACTTGTGATTGAAAATGAAAATGATGATATCTTGGAAGAATGAATGTGTTTTTAGGATGGAGAACTGGTTCAGCTACCTCGCCCAAATTAAGTTTGCAATTAATCAGTAAGGTTAACACCAGTAGTACCTATTTCTAACTATGGTTGAAATAAAACAGAATATGGCATAGCAAAGCGACACCGCATACACAGACATCCTAAATGTTCTAAGAGTTGAAAGGCTCCATCGAGACTACCTAATGGAAATCCAAAAGAGGCGACCACAAACACCAAGGGCGATTTCGATGAAAATCATACCGTTTTCATAAAATTTCGTTATGTAATCATAAGTTCAGGATTGGTCAAATATATTTTGGCGTTTGGACACCAATGGGTCATTTTTTTTGTTGCGAAAAAATTAAATCAAAATTGTATTAATTGAATAAAATCATTTTCGTCGCTAATTAGGGAATTTCATTTTACAAAATTAACGACAAATCCAATTGCAATGTACCATTTGGATAAAAATATATTTTTTTCAAAGAATTGAATCTAAAGTAGAAAACATAAGATTAAAATTAATTACATGTTTTGGTTGTTTAAAAATTGACAACTATTAAATCGGGATCGATAGGTTTCGGTTTGGTCATCCCTACGAAACGTAAAACATGTTGCGAAAATTTGATAAAAAAAATTCAATGAAAAATTCATTCCACATGATTCGAAAATTTCGAGTCTGGAAAGTTGACCAATACTAATAATTTCATAAATCCAACGACTGGAATCATTTTGTCAACTGTCATTGAGGACTGATCATTTGTTGTTAACGTTTGGTAATAAATATAATTTCCGCAATAAATCAATAAGTAGATTGATCAAACGAACCCAACTGACCAATTCTCAATGACAATTGATCAAAAGATTCCGACCATTGTATTTATAAAATAAAATATAAAATAATGATTCTAAATTTAAATCTTTCACTTTAGATACAATTCTTACAAAAAAATTTTTTTTTTCCAAATGGTATATTTTCAAATGGGTTTGATGTTAATTTTGTAAAATGAAATTCTCAAATAAGCGACGAACCCGATTTTATTGAAATAAAAAATTTTGATTTGACGAAAAAAACCTAATAAAAATGACCCATTTGTGATGAACCACTAAAATGTATTGACCAATCCTTAAGATTACCTAACGAAATTTTATGAAAACGGTATGATTTTCTTGCAATGAAGTGCTACTCGTTTTTTTTTACTTTTCTTACCTTTTGTTCGTAAGTTACCAAATGAATGGGGTGCCAAAAAGGCGGAGTTCAAAAAGGCATTAATTCAGACATCGAAGGAAATAGCCACGATGCTAGCACAGCTCACCCGAATATGAAACGGTAGGTGTAGGTTCTATCTACCTGTTACTAAAACTTGTGTAAGACTCAAAAAATTCATAAATTTCATAAAACTTTGTCTTATCATTTTTTTCATTAAAATAATTAAGTGATTACATCCACAGCGTTGGCTATGAAATCTCACATGAAGTTAGCTACGTTAACCAACCAATATGAGTACAAAAAAGCACACAGCATAAAAATTGATTACAAGATTTTCTAAAGGTTAAAAAGAGTAAAATAAAAATAAATAAAAAACTTTTTAAACCACGCTTTTATTTCGAAATGATCTAAAAACTATAAAATAATGTTTTCTGTGCTGCCATATTGGAATTTTGTATGAGTAAAAATAGGAGTACTAAATTTAGGGCAATTACAACATAATTATTTGTAAAAGTATGTATCACTGTTGTCGATATTAACCATAGCCAATGGAGGATCATTTCTTCAAAATACTGTTTGCGCCTTTCTGAACTTTCATTATTACAACATAAACTCGGCTTTCCTAAAGAACTAAAATTGCTCGGCTTTCTTAAAGAACTATGAACGAAAATCATTTTTTTGTTGTTGAAAAAATGGAATTGTTGGATTGGTGAATGGGCGACGATAAATCAGTTTAATAATCCGTTTCAGGACAATGAATATAGAAGCTCTTTATTGGAAAAGTAAATTCCACCCAATACATAATAATGGTTTCAACTAATGCATGATACAATTCACTCATAGTTAACGGTGGACAAAATTACTTTAGATGGTAGAGTTTATGAAACGACAATAACATTTTGTATAGCAATGGTGAGATGTGAGTTCAATTTCCCAACAATTTAACTCATTTACCAAACAAATTTCAAAACACTGATTGACATGAGTTTTGCGTAGCAAAATGTAAAACGATATATAAAACATTGAAGGCGAAAGAAGAAGTCTTGTCAAAAATATTACTCTGAATTTATTACTAACAGCTAGGCGATGGTAGAAAACGCATTTACTGTTGAGATTCGATAAGCCTGTGCAAAGTAAGTGATGTATTTTCAAAGGGTTCGCGAATGTGTAAATTCAGAATAAAATATCCGTAAATACAGTATAGTGTGACCTAACACATCAATACCAAATATCGAATTTATGTAAACTAGGAATAAAATAGGCCCTAGTATAGATCCCTGTGAAACGTCACAAATTAGATTACCGCGTTCACTAAACGATTGTGAATATATGAGTTACTCACAAACCAGTCAAAAACTTTACTTCTGATGCCTATAATTTGTATTTTCTTGCCAGAGCTCGTGATCAACTGTAACAAACAAAGCCAAATTGACTACAGCTAAAGAAATTAATTTGCTACAGATAACTGAGTATCCTACGTTTAACAGCTTTTTCAAATAGCTTTGAGAAGGAGTTTAAAAAAGATAAAGGTCGATAGTTCTTTAATTATAACAAATCACCCTTCTTATGAGCGGAAATAACGAGGGCATATGAAAATAATTGGAAATGCGCCACTGTATAGGCACAAATTGAAAAGGTATACAAAAATTCTACTATAGCTACCACAAACAATTTTTTAAAACTAAGTTACCAATTCCGCCCTAATAGATTGAAAATTTGTAATCATATCGTCAGTATGGTGTCTGAAAAATTTGTTTATTCGGTTTTTATCTCTATTTGTTCCCAAAACTTCGTCAATCAATTACCTTCCACGTGAGTTGAGAACTACTTTTTATAGAATTCAATTTCCTTTTGTAAAATAAATTTTTGAAGGTGTTAGTTGTAGCATTCACTTGCTTGGAAAATTTTTCTAATCGTAAATTAGCCGGATGATGGCGTAATTTTTTCTAGAAATTTTTTAATTTATTTAACTTCAAAAGGATATAAAAGCTCATCCATGGTTTTAATTTATTTAATGAATGTTTAAATAACGAATGTTTAAATATTTTTTCTATGAAACCTCTTTTCTTGGTTTTTAGTACAAAGAATTCTCTTTTTTATATAAAAAATTTTGTTTTTCATTTCCATACTTTTGAAAGTGACACCGAATAGGCGTCGAAAGTTCAAGTAAAAGTAACATATTTTTTTGAAAAAATAGACTTAAAAATCAATAGAAATTAAAATAATATTTAAAAGGCGTGTTTTTATATTGGTTGCCTCAGTTATCAGTTGGCAAATATATGACAAGTTGTGAGATTCAAAATTATTTGAATTTTGTTAAATTTTTCAGTTTTTGCAATCAAATCAATCAATGAAGCAGGAAAACTTTTTAATTTCAATTTTATATACCCCCCTATATATTGCCTCACTGATTTATAGAAAATTTTATGTCAGAAGCACGTTGATCCCATTAACTTTACCGTGTAATGCAATTGAGCCGATTGAGGTCTAGAATGTCGTCACAATTTGTCTACATGAGCTCTAACGTATCATTTTGCAATTCCAATATTTTATCCTGCGGTTACCGATACCAAATGTTTGTACATTTTTAAACTAAATGTGAGCACTTTAAAAATTACGTCCAGAAGAAAGCTAATATTCGTCTTATATATAGTCAACTGCGTGAATCTCACTGGAATCTGGTTTTCTTTTTATTTGTTTAATGTTTTTATTCGGTTAATGAACATAAATTTCAAGAAACCAGAGACATACTTCTAAAGTTATTAGTTGTGGTAAAAAAAGTTGAGGTGCGATGAATTCCTTTGTAATATCCAGGAATTTATTCAACAAAGTGGTACATAGTGATGATTATGTAAATTATGTAAAGTGTAATTCAGAGAAACATCCATTTAAAGAAAATGATTTCAGAGAAAAAAAAAATCGGTTGAGTTCAGAAGTATTTTTTCGAACGAAAAGTTTATCTTGAATATTTAATTTATATTTATTTTATTTATAATAGAGATAAGATAACGGATATTGCCTCGTGTTACAGGGCGTTCCCATAAAAATCTTGTCCAAGCACAAACCGTTTTATATATGGTAAACCTGGAACGTGTTAAATATTTTTAAGTGTAAAATATGAAAATTTTCTCTCCGCCGCGAAAATTTAATTTCGCTTTATAATTTAATTTTTTAGGCGAATAGCGAAACCCTTGTGGTTGGGGATGGTACACCTAAAATTTCACCACAGCACCCACTGCTTGCCGTAAGAGGCGCGTTGTTATTGTTGCATATCACCTACATTCGTAAAACTTTTTTCTCTTCACTTCTTTGTAATTATTATTTAAGTTCAGTTTATAATTTCGCCTGCCTTAATTGGTTTTTAATTGTATATTCTTGTATTATTGGACTTTTTCTCTTTTGTTGGCTTTTCTAATTTTTTTTTTTTATTATTAACTATGCGACACGTTTTGGGTCTTGCTCTTCCGCGTACGGCTATAGGACGATTTCAGACCATCTGCACATTGCAAACTCCAAGGAAGCCTATACTGACATGGAAGATGGCTCGGTCCAGGGGTTTTTCACAGGGGTCAGGGGTCACAGGGATCATTGATGTGTTACATTTCACCACAGATCGTAGTCTGTTGATGAAATTTCACTTTGCATCCTGCATCTTTCGGAATTCAAACTCGGTACCTCACGATACAAACGCCAAAGCCTTAAACACTGTGCCATTTGGTCGGTTTTTCTACATTTATGAAAACCAAAATGTGTTTTTCTCGGATCGCTGGGCTAAAAATAACCTTCGTAAAGATAAAATTGATAGCTTTTCCATCTATTTAGCAAATGTCCGAGAACTCGTGACAAATAAAAATGGCATACAAAAATGGCATACCGAAACGAAAGCATCTCATGACATCTACGAGAACGAAATCTACTTCAAGCACTATCAGCTCGAGCGAGCTTTCGGTTTGCAGCGTGGAGTATGTAAATTCATTAAAGACCATGTCCCATACGAAACATGTTAGAAGTAAGAAAATTTCACAAAGAATGCTCAATTTTTTTTTGCTTAAATTATCCCGACCTTTGTTAAACCCATTTTTTTAACAATAGTTTGTATATAGATTCCCCAATCAGACGGATTCAGAATTCGTCAATTTCGTCCACGGGTTATCAGACAAATGTGATAAGATTCCCAACCAACATATCATTACTGCGATTAATTTTAGTTAATAACTTTAATGCCCACCATAATGAATAGTCGACTTGTCAAGATACAAATTATGATGAGCCCCAAGTCGATTTACTCAAGTAATGGACGTCAATGGATCCGTCTTTTTTCCAACCTTGGGGAAGCCATTGTTTCTAAAACAATCAAATAGATGACATCGTTTTGAATTTCACTGAGGCCGTGTTACATGGAATGAATAAATATATCGCATCATCATTTTCCAATACTAATCCAAATTTTAAAATCTTTTCCAAAGAAGCCACGAAAGCTGCCGGATAAAAAACTACTGCTCACAAGAAATATAAACGAAACGATTTTTTTTAAGAATATAAGGCAACACGATTACCTGTAAAAAAATCTGTGCTACATAACGAACCGAAGAGAGCCGACAACAAGAAAGCCACCAAGGTTTCTGAGTTGAAAATCTTCGGTCGCATCAGTTGCAAATATTTCTGAAGGGTGTGTAATGAAATCCCGGTTTTCAAAATCCTGGTTTTCAAAATATCGGTTTGTCAAATTTGCGTTTTTTTTTATAAATCCCGGTTTTGAAAATCCCGGTTTTCAAAATCCTGATTTTCAAAATCCCGATTTTCAAAATCTAGGTTTTGTATAAAAAAGTTGATTTTTTGTGGGAAAATGGGACTCTTAAATGATTTTTTGACAAAATTCAAAAATGAGTTTGCGATAACGTTCTATAAAATTGCTAATAAGGATGTAATTTGGCCATTTCTTAACAGATTTTGTTGAAATTCTACACGTGTGATGGAAATGGACTTCTAAAACGATTTTTTGATAAAGTTCTGAAATATGGCCATCGCTATGGAACTAGGCCATTTTTACCCGATTTAGTTGAAATTCGACATGTGGGTCCTAAATGGGATTCAAAAAATGCGTTTTTGATAAAGTTCTGGAATAAGGCGGATGAAACCTGGCCGTTTCTTAACCGATTATGTCGAAAATCGACATGTGGGATCTAAATGGGATTTAAAATGATATTTGTTAAAGTTCTGGAATATTGTCATTACGGATGGAACTTGGCCATTTCTTAATCGATTATGTGGAAATTCGTCACGTATTATGGAAATGGGGTTCTTAACTGATATTTTGATATGGTCAATAGAGTCAATAGAGCTGGAATTTGGCCATGTGTTAACCAATTATGTTTAAATTCGACACGATCTAAATGGAATTATTAAATGATTTTTTGATAAAACTCTGTGTATATATGGACAAAAGGGGCGATATATTTCAGAACCTAGTCTACAAAGCATTTTAGAGTTCATCAGTTGTGTCGCTAATGGCCATATTCTAGAGCTTTAGCAAAAAATCATTTTAGAATCCCATTTAGACTTTACTTGTACAGTTTTAACATAATCAGTAAAGATATGGTCAAGTTCCATCCCTATCGACAATATTCTAGAACTGTGTCACAAAATCAGTTTTGAATTCGAACCATTCAAACCATTCACTTAGATTAAAATTAGTAAAACTGATCCTTTATTCCCGACATGTTTTTGAACCCTGCTCTCCTGAGCGATGCGACTTTCCGCGTGCCCGCGAGAATTATTGAACGCTTTACCATTCGGTATGATATCAAAGGGCTGAATGTCGAAGGACCGAATATCTAATGGCAAAATTACGAAGGGCCGAATGTGTCGAAGGGCCGAATGTCTCGAAGTGCCTCATGTGTCGAAGGGCCAAAAGTGTCAAAGGGGTTAATTTTCGTGTTTGGAAATATATTTTTTTAATTTGTTTTAAGGAATATTTTGTAATTTTTTTTTATCCAATATTAAAGCATTTGCTTGATAAAATTTTCCTACACCAAAATGTATCATTGACTGGATACGTGGAATTTTGACATTCGGCTTCCGCTCCTATAATCAATTATATTAGAAAACAAATTCGAAAACAAACAAATTTTTCAAAGACAATTAATTTTTATATTAAAATATTTTTAGTCCGTCCGACCACAATTAATAAAACATATTTTTTCAAAATCAAGACTTTAGAACTAGAAGAAAAGATAACCTGGATTTTGAAACCCGAAGTTTACACCCATTTCTGAAACACCCATTTCAGGTGTGAAATGTATACTCAGTGCTTTGGTGGTGGTCCATATTTGCAAGCCGACTTACTGGGAATCTTTTACAAGCGACAGGCTCCAGTATTACAAAAAATTTCTCCTTTCCTATTAGCAAGGTAACACCCGAGTATTTGGAAGAGTGCGATGGTACAATCTATTTTGAAACGATACTTCTGATAAAAATGACCCATCAAACTACCATCGCTAAACTTTTTGAGATTTACATTAACCAGCATCTAGTAAAGTATTTTGAAATGAATAAAATAATTTCAGATTAACAGTATGGCTTTCATGACACCGCTCCACAGCCGATATCTTTAGGTATGTCCAAAAAATCTGGAAACTCGCTATTTAATTTTAATATGATTTCTGGACGAAGTTCTAAAAGATGGACGAGTTGGGTGGAAACCCAACCCAATCTTCATGATAAAAGTTGGTTCTAGGAGTGTAATAGGCATTCTAAAATAATTTTTGAAAGATGAATCTAGGTATTTAAATATATATCCTATAGCAAATTAACCACTGTATTCTCGAATCTACACATCCGAGTTCCAGATGAATCTAACACTGTTGTGATTTAATATACAACGGTTGGCACTTATTTCTTCTTGATAGCCGAATCACCTTAAAAAAAGAAAATTGAATACTCACTCTCGATGTTTTGTTTTATTAATTTCAAATAACCTTTTTGCAAATATCGATCAGAGCTAGATGTTACTCACATGTCACACTCATATACATAAAAAATAAAGAAACTAAAGTTATATTTTCATCATTGACATTAATTCAAGCCAAGAAATATTAAAACATCGTAATACAATAAGACCAACCACATATCTGTAACGCTAATCACAAAGCTCGACTTGGGTTGAAACTTTTATGGTGCGTAGAGAGCATAATGACAAGAGGATATACTTTAGTTGTTCGGTACTTGGTTTCTAGTAGTTAATATACCAAGTCTCGAGCAATTGTCAAATCAGATTTGAACCTGTATAGCCAATTACAACTGTAAACATAATGTAAACCAACCAGTAAACTAAATCCCTCTCAAATATACTGGTTGGCCGAATATATAAACGGTTTTAAATCTTGGGTCCCAGAAACCCTAAGTTCACATAATCGCATAGAAAAAGCCTCACAACACGTTTTTAATTTATAAATAAATAAATTTGTTTGTTGCTTCAGGCTTTTTAAAATACCTTCCAAATGATGTGCCACAGGAAATTATAAATACTATAAAACTGATTCCAGTGCCATAATAGTAACGTTGAGTGCCAAAATTCTTTAGTAAAATTACGGCTTCCACCAAGACCTTTTTAAAGCTATACGACATGTATATTCGATATTACAAGAACAAAAAATTCGCTAACAACGCCAAAACGGTGGATTATATCAACTATAGTCATACGACAAAATTGTTCTGTGAACTTCTAAGCGATAGCGTACACACCACACAAGTATGTGGATATAAATTGGAGCAATATCGTGGTATTTCCTACAGCAGGCAGCCGACATCCTCTAGAAATTCCCAAAGCTTTTGAATACTCCGAATTAACAATAAAAGGAAATTAGCGAAATTAGAATCGCACCAATATTCTTGAGGACCACTTTTTTGCATTTGTGGCAGGTTTTGTTTTCGACCACAATGAAACAAACTCTTTTAGAATTGAAACTGAAATATAAATTTAGGAACACCCTTTATATATAAAATTCTACTTGTTCGGTTTTTTGGTCCAAAAATTCACATAAAATATAAATCATTAAATTTATATATAGAACAAATGGGAAAACATGAAAACAGAAATCTCCCTGTCCTTTCTCTTCTTTTACTACCTATACTAGCTATGTACGTTACTGTGTACCAACAACAAAAATTATCATCCAACACAAAAAAGGATATAAAATTGAAACAAGGAAAATTAAATTAATGATTGATTATTGATTTCCCTTTTGTAACGGCACACGCACTTTGTGCGTGTCTGCGTACTCCCTTTAAAAAATGTGCGTGTTGGAAAAATTAAAATTATATATAAAATGGTGTGATGAAAACGTATCAAGCATAAAAAAAAATCCAAAATAATAATCAGGATAAAAATAATGAATGAAAAGTTCAAAAGTCAGAAGGATAAAGTATCAATGAATTTTCCTGTGTGATTCTGTTGTGTTTTCGTTCGTTTTTTCGGATTATTTTTAAATTTATTGTTATAACATTGGTATTGATGTATGAATACATGGAGAGGAAAATGTTAAAATATTATGTAAGGATATATTTAAATAAGGATATATAATATGTGTACCATATCAGTAACAACAACAAAAAATGATAAGGGTACATTTTTTATGTGTATTCTATGTGTGCTGCTGTGTAATTCAACTTGTTCATCTGATTCATTGACATGTGTCAATTTTTTTTTTGCTTTTAAGATAAATGTTCAAGGTTTATTTTAATTTTTTAATAAAATTTGTTGTTCTTTTCTATTAAAATTGTTAAGGTGTACAAAATACAGTTTTTTCTATCGGATGTATGCAAGATTAAGACATCAGTTTTTAATCAATGTTTTTTTTTACTCTAGGGTGGGATCCTAACGTTTTGTTTGATTTACCCTAATATATTTCTAAGATTAAATCTATCAGTTGGTATACACTAAATATGTTTTCTATAATAAGTCAACAAAATGATAAAATTTCCCAAATAGAACATTTGCGTACGCCTTTAAGTTTTGTTTATAATGTAAAATAAAGCAACGAATCCATGAATTTTTTTTGATACCGAAGCCAATAGTGCTGCCTCGGTTCGATTCCCGAGGTTGACAAGGAAAAAATGTCACAGCTGGTATAGGATCAATGAATTAATCACTCATTATCCCAAGTAAAAATATGAATTAAAAACCTCATTTGAGGCGGCCAGGGATATAGCGCCAGAGAGAAAGAAAGAGAGAGAGAGAGAGAGAGAGAGAGAGAGAGAGAGAGCTCAATAGTTACCAAAAAATTCTGTGTGTCTGTGGTTAAGTTAAGATTAAAATTGTGTGTTCCCCTTTCCTCTACAGCCGACTGAGCGACTTATCGGTATGTTACCCGTCGGTGAATAAGTCCAGAGGCTAACTAATTCGACTTTATTCTTAAACATAGCTCCTTCAAGAGTGCTACATTCATTTCAACGTTTTCTTAACATTTCTGATTGGACCATTTTTTGAGGTCGAACACGAAAGTAGTCTATTGGAGTCAGATATGAAGAATATGGTGGATGGGGAAGCAATTCGAACTTATATTCGTAGAATTTTGCCACAGCAGCCAACAACGTGTGGCACAGTGCGTTGCCAGCTCGTTATTTGCGTTTTTCGTCGCTTCCGATGCCTTTTACCGGCTGATGTTCACTCAGCTGATTGATGATTTGATTCCGGAGTGTAGTAGTGGATCCATGTTTCATTATTTGTCACATACCAATGCAAAAAATCCTATTTACTATGGTTAAACAGCTCCAAACAGCGATTTAAATCATCGACGCGTTGCTGGTTTTTATTCATTGTGAACAAGCGCGGTACCTACTGTGAACAAAGTTTTTCATAGACAAATGTCCATGCAAAATAGTTGTAATCGTTAAAGGATCAGCTGTCTCACGCAACTTCACTTCAAAGGGGTTTTAAAACGTTTTTTTGCACATTTTTTTATATAACTGTAGAATTCGGGCGACCAGAGAGAGCGCTCAGCATCATCGGTATTTGTACGGCCTTGTTTAAACTCAAGAAACCAAAGCCATTCTTGGACTCAAGGAAATGGGCACTACATTTGATCAGGAAGCCGCCAAAATCTTCCAAATTCGCAAGAAGCAAAGTGCACAATTGGCACAACTACGAGCAGAACACGGTGATCAGCTTGCAGATTTACGTAAATAGTAGAGCGTGCAGAATGAAGAACTCAACGAATTCCAGCTTACCCAAGATCTTCAAATTAAAGAGGTTAGAGGAGAGATGAGGTCCTTTGAAGAGAAAGTCAATGACCAGCACAAGGAATTCGGACGAAGAATCAAGCAGGAGTTTCAAAATAAAAGTAAGCAATTGGAAGCCCGTCTGGGAACACATACCTCGCAAACTATAGGAGAAGGTTAGCTAGATGGAACGCTCCCAAAACAACCAATTACAGTAGTGCAGAACAATTGTTGGGGCGCAGGAGAACAGCTCAACATACTCGTTTTGACTCTGTGTGGGACAACAGCAGATGTTTGCAAACTGTATCCGCAACAGAAAGGAACTATGAGCGAGTATTGACTGACTGAAGACTGGTGCAAACAGTGTGAAGTGTGTGCTGCAAGTAAAGGATGCGAACTCGGGCAAAAGGAAGAATGCAGCAATACAATGTTGGAGCGCCATTCGAACAAATAGCAATGGACATTGCTACGTTTTCAGAAACGGCACGTTTTCAGAAACAAAAGTTGAAAATCGTTACATGCTGGTTACTTCTTCAGCAAGTGAGTGGAAGCCTATCCGATTGTAAACAGGAAGCCCAGACAGTAGCCGACACATTTGTGAATAATTAGATTTGCAATTTCGGAGTACCACAAGATTTACACTCAGATCAAGGTAGAAATTTTGAGTTGTCTGTATTTCAAGAACTGTGCAAAATTCTTAACATAGAAAAATTCTTGCCGCACCATTACATCTACAATTATAGGTAGAACAATAGAGAGGTTCAATCGTAAGCTGGAAGGACATCTGCGGAAAGAAGTCAATGTCAACCAGAAGATAACTGGGATCGAAAGAGAAGAAAATTTATCACCGAAACTACAACAAAGTTGGGAAGGGCCTTATAAAGTCACAACAAGGATTAACGATGTAGTATACCACATTCAACTAGGCCCCAGAACTAAGTTAAAAGTGGTCCACATTGAAAGATTACCACGATACAACATGAAGAAAATGGACAAGTCTGTTCGAGACGAACAAAGCTAAGGTAGTGTTACGGAGATAGTGTTATACGAATTCTAAGAGGACTCATTTAGAGATTCCGAGGTTAATCTATTTTACAATTGACAATCTGTATAAGCCTAACAAGAATAATGAACCATAAAATAACTATGCCGATATGTTTATAAGTTATACGTATATACGGATTAAACATAAAAAAAATAAATTTGTGTATATAAATATATAAAAACTATAAAATAAGATTAACCTCGGAAAAATTGGCTTACAAAATTTGCACTACTTGATTACTCTTATATATTTATTGCTCGATGCTACACGCCACTTAGACTACAATTTTATTAAGCGATTCTTATTCTTCACATCAACGATGTTGTCGGATGAAGTATTCCTACAATACTGATAGGTAATTGGATTTTTAGAATTGTATTCCAAGTGGTGGGCAATATGGAGTTAACGAAAGCAATTGTAAACGGAGGATATAGTCATCATGAAAAATACTGGAATTATACAACGGGCGTTAATCATCAGGACAGAGAAAATGATGGCGTGCAATATTCAAGAAAATCATTATTAACAATTGCAACACACATATACATCGTCAGATGCAATAAAAAGAATAATCTAGAACAGCGATAGACAAGACGAAGCGCGAACAATCTGGACGCACACACAGTTGTAATTTAACCAGTGAACAGCGCGATCTAAAAAGTGAAAAGTGAACAGTGTGAAAAGTAATGAACAGTAAAACAGTTAAAGTGAACAGTAAAAGTTAATTAGTAATCAGTGAATGAGTGAAATTTGTGAATTGCTGCAGAAATAAAAGAGGTGGGAAAATAAAATGTTTAACTTAAATCGCTGAGTGTTTTATTTGCAAAATAGTATAGGAATCCATATCGAATGTAAATTCTACACTGTAAATTCTTAATTATGATTTTCAAACGAACATTTATAGAAAACATTTTTATTTAGCCTGAAATTATCGTTTAAAATCTCTAACATCAATACCAATTTTTTCGACTAAATTACTGACTAAACTAATTTAATGTTAGTTTCGTACCAGTTATGAATAGACACCGTAAATCACAAACCACTATTTTTTTGTCGAGGTATTAATTATCGATGATGGATAATTAAAATTTTAGTTCGCAATTAAGTGTAGTAAAAATAATTTTTTTTTATTACGAGATCACGGAAAGTCGACTTGTGGCCACAACAATTACACCCACCAGAATTTTGTGTCAGTGTTCATTTTAAAGTCGAATAAAAACAAATACAATTAAATTAATAAATCAGAATTAAACCCAACTTCAATAACTTTAGTTTTATTTTCACAAATATTTATTTGAAAATAACAATGATGCCCTCGTACCCGCGATAAACCCTCCCTAAGTAAACAAACCGAGAAACATAAATATTTTCGTGATAGATTTTACTATGCTACGATATATGAGTAATTGGAAAGTTAGTTTCGTCATCACTTCTATCAATTACGTTGACAATGCCTTGGTAAAACTTTTATTATACAAAATTTTTAATAAATTTGAATATTTTGAAAAATTTTGTAACAATCACCATTAAAATGAATATCAATCAAAACTTAATCTCCGTCTGTATTAACATTAACCAAAATTTTGTCGTCTAGTAATTTCATGTATATACTAAGAAATGAATTGAAAGCTTCCGGTTTCAGATTACACTTCCATATATCTAAAGTTATTATGGCTTTTCGTTTATCTGTGGATTTTTCTTGCTTTTATAAATGTAAATATATTTTTTACATTAAAACTAACCAACTGTTGTAAAAGATTATAATATTTATATTTTGTATCGCATAATATATATAATTATATATTTAAGGTCATTAAAATATATCAGCAAACAATTATATTTAAGCAGTTTAACATAATTTTATAATCATTTTTTAACACAAAACAAACTAAAATCTACAATCTACATGGAGCATAATACCAAAAAAATTCTCTGGTTTGTCTCATTTTTGCGGTGTTGTAAAAAAGCTCAAAAAGCATATTTTTTGTGCATATTTTTCATGATTATACATACTTAAATAATCCTTTTTTGTGTGTAAATTCTATGCTGTTGCTATTATTCCATTTTTACGAGCGAAAGGGTGCTCTCAACGCAAGAACAGTATGTATATATATTTTAAAATATACAACGAGCAAAAAATAATTAAAATACTGAAATACAACATATACATATACCCTAAAATATAATACTCTCACAAAAGGGTAACGGCATAGACAAAATATCTTGGAAATGTATCTAAGGGATTAAAAAAGTTTTATGTGTATTTCGATGTGTTTTATTTCTAAGAAAATGTTAAAGCTCTCGGTAAGCTGTTAATCAATATTTTGAAGACATCTAAGACTTTTGATCCTGTTAATTTTATGAGTTTTCATACAATGATCTTAAATAATCCTTAGTACCTCTATATCATGTATCTACATATATAAGACTCACATAAACTAGGGTATAAAAACTATTTTTAAACTATTTTTTTATTACACTCGACAAAGCTTACCGTATCGAAGAATCATATACACATTTGAAGATTTTAAAATATGCTTTGTATATTTTAAATAAGCATATTTACAGGTATATAAAATGGTTCTATTCAATAAAATATTATTTTTAGATTCGATAAAATATTTTTGAACATAAAACTTTATTTAAAGATTTTATAATTTATTGAAGAACTAACTATATGTACGGTTTTATGCATTTTGAATTGCTATGCCATAAATTGTGATGGAATTAATATGAAGTGCCAAACAGATTTTACATTAAATTGAAATTAAATTTTACGACCATACCGATAAATTATATCTGATATTTTATTTTGATAAATAGGTTTACTGTGGCAACTGCGAACTTATATAATTGCAATAGACGAGGTCGTTAGCCGTCTAGTATAATACCTAGATAGAATTGCAGTATATTGAACTAGAAGTTACGTGGAAAATTAAACTTACACGACTTTTAGTAAAACTGTCATTTTTAACCAAAAATAATTAGTCCCGCTTAAGACTGTATGTGTACTAAAGAGTGCATATAAAGATATAAAAAGATCGAATGTGCTTCAGAATATACATATTCTATACCGGCTATAAGTATATAGAACATAAAATCTAATAAGATGTATCATTTTATACAACATACTATAAAATAAAACTCTCTAATGATCTGACCGCATAAGGATAAATTTATAACAAAGAAATTTATTTCAGTTAATTATGGTAGCGATTATTCCTCAAATTAATTGTAACTAAATCCACTAAATTTTGAATTTTGATTGTGTTTTTTCTATATGGTTTCATTAAAATCGGAACTCTTAATATTTTATAACCACATGATGCTGTAATTCTACACGTATGTATGAAGCATAAAAATTTTCATCATGTACCTGCCATCATCAACCTTACATAATTAAAAGTATACGTATTTGTATATATGTATAACGATGTGAAGTAAAGGAAGCTCTAATAAAATTATACGTACTCTGTTTTTAATTTCATTCAATCTTCATCTTAAATACAATCAAGTACAAAAATTTATAGGTAGGTTGAATATATCTTATATATATACACGTAAACAAAAAGCATTAGAACTTTTGTGTAACAATATATTTTTATTAACCACATTATATTTTCTTGACAAATAAAATACTTTTAATAAATGCCAAAAGGTAGAAGCGAAAGAACATAACACACAGTATACAAGAATGAAACGATAACAATAAAATAAAACGTCTGAATTGAATTTTAAATTAATTTGGAAAATTGTGAAAATTTATTATTGTTATTATACCCATAATTCTGTTGTTGTTGCTCGCTTCTTTATTATGTTTTTTTTTTCACACTCAAATTTTCTTATTATTCTTGTTGTATTTTCTTTCTCTTATGTATTATAATTTTATTTTTATTATTTTCGGATTATTAAGTATACCAAAAATTAAGCTAAATTAAAAAATGTACACGGAATACACAAAAATTAAAAATTAAATTTAAATAAAATTCTTGTTTTCGTTAAAATTAATTGCATCCATATTTTTTAACGGGTGTGTCGGGCTGGAATGGCAGAATATATCAAACAGATTGAGAATAATTACAAAGATACAAAAAAAAGTTCTAAAGTTGCAATAATGTAGTTGTTGCAAGTTGTAATCTCTCAAAAAATCAAGTGTCTCATTGTTGCTGTTAGTAATTTCTAACATTCTACCCCCAAATAATCCCTTCCTTCCTAGAAACCCTAAATCCTAGAAAAGTTAATGTTGAGGAATCAGCTAATCTGTTCAAATGATTTTGAGGATTTGATGTTTGCCTCCCAAATCTAACCGAAATGCAAAGTTGCAGGAATGAAACAATTTTATTTTATTCCGTTTGAGAAAAAAGTATTCGAATTAATATATAGTTTGGATTGTCAACTAGTTCGGCTAAATTTCGATGCAACGAATCATAAAATCTACACTAGGACTTTTGAGTCGGGTTTATTCTTCATTTTCCCCCTTTGGCTATAAAACCGATATCCATTTTTCCAATTTTATAGGTAAAGGGAGAAAAAATTTAGAATAAGACCCGACTCAAAATTCCTAGTATGGATAGGGTGAATCAGATTGAACATATAGGAAAGTAACTTCACATACCTCAAAGAAAATAATCCAGGGGTGTTAAATTACGTAAAAAAAATATTAATCAGGTCCGTTGACGGTCCGGTGGTTCCCTTCGACCAAAAAGCATACCAAACGTTAAATTTTGTGAATGTGGTTTTTGAACCATGACTCGTGATTATATCCTTGTTGACATAGCCAATTAAGCCAAAATAAGCTTCATCACTGAAGAAAACTGGATTATCTTCGCAATAAAACGTGCCATATGTGGTCTTACGGGACGCGTATTATCATTTACAGTAAACGTTTTGCAAAGGAGGTTCTGCGTGATGAAAATGATTGAGCCACGCATTCTCATAGGGCACTGGCTCGTTGGAAAATGGTCGTAATTTTGATCGCAAGATTCTATCGTGACAGACATATACACAGACATCAAAGTAAATTTATAAGAAAAGTTAAATTTAAAATTATTGGAGTAAATTCTCTATATGGATGAAATATCATCCTTTATTAAATTAGTTGGATTAGTTGGATTAGTATGGATTAGTTTTCCAAAATTTATGCGACTAATGACTATTTTTGACAAACAAAAAATTCTGAACCTGACAGCCCAGATGGATTGATTGATCGTGATGAAACTTCATACTTAAGGGTTTTCTGTAGATTGGGAGATTCCAGTAATTTACAGCCGAACCTGGTAATGCCAGAAGTGGCAGCTTCCATATGAAATTTAAGAGGAAATGAAAATTTTTGACCAAAACTTGTTTTCAACAAAAATTCGGTCGCTGTACAGCCCAGTCGGATGTGGAATAGGTAAGGGGTAAATGCAATCCAGGCAAAACTTAGGGGTTTAGATTTTTTAGAACTCCGTGATTCGACCTGACTAAACAAATAATACCATTACCTAATTCCACTATTGGAAACCGACGATAAAGTTGAGTGATTGAACAAAATAAGGGTTTAGATACAACCCAGGCCAAACTTAAAGATTTAGATTGTTATAGAACTGTATGATTCGGCTTCACTGAACTGATATCAGCATTACCTAATTCCATTATTCAGGAAACCGATGAGAAAAATCTGGAAATGTGTTTAATATTACGCTAAATTTGAGTGATTAGTGAAAGAAAGCATTTCTAATCCAGACCATATTTGAGGGTATAGCATTAATTAGAAACTAGAATTAGTAATTAAGTAATTAATTGAAACTGGTTATTCGGACACATGAAACAAATACTCGGATGTTCTTTTGACAAACTTAAAGGAAAAAACTGGAAATTTGTTAACAGTACCTCTAAAATGTTGCGCCTAACAGAATACAAATTAGAATTAGCAAACTCTAAATAAATACGATGGTTGGCAAAATTATTTAAAATTTCAAATATTTGTTTTAAGTCGCGCAAATGTTTCCAATTCACTAATCGGCTTCACAGTTTTCGCCTATTTATTTATTTAGTATGAACTTCACATCTTTATATAAGCGTGTGAAGTTTTTCATAAAGTAGTATATTGAACAACAAGTTTTTTATCTAGTAGAAAAGTTCACATCCATTATTCACCATAGGTTAGTACTAGATTATGTAGCAAGGGAGTAAAATTGGAGATTATTACTCATGTGAATAATTTATAAGAGGCCAAGGTGGTAATTGAACAAAAGCAATAATCTAACGTTTACTTATCGAGCTACATTCAAAATTTTTTCTATGGCCTCATTTTTAGAAGGTAAGCTCATGATTATATTTGTCCGCGACATTCACCAATTGATTATCAAACAACGATTATTTTTCCTGATCCTTTTCTCAGGAGCTGTTTTGCTCTTTTACGTAAATTGGTACAAATTTCGGTCATTACTCGGGAACATCATCTAAGAACGTTAATAATGGAATGGAACGAAACCTCCTCCCCGATATGCCAGTATAGCTTGCTCGGAAGCCCGGGGAACTGGCTAGGATTGAACCAATCATTCATTAATCCGAATTCAAAATGATTACATAAACGAATACTAGAATAAATAATGCAAACCGCCAAATTTCGATGCTTGCCTCTGGTACACGGACACAAATCGGAAGTTGCAACATCGAAATTCGAACGCAAGCTTCAAGGTTACAAAAACAAAATTCTAAGCCTAGTGAAGTGAGACGGAAAAACCGTGGTGAAATAAACACAAGTGAAGGAAATTAGCTGATTAGCTGATTTTATAGGCACTACTGGAATAGAAATCAGTTAATAGAAAAATAATCGTAGAATCGTAACAAGATTTCATTTAAAACCATTTTTCACGCAGATGAAACTCTAAGGATGATTTCTATATTCTACAAGCCACAAAAACAAGGATACACAGAAAATGATCAAGATAATAGGAGAAAAAGATTTCAATGCAAAAATTAGAATAGATTACACCGACCTGGTTAATAATAATGGATAATGACTTCACCAACTGGTAATATCACAATTTAAAATTAAGCCTGTCGCTGTAAAACGGATCAAAGAAAATAAATCTAACACCGACAAATTAAAAGAGGTCGATACAAGAAACACATCCTGCGCCTCGCTCAAGCTCAGCCTCCAAACCGATGAAGAAGTAACCATCAGTGTAGAGCATCAGTAGAAACAAATCGAATAAGCCTATATCAAAACATCTGCCAACACATTCCGGCGGGTACCAAAAATTCAGAAGAAAAACCTAGATTGATAAAATTTAGGAAGAAAGTAGAGAACCCTGGAAGCTCAATTGGCAAATGTGCTAATAAAATTCGTTACGAGCTGAAACGTCAATGCGAGTGGTTGTAGGCAATATAATGAAAATATTCTCAAGGTAGAGAAGGTCAGGAATGGAAGGAATATTTCGGAGACAACACCAAAAACGATATACAAATCTTCGGATTAACAAATGGCGTTAAAAACGACCCCGTTAACACCAATCCATCAACGGAGTGGGAAGTTAGCGGTGTCATTGCTAAAATGAAGAATAGCAAGGCTTCTGGAACGGACAATATACAAACCGAAACATTCAAAAGGACATATTGGAAACTGCAAAAGGTTATAGCTTTACCAGTAATAACAGAAGTGGAGAACTCCAGCAAAATATAGTAAAAAAAAGAAAGAAGGCTTGACTAAAATGATTCCCAAGAAAAGTGACCTAAGAAGAGAATGCAAAAATTGGCAGGATATATCCCTTCTCATCATAACCATAAAGATATAGCAACGGTGATTCTACATAAAATTTCACCAAAGATCAACCAGAAATTAACAAAGGAAAAACTGGCTTAAGACTAGGGCGAAGTTCCGATCATATCATATTAACACAATTCACATCATCGTAGAGCACTCTAACGAATGAAACTCACAACTGTGTAAACAAAGTTTTTTTTGTGGACTTCGAATGTTCATTCACTTTGGGGAATTGACATCCCAAAGAAATTAATCGAACAGATACTCGCGTTCAACACAAAGGCAAGCAAAGTGAATCATACTGTAACAACAAAGTAGTAAGGCCAAGGTGCGCACTCTGGCCACTTTTGAACTTAATAGAATAACGTAGTAACGACACAAATATTTTTACGTTGTTGTTGTTTTATTGTAATGGTTTTTTTGTTGTGATTGTTCCGCTCCGTACATTGGTCTATTTCAGTATATCTCGAATTAAATACACAATCGTAGGAAATTTCTCCATTTGGCGTCACAAACCTGTGTGACAACGACTATGGTAGCACTAGCGAATTACTACCTAGTCTACGGAATTCGATTCTTTCATATTCTCCATCTATACTTCATTTTTACCAATAAACTTTTCGTTGTGTACGAATTACTTTTTTATATTTTTTACGTTGTTGTTGTATTATTGTAATGGTTTTGAAAGAATTTCCTACGATTGTGTATTTAATTCGAGATATACTGAAATACACCAATGTACGCAACAATCACAACAACAAAAAACCATTACAATAAAACAACAACAACGTAAAAATATAAAAAAATAATTCGTATACACAACGAAAAGTTAATTGGTAAAAATGAAGTATAGATGGAGAATATGAAAGAATCGAATTCCGTAGACTAGGTAGTAATTCGCTAGTGCTACATATACATGGTATTGTTCTATATATAGACAATATTCCTATGTAAAATATCAACGTCAGTCGCCGCGGCATGATGAGATGACTGATTTTTTCAAATCAATAATCTCATTAAGTTCGAAACTGATTGTTGCGATTCTTGCAAATCTTCCATCTATAATTCAAATTAAATTCTAACCATATACAAAGAATAAGTAATGCGAAATTTTTATAACAAATGAAGTATTTAAAATAAACAACAAGCTGGGCAACCTACAAAACTTAACGCACGGAAAGTTTGAAGCATAATTAAAAAAGTTGCATCCAATCCGAGGATTAGTGTTCCAAAAATAGCGATTGGGATTTGGAATAGCACTGTTAAGCATGTTCATCCCGAAACAGGTCGTCCAATTTTACGAAAGGAAGGTTTAAGGAAAAAGCCATTTATAAGCCTATATAGTACATAAGCAAAAAAGGCATGAATTTGCAAACATATACGTTAATGAAGGCACTGAAATTTTTAGCAAATTGCTTTGCGCTAAAGAAAGTGTATTCAATATATTAAGATCCGATGGAGGAGGAAAAATTTTGCGAAAAATTACCCAAGATATGGCACCAAAAAAATTGCTTCCCACCGTTAAACATGACACTTGCAATGTAATGGGTTTGTGGATCTATTTGTGTATGTATTTGAACATGTTGCTTAGCAATTTACAACCGTCGGTCGAAAAGGACTAGGCAACCGTTGATTTTAAAAGTGCACTTTCGAGTACATGGTCTGAAATTTCACCAGCGGTTACTGAGACCCTGGTTTTATCAATGCCCAGGCGACTAAGCGCTGTTATTGAGTCTAATGGTGGATCAACTAAATATTAATTTTAGTTCTAAAGTGTGTCTGAACATGATCCTTTTGGTTTTATTTACTGTATGTAGACTTTTGTGATATAGATTTCATGAATTTTTAAAATTTTTTTTTTTAATTTTTTTTGTTCAATAATAATTTTCTTTGCTTAAAAATATTATTTAATAAATATTACAACTTTTAGTTCGTTTCATTTATCTCGATTTTGCAAATTTTAGTGGTGTATGTATAGTCTTTTGTAACTGACTGTACGGGCATGCACGTGATTGTTATAAAATCTTGAATGAATCATTTAAAACGAACAACGCGTACACCCTTATTCAGGGTACGACAGTACATTCATCATTTATTCATCAATTTTCATAAATCACTGTCCTTTCAAAATACCTCAACTTCAGTAAAATACATCGGACATGGTGGTTATTTTTCTAAACAATTTATTTTGAAAGTGGCATAAGTCACTTTCCGTTATGAAAAAAGTAAATATTCTCGAAAGTTGGCATCAATATTTTGAAACGTGTTAAAACGAAAACCCTTATATATCTCGATTCAAAAAAAGTGACGTATGCCACTTTCAAAATAAACGGCTCATATATCAACCAAGAAAACATAGAAAAGGTCAATGAATTTATATAACTTGGTTGTACTCTAACGAACACTGATGCCATAGTTGACGATATAAAGAAACAAATCAACAAAGCCAGAACAACATTTAACATGATACAAAACGTCGAAGAGTCTAAGAATGACATGGCAATGTCTTTGAATTTAACCCACGAGGGAAAAGGAAAGTCTGTATCATGGAAACAAATGATGCTTGCAGGAGCGAAACAACTCGGAAAGTGATGGATGGGAAATCAAAGCAATACCAGCCAACAGAGTTAGATGGTCCAGTCTAGTAGACGCTATATGCTCCTAAATTGGATTATGAACCAAAAAACTTGTATCATTGTTTGCCTGAACCATTTTTTATGTTCTATCATTTTATTATGGTAATGATGTTGAACATTGTAAAAGATACATTAACATTCTAATATCCCTTGGTTTAAAGATTTAGCTGGATATAAAATTCTGCGTTTTAACGCAGGAGTCTGTACATTTATTGAAATTGTACTGCTACAGCGAAATCATATACATACAAAAAAGATATGACACTCCATTTTCCGAGTCTTGCAATTTTCTGAGGCCTCACTCTATTTTCCGTGCAACGCTTCGAAATTGCTAAAATGTTTGATCAAAATAATGGTTCCGTTCGCCAAACTCATCTTGCATTACGTCCATTTTATGGTCACCATAATCCTCCATCAGAGCAAGTAATTCGGGTAATTATGGATCGCTTTCGCACCTCATAGGATCATTGGTCCATATGTCTTCAAAAATAATGATGGACGGAATGTTACAGTCAACGGTGAACTGTATAGAGACATGATTTCTAACCTTTTTGTAACCCCAATTGGCTGGTATAAATCTTGCTGAAATATGGCTCCAACAGGACGGTGTCACATGCCATACAGCGCGCGAAACAATTAATTTACTCAAAGAAACATTTGATGAAAGTCTAATTTCACGTAATGGTCCTGTTAATTGACCACCGAGATCGTGTGATCTAACTCAATTACATTCTAACTCCCAAAGAAGATAGGGGATATGTTAAGTCAGTTGTCTACGCCGATAAACCAAATACAATTGAACACTTGGAAAACAACATTCGGCAAGTTATTAGCGAGATACGGCTACATTGCTGCGAAAAGTGTATAAAAATTGGACATCCTTTACTTTCATATTTGATTTCGAAATATTTTGTATGTACTTTGTAATGTACAAAAGCAATACCAATTAATTTCAGTACGATATGGTATATTTCCCGAACTAACTCCCAATAGCATGCACACGCACCATTAATCTGCCGAAGATGAATATACAATACTACTTGTATTTAGGTGAACAATTTCGCACTTTAACGGTAACGTATACATAAATGTGCATCATTACTATATAAAAACTTGGGCTCAAATTTTTATATGTGAAGAAAGAATGAATTCATATTAACAAAGAAATTATAGAATTTGGATAATTGTAAATATTATCGACGCCATTTTTTTAATTTTCTACATACATTGTCTACACACTTGTAGAACATTAAATATGTACGCGGTGTATAGACAATAAGGCAAAAAACTGATTTTAAGATTGTGTCAACATAAGCCGCCACGAAGCTTCAGTACGATTTTATATTTTAACCTGGTTCACATATTTTGGTTAAAATTGATTGAAGTTTCCTTAATACCATATCAACATATATTTATGATTTCACAAAGAGCAGTAAAATCTAAATGATTTTACATTAATTACCTTTCGATGGAATTATAATTTACTAAAACACAAACAATCAGTGCTACAGAATTCCCAACGGAGATACCGACATGGCAGATTGATCACTTAAAAGAAATATCACGTCTCATATATAAAATTGATAAAAAAATTTCGTTATTGTTAACAAAATATTCTCAATACACCATTTTGTATCTATCATCATCTATTTACACAACAGCAAAAAAAATCACATATCATCTGGAAGTAAACCCCAAAGCTATTTGCGAAATCAATCTCATACGAGTAGTTAATTAACCAATATCAATCCAATTTCCTTGTAAACTATTAAAACCTGAAAATCTGACTAGAAGTACCTAAACGAGTAGAATACGAGTATACGGATATACAAGTACAATTCTGTAACCCCCTTATCTGTATTATCACCCGTTGTAGCAACAAAATACAATCTATAGCAGCTCTAGTAACATATAAATGTACATAACAATAAAAAAATATGATACTAATCGATACGATAGGAAAAACTGATAAGAAAAATTCTATGCTACATACATGTAAAAAAATATAATAAATGAAAAATGTCCTATTGAATGCCTTGCATACAAATTACTATATTATTCTTCCAACATTTTTCCTACTTCGTACACAGTTTATTTTTTTGTATTAGGAATTGTTAACATAGTATTTTGCTCCTTAAAAAAAGATGAGGGTACAACAAAAGTTTCGAATCATAATTTTCGTTTTTCCTTTCTGTTTCCATAAATCCTATCAAGATCCGAGCATTGTATTGATATTGTAATTTAAACAATAGCAGATAATTGAAATACTTTAATGATGGTTTCAAGTTTTATTTTTATACGGTAATTTTTTTTTTTTGGAATTCAGAAGAGAATACGAGTATCTAATGTACGTATATGGTGTATTATAAACACCGTCATGTGTATAAAAGCTCGTGTGTATAACAATACGTAAGAAGGTGAAAGGTAATAGAAAAAATATATGTTATTAAATTTGACGGAGCAAAAAAGATTTGTTTCATAAACAGATACACAATATGTTGATAAAGGTTAAGCTCATATAAATAATTATTCATATAAAAAAACACAATTTATGGAATATTAAAAGGAGGCCTATAACCGCTTATACAGTATACAATAATAAACAGAACTCGAAAGTACCTTAAATTAGAAGCGTATTTTTCTACTAAATGATTGATATGTTGTTGTTAGAGCAAGGAATGTATAAGTGATTACATGTTCATGTTATGTGTTACGAACAATAGCCAATGAAAATATTCGCTAGTGGAACAAATCGATGAATTATGCAAAAGAAATAAACCAAATAGGCTAAACAAAATCTATTTTAAGTATTTATGACCAATTTAACCAAAAATAATCTCAAGGTTTAGTTAAAAGTTTTAAAGATTAATAATCCGAAACAAATACACAATACTTCCAAAAAAAAAATTATATATATATACAGGTGGCTGAAACCAAGTGTTACCAAATGAAAACGAATTTAATAAATATTTAAATCAGTTTTTGAAAAACAAAAAACAGGTTATCTTTAGTGCATTGCGCAATTCTCAACAATTTTCTCGAAAAAAATGGAAGTGTAATATAAAATTCAAATTTCAGATTATATGAAAATCGCTTAAGTGAATTAAATTATATGGTTTATTATATGGTTATTATATGGTCGCTTTTGAACACAGATATATATGTGTAAATTTGAGGCTTCTATCTCGAGAACGGTGCTAGATAAGAGAAAATTAATTATATGAAATTTGTTGAAGCTCGCGGGGGAAGTCCAGTGGTGACCTTGGATGACCTTGAACCTCATTAGTTTCAGAGATGTAGACTGTGACTAAAGTTACTTTTGAGTGCTTTTTATATTAAATAGTTAGTATTGCAAAGTATTTTCTTTTTGCTCGGACAAAATTTTTGTAAAGCGTTCAAAAATTGATATTCACTAAAGCAAATGAGTTTTCGCTAGGTTCTAAGTCTTAAATAAAAATTTAAGGAATTAGAAAAATAAAACTGTTTCACAAAAATCTGCCATTTGATTCCAACTCCTCTAATTCAGCTTCTGAAATATAATTTCTAAAAATAACTTTACTTCTTTGTCTCGCATTTTCTGCAGTGGTAGGCCCATTAAAATAGGCTAAGTCTTTCACATTTTCCCAAAAATAAAAATCCATATATGTTAAATCGGGTGATCGTGCTGGAAAAGAAGTAAGACCACTACTTCTAATCCATTTATTCGGAAACATTACATTTAGTTGTTGTCGGGAAGCTGTATCAAAATGGGGAGGTTCAACACCCAAATGAAGCTATAAATATTTCTTGTCATTCTCGCAATGGAATATCTCCCAATAAATTGGGGAAAACTTCTAAAAAAAATTCACAAATTTTTGTCTTGTTAGTGTTCCATCAAGAAAAGGTCCAGTTATGCGAGATCTATACCTATTCCTGCCTATTCACATGACGGTCACTCTTAAACGTTACCTCGTCTGTCCAAAGAACACGAAGAAAGAAATTTGGATTTTCTTCTGCCCCGCCCAATGACAAAATTGAATTCTTGATCTTAAATAATTAGCAGATAACTCTTGCAGCAATGATATATGGTATACGCATCAACATTATTTTCTCTCAAAATGCGAGATACGGTCGTTTGAGATATTCCTCTATCTCGTGTATTATTTCGAGTTAATATGTGTGGATCCTGTGAAACTGCAGCTAGCACATCTACAACAATTTCCTCAGGAAATTCTCGATGATTCCTTTGGTTTCTTCCGGTATAGTGCGAAGCTTATCTGCTACGTTTAAATACACCTCTTTCAAAGTGCGGACGACCTGAATGTCGTTCAATGATTTTTAATTTTTACGTGAAGTTCATTACACCTTTTCACTAAGAGATAGAGATATATTTGAATTTACCTGTATATCACCAATTTTTACGGAATAAATAAATAAATTATAAGGAAAGGCTCGGTACTAAGATCGGTGATCAAAAGATCTATAAGGTGATATTTACATCTCAAACCAAAATGTTGATGATAACTAATTCGAAATGACGAACTTGGATGAATTCTCGATTCAATTAACTTTAGTGTTAGAGCGGTTAAATCTAATCACACAATAACAAGATAAACGAAAAAAAGTTTTGGCATATCTACCAAAACTACTTGCATACGAAACAAGAAAAGGTTGCCGCTAGCCACAACTAGCTTTTGACTTGTTCGGCATACCGGATCCGATAAAATCGATCTCACAATTGGTGTCGTAGTGAAAATCCGTAGAAAACACCTTATCTTTTTTCGAACAGATTGTTCAAGAACAACAATTAAAAATGTACTATAAGCGCTCAAGAAGAAAATAGAGACTAAAGCAAAGGATATCCTTTGGTAAGCTGGGAACTTTCAATTGTTTGCTGAAATAAAGCAAATTCTCATAGAAGCTGTTGGGAATAAACAAAAGCTATGCTATTATAAAGCGGGATTACGGTCAACACACCAAGGCTATGCAATATGTCCATTCATTCATATTACTCGAAAGGAAAAAAATCTTGCAGGATAGCAATAAGTGCATTCATCGAAAAGGATATATACTTGCTGCTATTGTCGCTAGTCTAAAGAGACCATATTTTGGATATGCACATGCACCAAAATCCAAAAATCTGGAACACTTACGCGTTCTTGTGCAAATTTAGATCAAATTTAAAACCGAAAATAAAGTTCCACAAAAATGGATCAAATAAATTCTAAGAAACAACAATGATCTGTTAAAGATAAACCCATTCCAATCGACATAGAGCCATCATTGAAGTCTAGAAGAACCAATAATACAAAGATATATAATGAAATTCCAGGGGAAACGGAAAAACTACCGAAAATTGACTCAAATGAAGAAAATTTTTGGTAGGGACAGGAATCAAATATACAAAAGATTAAACTTTTCCCAGTGACTTCGAGGTGGCCAGCTAGTATTCAGGGGAAGGGCGTGGGGTTTCCCGAAGTATGATTGAGGCTTGTTAGACCGCTAGGATGGAAATGAGGGACATAATTTAAGAACGGAGATATTATGAAGGGTGCAAGGCTTAGGAAAGCAACTAACCAAAATTAAAATGATCGACGTTACCTCTCAGTCTATAAGCTTTTTTAAAATAAAATAAAAAAGAAAACCGATAAGACGCGACAGAAAATCAGAAAACATTTTAGTGAAACTGCAAGAAAATATATATTATTGAAATAAAAAGAGAAAAATTTTGCATAATTTGATACAATCCAAACGAATATTAAATTTTATTAAAATCCAAAAATTAATTTTGATTACTTAACAATCCATGCTATCAAGAAACTTAATCGAAATTAACTATTTTTGTAATCTATGAATTTTAATTTAGTAAATAAACTGGTGTATACCATATAAAATCTGCTTCTTACTAAATCTATAACCAATACTCAGAAAAATTATAAAAATATTATTTGAGTAATAGCTAATTTAAATTTTAATATCGTACCAAATGTTATCCAAAAATATTTTTAGAATCCAAACCAACAACGATAAAAAACGTTCTAGGAACAAAAAATATTTCAACAAAAGAAATAATTAAATTTTGTCAAACCGAAAGAAACGAACTGAATATCCATAACTTCTTCGACGTTATCTTAGGATCTCAGTCAATGACCGAGAATACAACTTTAAAATTTTACCGATATTATCCGGCCAAAAAATTCTATAATCACAGTGTTACATAGTAAGACTTAATATCTATAATTGGTAACTCTGCAGTGATGTTTAAAGCATCTTTTAAAGCATCTATTGAACGTAGATGATAGTTTTCACTTATTTTTGAATATGACGAGCAAATGATCAGCGTTCATGTCTTCTCCTCCGTAAAGTCTTACGTCACACACGATGGTGGAGTGTCTTTTAGAGACCGTGACGTGATCAATTTAGTTTTCCGTTCATCCATCATTCAATCTTCACCGATCTCCTTCCAGAACAATGACGTGTTTGCCGTGGCTGTTACTAGTGAGATGCAAGCGTCAGGATCGGTGTGCGATGTACTTTCTGCACTCCTACGGATTTTTGCATTAAAGTCACCCACGATGATTTTAATGTCGAGATGCGTGACGTCATACTGGACTTTTCATAATTCAACAAATAATAGATTTTTGACGTCATCTGTTTTGTCTTCAGCGGATGCATATACATTAACGATCGTGATGCTAAATTTCTTAGTTGCGAGGTTAGACCGTCCATATCCGTTTATTATTATGGTGGAAGTCGATAACATGTTGCTTGACCATGCCGCTATTCTGGGAGTGGGATCCATGACACCACCAATGGTTACACTCTTCCTTACAGCGGCCGTCAAAATGGAGTCGAATTTGGATTTGGATTATTCATTCATCGGCACGTGAAGCATATATCATTGACTTCCACCTTTTCAACATGAGTATATGCACAAAATCGGTAGGATTGCAGAACATACATCGCAGATCGGTCCTAACAGCTTGTACCTAACATAGTGAGGCTAGCGCATAGCTAACCTGGCAATAATGGTTAACTAAGTTGTATCACGTCCGTTTTTCCCACATAAGAGAATCCACAAAATAACGCGGAAATCGAACGATTGAAGAACGGAACGCCAAATCGACACGTCTTGATATTTAAGAGCAACTCCACCAGAATATCCGACATTTGATCTTACGGAGGTGCAGACATAGGCAGCAATCATTGGCTGGTCATATTTAAATATAAGTGCAAACTGTCATTTATAGGTTCAATATACAAGCACAAAATGGAATGTCGGTGCTTTAAAAGATCAAGCATCACTGCTGAATTACCAAACAGCTGTCACTGACTATAACAACGAAAAAAACCCTCCTAGCATGAGCAGTGGCATGGCATACAGTCAGATATCATTTCCACGACGAAAATGCCATCGGAAGGAGACCTTCGAGATTCCGCATCAATTGGACCTATGATCATTACCACCTGGTAGTCGAGTATAAAGAAAAGCTTCGTGATAAATGGTTGACTCGCCTCACACGAACGAGGAACAAGGAATCTCACTACAGAATTCCACCCAAGAAGTTGGTTGTACTTCTCATGTCACAAAGGCATTATATTGAAAAATGGAAAAGTATCCGGTCTCGATGGAGTCCCCGGAAAAGCTCTATTGAACACTGCCTGCAAAGTGTTAACTATTCGTAATTGAAGGAAGTGTATCAGACTCCTTTGAAATAACATCTGGTGTACGCCAGAGAGATGAATTCGTACCTGTTCAATTCGGCGCATGAATAGGTAGTGAGGATAAGCAACATTGAAGCTTCGCACTGTATATTTCATAAATCAGGCCATTATGCAGGTGACATCGTGCTTCGTCGAAGACCTAGTGATATCATGGACAATTTAATATCACTCAGCAGCTAGTACCAAAACATTGTTACTAAAAGCTTGTAGCATTCAGGACCATCACCAGGTCAAATCTCGAATTGGCGACCATATAATTTTGAAAGTTTTCGATTTAAATACCTCGGGTCAATTATAATATAATCGAATGATATACGGGCAGAAATAAAAACCCGAATTACTGCCGGAAACGAGTTTTCTACACTCAATCAAGGTTATTACGATTTAAACATCAATCGCAGTCGTGCAAGCTTATACTTTATAAATACCCATAAGACCTGTGCTGGCTTTCAGAAGCGAGTGCGTGACGACGTCGAACAAGATCTATCTAGCGATGGATCGAAACGGATTGTGGTAGATAGTTCAGGGGCAAAATCCCTTCAGGGTATGTGAAAGCAAGAGAGAGAGGGAGTCGTTGATTGACTCCTGCTATACAATATCTTTATTCTTATAAATAATAACAAAATATTGTGAAACCACTTCTAAATATTAGTATATTCTAAGAGGAGGGGCTCGAACTACCCTACTTCTAGAAATTCACTATACTGTGCCGTTTGTGACAGTCCCTGGATAATAATAGTGAATACATACAATGTTTATTATATGCATTTGAATCATCGCCTTTTGGGAACAGCAACAATATTTTCCTCAACATTTCCCTTTATTACCATAATCACTTTCCCAATATAAAAACCAGTATGTTTTTGTTGTTCTTCTCGTTTATCAACGACTATTGACAGTATTTTCAAGGGATTATTTATTTATTTTGTTTTCTTTAAAATAAAGTAAAAGTTTTCTTCATTTTCGGGTACACAAAGTTGTAATAATATACGAATTTTCTTTTTCTTGTTGAGGATCAAAATATATACCTACTCGTACAAGAAAAGTTTGGTATCCCATATGGGGAAAGGTTATGAAGAATTTTCTATTTTTCCTTTTTCATCATTTTGTTCTGATAGTTTGTTAAAGATTTTTATTATTTGTCTTATTATTATTATTTTCTTGATGTTATATTAATTTTTTCCATTTTAGGAAATCCATAATCTCAAAAAGGGACCGAGTTAAGAAAAAATGAGTTAGGATATTTATTTCCCATCCTTTAAAAATGCTATTTTATTTCTCATCATTCGAAAATTATTAATATTATTATTTAAAAATAGAATAATATGAGAAAAATGTGTTCTTTATCCTGGTACGACTACATATAAAAATGTAGGTCCTTTTTGTCGGCATGGCATAAGGACCAGCAGTTCCAAAAAAAAACATTATTTATTTTTTTCATTTTATTTACGGTTTATTTTATTCCTGGAATTATACCCTTTAAACTTTTTTTATGATATTATTATTTCTGCTTTCGAAGAAAACATAAAATCATAAAAAACAATCAAATGAAAAAAGGGCATTTCATCATTTCCTTTTCATTTAATTTAGATGCTTATCGCTGGCAAATTTTTATTCTTTGCGTAAGACACAAACTAATAAAAATCGGTTTTTTTATACAACTTGTGTGTGTACAATAAAGAGGGATCATGCAGGAATTATATTATCGTAACAATTTTATAGACGATTTTTGTTAAGGAATAAAACATTTTATCCATTTAACTAGTTCACACCTCATTAAGTTGCAAATCAAAATTGTTTTTTTTAAACAGACCGTTATATATTCTTAAAGTGTTACGTATATTTGCTAGAAATGTAAATGTAATATCAGAATTGTGGTGGAAAATTTACCTTTCATATTCTACATTTCTATTTTTGGTTCAAAAAAGATTTTCTATGTAGAAGCATAATATTTAATGACGTTAGTAGGAAAAAACTTTTTTATACAGAAGCTTTGCAAATAAAATAAAACGGAGAAGCTATTAAGCATTTTATATATGATGAAAGTTAAGGCAATGAATAAAATGTAGAACAGGTGGTGCAATAAAAACTGTATGTAACTTCTTTAATTCACTTTTTATTAAACATAATAGTTTTCGGTAATACATAATTTGGTTAGTTAGGTCACTCGTGTGAGCCACTTCTAATCAAGAAGAAAATCGTATACAAAATTTCGTCTACTTTAATATATTCTTAACTTTTCTTTATTTCAACAAACAACAAGTGTATCCGTTAACACCTGCTTAATTACCAAAAAATTAAAAAAAAACACAATTTAATTTTTTAATAAAAATAATTAATAAATGTTTGGTGCCACTTGACGCCATCATCAGATTTTAAATGCAGAATTACGAAGATTGTCTGAAAAGTTTCCGGCCTAACAAAGACATTCTTCTTTAATCTTTTTTTTATTTCTCTACACAACCTCCTTTTATATACAGCCTCCTTTTCTATACGAACGATATAAGCCTATACGCTTCTCCCAGCGATTCTCCCATCTAAAATAATTGTTTACGAAAAGATGTAAGAATTGGCATGGCAAAATAAATGTAGTAACCATATTTCTGATCGCAAATAATTAACTTGCGACCGGATTCAGGATATACCCCTTATTAAAGTAAAATTTGTTTTAGATCCGCAACTATTTTATTGCGTTTGTGCGGGGAATCATAAAAAATGATTTGTGTATTAATAAATACATATTTTCCAATCTACTTTGATTTATAGCAATTGTTTTTAATTTTTTTACTTGCAGTTTTCAATCCGCAATCGATTCGCTCCCGCAGATTCTATAATCGAAGTGATTTTGTTTTGTGCTGTAACATGTTTGATTATGTCCAATATAGAACATATCACATTCTTAACATTCGATTTTATAAATTCCTTATTTATTGAACGGTTCAATTTTGTCTTTTGTGGAACTTAACATTTGTGACAATTTGCAGTCGCTTGTATATTCTTGACAAACCCGTTACGAACGGGATTCTCTATCTTACAGTGAATTTTGTTGTATCCGTATGGCAGTTTAAGAACTTAAGGACACGTCGTACTTCTTCTAACCACGAAAACATCGTCAACGTATCTTTTCCAGATTCGATAGGAAAAATGGGATTTGGATGCAACTCGAGCTCAAGAAAGTCGATAAGCAGATTTGCGATAAACGGAGATAGTGAGTCACTCATTGAGGCCCCAAATGTCAGTTTATAGGTTGTTTCCGTGGATTGGAAGAAACATGCAAGCTGAAGTTAGAGTTATCCATATAGAAATCCACTTTTTGGACATCAATCCTTCAATTTTAACAAAATTTCTAATAATATCAACAATTTATCGATCGATGTGTTGTAACATCAAGAATATAATTTCATTCGAATTTATTGTAAGTTTCGAAAGGGATCAATGTGGTCTGCAATGTGTTATTAATGGGTCCGATGTTGTACTCGATATTTTAAAACGCGAATTATCAAAACGCGAAATTTCAAAACGCGATAGTTCAAAACGCGATACGGTACAAAACGCGATATGGTACAAAACGCGATATTTTAAAATGCTAGAAATTCTAAAACTACGATTGATACTTGTTGTTCTACGATTATTGCTTGTTGTTGTAAGGAAGGTTTGGAATTTCCAGTTTAAAACTAATAAAAAGGATAATCCATTCTAATTTTGAAAACGATACAAACTAAAAACGAAAAAAAGGAAGATGACGAAAAAATCCTTAATTTGTTTAGCCAAAACATTAAAACAAATATTTTTCTTTCATTCAAAATTCAATTTGCACCTGATATCAATTGCCGGCCGAAAATTTTAACTACTTCCGAACAGGTCCTACTACGAAAATTTAAACTACTTCCAAAAATTGTGAAAATCGGTTTACTAAGGTATTTTACAGTGCTGATTACGAATATGGAGATGAGAATATCCGCAAATGACCCCAAGTAGCTCTCAATGATCCGAAGTGGCCCTCACCCAAATGGTTAACCCAAACACGAAAAAATAATTTCTTTTTTCGAAGCACAAATGCTTTTAAGATTATTTTAAATCATTTTCCCGGCTTTTAGAAAAATAAAAAAAATACAGTTATTTCAATTATTTTATTAAAATTTTTATTTATAATCCACATAGAGGAAATTTAATTTTGGTGTATAGGGATTTAAAAACCGATATTACCGGGACTATAGGATCGGGTTATATCAGGTGAGCGCTTCGCTATTTAGTTAGAAAAAAAACTCCAGTTTATAGGAATTTAAAAATCAATGCTAGCGGAAGTATACCAACGGGTAATACCAGGCAGGCGCTGTGCTCCAGTCGCTCAGCTCCTTAGTTAGAAAAAATTTCTGTTTGGAGGAATTTAGAAATCGAAAAGAGCGGGAGTACACATTCTGTACCATATCGAGTTATGTACCATATCGCGTTTTGAAGTATCGTGTTTTGTACCATATCTCGTTTTCAGGGAAGAGGGTCATGTTTTGTGAATTCCACCTCCAGCCACGTCGAGATTTTCTCCAACGGTATATTATTGTTGGAATAATTAAATAATAGTTTTACACATTTACATTTTGTAATGGAGTATTAAGATAGAGGTGACAACGAAATTTAAAATTAATTAGAAGTATTGGACCTAGATCTGAACAAACTTATCGTTGACGAAATTGAAGCAAATAGTAATTTAGAACAAAATGTTTTAAAGTGGACGAATTGCAGTAACGAAACATTTCTACAATGGTTTTGATTATAAATTTAAAAAATAATTTTGGTTGATATTTCGCAAGAATCGTCCGATTAAGTTTTGAAAAATGATCTGAACTTATTTGTGTGAAATTTTATTTACTAAAATTTTTTTTCTAAATTTAGTTTAATAGTTTTTTCGTAAATGCTATATATTTTTCAAAATATTTGCAAAAATGAAAATGGAAGCTGTCACTTCCGGTCGGCCAAGTATCACTGGGGCCAAAAATTTAAATACGAAGTTACATCGATAACTGTTTCTAAAAAACAAATGTTTGTAAAAAATCACCCGCTTAAATTTTGGAAAACTGTTAGAGCCGATATCGTTCCAAAATTAATTCTGAATCTTTTAGTATTTAATCGTTTTTCCTGTAGTAGAGCAGTTTTTCAAAATTCAAGCCGAAATGTTAAATCTTAACAAAAAACAGTTGTTTAACAAAAATTCGACCCCTGTTGAAGCAGTAGTCTAAACGGGTAGATTTGTCGGAACGAAAGATTTTACTTAAGCTTTTACATTTTGTTGGGAGGTCCTTGTGATGTTTGGCCCGCCGGAAGTGACTGATTTTATAGAAGCTTTTTCGTTTTTGCCAATATTTTGAAAAGTGATATAGCATTTACGAAAAGTCGATTAAAACAAAATGATCGTAAATTAAATTAAAAACAAAATTAATTCAAATACCTGGTTGACCTTGTTAGTTGTCTGAAATTGAAGCAGCCATATTTTTTGATTATATAAGGCAGGGTAGTATCACGATATCCGGCCGGTAAAATAAATTGTTTCAAAATATTTTTTATGGATAAACACAAAAAAGTTCGACAAGTGATCAAAATTGGCCTATAGAGATTAAAGCTCCAACCAGTGAAAACTTAAGAACTTAAAGTTGTGTTCCGTTTGGACCACTTAGAAGAGTGGTACGACCACCAAAATTTTAGAGGTTTGTTGTTTATTTGTGACGAGAAGCCTATACAATTTTGGTGATTGTAGCACTAGCTCTTAAGTGTAAGTTTAAATTTGAATGATTTAATAAATTATCGAAAAAATCTTCGATAATCCGGTAGAAATTGAACTTCGAAAATCTTGTAATAGATTAGCAATTGCTCTTTTTTTTAAATAAATTGCATTTATCGTCATCCCATCAGATATCGCGCTGTATGGCAAATGGAACAGTCTTGCTGAAATCATATGTTAGCCAAGTCTATATCATTCAAATTGAGCAGAAAAAGGTAGTATCATAACAATACAACGTTCAGCTTCACTGCAACACCGTTACTAGCAGCATTTTTAAACATGTTCGGCCTTATGAATCAACCAGATCACAAGACCTTTTTGTTGAATGAGATGACCGGTCACATTTATTGATAAAACAATGCGGAGCGCAAAATATATTATAAAACGTTTTAATCACTTTTACGCATTGTTTTTTGTGAATCGAAATAATCGCTGTCAAAGATCTGCAATATCATTTAATCACTCTAAAGTTAAATTAAAATTATTTATATAGAAAAGTACTGAGCATGCAGACCCTATTTAAAAGCATTTCATGACCCAGATTTTTAAAAGCTCCCTTTTTGTTTAAATAAGATGAAAACATTTTTAAAGTATCATTCCATGTTTAGCTTATTTTTGTAAAACGATATGGTAAACAAAACGAAAAATTTATAACAATAGCAAAGGATCAAAATGATTTTTTTTTGTCAAATTCAAGGAAAAACCAGGAAATACGAGAGAAAACTAAACCAAAACTGAAAAGAGCGCAAATCAAACATATAAAAAGATATGACATCAAACAAAGCAAAAAAAAAAAAAGATAAAATAAATGGTTTGTCCTTAATAAATTTACAATGCTGAGCAAAAACAACAACATTGTTTAACATTTTAAAAGCTTAGCATATTTTCCATTAAATGTAATAAAAATTAACCTCGTTAATTAGATTATCATCGCTTAAATACAATAATGGTGTATAGAGTTGTGTTACATGTTTAGAGATAGTTTGTACAGTTTCCTTGTTTTCGGTATTGTGCTTTTTGGTCTATATTTTGTTTACAAAAACTAATGTGAAAAAAACTAAAAAGGATGATTATGTTAATTTTTATGGTGACAAAAAACTTGCCTTTAAAATAAATTTAATATAATTTAACACTTGCAGAAAAGCAAAACACAAAAATTAAAATAAATTTGGAAACCACACTAAATATACATATAATATTATAAAAGCTGAGCTGTTTTTCATCGTACTCGTATAGTGGTGTAGTAGTTTTTTTTGTTTTGAATATTTTGGGTTGTGATTTTGCCAAAAATAATTAAAATATTTTGTTTGTGTTCTGGTTTTTATAGTGTTAATTGATAACAAAATGAAAATCAATTAATTTCCAATTAGGATAATTTTTTTTCTGTTTACTCGTAGTAAAAATTGTGGGGCGGAACGGTTCAAATAAACACTGAACCAAGTTGCATGTGTACGATAATCTAGAAAGTTATACTTTAATATCTACTACAGACATTCTAAAGAATTAATTTTATTACACATAAGAATATAGTAATCTGAAAGCTCACAATTATCAATCTTTTAAATGACCTACATTTACTTCAGTTTGTTATTATTTATCGGTACGTTAACTAGGTCAAGGTTGGAGAGGCATAATCGAGACAGTGAAATTACCAAAACCACCCGGGTTACCCTCGAAATTTAGGACTTCGAATACTCGCTTTCAAAATCCCGACAGAGAAAAGATTTTTGATATTTAAATCGTTCTTGAATATTTTCATATCTTCAAAAGTGTAAGATTTATAACAAATTGGGGTCCAACGTACGCAGTTTGTAGTATGGGATTCGTGTTTTATTTTTGTTGTTTTCATGGACCATTGTTTTCTATGCGGTACTTTATTATAGAGTTGGCATTCATCTTCGAATTAGTAGTTTTCCGGACCACCTCTCGATGAATTTGATTCACATGAGCTCACATATGTCAAAATTTCATTCATGTTTTTCGACTTCCATATTTTTGATACAGCATCGCTTTCTTTGTTCTCTTTAGCTATATAGAAAATCTTATAAGCATCTGGTTAGTTGAGTCCAAAAATCAATGAGTCATGTGTTGTGTCTGTGTGTGTATGTTTCATAATCTCAACCCTTAGTTGTCGGATTTTCTGTAAAATAATACAAAATGTGATCGAAAGCAAATTTACTCATTTTTCAAAATCACATCCGGAACGGATCGGTCAAGAAAGAGCTTTTGATTGAAACTGACATTTTTTCAGAGGCATGTTCAAAATTTATATGATTTCCATTTTCATCATTAGTCTGAGTCCATCCCCATCGGATCTTCGATTGAGAAATGACTTAGTTCAATTTGTTGTCCGAAACGCGGTCCTCGTTCGAGGGGTTTTTTTAAAATAGCGACTCGGATCCTATTTTGAGAACATCATAAAAAAAAATCCGAATTCCCAAATTCTATCATTACAACCAATTCTTGACACTCGAAAACCAGTTATTATTTCAAAATTGTCAAAACAAATTTTCCTTAAAATTTGCACCCATCGAAATCGATTCCTGGCATTTGAAATCTCTCCTTCTCCAATTTTAATCAAAATCGTGTGAGCTAAAACAAAATTAAATAAAAGAACTCCAGTTCTACCAGACGACTTCAAAATCGTTTGAGGCCTAAGAAGTAATAAAGAGACCAAGGTCTGTTATGAATTAGATATCGAATGCTACAAATCAAAATTGTTATACATAACAGCCCCCAATTTCAAAAAAATGCGATTAGTGCAACCACACTCAAAAAAAATTACAAAATTTCTATAAATATACAACACACAAAATAATTTGTAAATTTGACAAAAACTGTAAACTTTATAAAATTAAATTCCTGGGAATTTGTAACGTATTTTTGTAATAATTATGATTTTTTTTTTGTAATTTAACAACGTCCCTTTCAATTTTATTCTTAATATTTTGTACTTTTTTAATATTTTCAATTTTATGAAAATTTTTTTACATTTATAAAAAAAATTTTATTTTTACAATTTATTTTTATAAAGTTTATAGTTTTTGTTAAATTTACAATTTACTTTGTGTGCTGTATATTTATAGAAATTTTGTAATCTTTTTTTACAAACCCATAACGAAAACAAAACTCCAGCACGAAACAACATGACACAACATAGCACTAAATTACACAGCATGGTGCAACATCTTGTTGCTAGATCCCACAACATGATGCAACATTCTGCAACTTTGTACAACTTGACGCAACATATGAAACATCACATAACATACCTCAACAAGATGCAACATCAAGCAACAATGTGCAACATCACGCAACAACCTACAACATGGTCTAACATAACGCAACATGGTGCAACATCATGCAACATTTATTTAAAAATCAAACTAATTGTACTCGTTTCCCTGAATTCGAACCACCAAATTCTAACAAAATCGTCAAATAAAATTTTAAAAGAAAGCCGTAAGCCTCACCAAGAACTCTGATGAATAAAAACCAACCCTAACCAATTTTTATCAAAATTGATTGAGCCAAACTTTTTTTAAAATGACCTGGGCACCACCAAAGGACCTCCTATATAGCTTTTCCCGAAATTAGGACCTTTAGCAATCTATTCCTGGCATTAAAAGCCCCTTATCACTGCAACTTTTATCATAATACGTAGAGTCGAAAAATATATAAAAAATTAACCTGGGCTCCATTGAAGGATCTCCTAACTAAATTTTCCCAAAATTCGATTGCCGCTATTTGGATTCCCCCTTCGCCAATTTTATTTTTAAATGAGATATGAAACAAATTGAATATGGGACATTTTCATATACTACGAGTCTTCCAAAAAAAATATTCTCGCCTAGAGTATATATATATATATATATATATATATATATATATATATATATATATATATATATATATATATATATATATATATATATATATATATATATATATATATATATATATATATATATATATATATATATATATATATATATATATATATATATATATATATATATATATATATATATATATATATATATATATATATATATATATATATATATATATATATATATATATATATATATATATATATATATATATATATATATATATATATATATATATATATATATATATATATATATATATATATATATATATATATATATATATATATATATATATATATATATATATATATATATATATATATATATATATATATATATATATATATATATATATATATATATATATATATATATATATATATATATATATATATATATATATATATATATATATATATATATATATATATATATATATATATATATATATATATATATATGTGTATATATATATATATATATACATATATATATATATATATATATATATATATATATATATATATATATATATATATATATATATATATATATATATATATATATATATATATATATATATATATATTATTGACCTCGAAGGTGTTCAATCTTTGCAAATGGAATTTACACATTCACTGAATCAAGGATTGGCCAGCACCCAGAGATTTCCAAATGACATGTCTTATATGTCTAGTTAGCTTAAGATATCCTAAACAAATAAAAATTATCCCCATTTTAATACGATGAGATAGACCCATTTGTTATTGACCCCGAAGTTGTTCAATCTTTGCAAATGGAATTTACACATTCACTGTATCGAGGATTGACCAGCACCCAAAGATTTCCGACCAACATGTTATACATCTCTAGTTAACTTAAGACATCCTAAACAAATTAGAATGATCCCCATTTTAATTCGATGAGGTAGACCTATTTGTTATTGACCCCGAAAATATTCAATCTTTGCAAATGGAATTTACACATTCACTGAATCGAGGATTGGCCAGCACCCAGAGATATCCAACTGACATGGCACATATGTCTAGTTAGCTTAAGATATCCTTAACAAATAAAAATTAACCCCATTTTAATACGATGAGGTAGACCCGTTTGCTATTGACCCCGAAGTTGTTCAATCTTTGCAAATGGACACATTCACTGAATCAAGGATTGGCCAGCACCCAGAGATTTCCAAATGACATGGCATATATGTCTAGTTAGCTTAAGACATCCTAAACAAATTAGAATGATCCCCATTTTAAAATGATGAGGTAGACCCATTTGTTATTGACCCCGAAAATATTCAATCTTTGCAAATGGAATTTACACATTCACTGTATCGAGGATTGGCCAGTACCCAGAGATTTCCGACCGACATGTTATATATCTCAAGTTAGCTTAAGACATCCTAAACAAATTAGAATGATCCCCATTTTAATACGATGAGGTAGACCCATTTGTTAGTGACCCCTAAGTTGTTCAATCTTTGCAAATGGAATTTACACATTCACTTAATCAAGGATTGGCCAGTACCGAGAGATTTGCAAATGACATGGCATATATGTCTAGTTAGCTTAAGATGTCCTAAACAAATAAAAATTAGCCCCATTTTAATACCATGAGGTAGACCCATTTGTTATTGAACCCGAAGGTGTTCAATCTTTGCAAATGGAATTTACACATTCACTTAATCAAGGATTGGCCAGTACCGAGAGATTTGCAAATGACATGGCGTATATGTCTAGTTAGCTTAAGACATCCTAAACAAATAAAAATTATCCCCAAGCCGCCCAGGTGGCAAAGTTGTCAACATGCTTGCCCCAGCGACCGGAGGTCCGGGTTTGATTCCCGGTGGTGACAAGGAAAACATTTCACGGCTGGTTTTAGGATCAATGAATTAATCACTCATTATCCGAAATGAAAATTTGATTATGAAACCTCACTTGAGGCTTCCAAATCCCTTGATGGGATATAGTGCCAGAGAGAGAGAAAGGGAGAGAGAGAGGATTGGCCAGTACCCAGAGATTTCCAAATGACATGGCATATATGTCTAGTTAGTTTAAGATATCCTAAACAAATAAAAATTAGCCCCATTTTAATACGATGAGGTAAACCTGTTTGCTATTGACCCCGAAGTTGTTCAATCTTTGCAAATGGAATTTACACATTCACTGTATCGAGGATTGGCCAGTACCGAGAGATTTCCAACTGACATGACACATAGGTATAGCAATGGCGTGTCCTGGTTGTGCTCTCAAGGTGTTCTGCTTCGGATTTTGATCACCCAAAATAATTAAAATAATAGTAATTAATTAAGAAAATAATACTAGAAATTTATAATAAAAATAAAATTTTCTGTAATAAAAATAAAACTTTTAGAATTAGAATAAAAATCAAAAATTGTTTAGTCGTTCGGCGAACGTGTAGAACATCACTAGAAAACGCCGCTGCTCTAAAGGCGGATTTAGTGTTGCGTTATTTCGTTCCTTCATTCCTTCTAATTTTTTTTTTAATCAATCCAAGTTGCTTAAAAATAATCACAAGAAACAAAACGTCATTTTTAACCAATGAAATTGGTTTAAAAAAATTTCAGAAGGAACGAACGAAAGAACGCCACATTGAATCCGCCGTAACAGATTGAACTTATAGAGCTGATGACATGATTCTACATCAAAAAATTACTCGTCTGAGAATCTACAGAGGATTGATTTCAAGCCACGAATGAAGAATTTTTGTAGTCAAAGCTAGAAAGACGTTAACGCAAAAGGATGGTGGGTCCAACAATATGGCGCCACTTGTCTTACAGCTCGCGCTGCTGAAATAAATACCTAAAATTGACAGCAAAAATAGGTAAAAATGTGAAAAAGTATGGATGTTAATTATTATTAATTATTAAACTTCACACCTTGACTAAATGAGCTTCGTTGGTTAAAATGGGATGTATTGGACCACACTAAAATTTTTAATCAAATTAAAATAAAATAGGTATAACAATTGTTTCGATGGGGATGTGTAACTGGATGCATGAGGAGAATCCGGCTGTCACTTGTAATTAAAGCAACTTGGTCAACTCAGCATTCCTTTTTCTAGCGTGATATCGGCGAATTTTTTTTGAAGCCTGGTTCATAGGTCACATAAGCGTTATTTTTTATTCAATCTATTCAAACTTCATTAAACTGTTGCTCGAGGATATCGCGCTAAGCCCTGGGTTTTGGCTGTTCAAACAGCAAACTCTACCAACGTTTAAAAAATAAATACCTTTAATTAGTTAACTCGAAGAAGTTTTGTCGGTTTAAGAAATTAAATTTAAAATCAACCATCGTAAACAGAATTACCTATGTTGGCATGTTCGTGATAGCCCTTTTTCAACCAAAAAAAATGGCTTGTTTTAAGACCAAGGCTGCGGGCCAATAGTCGGGTAAATTATTTACTGTGGTAAAAATCGGATTTAGAACAGATTTTTCGATCAGTTTGCCATAGAGTTTTTGAAAAATAAATGAATTTACCGAAAAATTTATTTAAAATTGACTTTTACCCGACTATTGGCCCGCAGTCCAAACCACACAAATGTGTGAGTAAAAAATCATAGTATGTAATGGCGTTTTTGATAAAGAAATGTCGCTTGACTTAAAGTACAACCAACACAATTGTATAGTTAATTTTTTTCGGACGAAAATAAGTTTAAAAGGAATGCACAAATGTATAAGTTGGGTCAAAACAGATACAAAATTAAATTTTTGACATGGTACTTTTGCCGTACCCACACAATTGTGTTACCCGGCAGCATAAGGGATAGTGATAAACACCTTTTAATAAATAAATCCTAATTGTTCGAGATAAAAAACTTTTCCCCTCATTTCTGTTGGTTCATCTATCAATGCATAGATGACATCAGTATCTAAAAACTTCAAATTCGTACATTTATAAAATTTGTTATTTATTTTGTATTTTTATCAAGAAAAACAAAAAAATAATAATCGTATATATATTTAATAAACAAAATAATCATAATTATATAATATATTATACACTTTATCTCATTAGTAAATAATTGTTGCAATTTTTATAGCCGATTTCGCATTTTAGAACAGATTTTTCACATAAGAACATAATTATAAAATTTAGAGATACAAAACCAAAAATATACTGGGACATAAAAAATAATAATCATATCATGTACATAATATTATGTAATAGGATGATAAATCCTATTAACATGTTTTAATAAAAAAATGTAGTAAATATTAATCTTTCGTGACAAAGCATCTTTTTAAATTATGATAAGATTATTCGCTCGCATTGATGGTGCCGTGGATAAAATGATTTTTTTTAGTACAGATTTTAAAATGATACGAAATGGGATGAATATTTATAATTGGGACTACGGTATACGAAAAGGCACAACTAAATCTTCGTTATGCTGGATTTTAATATTGTTTAATGCATTAGCAGCGCGATTGATAACATTTTTCATCTGTAAATTTTTAATAACAATTATTATAAAATTGAATATAAAATTGAATATAGCAGAGATACAAACCATATTATAATCATCTGTTGATATTGGATTTGTAGCCAAATTTATTTCCGGATTTGGAATATCCTGTAATAAGCCGCTAGGCTCATTACCTGTATGTCCTACATTATTCCATTGCTGTGCTAATCTATTTGAATATATTTTAACCCTATCGCTGTACTCTTGGGGTTCTAGATTGTGCGAATCCATTGATGCTACATCGATTATATTTGTTGCAGTATCTTGTACAATCCGACTAAGAGCATTCTGTTCATCCCGTTTTGGCAGCGAATTGGGGTATTCATTTATAAAATCATCGCTATTAGTGCGCCTTACAGCTGGACTATTACTCACTGGATCAGCCAACAAGTGTGTACGTTCATTAGGTTCATTACCCTACAATAATAAATGTTAATACGCAATATTAAATTAGATAATAATGTTGGGCGTTATTCTCTTGGTGCCAGTATGAGATGGCAGCACACGGTCGATACCTGATTTGTTGAATCTTCCCTACACTCAAAACAGCATCCTATACGTTTTATATAATCTAGTACAGTTCTAAATCGATTCATTATTTATAACACAGTAACGCAACAAATCAACTTATTAACTAAATTGAAGTATTTATTTTGTCATGAACCAAAACTCAAAATAAAAAATTAAAAACGAAAAATGTACAAAAGAAATTTTCGTTTTCTTATTCTTTTATGATTAGCACAAAAAATTGAAGAAAACAAAAATAAACGTCAAATAAATTTTGTCATTTAATATTTGGCTGCGTACAGTATTTTTTGTATTTATAGCAGCTACTATAAATTTTCTCAAAAATAAAAGCAGGGTGCCCCAAAAATTACAACAAGTGGTGCAACAGAAATCTAGGGATCTATATCCCTTTTGTGATTTACTAACACAATTGTACGAGTATATCAAAAGTACCATGTCAAATATTCATTTTTGTATGTGTTTTGAACCAACTTACACATTTGCGCATTCCTTTCAAACTTATTACGTCCGAAAAAAACACTATAACTATACATACAATTGTGTTGGTTGTACTTCAAATCAAGCGAAATTTTTTATTAAAAACGCCATTACATACTTTGTTTTTCTACTCACACATTTGTGTGGTTTGGACTTTAAATAAGCCTTTTTTTATTTTTTTTTGGTTGAAAAAGGGATATTTTTCTGAAAATATTTGTTTTTAGTCCATTTCTGTGGTAAGTTTATTTAAAAACACAATTTATTTTTTAATGAATTTATATGAAGATGATTCATAAAATTAAAATGTTTAGATATGTTACGTGAAGGGAAATATGTACACTACCGCTCATAAGTGTTTAGGCATCCGTTTTTTCATTTATGATTGATACTACAGTATTATGTTTACGAAACAACATTTGAATAAAATGAAATACTTATCTGAAACGCGGTTTCATTATATAGACACCAATGATGTAGGATTAATTTTATTACCCTCGACATGCGCTTGATCGGATAATTGTCGTAAACTATTTATTACGGTACAATTACAATAATAGTCTGTAGGAATTCCCAGATGTTTCTTTTGAAAATATTTCTTCAGTGAAATGAGTCAAATACGATCAGTTGCAGTCTGATATTTACTCTGTTAACATTGTAAGCGAAAAATCGGCAATGTGGCGCAGTTTTCTTAATAAAAGACGTAGTGAAAGACCAAGAGCGACAACATAATATAATGATGATCATATAATAGTGATTACTAGCAAGATGATTAGATGCAAAATAGCCCCGGAAATAACTGCAAAATTAAATGTTGGTCGCCCAAATCCAGTTAATGTTTCTACGGTTAAACGTCGAAGAAGAAACCATTACTACGTAAACAAAATAAGCAAAAACGACTTAAATGGGCCTGGGAACACCAACATTGGACGATAGAAGATTGGAATAAGGTTTTATGGACGGATGAGTCCAAATTGGAAGTGTTCGGTACTCGAAGGCGAGTATTCGTGAGAAGATCTGTGGGTGAACGTGCCAGAAAAGTGATGATCGTTTAGTGATGATTTGGGGCCATTTTGCTGGTACTAGTTTTTTAGGCGATGTTGTGAAAATTGTCGGAATACTAAGGAAAGAAGGATACCAACAAATTTTGGATAATCACGCAATATCTTCAGCAATTTGATTTTTATGTCAAAACTTTATCTTTCAACAAGATAATAAACTAAAACATTCATCTAAATTATAAAAAGGCTATCTTCGCCATTTAGAGGAATGAACGATTAAAATTACGAGATGGCCTCCCCAGAGCCCTGGTTTGAACCCTATTGAGTAACTGTGAAAAGAACTGAACCGGGAAGTACAGCAATTAGCTCCAACATCAGCTACTGTTATGTGGAACAGACTTCAATCAATTTGGAACTCAATAACGCCAAGAACTCCGGCAAAATTTATTGCGAGAATGTCTCGACTGTACGCTGCAATTGTTCAATCAAGAGAAAGTCACATAGAATAAGTAAAATTTAAATAAGGCGTTTTAATTTTGGCATTTGTGTAGTATATTGCCATAAATATATGTGTTTATGTACCTAAAAACTGAGTTTTCATATGTTCCATGCTGTTTTTGACAGTGCCTAAACACTTTTGAGCGGTAGTGTAGAACATAACCTAAAACACAAAATGTTAACACAGTCACAAAAAATAACAGCAATCCCAAATAGAATTCATTTTTCCTTTTTTCCTTACAGAAAAATATGAAAAAACTTTTGAGAAAAAAAAAATCAAAATTTTTTTTCATACATTTCTGTAAGGAAAAAGGAATTCTATTGAGGATGCGCGTAAGTTTTAAAGACAAATAGACACACCAAGCGCATAAATTCGCACTTATCCGTTCACACCAAGATTACCGCGGTGATTTTGTTGATTTGTTGGAATGTATGGACAACAATTAAAGTGTCAATATTTTGGTTATATTTGGCGGCAGTGGATGCAATTTTATTGGATACAATTTCCTAAATAAAATTGCTTTTTGTATATTAGAAATTATGAAAAATTGGTATATATTTGTTCACACTATGATTTCTATACAATACATAAACAAATGAATGCTTATTTAAAACAGCAAATTTTAATTAAGCATAGAAAGTGGTTTGCTATGTTTCACCACTGATTGCTCAGTATGAACTAACCATGAATTCGATCAACTAGGTCGAAAATTGAGACAAAAAAACGTTGCCATGCACGATGTTATTAACTTAAAGTGTCTTCAAACTAGCCGAATTGCCGATTCGACGGTTAGTCCGACCAAATCCAATATTATTTACACACGATCCAATATAGCGAATAAAACTGAAATTACTGACACCGGTCAATGCCTCCTAAACTACAGACCTCTTACTACTCTCATTTTTCGCAAATGACGTCAATTTATGTGTAAACCGAGACTGCGCATTAATAATGTTAAGATATTTACACTAACAAAACAACTAGAGAAAGCAACAAAAACGTCGACATAGCGTGTCGTCATCATTTGGTGTAAGCGGCCTGTAGTTTGCAACGGTTGGCATTGCAACGGTTGGCCTTAAAACCAATTATATACTAGAATGGTGATATAAAAAGTTTATATCCCTTTTCCGGGCAGAATTTTTTTTTGGTTCAATAATAGTCCACCATACACATAAATGTATATGTAAAAAAGACAGGTTGTAATATCTTTCGGATCTTAATTGAATCGAAATTCTTTTTGAAGAAAGCATTATAATTTGATAACATATAATTATGTAACATATTAATTATTTGTTTTTGATAACATATTAATCATTTTATTATAGTTATAGTGTTATTTTTCGGACGAAAGCGATTTAAGTGGTATGCTCAAATGTGTATGTTGGTTCAAAATACATACAATAACAAATTTTTGACACTCTCTTTCGTCATCCACACATTTGTGAGACAAGCCGGAAAAGGGATATTATAGTCTCATATCGCGAAAAAACAATAATAAACTACTTTTGTTTTTGTTCGAAGTGAAAGCCAAATTTTGTACTCTTGAAAAATATTGAAATTATTTATTAAAATAATCAAAATATTACAAAATCGTTAGTGGATTGTGTAGCACTGCATCATTTGGTATTAGAAGTTAGAGATTTACGATTAAAATGAAGCGAGTCTTGTGAAAAGCTGCGAAACATGAATAGAAAATTTCGGAAAGTCTTCGATAAGTTTCAAAAGTGTTTATATAAAATAAAATGTAAATTATGTTAAGAAGAAAATGATCTGTGATAAAAATAAAGACGATCGTAATTCAAGTCACTGAACTTATTTTTGGCATTAAAGTCAAATTTTTAATAAATCTTATCACGTTATGTATGGTGTTTTCATGACAGAGTTAACCGGGATTATCTCGGATTATCTCATCATGGAAACGAGTCGGATTTAAAGTTTTCGTTAAATTTGTTAATCCTCCTTAACTTGACGAAAGTAATTGGGTTAAATGAGAAGGAAAATCAAAGGAAAAATTATAGTATTCAAAAAATATATATAATATTTTTATAAAATATAGTAATATTATAAAGAAAAAATATAGTTAAAATAAACACGGGTTAAAATATTCACAAAACAGATTAAAATATAAAAAGACTGAGAAAAACATAACACCTCCTGAACTGTCAAAACAAATTTAGCATGGAAACGATAGGGATTAGCTCGCCAGGATATTAACTCGACGAAACTCAACGAAAACCTTAATTCGGTCTATGGAAACGTAATAATGGTTGCAGTTTGCCGGAAGACTATTTAGAAAATACTGTTAAACCCATATGAAACTTAATCGATGTCAACAATATTTACATTTACCATTTTATCTTAAATTCTATCGAATTATTTTGACTAGCGATGTTCACCAAATCCAATTAAAATGCACTAAAGATTAGTAGTTAAAGGTAAATATCTTTACCTACCCAAAACCAAGCTTATATCAAGATAAAAAATTACCCGCTCTATATTACTGAAGCTAGGAGATATCATTTTGTATAAAAAAAATGCACTTAATATGGATCGATGGAACCTGACGTACATCTCTTTACACTAATAAAAAATTGTCGTAACTATTGCGACGTACTTACGTTTGCAACTGAGAATTTTTACATAATAGGCGGTAATCACCCAGAATATTTTCGATAATTTTAAATTGTTAAACGAAGGGTTATATGTATACATCCTCTAGATTAACGTTTGGTTTTGCATGAAAGAAAAATTTAAACACATTTTTTAGATTTATAATGTTTATCTTCAATTATGTCCTTAAAATTTTATTTCAAATTGATTTAACAAGTTTTTACAAGCCAAATGTCTTGCTATCATTAATGATATAACACAAACCCTTGTGTACTACATATAAACATGTCAATTTTCAATAGAAAGTTCTGGTGAAATATAATTGCCATAATTAGAAATTTCGGGTGAAATGTATTTTTATGTTTATAATTTTATTATAAATATATAATAAAAATTGCGACTCGTTGGGGCTTAATTTGAAAATATGTATAGATCGAAAATTGTAACAAAAACGCTATTTTTTTAAAGTTATTACTTTACATATTTATTATTTATACTCGTATTATATTGTCCCTTTCTTTTCTAAACATTTGAAAAAAAAAATCCAATAAACAGATTTAAAAAATATATTTAATATGTGTCAGCGTACAATGAAATCAAACTATTTCCACTTATTTCGCGATTAGGATATGTTCATTGCTGAAAAACTATGTGAAAAATTTAGTTTTCGTCACAAAATAACACACACTACTGCATTTTTGGACACCTCTTCCTAGTTCTTCATTATTTATTTCCCAGTAATGATTTATGAGAGAGATAACGAAATCATAATCCGAAACGTAACAGTAACTTAACGGAAATCGTAACAAAACCAAATCGAAGAAACAATATAACTAAATGCAAATGCATAATTTTAATTGCTCAAATAACTAAAACTAAAACGAAATTAAATTTGATTCGTTTCAAAACACTGCTTTAATTTGATGATTCTCGTATCAAATATATAGATAGTGGTTTGTGTGTACGCATGAAGAGTAGTTATTTTTTGGTTTTCATCTCTATGACATTTACTCTTCATGCATGCACACAAATTTTGCTCTATATATTATACGACGGTAGTCAAATTAAAGCCATCAAAGCGGAAAATGGTAAAGTTCTGACTCAAAAGCATCATAAAAATGAAAAAAATATTAAAATTAAAGGTAAATAAACATAGTTCACACCCTGGAGAATGAAAGTTTATTAATTTACCACACATACGAGATATCCTTCTTCCCTTTTCCCTATCCCTTTGCCCGTCATCACAATTGTGTGGGTAACAAAAAATAATCATATCAAAAATTTATTTTTGTATGTATTTTGGACCAACATACACATTTGTGCACTTTACTTAAATGGTTTTCTTCCAAAAAATAACACTATAACTTGTAGTAAAATAATTAATGTGTTATCAAAAACAAATGTGTTTTTCAAAAATAATCCCGATTTAACTAAGATCCGTTAAAATTCGGAAGACATTACAACCAGTCATTTTTACACAACACACGCATTTGTGTGCGTTGGATTTAAATTAAAGCAAACAAATTTTTGTCGGGCAGGAAAAGGGACATATATAAATAAAGTCCGAAAGGAATCTTATAATTTCCATAGATTTGTATAAACATTTATTTGCGTGTTTACGTTTTTTGGGCCTACATACATACAAACCGTATTCTTTTTATTTGCCTTCTACTTTAAACTATGCTTTTCTAAAAGTTAACATAATATTTTTTATGACGAGTTCATGTACCACCCTATACACGTCTTTAAGAAATGCACGCAACCAAACTACAAATAGTTTTTGTTACCAAAACAAATGTCAAAATTTAATGTCAACATTTCACAATTCCACATCAGTTTTTCCAGTTTTTGTTTATAAAATTGCTGACGATTTAATTTAGTATGTGGATTTTATTAAAATAAGTCATCTTTAAAATAATAAAATAAAATAACCCATCTAAGATTTTATTTAATAACAACAATATGATTTGTTGTGTCTGTCTGTAAGTATTATGGTATCTGTGCCTTTGTGATCATATTGATTTTATTATTTTCGTGTTTCTGATGCAATCTCAATCTTTCTAGATGTGTCTTCCAACTTGCGATACTATTTTGTCTATTCGTCGTTCTATTTCTCGTGTATTCTTATTTAAGATATGCAATTTCAAATAAAAAAGCACGTCGTGCCGAAACGGAGAAGCGAACAGTTATTGGAATATTTCATCCGTATTGTAATGCCGGCGGAGGTGGTGAACGCGTTTTATGGGTAGCAATTCGTGCACTTCAGTCGAAATATCGTGATTTGAAGATTATTGTGTACACAGGAGATTGTGAGGTGAGCAAGGAGAAAATTTTGAAGAAGGCTAAAACCACGTTTAACGTTGAAGTCGATCAATCGAACGTCGAGTTTGTATATTTAACCCAGCGCAAATGGGTCGAAGCATCACGATATCCCCATTTTACATTATTACTTCAAAGTTTAGGTTCTATTATCATGGGGGTAGAGGCGCTATTCAAGTACCCCCCAGATGTATTCCTTGACACAATGGGATATGCGTTCGTGCTACCGGTATTTCGATTTATTGGTAATTGTAAAACTGGATGTTACGTTCATTACCCCACGATTAGTATGGATATGCTAAAACGTGTGCAAAATCGAGTCATAGCACATAATAATGTTATTCGTAATCCGTTCTTAACGTGGCTTAAATTGGTTTACTATCGGCTTTTTGCTAAGGTAATAACATAGTGACCTCTCTATTCGAGTGTTCGAGACATGCATATCAAAGACAAATTTTATAACAGTTTTATTGTATGTATTACAGTTGTATAGTATGGTGGGAAGAATTGCCGATACAATTATGGTTAATTCATCTTGGACCGAGAATCATATTGTATCATTATGGGATGTTCCATTTAAAACGCATCGAGTATATCCTCCATGTGAAGTCAATCATTTGAAACGATTAGAATCGACGGCATCCAATGATAAAATAATTATTATGTCGGTAGGACAGTTTCGTCCGGAGAAGGACCATCCACTACAGCTGCAAGCTCTCTACGAATTACGCACAATCCTTCAAAATAATGAAAATTTATGGAATTCCATAAAGCTAGTTATCGTTGGTTCCTGTCGTAATGCTGAAGATGTGGAACGAATGAACAATATGAAAGATTTGAGTAAACACTTGTCCCTCGAGAATAATGTCGAATTTAAAGTTAACGTAAGCCACCAGGAATTGATCCAGCTATATCAAGTTTCAACAATTGGTATACACACCATGTGGAATGAACATTTTGGTATAGGGATAGTTGAATTAATGGCTGCCGGTCTAATTATGATTGCCCATCGTTCGGGTGGTCCGCTTATGGATATTATTGAAACATCAGAAGGTAGTCGAACTGGTTTTCTAGCGGTTGACGGTAGCGAATATGCCAAATGCATTACCAACATAATATATAATACCAAAGAACAGAATGAAACGATTCGGAACGCAGCACGGGCGTCGGTTGATCGATTTTCCGAACGAGAATTTGAATCGAATTTTCTGCGGGCGATGAGCCCAATCCTTGATATAAAATAATTTATTATAAACATTCTGCTATAAATTAAAAATTAGAAAAGCTTTAAAAATTTATTTAAACTCAACAAAAGGCAAATAATGGATTATTTGCATTTTTACTTAGTAATTTTATTTTAGGAGTTATTTTTAAAATTAAATAAACAATTGTTTACATTTAATTGTTAAGTTATAAAAATAGACGGAAACCAAACAAAAACTATAAATTTTTTAATTTTACTTGTGGTAAGAGAACTAGGGTTTTTGTTGTCTTGAACAATATTTCAATGTGGTTGATAAATTGTAATGGGATGAATATTGGATACAAGTTTATGTACACGTAGCAAATAAGCTAATAAATTGGTTAAAGGTGCACTACCTTTGTATTTAGATAATGTTAACTCCGATTTGAAACTGCAAATCACGAAAGCGTACCCAGAATCCGAGTAGTACTGCGGAAATGTTACGTCTGGGTCATTAATCCAGACACAACACGTGTCTAGCTTAAGCTTCCTGATTTCCGTAAGAAACTACACAGGGCTTGGACTGGAGTACGCCAACTAAAACGACAATTTTTCTATTGCTCAATTGGTGGGCTGTCTTTTTGGTTCCTGCTGGTATCTGTTGATGATGTAATAAACTCTTTTGTTTCTTGGAATGTTGCACGGAAGAGATGTTGCATTATGTCTATTTGCTATACCATTATCCTGAACCATCTCTGTTGGAGAAATTTTTTAAACTTTAAATAAGAATATGCCGATAAAGACCGGTTGTTATACGAACGCTCATAATACATTCCGGTCACCATCACAGTTTTGCTTCGCAGTTTGTTGTCTGTGCATTATTTTTGGTTTCAATCCAAGCCCTATATTTGTTATCTTTGATATTTGGAAGGAATCGCCGATAAATTTATTAGGAAATTCTTACGGCATGCTTTCACGGTTGGTAGATCTTGTAAAACGGTGCTACTTTGTTTCTAAGATAGAAAAATCCCTTAACATTTCTTTCACTACAATTTTAAATTCCGGTGAACTAGTCGAATGATCGATGGTTAAATCTTGTATCGCTGCGAATGGGTTGGCTGTTTTCTCAGTCTTTTGAAGTTTTCCACAGGATGGCGTACTTCCAGCATTGCCACGTCTCTTGGCTATCGATGAGTGTAATGTTGATGATCGAGTTAAAACTATAACATTTGAATGTCGTATCTGGTCTAACGCATCAAGCTCGTCACTTTGTGGAAACTCCGTTCGTCCATGAGTCTTCAGGTAAATCCATCTACAATATATTTTGAACCCAATTATCATCTACTTGTTTTTGAGGTTGCCACTGGTTTGTCGTTGAGGTTTTGAAAAATTCTTGGGATGAATAACCAAGTTACAGATTATCGCGTCCAAGCAGATTCACGCTATATATTTTTATTTCTGTGTCGAGTCATCGTGCAACATTTAAACTAAAATAATTTTCTACGAATTTTCGTTGTGTTTGTTACTGGAATTGGTAGTTTCAAAAAACATTCTGCGCGTGGATTACAGAATCAATTCAAACGTCATTGAGTGCGAAATGATGTCTGAGTTCCAGCCATTTCAATAAAAAAAAACATTTCCCAAGCCATTCGTTTTCTGGTAAACCAGCTTCCCAGTTAATCCTGTTTCACCAATAGCTGAAGCAGACGCCCGCTTTTTCTCAAGCGAAAGATTAATCACCAGTATGTAGCCTACACACGGATGCCTGGTTTGAAAAAGAGGCTAAGGTTAACAATCTGATCTTAATTATCAAGCTATGAGTTATTTACGAAGGCCACCTAGACTTAGTTATGTGTATAGCCCAGAACAATGAAACAACCCGAAAGGAATACTTTCACGCCAGGACGAAACTATGATCTTGAAAACAAAATCGTTCAAATGAGTAATTTTAACATCCACTGCTTTGCTAACGATATCCGTACAGGTACGATATTATGTGGAACGGCTGAGATACCGAAATAGGTACTCCTTGGTTTCATTCAAACCCGATAGCTGTTATATTTTTTACATCGAATTGTCTGGTTTGAACTTCTTGTACGCCGTAAACGAGCTAGATGCAAGAGTTTTACCAAGACTATTTAGTATTCATAATGGTAGCCATTTCTCTTGAACATTTGGGACTTCATCCAGTTATTATTCAAAAACTAAGGATATTAGACCCTATAAAATCAATGGTTCTCCTCACATCTCCATCATAATACCGGAATCCACCATCACGAATATTTACAAGACCACGATGATAAAATTTGTTGCCAAACCGGAAAATTCTGTTGTATGCGGATTGTGCAGGGGCCCTATTCCTGAATACGATACGAAAACGGAAGTATAAGATTCCTATTCGATTTTAAATAAGAATCGTACGAATCTGATTCAATTCAAATATGAATTTTGTATTTTCGTTTTCGTATCGTATTCAGGAATAGGGCAGCAGGAGCACGGAGCCTTATACACATATAGTTTTTGTAATCAAATTTCTACTAACCTCATGATATTCGAAAATCTGCAATTTCTATTCGCCAGAACGCATTCGGGTTATCAGTTCAATGATCATTCATCTGACCTCAAAATGAAAGTACTGTAAATTGAAGACTCAGTAAACATCCTTAAACGGGAGAAAATTGGAAATAGTCAATTAAGGAACCAATATTATTAAAAGAGGGCTCCCGCTATTCATGCTCACATTTAACAAAAGCGAAAAAATTGAAAATATATTTAATATCAATTATCAAAGCAACACTCAATATGAGGGTTGAAATAGAGCCACTGAAAAATAACACGAGATAAATACCTCAATGCAAGAAATACCAAGGTTATAACCACACCCAAAGATATTGCGGGAGTTCTGCTGGAAGGCACGACGCGAAATACTGTTCTGTTAGCCGAACCGAAACTGCAAGGTGTATAAACTGTAAAGAACAACACCCAGCCAACTATAAAGGATGCGAAGTAGAAGTACGACTGCAAAGATTAAAGTTATAAGAGGAAGGATTCCAACTACAACTATCCGCATGTAACGCCACAGTTAATTAATACTATTAAAGAAAATGGAACTGGATAGGATATTCCAAAGTATTAACATCTTTTAGTGACAACTAAGTTGTTTAGGCTATGTAGTTGAGTTCGTATTTCAAATAAGTAATTACAAATAATTCTGATGAAAAATTGGAAAGTTTAAGTGAAAATTTCACTGATGCAATATTTTAAAAAACGGTTTGGAGGATGATTCGAACTCCGCAGAAACCAACCATTCTTATAAAAACAATATAAATATACGAGCCATTTTTTGAAAAGAGGTACCGACCCAAGCAAATCTAAAATATAGAACATACGGTTAAGATGAATTCCAAAACAAGAATTGGAAAATTTTCTATCAGCGCAGCGGAAAAGTATAGTACTTCGTATATTCAAGGAGCTCTAAAAGTCAGGAGACATTTTTGATATCGAAATGGACAACGGTATACACACCGTTATCCAAAAAACAAAGCTTTAGTCGAGTATAATATACAATAAACCCTCAATTTAACGGACCCCGATTTAACGAACAATTTACACGCATTAAATATAAAATATAGATATGATAATCATAATAACGGACCCCGATTTAACGAACAATTTACACGCATTAAATATAAAATATAGATATGATAATCATCTTATCTATTCTAGGTAGTACGAGAAACTGGAAATAAATTAAATCAATATAATTTGATACAAAGTAGTAAAAAGTATTACTTATGTACTTTTAACGCTATTTGCCGTAGGCACTTGGCGAAACACACTTATACTTAATAAACACATTTTTATTAATCACTTGTTTTTTGTTCCGCAGAATATTTTGAATGTCTTTCAAAAAGTTTAAAAAATCACTCGATCGATTTCGACTTGTTAGGTCATCATCAGGAGTATCTACTGATTTGTATTAGTAAAAATTTTTGTTATATAATAGAAAAAAGCAAAATATAATAAAAGAAGGAGAGAAGAAAAAATAAGCAATAAAAATTAATCTACGGATCGCGCAGGTAGGCGATGAGTCATATGTAGGTTGAGTAACAAAATTCAAGGTATATTATTGCGTACGTGAGAATAGAAAAGGGCGGGGTCTGTAATTGGTGAGAACCGGATTTCTCTTTGTTCGTTAAGGATATTTTGGTTAAGAAATATTGATTTTCGAATTTCGTAAGATTCTAAGGTATCTAAACGTCTGCCTTTGGGTTGTATATGTAATATGTCTAAATTGTTCAAGCTAGCTGTATGATTTTCTGAAGTTAAATGGTTATGGAAAGTTGATTGATTGCAACCAGATAAATGTTCCTTAGCTCTAACTCCAAAATTGCGCCCAGTCTGACCAATATAGGAGAAACTACAATCATTGCAATTGATCCTATAGACACCAGATTTGGAAAGGCGATCAACTCTAGGTTTATTGTTAAAAATCATTTTCTTTATTGTGTTATTATTATAAAAAGCAAAACTAATATTGGTATAATTGGACACGATGTTGCTAATCCGTTGGCTCGTTTTTCCTATATACTCTAAGCGACGCCAATTTTCCCGCGTTGGACTATCCGGTGGATAAATACCCGTTAGAGTTTTACGCTTTAGCTTTTTATTTAATAACTTTAATATAGTCCTAGTTGCATATCCGTTATTCGTTGCTATTTGAAGAATTATGTTAAGCTCAGTGTTATAATTTGAATTTGACAGAGGGATGTTTATTAGTCTATCTATGAGTGAGTGGAAAGCTGACATTTTAATATTATGGGGATGGTTTGAAGAACTAGGGATAACAGCGTCTGTATACGTGGGTTTCCGATAAATTTTGAAGTCTAAAGTAGAATTAATCCTGGTTATTGTTATATCTAGAAAATTAATACATTTATTTTCTTCTTTTTCTAACGTAAAATCAATGGTGGGATACTGAGAATTTAACCAAGTAAGGAAAGAGTCTAACAGTCTATCAGTTCCATTCCATAGACATAATATGTCATCAACATATCTATACCAAAAGATTATATGACGAAAATAAGGATTGTTATTTGATAAGATCATTTGTTCGAAGAAATTCATGAAAATTTCAGCCAACAAAGGTGACAGAGGGGAGCCCATGGGTAGACCATCAGCGAATTTGAAATATGTATTATCAAAACAGAAATAATTTTGTTTAATACAAGTCTCAAAAACTAACTTCAGTTCACGACGTAAGCTCTCATCTACAACATCCCTATCTAAGTAATTACAAACTATTTGGGACAAAGTATTAATTGGAATAGAAGTGAAAAGACTGGCAACGTCAAATGAAACTAGTTTTGAATGTAACGGAATATCGACGTCTTGAATTTTGTTAATCAATTCTACCGAGTTCTTAACCGAATAAGCCGAAAAGAAATTAGTATGACAATTGAAAAAATTTATGAAACCCTTACATAGCTTGTAGGCAGGAGCATTGCAATACGCTACTATTGGTCTAATCGGAATGCCTTCCTTATGGATTTTTGGTAAACCATAAAGGATCGGGGCAGATGGATTCATGACAGAGTACTTCCAACCAGTTCCATCAAATAACTTCTGGCATTGGTTGATACACTTACTAACCGAAGTCTTAAAAGACTTAGTTGGATCTCTGCCAAGCTCTATTGCTTTACTTTCTGTAATAAAATCAGAAATTTTATTGCTGTAATCGACTTTTGTGAGCACGGTAATTGTATTGCCTTTATCCGCCTTACACGCTATAAGGTCATGGTCACGTAGTTTTTTCTTTATCGCACCAATCACTTTGAGGTTAGTATTAGAAGCAGCAGAAGAAGATGAGTTTATCGGAGAAGAAGAGTTATCAATACCTTTCTTTATTTGTAACGCACACACTGATTTTATTTGGGTTATCTGGCCAGATAAGGCTGTTTCGGCATCTACAGCCAGATTTTCGAATGATCGAAGGTCGATTTTGTTTGGCGTAGGGGCATAATTCACTCCGTTGCTAAGCATTTGCACCTCTGTATCACGGAAAACGACTGAGGACAAGTTCTTAAAACGTGGATGAAATTGGAAATCAAACGAACCACTATTACCTCTACGGTTAAATGGATAAGCCTTATCTCGCAACACATCCAGTTTAGCTTTTTGTTTCACATATTGAATATGTGAAATTTCAGCTACCTCTGCACGAACTTTTTTGTCCAGCCAATCGAACTCAACAGAGTGCAAACGAATTGCTAACTCAGTGTGAACAACTTTAAGATGGAGATATAAGTTGTTCCTGGTAGCATACCCTTTACGCAGCTCGTTATCCCTCCAGCTACGACGCGCTAGATTGATAGCTCTTCTTCCCTCCAAAGATTTACTATTGCATTTAATGTTAGTATAGTTAGGAAGCAATTTTAATTTTTTACAACTACTATTAAACCATATTTGATTATTAGTATAACAAATTCTTACCAACAAACGACGATAAATTACGGCGAGGGTGGCCAAATCTGCCAACTTAATACTTTTAACGCTATTTGCCGTAGGCACTTGGCGAAACACACTTATACTTAATAAACACATTTTTATTAATCACTTGTTTTTTGTTCCGCAGAATATTTTGAATGTCTTTCAAAAAGTTTAAAAAATCACTCGATCGATTTCGACTTGTTAGGTCATCATCAGGAGTATCTACTGATTTGTATTAGTAAAAATTTTTGTTATATAATAGAAAAAAGCAAAATATAATAAAAGAAGGAGAGAAGAAAAAATAAGCAATAAAAATTAATCTACGGATCGCGCAGGTAGGCGATGAGTCATATGTAGGTTGAGTAACAAAATTCAAGGTATATTATTGCGTACGTGAGAATAGAAAAGGGCGGGGTCTGTAATTGGTGAGAACCGGATTTCTCTTTGTTCGTTAAGGATATTTTGGTTAAGAAATATTGATTTTCGAATTTCGTAAGATTCTAAGGTATCTAAACGTCTGCCTTTGGGTTGTATATGTAATATGTCTAAATTGTTCAAGCTAGCTGTATGATTTTCTGAAGTTAAATGGTTATGGAAAGTTGATTGATTGCAACCAGATAAATGTTCCTTAGCTCTAACTCCAAAATTGCGCCCAGTCTGACCAATATAGGAGAAACTACAATCATTGCAATTGATCCTATAGACACCAGATTTGGAAAGGCGATCAACTCTAGGTTTATTGTTAAAAATCATTTTCTTTATTGTGTTATTATTATAAAAAGCAAAACTAATATTGGTATAATTGGACACGATGTTGCTAATCCGTTGGCTCGTTTTTCCTATATACTCTAAGCGACGCCAATTTTCCCGCGTTGGACTATCCGGTGGATAAATACCCGTTAGAGTTTTACGCTTTAGCTTTTTATTTAATAACTTTAATATAGTCCTAGTTGCATATCCGTTATTCGTTGCTATTTGAAGAATTATGTTAAGCTCAGTGTTATAATTTGAATTTGACAGTTATATAACAGTTATATAACAGTTGAATTTGACAGTTTATAATAATAACACAATAAAGAAAATGATTTTTAACAATAAACCTAGAGTTGATCGCCTTTCCAAATCTGGTGTCTATAGGATCAATTGCAATGATTGTAGTTTCTCCTATATTGGTCAGACTGGGCGCAATTTTGGAGTTAGAGCTAAGGAACATTTATCTGGTTGCAATCAATCAACTTTCCATAACCATTTAACTTCAGAAAATCATACAGCTAGCTTGAACAATTTAGACATATTACATATACAACCCAAAGGCAGACGTTTAGATACCTTAGAATCTTACGAAATTCGAAAATCAATATTTCTTAACCAAAATATCCTTAACGAACAAAGAGAAATCCGGTTCTCACCAATTACAGACCCCGCCCTTTTCTATTCTCACGTACGCAATAATATACCTTGAATTTTGTTACTCAACCTACATATGACTCATCGCCTACCTGCGCGATCCGTAGATTAATTTTTATTGCTTATTTTTTCTTCTCTCCTTCTTTTATTATATTTTGCTTTTTTCTATTATATAACAAAAATTTTTACTAATACAAATCAGTAGATACTCCTGATGATGACCTAACAAGTCGAAATCGATCGAGTGATTTTTTAAACTTTTTGAAAGACATTCAAAATATTCTGCGGAACAAAAAACAAGTGATTAATAAAAATGTGTTTATTAAGTATAAGTGTGTTTCGCCAAGTGCCTACGGCAAATAGCGTTAAAAGTATTAAGTTGGCAGATTTGGCCACCCTCGCCGTAATTTATCGTCGTTTGTTGGTAAGAATTTGTTATACTAATAATCAAATATGGTTTAATAGTAGTTGTAAAAAATTAAAATTGCTTCCTAACTATACTAACATTAAATGCAATAGTAAATCTTTGGAGGGAAGAAGAGCTATCAATCTAGCGCGTCGTAGCTGGAGGGATAACGAGCTGCGTAAAGGGTATGCTACCAGGAACAACTTATATCTCCATCTTAAAGTTGTTCACACTGAGTTAGCAATTCGTTTGCACTCTGTTGAGTTCGATTGGCTGGACAAAAAAGTTCGTGCAGAGGTAGCTGAAATTTCACATATTCAATATGTGAAACAAAAAGCTAAACTGGATGTGTTGCGAGATAAGGCTTATCCATTTAACCGTAGAGGTAATAGTGGTTCGTTTGATTTCCAATTTCATCCACGTTTTAAGAACTTGTCCTCAGTCGTTTTCCGTGATACAGAGGTGCAAATGCTTAGCAACGGAGTGAATTATGCCCCTACGCCAAACAAAATCGACCTTCGATCATTCGAAAATCTGGCTGTAGATGCCGAAACAGCCTTATCTGGCCAGATAACCCAAATAAAATCAGTGTGTGCGTTACAAATAAAGAAAGGTATTGATAACTCTTCTTCTCCGATAAACTCATCTTCTTCTGCTGCTTCTAATACTAACCTCAAAGTGATTGGTGCGATAAAGAAAAAACTACGTGACCATGACCTTATAGCGTGTAAGGCGGATAAAGGCAATACAATTACCGTGCTCACAAAAGTCGATTACAGCAATAAAATTTCTGATTTTATTACAGAAAGTAAAGCAATAGAGCTTGGCAGAGATCCAACTAAGTCTTTTAAGACTTCGGTTAGTAAGTGTATCAACCAATGCCAGAAGTTATTTGATGGAACTGGTTGGAAGTACTCTGTCATGAATCCATCTGCCCCGATCCTTTATGGTTTACCAAAAATCCATAAGGAAGGCATTCCGATTAGACCAATAGTAGCGTATTGCAATGCTCCTGCCTACAAGCTATGTAAGGGTTTCATAAATTTTTTCAATTGTCATACTAATTTCTTTTCGGCTTATTCGGTTAAGAACTCGGTAGAATTGATTAACAAAATTCAAGACGTCGATATTCCGTTACATTCAAAACTAGTTTCATTTGACGTTGCCAGTCTTTTCACTTCTATTCCAATTAATACTTTGTCCCAAATAGTTTGTAATTACTTAGATAGGGATGTTGTAGATGAGAGCTTACGTCGTGAACTGAAGTTAGTTTTTGAGACTTGTATTAAACAAAATTATTTCTGTTTTGATAATACATATTTCAAATTCGCTGATGGTCTACCCATGGGCTCCCCTCTGTCACCTTTGTTGGCTGAAATTTTCATGAATTTCTTCGAACAAATGATCTTATCAAATAACAATCCTTATTTTCGTCATATAATCTTTTGGTATAGATATGTTGATGACATATTATGTCTATGGAATGGAACTGATAGACTGTTAGACTCTTTCCTTACTTGGTTAAATTCTCAGTATCCCACCATTGATTTTACGTTAGAAAAAGAAGAAAATAAATGTATTAATTTTCTAGATATAACAATAACCAGGATTAATTCTACTTTAGACTTCAAAATTTATCGGAAACCCACGTATACAGACGCTGTTATCCCTAGTTCTTCAAACCATCCCCATAATATTAAAATGTCAGCTTTCCACTCACTCATAGATAGACTAATAAACATCCCTCTGTCAAATTCAAATTATAACACTGAGCTTAACATAATTCTTCAAATAGCAACGAATAACGGATATGCAACTAGGACTATATTAAAGTTATTAAATAAAAAGCTAAAGCGTAAAACTCTAACGGGTATTTATCCACCGGATAGTCCAACGCGGGAAAATTGGCGTCGCTTAGAGTATATAGGAAAAACGAGCCAACGGATTAGCAACATCGTGTCCAATTATACCAATATTAGTTTTGCTTTTTATAATAATAACACAATAAAGAAAATGATTTTTAACAATAAACCTAGAGTTGATCGCCTTTCCAAATCTGGTGTCTATAGGATCAATTGCAATGATTGTAGTTTCTCCTATATTGGTCAGACTGGGCGCAATTTTGGAGTTAGAGCTAAGGAACATTTATCTGGTTGCAATCAATCAACTTTCCATAACCATTTAACTTCAGAAAATCATACAGCTAGCTTGAACAATTTAGACATATTACATATACAACCCAAAGGCAGACGTTTAGATACCTTAGAATCTTACGAAATTCGAAAATCAATATTTCTTAACCAAAATATCCTTAACGAACAAAGAGAAATCCGGTTCTCACCAATTACAGACCCCGCCCTTTTCTATTCTCACGTACGCAATAATATACCTTGAATTTTGTTACTCAACCTACATATGACTCATCGCCTACCTGCGCGATCCGTAGATTAATTTTTATTGCTTATTTTTTCTTCTCTCCTTCTTTTATTATATTTTGCTTTTTTCTATTATATAACAAAAATTTTTACTAATACAAATCAGTAGATACTCCTGATGATGACCTAACAAGTCGAAATCGATCGAGTGATTTTTTAAACTTTTTGAAAGACATTCAAAATATTCTGCGGAACAAAAAACAAGTGATTAATAAAAATGTGTTTATTAAGTATAAGTGTGTTTCGCCAAGTGCCTACGGCAAATAGCGTTAAAAGTATTAAGTTGGTAGATTTGGCCACCCTCGCCGTAATTTATCGTCGTTTGTTGGTAAGAATTTGTTATACTAATAATCAAATATGGTTTAATAGTAGTTGTAAAAAATTAAAATTGCTTCCTAACTATACTAACATTAAATGCAATAGTAAATCTTTGGAGGGAAGAAGAGCTATCAATCTAGCGCGTCGTAGCTGGAGGGATAACGAGCTGCGTAAAGGGTATGCTACCAGGAACAACTTATATCTCCATCTTAAAGTTGTTCACACTGAGTTAGCAATTCGTTTGCACTCTGTTGAGTTCGATTGGCTGGACAAAAAAGTTCGTGCAGAGGTAGCTGAAATTTCACATATTCAATATGTGAAACAAAAAGCTAAACTGGATGTGTTGCGAGATAAGGCTTATCCATTTAACCGTAGAGGTAATAGTGGTTCGTTTGATTTCCAATTTCATCCACGTTTTAAGAACTTGTCCTCAGTCGTTTTCCGTGATACAGAGGTGCAAATGCTTAGCAACGGAGTGAATTATGCCCCTACGCCAAACAAAATCGACCTTCGATCATTCGAAAATCTGGCTGTAGATGCCGAAACAGCCTTATCTGGCCAGATAACCCAAATAAAATCAGTGTGTGCGTTACAAATAAAGAAAGGTATTGATAACTCTTCTTCTCCGATAAACTCATCTTCTTCTGCTGCTTCTAATACTAACCTCAAAGTGATTGGTGCGATAAAGAAAAAACTACGTGACCATGACCTTATAGCGTGTAAGGCGGATAAAGGCAATACAATTACCGTGCTCACAAAAGTCGATTACAGCAATAAAATTTCTGATTTTATTACAGAAAGTAAAGCAATAGAGCTTGGCAGAGATCCAACTAAGTCTTTTAAGACTTCGGTTAGTAAGTGTATCAACCAATGCCAGAAGTTATTTGATGGAACTGGTTGGAAGTACTCTGTCATGAATCCATCTGCCCCGATCCTTTATGGTTTACCAAAAATCCATAAGGAAGGCATTCCGATTAGACCAATAGTAGCGTATTGCAATGCTCCTGCCTACAAGCTATGTAAGGGTTTCATAAATTTTTTCAATTGTCATACTAATTTCTTTTCGGCTTATTCGGTTAAGAACTCGGTAGAATTGATTAACAAAATTCAAGACGTCGATATTCCGTTACATTCAAAACTAGTTTCATTTGACGTTGCCAGTCTTTTCACTTCTATTCCAATTAATACTTTGTCCCAAATAGTTTGTAATTACTTAGATAGGGATGTTGTAGATGAGAGCTTACGTCGTGAACTGAAGTTAGTTTTTGAGACTTGTATTAAACAAAATTATTTCTGTTTTGATAATACATATTTCAAATTCGCTGATGGTCTACCCATGGGCTCCCCTCTGTCACCTTTGTTGGCTGAAATTTTCATGAATTTCTTCGAACAAATGATCTTATCAAATAACAATCCTTATTTTCGTCATATAATCTTTTGGTATAGATATGTTGATGACATATTATGTCTATGGAATGGAACTGATAGACTGTTAGACTCTTTCCTTACTTGGTTAAATTCTCAGTATCCCACCATTGATTTTACGTTAGAAAAAGAAGAAAATAAATGTATTAATTTTCTAGATATAACAATAACCAGGATTAATTCTACTTTAGACTTCAAAATTTATCGGAAACCCACGTATACAGACGCTGTTATCCCTAGTTCTTCAAACCATCCCCATAATATTAAAATGTCAGCTTTCCACTCACTCATAGATAGACTAATAAACATCCCTCTGTCAAATTCAAATTATAACACTGAGCTTAACATAATTCTTCAAATAGCAACGAATAACGGATATGCAACTAGGACTATATTAAAGTTATTAAATAAAAAGCTAAAGCGTAAAACTCTAACGGGTATTTATCCACCGGATAGTCCAACGCGGGAAAATTGGCGTCGCTTAGAGTATATAGGAAAAACGAGCCAACGGATTAGCAACATCGTGTCCAATTATACCAATATTAGTTTTGCTTTTTATAATAATAACACAATAAAGAAAATGATTTTTAACAATAAACCTAGAGTTGATCGCCTTTCCAAATCTGGTGTCTATAGGATCAATTGCAATGATTGTAGTTTCTCCTATATTGGTCAGACTGGGCGCAATTTTGGAGTTAGAGCTAAGGAACATTTATCTGGTTGCAATCAATCAACTTTCCATAACCATTTAACTTCAGAAAATCATACAGCTAGCTTGAACAATTTAGACATATTACATATACAACCCAAAGGCAGACGTTTAGATACCTTAGAATCTTACGAAATTCGAAAATCAATATTTCTTAACCAAAATATCCTTAACGAACAAAGAGAAATCCGGTTCTCACCAATTACAGACCCCGCCCTTTTCTATTCTCACGTACGCAATAATATACCTTGAATTTTGTTACTCAACCTACATATGACTCATCGCCTACCTGCGCGATCCGTAGATTAATTTTTATTGCTTATTTTTTCTTCTCTCCTTCTTTTATTATATTTTGCTTTTTTCTATTATATAACAAAAATTTTTACTAATACAAATCAGTAGATACTCCTGATGATGACCTAACAAGTCGAAATCGATCGAGTGATTTTTTAAACTTTTTGAAAGACATTCAAAATATTCTGCGGAACAAAAAACAAGTGATTAATAAAAATGTGTTTATTAAGTATATTACTTATGTAATATGTAATATAGCAGTAGATTTATATAATAAAGAATCGTATAAGAATATTAGAAGAAAACTATAATAATATTAAAATATTATAGGAGTTAGATTCTTATATAATTTTATATGAATGAAACCATAATCTCCGTAATATCTTTTCGAAACCTACGGTTGATTATTTGTACAAAAACTTTATATGACTATATAGTTATGTGAGCTTAAAACCCATAATTGTGTGCTAAGAAATACTTTGCATAGTATTAGGGTTTGTCGTTATTAAATAAGTTTGGTGGTGTAATTTAAATTGATAAAGTTCAAATATTATTATTAAGGGTTGCAATTTTATACGATGGATCTATCTCTAAATATAATAAAGTTTATGAAGATTAAAATTTTAAAGCTGAACGATCTACTTGTTTATGGGTACTTAGAATACAAATCTAAAATATAATACACAACAATAAAATGTTATTATATAATTTTCATTTACCTACAGACCTACATTATAATATCTAAATTGAAAACATTTCAAATGTCATGTCTTCTAAATTTTGGCAATCATAAATAAAATTATATTCCTTTTATCATCTTAAAAGTATTGGGTATGTAATCTTTGTATTGTACAATATTCTTATACAAAATTTTGAAGTACTTTTATATAATTATGATATAAAGTAAGCTAACCCGACAAACAATTTGAGTGCAATAGTCTGTAAATGTTCCCTTCATGGACACAGAAAATCGGAGAAAATCTATTTCGGCTTGTTTATTCTCTCTGAAACAAAATTTGTTTCGTCTTAAAATTTTAACAAGAAATGTGGCCAAATTGTGTCTAGAAAAGTGCTAAATAAACAAAACATTCTCATTTTGTTCTCTACATTCCGTTTTATTTTTTCCATGTGCGATAAGACGAGAGAGCCTCAAGACAAACATTATGAGTACGAGAGACCGTAAATATTCCCATTATGGACACAAAGTACACCATGCGACTGTAAATATATTTACTTGTGTATTGTTTTGTTGTGTTCCTTTTGTTTTAGTAACACATTATCCCCTCTCTTTCTCCTCTCAGTTCTTCTGTTGTTTATAAGAATTTTCTTCAATCAGTTAGTGGCGCAATGTGATCAGATTATAAACCATATATGTAGTCGGAAAACTTTTTTTTTTTATTAATACATATTATTTTAACGTGTTGTGAACATTTTAATAAATAGTTACGAAGCTACGGCCGAAATTATTTTTAATCAAATTATTGTAATATTACGTATAATAAGGTGGGTACATTTTCAAAAGATAATTGTAATTATGTAAACTGTGATTCTTGAAAATAATTATGTTCTATTTTAGTATTTTCTACGATCGACATTTTGTTTCTCCTTCATCAGTTGTGGCGTTCTACCATCGAGTCGCTGGCACGTACACGTTATCGGTGTAATGCATAATAACGAGGATAATATTATAATAATTTACAATTATAATAATTAAATACATATATTAAAAAGGTAATTGACAGTTCGAGTAATTTTATTAATCAAAATGTATTTGATCACTAATGTTTCACATTTTCTTTACACTTGCAGTGACACGTCTTCATTCGTCAAAAAAATGACGATTATTCATAGATTCTAACACGGAAGATTTCGTAAGATGCTAAACAAATGCTAATAAGGTCCTTAAGTTTGAAATGTGTATTTTTTATATTTTCAAATAATTGTTTTATAATATGTACAATAAAAAGACAAGATTGCCTATTTTAAAATTTCAAAAAATTATTTATAGCCTTTTATTACTACTTTTGTAAGGTTATTCGGTCAGTTATCTGTAACCCGTTTATTAGACCTTGGGAAAGACACATGTCTGTACCAAATAAAGTCGCATGCCAGTACAATGTCTTTACCAATAAAGTACACATGTCACTACTTTTTAAGTCCACAAGTCGAGACAATGTGTCCATATTTATTAATAATCAAATTTTTCTCTTTCTCACTTTACTTTCTTAAAGAGATAAATATCGATTACAATTTTTTTCGCCATAAATACTTTTTACCAAGGCGTATTCCACCAAATGTTGTTCCCTCAGTCGAGACTTTTACTTACTTGGTAGGACATTTACCATTGGACACATTTCGGACCCGATGTAGACACATTGTTTGTCGGGTAAGTATCTACTTGTTGATTAAAATTTATCTTTTTACAATTGGTAAAACTATGAGCTGGTATGGGTTAGGTAATACTTTTTACGAAATAATTTTGGATAGTAATTAAGATCCTATAATATATAGAACTCCCAATGGGGAAATAAATATTATGATATTACGAATTTTGGTAGACCGGGACTCGTAATGGATTTTGCAAATAAAACGCTATAAGCGTAACTGGAACTTTACGCTTATAGCGTTGTATTATTAACACCTCTAACGCTTATTGCACAAATTTCACTATTTTACTAGAATCCCAACAACACATGTACCCTTACATGTGTTGTTTTCTCGAATATTCCAAGTTATCAGCTCGTCTGATTTTGCCCTGTCGTGACGTAAAATTGCTTTAATAGACGATTTAAATTTCTTTAGTTTGGCATTGAAAGTTTTTATAAAATCACCACTTATTCTTCTCCCAAACACGAATAAGCTTGCCCCAGTATCTACAAATCCAAATATTATTTGTATACAAATTCTGCAGTATGCGGTAAAGAATTATCATCTTTGAACTCTGTCATGTTCACTTTTAATTAGCATTATCTGGAGTCCTCAGGCTCACATTTTTTTCTGACATTTATAGTAAACATAAAGGTGCTTGCCTGCCAGCCCACAACCATGACAAAAATTGTGAGTTTGGTCAACATTTCGTGAAGGTTTGATTGACTAAAATCCTTACAATTACAATCTGCACATAATATAAGGACCGCACATAATATGAACACTATTATTAATCAATTTTGAATTATTCCCTGCGGTTACATGGAAAATAGCTTGGCCAAAAAGATTTTTCCAAGTGATACAGTCCAGTATTTCCAAGAACTACAAGAAGATGATTTAATAGTGGATGAATCATCGATGTTAATAAACTCAGATTTAGTGGAAAGAATCGCGCTCAACTAAACGTCATCACCAGGAAATATGTGAAATGTTTAAACATAACAATACATTGACAAAAATTGGAAAAAATATGATGTTCAAGATGACCCGGCGGACCAACACTTCTTAGAATCAATAAAATTTGAAATGGTGAAGATGTCATCGGCGGCCAAATTAAACTTCAAAATTATTATGTTGCAAGAAGCCAAAGAAACATTAGAGGAAAGTTAATAAAACATAAAATTAATTACATATAATATAAATGTATTTTTAATTAATTAACACAACAATTGTTAATGCCGATTATATTGAAAAAAATACAGAGCCTTCATTTAAAAATAAATTTTTTAACATATCTCGCACCATACGAACCGATTTTAAATGTTGACTAATATCGTTTCTCCATGTGCCGGAATTGAGTGAAATTGTGGTTTGGGTGCTCCCAACCAATAAAATTTGTTGGTGTGTATTTTGCTGATTCATCGTTTAATTTAATGAAATTATGTAGCTAAAACAATCATTTCAACATTGCATTCAATCAACAATCATTTCAACATTCAATTCCTGTGCGTGAGACTAGAATACCAAATGCATTCTCAATGAATCGACGTGCCTGACTACGACCTATCAATCTTCCTGGATAGGGCCGCATCAAATTTTTTATTAGCTGAAAGGAAGCGTCCCCCACAAAATAATACGAAAAATTATATTTGTATTATGTAGTCCCTTCGGTTCTGGCACTTTTTCGGCCAGTGTTGATTTGCCGAATTTTAATGCAATATAAATATAAATTGAAAAATATGTAAGAAAAAATTGTAAAGTGTCAAAGTAAATAATTACCGACATCGCTTTGACTTCCATAAGCTCCTACACACACGTCAGTGAAAATATAATTAGCGGCACATGCTGCTAACAACACGATACCTTTGCTAGTTGGCTATAATCCTGCAATTTAGGTTTTAAACGTATAATGGGGAAAGGATAGTCCACAATACTTCGCACGCTTCTAATATAATTTTACGAACCGTCGTTTTGCCCATTTTGTAACCCCATCATAAATCTTCAAGATTTCTTAAATCTTCACTCATCATTAATAAATTAATTGATGCTATTATAAATAATTGGTTGATTTCAGACAATATTTAAAAAAATAAAAACAAAATCCATCTGTCAATTAACACAAAAAACAACTAAAAACGAAACGAATCGGAACCAAACGAAAACTATGTGCCTCGAGCTTTAGCCCGGCACAGCACCCACAAATTATTCAGTTATATTACAAAAATCAGCGTTCTACGATCCAGCAATACAAACGTTGATAGCTGGATGAAATAGATTGAAACATTTCGTCGAAGTGGGAAAACAAATAAATTTACTTCGGTTTCTTTTATAAACTGCATATTTACCCCCACTTAATTACTTGTTTATCAATTTCATTTAAAAACGTTTTTATTTCATTATTATCAGTCTGCATGTGTAAAATATTCATTATACATGGTATACTGTTGAATTTAAAAGTGTTTTCAAATTGTTAACACATGGACAACATATAAAATGAGTACACGATACAAAATTAATGATTCTAAATTAAAAATATTTTGTATTTGGATGTGTACACTTGGCATATACAACAAAAATATTATTTCTAGTTAAACCGTTAACATAGGGGAAACAAAACCGATTTTTCGGTCGGATAAAAATACGAATAGCATGGAATTAGGTGCATCAATATGAAGTAAAATTTGAGCGCACAATTTATATGATGTTGATGCCCTCATTGAGTGCTGCTTTGTACAACTGGGGAGAAATGTGTGTCGTGCACTTAAAGCAACTTATGGATTCATTTGAAACCCAATTTTCATTATTGGATAATACGCGACCAAATAGACTACATCAGTCTTAGTCTTTGGACTCTTGAAAAGCTTGAGGAAGATCCATTGTTTTCGACCAAAATTTTGTTCAGCAGTGAGGCCCATTTCTGGCTTAATATGACTACCTTAAGAAGCAAAACTGCTGTATTTGGGCTGAAAAGCAACCCCGAAGAGGTTCAAGAGCAACCATTTTATCCAGACAATACAACGGCTTGGTGTGGTTTATGGGCTGGTGGAATCATCGGACCATTTGCAGCCTGAAATTGAAGCCCATGATCTCGACGACATTATTGGTTCCAACAAGATGGCGTTACTTGCCACACAACCCGTGAAACAATGGTTTTATTGCGAGAACAATTCGGTGAACAGGTAATTTCACGCTTCGGGCCAGCGAATTGATTACCTAGATCATGTGGTATAACACCTTTAGACTTGTTTCTTTGGGGCTACGTAAAGTTCAAAGTCTATGAATAAGCCGGTTACGATTGAGGAATTAGATGCCATCAATACTAGCATTATTGGCCTAATACCACTCGAAATGTTCGAACACGTCATCGAAAATTGAAACTTCAGAATGGACCATGTTAGCGGTAGTTGAAAGAAATAATCTTTAAAAAATAAATGTAAAGAATGGTTCTTTTTTATGATAATAAAGATTACTCGATAAAATTGAATTTTTTTCCTCAATGTACCTCAAAATGAATCACCCATTATTTCGCATGCATTATTTCTATAATGTCTTATGATTGTCGGATTCATGTTATCTAGAACAATCTTGATACAGTAAAACCTCGATCTAACGGACTAATTGGGGAGTCCGTTAAATCCTAATGTTCGCTAAATCCGAATGTTTTTAAATTTAATCGATTATATATTTTCCACTTGTTCTGGAATATGGCCACCTCTTAACCGATTATGAAGGGATTTTGTTTGTTTAATCGAAATGAGATTTATAAACAGTTTTTGGAAGAAGTTCTGGGATATGGCCATCTGGGAAGCAACTCAGGCATTTCTTAGCTGATTACGTTGGGATTGGGTGGATTTTGTTTGTTGGGTGAAACAGAGATTCATAAACAATTTTTGATAATGGCCATCTGGGGCGGAACTCGCTCAATTATTAACCGATTATGATGGGATTGGGTAAGTTGGATTGAAATGGAATTTTTAATTGATTTTTGGAAGAAATTCTGGAGTATGGCCACTTGGGACGGAACTCGACCAATTCTTAGCTGATTATGTTTGGATTAGGTATACTGGATGGATATAGGATTCTTAAATGATTTTGGGAAGAAGTTCTGGAATATGGCCATCTGGGACGGAACTCGCCAATTTATTAACTGATTATGATGGGATTGAGTATGTTGGATGGAAATGGGATTAATACCCAATCCGATCATAACCGGTTAAGAATTGAACGAGCTTCGTCCCAGGTGGCAATATTCCAGAACTTCTTCCTAAAATCATTTAAGAATCCCATTTCCATCCAACATACCCAATCGCATCTTAATCAATAACCGAAAAATGGAAAATAAAAAAAATTGTTCGTTAAATCGGGGTCCGTTAAATTGAGGGTTTATTGTATATTATACTCGACTAAAGCTTTGTTTTTTGGATAACGGTGTGTATACCGTTGTCCATTTCGATATCAAAAATGTCTCCTGACTTTTAGAGCTCCTTGAATATACGAAGTACTATACTTTTCCGCTGCGCTGATAGAAAATTTTAAAATATATGTATTTAGGTTTAGTTTCATATATATAATAGACATCACATATACACATACGTAAGTACGAATACATATACATGTATATTATTGGCAGCAGCTACATAATATAATTACTTAGAAGAGGAAATATCTGTAATCGGTGATTTGAATGTTTATCCATTTTTAATCATATCTCTTACCTATAAATTGAGTTAATTACGAGTATAAATTAAAATTCTTTACCAATTAATTTTTAATCGCATATAATTTTAGAAATTAAATTTGATTTATTCTAATTTAGGAACCGTAAATATTTTATTTTACTTTTTTTTATTTTTTAATCCCTGCAATATGTTCTGAGGCCGAAGCACTCCCAACTCTTTCGCGAGGTACGGCTATAGGTCCGATTTACGTTACCATCTTCTGCTCATGATAAACTTGTTCCTTTTGTTCTTTTTGTTCCTTTTTTATCACAGATCGTAATTGGTTGATGAAAATTTCCTTTTGCATCCTGCCCCTATCAGGAAGCTGGTACCTCCCGATCCAAACGCGAAAGCTTGAACCACAATAACTTATTAAAATTTTAATAAAATCAAACCTAAAGGAAAAAGATGGTTGTGACGGGGATGTATTGGATGATTTCTTACGACCACTTCTTATTGTGAGGCGTTGTTATATTATGGCCGATAATATCGGACTCGAATCCCGAATAGTGGTACAATAAATGCGGAAGTAATTTTTGTATCATGTGGTCGGTGATGAAAATAACATTGACGAAACCGACCAAATGGGACCAAGGACATGAAAAAGAACTGAAAAAAAGTTGGGAGTATTTCGACCAAAAAACAGATTGCAAAGATTAAATAATAAAAAAAACATGAGAATTACATTGGGCATTCGAGATTTGTATCAGTTCTTTTATACAACCCTTATATCTAGATCGCTTTCATCAAAGCAATACCAAAAATCGAAAAGCTATTGGATTGGTTTTAACAAAGAAATTTTTGAAGAAGATCTACGGTGTAGATCAATTGGTTTAAAGACGCCTGGGGCTCACTCTCCTCCATCACGGAGATATTTGTGTCGGGGGAGGAAGGAACTGCCACGAATGATACTGTTGGATTCCTTGACTAAAACGAAGGTTAGATTAATTCTGTCACTTCGCCTTTCAACACAGCACCTTGTATTAAAGAAACTTCAATATCTTGAGAAATAACCATTTTTATTTTCGAATACTAATTTCGTTAAAAATCTGATAATAATTCTGTGTTCAATAAGGTATAATAATTATGCCAGTTAAAAAACCTTTCAAATTTAAACAAAACTAGCTAAAATAATTCCTTTATTAATATTTTGATACTTTGAGTTTGATATTTTGAGCATAAAAAGCCGGCTGCTCAGAATGCTCGTTATGATTGTACTCTTGTTAGGTAATTATAATGTTTTCGAAGGTAATCATCTCTTGTACTTCCACTTCCAAATAACGTCATTACTTTCTGAAGTTTAGAAATTGTAATTTCTACTCTTGCAGGTGGTTTTCGTATTGATGTCAATCCTTTTTCCATAGCTTCATTTTATTGTCCAGTAAATGTTTTATTGTTATTATCGAGCAGAACATGACCAGATACTTTGGATAATTATAGACTAATAGTAGGCTACCAACTAAAACGATGGGTTTTGTTAGCTTTAGAAAAAGTTAGCAGAACCCTTATAAAAAAATGATTTAAAATAATTGAAAAATAGAGACTAATTTTAGGCTAATTAGATTAACTTTTTTGGTTCGCTCGTTCTAACACTTCAAAGATAGAAGAACAACCCGAATCGAAAATTGGAACAAATTCGAAATTAGAACGCAAAACAAGATTGATTGTCATACAAATCGTTTTATGCTCATTTTTGCCTCATCAAATGGCATATTACAAAGTTTTGGGCTCCACTGACTCTATCCCAAAGCACCCAAATCAAAAATCATGAATGTAATGTAATGTTGATTAATGTTGACAAATATAATTTTGATTGTATTTTTGTTAACAAAATTTTTTGTTTCTGTTCCATTTAACTCTCAACAATTCCTCTATATCAGTAAATATTTTTTGGCTGGAAACATAGTTATGACTCTTAGTTTTCAGAAAAGCTATATATTATGTTATCTAAAAAATTAAAAGTTCTCAATAAAAATTTTGTATTTTTTTTAATGTCAGCTACTTTAGAGACACGAAGCTAGTGTTAGTTACTTTAGGGACAATAATTTATCCCATATCCACAAAATTTGAACATGCGTGGCACATGCGGGGGATTAAACGTAATTTGATATAAAAAACAGTTCGATCGACAAATATATTGGATATCAACGAGGAAACCCCGTTCGATCGATTGGTGAATAAACTTAAAAGAAAATCTATAGTTTAGAATAACCTGTGTTATAAATAGTGTTTTTTAATTATTGCAAGTGAAACTTAATAAAAACATTTTTTTTAACACTTGTCTTTCGTTTCGCAATAATCAAATTTTTGAATATTTTAATTAAAAAATTATTTCCAAAAAGTTTTTAAAATTACTCGATCGAATTCGGCTTGTTAGGCCATCATCAGGAGTATCTACTCCTGATGATAGTCTAACAAGTCGAAATCGATCGAGTGACTTTTTAAACTATTTGGAAATTTTTTTATAATTAAAATATTTGAAAATTTAATTTTTGAGAAACAAAAAACTAGAGCTTAAAAATGTGTTTATTGATTGTAAGTGATGTTAATCCGCCACCGCACCGGTGGCAAAGTGGTCAGCTCCAGCGTCCCGGGTTCGGTTCCCGGTGGTGACAATGAAAAAGTTTCACGGCTGATTTAGGATCAATGCATTAATCATTCATTATCCGAAATGAAAATATGATTATGAAACGTCATTTGAGGCGGCCAAATCCCTTGAGAGATGCTAATAAATAGAACTAAAATCCTCTGATGGAGTGCAGAATTCAGTGCCAACCAAACCGTTCACGTCAATGTACAGGTTGACATAGAGCTTGCAATGTGCAGGTGGTATACTGTAGTTATGTGAGTAGGTGAATAGGTGTATGGTTATGGTTAATGATGTGGCGTGAATGAGTGGCAAACAGTGTTAAAAATATATTGTAAGTGAATTAAGAATACAATAACCAAAACTAGTTAAATGCTGATAAAATTCAGAAATAGAAAATTCAAAGAAAGTTATTTAATTATTCTGGGTTCAGTTTCCTGTTGTAAGTTTATCAATCTAGTTTATTGATTGCAAAGCCGAATGAAAACCACCACCACCGTTTACGTATAGAGTACCCTACGAAAAGCCGGGAATTTCGTATTAAGTAAAATTTTCAACAATTTCATTAATTTTTTCTTTAAATTTTACCGGTTACAAACTTTCTTTAAGTTTTTTTTTGTTTTTCGTACACTCAGAAAAAAATATGATAAATACATGATTGCATTTACCATAATATCATCATTGAATGTTAAATACAATTATTTAAATGATTGATTTTATCATACTATGATATTCTTGATCTTCTTCATCATAACAATGATGATCACTAAAAAAAAAAAAATTTCAGTGATCATCATTGTTATGATGAAGAAGATCAAGAAAAATGATGAAGAATATCATAGTATGATAAAACCAATCATTTAAATAATTGTATTTAACATTCAATGATGATATTATGGTAAATGCAATCATGTATTTATCATATTTTTTTCTGAGTTTGTTGGAGTGCAGTAGAGCATTGACTGCTTGTAAACTGTATTTAATTGCTTAAATGAAGAAATTTGTTATTGGACTTTAACATTTAATCGCCAGTTCTTGATTGTGTCACCAGTGAAGGGAGATAAGAGATTGTGTTGTCACTCGAGTGAGGTAGTTGACACCCGGGACCGAAGGCCATACGATTATTTTTAGTGGAAATGTGGTATTTGTGTCAAGTGCTTCAAAGTGGGTTTATTTATTCTTATATGCCCTCCTTGAGTTTTTTTTTGTTACAGTGGAGTTTTCATTGAGAATTTGTTTTCACAGCCGGTTCATAACTCACGTAAACTATACAAAAGATATGCTTCTGTTCATACAAAAGAGTTGAAAAAATTGAAAAAAATCTAGGATGTGGGACTTCCGTTTTTTTATCTATAATTATGAACCGGCTGTCAAGGGACGATTTTGAGAGTGAAATGAACGTTTTTCGATTTTTGTCGTTGGATTTCTGGTAGCCAGTCTGGTTTGATCCCAGAAGAGTCGAATGCATTGTTGTGGCCTGTATTTGTGCTCTGCTGTATTCATGCTTTTTGCTCTCGATTTTGAAGTGATGCGGGGTGCTGCATTTGGCAAAAAAAGTGGGAAAAATGTATTTTGGTTCATTACATTTATCAGGAAGGTTCACTATGGTCAACCAAATAAATTAGAATTATGCCTTTGATGGAGTTGAATGGTATAAATACATACAACCGTTTTGCTGTTTTTATCATTCTGAAAGTTTATGAGTGTGAAGTTTATACCAATTAACAAAAATTCGAATGTATTGGAAATCACACTGTTAAAATATTTCTTATAGGAATTTTGAGCGAAAACTTAAATTTCATCAAATTTAAAAATAGCATAATATTTAATAAATTAATTATTCTAATACTATGGTGGTTTAGAGCTGTTTTTTGTGGAAAGCTCTCACATTGCTCAGGAATGTTATTTAAGTAAAACTATTATCGGCTACTTTTGATTTTCAGTGTATTCAATCCTGGCAAATGACAAGACATCACGGAGACCACCAAAAATCAATCATATATAGGTTGCTTTTTAGAGCCTGATTTATCAAGTGACGGGGAATAATATCTCAATGGACTTGCTTGCAAAATATTTTTTTTAAGTTTAACAGGCATCTGATTTTTTTATTTTTGAGTGAAACTCATTGCCAATAACAAGAAATCATGGAGACTTCACCACAATGAATCCATATTGGAATAACTCCTACGGGTTTAACCTATGAAACAAAGCATCTTTTGTTCCAATTTAAATTGGCTCAGGACGTTTTTTCGAGCAAACTTCTCATTGGCTCCTAATGATTTTTGAGTGAATCTTATTTATTCTCAAAATAACAAGACATCGTGGAGATTGCACCACAATGAAACCATATAGGAACAACTTCTACGGGTTTACCTTTCAAACGAAGTTGGATTTGCGCAGTACAATTTTTGTGGCCAAATTTCGCAACGGAACCCTTTATAGTCCAATTTTAGTCTTGAGGACGAACCATGTGCAGGTGCAGTAAAAAAATTAGAAGGCCAAGAAATTAAAGTTTTACTGGGTGAAAATCCGTTTCAAATTCAAAAGAGTTTACAAAACAGTTAGGGGTTACTCACCAAGCAACACCACATATATTGCATGCATGGGACAAATTACAGAAGGAAGGAAAATAGGTTCCACATAAACTGAACGAAGAAAACAAAAACCGAAGGGTTGACATCTGCATGAATTTGCTTTCTCGGTACAAAGGAAAATTGTATTTGCCCGAAATCAAAAGGAGAGAAGTTTGCTCGAAAAAACGTGCTCAGCTAATCTACATTTGAACGAAACATGATTCGTTTGATAGGTTAAACCCGTAGGAGTTATTCCAATATGTTTTCTTTGTGGTGCAATCTCCACGATGTCTTGTTATTGTGAGATTATTAAAATATAAGATTGAACAATATTACCTTATCCCTTTTCTTGTCCGGTAGATAATTGTGTGGGTATGCATTATAATGCAAAAGAATCATGTCAAAATTTTTTTTGTGTGCATTTTCCACCAACATACACTTTACTTAAATCGTTTTCGTCCGAAAAATAACACTAACTATAATAATAATAAAATAATGAATTTCTTATCAAAGACAAATAATTAATACGTGATATAATTTTTATGTTAATTGTATTGTTTTTTTCAAAAATAATTCCGATTTAATTAAGATTCGTTAAAATCCAGAAGACATTACAACTTTTCATTTTTTACACACACATTTGTGTGGGTTGGACTTAATAGAAGCAAGAAAACGTTATGTCTGGCAGGAAAAGGGATATACATACATAAATCCAATAAGAAAAAAACATGGCGTCATGTTTGTCTCTTTCTAACATTGACTATTTGTCTCGCTCAACTTTATACTTAGCTAGCAGTGTAAAAACTAACACATACTTAGCTTTCAAGAATTCTTATTGGATTCGTATACGTATTGTTGTTATTTTTTTGTTAAAAACTTCACGCTCATGAAAGTTTTGGGTTTTTACTTTAGAATTAAAACAGAGTGGTCAATCATTTTTGATACGTGAAAGATGGCACTGTAACAATTTCCGTAGTACTAATAGGTTGTAGCGACGTGGTATATAACATAAAAATAACTATGAATTTCTATTGTTATTATTTTAAACTAAATAAAATGATGACAAATTTTGACAATACGATTTCTATTTTAGATAACACACACTTTTTGGACATGTGGGTCGAAAAAGGAAAAAACTATTGAAGGGAGGAGGCACTTCCGGTGGACCGATTTCCCTATTTGTTTAGGCACGCAGCCAGTAAATGTCTAAAAGTCCCTGAAACAAAATGTTACTCAGTAACCCATGACCCAATTAACCGCCGAGGTGTTGCGGTATACAATGTACGTATGTTCTTTCAATAAAAATTGTAAATATGTTGAACCATATACCATTCTTTTCTAAGAATGTTTATTTTTCTATCTATTGACATAAAACCTCTTTAATTTATTCCATATAGACACAACAAACAATTACATAACACTGAGGTAACACGTTACAGTCTCGTATAATCTCATTACGAATTCATTTTATGTTTCAAGAAATTTAAATCATTGTTTAAATAATACAACCGTTATACATATAAAGATGAAGTGGTAATTCTGACAATTCCAAAAACAAAAGAAATAATTAAATGAAATCGCAAATTTCTTAAAATCAACAGACTGAATGTATGCGGTTTAACCATATTGTTAAAATTAATGCTAATTTCATTACGGTTGTTCTTGTTGAACAAAGGTTTATTGTATTACGTGTATATAATGAAGACATATTCGTTAGTAGCTGAATCTGAGAAATCGATAAATAAAAAATCATTGTTTAATTACACAAAACCTTTTGTAAAATACCATCTACAAACATATACTTGAACATTTTACCATTACTTTCGGAAAGTTAAGCATGCAAAAACCTTAAAATACCACACGGATGTATATAACACAATATATATTATGTAATAGAACGAAATAACAGGAAAATTAAGGTTAAGTGAAAAAAGTTAAGAGAAAAAAAGACTTTTCTCATTCCGTTCCATGGTTGGGGTTTATGTTCGTACTCATACCTACCTATACCTATATGTATTAATTGTATGAAGTATTTGGTTATGGTTATTACTTTGGAGAACAAAAAAATATTATGTTTTACTTCTTGTTCTGGTTCTCCGCATGTCGTTCGTATATAATACGAGTTACATTAAAATTTCATAATTCAAAATTTCCCTTTCCATTGAGCTTTTTGAATGATGCTTTATACGAATAGCTCTTTTTAAATAATCGTAATAATGATTGAAGTAATTAGATTTTTTATATTTCAAAATTAAACTTTTAGTTTTAAGAAATTTGCATGATACATAATTATGTAAATACTTTTTATGTATAAGTATGTACTTAATAGAGAGGATTATCATATCATTTAAGTAATATTTTTACTGGTTGTCCTGGGATACGTTTTCACCTCAACTCTACTGTCACATCATAGTTTATCTTGGGATTGACACATTTATACTTAAAGCCCTGTCAAACGGCATTTAGGAGCTGGTACTTATACAAAACATTTAGGACTTTATACAGAGTGGCATTGATAGTATAATTTCTATAATGAACTAGCTGAATTACCCGGCGTTGCTCGGAAAAAATAGTGATTTGGTTAAATACATTTTTCAATAATTTGTACTATCCAAGTTTGGTAAAATAAAATAAGCATTAAGGTTCATCCACTATCCACAATCGGCCATCCAATATGCGCCATCCACCATCCAACATTCAACGATGGTCGATTGTGGATGGTGGTTCATCCACCATCCACAATCTGCCATCTGATATGTACCAACCACTATCGAACATTCAACATCCACCATCCACTATCCACCGTCCACCATCCATCATCATCAATCATCATCATCATCATCACCATCATAGCATCATACCTTCAAACTATGACCATGATTTATTTTTGAGACATCATTCTGTGAAGTTTTAGACATTTTTCCATAGTAAATGAGGAAGCCGTTATCATGCCCTTCACTACCCAATGAAAAAATTAACATTTATTTAAAGTCATCTCCATGAAAAAATCAAAAAAAATCGGAATTTTAAAAAAAATTTGCATGGCGACCCCTTCGAAAATATTATGAAAACCTGGCCATTTTGGTATTCCTTTCGAGTCTATTATACACATATGTGGGGGTAGATTATATACTAATTTCGTGGACTCTTTATTTAGTTTTATCATTCTTGATCGAAATGCCAATGAAAAAGTTGAAGGGGTACACACAAAGTGGTATTCGAGAAGATTCAAAAAGACATGGAAGAACTATCGAATTTATTCGTTGAGTCATCACGATACATTCATTTTTTGTTAATGAAGAAATGGGCCAATGAAGACTTTGGAAAAGTGAATCTTCTTGATTCCTTTTATCACCTGCTTGATGGGAGTCGAGATCAATATAAATTGGATCAAGAATATCGAAATATTATGTGTAAAAATGGATTAAATTTATGTGATAAGTCAAATAAATCAAATCTTTTTGTTTCGGCCGCATCGCATTATACTACAAAACAACAATATTTTAATGCATGCATATTCAACGATTAGAAGACTTTTACGCCAATTTGATAAAGAAACGTATGGGACACTCGACTTTTTATTTAATGAAAAAAGTGTCAAAACGCCAAATCAAAAATTATTAGATATCCTCAAGGAAAAATTAAATTGGGATGGTACATTTTTCCAAGCCGTGAATAATATAACGGCATATTTTAAACATTTAAAGTTTTTGTACGCGTTGTAATGATTTAATGAAGAAAATAATTTGAAAAAATTTTCATTAATACCAATATATAATTTTGGCCGATATCATATACACTATCACTCGTGGGCCTTTCGCCATTGGTACCGCCACCGCAAACCCACTACATTCATTGGTTTTCGGAAATGGGCCAGATTCTAAACATTTTATGATTTCACATACATTTCAATTGTAAACAACAGGCTACTTAATTTGTACCCAACTATCCTTAATGGTGCAAGTACTTTAATTTAGTCGTTAAGTTTTCTGAAATTTTAAAAATTTCTTAACTTTTCATTCCGTAAGAACCTTCTACAAAGTATTAGGAAACTTTAAAAAAAAGATCGTAAAGTCGTTCTCAAGGCATGGCGTGAGCAAGGAAAATAGATTCATTTATATATATATATATAGATTTCTGTCCGAATTGTATTGTAGAAGGATTGAGAAGGATGAGCATTAAAGCTAAATTTCTAATTTCGCTAGAGTGTGTGTAACAATCTATAGGGACTCTAATGCAAACCGAAGTCAATTATTTAACGAAAAGTAGCTGCATAAATTAACGAAATATGGCTATTGTAAAAAATGGAGGGTTGGTTTTGTTGTGGCTTACTTTTAACACAAATATATACGTACATCTCGAATACGCCACACTTGATTTCAAAAGCGAGAAATTTTGCAAATTGCTGGCATTGCTGCCAACTTAATTTAGAATATTTCAGTTCATAGGAAAATGAGTATCAAAGGTTGCAGTCAGTCATTTTACTCATAAATGGCATATACTTTGAAAATATTTACAAAAAACGAAAAAGCTTCGGTGGAAGCTGTCACTTTCTGTGGACCGATTTCAGAGTAATTTCACAAACAGATTTTTGTCAAAAAATATCCACCTTACCCGACTTTGGTAAAAAAATTTTTTACACTTTATTTTACTACGTTAAATAAAACTAACAGTATTTTGTCAAAAAACGTCATTCTCGCTTAAAATTTTGAACAAATGATCTGGGCCGGTATTGTTGCAAATCTAATTTTCAATTTATTAGTCTGCTCAGCCTAAAATCATTGGAATCTTCCAATTTAGGAGAACAAGCTCTAGTTTGAAATTCCCCGATCACTCAATCCGTCTAGGTAAAAAAGCGCTAACAGATATTTAGTCTGCACGCAACCACGACCATGCACGCACAGACGTCGGCGTGTAGCAAATCTATATGTTGGCGCTCTCCTTGGTCTAGATCATTGTGATTTTAAACCAAAATCGTCTAACGGAAGTGGCAGGATCCATAAGAACTTACCGTTGTTTGCACATATTTTGAAATTTATAACATTTACAAGAAAAACCCATTTGAACTTCAAGGTTCTAAAGTAAATTTGCAACAATACCAGTCCAGACCAGTTTTCCAATTCAACGATTTTTGATATAAAACTATTTTTCAATAAAAATTCAGCCAGATGAATTGCGTGATTGGGATGAAACTTCATACTTAAGGTTTTCCACAAATTGGGAGATCCCAGTTCACCGGAAGTGGCATTTTCCATAAAAGTTTTCCGTTTTTTGCAAATATTTTGAAAAGTATATTATTTACGAGAAATGATCTAAAAGATTGTACATTAATTTTGCAACAATACCGGAACCGAAAAATTTCCGAAATTTAAGCGAAAACTGTTTTTCAGTATAAATTCGGCCCTTGTACAGCCCGTACAGAATGACTAATCTGGATGAACTTTCATACTTAAGTTTTTTCCATAAATTGGGAGATACCCAATCTCACCGTACAGTGGCACCTTCCATAGGAGATTTAATTCAAATATTTTGAAAAGTGAACAGCATTTACGAAAACACGATCAAAAAATCCAAAAGATTGAAAATTAAACTTCAACAAAATTAATTTTCGATAAAAATCCACTTTATTTCACCAAAATTCAACACCTCTACAGTCCAGGCGGAATTGACTATTCGGAACAACTTGATACTTAAACTTTTTTATTAATTAGGAGATCTCTGCGAAATTTGGTGCAAGTCTGTGCAAATGGCAGCTTCGTCAAGTTTAGCATTTATAAAAACGACAAACGGGTTTTCTCAAATTTAAGCAGGGATAAAGTTTTTTGATTATAAATACAAGAAAACTGTCTTACAAAAAAAAGTCGGGTAAGTTTAACTTCTTTCTTTAGAAGTAAAGAGCGGTCTATCAGGGATGTATATATGCATGTGTATGGTAAAAAAAAAATCGAGTGTTGCACACAACATATTAACACCACAATTTCTTTCTATGGAAATTAAGTAATATTTTTGTTTTTCTATTTACACTTTTAATAGTTTATAGTAAGAATTCTTAGTTTGCTAGTCTGGACTCAGGTAGAGGATATTCTTAGCTAGTTGATAATAAACATTTAACTTACTTGCGTAAAATTAATGAAATTTTATCTTCGTTTTCAAATTAATAACGTTTTGTAATTTAAAAACTTAAATGGGATAATCTTGTCACTGAATTGATGATGGAGTAGGATGAGTGCCCTGGCTACTATAATCCAAATTCAGAGCCTTTAACGTATGCTATAACTCCAAATCATAGATCCCAGGATTTAGTTTCAGGAAAAATATATTTCAAATTAAAATTGAATGGTTAAAATTGCTGAAAGCGAAATTTGGTATCTGGCAATTCCTAATCGGTGTTAACCCTAATGACCATATCGATCTTATAATCTTTTTCTATTGGGCATTACCAAAATCATTGCCTATTTTCAGCAAAATATATTTCCAATATTTCAAATTGAGATTGAAGGAGTGATCGTTAAAAGTTAAACAAATTGTGTATTCTGGCTGTTTCTCGGTGATCTAATTTTTTAGATTAGGTAGATCAAAACTGATATATATAAACGCCCAAAATATTTTTTAACTTATCTTCAGAATATTTCGTCCGTAGCTCAATAAAGCTCAGTGCAGTTGCCTATATTTTAAATAAAGCTAAATAAACACTAATGTGGGTACTCGGCTACCCTTTGCTTTTAAACGTCTATTTTTGTATGTTTTACTTCCAACAATACTTTAAATTTTATGAGAACTTCTAGTTCAATTGGTAGATTACGATCATATTTAAAACTGAGAAATGTTAATACTTGGACGAACGTGGAAAAAATAAGCTTCCATACAAAATGCATGTAAGTACTAATCACTCAAATTAAGATATTTTTCTTCACTCACATGAGGATTAAATGTTAAATTCTAAGTAAAAATTTGTCATGCTATTGAAAAAAAGTGTTGACACTGCTGTACGTTGTATTAGTTTAATCTAATGACAAAAACACAGAATAAACCTACAAAAGAAAGAAAGAACTTTAAGAAACAAGTCATTATATGTACGAAGTCCAAAGAACAATTTTTTCGAAACCAAAAAAAATGATGGAAGTGAATGATAAAATGTACCCAGACATTTTGTGGTTTCAACATGATAGTTGTCTCGCACACTATTCGGTGATAGCACGGAAGTACTTGACCGTGAATTAAAATTATTCTACTAGATCTCCAGATCTTAATTCGTCGGCACTGTATAATATACCGGAAAAGCTCGATTCATTTATTTGTTATCCGCATTGTTACGTAAGGTCATGCAGTTTTACCAAACTAAACACAATTACGTTGAAAATTTAGAAATGCAACCTCGAAAAATTTTCATTTGTTTTCCATAGTATTTGTATAACATTTCCATTTCAATCAACAGATATTGAATCATAATTAGACATCAACAATTATTTTAAAAATTAAGATTTCAAAAGTTAGAGTTTAATCAGTAAGTCATACAATTTTTAATATGGATTTTTTTTCGTATATAGCGCTGGTTTCTCCTCAAAATTTAAAGTTTGATTTAAAAAATCATCATACGATTTCCTCGAGATTAAAGGATGTTGCTCCTTTCATTTTCAATTGCTATATATATAAACTATAGATCCGAAATTAATACCTACATCATGAATTTTTTAACTAAATAACTTATTTTCACACATCCACTCTATTTCGCTTCTGGCACTAAAGCACAGAAATATACAGAAAAAAAATAAAAAATCAATCTCCTATACATAATTTAGAAAATCTAATTTCATTGAATTTCCGGCAAAAATCTCTTTTTCTTTTAATTCTTCGGTACACACATAAACACAACATATATACACAGCAGCATTACATAGAGATAGAAAAACACGAAAATAGCACAGAAAACATGAATGGAAGTGGTTTTAAAGTTAACAAAAATATTTTTCCACCATATACAATTTTCTCGAGAATTTTCAATCATTTTCTGCTGGTATTTTCTAATTTATTTATTTTTTAAATTGAAATCACACAAAGCAAAGCAAGGAAATATGGCTTTATGGTATAAGTTCCCAACCCAATTACATACACATTCATACATACATCTACGATGTTTCCTTCATAATATATATGTATGAAGCAATTCACACATAAATATTTTTTGATTACTCAATTATTGTTTGCATACTTATCTATTCAATAAACTCGTATTAAATTCATTAAGCGAGAGTATTTTGGGCAGATAAAACCCGGACATAAAAAAAAGTTAAATAAGAAATTTTCGAAGAAACCTACATAAAAACATAACATGTTGTGTTGTGAACCACATGTCTGGTATGCGATAAGAATAATAAAAAAACTATACCACACAACAAGAGCCTATCTATATACATGCGACTGTATCTCGTACATACCGTAACAACATTAAATTTTATCGATATATGTAGGGTATTAAGCCAATTCCGATGGAACGAAACACCCTTTCCGAATTAAAAATATTAATATTTATTAAAAAAAAAAAAAAAATGGTTATTTTTCCTATTTTCCAAAAACTAAAATCATTTCGAAAGGATTTAAAATATGCCCACAAAAATACTTTAATAATACATACAAATGTTTCTATATGGGTACGGTAAAAGCACAAACAAATTTTAATCTCACCAAAAATATTTTCCATGTATACATACGAGTACATACATACGTACATAATAAAAAGTTTTCCTTTTTCTTTTTATATTTTTATGAAATTTTTTTTTTGCTTTGGTGCTGTTTTCAAAACTTTAACATAAGTATAAGCTTTTTTACTGTTTTCTACTGTAAACTACTTTTTTTGGGGAAGACTCTAATACATATATAGGAGAAAGCATATAAAAATTAATTTTTTTTTTCAAAAGCTTTTGATTGGTGTTCAAAGTGTGTTCCTTTTGTTATATTAGACTTTCGTATATGGTGTATATGGCTAAAGAAAGTTTTTCGGTGTGTTGTTAGTGGTTGAAGCACATGTTATGTTCGGGTGAATTGGCTTAACTAGAAAATTATTATATCAGATTGCAAATAAATAGTTTTGGGAGTTTATGCTATGAATATCTAGTTATTATTCATATCGATTCAATTTTTTTTAGCTTTCTAGCATGTACATCCGATATCCATATACGTATCTCGATGTAAATCTTTGAAAGTTCAAAAGTTTTTGTGGTATTTTTTGAAGCAGTTGAGCAATTCAGTCATTTGCACGTTTCGTTGCTGTACAATTGCTTTCCGTTTATAACAAATTTTATTAACTTGAAAAAATGTTTATGAGGTTGAGCGCGACAATATTCGAAATGACATAACCCATTAGCCGAGTCCCCATTAGCCGATTCTCTTTGAAGCAGTACAAATGCTCAGTTTCCCAAGTACGTCATGCTTTATTTAAGGCTGTTCTATACATTCATGCACTTAAGTAGAAACCAATGAGCCCGGATCTAAATCCAATCGAACAAGTATAGGACATTCTAAAATGACGTATTAGAGCTAGAAATCTCGCACCAGATTCGATAGCAGAGCGGAATCCCAGAGTGGAATCCCATTCAGCAAGAAATGATACAAAGCATTATACTTACTATGCCATGAAGGATGGAAGCTGTATTAAGGGCAGGGGGAAACTACTCATATTACTAAATTAATCAAACTAAATTGTAATAACTCTAATTTTATTGTTTATAAACCGCTTTTGAAAATTAAACAAACAAACGCCACATTTGTGCCTCTTTTGAGAAAAATATAAATTTGGGATCATTTGGTACCAGTTCCATTGAAATCGGCCAGCGGGATTTTTTTTATTGCAATAAAAAAAAATGCGTTAATTTTGTTTGCGAGTTTATAATTCATTACTGCTATGTAAATTAAAATTAGGTAAACTATTATTATTATTTATTTATTTATGTATGTATGTATGCAATTATTTATTAAAAAATTAAAGAATTAAAGAATTAATTTATTAAAGAATTAACAATTATATTCATAGATTTACTTATTTACAAATCTATTTATTAAATTATATTAAAAATTTAATTAATTTATTAATTAAAAAAATAATTTTTTCCAATCTTAATTAAATAAAAAAAAATGTTATTATATTATATTTTGTTAAAAAGTGTAAATATGTGCGTTTTGCTTTCATAATTCAAAATGTCGTGATTTAAAGCAAAAACATAGAATGTGAATCTAATGACTAGCAGCATTTGTCGAAAATCACCAGCCAGCATAATCATCGTACTTCCAAAGATCTCCTGATTATTGCGCAAACCTTTCCATTCATACGATCAAGTGCCTCCAATGCTTGTTTGCGTGCGATTGGTACACTCATCCCAAATGATTATTTAGCAAATCAGTAGTACTTTCGCCAATGCTGATTTTTTGGAAATACATATTTCAAATCGATTCAATTATCGTTTGCCATTTCAGTGAAAGTTTGAGCTCAGAATGAGCTGTTCGTCAAACATATAAATTATTTGATTATACTGTCATCTATAGCCAAAGATAATACTGACCGAAAAACGGCTCGCTGAATTAAAAAAAGCTGAAATTAAAAAGGTGGACTTAAGAATGGCGTTTTTATATGAAAAAATGGGACCACTTTTAAGTCATACTTTTAACAAATTTTCTGACTTAACAAAGGTGTTTTACAAAAACAAATTTAATTTCAAAATGACGCCAGAAAGGCATATTTTATGTCATTTTACAAATATGTATATTTTTTAATTCATTTCCAAATGACTTAAAAAATGCATATTTTATTTCACATTATAAACATAAAATTTACATTTGTTTTTAATACGCATAAAAATGCATGCGTAATTTCACATTTTAAGAAAATGGTTTCTTGTTTTTCTTGTTACAGTTTTTTGTTGTATTGCAGAGAAAGATAAAAAACATGCTTTTCATAAATTTCATTTGTGAATTATTATTTGTTAAGTAATTATGAGGTAAAATATGCATTTTTTAATTCATTTTGAAATTTGCAATTGTTTTTTGCACATTTTCACTAATGAAAGCATTAGTTGAAAATTTGGAATGGCTTTAATTTTCATATTACAGTAAAAGCCCGATGATCCGGCATCCAATTAACCGGAACAATCAGCTGCTTTTTTTGCATTTTTCTTTTTTTTCTCTTTCATATGCATTTTTTAATTCATTTTGAAATTTGCAATTTGTTTTGCAGATTTCCATTAATGAAAGAATTAGTTGAAAATTTTGAATGGCTTTAATTTTCATGTAACAGTAAAAGCCCGATTATCCGGCATCCGAAAGCAAAAGAAAAATCGTAAAAATTAAAATTCCGGTTAACTGAGTGTTCCGGTTAATTGAATGCCGGATAATCGGGCTTTTACTATAAAATGAAAATTAAAAATTTTCAACTAATGCTTTCATTATAGAAAATGTGCAAAAAACAATTGCAAATTTCAAAATGCAAAAATATTCCTACAAATTAAAATTCCGGTTAACTGAATGTTCCGGTTAATTGGATGCCAGATAATCGGGGCTTTTACTGTTATACATTTTAACGTTTTATTTCGATCTTAAATGCACATATTATTTCATTTTCAAAATGAATTAAAAATACACATTTTATATCATTTATAAACACACTTCTTAAACCATTTTCAAAGTGACTTATGATGATATGCATTAATAAAGTCAGCTTTTTTATTTCATTTTCATTACAGATTTTAAGTCAATTTTAAAATGAAATAAAACGCTGGTTTTAAGTTCGAAAAAACCATTTTTAAGTCAGCCTTTTTTAATTCAGGGAGCCCCGAAAAATGTATATATTTTTTTTGATTTTGTTTATTATTAATTAATTTAAATAGTTTTATTTATTTATTCATATACCGTGCGAGAAAAAAATATGGCAACCCGAAATAAACTGGAGAAATATACATTTAACAGACTTGAAAGCTATTTGACTTTTAAAGATGGCTGTTTTTTAAATTTCATAAAAATTTACGATTGAACGACGTATTTATGTATAATATGAAATATAGAATAGATATGAAATATGTATATTATGGGCCCGCTACGATTTTATTTTTAATCATAAACAATTTCAGTGTCCCCGGGTAGCAGAAAACAAATGATTTTATTATTTTTAGATCATTTTGAAATAAAAGCGTGTTTGATCATGTAACTTCGTCTTACCATAACCGGATATTTATATGAGACGTTGTGTGGCGTGTATGTCAAGTTTTAGATTAAGTCTTTAATCGACTGTTAGCAGCGTTCTTTTCTTGTCCAGCCAATGGAGAACGTTGTAGCTGAGGGTCACGAAGTAGGTTGGTGGCCCTAGTTATTTGATTTGCGCAATCAGTTCGTTGAGTTTCTAATGAATAATCCTTTAAACGTTTGACTTCGTGAAGGAGGAGATACCAACATGTGAATTCCTCTGCCTTATACTTCCGCGTGTCGCCATGTTGTCTTTTGTCTTGCGTACCATCTCGTTCAGATGCTCCGCCACCTCAAGCTCATCATCTATACCTATAGCTGTGCGCAACTTATCTCATCCTTTAATGACGTTTGATGCTGCGATGCTATGATTGGCCATGACACGTAATAGTTGCAGTTTTTTCTAGGCACGATATCATATGTTAGATGTACGTTTACATAATCGAGAATATGTTCTGTGATCTCGTTGAACGCGTACAGATTCACCATTCCTAATATGTTTCGTGCTATTATCACTCCTGCATTATGCTCTTGAAAAAGCTGAATCAATTGGTTCAGCAGTGTGTTGGCGAGCTCACGGGTTATATCGAGTAAGGTTATTCAAATTCTTCCGAGAGAACTCTTACCGTCTGATAACATAGATCACTTTCTATAGCATGTCCATGCCCAGTGCTTTTGTCGTGCATTTTCGCGTAGAATTGCAGCTCTTACAAGGTTAGCTAACACCAATGCACACCATTGAACACCAGCGTAATCCCACCTGAATACCTCACCTTCAAGCCTTGGTCGCTTATGCCCGATCTGTGTATCTGGGTCGATGACTACATTCTTGAATAATGGGTTATATTACAACTAGCCTTCGAAGTGCTTCATAAACTCGTGATCTCGAAATTAAGAACTCACGAGTGATGTGGAGATTTTCCTGTTATACAGTGTTAAATACGACGATTCCGGGATCTCGAGTTAATCTTAGTAACATATTCGAATTCAATCGGTAATTTCTTACTAATCTCGAATATGTCCTTATACGGAATAGCACCACTTGGCTCTTGAATCATGTCGAATGGTGTGTTTGTGTGTGTGCGTGTATGTCAGGATTCATCGTTAACCCAGTGTTGATGTGTAAATTCCAAGAACTCAATTTTAGTCCCATCCCCCAATGGTTGCTTAGAGGATTAAAGCATTCATACAAGGGGATGCGCCACGTATCACGAGGTTGATCGCTAGCGACATGTCCCTTTTAACCACCCATATATGCAAACACATTTTTGTAACCTTTCACATGCCATACATACACATCCTTGGCACGCACCTCACCTTTACGTTAGGTGGAGACCCGACTGTAACAGAGTTAAAACCGGAGAAGATTAGAACCCAACCTGCAAATCTACTGACAAAACCTTTATTTTTTAATCCTTTAAATTTAAAAGTTGTATTTTTTTATTAAGATTTTGTTCATTCCCAAAGGAATCGGACTTTTAAACTAAAGAAATTCTTTAAACCTTAATAACTTATCAATTGATGGGCTAATAAAGATTTCTAATTTTTCAAATAATATAAAATTGTCAAAATATGATTTAAATTTTTTTTAGAATTTTGCCTTACCGATTTTTCCATTATTTTTATAGAAAAACTACATTAATTGGAATGAGTTAATTCATTATTAGATCATCATTAGATTCTAATGTATGTTTTATAAAATTTCTGTTATTTATTTCACGTTATATTTATTTTAAACCACATTAAATATTTATTTATCAGAAATTTATGTTTCAATTATCCGTCTTTCGTTATGGCGGTGTAGGTGTGCAGCATCGTGGTATATTTCGGTGACAGCGCGTCTTGCTGTGATGGTGGCTGGAGACGAACAGATTCTCATTTTTTATTCCCGTTTGACGTTTCAACTAACGTGAATATGAATTTGACTATAGCCTGTTGATTTAACAACAGTGCAGTTGGTATGCGTGGTCACATGGTTATCCGCTCGATTGAATTCGGGTTGAACCAACCGCTATACAGTTTTTTATGGTTGAATTAGACATCGGGAAGTGGGCGAAAAATCGATTATAAGGTTTGACCCATACGGACAGAGCGAGTTATATAATAAAGGCATGAAAAAACAATTAGCCTCGTAGTAACTCCTGCGTTAGCTAAAAGTAGTGTATCAACAGAGAATGTTGTTAGAGTTTGGTGTCGCTGGATTGCTTTTCAAAAATTAGGAGTTCATTTTTTTATGAAAATAATTTTTTTGCGATATTGTAGTATCTCTATGTAAAGGCCAATTAGAGACGCGAATTATATTATTTTCCCGGAAAATTTAGGAAGCCGTCCGTACATGTGATTTATAGAAGATAAATGAAAATTTGCCCGTCTTTAAAATACGCTATCGCTTTGCTAAAATACGTTATAACAGGACATTATACAAACACATCAAATTTGAATTTAATTTGAATTATAGATGGAAGATTTGCAAGTATCGCAACAATCAGTTTCGAACTTAATGAGATTATTGATTTGAAAAAATCAGTCATCTCATCAGGTCGCGGCGACTGACGTTGATATTTTATATATAGGAATATTGTCTATATATATAGAACAATAACCAAACAAAACCATTACAATAAAACAACAACAACGTAAAATACATCAAACCTGTTATTTTTTAGGGCAGAATGAGCACAAATTTCACCAGCGTCTTAAAACAATTTGTATATGTATAGGGTGTCGCAACAAAAGTTCCGCACTTAATTTTAAAGAAAAACACATTTATTTTTGAACTAAGCAAACAGTTTTATTTTAACATAAAGAAAAATAGTTCCGATTAAACGTGAAATACAACATCAGTCAAATGGCCACCACAAAACCTCTGGCATAGGGTTATTCTTTTATTGAAATTTTCAATAACGTTTTCGTATAAATGTGCGTCCTCTTTAAGATGTTCAACAGTTTCAGGCTTATTCGGATACACTTTTTCCTTCACATAGCCCCAAAGAAAAAAGGGGTGTTAGATCGCACGATCTTGGTGGCCAAAGTTGATCGCCAAATCGAGAAATGACACGGCCTAGAAGCTTAGTCTGCAGTAACAACATTGTTTCGCGTGCTGTGTGACAGGTCGCACCGTCTTGTCGGAAAAACGTGTCCTCCACAACAATTACCTACAATTCGGGCCACAAAAACTCCGTTAACATTTTGCGATACCACACTCCATTAATAGTTAGCTCATTTCCAGGCGCAGTTTTAAAGAAATATACGGCCAACTTAAGAAACTGCGAAGTCTTATAGCTTGAAGTCCTCAAATAACTCCATCGAGCGTATGGCTGATGTTTGAATGAGATAATTATAGTATGTTGCTTTTGATCGTATTGCTGTCTTATCTTTTAAGAGGTTCCTTTGCTTAGTACAAATCAGCGGCGACTCCTTTAATCTTTCTCTTTAAATATTGAAGCCTCCAATATGTAATAGAACATTGAAAATGTCATCAACAGAATCGCCAGGACGTTCTTGTTTGAGGAATACCGCAGTAGCAAAGTAACACCCAGAGATGATTCACAAGAGTTCTTAAGCCAAGAGTTAGATTTGATATCGAGCGATACTGAATTAGGGAAGAAGGAATATGGCATCTTCGTAAACTCCATCCGCAAACATTATCAAAATAACTCTCTCTAACTAATGATTCTCGTTCATTCTACGCATCGGTTCAGAAGTAAAGTTTTGTTAAATAAAACATTCACTGAATTAATTGGAGTTTATATGTATTTTTTGGCGTTTGATTAATCGACTTGTGTCCGATTAGTACCAATATATTTTCCTTTCTCTTCATATTACAAATCACAGTTGTCAGTTTCTTTTCCAAAATATTTCATTTTTTATCTCTCAATCTTACAGTTTTTCAGCCTTCGCAAATTCAAAAGAACAATTTAAATGATAAATTTTAAATTTGTCAAATTATATAATTTATACACTTGTTACTCCATTAAAGCTGGCAGTATTTTTTTGTACATCGTTTTAAATTAAATAGGAAAAAAATTTGATAAAAACTTTATTAACTTTTCATATTTATTTGTTTTTATTTTTAGAAAAATAAACATATAAATGTTGTATAATATTTTTTCAGTGCCTAGCGGCTATTTTAATATTCCGCATATATACGAGTTTTTAAAACAAAAATAAAAAAGAAAATCTATATTTTTAATAAAACAAAATATTTATAAAATAAAAACAACAAGTAATATTTTTGTTGAGTTTTCGCGATTTTGGCGCAATTTAATAAGTAAATAATATATAAAAAAATGTATTTTTTGTTCCGTATATTTATAATATGATGTTTTTTTTTATACATTTCGCTCAAATAATAAAATATCCTAGAATAAATATAATTAAAAAACATTAATTATTGTTATATATTTAAAAATTGTTTTCCAATATTATTTATTTAGTGAAATTGTTTAAAAATTTTCCAATGTTATATTTTGCCGGCCAAACGCAATTGTGTATAAACTCGGGTATATATTTAAAAATATATTTTTAATAATAAATTAATGATTCATTTGTTTTATAAATGTTATTGAAATTACGATATGAAATAATAATTATTTTAGCCTAAAGGAAAACTGAAAACAGTATTATATATCAACATATAATTTGGTTGTGGTTGAAATCGTTCAATATATATTTACATAATACTAGGTTGTGTATTCTTAATCTGCTGTAGGATAATAAATCACAAAATCTTGATAATTCTTATACATGTTCAGTATTTACATGATATATACTAAGTTCTTATATGTGAATCCTTTTTTAAATTTCGTGGAAGTTTAATTTATGTTCAGTGTAACCCAAAATAACAAAAATCTAATTAAAATTTCAGTAACGGTAATTATACAATTCCATGTATACAATTATACCCCGAAGTTGGTGTGAAAATTGTATTGTTAATATGAAAATACCTCCACGCACTTATTATGCTGTCTGTGAGATATTTTTCTGCGAAATTATTCATCACTATAACATGTATCATTGCGAAATTCTTAGTATTCTTCTCGCTATCAACTAGGAAGATAACTGTTCGTGCGTATTAATCTAATCTAATATTAGAATGGTGCGTGGAATGCTTTAATTATGTCGTACGAGATTATTTTTTTTCTATTTTATAAATCTATACCTATATATGTACTGTGGAGGAATGGGGAAGTAATACATTTGAAATAAGAATGTGTTGAACTGAATCAATCTGAAACTAATCTATTTGTTATGTTCTTAACCCACCTCATGACTACTACATGCCACATATTTTAAAAAAAATTTTAAAATATGTGGCATGTAGTTTTTTCAATATTTGACAAAAGTGCATTTTGATTGATTGGGATGTATGGCCAGGCAATTAAGCGAGACTCGTGGATGACGCCGGGCCCGTCATACACCGTTATTGCACTTAACAAGATGGAAGGAGAGAATAGGCATGTTAAATATGACCGAATTGGAGCGGTTACAGACACCTAAATCTCTGTCCTCCGAGTTCAATTTGTAGTTTAGGGAATAAAAAAATTATCATTTGGAGCTAGATCTGGTGAGTAAGGTGGGTGGTCAAGCATTTCAAACCGTAATTCGTAGATTTTCACCATAAGCGCTTATGTGAAACGGTGCATTTTGTCTTGGTGAAGCAAGGTTTTTTTCGATTAATTAATTTTTCGACAATCAATTAAGATAACTCCACGACACTCGCAGAAAACAGTCGTCATCACTTTTCCAGCCAATGGAACAGCCTTTGCCATTTTTCGAGACGATTCCCTCTTGACAGTTTACTGTTTGGACTGTATTTGTGATTCTGGAGTTCAGTATTTAGCAGCTGACACAACCCTGATTTATTGCACCTAAACTGTGCCAACTGTGTCGTCCAAAGTGAGCAAACGTGGCACACAAGGCGTTGACAGCTTTCGCTTTGGCGTATTCATATCTCTCTACTTTCAATTCGACGGTTGTCTAGCACCATTTAGAGAACTTGAGCTATGTTATCGTAAGAAGTTGTAGGTTTTGGACGTCTGGAACGTTTTTCGCGACCCAAGATGGTACGGCCACGTTTAAATACAGCAATTCACAGCGTCGAACTGGTTTTTGATGCGTAGGTGTATTATGTTTAAAAAATAATTACATGTTTAATAACAGCTCGATATACTCAATTTTTTCTATTTCACAAAAACACTCACATGGAATCACTCAAAGGATTGTTAAACAACATCTGCTCGTCCAAAATTGCTGATATTTGCATGAGTACCTATCAAAAATAATGTTTACGAAAGATGAACAATGTTGTGCTTTATTGTCTACACCGCGTAGATAACTAATATTCTACATGTGTACAGAATGAATATAGATAATTAAAAATTTGACGTGGACAATATGTAGAGAATGTCGCAAATTATCGTTTATATTTTTAACTAGCCGATATTACCCGGCGTTGCCCGGCTCGTTTTTTGATATGTATTTACAATCGATTTATATCAACTTGGGGGAACAAATTATATTTACTTAAAAAAAAATTTAGGTACTAAAGTTGTATAAAAAAAAATTTTTTTGTCTCTGATTTAAAATTTTGCTAGTGTTCTGTGGAGAAAAATTGAGAAGGGAAGCAGTGGAAACTACATATTTAGTTAAAAAATAATGATTGTGTTTTAAATGTAAAAATATTAATTGATGTTGTAATACATTTTTATTGTTTGAATTATCGTTGTTTGTGTAGATCTGTGATGAGCCGGTGATGATGCGATGAAATTTCAGATGGAGAAATGTTGGTAAAACTGCCAGATGTTGTATATAAAATTGCAGCACGGAATAAAGCAGAGAATTAAGTTGAATGCGTATGATGTAATGAATAACACTCGATGATTCCCAGATTAACAAACGCTTTTATTATTAAATATAAATAGGTTCTGTACACTGTCTTATTTCTCGGTTTGCCAATTATATGATGTTGATTGCTCCAAAGTTTTCAAAAAAAGTGAACGAGTTTAACTTATTTTATGTATAACTCGAAAAAATGGCATATTCTTGTACACTAAATTAATTAATTACAATTTTAAGCTGAACTTAGTTAAGATATTCAAATTTTCAAATAAAGTACTAACGAGTTTAACTTTACTATACGCAACCAATTCTAGTACAAATTTTGGTTTACGTAGAGTACTCAAAGTGACATATTCGTGTTGACAAGTGTTTACAATTGGATTTCTAATTTATATAAAGATAAGTATAAAAAATATTATTTCTAATTTGAATTTGATAATTAATTACATACATTTTACTTTCAGAATTATAACAAATATTCCGGTGCAAAAATATTATTTAAAATTATATAACGAAACTGGTAAGTATATGATTACATATTTAAATTTTTTCTTAAGTTTAATTTTAGGTTGAAACTGGAGAACAGCTGATGAGATCCGTTGCAATAATTTGTGTGTTGATTTCGTGAAATAAAGTATTAATAATTCAAGGTGTTTTGTGTTTTTTATTCTCACCAACAATCGTATTTTATAGAGACTTGTATTTGTATTAAATTGTATTGCTGCTTAAATAAAATTAGTTTATATTATTTTTCATCCATACGCAGTGTAATCTGAAAACAAATTTATTTATTTTAAATGAAATTTATATTTGTAAAATAAATAAAATATTACATTATTGAAGAGCTGCACGATGAACAATGTTCATATAGTTTTAAGCGAGGAGGAGAAACATGGTTATTCCAAATCAATACCATATATGTTGAATGTTTGGCCTTGTGACTTATTTATTGTGATTGAAAATGCCAATTGAATTGGGAATTGAAGTCGCTTGAATGAAATTGGCGAATCTCTTGGTATCATAGTAATACGTGGTATTACATGTTGTCCTACGAATTTTTCTGTTATAATTGTCACATCAATAACATTGTCATATAATTTTTTAATTACCAAGCGAGTTCCATTACACAATTTGGGCGATTGAATATTGCGCAATAAAATAATTGGAGAACCAATTTTTAATTGCAAATGATGTGGTGCCAAACCTGATGATTTTATGGAATTTAAAAATTCCGTTGGAATATGGACTATAACTGATTCACTTTCTTCAGTGACGCAGTATCGATTGATTTAAAAGACATTGTTTCTGTATCCAACATATATTGAATTTTTAGATTCAAAAACTCTACTGCAATATTTTTGGGGTCTAAAATTGCACGATTTTGTAACCATTGAATTTGCTTATAGTTTTGTAAAATGTTTGGATATACATTTGTTATTAGTTCTTGTTATTAGCAGCAATTATTCCATTTCCAATGTCAAGCAATTGTTTAGAAAACAATTCAGCTGAAGGATCGTTTTGGATAAGTACACGAATATTTGTGGTTAATTTCATGGGTATTACTGTTTGTCATAAAGATGAAGATTTAAGGCATGCGTTTATTTCATCAGCAAATGTTGATCGTGGCATAACGCGTAGTGTTTGTCTGAAATCTCCAGAAAGTAAAATTATGGTTCAACCAAAAATATTTGAGTTGCTCTTGATCTTGTTGATCTTTTAATGTTAGATCCAATGTCTCCAATGAATGATTATGAGCCATTGTGCACTCGTCCCAAATTATAATGTGACCGTTTTGCCTTGTTTGCATTTTTTTTGATGTGTAAACATCTTTACGCGCGCCTACCAAAATTTTTTGTATTGGAGTAAACTTGTAAATGAAACGAACGGAAATGACGTATACCTACTTCGTTTGAAAAAAAAGCAAGAAACTCAACAAAAACAATTTTTACTATACATGGCATGCTTTTATGTATATGTATAATAGTAGGGAAAATGAAAAAAATAATTTAATGAATGAAATAGAAACCATCGACATTTCCATCGATCAAAAAAATCAAAAAAAAATTACGATACGAAATACGAATTACGATTACGAAATTGCATACTCATACGATTAAAAACACAGTCAACAACTGCTGTATATTGCTTTATCACGAGTGAAGAGTCTCTAGGCGCTGTTCATCACGTCGGCTATCAATGATCATGTCTTCTACTGAATGGGGTTATAATGACATCACGTTTTTAACATTGAACTGCCAGAGTCTCAGGTCACAGTCACGCAGGTATGCTTAATTCATTTGGTTTTCGAGACCTGGCTGCGCAATGACGAACTTGTTAATATTCCTACGTTTGAATGCTGTTTTCAGTTCAATAGAGATGGTCAGTGGGCTGCCGGAGTAGCAATTCCGTCAAAGGGTCCATAAAATGAGCATAGTGGACACAAATAATTTGCCGTACTTTTTCAAAACCAATATTGACGTAACAAATGGACTGGCGAATGGAACTATGGGCTGTCTTAAGTATATTGAATGCATAGGCATCATAACCAGGACAACGAGAACGATGAAAACGTCGACAGTAAAAAATGTCAAACGACTCTGGATGGATTTCGGTTCAAATTCACAAGTTGGCAAGAAGGTCAGGTGGCTTGAAGTTAGATGGGTGCAGAATATCGACCGATGTTTGGTGCCCATTTCTAGAAAAAGCTCAACTATTAATCGAAACAACAATTAATGTTAAGCATAAACAACAATTAATGTAAAGCGTCGTACCTTCATGTGCCACCACAATTCATGCATCACACGGTGGTACCTACAACGAGATAGTCAGTATATACTCTTACGATAAAAGACACAGTTAACAAATTGTGTATATTGTTTTAGCACGAGTAACGAGTCTCAAAGGACTGTTCATCACGTCGGCTATCGATGATCATGTCGTCTACCATGGACGTAAAAATGGGACCTCAATGGGTCTTCTTCAAAATTAGCTATCGCGCCTCACCACAAATCCGCTTTATCCGTTGTAATGGCGAATTTTGTACGAGATAATAATGACGTCTGGTTTTTAACATTGAACTGCCAGAGTCTTAGGTCATACACATCACCTCGACCTAACTGACACAGTCTCGCAAGGATGCTTAATTTTCTTGCTTTTCCAGATCTGCGTGCAGTTCAAGAGAGACGGTGAGTGAGCTGCCGGAGTAACAATATATAAAAATTCAAATAGAATATTCATACCATACAGTCACCTCGCATAAAGAAATCATAATTGGACAAACAACTGGTATGAGCGTAACAACACAACTTATTGATGATATATATACGGCTGAACTTCAGCTTCTCAATGGGAATAAGATGCTTTCTGTAGTTGTATTAACCTCGCCGAATAAATCTTTCGAAGACATAATGAAGTTCATACATTTCGTCCTTGTCCCATATCCTAAAGAATTTCAAAAATTCTCCAAGGAGACTATCATCTTTTGCCGGTGATTATGAGCGGGGATTTCAATATTAATGTTGCTGTTCCTCAAGCTGAACCACTTATAAACTTCCTGTGAGACGAATTCGATTTGCACATGAACTCAGATCGAAATATATTTACTACTAGATATGGGACGACCATATTGTGCAGGTTTTCAATGAAAATTTTTAAAGTTAGAGTCTTATTTTAGCTACCAAAATCCAATTGCATCGATTATACCGAAAGAGTAATAGACCAATTTAATGATAATAAACAAATGAAAAACTCTGGTTAGTAAAATTGCATTCCTTCTTCCTTCAAAGTAAACTGTACCTACGTACTATACACACGCCATGTTTACACATCTCCTTGAGAGTACTAATGGACTCACTCATTTTTTATATTATATGTTGCGTTTTCATTAGTTTTCATTACTTCCCTCCATCTAATCAAGTTGCAGCAATTCCTGACGAAGCAACGGCTAATTTCTGCTAATAAAAGTGAAATCATGAAAGTTTTTCCAGTTCCGCCTGGAGCATCTAAAAAAAGAAGCCCCAAGTTTGGGCTTGAACTGCATTTAAAATTCTGTCGTAAATAGTTTTTTGTCCATCTATCAATTTTGGCTTATTAATTTGAACAAATTCAAGTAAATCAAGCGTATTGTATGATTGTTCTCGTGAAAGATCATAATTAATTAGATAATTTTCTAATCTTGAAGGTGATGATAATCCTAAAGTTTGCAGATTTTGATTTGTTATAATCATGCAGATATCCTCAAGTTAAATCAATTGTGTTGTCGTTGTGAATACTGCGATATGTGTGAAGAATATCCTCAATAATTACAATTTCAAATTTTTCCCATAGTTCATGGATTGGAAGGATTGCAAATTGTAATAATAATAGCGAATAATTGGCGTAGGTTATAACGTGTATGTTGTGTTGTTGCAGAAGTGAAGTAAAGCGCAGCACTTAGTAAATTAATAATAATTTTAAAATAACAATAAAAAAATAAAAAAACAAAATTTAGTTTAATTTTAAAATTAATAAAAAATTTTATTTGAAAAAATAATGATTGCTGGATGTTGATCAGCGGCTGCTGCTTCTCCAAAATTCCAAAACTGATTAAGAAAACTTTTAAATTTTGTATAGCTTATATACAAAATTTTAATGCAAGCTGGATGCAATAAAGTCATTGATCCAGTGCTTTCGCTATTTGGTAAACAAGCTAATAAAATATTGAATTGCAGCAATAAAGCCTGGTTTATTGCCCTTGATCCAATATTGTTGCGTTTTGGTAAACAAGGCCATAAAAGTTGGTTGGTTACCAATTTGTTTGGATAATAGACGTACGTACGCCTATGAACACTATTGCAATGTTAAATTTACTTTGTAGTAATTGCCACGCCATCATGTTACGATGCATTAAATAATTGTGTCATTGGTTATCACAATCATTTAATGATGATGGGGGGGCATCTATAATAAGATTTTAACAACTGCCGTACCATCGCTTAATTTGTATATTTTGTGTCTTGGTTATCACAAAATATGATGGTGGCATCTATGATGCAATTACAATATTGTTCGTTTCAATGTTTGATAACGATCTTGATTGTCATGCCAATCGGTATGATAATAAAATTTGTTAATTTTGTAATGTGTACAAAATTGTTTGTTGCATGTACCGATTTTGCATGGGCAGACTGTTGTTGCATATTCTTTTGGAATATGTTTATTTATACGGAGAATTGTCCGTTGATAAATAATTCAGTCTACGGAGAATTGTCCGTTTGTGATTAAGTATATTGTGCGGTGTTTCTTGTAATTGAAGAAACAGGCCGCTACATCACTCCCTCCTCAGTGAAAAGGTCCCTCCTTTTGTGGGTTTTTGTGTCCTCCAGCGTTTGTGGATGGAGTTTTGGGAATTGTACTATTATAATGATGTATGATCGTTCTAATAGTAGCGGTGATGTAACTTGTTTACCAGCAAAAATTGTTTGATGATAGTAAATGTATCATCGGTGGCGATGTATGATCGTCATATGAAATATATGGTCTTGATGTCTACCAGCGATTGTGGTTGGAACTTATGAATTGGAGTTTATTGTTTGAGTTGAGTGAAGTTTGTATCAGCCAAAAATGCGGACAGTTTTCTTCACTCCCGATATTTGATCGGGTGAACTCAGTATTCCATAGACTGGTTTGAGTCTATCAATAGAGACAGATTGTTGCTTGTCTCGGATTTGCAAAACAAAGTGCTTACGAAGTCGTCGTATCACTTTGTATGGGCCTTCATATGGTGGTGTGAGGCCAGTGCGAACTTTGTCTATTCGTACGAAAACGTAGTCACAAGTTTGCAGTGACTTTGGTACGAATATGTCGCTTTGATTGGTTTTGCGCGTGTCCGTTGGGATGAGCTTGTTCATCGTGGAGCGCAATTGATCAATCACTGTGTCAGTGGTTACCTGGGATGTAAGTGGATGTCCCACAAAGAATTCTCTAGGTAATTTGATCGTCTGACCGTACACCAGTTCTGCTGGTGTACATTTTAGGTCATCTTTGACTGTTGCTCGGATTCCCAACAATATGATTGGGATCTCAGAGCTCCAGTTTACGGTATCTGCACGAGCTTTTACAGCTGTTTTAAGTTGGCGGTGGAAGCGCTCAACCATACCGTTTGCTTGTGGGTGATAGGCAGTTGTTCGTATTCGATGTGAGCCTAAGAGTTGCATAAGCTCAGCGAATAGTTTTGATTCGAACTGTGTGCCTTGGTCGGTCGTTATGTTGGCCGGAACGCCGAATCTAGAGATGTAGTTATCGACGAGCGTTTTTGCTATTGTTGTTGCGGAGATGTCCTTTATGCAGTAGGCTTCAGGCCACCGCGTAAAACGATCAACGCAAGTTAAAATATATGAAAATCCATTAGATGGTGGAAGTGGTCCCACAATATCTATATGGATGTGCTCAAATCTACCTGGTGGAATTTGGAAATTCCCGTGAGGTGATTTAGTGTGACGTTGCACTTTACATTTTTGGCAGGATAAACACGATTTCGCCCATTGGGTTACGTCTTTGTTCATACTAGGCCAAAAGTATTTTGCAGTGACAAGTTTACGAGTTGCTCGTACACTTGGATGTGAAATATTATGCAGAGTGTCGAAAATAGTTCGACGTAATGTCTCTGGAATGTACGGGCGATTGCTACCTGTAGATATTTCACAATAAACTGTTAAATCGGCTAATGGAAATTTATCTAATTTCCATTTGGAAGTGCGCCGATTTGTAGAACTAGAGAGTAAGTTCTGTAGTTCTTGATCGCTAGCTTGTGCTTTAGCGATGGTTGTAATGTCGTAGCGAGTTGCTACGGAGGCAAGCTCGTGGTCAGAAGTCCGAGAAAGTGTGTCGGCGACCACATTGTCTTTGCCTTGTATGTGCTGTATGTCTGTGGTAAATTGCGAGACATAGTCTAAATGGCGTGCTTGCCGAGGATTTCGCTCCGCTTTGGAGGTAATTGCTCTAGTAAGCGGTTTGTGGTCGGTGAAAATAGTGAATTCCCGACCCTCGACAAAATAGCGAAACTGCTTAATTGCTTGGAAAATTGCAAGCAATTCGCGGTCAAATGCCGAATATTTTCTTTCGGCATCTGATAATTTCTTGGAGAAAAATCCAAGAGGTTCCCAAGTGCCTTTATTTAATTGCTGTAAGACACCGCCTATTGCTGTGCTAGAAGCATCAGTAGTGATGCTGTATTTTGTTGCATTTAGCGGATGCGCTAAAAGAGCAATATTTTCTAAGCACTTCTTGAGCTGAAGGAATGCATTTTGACATTCTTCAGGCCAAGAAAAATTTTGAGGCGTTTTAGGTCTCTTGAGAAGTGTTGCCAATTGTGAGTGAATTGGGGCAAGTATCTCAGCGAGTTTTGGTATAAATCGGTGGTAGTAGTTTACCATACCGACAAATTGTTGTATTTGCTTTATGTTTTGTGGTGCTGGGAATTCTCTAATTGCATTAATTCGTCCTTCGGACGGCAGAATACCACTAGGAGTAATTTTATGACTGAGGAAGTCAAGATTGCTTGTCCCAAACACACATTTTGCTGTGTTAATATTGACGCCATAATTTGACAATTTTTGGAAGAGTTGTTCCAAATGGAGTAAGTGCTGCTTCTCGTCTCTAGATGCTACGAGAATATCGTCAATATAAACAAAAACGAAATCGAGATCTCTCACGATTTCGTTGATGAAACGCTGGAAAGTTTGCGCAGCATTTCTGAGACCAAATGGCATTCGAGTGAATTCGAATAAGCCAAATGGTGTGGTAATTGCGGTTTTATGTATGTCGTCAGGAGCAATTGGAATTAAATGATATGCCCTGACGAGATCTATTTTTGAAAAAATTGAACATCCATGTAATTGCATGGAAAAATTTTGAATGTGGGGAATAGGGTAACGGTCAGGAATAGTGACAGCGTTAAGCCTTCTGTAGTCCCCACATGGTCTCCAGTCGTTGTCCTTTTTCTTCACCATGTGTAATGGACATGATATTGCTGAAGAAGAAGGTCGGCAGATTCCTAGTTCCACCATGTGTTGGAATTCTAGGAATGCTGCTTTGTGCCGAATTGGATCAAGTCTACGTGGTCTCGCAAATGGTAAATGGCCTGTAGTCACAATGTGGTGTACTACATTATGCCTTACCGGAGAGTTGTAGTTTGGTGGAGCTGTTAAAGAAGCAAATTTCTTTAACAATGCTCCATAGCCATTGTTGATTATGTAGAACAATGGTGATGGCGTATCAACGAGTGCTGTTGTAGCGTTGATAGTAAGCTTAGTGGATGGATCGATTAATTTGCGATTTTTAAGATCCACTAATAAACCGAACTTCGTTAGGAAATCCGCGCCGATGATGGGGCGATTGACATTGGCAAGAATAAATGCGTGTTTAAAAGAACGTCTTAAGCCAATGTCAACGTTCAGTAATTTGGTACCAAAAGTATTTATTGTGGTACCATTTGCTGCTGACAGAACTAAATCGGGATTGCGATTTGTTCCGCAGCGATAGTATTTATAATACGGGATTACGCTGAGATCAGCGCCGGTATCAATCAGAAACGTGATATTATTTTCCAAATCCCGTATAAATAAGCGGCTGTGTTGTGCTTGTCTTAAGTTTGCCGCTGCGACCTTAAGACTTAATGGTTTAGGGAACCGATTTGCGGGTCCCTTTTGTTGCTTAGCAAAAGTGCAAGTTTGATTGCATTTTGATGCTGCGTGGCCAAATTTTTCGTGATACCAACACCAGTTTTGTGGAAATTGGTATCTTGGCGTTTTTCGGTTGCTTTTTCGAATGAAACTTCCCTGTGTTGCGGATTGTAGTTTACAAGGGGGAGATGTTCGTCTCCAGGGCGATTGTGAACGCGAGGGTTGTCGCTGTGTGTGTGAAATGTTTTCTTGCCTAATTAACCTATCGTTAATTTGTTCGAGCATGTTCTCCAGATGGACATTGCTTGTAATTGGCGTATGTATTTTTGAGTTAAATGTTCGCGTGTCGCGATTTATCGAACTGAAATTTTGAGTTCGTGTGCCAACCAAATCGTGTAATTTGTCGGCAATATGTGCGAGATCCTCTTCAGGTTTGTCCTGTTGCGGGATCAACGCCGTTTGTATGTAATCAGGGAGTTGCCTGATCCATAGTTTTATAATTACATTGGCCGTGAAATTCTTGCCGGCCAACGATTTCATTCGGAGTAACATTTCCGATGGTTTGTGATCGCCTATTTCGATTGTGCCGAGTATTGTTTGTAATTTATGCTCCTCGGAAATGGAGTAGCGTTCAATTAGTACTCGTTTAATTGACTGGTATCTATCTTGGCTTGGAGGATCTTCTAAAATGAAATTGATCTTCTCCGCCTGCGTTGCCGAGAGCGATAGCACAGTGGGCGCAAACTTTTGTTTGTCGCTAACGATTTTGTTCGCGTCGAACATTATTTCGGCAGTCAAGAACCAACACGTTGGGTTGGTTTCCCAAAACGCTGGTAGCGTTGTCAAATGTTTTGACTTTGCTGGCTCAGGTTGGGCTTTTGCTTGTTGCTGCCGATTATTTTCATTATTGAGCATATTGATTTAAGCGCAAAATGAAATGATTTTGCTTTGATGTTGATGGTTTCACACACGAATTTTGCAATCAGAGCAAAATAGAACTTGTGAATTTTTAGAAATAGTGTCGGAATGGACACTTATTTCTAAAAAACGACCAGGGAATTTTTGACGATTTATGAAAATAGTGCGCTTACGACTGGTGCGGGCTTAGGCCACTATTTCATAAAACTCGTCGTTGTATTATAAATTTAATAAATAAATAAAACACTGCACATGCACTTTTTCGATATATAAAAAAATTTTAAACTTTATTTTCACTTCTCAAATTTTTAGAAAAAAAATGTTAAAAAAACTTACGTGAACGGTAAAAACCGTCGTCAAGGGTCACCAGATATAACGTAAATGTTGTGTTGTTGCAGAAGTGAAGTAAAGCGCAGCACTTAGTAAATTAATAATAATTTTAAAATAACAATAAAAAAATAAAAAAACAAAATTTAGTTTAATTTTAAAATTAATAAAAAATTTTATTTGAAAAAATAATGATTGCTGGATGTTGATCAGCGGCTGCTGCTTCTCCAAAATTCCAAAACTGATTAAGAAAACTTTTAAATTTTGTATAGCTTATATACAAAATTTTAATGCAAGCTGGATGCAATAAAGTCATTGATCCAGTGCTTTCGCTATTTGGTAAACAAGCTAATAAAATATTGAATTGCAGCAATAAAGCCTGGTTTATTGCCCTTGATCCAATATTGTTGCGTTTTGGTAAACAAGGCCATAAAAGTTGGTTGGTTACCAATTTGTTTGGATAATAGACGTACGTACGCCTATGAACACTATTGCAATGTTAAATTTACTTTGTAGTAATTGCCACGCCATCATGTTACGATGCATTAAATAATTGTGTCATTGGTTATCACAATCATTTAATGATGATGGGGGGGCATCTATAATAAGATTTTAACAACTGCCGTACCATCGCTTAATTTGTATATTTTGTGTCTTGGTTATCACAAAATATGATGGTGGCATCTATGATGCAATTACAATATTGTTCGTTTCAATGTTTGATAACGATCTTGATTGTCATGCCAATCGGTATGATAATAAAATTTGTTAATTTTGTAATGTGTACAAAATTGTTTGTTGCATGTACCGATTTTGCATGGGCAGACTGTTGTTGCATATTCTTTTGGAATATGTTTATTTATACGGAGAATTGTCCGTTGATAAATAATTCAGTCTACGGAGAATTGTCCGTTTGTGATTAAGTATATTGTGCGGTGTTTCTTGTAATTGAAGAAACAGGCCGCTACAAGGTCCTCAAACATTAATTAATATTAATAATAAACGTAAATAGAAACATTCTTTTCGATTTTGATGAATGGTGTAAATTCTGCTTAAAACATTTGACTTAAAAATGCCAGGATGTCCATCGACAGGTGTACCTCGTTTTCGAAGTTCCCATTTTTTTTTAATCTGACGTATAGTAAGTATGTAGACATTTCTGAATACAGTAAATTACGTATAAATGAATTTTATTATTGACATGTATTGAAAAATTCTGTTAAAGTAGTTTTTTGGTGGAGAAGCAGCTCGCTGTGCAATATTTTGGTCTGTAAAATAGACACGTTGTTTATTTTGTATGTAACGCTAGATGAATTACTGCTGGATCTCTCGTGAATTGAAAATGAAGAAATACGCTAAATAGCCTCGTTGGTGCTTATATATCTTCCAGTTTGATATCTTGAAATTTCATCATTTAAATTGTCTTGTCGCTTAATATTGAAAACTGCCGTGTCAGTTCCTTAAATGTTTTTGATTAAAATGGCGAATAAGGCTCAATCCATCTGTTGTTAACTTCAAATTCATTTCTGTGAATATTTATCGTGAATGACTTTCCAGAATTCTCAGTGGACCTTTTACGATATAATGGATAGCCATTAATTCCAGTAATCGTATGCATTGTAAAATCTTTAGGAACATTTACCATTAATCATACATCCGTGTCTTCATCATCAATTTCAACGCTTATTAGGTTATTGATATCAATTGATCTTATTTTATTTGTCGGCCAAATTAATAATATGAGTATGAGGAACTCCTCGTTTTTGCCATTTGATCGAATACATCCAACAATTCGTTTTCCCATACACACAATACTTTTTAATGAGATCCATTAAGGCTTTTAGCTTTTGTTTAAAAACTCGTGCTATAACGTCATGTTGATCATGCGATTGTTGACCATGGTTTAATAATTCTACAATATCGCTCCATTTTGGATTGCATGTGATAGTTATAAATATATCGGATGTTCGATTTGTTTGTTTTATGTTGATGTGATATCCATCTTCACCTTCCCAAAAAATTAAAAGGTATTGCAATGCGTCGTAAGAGCGATGGGTGTCTTCAATTTTCTGAATGACGTTATCTCTACGCTTAATAACTATGTCACGTGATTCAAAAGCTTCCCCAACCATTACAATAGCAACTTCATCAACTGTTGGTGCAATATATCTACGGACGTGGCCATCTGTTGGTGTTTTATTTGCTTTAATGACGATCATGTAATTATCATTTTCCACTTGTGGTGTAATTTTTTGGAACAATTGTATTAATTCAATCAAAAATTGTTGAATTGTATTACAGATTTCTCGCTCTCGAATTACGGTTATGCGATGTATTTCGCAACGTTCTTGAACTTGCTGTTCATTTGATCCAATAAAATTTCGCATTTTCATTTGGCATTGGATACATTGATCCAATGTGGTGACAAACTTGGCCCTGAATTTTAAAAGTTGATGCAAAATTACAACCAAGAGTATCAATATTGGTAATTTGTTTTGCGCCAAAAGATGGCATTTGGAAACATTGATTAAATTTCCTTATTTTTGACAAAAATAGCTTTGATCCACTTGATTCTCCTATCATCAAGGATTTTAAAGGTTCAGGTGGTGGATTTAAAATTGGTAAAACAACTTTACATTAAATATTTTACGATAATATTTTATGAATTTTTGACGTAATAAAAAGGGGGGAAGGGGGACGTTAATGTCCAAAAAGAACTTACCTGAAGAGCAACACAACCCAATAGTTTCATTTTTAAATTTTAATGCATGACAATAATTGCATTATTTGCATGCTCTTGCCGTAGCTCTAACATTTCTATTTGATCTTCGAGTAGTAACTTTTCGAATTTCGGTTATATTTTCTTGTTGAATTCACGTTGTAAGTTGCGCTGCCTTTATGTCTTTAATTCTGATAATTGTTGGTCAGCATTAATATTTTCTCTATATCGTCTAATCGTCCTGCGATCAATGTTTTCGTGACTCTTTTATTTTTGTAAAATTTTATTTTTATTCGTATGGGTAGGTACGTATGGGTATGCTAGCAAACAAGCAATTTGCAATCCGAAATCCTGGCTACTCAATCAATTTTGCCAAGGAAATTTGAATTTCCACCTACTATCTTGAAAACAGTGCCACCTATCGAGTCCAAATTTCACAAAAACCGAAATAGCAACGAAACAAACCTATAGTTAAAATCTGAAGTTCCTATAAGATACTTCGTTGCTGAGAAACAAAAAAACTGTTATATTTTGACAACAGCGCCACCTAGCGAGCTCACGCCAAAACAAAAGCCTAAGCCGAAAATCCAAATCTAGGGTAAAAATTCCAGCTTCCTTCGATGTCTGGTTCCTGAGAAAGGCTATTACAATCATTATGGACACCATTTATATATAGATAAGTAAGATTCTATGATTTCTTTGTTTATTGAACCATTTCTGCTTCATCGAAAAAATTTGAACCCAAGTTTTTATATGGCAATGTCGTACTCCTAAATGATAGCAAAAAATGGTTATTTCTTACATACTTTAGTTGGGTACTTTTAAACCAAATACAGAGCTGTCAAAATAAACTACTTTGAGCAATGGTTCTTCATTGAACAAACGACAAAATATTAAAGCACCAGTTCATTGAGAAATTAATAACAGCTATTACATCACCCAGTGCAAATTTTATTCCGGTAAAACCACTTAAATACCTTAATATGCCTAGGTTGGATGAGCTTGTAAATCCAGTAGGTAGAAAAATTTTCCTGTGCCATAATATCCGAACGACAATGTATGTCGATGTGTCGATTATGTATGTAACAGTCAGCATTGCATGCACAGAACACTGTATGTAACAGTCAGCATTGCATGCACAATTTCTTTCACTGCTGCTAACCTAGTGTGAAAAGAAGCTATATAATTATAGATAATTTCGGGCTTGGTGAATTGCAGAAAACGTTTTCAAATACTAGCAGGTAGATTCCGAATTCTTTTTAGGACCATTAATCCAGAAAAAGCATCAAAAGTAGTAATGACTTGTTGTCGCTTACATAATTATTTACGTGCGAAGAAGGGTGCTTATTTGGCCAAATTGAACAAGGTGCTTGTAGCCTACGAATACAATTTTTCTGGTTGATACGTTTAGCAAACCAAAAATCGTAATCTTCTGCTAAATTAGAACTGAATTCTGCTAGTATTTCATTACTGCAGATGCAGTCCTAAACAACACAGCATGATAAAATAATAAAAAACAAAATGTTAATACTTATGGCAATTATCAGGTCTGTTTCAAGTTGCAAGTCCGCACATTGAGTTTCCTCGTACATTTTAGAAATACTCTCATGCTGCATTTCATGATCTTGTAGATAAAACCGATCAACAAAATATAAAAACTGGGGATATAAGTGTCATTTGTACCCGTGTCACTTCTTTTTACTTGCTTTACCTTCCTTAATTCTCGAAAATATAGTTTGTACGAAACAAATTTATATTTTTGTGTTTCATATCACACTTCAACCGCTTTTAATTTTTCGACTAAAGCTGAATAAAATTTGCCGTTTTTATTCTTATTCTTATTCTTACACTTTTACTTGCCATAATGCCGGAAAAGTTTTATGTTTATTCAAAAAGAGAATAAAATTCTTTATTATTGAACCCTCTATGAATTTAAATAATGCAGCTGGCATATAAGATTGACAAGCAGAACAATCCCTCCCAATCATTATTGGGTAAGCTCTTGATTGAAGGGGAAAAAAATGAAAAATTTGTGGTATTTCCTCAATCATTTTTACAAGATTGCGGAAGTCTTCAATCATCACCATACGTACTCTCAAAAAGATTGCGCAAACACGATGATATCACGGGTGCTTGCACGTGTTTGGACATCTTTATGCTTTACTTCTAACTAACAAATTTGCGTTCTTTTGAACATGTACTCACTTGGCTATTGTGGGCAAATGATCGATATAGAAAGTATACATTTTCTTGTAAGGAGTGGCTTACTTGCTGTAAGTGGCGCCATGTATAATAGCGGAACAAAACAATTGAAAAATTAGATAAGCAAGAAACTGCCGAAAATTCCAAAACGGTCTATTAAATTTTACCGTCAACAATTTAAAACCAAAGTTATAATTTAAAATACCGGAGGCAACTGAATCTGGCGTTTTGTTATCTGCCAGTATTTTTGTTTTTCGCGGCTGCAGTTGGCGACTTCAAAATAAACTTTTTACCTGCTTAATTTAGTTCGACTATTTTTTTCGAAATTCTTATATTTTTGATTACAAAACATGAAAAACGAAAAGTGACATCATTAGTTATCAGTAATGCATGCAATATGTGGCGCTAGAGTTTGTTATTAATTATAGCTTAGATTAAATCTACAAAGTCAGTTTTTCTCGCCCAGCCATAAACCCAACTCTATAAAAATGTCTCAAATAAAATTCAATCTAATTAGAAATCAACGAAGACTTACAACAAAGAAAAAATAAACATAATTTAATTTTCGTCTATATAAAATCCATAAATTTATTAACATCATTAAATAAAGCTTTCCTTTATATGCATAAGAAGAAAATATTGAAATATGTATACTAATAAATATAATTATTAAAAAGAACTCTATATACTCGTATACTCGTATATACACATAAAAAAAATCACACCAAAAAGCAAAAAAGCATAGAAATCCATAGAAAAATGGTATACAAAATTAAGAGCTTTAAAAGAAAAAGTTACTAAAAGTATGAATAATTATAAAATTTAACTTATTTCGTTTTTTCTCCATCGTACCCAGAACTTTTATTTTATTTTGGTTCTCTGTTATAAATATAATGTTGCTCTGTGCTTTAAGCTGGAACAATAAAATTAAAAATTCCATAATTTTTTCCGTATTTTAATTTAAAAATGTTAAGAGTTTTATTTATTTAGATTTAACCTTGTTTTTGAGTAAACAATATAATTACACTCCGATATATTAGCTATGAGGTATAGTGCTAGCATTCATTATCTCATCTAAATTATAATTTATAAAACATTCAGATATATATATATATATATATATATATATATATACTTAACAACATGTACGAGTATATACAACAAAAAATCAACATAAATTAACATATACACATAAGTATAATCCACAGCACTTTTTTTCTAACCAAACAAAATAATTCCATAAACTTTGATGTTTTCTCGTTTTGTACATACAACGAAAATTATTAATAAGCATTTTTCGTGAAAATGTTCATAACGGTTTGGTTGTGTATTCAGCAAAAAAATAAAAAAATAAATATAAATTCAATAGAAAAGTTATTAATGAGTTTTGGATATAAATAAATAACATGCATATAGTATTCGAATATAGTTTCGCAACTTTCTAAAACTTTAAACTTTTTTTACATAAATATTAATTTAAATAGAGGCGAATAATTATTAATAATTTTCGATAGGGGAAGAACGGAAAAAAGTTTGGACGCGTCAAGCACAGTAATTAAATGTAATTAGTATTGTTGAACTTAACTACTAATAATTTAGCTTTTGGCTCTGTGCAATAAAAAATTCAAGATATCGAGCTTTTTAAGACTATCATTATGTTATGTACCGAACTAGACGTTATACAACGAAAAAAGTTTTGAAGATATCGCGCTTAAGTATTTTGAACTTCGCAACAATTTTGATAATCCATCCAAATACAAAAGAATAGAATATTAATAGAAAATTTGTTTTAAATTTTGGTTTGAGAGTGTACTTGCTAATTTTGCAGCTTAATTATACCGAAAAAATTTACCAACATACGTTACATATAAACAAAACAATACTGTGTTTATTCGACGTAATATTGGTGATGTATATACTATATATGTTTGTATATAATGTATATTTAGGTTTTTATGTGAAACTTGTTGAAAGCCTCCAGGATGTATTTCCGGTATTGGATTATAATTTAGATGATATTTTGACGTAAATATATTTACATCTATCATGAAAAAAATATTAATATTTACAAGTTATTTACCAAATAAACTGTATATAAAAAACTCGAGTTTTTGGAATGTCATGTTCTTGTTGTAATTGAGATCTGATCCAATGAGCTTTAAGTGTATTATGAATAGGCTCAAAAAAGTCACGCAAAACCGGAATGTAATAAAAATTGAGGGGTGTATTTGTTGTAGGCAACACCCAACTCTCTTCCATCTCAAATAGAGCGCATTTAATTTCTAAAGCAATAAATTGAACCTACCGAATTTGTGATAAAAATTGTCAAGTATAATCAAAAGTCATTATTCCTGCTTAAATTTCAAAAATCCAACAAGCTCAACCCTTATTATAAATTTAGTTTTCATTACAAAAATTGGAAAAAACTCTTCCCTAAAAACTAAATACTCCTAGTTTATTTTTCCCCTAATAGCCATTTCTCCTGGCCTGTTGAGATCGCGAATTTTAGGGAATGTGGTTTTTTTTTTATCAACACAACAAAATGTTGGCGAAAAAGGTCCTAGCTCCTGTGATCTTTCGAATTATGGAACAAGTTTAAGTAGTAACTTTTACGCCGGTCAGCCAATCCATCTGAACTGTAGAAGAGAAAAAAGATAACGAGACAAAAAGTCGAGTTTAATAATTTTCATGATTATACTACGCACAAAACCCATTTTTTTTGTCTAAAATCGATCTTTCCGCTAAATTTTGGAAAGTTGATTTGAACCAATATGGTATTTATATAATTATTATATAATTGAGAAAATTTTCAAAATATTTGTAAAAACCAGAAAAGCTCCTATGGAAGATCCCACTTCCATTGGACCAATTTTTGCGAAATATCACTGGGATCTCCAAATTTATGGAAAAATATTAAGTTTGAAGTTTTATCTCGATCAATAAATCCGTCTGGGCTGTATTTTTGTTCAAAACATATTTTTCTGATGAAATTTAGGAAAATGATCTGGACCAATATACGAATGTGAAATTTTTAACAAAACAGCAAAATTAACAAAAAATAAAATTTGTTAAACTAACAAAAAGTAACAGTTGATAAAAGCAACGTTAACAATGGAAACCTGACAACAGACGAAATTACTTTGATTAATATCTATTATGAAAACTTAAATTAAAATGAAGCAGATCAAAAAAATACAATTAAAAATATTTACGTATAAGGAAGATGAAAAAATTATAATGTCAATAAATTATAGTATACAATATTTAAGATTCTGTTAAATATTGGCACAGTGATGAAATCGAATTATATAGGATTTCAGGACATTAATATTATAAGTCAGATCACAGAGATTCTACCGAGTATTGACTTGTATCAAATGAAGGTATAACAGGTGATCTTTGAAATAAAATTGGTTTCATCAAAATACTACGAGATTTTTCCATTTGTTGATGCGTTGGACTATCGAGTCGCATAGAAAATTTTGGCGGTTTGTGGGTATCAGCGTATTAATTATTGGTCAGATCACATAAAGTCACTTGTATCAAAAAAACCGTGTAAAAGGTTTTCTGCTGTGCCCTGGAATTACTTAAAATATTTTCAGCTCAAACGATTTTATTGAAAAATACTGGAAGGAGATTTTCGAAAGAAAACTAGGAACCGGTTGTGATTGGTCCTCATTTTTGTAAAAATCATGTAGCGAGTTGTCTGGTAGGCCCCGAATTTATTTTTTGTTTTTTCTTATCGGTTTTAATGAAAATTGCTGGAATAAGGTTTTCTAGAACCAGAAACTGTAGGTTGTTTGGTAGGCCCCGAGTTTGTTTTTAATTTTTTTTGTCAGCTCAAACAATTTTAAGAAAACGGGTGGAAGAAAGTTTTTGAGTACCAGAAATCGATTGCGGTAGATCCTTAGTTCGATAAGGACCCAGGTTCAAACAATTTTAATGAAAATTGCTGGAAGGTGGATTTCGAATACCAGGAACCGATTTGATATTCCAACGCAGTAAAAAATGTAAAAATCGGCAGTACTACTACTATAATTTATTGACATAATTAATTTCTTCTTCTTCCTTATGTAAATATTTTTAGTTGTAATTTTTTGATTTGCTTCATATTAATTTAAGTTTTGACAAACGATTTAAATTAAAGTAAATTCTTCTGTTGTCAAGTTTCCATTGTTAAAATGCTTTATGACCCGCTTACTAGTTCTATACTCGAGTTGAAATATTTTTAACTTTGTTGTAGTTTTAGTACATTTTGTCTTACCAAGTTTGTTTTTGTTCAATGAACAAATTTTATTTTTTGTTAAATTTGTTTTTTGGTTAAAAACTTCACATCCGTACCAATATTGTTGTAAATTTAATTTACAACAAAAGTTATAATCGTTTTTCTTGTAAATTCTGTATTTTGCAAAATATTTACAAAAAATCAAGAAGCTTATAGAAGTGGCTACTTCCAGTGGAATGATTTCGCCCAAATGTTACTGGGACCTCCAAATTAATGAAAAATGCTTGATTAAGAAGTTTCACTCCTGTATGAGTTAATCCGAATGGGCTGTAGAGAGGACACAAGGTCTAATCTGTACAACACCACACACGCTCACACAACCCAAAACTACCCACAAATATCTCGAGGTCAAAACTTTTCATATTACTACCAAAGATAAGATCTTTGTTACTACGTTAAAAATTAAAACTAGTTTTTTTTTTTTGTTTAAAAGCGACCTTTCTGCTTAAATTCTCGAAATTTGATTTGCACTGATGTTGTTGCAAATTTTAAAATTTTTTAGTGCATATCGTCAATTTTCTCATAATTGAAATACTTTTCCAAATATTTACAAAAACCAAAAAAGCTCTTATGGAAAGCGCCACTTGCTGTTCTGTGATTTTCCCCAAATATTACTGGGATATTCAATTTTATGGAGAAAGCTTCTGTATGAAATTTCATTCCGATCGATCAATCCATCTGGATTAAGGCAGAATTTTTTTACGTATATTTCAAAATATTTTGCAAAAGCCGAAAGTGCTCTTATATGATAAATGCTACTTCCGGTGCATCGATTCCTATTTAATATCACTGGGATCTCCCAATTTGTAGAAAAAGCTTAAGTATAAAGTTTTAACCCATCAGGTTCGACTTTTTATAGAAAAACCGCCTTTTGCCAAAGACGCGATTTTCAATTTAGTTTTGAAAAAATTAAAATTTTGGTTTGAAACCAATCTTCCAACACCTTGGTAACCATCTCATTTCGATGTAAAAACAATATCTGGCTATCACGCAGAAAACCCCACAATTTTTTTTATAAATTATTATTAGCGACCCACTAAAATTTTAAAAACATATTAAAAAGTGCTAAGAACCCGAATGATCCAAGCTATTTTTTGACCCTGATTTTAGTTAAAAAATTTACCGCTATCTGTAATGCCAAGAGCTACTGCAAAAATTTATTTCAAATTTAAATGAAATTAATTCTAATAGAATTTAAATTTAATCATGATCGTGAACAAAATGTTCTTGCCACCGTGCACAATAAAAATGATTAAAAATTGAAAACAAAAACAAAATTTTGGAAAATTTTCAGGTTACCACACCAAATTTACACGATCGCACATCGGAACACTATAACTCTCTTGATAAATCATTTTAATTGCAATAAAAACAATTTGAATTGAAAAAATCTCAAATTCAACAATCACAATTTGAACAATCCAAATTTCAATAAATACAAGAATCGCGTTACCACACATGTGAATGCTGCTGAATGTAAACAATTTTCAGTAAACGATTGTGGGATTACATAAGTAATTTGAAAATTGTGATAATTTTCTTAACTTTAAAGAAAATGGTAAATGACTTAAGTAAAGGAATAACGAGAATAAGGAGAAGATAATGAATATATTTAAAGTGAAGCTAAACAATGAAAAGTAGTTGGAAGAAGAAAAAATATAAATATTAAATTGAGAAAGACGCGACGATTTAGCGCAAGTGTCGACTAGAGTAGCAGAGACAGTAATGATTCTCGAGTAAGCAGGGCAGATTGCACTAGTAAACTTGTAAAAAACTCATGCCGAAAATGTGTGTGATTGAGCCGGATCCTGTGCAGTTTTTTTATGGAAAGAGAAGGACAGCGAAAAGAAGAGTAACGACGATAAGAAAATGTTCGTAACTCTCGCTTGACTTAGGACAAAGAGTGATCTCTAAGATCAGACGTGACTTATAATTGTCGCTTTCAAGATCGAAGGAAACTGAAGAACACATCAGATTTGACCAGAATGGCGTCAAGGATCGGACCTTTATGTTCGCATTCGATATATTTGTCATATGTTAATTGTAGTAGTGACTGAGACATTGAATAACCACAACATCTCTAGCGATTACACGGTACCGCGTGAATGATTTTATGTAGCACCACGTTGCGTTATAGGGGAAAACTTGCTCAGAAAGAATGTGACTGTTAACCATTCAATCTCATATTAAGGAATTAGGGCGAGTTGGGATGTGCAGCAGTGCAGCAATTCAATGATACCGGGAAGGCATATGCCATTGAGTGCGACTCAATAGAGAACGCACCTTACATTCACGAAACACTCAATTCATGATTTATTACGTCGATGTACGTGAAAAAAGATGTCATTCCAATGAATGACTATTTAAAAAACTGTCTTACCGAACAAGCTGTAGTGCCAGCAACTAAAAGCGAACTTGACTCAGCTGCTAACAAGATGCCACAATAAGCTCCAGTCCAAACGTCGGTAATGGCTCATATCGACTGTGAGCAGCATGACGTATAGAGGACGAGTTAGACGAGAGGGGAATACCAATGAGATTACGTGAATGATGTGAAAGTGAATCATGTAAACAGCGGGAGAATAGATATTCTCTCGATATTCGAATTCAAGCGGGTTCAATCATCTATTTTTGCAGTGTATAAGAAAGTAAAAGGTCAAGAAGAAATGTTTAAGAACCTTAACTTCTACATGTGGAATTCGCATAAATTGCATTAATTGCTTAAATTTTAACAACAATGTGGTTTATTACGTTTAGTTGCAACGACATCAACTGGTGTGACACGTGCAACGCGCTGCTCGTTACCGGTGGCTGACCTGAACAGAATTCCAGCAGCATCAGCATAGATAAGACCCAACTCTTGATTGAACTCTATTAAGTAGTAGTCAGTCGACCCTTTTCGAAGAGATTCAGTGCACGCATGACACGGCTGAAGGAGAAATAAAAAACTCTTGGGTGCTAAATGAAGGATTTTTGGTGGTGAGTTGAGATTCAGAACAGAGGCAGATCTCATGTCAGTCATAGTAGTTTTGATTGAAATAATTATTTTCCTGTGTGGATCAGGATGATTCGAAAGGATTGGTGAATCTGTCCTAAATGCAGCGACACAAGCGCACATTTGCTACAAGAACAGTTAGCAAATGTGCCGTTTTAACTCCCCTCGCCAGTTATGCCAACCCAAACCAATCTTTTCCCGAATACCCTAAAATTAGTTTACCTGACTCAATCCATTAATCATTTAACTTTTTTTTCAAAAGAAACGAAACGTTAAATAATCGTTGTTAATTCCGTTTGGGCAGATTATTAAATAAATTGTAAAAGTTAAACAAAGTTGATTAAATTTTGGCAATTTACTTCATTAAACGCAGAACGAAATCAACAATACAAAAATTTCAAAAAGTTTGAAATTTTCTACAAAAAAATAAAAATAAAATTTGATATGTTTAAAAACATAAATTTGTTTTGGCAAAACATAAAACAAAGTTTGTGAAAAATTGCGTATAATTTTAGAAAGTGGATGAGGAATGTTGGAAAAGAAATACAGCCTAAGGTCTAAAATCTTTAAAAAAATTTAAACATAAAACAAATTTTCTTAAATAAATATAGATTTGGCTGAAAGTAGTTGCCATGCTTGTTGAGTTTAATATCGTATACTTACCAAAAACTTATAACTGGCACGTTGCATTATATAAAATGCTTATCCATCCGTCCATTTCCTACCTTTAATCTATAATCTTTGCTTCATCATACTTTAGCTTATTAACAAGTCATAACATTTTACATTAAGGTAAAACTGAAAACATAAAATGTATATACGTTTATAAAATATAATATCTAAAATGAGAATAAAAAATAGTTTGTACATACAAAAATTGTCATCTTGAGAGACACTCTAGGTAGCATACAAGTACAAGATACTGCATGCCATGTAAAATATTTATAAAACAAACGCTTTTCATTTCCCACTCTCCCGGCATCCACAAAACGTACCATAAATATTCTACTTTATTTATATACACACAAGAAAACTTATAAGTCAACTAAATGAGGATGTTAAACAATTTTTCTCGTTTTTCTCTATTTTCTTGCGAAAAACGATCAACACACAAGTGTTGTCGCCTCGTATACATATAGTGTGGTGAGGAATAGGGGGGGAAATATAAAAAAGTTCACACAAGAAATAATTTTTTGTGCTTTAAATTTTTCTTCTTTCTTTTTATTTTTAATCTCATGAGTAAAAAAAAATCATTATTTTAGTTGTGCTAAGTTTTATTTTTTTTTCAAAGCATACACAACAAACACATACACAACACAGTAGAAAATTTGTTGGAATTTTACTACTTTCTCGATTTTTTTGAAGTTAAGTTCAAAGTTGAGCTTTTTTAATTTCATATGAATCTGAGGCTGTATGTACATACATAAATATTGTTTATAGTTTGTTTATGGTTTATATAGCTTGTAATTTTATTTTTAAGTTTTGAGTTGTGGTGGGAAAGTTTTCAGGATCTTAAATTGTTTGTATGTGTGTGGAAAAAGCTCTAAACTAAGAAAACAGACAAAAATAATGTTTTTGAAAGTCAAGTAAATTATTTTAGTTTATGGTTATATATACTGACAATCTCGATTGTAATACGTATAATATAATTATTAAAAGTTTTTATGTCTTTACATTATCGATCGCCCCGCTCACAAAAACATGTATGTGTATTAACATAAATATATGTATACGAGTATGTAGGAGGATAAGAGATAAATGATGATTTTTTTTACATAAAATAATTTTTTGACTGTGAATTTAATTGATAATACAAAATTTGCTTGAAGGTAGAATATCTGAATATGACAATTTTTTAATAGGAAATTTCGTGAAAATCTCGTTTACTTATGCGTTGAATTATTATTAAATTGTGGTTTATGCCGCAAATAAAAAAAATTTATAATTAAATTTGAGCTCATAAAAATGAATTTATCGATTGGGTGGAGACGGTTGAAAAATAATAATAAAATATTTACAAAAACTTTAAGTGGTTTTACTCTTTAAGTGGTTTGTTATATTATCGTCAGTATATTACATGAATATTTAAGCTTCGGTGTGACTTTTTATATTTTATTATTTCCTAGAAATTTCTATGTGAAATAAATGGTTACATTTTACTGACTGATGAGCTTAATATTGAAGGCGACATAAACATTTGTACAATATTACAAATATTAACTTGAGATTTGAATTTAGTAATTCAAGACGATTTGCGGTGTCATTTACAATTTTGTCTAATATTTTGTGTAATACTTTTAGCTATTTATATTTTGTGTAATACTAATACCTGTAGTTTATTTTCCACCTACCTTTGGTTGGAGCATGTCAAAAATATATATGTTACTTAAGATTGATTGTAATTTACAACTATATGCAATGTTTTTTCCATATATTCAAATTCATGCTGAAATTCATTATTATATACCAAATAATTCAAAATATACGATATTTAGAAGTTAAATCATCTACAATTGCACTCCCGTATAGGGTAGGGATGCAAATAACATTGATAGACACCGATATAGATTTTGGCGAGAGGGATGAGTCTATAGTAAGTACAACATTATCCAACAGCTTGTATAGGCAATGTTCAATAAAGGTATTAGTAGTTTTTACACAATAAACGGTTGCCGTTTTTGTGCAGCGAGCATACAAGTGAGTTTTCTAATCCTCCGGTAGCTCGTCTTGATCTCTATAAATATATAGACTTGATGCAGTAACAGTGACTCTGATTAATTCGGCCGGGATGCCGTCGATACCGGGTGCCTTCCCATTTTTCAAGCTATACTAATAGCTGCTTTCTGGCGGAGCAAATGCCATAATAGGGGTCATTTTGCCAGTTCCATTTAGCAGATTTTGGAAGTAGGGTTGCCATTCATTTTATCATTTTTTTGACGGATGTATTTAGTCGTGACCTTCCTAACATGGAGATATATGTATGTCTAGATTGATAACGATTTTCATAGAGGTTTGTTTATTTTCGACGACCTGAGGGGCTTGATCTTTGCAGGATCTCGTTGGGCTTCTTTTGATAGTATTTAACGCCACACTAGTTATGACTGACTGAACGAGCCACTGCTCCTGAATGTCGGGTGGAGGTTGTTCAATATAACTGTGCAGTCTAAAGAGTTAGTGAAAGTTGATTGGTAAATCTTCAGTGATACTTTCGATTTTTCGATTATATTTGAAAATGATAATCACGTGATCGCTGACCATATCGACGCATATGGTAAACTGACTCTTACAGATCATGACCTGATCAATTTGTTTCTCCGTCCTCCCGTCGGAAATATTCGATCTCTATGCAAGCTGTTAGAATCGATTTACGATGTATTTTCTGCAGTCCTAAAGATTTTTGAAATTAAATGTTCTACGATTATTTTAATGTCATGGTACGAGGTGTTATTGTTGATCTCTTCTAACTGTATAAAGAATATAATTTTGACGTCATCTATTTATCTACATTGACTGTATGTAGCTTTATACATTAACGATTGAGATACTAAATGTCTAAGTGTGTTCTTTCACCGCATATTGATGGAGCAAAAGTCGATGATGTGTTGCATACACACCGGTGGATGAGAAACTCAATGTAAATTCCCCAAATGATAAAATTTCCAAAATTTAAGTGAAAATGACCATTTTTGGGGAAAAACTGTTTTTCAACAAAAATCCGCATTATAACCCTACGGATTAACTTATTGGAATAAAATTTTGCAACTAAGCTTTTTTAACTATAACTTAGATTTGGCCTGCGATTTTAGTCTAGATATGTGTACCGGAAGAAGCAGCTTCAATAGGGGAGTTTTAGATTTTGCAATTACATATTTTGAAAAGTATTTATATCTCTTCAATGAGAAAACTATTTAACCAAAATTGGGCGTGTCTACAGTGATGGTGGGTTGATTATTTTCGAAGAAATTTCATACTAAACCTTTTTCTATAATTTCGAAGATGGGTGGAAATGTGATAAAAATGTGATGGGCAGCTGTGTATCGAACTTTTTTCTTTTTTTTGCAATTATGTTGAAAAGTTTAGCAAAGTTTAGTACAGGTTTAAGGGTGTCATGACATTTAGTATCGATACGATCGATGACGATAAACAAATTTTTCTCATAGGTCATCCTCACTACACTATTTGAATCATTAAAAGTTTCTCAAATAGAACTGCGAGTAGGTATAAGAATTTTGAACTTTGCCTCATTTTATTTTTCAACCTCTTGAATTTCCTACGAGGACGAATTCGCAATTATTGAAAGCGATTTCGGAAATTGGTCATTTTACCGTGTGTTGTGTCTAATTGGTCGATGAGGGTGTTATAGTTTATAGTGGGCGGAAAAGAGGAAATTCGATAAAGAGCTCAACATAAAGCTGTTTACCGATAAACTAATTAAAATGGCGAATACTTAAGATCTTGGTTGCTTGGATGCTTAGTAAAACGACCCGAAACCCGGTTTTCGAAATTCCGTTTTCAAAATACCGGTTTTCATACATTTTGGTGAAGTCAAATTTTATCAATCAAATACATTAATATTTGATAAAAAATTTCGAAATATTCCTTAAAATAAATTAAAAAAATTATATTAGCCATTTTCTAGAACTTTATCTCCAACTCATTTTTAAATTTTGCCAAAAAATCCTCGGATTAGACGATGTTTTACGTATCCGATATGAGTGAGGCCTGTAGTGTTTCATTAACTCCACGAATAATTTATACTCAAACTGCGTGCCTTTATCTTTTCTAAAGTTGAATGAAACGACAAATCGTGATACGCAATTGTTAACGAACGTTGATTTGTGTTGACATATTGATCATAAAGCCTTTGGTTCATCGAGACGGATTTTTTTGCTTTTTCTGGATCGGTAACAAGGGGGCGCTGGACACGATAACCAAGAGTTTGAAAGTCCTGCTCTATGTCGTCCACCCAACGATTCGGTGCAACTCTCTAGGTCCAGTCTTTATTGATGTCTACTTCAGGGCCTGTTTTTTGATTCGATTTTGGGAACGCAGAACGTGGCCAAGTCATCTCAGCCTTGATGATTTAATTATTCCATTTATATCAGAATTATTAATTTTATTTCTGATCTCGAGGTTCTAGCGCATTCTGAAAGTTTCTAAATCTTTAATAAGGCCAATCATCGTACGACCTTGTGACAACTAGTCTTATCTGCGCGTTTTAGGTACAGGATGGCTGATGAAAGCTGCTACCAAAAAGAAAAATAATAACTTTTTCAATAATTAATCTGTTCCATTTGTTTTTTATTTAATAGATTGATTTTTAAATTTAACGAAAATGGAAAATTGGAACAGTGAGAAAATAATTTGGATTGTCCGCCGCTATCACTCATTGGAGGAAGTAGTTTCGGTACAAAGAGCATATAGGCGCACGGTTAGCGGAACTCTTCTTAGCAGATGGACTATAATGAGCTTCGTAAACAATTTTGCTGCGCATGGGTCAGCAGCTATCGCTGCTGTTACTGCTGCCATACAAAACAATCCTAGAGTTTCGACAACGAGCTTATCTGCTCAAATAAGTATCAGCAGACAGTTACTGCAGACAATTATGCACAAAGATTTGAACGTACTCCCCTATAAAATTCAAATAACAAACAAACTCAACGCAGCAGATTTGCCGATTCGCTTGGAATTTTGACAAAAGATCCTTCAAATGGTGGAAGAGAACAAAAACGTCTTAAACTGTCTGTTTATGTCTGAAGAGGCCCATTTTGATCTAAACGGCAATGCAATAAACAAAATTGTCGAATATGGAGTGATTCTAACCGATAGACACTCCATGAGGCGGAATTGCATCCACTGCGCGTAACAGTGTGGTGTGCAGTTTCGTCAAAGTGCATTGTCGGGTCTTACTTTTTTGAAGAGAACGGTGTCACTGTTACGGTCACTGCAGACCATTACTTAAAAATGAGTTTTTTATCCAGAACTACGCCGAAAGAGAATCACTTTCAACTCTGTGTGGTTTCAACAAGATGGTGCAACTTCTCACATAACCCGGCCAATTATGACAGAATTGCAGCAAAAACTCCCCAATAAGCTGATTTCAAGAAACTCCACATTCCGTTGGCCCCCCAGGTCTCCTGACCTTACAGCGCCTGATTTTTTCTTGTGGGGTTATTGAAAACAGGAGGTTTATAAAACTAAACCAACAAATTTGAATGATTTAAAGCAATCTATTAGAACGATAATTGAGGCAATTCCCGCTGGAACTCTTGAGGCAGTAATGAATAATTTTTTGCTGAGATGTCGCACATGCGTTAATGTGGGTGGTGGCCATTTAAATTCCATTATTTTTAAAACCAATGAAGAAAACTTAATAAAAATGAATTATCTTTCAAATTAATCAAGAAAAAATAAATTACGTGAATTAATCAAAAAGTTATTTGAGTTTCTTAATGTAGCATTATTCATCAGCCACCCTGTATTTAACTAGATTTCGCTCGATATATTGGAAGACTTGAAAATGTTAATATTAGCGTAGAATGCACGGTAACTTTATATATCGGCAGATACTGAGTTTTGCAAAACTCCTTTTCGTGACAGCTATTTGTTGGGCTGTCATTTTCAATGGGTGTACAAATTCTTTGGGAGGCACTATATTGTGGCCTAGGATGCATTTGCTGTCCACGTAGGCTAATATTTGGCTTGATTTATAATAAAACTACTGCTCTATGCTGTGTTGAGCTAGCAAATGTCATATTCTAACGAAAAATCGAATACAATTTGGGCTATTGCGTCATTGCAGCAAGCATTCGACCTTGCTTTTAGTATTTTGCACCATTTGGTTATCAATTTTGAAGGAATGTCCACGTGCGACAAGACACTCCACAATGTGTTCCTCTGGATGCTCCTCCTTTATTCGCCTGTTGAAAAAGGATGTTCTTTTCGTATCACTTTTCTAACACAATCCTGAGAGAACAATTTTGGTCAGTTGTTGACTTGCCAGGGCGAAAACCGCAGCAACAACAGTTGTCATGAACTACGGGGCCAAAACCGTATAGCCGGTATTGCGCAAAGCTATTCCGCGATAGTGGTTACAAATTAGAGCTATTATTCACTCTTCTGGGATTCTCTCAGCGAACCAAATGAAACCAACTGAAACATTCAGTAGAACAGATAATCGTCGCCGTTGTTGAACATTTCGTTATAGATGCCATCTTTACCAGATGTCTTATTATTTTTCATTTTGCATATGACACGCGGTTGATCATAAGGTGAATTTCTACGCGATGATATCAGATTGATGCAATGATGCTGGCTGTTCGATGGATGATAACGCCTGTCTATTTAAGAGTGACGATAAGTAATGCCGCCATACTGTTAGTAGGGTACTTGTGTCCATTTCTAACTCTTCAGATTTTGCGAATAGCACTATTGGCAGTTTTGATTTTAAGCACTTGTTCTTTGTGCCATTCACGTTTCGGTTTTATACACAATGTTTTCTCGCGATCATGTAATCGTTGTGTGATTGCCTCGTTGATTGAAAGAAGTTCCGTTGCCGTGCGCGATCCTTTTCTTGAATTGAAGCTGAACAATTTTATTATGTTCCATACTGTTCCTTCACAGAATATACGTCTAAGGATTAGTAGATTATGCGGCCTCGGTCATGCACTGGCGATTTGTGTCTGTCGATGTTTCGCAGTAGATTTTGAAGCTATTCTGAAGTTCTAATCTACTTTTTATGTATGATTGTATATTAGTTGAAATTAGCTTCGACTGTTTTGATTGTTACTGCTTGATTGTGGCTGACATACCGTTTAGATTTTGGATTTATAGTGTACGAATTGCTTTTGTCGGTGTAATTGGCGAGGAGAACTGATTGATAGGTTTTGACAAAATCGACTTTGGAGAAGCCATATTGCTTTGTGCCAGCTTTGTGGTGAATCGGATTTACTCATCCAGATATACAAGTAAATGACCTACTGTTACACTGAGGTGAACCTCTGAATATTTGACGAGTAAATTGCAGTATGGTTCGGTTTTAGGGAAAGAAATTATTCGCATTGTTAAATCTATTAAATTTAGCATGGTAAAATGTTGTCTAAATAAAAAATAACAAAAAAAAAAGAAAAAAGAAAGAAGTAACTTGGAAGGTAGTTAAAAAATTATATACTCGTATGTCTCTCTAGAATCTCCACTACCTAAATCCCCACTACCTCTCTAGAATCTCCACTACCTTTATTCCCAACTAGAATTAAATAAAGCAAAAAGCTAATCTGGAATCTGTAAGATGGCACAATTAGTAATAAGTAACCAGCACAATTGCAGAATCCTTTAGTTTTTGTATTGTCGAGACGGTAGTTTGACATTATTGGTGAAGTATAGTTGTCGCATTGTCTCATGCTACGCGCCGCAAAAATAGTAAAATACTTAATAAACACATTTTTATTAACCACTTGTTTTTTGTTTCGCAGAATATTAAAATTAATTGAGTAGATACTCCTGATGATGACCTAACAAGTCGAAATCGATCGAGTGATTTTTTAAACTTTTTGAAAGACATTCAAAATATTCTGCGAAACAAAAAACAAGTGGTTAATAAAAATGTGTTTATTAAGTATAAGTGTGTTTCGCCAAGTGCCTACGGCAAATAGCGTTAAAAGTAATAGTAAAATACTTATTTAATTTAATTTTGCCTGGTCTCGCTTGACTATTTTCGCCGACGGTCAAACACTAACCTCAAAAATCCAGAAATAATCCGATTAAAAAATATTCTGAATTTTTTTTTTGTTAAATAAACTATAAATGTATTATGGCCTACGTTTTTACCAACATTATTACTAAATTGGTTTTCCACACATACACGTTTGTAATCGATAAAGAAATAAAATTCTAATTTGGCCTAATCCAAATCAAATTTATTTTAAATTAACATATTATATCGTTTAACCAATATAAAAATCATCAAAGTCATTAAACTAATCTGTGGGCTCAGTATCCGCATGTTAAAAAATTTGCATCATCAATATTTTTACTGATCACATAAAAATTTCCTCATACATTTTTGTTGTTTTGGATTGTTAAATAAATTTTAATCCAATTTCGTTCGTATCCCTAATATACGTACTCGTATCATCAAAAAAGGTATAAAGAAGAAAATATCTGAAGGTTATGGATCAAATTAATATTTCAATTTAAAATTTTCCTTTTTTTACGATTTATAATTTTAATATTTATAATTAAAAAAATCAACATTAGAAAAATTTGAAGAAAAAATACCCAATTTAATTTTTTTCTTTTTTTTTTTTTGGTAAAATATTATATTTTGGGAAATTAGAAAACAAATAATTTTATTTTATTACAGAAAAGTTGGATAAATATTCTTAATTTCGCAAAGTGTTGGTGCCTTCTTTCCATATACATATACTCGTAACCTATCCCAAAGTATGTTTTTTAATAATTTATTTTCTTCGTCTATATCCATCACTCAAAATCGTATTTTGTATAAATATTTGATTAATTTAATTAGTTAAATAATTAATTTTATTAATTATATTTTAAAATTATTACTTTTTTTTGGTTATCTTTTTTGCATTGAACAGAAATTTTGTTGAATGGCAAAGATTTGCTCAGTGCTCAGATTTTAATGCCTTACCTTTTAATGCTATTTAGTAACCGAACACATAATTTCGTTTTTTTAACTTCTGTATGACAGAATCGTGTGAAGTTTTGTTTCTTGGCTGGTTTGGTTATAAATGTTTAACCTCGATTACCTTAAAACAGACATAATAGTTTTGTGTCTACAATTAGCTAGATTGAAAACTCTACATTTCAATTTAAAGTGAACTGAACGAGGAATGCGCAAACTTCACTTTTCATTTCAAAAATTTTTCTAAATTTTTAATATAGATCTCAATAAAATTGTAGAGGGTTACTTGCTGAGTGAATATGTTGTGGTCGACACCCGACTTTCTTTTACCACGAATGTGTACATCTCCAATACACCACTCTTGATTTTTTATACGAAAAATTAAACTTACCGGACTTTTGATAAAATTGCGTTGTATAATCAAACAACATTATTCCGTTATTGTATTCCGTTAAATTTATCGTTAAATTTATTTAAATCTTTTAATTCGTTGTCGTTTTTTGTAAATGCTACACTTTTCAACAACATTGCAAGATTTGAAAAAGCTCTCATTAAAGCTGAATCTTCCGGTACACAGATTTTTACCAATTCTCGCAAGAATCTTCCAAAAAATGGAAAAAGTTTAAGATGCCGAATTTTTGTGAAACATTTTTTTTTTACCAAAACTAGTCGTTTCTGTAAAAATTTCAAGAAAGCTCTGATCTTATTTTGTTTGAAATTTAATTTACGATCGTTTTGTTTTCCATCCTTTTTCGTAAATTTCATACACTTTTCAAAACACATTTGCTAGTAAATTTAAGTATGTAATTTCACTCCGATCAGTTAATCCGTTTCATACAGCCACTCGGACAATTTTTAAAAATTACTCCGGCAATATAGCGAATGGATAATCTGCAAAAATTTCGTACTAAAATGTTTCATGATGTCTCTAAGTCTCTAAGTAAATATTAGGTATAACTACTATTAAACTACAGAAATTTATCTTCTTGGCCATGAATACTGTAAAATTATTGGTGCTAAGTTATCCTAAAAAAACAGTTTACTCTTCGTGAAAGTTCGGCTCTGACAATCCAGAAAGTGTATATGTTTTTGGTCAAAAGCACGAATTCCGAAGAAAAATTGGAAAAATTACATGATGAGTAGATTTGTCTAGAGAATAAAAATAAAGTGTCAAATTTTACCGTGAAAGAGAAATTGCCTTTAAACATACCAATGCCTTATCCATGATGACCAGTGAAGACGACAAACGATTCCTCTTGTAACATCGTGAGAAAGGGCGTATTTATATTTGGCTGGAACCAGATAATATGAAATTGAAAAATAAAAGTGAAAATCGGAACGTATGGAGGCAGAAAAAAATCGTAAACGAAGATATTAAAAAAAAAAAAAACATACATCAATTCCAATAGACTCACAAGCAATATTTTCGGCATCGGGAAGTAACAGCAAAAGGATTTGCCCATGCTAAGCAAACGAGGAGCCCCTAGAAAAAGCAAGCAAATTTATCATTACTCCTAGAATATTGTCAGCTTTGGATAAGGGGAAGATTACTGTATAGCAATGTCTTTAATCAGGTCGTGGAACTCGTTTTGAATCGAACGACACTGACGCGTTTTCGTGAAATAAATAGATTAAAAATAGCAGTATCAGTTAAATCGACTTTCAAGTTTACAACAGGCGTAGTACATTGGGGTTTAAAACTAGTTCGGGAGTTATCTAGAACGCAGACAGTGGGGTGTTTGCCGGTGATTATTTCCCATACATATGGAGAACATTTAATGGGTGTTCCCAAAACATCAAGATCAACTGGTTTGGAAATGGCGGAGGCAGTTTTTCAAAACTTAATCAATTGAAGAGTAGTTGGCGATGTCGTATAGCGGGCTGCATCGATACAACATATCCAAGTACTGGAAAATTAAATGGAGCAGCTAATATTTTGAAACCGAAACTGGAACGAACTTTATTATATTTTCCTTGTCGAACCATTTTTGCATGAGGGGTAAATGATCCATTTTTTGTGAGATTCAAGTAATGACTGTAATTTCTTGAATAAAGATAATTTCAAAGCAGGGATAGATGATCCCAACATTCATATACAATTAAATGATGTGGAAGCACAATTAGCTGATTTTTATATGGACAACTTGACAAAGGAACATACTCGGGATGATTACAAAGAATTATTGGAAATCCCTCTAACTTTTTGGGGCATGATACGAAATGAAAATGTCCGTTTCCGTCTGCCAGGGCCTATGCATCATGCTCGCTGAATATCCAAAGCCATTTATGTATTGAAATTATTTATCTTTTATGAGGAATTTAAGTTAACAACACAAGAACAGAAGAATTTGCAGGACATTTGCATTTTTGTCGTACGATTTTATGTGAAAATTTGGTTCTATTGTACTAAAAGCTGCAAAAGCAAAAAGTTGCATTTGAACTATTTATACGAGATATTTATTTCTAAAAAACACATGATGAAAAGTTGCCGATGGCTGTACTAAATAAAATATGTGGTCAAATGTGGTATTTGTTACACGGAACAGAGAAAAAAGGAATGTAGACGCCGAGTCTAGTACACGCGTCGAGTTGAAAATTGATCATGTGAAAACATTCATTACTAAACAATTATCAGATTTTGTTAAACCTAACAGTGGCGATTTTTGTAAAACGGTTCGAGATTTTCATAGATTTCTTAAACAAAGATCTGAGTAGGTGGCCTAAGGATGGTAGTTTCAATAACGAAATGAAGATTTTCAGTAAAATAAAAGTCGTAAATGATATCGCAGAACATGGTGTTAAGTTAATAAATAAGATTAGAATAAGAAATTAACAAAAAAAGAAGATGACATGCAATATTTACTATAAGTCATAAAGGACTATACACAGAATTTTTCAACATATACCAAAACATCCTTAACGGGTACAAGATCATCCTAGATTGATTAATTTCATCATAAAAATTAATTCATAATATTATTGTATCGAGGAACGAGTGGTCGGTTTAGCTTGTAATTAAACCTACACAGCCAAAATTGTGACTTCTAATGTAGCTTTGATATCGGGATGGTTCTTGGGCCAGAGTTTATTACGAATTAATTACATTGATTCAATAGTTCAAGATCAACCTTATATCTTGACTAAGGGTAAATTATACAAAGGATAAAACAACCCCAAACGATTATTTATGACAAAAATATCGATTTTACCAATATTAATAAATTATTACACCAGACCGCCACCAGATATTGAGTCAAATGGTGTAATAAATTGTTGAAGGTGACAAAATCGAACTTTAAATTAGACGTTTGAACCTTTTACGATTTGGAGCCAATTCCGTGTAACCTGACACAAAGATAATTTATTGCACACCTGGATAAGGTTGATCTGCCCTCCAGAAGGTTGAAGGAGTAACATTTGACTCAATATCTGGTGGCGGTCTGGTGTAATAATTTATTAATATTGATAAAATTGATGTTTGTTTCATAAATAATCGTTTGGGGAGAAATTTACCCTTAGTCAAGATATAGGGTTGATCTTGAACTATTGAATCAATGTAATTAATTTGTAATAAATTCTGGTCCAAGAACCATCCCGATATCACAGCTACATCAGAAGTTACAATTTTGGCAGTGTAGGTTTAATTACAAGCTAAACCGACCACTCGTTCCTCGAAAACGGTAACTGTAATAAAATCGGGATTTGTTGTAATAAATTGTAATAAATGTGTAACAAATTATAGTACAGGTTTCATTGAGGCGGGATAATATGGTCGGTGCAGGTTAAGAGCACTGAAAAAGTTGGGTGGTGCTTCGGCCAAAAAAAGTGTTGGCTTGCAGTTTGTACAGAAAAACTTTAAATTCTCACAATAAAAATAAATTCTAATTAGTCCGACTGCTAATTGACTCTATTTTAAGATGAAGATGTTAGGAACATCCCTTAGAGGAAACGCTCGCACTAGACGAGCAAATCATACCGTTTAAAGGGCGCATCGATATAAAACAGCATATGAAAAGCAAGCCGTATCAGTGACATTTTGACTTTGCCACCAAACAAATTTCAAAAAAGATAGGTCGACCGCTATCCAATCCAATTGAATCGATGACTCCAATTTCCAGCACAAAAAACATGTAAAGTGCATTATGCCTCAATGGTATAAGAATAATTCCTTTTACGAATATCACTCAAAAGACCGAATATGGGAAGGTGGACGTTGTTTGTATGATTGAGACTGAATTCCCAAAATTTTATTTATGTTTGTATTATTGTTAAGTTTACATTTTTTATTTAAAATTTTATTTAATCTTTATTGAATTATCTGTATGCTTAAAAAAAATCATATTAAAAGCGATTTTAATTTGAATATTTATACATAACAATTGGCGGCATTTGTACGCGTTTGTGAACAAACTTTAAAGCCCAATTTATCAACGCTCGGGCTCAATATATAGTTATGAATCAAATATGTTTGTAAATATGACATGAAGTTTCATAATAAAAATCAACAAAAAAAAAAATTCCTATGTAGTGAGCCAAATGTGGTAGCAAATTTTTCACTGAAAAGGTTAATTACATCTGTGGTGAAGATATAAAAGGTAATAAATATTTGTAAAATGTTCGTGTTTCTTCAAAAAAGTGGCCAATTCTATACAATTGTGTGACACAATTGTGTCGGGTTGAAATTGAGATTTCGTAAGGTTCAGCTACGTTAAATGTTTTATTTAAACATTTTCCAAAAAGGATTCCAATCTAAAATACGTTAAAATCCATAAGTTTTGGAAAAAAAATTATTTAAATGCTGATACTACAAACTGTACAACACAAACTTGCGTAAAGTAATTGCGAAGAGGTTTCTTCATTCTTTGAATCTGTGTTTTGCTTACTATCATCGCATCATTTTTTTGTTGTTGTATTTGTTAAATTTAGGAAACCATGGTCAGTATGTTGTACCATCACTTCGAATCGAAATTCGAAAAAATCGAATAGTGGTATGTTGTATCATTTTCGAATCGCGATAAATCATAAAGTTTCATCATTTAAAACTAAAGTAATAATAAATGTAGCTGATACTTCATGCTAGAAAAATCTTGCAAGATTAAAAAACGATAAAAGTCGAAAATGATACAAATATCACTTTTTCGATTTGACTTTTTTCGAATTTCATCTTTTTTCAATTCGAAGTGATGGTACAACATACCGCCCTATATGTTTTGGTGATCGTCGAATCGACGAGTTTTGTGTTACATCCCATTTCTCTTTCTTTTCACCATCAAATTATTTTCGTGTGGAAATAAGATCAGTCTGTTTAATCATATAAATTGATTAATGCCCGGTTTGCATGCGACCAACATTTTTCTCCTGCAAAATAAGAAAGATATAACATTGAGTTTTTACACATGAGAGACAAGAAAAGAAATACATCCCAACAAAATTTTGCAGGAGATTTTTTAGCCAATACACAGCAAAATGTTGCCTTAAAAATAAAATGTTGCCATAAAATATATTCGATCCGAGTATTTTTATGGCAACATTTTTAAAATTAACAAGAAAAAAATTTATTTCGTATTTATAAATGTTGAGGATTCATAATAAAAACAGACGCCATAGATAAAAATGTAAATTTTGCATTTTAATTCATTAAAAATAAATTAATAATGATCCTATAAAAAAAATTAGGCCATTACTATATATGATTACTTCTTTCTGGCATATTGAATATTTTTATACAGCGGATTCTTTCTTATTTACCTGTAAAAATTTGTAGAAGAAAACAATTTTCTACATGTAAACCGTGCATAATAAGTAGAGTGATCTCAATTTGATGGCAAAACGAAGAATTGAAAAGAAAGAGAAATGGGAGGTAACACAAAACCCATACACCAATGCGAACAACGAGTGATATGTATAAAACAAAATGGTAAATATTTACCTAAATTACAAATAAAGAAAAAACAGAAAAATGTCGTCGATTCGTCGATCACTTAAACATGGTTTCCTATATTTAACAAATACCACAACAAAAAAAAGATGATGACAGTAAGCAAAAAAAAAAAATCACCGAATGGAGAAACCTTTTTTCGTAATTAGTACGTTCAATAGTTGCTTTCCAATCGACCAATGCAAGTACTTATACGCACTTAAAGTTTTTGTCTTTGCTAAATTAAGTACGCACAACTGTTCTACTTTTTTATTATGAGTAGCTAAAACCATTCACGATAAATTTGTCCGCTATGTGATTGTGTGTAGTATTTTTCTATTAAAAATATAATTTAATGCCATATGTGAAGCGCTAATAAAATTCCGGTTTAGATATTTCTTATTACAAAGTTAATAATACACTGAAGCAAATAAACTACACAGTAGGTTATGTTTTGCTTTTGCCATTTTTTGTGCTTTTCAATCGACACTTTACCCAATACACATGTTTCGCAGTTACAACTACTTATGGTGGTTTTTAACTAAAGTACGGTATTACCATCGATAACGAACATAAGCGAAAGTTTTTTGTAAAACAGTTTCAATAAAATACCTGCGGCACATCATAAATTCAACAAAGTTCACATATGACACCGTCAAAAGATGTACCAACACTATAAACATATATAATAAAATCGGGATTTGTTGTAATAAATAGCTCTATGCCAGCCTATAGTAGTGGACATGAAAGATGGGTCGGTTCATGAGTTTTGCATGCCGATAGACGTATTTGAAGTTATCTCGCGACTCTATCCCAGCAAAAAATCACCAAGCAACACTAATCAATAAAAACCCCATTTACTCTTGTGTGAAGTTGACCCACGTACTTTGCATGTTAAAAGTATAAATTGGACCGGTGGATATTTTCTTAAATTCTCGAAGCCGTTTACCAAGGTATTCTTATTAAATTTCTTTTATTAATTGTGTGCTTATAAGTTCTTTTTCTCGTGCTATTAATATTTTAGAAACGGATGACGTGCAGCTCCGTTTTCTTGGTAAGGGTAATTTTTTATACTCGCAATTTTAAAATTCATAGAACACATTAAAAAAAAATTAATAATTTGGACAGATAAACGACTATCAAAACAAGAAAAATATAAAATATAATATTGGGTTGTAGCGAAAGTAATGGCGATTTGCACGAATTATGATGATTTTATTCGTTTGAATTTCAAGAATATGCGCCTGGGGCCGTATTCTTGAAATCGGTGGAAATTTCCCCAATCGGAATATAATTTGCTTTGAAATTCTCTATGTAATTCGAATTTTTTTCCGGCTACTTTAATCATTGTTTTAATTTATTTTTTTAAATTAAGAAACATAATTTTTTCCCCCTAGGGGCAAAATTTCGACTGGGTAAATCGGCTCGAAATTATTCCCTTCCCTACTAAGGGAATAATTTCGAGCCGATTTACCCTGTCGAAATTTTGCCCTTGGGGGAAAAATTATGTTTTTTCCCTAGGGGGCCCCTAGGGGGAAAAAATTATGTTTACAAATATTAGTAAACTTGAAAACAAATTTGAAAAAATGATTAAAGTAGCCGGCGAAAAATTTGAATAATATAGAGAATTTCAAAGCTAATTGTATTCCGGTTGGGGAAATTTTCGCCGATTTGTATAATTCGGCCCCATTTTCGTTGAATTGGTTGGTACACAGTACACAGTAATTATTATTGTATAAATTTTAGTAAATCACATATAATTTTTATTTTAACTGTTGTACACTGATTATTAGTTTTGCAAGGATCGTTTTGCTGGTTTATATAAATGTGAAAAGTGTTATAATGGGTTCTAAAATGGAATACATCGGGTGCTTCGCCTGGAGGATGTGACGAAAGCACGTAAGTAGATGTTGGTAGGTATATCATGGCCTGTTGCACTTTCCTATCCTAGTTTCCTTTCCAAACTTCCAAAATTTTCTACTTGTCCCTTGCGGTCTAACCAGACCCACTTATGCTTCGAGAAACTCCACTTCAATTACCCTGAGCTCTAGCCGGAGCTGAAATGACCACCTCGAAGCCTCTAAGTGGGTAACAAATTCTGTTAACACCCGGTAGTAGATATCGGTATCGTTACACTGTTTTATTACAATTAGAATTTTTACTTTTAACCGTGTTTTGAACTACACCAGTTATAATTGGAGTGTTTCATGATGTCCATTGGTTCAGTTCAAATTTTATATGTTAAACCAGATTCAAGTTTTGTTTCAACCCACAGATTTTGATTTGAAGGATTTCCGGATCAGATCAAGCAAGACCCATTGGCTTAATTTTAACACTTTATTTCAAAGTATTCGTTTTGATTATTTTTATTACTGTCGTTTTGAATTCTACCTTAAGAATAATTTTACAATATCAAAAGAGAATTTATAAACTTAAACGGAGAAAAGCACGTCTATAGTCACAAAGTGTGCACGTCTATAGCACATCAATAGTCGACCAAAATTATTTTTAACTGAATTGTGTTTCAAAACTTGTTTTACGGGATGACTACTATTTAACATTATAATGATAATGATTTTCGAACGAGTGACTGTATTTAAATTTTATATTTATTGGCACCACTAACTCCATATAACATGTGAAGGAGAGTTCTCTGAAATCGCCACAATAAAATTCAGTTGGGGTGCACACAAAAAATTTTATGTTGAGAATGTTATTTCGCCGGGCAAAATATAAAAGTCGGTTCAAATTAATGACTTTAGGTAAAAAAAAAAAATTAAAAAAGTGGAGAAATTAGATAGTGCTCAACGCAAAAATGTGCACAAAATTTTGAAAAATTACCTAATATTTGGCAATAAAATATAAATCACACAATTGTGTGTGAACACGTTTTCAAAAAAAAATTAAATGTACCATTTTCTGAAGTAAAATTGTATGAACTATCGACTAAAACCATAAAAATTTGTATTTTGTTAACATTAAAGGTAGTTCTCAGGACTTATTTACAAAATTTTATAACTTTTTTCGCATTTTCTGTAAAATGCTTTGCAAGTCGCTGGTATTTAATTTTTTTTAAAATACGAAAGACACACGGTATTTTAGGGCATTTAATAATCTTTCAAACTTGATATTATATTCTTTGATATCTTAGGTGTATCAAAAAATATAAATTGTTTTCTAAAATAAAATTTTTTGATTCAACTCAGTTTTTCAGTAACTTTGTGAAATAGTATTATTTTGTTTTTGTTTGTAAATTTCACAATTAATAAATTTATGACGCATTAAATAATTTTTTATAAGATATTACAAAATGCATTCCAATATCTTTCATATGGCATAAAATATGAATTTTTATTGAAAAAATTAAATTGAGCCATTTAAATGTTATAAATCAAAACCTATCATTTTTATATATTTTTAATAGTTTAATAAAAAATGTACAAAATTATTTATGTATGTTTTATGATAATAGTTATAAATAATAATAATCGTAATAAATATTACTTACTAGAGTTTCGTCTTGATTTGAGATTTTGTGTGGTTGATAGGAAACTCTTTTCAATATCGCTCTATTACTTGAAATAAAAGCTGTTGTTCATCCTCTTTCTTTGTTATTTTATTGTTGAAGAAACTAACTAAGGCTATTGCCTTTTCGACAACATCTTTGACAATAAATATTTATTTTCTTAAGTTTTATTTTCGCAGATAAATTGTTGTTGTTTTCATTCCACTGTTCAGGGTCTATTTCAAGGATTTATTGAGTCGAAGATTCACGTTAAAAAATGTTTTGTGCTTTCCGTCACAAAATCGTATAAATAAAGTTGATTTACCCTCTCTTTACATATAAATGCTTTCTTTGGATTCTTATCATATCCAGGGTTTGCCAAAGTTGAAACGATTAACCTTTTTTCTTCTAATGCTATAAAATCATTAAAAAATGCAAGTCCAATAGGTGTTTCGCTGAGGTACCATAAATGTCTGGAAAGTACCTAAGGAACTGCTTCTGCTAGAGGTTTATCAATTTCTTCGTATTCTACTAACTGTTTAAATAATTTTAAATCATTATTAGCTGTTTTAGTTGGAATACTGCATTCGAACCAATATTTGATATATAGCCTCATTATAGAGATAATCAGTTTTTGGAGTGCACGGAGTTGTCTGTTAAAATTTATAATTATTAAATTGTAACAAATAATATAAAATATATTACATGATAGAGTAGATTTGTTTTGAAATAAATATATTTTCAAACTATATGTCGCTTCTGCGATCAACCTTGCATGTGATGTAGCACCTGAATTTTTAACTTGTCCATTAATTGATTCCCCCAAAAATAGAAGCCCTTGTTCTAAAAATCAGTATAATCTCCACGAGCTTGATGAACTTTCAACTTTTCAAAAATTCCACAATTTCAGTTCGAATAGTTTTTGGAAATGTTCTGAGTACTGCAATCTCTCAATCTATTTTTCTTTAACTTATTGTACAGTTCGTAAAATTTTTCAAATTTAAGCACAATGTTTTGATCGTCCATAGTCGGAATATTTTCTTTTTGCCATATTATAATAATTTCGTTCGTGACTTCTTTCACACTTGTTTTTATATCTACTTTGTCGATCAAATAAATATGCAGGAATCGGCAAAGAACTAGAGCACAACGCACTTGGGTTGTACAGAGTAATTTACATCGGTTCAAAATTTTTATCAGGTAATTTTGTTCTTATTTTGGATATTTATGACCACAAAAGCTTATATGTTTTTTGTATGTTGCCATTTAAAGAAAAATCATATTTTAAGCCATATAAAAGATATTGCTATACATTTTGTAATATCGTTTAAAAAATTATTTAATGCGTCATAATTTATTAATTGTGAAATTTACAAAAAAGTAAAACTAGTACTATATAATATTCACAAAAGTTACGAAAAACTGTGTTTTTGATCCAGGTAATATCAAAGAGTATAATATCAAGTTTGAAAGGTTATTAAATGCCCTTAATTACCGTGTGTCTTTCGTATTTAAAAAAAATTAAATAAATTTTGTAAATAAGTGCTCAGAACTACCTTTAATGTTAACAAAACACCAATTTGTATGATTTTAATCGATAGTTTATACAATTTTACTTCAGAAAATGGTACAATACATTTAATTTTTTTTTGAAAATGTGTGTGAGATTTATATTTTATTGCCAAGTATTAGGCAATTTTTCGAATTTATTTGCACATTTTTGCGTTGAGCACTATCTAATTTTTAACCTTTTTAATTTTTTTTTACCTTAATTCATTAATTTGAACCGACTTTCACATTTTGCCCAGCGAATAATAGTATTCTCTAACTGAATTATGTACAGAAATTTGTTTTACGCGAAGAATAATATTTATCATTATTGAAGCACCCGTTTGGGTTGGCACACCTAACTCCATATACCAGGTGGGGGAGTTATCTCTGACATTGCCACAACAATTTTGGGTAATATACAAAAGTATTTTAATCTGAATTTTATATAAACAATTGTTGGTGTGAATTTCTCAACGAAATAACATCATTGCGCTTTTCTATTATCATTATTTTATAACTCTGTATAATAAAATTTTTTTTAGATTGAAATAAAGGAGTAGCAAATAAGTCTACTTTAGTAGCAAATTTTATGAAATTTGCGATTAAAAATGTACATACAAAAATAATTTTTTAGTTCAAAGAAATATTAATGGTATACAAAGATAAAACACATAAGAAAACCGCATTAGTTTCACAAACTTTATTAAATGAGCGTACAATCACGATTAAACCTGCGGCTTCGACAATAATATTATTATTGGTTAGATACCATCCTATTTCGTGTTCACCCAAACTATATAACTATATATCCCGCATAAGTCTCATTATCCGTCCCATATACAGATATAAATTGGAACCAGATTTGATTTTATCGTTATATACAACACCAAACAAAAGAATCCTGATTATATTACAAAATAATAGTTTCAAAAGAAATGCTGAAAGGTGTTACGAAAAACGTAACGAAAAAAAAAAAAATCTCCGATCCTAATCATGTTATACCTTCGAGTGTATTTTACGAAGCGATAATAAAATTTTCATATTTTTCCAAAGCAAGCATCCTTAAAATAAAGAAAAAAGCGAAGCACTAAAAATGTACATACATACATATATACACAGACGGAAAATAATAATAATAATAAGGCGAGGACGACGACAGCCGAGTTTAAGAAGAAAATACAAAATTTATAATTTAATATCCTGGATAATATTTTTTGGTTTGAGGTATAGAATATAGATAGAGCCACACACACATAATTTGAACGTTACTTTGTTTTATTTTTTTCACAACAGACATTTTCCTCTGGTTACTCTTCATTTGATTCTTTATGATCCGTTTATTATTCCTGCTTTTGGCATGTCAATGTATGTAACTGTACTCGTACTCTTAACATACTCGTCGTAAGTTGAAATTTCATGGAACAACAAAAAATGTGTGAAATAAATAATTCATCTTTCATTCCTTATCGGATAATTGAAAGAGCAGGGTTTTTATTAATATTATTATTTTTTTTTTGTTTTGTTTCATTGTATCTCTCATATAAACAAATATGAGATCTTATATCATCTTATATATTATGTATATCTTTGTTGTACATATGACTGTTTCATGAAAGTTCCATATGATGACAGAAAGAATAGGAATTTTGTTTTGTGAAAAATGGAAAATCATAAAAAAGAACAAATAATTTTTCTCGTTCGTTTCTGTTTTACATTTATTAAATTGGAAATACATAAATCTTTATTTAATTTTAAATAGATCAATAAATGGTATATATTGAAATACTGATATAGAGAGTATCTAAAAGGTCAAGTAAAAATGTTCTGAATCTAAAATAAATTTGACAAAAATTTAATCTTTTCCTATGTTACTGTTACGTCTTACTTCTGTACCATTTTTTTTATGTTCTGACTTCACATTTTTATTTCCTACTTTGAGTATATTATTATCTTTGAGGATTTTAGTTATACATACATATAATTCTGTTCTGTGTACACTGATATATATTATATAGAGAAGAGGTCATGATGAAAGGGATTACAGGAGATTTTAGCTACTCGATAAAAGTAGAAAATATATGTATTTTGAGATATTTTATAGATATATTAAGGATCATTATTGACAATGTTGCGTATATAAAGATATTCTTATATATGTATGTACGACTTTACCATGGCAATTGAGAATCGATTTTATTGCTAATTGTAAGCTTATGTATGGATACGATATACGGTTAATTGTGGTTTATCAAGTTATAAAGTTTTTGCCTAAAACTTTTCTGTTTGGTTTAGTTTTATGTTTTAGGATTATACGAGGTAGGGATAAAAAAGAACATAACATAAAAAGATGATTTATCTTCTTCATCCTATTTATATCTGAGTCTATTTAAAAAAAAAAAAATATTTAATTAGATATAATACCAAAATATGACAACAAAATATACGCAACCATTATACTTTATTGATTTTCAGCATCATATATACGAGTAATATTATTTCATAAATCAATCTATCTCTTCTCATTTCACGTATCTTTATTATGGATATATGTATATGAAACGTGTATCATTCAATTTATTCTCGGAATTCATTTTTGGGCTTTTCATTTGCAGGATATTTAGAGAGATTACCTATACATATATTGTGAATGTATGTGTGTGTCATACAGATATACAAGTATACTCATTATTTGCTCCTATAAGTTTCTTTAATATAGAACACAAGATAAAATAAATAACTTAGATAATGGATACTGAAAAACCTTTGAAAATACATTATTACTGAAATAAAATCAAATAAAGTGTAAGAAAGCATTAGGAAAATGGATATTGTTAACTTTATAGTTTTGCAAATAAAGATTGGATGTTAAAATGGATTTACTTTTATATTTGTTTTTATAAAATTTATTGCCCCACTGATTACCATGATACTGCGTAGAAAATGAACTCAGTTGAACTGTTAAATTATGGCCGATAACTTTGTTCTAGGGCACTACTATATAGATTATGTTAACGAAAAATGTCGGGTATCATTTTATTAAGCAATATACATATGGGAGTCTCGGTTTTTGTATGCTAATCTGTTATTTTTTGATTATTTGGTGTATTCTGTGAACAAACTATGAAAATAAATTAATTTTGATCTAAACGAAATCCATATAAGGTCAGTTTTCTTTTGGCAGTAGGTCTGTAATACATAATTCTCTCAGTACTTAATAATGCTATTATTTTTCTTTTATTTACGTAAAAACAATGAAATAAATTAATCGTTTCCTTGTATTTTAAATCTCTATATCCTGACAAGTTTTATCAAAATCGATGAAAACAAATAAAATGATAATAGAGGCCCTCCCTCCTGCACCAGTTTTGATCAAGACCGTTCTAGCCAAATTTTGTTTATTAAATCGGGACCTGGGCCTCACCGCGGACCTCCTAAAGGGACTTTTCCGAAATTAATACTCATCAAAATCCATTCTTGCCATTACAAAACCCTTATCACTGGACATTTTATTAAAGTCAATTGAGTTGGAAAAAAAGCGTCCTGGACCCTACCAAAGGTGGATATCAAAATTGTGTTACAGTGTATATCAAAATTGTGAGTTTCAATAAAATAAATAATAAAACACTGACCTCACCGAATGGCAGCCTAAATTTTCCTGAATTCAGGAGCCATGTAAATTGGTTTTTGGTGCTGGAAAACGCTTTTTCAGCAATTTTTATAAAAGCCGTGCTAGCCGAAAAAATTAAGAACGGGATCCGCGTCATCCATCGCAATCGAAACCTGGCACGCAAAAACGCTTTCTAACTAATTTTGCAACCTGAAAAAAATTAAATAGTTGAAATCCAGTCTCCATCTTGAATGAACATCTTGAATGATTTTTCCCGAAATCACATCGCAATACCTCCTTAGTAAATTTTTATGAAATTTGTATGAACCGACTCGGGAGAAAATGTGAAAAGGAAACTAAGGTCAAAATATTAATTAGATATTGAATGCTACAAATCATTAGTGTTACTTATAACAACCAACATTTTCAAAAATATGCTATTAGTGCAACAGTGTTGTGCCGTACTGCCGTACGTAGACAATGTATGTAGACAATTACACAAATAGACGAATAGTGGAGAGCTTTTGTTTCAGAACAATTCGAAAAATAGAAAAACAATAGAGAGTTTTTTTTTTAAAGTAGAAGTTTGCACCAGTGGCAAAGTGGTCAGCATGCTTGCTCCAGCGACCGGAGGTGGTCCCGGGTTCGATTCCCGATGGTGACAAGGATACAATTTCACGGCTGGTTTAGGATCAATGAATTAATCACTCATTATCCGAAATGAAAATATGATTATGAAAGCTCATTTGAGACGGCCAAATCCCTTGATGGGATATAGTCCCAGAGGGAGAGAGTTTATACAAAGTTATGTTTTTATATGAAGCATACGAGTCAAATTTTTAATGTACTTACAATGAACAACAAAGTTGTTGTATGAAATAATGCAAAAAGATTTTCAGACAAGGATACTTTTAATGATCATAAAAATACATTAGTTAATAATCCTTATAGACGTGATAGTTTGACTCGTTCGCTGGCAATTTCAGGTAATATAACTCCAATAAAGCAATTATGAATTTCTCGGCTTTTTGTTGTTCAAAATGAATCTGGAAAGCTGTATGCCGCCCGTGTTAGGTAATCTTATGGTTTTGTGAACAAAATAATTTAATTTTGCGTACTATAATACTACCACTTATGGCTGTTCTAATATTAGTTAGCAAAATGACCGGAGGACTATACTGACAAATATTTTAGCTTATAGACAATTCCATTAATTCGACTGCTCATTGCTTTGGCAATGAACTAATTTTAAAATCATCATTGATTCTGGAGAGTGAAAATTTCAAATGGGGTCGATATTCGAGCTTTAGGAATTTCAAAAATCCAAATTATCAATATCCCGCTTTTAAAAATCTCGCTTTTTCGAGGACTTTGCGGTTTTTAAAATCCCACTTCTGCTGAAATCTTAAAATGCCCCGCCAAAAAGTGGGACTTTTTTTAAAAGATTTTAAAATCGTTTTCCATCTACATTTTTATTAAGACCTATGCCATTTCTTGACCGATCATTGTTACATTTCGATTTACATGTTTACAAGAATTTTTTAATATTGTCATGCTAATTGGTCATTCCTCGACCAATAATTGTCAAATTTTGCATACAGAATTGGATTGGGACTCTATCTTTAGTTTTGAATAAAGTTTTGGAAGATAACGTTCAATCAGATTAATGTTATTTGCAACATTTCGCAATTTTTTTTTTACAATATTTAATTTAATTATTTTAATTTAATTTAATTGCTCTAACTAATTAATACACAAACAAGATTCCAGTATTTTACTAGATTGAATACCGCTTCGTATTCTACAAACACAGTTGATTTTTTTGGAATACTAAACCGCTCCCCTACGAACATATCTACATAAATATATACTTACCAACTTATTTCATAAATAAATATGTACTGAAAAGTTTATACCAAAGGAGAATAAATCGTTGATTAAATATAAATTATAATAAAATTCCAAAATAAATTCCATTTTTTAATTTCTAGGGTCGTGGAAAGTATTTTGGATTTGGGTATATAGGAGTTTTATGTATTTAGTATTTTTTATATGAATTTTGTTTTTTTTTTAAATTTCTTTTATTAGAATTTTTATTTCTGGAAATTTGCTGCTTAGAATTTTTATTTTAATATTCCGGAATTGGTGAAGCGTACCCAACCAGTTCTGGAATTCCGCCATGCTGAATCTTTATAGGCAATTTCTGAAAAAATTATAGTTAAATTTGATATGTAAAACTTGATTGGGACTTTAACGTAAATTTTGAATGAAGTTCCGGAATTCAACCATCTCTTCGAAAGTTGCCCAGTTCTTAACCAATTATTGTCAAATTTGGTATTTAAAAGTGGATTTGGACGCTAAAATGAATTTTGGACGTGGTTCTAAAATCCGGCAATGCTGATTAGAACTCGGCAATGGATTTGCTTACGTATATAATTAAATTTGATTTATACATAATTTGTATAGGATTGGAGAACACCGATTTTGAATGAAGTTTTAACTTTTGGAAATAATCTACTAGCGTCTGATAGCGGTAAATTGTTCTCAATTTCACATTGTGATGGTACAGTTTCTAGTGCAAAATTAGAGGTTTCAAAAGTTAGTATGAATTCCTGTTCAAAATCTGGGTATTTTAGAATTGGTGCATTCATTAATTTGAATTTTAATGTTGAGAAGGCTGCGATTTATATTCTTCTGTCTATTTAAAATGTGAATTTTTCTTTAGCAAATTATTTAGTGGCAATATTTTCAAAACTTGAATAACTCTTTTGTAGTAATTACAGAGAGCTGAAAAACGCGTTGCGTCGTACACGTTTTGTGGAGTTGAATATTTTTCTGTAATTGATTTTTTACTAAGATCAGCCTGAATACCGTCAGGTGTTGTTGCTAGATGTCTTAGACAAAATTCTTCTGTTCTAAGAAAGTTGCACTTACCTGGATTCAATTTTAAACTGTATTCTCTTATATTTTTAAATACTTTGGTTAAATTTACATTTTCAATATTTTCCCTTCCCAATTAATACTTAATTAATTAATTAATTCAAAGCGACATATCGATCATATATGGAACACAAAGTGTGTTCACTGTATGGTAATATGCAGTCGCCATGGCCTGATGAGATGATTGAATTTTTTCATGATCTTATCAGATCGAAACTGGATATTATTTCTGTTATAAAACTGCATCGAAAAAATTTAGCTTCAACTGGATTACAAAATTGGTTAAATTTAAGTTATGATGATTGAAATTTCATCCAAATTTTATGGTTTGAAGAGGTGACAAACCTATTTGTTCTTAGTTGTAAAAAAACCATAACCAGGGGGAAAAATCTGTTTTAACGCGACTTGTAAAAAACTATAAAAATAAAAATCTTGTAGTTATAAGTTAAAAAAAAAAAATAGTTTTCAACAGATTTAGTCAAATTTGTTTTTCAATCTTGACTACTCTTATTTTAAGATTCATTCTTAAACATGGCGTATCAGACGACATTGTCCAAACTCTAAAAAATATTTTTTAATTCTTTGTGCTTTTTTACCAAAATAAATCCAACTTAAAATTAAATGTCGGATTTAATTTAAAAAAAAATATTCTACTGATGTCCAATTTATTGTATCCAATCGACTACTGGGAAAGGAGTTTTGTAAGTACATATCAAACGAATGCACACTGTAAAATTATTCCTCCCTCGAAGTATATTTTACTGCATTGCGTATTTTTCACAAGCTGCACAACATGTTTTGCTCACATTGTGCTGAATTGTGTGCTTTTGTCGACTTAAATCTTCCCTCTTCAAAAATCCTAGTCTTGTTGAGTTGAAATTGAAATTGAAATTGAAATTGAAATTGAAATTGAAATTGAAATTGAAATTGAAATTGAAATTGAAATTGAAATTGAAATTGAAATTGAAATTGAAATTGAAATTGAAATTGAAATTGAAATTGAAATTGAAATTGAAATTGAAATTGAAATTGAAATTGAAATTGAAATTGAAATTGAAATTGAAATTGAAATTGAAATTGAAATTGAAATTGAAATTGAAATTGAAATTGAAATTGAAATTGAAATTGAAATTGAAATTGAAATTGAAATTGAAATTGAAATTGAAATTGAAATTGAAATTGAAATTGAAATTGAAATTGAAATTGAAATTGAAATTGAAATTGAAATTGAAATTGAAATTGAAATTGAAATTGAAATTGAAATTGAAATTGAAATTGAAATTGAAATTGAAATTGAAATTGAAATTGAAATTGAAATTGAAATTGAAATTGAAATTGAAATTGAAATTGAAATTGAAATTGAAATTGAAATTGAAATTGAAATTGAAATTGAAATTGAAATTGAAATTGAAATTGAAATTGAAATTGAAATTGAAATTGAAATTGAAATTGAAATTGAAATTGAAATTGAAATTGAAATTGAAATTGAAATTGAAATTGAAATTGAAATTGAAATTGAAATTGAAATTGAAATTGAAATTGAAATTGAAATTGAAATTGAAATTGAAATTGAAATTGAAATTGAAATTGAAATTGAAATTGAAATTGAAATTGAAATTGAAATTGAAATTGAAATTGAAATTGAAATTGAAATTGAAATTGAAATTGAAATTGAAATTGAAATTGAAATTGAAATTGAAATTGAAATTGAAATTGAAATTGAAATTGAAATTGAAATTGAAATTGAAATTGAAATTGAAATTGAAATTGAAATTGAAATTGAAATTGAAATTGAAATTGAAATTGAAATTGAAATTGAAATTGAAATTGAAATTGAAATTGAAATTGAAATTGAAATTGAAATTGAAATTGAAATTGAAATTGAAATTGAAATTGAAATTGAAATTGAAATTGAAATTGAAATTGAAATTGAAATTGAAATTGAAATTGAAATTGAAATTGAAATTGAAATTGAAATTGAAATTGAAATTGAAATTGAAATTGAAATTGAAATTGAAATTGAAATTGAAATTGAAATTGAAATTGAAATTGAAATTGAAATTGAAATTGAAATTGAAATTGAAATTGAAATTGAAATTGAAATTGAAATTGAAATTGAAATTGAAATTGAAATTGAAATTGAAATTGAAATTGAAATTGAAATTGAAATTGAAATTGAAATTGAAATTGAAATTGAAATTGAAATTGAAATTGAAATTGAAATTGAAATTGAAATTGAAATTGAAATTGAAATTGAAATTGAAATTGAAATTGAAATTGAAATTGAAATTGAAATTGAAATTGAAATTGAAATTGAAATTGAAATTGAAATTGAAATTGAAATTGAAATTGAAATTGAAATTGAAATTGAAATTGAAATTGAAATTGAAATTGAAATTGAAATTGAAATTGAAATTGAAATTGAAATTGAAATTGAAATTGAAATTGAAATTGAAATTGAAATTGAAATTGAAATTGAAATTGAAATTGAAATTGAAATTGAAATTGAAATTGAAATTGAAATTGAAATTGAAATTGAAATTGAAATTGAAATTGAAATTGAAATTGAAATTGAAATTGAAATTGAAATTGAAATTGAAATTGAAATTGAAATTGAAATTGAAATTGAAATTGAAATTGAAATTGAAATTGAAATTGAAATTGAAATTGAAATTGAAATTGAAATTGAAATTGAAATTGAAATTGAAATTGAAATTGAAATTGAAATTGAAATTGAAATTGAAATCATTTTTAGAGGGATTTCTTCTACGTATTTTATTGAAAATATAGTTTTGAGATCCGTACACTTGGTCTATTTTTGTGGTGTCGAATGACTCGTGATGTTCACTTTTGACTATAAGCGTTAATAATTGCAGACGCTTACTCGAGGCACAATAATTGGGCACTGTCGCTTGTACGGTCTAGTTACTTGCAATTTCAAGGGACTTCTTACTCTTCAATAAGTTCAACAATAATTAAAATAGTTTTTTAATGAGTTAATTTATTTAACTAATAGATAATTTAAGAGGTGCTTTCTCTTACGATGACGCTTAGTACGTATCATTATTTCAATATAGAAGCGAAGTGATTTTGTTTGGTAGGCTGAGAAATTTAAATATAAATTATCCTAAAATTGCACATGATAATGGATATTTTGAAGGTGAACACATTTTTTCCCACACTTCCACACATATATTTCATATCATAAAATTTCCAGAAATGTTTTCGTGCCCTATTTATTCTACAAATATATTATGATGATGTTGATTTGGCTATAGTTTTATCGAATAACATATGCTTGTTTGTTATTTTATAAATTTTTCGTTCATGTATTTTGTTCCAGGAACCAATATTTAGATTCAAGTACACGTAAAATTTAATTTACTAAAAATAAAAGTTTGCATATTGCTTTTTTATGCATATTGCATGTAGAGAACATCAGAATAAAAAATCACAAATTTGTTCTGTTTATTGTATGGGCAGGTTCCTGATTTTAATTTTAATTCAATTTATATTTATTTTACTGTTCGATTGGATGCAATTAACTGAAAGTATGGAACCGAATATATTTTTAATACGACAACACAAATAATATGAAATAAGTAATGAACGCACATTTTCGTGAACCTGCGAATAAATCATGATAACATCGATTTAATATACAATAGCGGTATATGGGATAATTTATTCTTAATTATGTAAATCAGCCGTCTTTAGATAATTTAAAGGTACATAATCCTAACTCAGACATACTATGCGCACCCGAGGTGTAAATATAACACGTGTGAAATAATAAATTAATTAGAACGAAAATCTAATTTTGCACGTTTTACCCATTTAAATTGTAAAATAAAATTTAACACATAAACTTTGTGTAACAATTAAAGCAAATAAAAAAACTTTTAAAGATCTCAGGAGTCTTAACTTACGTTTATGTGCTAACACGATAAATAAAGACGATGATGGAGCCACAGAGACGGGTTTAACCATAATTTTCGGATATTAAATTTTTTATGAGATTTTTTTTTTCGTGAAAATCTGTTTTCCTCTAAACAATTTTGTTTTTTTTGTTTATTGGAGTTGTACAATTGATAATGGGTTTTATTTATCTCGCTCGTGTGTATGTGTGTGTGTGTGTATACGTACGTGCTGAACTCACGGAAGTTTTTATTTGGCGGACTTTTTATTATTCGTATATGGATTGAGATGGATATAAACTTGGTGCTCGTCATAAAATTCAAGATATAGATTTTTTTTTATTAAAATTTTGTTGAAGAATGTGTGGATTAAAAGGTTGTAAAATGACTATTAAAGATAGATAAAAATGATTTGATTCACCTACCCGTGCATATAAAGACGCAATCTTTTACTGCAAAGTGTATACGTAAAACGTTTAAACGCCCAAGATTTAATTTGCAGTATATTTTAAAACGTTTTGTTGAGTGTCTTGAATTTTCAGTGTATGAAAATTTTATTATTTGTCGAATATTTTTATTCTTTTTCAGAAAATGGTACGGTAATGTTATATGAAAGTATTCGCTTTATTGAAAATATGGTTTTTATTTTATTCAATTCCACAATTATTGTCACAAGCATGTATTTTAATAGTAATTTTGGTCTTATTGGTGAACATTTTGGTTTCATTTTTAAATTGAATTATTTTATTTGAAATTTGTGAATTGAGAATTTAAATTGCACATATTCAAAATAAACAAATTATAAACTGTGGTTCAGTTAATTATGGTGTGGTTCATCTGTAAATGGAATATGCCACGAGTGAAAATTACTAACCTTTTATGTGTCAATAATGTACGGGTGTTGTTTATTGTATAATTTGTTAATATGTGGATATTTAACCGGTATGATATTTTATAATTTTTTTCCCAGGATCAATAGTTATCATGTGGTTTTATTTAATTTGCAATGTTTATGCATATTTAATTTAAACATCCCTAAAGTTACAGCCTACCCGATATAGCAGATCATTACAAAACACTATATAGTTACTAAAAAGATTTTTTTTATAATCACTGCAATCTGTTCTGGGGCCACAGCTCTTCCAACTCTTTCGCGGTTTGCTTTTCCCGCCCATACTTCTACACCGTTGCTAGTCAATTCGAGGGCGTACGGCTTAAGGTCCGATTTTTATCACCATCTGCACATTGCATAGCCCCATGCCAGCCTATACTGGCATGGAAGATGGGTCGGCCCAGAAGTTTCGCACTCCGACAGGAGGACATAGATGTGTTCCGTTTCATCACTTATCGTAATCTGTAGATGAAAATTCGATTTCCATCCTGCTCCTATTGGGATAGAAACCCTGTACCCCCCGATTCAAACGCCAAAGCTTTAACCACTGTGCCATTTGATCGGTACATAAGAAGCTTATAGACTAGATCTATTTAAAAAATGACAGAATTGCCATTCCCAACAAAATTTGTTGGTTTGTTTCATAAGCGATCAATCAAAACCACTCCGCTGTAACAAGAAACGGGAACATTTCTCAAACTTTTTGGGTTATCCAGTTGATTATTCTTCTCATCAAAATTCATTGGTTTGTGAACGGGCAAATCTATCTATTGAAACGTGCAAGTAAATGTTTTTAACACATTCAGGTTATTAATTTTACAATTGTTGCTATTTAAATCTAAACCACAATACGGCAGCTCGATGCAGAAGTCTGTTGGTATGACATTTAGAAGAAGAACATTTAGAAGAAGTATGAGTTTCACATGATAATAAAAGAGGTGGAGGATCACAAAATATATCTTACTGTTTTAAGCAGAGCTCATATATAGTTCATGGTATTTTTGCAAAATAGTAAGGCAACGCTGATCCGATTCCAGACGATGAGAAAAAATTGTTTCAAATAAAACTAAATTTCAGGAGTCCAAGACCATTCCAAAGCATACCCAACGATTGATACAAGAAAACATTGCGTTGAACAATGAACTCGATGGTGTCAAAAACTGAAAAAGAAAAGAAAAGTATTTGTAATTGAAGAAAGAAATTCAATAGCATATGAAAATATTGGACATATTTTGTCAGAAAGTTGCACACGACAAGCCACTATGCCTATTTGGTGAAAAATCGTTTTAAAACTATATAACTATAAATAATAACTAGTCTCGAATACGATTCATGCGAAGATGATGTGACAGTTGAAGTTGAAACAATAGATCAATAGCAACGCACAAATGAATGTACCCGATGTGTGTTGAATCACAGTGTAATTCTAATTGAGGTGGTTGATTCACAATTTGTCTTCGAAGCATCGGACGCCAAGGTATCGGAACGGCAAGGAAGACTATGGGGACGAGAAAAATTACAATTATTCATCATTCGATGGATAATAAATTTAATTATATGAGATGTTAACGAAAAAATAAAATTTTTCGATCAATAATTAATAAATTTTCTATTATAATTACTAAATTATTATTTTATGTTCCGAGTATCGCAAAAGTCAAAAATTATGGCCGATTTATGGCCGAGATCCCTTCACCGGCAATGGCAGCTTCCGTAGGAGCTTTTTCATTTTTTAAATATTTTGTATAGTACAGCATTTACAAGAAAAACTATTCTAATCTAAAAAATCCTAAATTAACTTTGCAGTAATACCTTTATAGATTATTTTTCACAAATGTAAGCGGAAATGACGATTTTTGACAGAATACCGGGTTTTCAATAAAACTTTGGCCCTGTACAGCATAGATAGACTGATTGATCAGGATAAAAGTTCATGTCTATAAGCTTTTCAACAAATTGGGAGTTCCCAGTGAGTTTTGACCGAAATTAGTTTACTGGAAGTGGCATAGCTTCAATACGAGCTTTTAATTTTTTCTCCTCGAAGTGACAATTGGCAATTATCCATTTTTTTTAAATATTTTGAAAAGTATTGCAACTACGAGAAAGTATATTATGCAATAATTGATTTTTAATTAAATTTTCAACGAAATATGTTTAAATTTTCCAAAATTTAACCGGAAATGACTACGTATTTCCGAGAAAAAAATGTTTTTCAACTAAAATTCCGTACTATAAAGTCCACTCGGATTGATTGATCCGGATTTGATCTTCATACTTAAGCTTTTATTAATTAATTCGGAGATTCCGTTATTTTTGGCAAGGATCGATTAACCTGAAGTGGCAGCTTCCACAGGAGTTTTTTTTATTTTGTAAATATGTATGTTGAAAAAAAAAAGAAACTGTTATCAACTGAATGTTTCTATTATTTTGCAACAATACCGGTCGAGTTTATTTTTCCACAAATTTAACCAGAAATGACGACTTTTGACAAAAAACGGGTTTCAACAAAAATTCGGCCTCTGCACAGCCCAAATGGAATGATTGATCAGGATGAACCCTTATACCTAAGCTATTTTCACGCAAATTAGGAAATCTCATATAATTGTGGCTGAAATTTGTTCACCGAAAAGAACACTGGATGCCGCAGCTTCCATAGAAACTTTTTCGTTTTTTGTAAATATTTTGAAAAATCTAGAATCTACGATAAAAAAGGATTATGAACTAAAGAGTTTAAAATTTTTTATTTGCATTTTTGACAAAAAATAAGAAATTACTATTTTTGACAAAAAATTTGTTTTTCCACAAAAATTCGACCGTTTACAGTTTGGTTGATTGGAATGAATCTTCATACTTAAGTTTTTTTCATTAATTTGGAGATCCTAGTGATAATTGACCAAGAACCAAACGAGCTTTACCTTTCTTAAGTTTTTTTCATTAATTGGGAAATCGCAATGATTTTTGGTCGGAACCGGTTCATCAGAAATGGTAACTTTTAAAGGAGCTTTTTAGTTTTTTCCAAATATTTTGAAAAACATATCATTTACAAGAAACATCATTATGAACTAAAAGATTCAAAATCCATTTGGCACCTCTTCAATTCAGTTTTCCATAATTTAAGCGGAAATGACAATTTTTGAAAAAAAAACCGGGTTTTAATCAAAAAATCATCCCTATACAGCCTCATCCTTAAGTTTTTTTTTTTTACAAACTAGGAGATTCCAGTGAATTTTTCCACATTTGAAAAAATCTCTGTCTGCGTGCGTTGGCCGTGCAGACATTTACTTAGACGGGTTTTCTGATCGCAGTAAAATAAATAAGCTTTTTTCATAACTTGGGAGATATCAGTGATTTTTGTCCGATATTTGTGTATTGGAAATGACAGTTCTTATATGAGTTTTTTCGGTTTTTGCAAATATTTTAAAAAGTATATAATTTACAAGAAACATGCCTATGTACTAAAAGATGTTAATTACAATAATTTTTCAACAATATCGGTCAGCTGTGTGGCAGCGGTAGCGCCGCCTTGTTGGAACCACATGCTGTTGGTACCCATTTCATCCAGTTTATGCCACATGAAGTTACTTTTCATTGAGCTGTAGCGCCATTGAAGGTTATGACATTGCCAATTTCTTTATGGAGGATTTCGTAACGGTTTGAATCGCCCGAAATCGGACTATTTTACTTGTTTGCATATTCATCCAAAAATGGGCCTCTTCGGTAAAGATCACTTTTTGGGTCAACTTCTAACTCATAAAGAGCAAAATTAGGGATCATATGACGTTTTCTATGGTCGTTCTTTTTAAGTTCGTGGGTCAGTGGGATTTTATACAGATGCAGCCCTAAGTCTCGAGTTCAAATGGCAGATAGGCCAAAGCCTTGTGTAGACGAAGAATTGGGATGAATTTGGTTACCAAACGTCGAATAGTAGAGTCGGTACGGTATCGTTAAAAATTAACGAAAATTAATTATTTAATTGAATTTCCTGAAACATGAAATAAGCTGTTATTCAAAATTCTTCCCTTCGTAATTGTTATATAAGACCGATAGCCAAAAATCACTGTGATCTGCCAAATTATCGGAAAAGGTTAAATATGAGGTTTCATCTCGATCAACAAATGGCCTCTTTCGCTTATAGTTTAGAAAACTTATCTAGGCTGGGTAGTGTTGCAAAATTTATTTAGAATTTTTTAGTTAATAATCGTTTTTCTCGCATAAATTATACACTTTTCAAAATATTTGTAAAAAACGAAAAAGCTACTATTGAAACTGATTTCAACTAATTATCACTAGGATCTCCTAATTTATAGAAAAAGTTTAAATACGAAATTTTATTCCGATCAATTATCCGTCAGTGCTGTACAGGATCGATTTAAACAGTTCGTTGTTAAACAGGCTTTTGTTAGACATCGGCATTTATGCTTAAATTTTGATATGGGGCGGTACTGTTGAAAATTTAATTTAGAATCCGTTAGGTTATAGTCGTGTTTCGAATTCCACAAATGAGAAGCTCGGTCATAAATCATTGAGATCTCCCGATTTACGAAACAGCTTAAGTATTCAATCTCACCCCGAACAGTTTATCTGGGTTGTAGGTTGCCAACAGACATTTAGTCTGCTCGGAACCACACACACACGCAGTTTTTTTATTAACTATTTTTTTGACTTCAGAGTTGTTTGTGCTTAATTTAGTTTATATTATACCATGTACAAGAAAATCAAAGAATTTCATTGTAAATCCTTAAATAAAGATATCAATTCTAGAATAAGTTTAATAACGCAAGGATTTGTATGAACAATGCTGCAAATTAGTTAATGAGTTTTAGGTAATGAAACTAACTTGATGAGCATCATTCAACTTCAAACAAGCTTCTGTTTAATATATGAAAACTGACGCAAACGATATGGAAGTGCAATTTGTGAAGAACTAAATTTCAACCGATTGAAACCAAAATTAGTCATCTACGGATCCGTTAGAATGCTTATAGAAGTTATAACTTAAAATCGATAAACTGTTCTAGCAATGACGTTGTTAGCAATTTTCTGTTTAACAAAACCGACTGTAGTGGATACCTTCAACTATATCCTAAATTGTAGCCTTATAATAGAGGAATTTTCCCGTCTAAACTAAAACAAGCCAACGTTATTCTTGCTCACAAAAAAGGCTACTAAACAATTCTTTCTAAATATCTTGAATAAAAACTCATCACCTGGTGGCGGTACCAATTTCAAAACAATCTAGATTTGAAGAAAATTAAATTCTAAGAACTTTTCAATCCATTCAATAGCTTGCCACTCTAGTTTTCACATTTTAAATGAATGCCTCTTTTGTGCAAAAGACATATGAGTGCGGTCTTGCAATTCTCCGTTACCTTTCCTTGATCCCAATTAGCGACGATAAATGTCGAAAGTAATAAATATTTTCTTGTTTTATATAACAATATTCTACTACTCGGAAGTATCTACTTGGTGGTAGATGGCTCTATATTTAGTTTGGCTATGTTACCCGGCTATATGTTCCATCCCTGTGAAGCTCGTGCTCCACAATAACACAATATAATAGTGGAGGAAAAGTAACCGGACTCGTTAAAATATTAACTAATCTATCAGTTTTTGTGCTTATTACATATTGTTAATAATTTGGTTGGGTTAAAATTATAATTTTTTTCCGAATTCTTTTAAATACAAAAACGAATAATTAGACTTTTGTCAACCTTTCTTAATACAATGAAATATCCTAAAATAATGCAATATTCTTTTTAGATAAATAACGTGTTCAAAAAGGTTAACAAGAGCCGAAGGCCAGTACTTAAAATTATTAACGGTTATTATGAAGCTTTCCGTTATTTTATTTTATTTATGTTACCGAATAAGAGAATAATGATGAATCTGACCCAGTCTGGAATATCAACGAATCTATTTACCCAATTTAAAACAAATTTTGATTTTTTATTACAGATAAGACATAATACAGCACGATAGTTAATCTTACATCACATGGACACTAAATTATATCTCAATAACCTCAATTTATCTATGCTATCTACGATAAATCCTAAAATAACAGATTCATTTCAACAGTTCCATCCATTTAAACATTTCCATACGCAAAAATAAAACAAAGTAAAAAATTTTGTTAAATAATTGCAGATTATACCTTTCCAATAATTTATCCCTTACGTCCTAAAACGTAAGGCAGCAAAAAATATATTCTCTGTATCCTTTGTAAATTGATTAATGGCCAACAAAAAAAATGTTTTTTTTTGTCTAATACTTGAAAGGTATATTAAACTTGATTTACATCAAACCATAGTAACTTTTACACCTCCTCATTAATTACAATAGTCATTATACGTATTATACGTAATGTTAAGATAAAAAACCATTAAGATTTTTAGTGTTATAAGAAAATAAAATGAGAAAAAAATAATAATAATAATAATGATAATAGTAATAATATCCTTTTGGTTCGTGAATAAACATAAACGAAATAAAATTGTTATAATATAAAAATCCCCGCACCAAGTTGTTTAACAATAAAAATATAATTTATAGTTTAATTAGCCCGCGCGCAAAGTTGGAAAACGAACGAGATGAAACTCAGGAAAACAAAATAAAAAAAAAAATAAAAATCTGAGGGAAAACATGTATCATCAATATTCGTGTACGTCTGTTTTCCTCATTGCTATTATTTTTCTTCCTCTCTGGTTTGCTTCCTTAATTTTTTCCAACTAAACTTTATATTCGTATAGAAAATGATAAATAGTATTTTCCCTTTTTGGAATTGTATTTTGTGGAAACAAGGAACCTGGTTTCATACGAATTCGTATATATGGTATAAAGATTTTGGTGTGTTCCCTTGCTCTGTACGTTATGCTCTATTAAGAAAGACATATAGGTATTTTTTTATTATTTTTATAAATTATTATTATTTATATTTTGGTGTGCTTTTATTTATTAATATTTTTAAGATAAAGCACTACAAATACATTCACGTACGCCTATATATATATATATATATATATATATATATATATATATATATATATATATATATATATATATACATATATATATATATATATATATATATATATATATATATATATATATATATATATATATATATATATACATATATATATATATAATATCGACCTTTTTCACAATCCTAGAAATACCTCATTTGCCTATTTTTAGAAAGTTTTAGTATTTATTTCCAATAAAAGTCGTTTTATTATATGCGGCACTGTGCCTTTTCAGAGGCACACAGATAGGACCTAAACGTAACATTAATATCATCAACGTCTGATGGTAAGTCAATTTTTTACTTTTATTTTTAAATTGTAAAAAAATAGATTTTTTGGCAAAGTATATTTATTGGTAAACTACCATCTAGAGATATTCCTTGATTAGTTTTTTGTTTTTGTCTTATTGGAAAGATACGTGAAATAGTAACGACGTTAGAATTGAGTTGGGATTTTTCTATAAATAAAATAAAAGATTTGGTTAAACGAATAAAGTTATTCTTTCAAATTTGTTTTAATTTTGGCAGAAATAATAATTTTATTACTTTAATTGGTAAAATTTGTATTTGCGAGCTTTGGGCCACTATTTATCAAGCTTTACTGTTTGACTCTTAAATATCTTGATTATTTTACTATTTTAGAGGGTCATCCTACATTCTACAAGTGAACTACGTTTATTGGAGGCGTCATGTTTAAAACATTTTTTCGTTTGAAATGTTACAATACTACAATAAGGAACAAACTCGCAATGCAGGACATCAAGGCCGACATCGTTTAAAGAACGACACGTACACTATGTGACAAAAAAAATAGACCGACAAAAATAAGCGGCCGACTCGAACAAAAACACAACATTAGCAAATGGCGCACATGGATATATCACAGAAAAAAACAAATATTTCTAAATATTTCACAAAACTGTGGGATTAAAAAAATTATAAAAAATAAAAATTTGGGTTTTCAAAATTTTTTAATTATCTCGAGCTATCATTTTGAAAATATTAAATATAAACATGATCGATTTCGAGTTGGTAATCGAGTCGAACGAAGCAACTTACCTTCAAGAATATTGCAGGTATCAATCATCATTGATTTACGCTATGTCAAAGTAACATGTTCAGAAGATATGATTTCTAAGTAGTTTTCTGATCAACAATCGTTTTTGTTATTAATCATAGATCAAAACATGCCAAATACAATTTTAAATAAATTCTTGAACACGACGTAAAAATAGTTTTGGGTCCGCATTGACCAGTTGCACTCAATCAAAATTACCACACTATATTATTGGACAAATTATTCAATTCTGACCCCTTGCCAATCGAACGAAAAGAAAACCTGGATAGCCAACTAGTACTCCATTCTGTGAAGAAATTAATAATGATATCATCAGTAACAAATGCTAAAGCGGCAAATTTAGGTTAAAATACATTTAAAAGTAAAACACCTGGCTGCACTAAATGTATCTGGCTTCAATTCAGCAAATGGATCCCGTTAATAAATGAAACACAACTACTATAACAAAAAAACCTAAAGAAATGAACCCAAGGCTCACCGGCCAACCCTTCCAACGAATTTTCTCGAAATCTAGACCGATTTCAATCGAATCCTCGAGTCCTGACATCTAAAAATCCTCTTCGCCAAATTTTAACAAAATCGTGTGAGCCAGAAAAAAATTAAAATATTAAACCGGGTCTCACCGGATTATTTTCTAAAGGATTTTTTCTGAATCCCTGACCTTCGCAATCTATCAAATAGAAATACCCGCCTCATATATTTTCATCGTTTGAGCTGACGAAAAGAAAGAAAAATAACTCAGGCCCAATGGAAAACTTCAAATAAGAATTTTCCTGATAAAACCAAGACCCTTCACAATAAATTTCCAGTACTCGAAAACCCACTTTACGTAATTTTTAAGAAAACCGATTAAAAATAAAATCTCTTTATTTTTCCCAAAATCACTGAAATTGTAGTCCTGTAGTCTTGGAATAATTCACTCTTCACCCCACGGACTAGATTTTTTGGCCTTAAAGAAAAATCATTTATAATAGTTGGGGCTAACAGCTTACCTATAAAGAGCAAATGCGTTTATCTATCGATAGACAGAGACGAAAAGCTCAAATGTAACAAAAATACCTTTGCTGTTTATTACAGGCTTCAACATTCTATTGTTTAGTAGTAATATTCCAGGTTTCCAAAAATCCTGGTTTTCAAAATCCAGGTTTTTGAAATCCTGGTTTTTTAAATCCCGGTTTTGTATTAAAAAAACCCGATTTTTAGGAAATCTCGGTTTGAATTTTTAAAATTTGAAGTTCTAATAAATGGTTAATAGGGATGAAATTTGGTCATTTCTTAACAGATTTGATATGAGCGATGGAAATGGGATTCTAAAATGATTTTTTGATAAAGCGGCCGAATGTGTCGAAGGTCTGAATGTCTCGAAGGGCTGCATGTGTCGAAGGTCCAAATGTGTTTAAAGGGTTACTTTCCGTTTTTGTTAATATAATTTTTTTAAATTAGTTTTCGGTAATATTTCGTAATTTTATTTTATCAAATATTAATGAATTTGCTTGATAAAATTTTCCTTCACCAAAATGTGTCCCTGACTGGATAGGAAACTGACTGGATACGTGGAATTTTGACATTCGGACAGAGCGGGTGTCAATATATGACACTGTTGTTGAAATTTGACAAAAAATCGGAGACCAGTTTTTTCCGATTCCGACTTCGATAAAATAGCATCGACTTCACGAAACCGACTACCGCCTCTGACTTCGCAGCCTTGATTTTTGTAAAAAAATTTCCGACCGGCCCGAATTAATAAAAAATGTTTTTTTTTGAAAATGAAGACTTTACAACTATAACATAGAAGAAAAGAAAACCAGGATTTTGAAAACCGGGATTTCGTAGTGCACCCACCAAAAACGCTTAAGTGTAAAATATACAAACGAATAAAAAATAGCAATAAATGAACGAATTACTTACTTGAAATTCAAATTATTGCAATCATCATCAACGAAATCATTATCATCATCGTACATAAAGTGTGTAATACACTGTTTAATGTATGTCAATTTGATGAGAAAAGCTTGTTTTCTTCTTGTTCTTCATATCTCCATTAAAGTGATGGTATAAAATTCTTATAACAGTTTTTTTAGTTGCTAACATTTTGTTATACATATATGTACAATAATGTTTAATCGTTGCAGTGGTTAAAGGTCTCTGATTTGTCGCATGAATAAATCGCAGCGTTCAAGAAGTGAAAATATAACATTCTTTGACTTTTATATATTCTTAATGTTTATGTTATTTTATGTGGGTGAACATAATCATTTATATTCATGTCATATTTCCAATAATAAAATATATGTTCGATATGGTTCGATAACTTAATAGAAATATATCGATGAGTCGATTGGTTCACACAAAAAAAAATATTTCTCGTATGGATATATCCTCAGGATTTTCTATTGTTGAAACTTAACACCAAAGAACATTTTTGATATCAACCACAGTCTGAAATAAATAACATGATTTTTAATATTTTTCGATCGATCTAGGTTTATGTGTATGTTTAAGATAATTTTATTGATAAGGTTGACTAGTTAATAAAATTCTAAGTGTTTCTTTTTATTATGTCTAAGATCCATATAGCGAGTTGGCTTTGTATATCTGTATCACCCACCAGCACATTTTATTAAAGTCATAACGTAAATTCTGAAATCGTTTCTGGATTATTCATACTCACTCTGCACAATGGAGCTAGAGTATCGTGCACAATCAAAATATGTGTAGCTGGAAGAAAAAAATTATTCGACTTAAGTTCATTTCGAAATATGTAATATTTGTGTAACACAGAAATTTTTATTTTATATGCATGAAGCTGAATAATAAAATTCAAAAATTCTATTTATTTAATATTGTATATAGATGATATTCTTGATATATTCATTCTAGTATACATATACCGAAAACTAGTAATAAAGAGGTCAATCCATATGTAATATTGAAAAAAATAATAAAATCAAAAATTCAACAGTATTCTACACATACCACAACACAGTTGATTGAAGTGAAAAATTTATTTGGAATTTTACTCATGTGAAATTTTATGCTGAAATTGGAAAAATCAAGATAATAGAAATATGTGAATTTAAATTTTATCTAAATAATATCCAAATACAAAAATAGTTGTATGTATGCATTTTAGTACAGACTGCGGCTTTGAGAAAAGTGTCGGTTAGTTTGTATACTAAAATATCGTAAATTAATTTATGACCACGAAATAAATCATTTAATTAAATTATTTGTGTGAGATTATTAATTTATGTGGATGATTTGAAAATTGATTCTTGGTTTTCAATTACCACAGATTTTCAAGTGATTTTAAATAATGTATTAATGAATATGAAACGAATTTTGGGCTATATGACTTGATATCCAGGTATATACGAATATAATGTTTTCGTATACTGTTCAGTAATTGGAGATTATTTTAGACGTGAAATGATTGTGGTTTTTGGTAAAGGAAATAGTATATACATATTGTTTTACTACACACATGGAGAAAGAGAGATTAAAACATGCTACGGCGGATAAATCAAAATGAAAGGAAAACAGCAACGGATCACCCTAATTAGCTCAAATAGTATCGATTTACCTAATCGTCAAACTTGTATATCAAGTTTTCCGGATGACGCTGGAGCTAAATGAATACCGTTTTTTACACATAATATGATAGATGATAGAAGAGAATAATTAATAGCAATACACATCCGGCTGATCAATTAGTTAGTAAAATATTAGTAAAAACCTAATAAATGGTTTAGCACAAAATGCTCAGCTTGCATAAAGTTGTTCAGCCTTCTAACTGATCTATATTGCCATAAATTAATAATAATTTAAACAATTTTTCTCTGATTGATCAATACACTCAGAAAAACTGTGATAAATACATTATTTCATTTACCATATTATGATAATACTAAATTATTGTGATATACCTTATCATACAATGTTTAATATCATCATTGTGTGTTAAATACAATTATTTAAATGATTGATTGTATCATAATATGATATTTTTGATCATTTTTCTTCATCTTCGTCATTATAATAATGATTATCACTTGTGATTTTTTTTTTATTAAAGCACAATGATTATATTAATTATTGTATGTTAGGGAATATCACAATAATTTACTATTATCATAATATGGTAAATGCAATCATGTATTTATCAATTTTTTTTTTCTGTGTACTATTAAGTTAGTAAATTTAAAGAAGACTGCCTAGATGAAATAGCATCCTCCAAAAATAAGCAATATGAAAGTCGCCAATTATGAAGATAAACAAAATAAAAATGAAAATGAAAAATAGATAAAAATAAACTTATTTAAATTAATTTAGATTCCCTACACCAGAATATTATAAATCAAATTTATGCACACGCAATACTAAGTTCCCATTCTGAAATGATCAGTCACCTATTCAATTAATAAAATCTAGGCTTATGATGCTAAACAAAATATGTGTCCTTTCCACAGCAAAGGTATAGAACTGTAACTGTAATATAACGGTTAATGACATATGAAATCACAATTTAGTAAAATAACTAAATTTTCAACATGCGACACCCAACTCTCATCTTTCAAACCTAAAATTCAAAAATCAAAATTATACTCGTCAAATTTTTCCCAACACTACGTATATTCCCAGCCGTTAATCGCAACTGTAATACCAACCTATCGAAACATACTAACCTGGTGACCTTCTCAACTGATCTGCCAGCCATCTTTTATCAAATTTATTTACCTATTAGTATATCTACCACAAAAAGTAGAAAATTCACCCCTCATCCCATGTTAACCCCAGGGTTAGGGAGAGCAAATTTACCGGGCATTTGGGCTTTCATCTCTTGGAATTGAGGTCCTAAGTGGCACGCTAACTGGGATATAATAATTTTGAGTTTTTTAAAATTACCCAAAATTTTGCCCTTAAATGGTCATAACTTCTTTTTTGTAGTCGTAAAGCACGAAATAACTTTTGTTGTATTCTGCAATGAGATTTTATTCTAAGTAAATCATTATTACAATTGGGTCACCATCTAAGTTTATTTAAAAAAAGTAACGGTTGTTTTGAAATTAGTTTTGTTTAAAAAAGTTCTCTAGTTTATGCCCTTTCCAATGGTATACTGACATATCATAGAAATAACTCATTTCGTGGTTAGGGTTAAAAAAATACCTTTTAAGTTATTAATCAATATGTAATCAACTTCATTTATTAAATTGTGCTCAAAATGACCTCCTCAATTCCGCTTACGTATGCACGGCATCTTTTTTTTTTAATCTCCACGGTTGTTGTGCGAATTTGCATTTCACTTTTCATTTTTTCAAATGCGGCGCTTATCATTTCAAATAAAATTTCTCTTATCTCACCTTTGTTGCGTACGCTAATTCCTTAGCACGTTCCCAGACATAGGAATCCAGTGGTGTGAGGTCTGGGGACCGCGCGGGAAAATAAATAGGGTAACCCCTACCGATTTCCAACATCGAGATTTCAATGCATCTGCGGCAAGTTAATATGCAACCATCGGCATTCTTGTAATTTAACTATATTACCATGTGCTAATGTCGATGACCATTCAACTTTGCATACGGTATGGATATCAAAATCTTCGAGGTTCACACATTATAAGTAATGTAATCTAATTGATCACATATCACGAGTGAATGTTAAACATTATTGACACGTGCATCCGGGGTTGATATCCAAACCATAGACCTGGGGTCATATAACGCACACATAGTCCAACGTACAGTTTATGTTGTGCGAACGCATGGGAATGGAAATAGAGAAAAAAAAATTAATTAAAACAAAATTCTAAAATTAGTTGTGAACTGATTTTCTGAGTTTTTTAAAAAAAGAGGTAGTCAAGTTTTGGGTGTCGATAGAAGACGGTCCCCTTCGTGGGAGCTTAGTTATTATACAGCTTAAGTGACGAAAATAACTGATAAACTTTAAGTTTAAGAACAAAAAGAAAATAAAAAAAGCGTAAAATTAATTTGTTTAAGATTTTTTTCGGCTTTTCGGACAAAATATTATTTTAATGGGCACCCATACAATGTTTACGACTATTTTAGTCGCAGAAAACAAAGAGGCCATTTATTAACAATATTTCTACCACAAAAGTAGAAAAAATGCACTCCCCTCCCCCAAACCTTTAACCCCAGGGCGTACTTGTGTATACAAAGAACACAAACCCTTGCAAAAATGAGAACTCCCTTAGGTAGCTTCTTGGCAGCTTGGTTTCGTACTGATAAAAAGTTGGTCTACTCATCAGGTTGCAACGACCAAACTGCAAAAATTCCACTCTTGCTTTGTACCGATAATACAAATCAAGAACATATCGATTTAGCGAATTATATATCACTAAATCAGAAACCACAGGAAATTCTCACTATGTGTGTGTAACAAGCCAACACATTTAATTAAGAAGAATTTTTTAATCGTCCGTGAATTTAATTTGTTTAAGATTTTTTTCGGCTTTTCGGACAAAATATTATTTTAATGGGCACCCATACAATGTTTACGACTATTTTAGTCGCAGAAAACAAAGAGGCCATTTATTAACAATATTTCTACCACAAAAGTAGAAAAAATGCACTCCCCTCCCCCAAACCTTTAACCCCAGGGCGTACTTGTGTATACAAAGAACACAAACCCTTGCAAAAATGAGAACTCCCTTAGGTAGCTTCTTAGTGTAGGTAGCTTCTTCTGATTTAGTGATATATCAGCTGATCAGCGTCTTCAAAATTTTATAACCTTTTCATAATTAATCAAATTTTTTACATTTTAGCCCCCCCATTTTTTTACATTTTAGAGTTTTTTGAGTTTTTTCGTGTGGAAAAACAGCAAGGGGTAAGCCTTACTAAATTTGATGAGAAACAAAATTGTTTTACGCGCATGAAATTGATTTGATTTGATCAACATGGCTTAGAAGTACGAATATCGACTTTTACTGGAAATAGCTCAAAAGTTTGATTGTTGATAACCGCGAAACTGGGCAACGTTTTCAACACCGGGCAACATTTCAAAACATTTAACCTTTCATAATTTATCAAAAAAATTTATATTTGAGCACCGCAATCGAATTTTATATACCATTCGCAGTTTCGCCGATGTACGATAAACTAGTCTTTGAAGTAGTATATGTCATCCTGTGTCTCAGTTAAAACCCAGATTAATTCTACGAATTCAATGAAACTGCGTATTTCAACATTATCCTTGAATATTGAAGTCTCAGTGAAAATTGATGGAGATTAATAAATGATTTTTGTAATAGAGCTCACATTTGTTCAGTTAACACGGAAAATTTAGCAGTTTAATTATTCATATAGGTAATTTACAACAAACAAATGTTAATTATCACTAATTTCAATCAAATAAATTTCCAGTAATTGACTGACTAATACAATAGATGATAAAATGTTGATATAGAGCTTCATACAATAAATATACAATGGATAATAATTGCCTATGATAAAATTCTAAGAAATTTGGTTTACAAAACTCTGTAACAACACAGAAATCAATTCAATTTGAAGAACTCAATCTCTTTGCGAAAAAAAAAAAATTATGGAAAAGCGAGAAGGTCTCATTATTTCATGAAAAGCTTATATCAATCGTTCAAATATTTTACTTCCTCTTTACACTTTCATTTTGGATGGTTATCACACGTGACGTGATTGACATCCAATTTCTTGGTAAATGGGAATAAAATCAAAATCTAAAATCAAATCAAAATAGACAAAAAAAAAACATATTTTCTGAAATTCTTCTAGAACTTATTAACAACATACTTATGTATACAATCTTTCAATCTTTTCAAATTGAATGTAATACCTATTTTCGATTCTATTTCATTTCTATTACGTCTCTGTACACAACTCTATATATAAATACACGTTGTCTTGAATTATTTAATTTTTTATTTATGTTCTCCACGAATGAATATACGAGTTGGTTTTATGTTATATAGACGAACAATATTAGCAAGAGTATTTTTCCCGGAATCATTTAGGTTTGGAATATCAAATATGATCTCTATATTGCCATTCTATTACGATTATAAAATATTGTGTTTAATTTGTTTGCATGACAGCTAATCTACTTTCATTCAATTTTCTACAAAATAGCTATCTCCAAACACAAAATATTTTGATGTTTGCGTTTATACGTAATGTATATGACGTGCCATTTATGTAACGATATGAGATACCTATTTGTTATAAATCTCATACTGTTTCCTTGTACATAGACATTAAAAGCTTCACTTTCCGTATATAATATAAAAATTTCAACGAAGCAGTATCAAAAAATTTATCATCGAAAATATCAATCTTTTCAGTCGTTTAGTGTTTTTGTCGACGAATACGAGGAAAAAAATTGCAGGCGTAAAAGAAGCTTTTGTTATACCATAAGTAACGTTTATTGTGTCGTGTATTATAAATAAAAGTTCTTAAGAATATTTTTTAAGTGTTTCGTCAACGACAGTTTTTCTCTCTATATAGTGCTTTAATTAGACGCCTTGTGACATTTCTTTTGTAAAATTGTTTTGAGATTTTAATCGTAATGGTTGTGTTGTTTTTTGTAAAATATAATAATAACACTTAGAATTGAAAATGAAAATTGAAGATAAAGTAATAAAAGCTTTAAGATTTTTTAAAAGGTACTCATATCTGTGTTACGTAGATCCATATTTAAACAAAGTATTCATGATCTAAATAACTTTTTATGAAACTTAAGAAATAAAATAAATGGTAAATGTGTTGTGGCCAACAACCAACTTTCTTTTGCCACAAATGCTTACATAAAAACTGTCTTAAGGTATACACTAAAAACATTATTCTTACTTTAATTTCAGAAAACCAACAAGGTCAACGATTGCTAACAACTTAATTTTTAATTTTTTGCATCTTTTAATTTAATAATCCAAAATCTCCTTCGGAGGCTGCTATTTCCGGTAAACAGATGTCTACCAAATTTCGCAAGGATTTTCCAATTAATAAAATTACTTTAATTACGAAGTTTCATTCCGAATAGTCGGAAAATATGCCGAATTATGATAAGATAAAATTTTTTGTTGCAAAACTTGGAATTTCCGATAAAACTTAAAAAATGATCTGAAATATTAGGCATTCAAATTTTATTTACAATCTTTCTACTTTTCGTAAATGCTAACGCGTAAATGCGGAAAAGCTTAAGTATAAATTTTAATTCCCATTAATCAATCAGGTGCCAAATTTCTGTTGCAAAATAGTTTATTGTCCAAAATCACAATTACCACTTGAATTTTTAAAAACTAACCAGAACCGGCATTGTTGGCAAATTAATTGGGAATCTTTTAGTTTAAAAAAGTTTTTGTCGTAAACGATACACTTTTCAAATATTTGCAAAAAATTAAAAAGCTTCTAATTACGGTGAACCGATTTCGGTCAAAAATTACAAGAAGCTTCCAATTTATGGAGAAAGACAAAGTACGAAATTTCAATGCGTTGCAGAACACACATAACGATTTTTAAAAAAACTTCAGGTTCTTTCTTCCTCTATACCAGAAATCGTTATAGTTAATGGCAAACTTTTATCAAATTAGACCTCCGAGTGAGTTTGCTCACTTTCGTTTTCCTATCGAAAGACCTCTACTTGTCTCAAAATTTCATTAATCGGGTGTCACTTCTAAATCTGTGCTCGCTGCAAGGTGTTGGATTTGATTTATTATTTTGTATTTTGAATTTTACTTTCTAAAAGTTTCGTTGAATAATTGGTGCCATCTACCCTATGGCATTAAAACTAAAGTTTAATTGGGCATGGGCCTTAATATGCTGTGTTATGTTTTTTTACCCACCCGATTGTACACGTAAATGTCGAAAAAATTATGGAGCGAGACCAATGTGCACCTTGTAGTGCGTAGTGCATTTCTGTAGTGCGTTTTTAGTTTTGGCATGATGTGCGGTGTGAAATGGTGGACAAGTGACGTTCACGAAAAACGGGGGAAAAATTATTTTTTTTGGTGCAGGGCTTTTAGTCTTGTTTTCGAATTTGAATTGTAAAGCCGAGTTTGACTTGTGATATTGTAAAGTTGAGGTTTGATTTTTTTTGGAAATATTCAGTTTCAGTTTTTTTTGGGCTGGAAAGTAAAATAAAATTTGCAAATTCTTCAAGTTTTTGTGACAAAAAACCAAATAAAAATGAAAGTTTAAAATTACCTTTGACTTTGAATTTATTTTGTTTGTGGCAGTTGTGGTAAAAAAATGAAAATGTATAAAAACATATAAATAAGTTTGAATATAAGTGGGAATTACTTGGGTGGTCAAGTAAAATATTGGATATTTGGCGTTTCAATGGTGTGTTGCTATGTACCATGCCAATTCAATAGTTGGTTTTGAATTATTTTGCTGCTGATTGCACAGTTATAAGATATTGGCGAGAGAACGCCACAACTAGCTTTAATAGGCGACGCTCCTGACTTGCCTAAATTTGTATGGTGAAATTTTATAGACGTGAAGGCGTCGCATTACTTTATTACATCGGTAGCCTAACGTGGCATTGTTTTTTAATCTGCGTGAAGATGCCACACTCAAAGTTATCAAGTTCAAATCGGTGACAAAACCGGCACGCGGAAAATTTTTTCCGACTTGGCATCAAACATACGGGTGGCCAGTTGAGGCCATTCAACTCTTTGGTTTATGGTGAGCCAACGCACAACGTTTTTCATATTCGATTAAGGGCGGAAGATGCCCATGGAATTACGGATACAGGTGGCCAGCTGAGGCCATTTGAATTTTTGGTTAACGGCGGGAAGGTCGGACAACACATGTACGGTTAAGGGTGGCCAACAACGTGATCGTGCAATATTTACTGTTAACGGCAGATAACGCCCAACGTTTTTCATAAAGGCGGGAAGACTCACAACATTTGTGGACCGGCGGGCAAGAACGCAGCAACATCACAGGGTAACCTAACGGACTTTTGGGGTCCAAAGGTACAATATTATTTTTATTTGATCCATATTTTTCATTTTTCAAAAAATTCAATTTATTTTTTTTTCAATTTTGTTATATGTTGATAATTTTGTTATGTGTTTCAATTATACAATAAAATTCGAGGTTACGAAGGGGTTGGGAATTGCGTAGCGAATCATTAAAATTCGCTAAGGCATTGTAATTAGTTCAAAGTATTTCAAAAATTTTGTAGATTGGTCACTGCAGTCTGATGAGACGAACGAATTTTTTAATACAAGAAATTCAATATTTCATTAGTTCGAAGTCAAACCTCCAAAGTCTTGGTAACCTCACCTTGATTATTTAATTTTTTTCGAATTTTATTTACTTTTCTTTTCTTTTTACTAATTTTCTTCTTCGTTCGTTTTGCATAAGATGAATTACTATAATTTTTGGATCTGTATAATGGGAGGGGGATTCTCATATCGTGTCGGTTCCATAGTTGCGGGCTAGACTTCACGCTCCCCGTCATCGTCTTGGCAGGACATCCACAGGGTCGGAGTGGTGGGTCCAGCATATGTGTCATTTATTCGGGGACGGCCGTAAAATCTACGCGGTCTCCCCGTGGCACTCCGGCAGTCTCAAGCTGTCGGAGTGTGAATTGTGGGAGATTGCCTATAGGTCTTTCCAGGTGAAGAGATACTTTGTTTGGTGAAGAAACGTCTTTATCACATTATGTCGCTTCGCTGTGGCTCGGCATTTGACTCTAGGGGTCGATGTGTTGTGCTTGTCACTCGAGGAGATCTGGTTTTTCCTGGGTGAGCACACGAGGTTATTATTACATTTACTCCGTTCCTCAAATTTCAGTCGATGGATTTTGTTGACACTTCAATTTAATTTCAGTTTTTAGCGCTCGCTCTTGCGAGCAAGCTTATACAAAGACTTAGGCCGTCTGTCTGTTGGCACTATCACAGCAAAAACTATACATACCAGAGAGCTCGCAATTTGCACACAGATAGATACTACTCTAAAAAGGTCACATTTAAAATTTGGGAACTCTAGGTCAAGTAGTTTTCGAGATGTTCAACTCTTTCTAAAAATAGAGGTCACACAGATGCGGCTGTCTACTTTTTTTTTAATTTTCAATTATTATTCTAGGCCAACTGACTTACTTTAATATATATATATTACTTTTATCTATAATAAAATGAGTCTTATTTCAAAACTAGTTTCTGTAATTTTTTGATTTGCTTAAGATTCTATTCATTTTTTGTCTATTGGGCCAATTTTTTGTATTAGCACCTTAGTTGTTTCAGCGGTTTTACACCTCCGCTTGTCGGACTATTTCAATTGTCCGCTTCTACTAGTTTATTTTTTTTTATTCTGTTCACGTCCCAAAACCCAGAGATTTAGTCGGCAAAATAATCGTGAAACATACCTCTGCTTGTTTAAATAAAATCTGCGGAATCGTGTTCAACCATTCCGTAACAAGAGGACCACTTCTAAACTAGTCAGGGATGGTAAACACTTCAGTGTTTGCATCTCTTGCAACAATATAGAAAAGGTTATGTGGGTGACGAAAATTTCTATTTGGCAGTAAAACTCATATTAGAATTCATATTTTAGGCAGCGAAAACTCGGTAGCTTAAACAACATTAGAACCGGTATGATAATATCGTTTTAATGATAGGAATATTAAAAAATACCGCTTTTCAGAAACACATCCGGAATTCAAAATGGAATTCAATTTTTTATCATACAAACTTATGATCAGATGAATGCATCGTTTAGCTGTAGAAGCTTTTTATTATGCTAAGGGTAGATCTCGGGAATATGTTGATATAAACTCAACGGAGTCAACAATACATTCTCAATTTACATCACAATTTTATATTTTATCTTATTATTTCTTATTTTGTCAAACACAAAAAATTATTAGTAAGATTTGTAATGCATTACATTTTTCGGTTGAGGGCAAGTGGAATGGCTTTCGGTCTAAAGGGCAATATACCAAGCCGAAAGTCAACTTCACTTGCACGTGGTGCCCTAATCATCAAACGAGGCTCCGGCGCCGAGAAACAGCTGGATAACCGAAAACCAGGACCCTAGCAAGATATGTTTTCTCTTCTGGCTCAGTACCAATTTCCTAGTGGTTTCAATAACCAACCTTAAAGCAAAGAGTTCATAATAAAACGGAATTGTTATCCCAGGTAGAACTCAAACTGATCAATAGATTCTGGAATAAGCCAACCATTTCGCATTCATATGCATTTCAAAATTATCTAGATTACCATCTAGAAAATCCCCCACTCAACACGCAAACAAAAATATTTAACTACCCAGAAGACTGAGCGAAATAGAAAAAAATTTTGGTGTCCACAAAAGAATATGAAGTAGTAGCACCGAACTTTATGTTTGAAAGATAAATGTAAAAGATTCCAATGCAAATAGAGCTTTAGAGAAAAAGCTTTTTGAAGAAGGTAAAGAGTGGTATATGTACGAAGATAAAAATATCCGCAAAATTAAGGTTATGGGCAGAAGTCTTCATAACACTTACAAGAAGGGGGATTTATAATAGAAGACCTCAATTTGAAAGAATTTCAAACTAAAGGTGGAATAAACATGTTTGAACGGGAGGAAATTCAAAATAGCAGTACAATACCAGTATACTAATTTTTTCGAAAACCGTGACTTGAGAACTGGGAGTTTTTTTGTTGTTTCATCAGCACACTAGACGCAAAAGTAAAATTTAATTATTATTTACATCAACCAATAATAAAATTAGCTTTGTACATCTAGAAGGTAAGTGAAACAGCAGTAAAACTCTCAAGTCTCAGTTTTCGAACAATATTTGTGCTCAGATCTTCTTGAGTTATTTGTTACAAAATTAGTTTTAGAGGTCTACGCGAGGTCTATCAAAACAGTGAAGAATCATCATGTAACCACTCACCTGTGATCATAACTCTGAGTACAGTATTAATTATTAGAAATATTATTGTATAAAAAAACAAGACAAACAAACCCACTGAAACATGTCTGTGCGACATGAAAATCAAAGACCACAAAAACATTGCGCATTCTTTTAAAATGTTATTGTAAAGCAAACATTCAGATCAAACCTTTCTGAAAATATTTGGTTGCTTAATGTGTCGTGTTTCTAACTCGAAGAAGTTTTAAGTCAACGCCTGCATTATTTTCTAAAAAAAAAAATTTACGAAAGTTTGTTTTCCATTCTTGATTGAGACTATAAACTCTCTTGCCGTCTAAGTTGGAAAAATTCCGTTATGAAAACTGCTTTATGATTGTTCAACTTTAAGTGAAAACGAAAATTGCTATGAAAAAAGTTTCCTAAATGTTAATTAATTAATCAAGTAGCTTTATATTTTACAATTTATTTAGATTTATAAAGTTTTTTTTCTATAGGCCAATGAAGAATTTACTAAAATTGTATCAGAGCTAATATGATTTACAGTAGAAACTACAAAGGCATAAAATAACTAATAAATTTTATTGAATATGCATGATTAATAGATGATTAAACATAAACATTACGATAAGCACTATTCTAAAATTAATGTCAGTTAACTTTTTGTGACCCGTTAAATATTACCCTACGTAATGTTTCGATGAAATAGTTAAACTTTGACTTTGTGTCGACCCAGATACAAGTGAAAGCGAAACTTTGGAAGTTTTTTAAGAATTTATCGTTTGCTGTAACAAATAACAAAGAGATTACTTTAAATTTAACAGAAATTGCTAGTTTTCAATGCAAACTTTCCAATCGTGCCATATAGTAATTGACTTATTATTTCAGATTGAAACATTTGATTCCACAACTTTTGTTATTATCTTCTATGTTTCTTTTTGTACAATGGAATACAAAGAAAAGCAATTTTCAGTAAAATAAAGTTTCCCATAAATGGAATCCTTTTAAATAAATAAAAACTAAACTTTTCCCATTTATCTATCCATACGAGTATACGATCATCATGCCATTACCAAGAAGAAAAAGCAAAATTCATTTAACTTTAACTATTATTACGATTATTTCAGAATAACTGATTAATAGTATTGGCAAATTGAAAATAATAATAAAAAAAATAACCAAAAACTAGAAGTATAAAATGAACAATATACTAATTGTTATTCTATAACAATAACCACAACTCATACAAAAAGCACAAAAGTAACAAATATAAAAAGCCAACAAAAAATAAAACATTGATTGATTTTCTAATATAAATCGATTTAAAACCAATTTAATTCACTAATTTATTGTTAAATAAAAATTTTATTTATCAAAAAACCCTGAGCAAAAAAGTGTTTTATACAAACGTCATCATGATTTTCGAGAAAACCAATAAAATACAGAAAATTTGGTAAGCAAACACAGCACACAAAAATATAATAAAAGTTATAAATTTCCGATATAACGAAATCATTCAATAATTTTCCACTTAGTTGGAAGCTTGGTTTTTCTTTTGTTGTTACGGGTTGCCTACACTTTTCTACTACTTAATTCTGCTTCACCGTCTTCTTTGTATATGTGTGTATTATATTATGTTTGTTCTAAATCCGTTAAATATCTAACAAAACAAAATACGTATCCATACATATTCAGTTATCATACCTAATAATATAATCAAACAGAATGAGCTTTTACTAGGAATTATAGCGGAAAAGCTGTGTATTATAATAGCAAATAACTACGTATTATATCATTATGGTTGTAACCCGTAAACTATCTCGTTTATTTATTTTATTATGTATTTTAATCATACTAAATATTTTCTAGGTTATAAAAACTAGAAAGAAAGAAAATTAAATGGAAATATGAATGGAAAACTTCTTTTCTTCTTTTTTATTTTTTAAATTGGAAAAACTATTGTTTGTTACAGTGAGAAACAAATAATATTGACAGTATTTATTATGAGTGTAAGCTTTTCATTTACCGACTAACAGCGACTGTCACAAGTTGATTATTTATTGGTCGCCAAAAATTAGTTTTCAATTCATGTTTGTCGGAAAATACACATAAAAAGTAAACTTTTTTATATAGAAATAACGATGTATATAAAATATAAAGTATAAAATATAAAATATAAGATATGTCAAAAAGTGACAAAATTGTCAAAAACTTTCTATTGACAGTTTATTGTGTTGTGTACGTTGAAAAGATTAGTGTGCTTATTTCTTACAATATAATAGATTTATTGACGATTATAACATAAAAATACCCCAAAAATTTGATAGAAGTTAAAAACTCAAGTTCAACTAGGCATAACAAATTATAGTAATCGAATAAATAAATAGTTTTTGTTTATGTTTATACTTTTGACGTTAATATTATTTATGTTTGTAAACGTCAAAAAGAAGTTCCCGAAATGATGAGATTTGTCAAAATTGCATCCGGTATCCGGCATCCAGCATCCAGAATTTGACATTCAGCATCCGGCATCCGGCATCCTGCATCTGGCATCCGGCATCGGGCATCTGGCATCTGAAATTTTGCATCTGTCATCCGGCATCCGTTATGCGGCATCTGGTATCAAGCAATCGGCATCCAGCATCTGCCATCTGGCATCCAACATCCGTCATTCGGCATCCGTCATCCGGCATCCAGTATCCAGCATCTGGCATCCAGCATCCACAATTCGGCGTTCATCATCCGACATCGAGCATCCAGCATCCGGCATCCGGTATAGGCATCCGACATCCGGCATCCTGCATCTGGCATCTGGCATTTGGAATTCGGCATCTGACAGCCGGCATCCAGCAATCGGTATCCAGCATCCGGTATCCGGAATCTATTATAGTCAAATTTAACTATTATAGTCAAAATACGAATTTAACTGCTTTTCGAACCAATCTAGATCTCTAGAAAAATAAATTCTCAGAACTTTTCTAGTATGTTACTTTTCCCTACGATTGATGATGAAAAAGATGCATGAGGGAGATTAATCGAAAATGTACATAGCGCTAAATCAGCTACTGAATGGATTGTATTGTATCGGCATTCAGCATTCGGCATCTAGCGTCAACTGCCTAGCATCCGGAAGTCTAAAAATTTAACTATTTTTATTTTTAAATTTGACTTATAGATGACAAATGTATAAGAATCACAGCAATCAGTTTCGAACAGATGAGATTATTCATTTGAGAAATCAGTCTTCTCATCAGGTCGCGACGTTTTCGATGTCGGATGCTAGATATCGGATGCACGATTCCTGATGCCGGATGACAAATACTGGAAGCCGGATGTCGGATGTCGAATGTCGGATGCCAGATTTCGGGTGCTGGATACTGGATGTCGGATGCCGGATTCCGTATGTTTAAGGCATGCGAGACCCCCAATCAAGTTTTTGGCGATCTAAACATCTGGCGCATTATGTAAGCTCGCACTTTTGACTTTGGGAAGTGAGAGCTAGATCCTAGACCTATAGCTACTATATAGTGTTATCTACTTTTGAAATGTAGGTCATTCAATTCATCTTTCATCAAATGAAAATTAATGAAATCGAACATTGGATTCGTACGACTTAAGAGATTAATTCGAGGTTATTCAATGGCTGACGAAGGTTGAGGATTAACGTAACATTTTGATTCTGGTTTATTGGCTATGGTTGATTCCTGAACATTTGTTTGAAATATTTTTAAATCTTTGAATCTTAGCCAAGATAGCTTTTGACTTACAAACATATATTTTGATTGAAATTGTATTTATTGCAGCGCCTTTAGATACAATTTCTTCTCAGGATACTTAAATAAAAATTCGTATTGTTTTCTTTTTCTACCGGGTGATTCACAACATTAACTGTACTGTTTACGAACAAATTATGAATATTTAACAAAATGCAAAGAGAGATTACGAATATTTAACAAAATACTAACTAAAACAAATCGAATTTCAATGTTATTCATATTTAGTAATAAAAGAGTGAGTAGGACCACAAATGGAATACGAGAAAAAAATTTGTATGTACATAAAATAAAAGTAAAACTAACAACTGAAACTAAATTTAAATGACACCCAAAATTATGTCGGCTCAAATTTGAGGAATAGTAAAATAAGATAATAATAATTGGGTGTGTCCACCCCGCGGATGTCTGCAAACAAACCCCCCCCCCCCTCCCCGAACTACCCATTGACCCCTAAAAGCCGATGCCCAGCCACAACGATGCAGCATAAGATGGTAGGGACGTCCCTCGAATAGAGAAAGCCTCTATTCACGTATAGAGAGACCTCTAGAGGATCTTAGATATTACGATCGTCCCTGAATGAACAATACCTATGCTGCACCCACCATTCCGACATTGTGGATGTCCTGCAACAGGATGAAGGGGAATGGCAACCCAGCCTGTAAGTATGGAACCGACAGAAAATGAGATCCGATCCGAAAAATAAATTTAGCAATTCATCTTAGCGTTTGGGAGAGAAAATCAGAGAAAATAACAACAAGATAAAACAAGTAGCATAGATCAATAGAACTGGATGATGAGAGAATACTAAATCTAATGCAGTTAGAAATTCGCAGTACTGTTCTTTTATTAGCTAATTTACACGAAAAGCAGATGAGAAAGGATGCAAACGAAGAAATGAACTGAAGAAAATGAAAAAAAAAAAAAAATAAATTAAATTAAAAACAAAATAACGAGCGCCAAAAATTCTGAGGCGAAACCAATGTGCACCCCGGCCGCGTGCACCACAACTGCTACTGACGCTCGATCACAAAATATTAAACAATAAAAATTGGACAATGGAAATTGTATAATTGAACTTGGAAAATTTAATTTAAAATTGTAAAATTTAATACAAATACAAAAAAAAAATCGGTATCTTTTGACCACGGAAAGGTCACCCTGTCTGGTTTGCTGCGTCCTTGTTAACCTGTACGTTGCGATGTCTCTCACACTGACTCAGTTGGTCGCGACTGGCCTCAGTTGGTCACCCATTGCGGTATTTTACCGTATCCAAAATTCACAAATGGTCGGTTGGCAACCTGTTCGTACCAATGAGTTACGACTGGCCACGTAGTCGGCCACCCGTTGCAGTATTTTTACCTAATCAAAGACTCACAAATAGCCTTTCGTCATTTCGAATAAGTTTCGAATGGCCACGTTGTCGGCCCCCGTTGCGGTATTTTTACATAATGCAAGATTCACAAATGGCCGGTTGGCCACCGGTTTTTTTCGGTGCTTTCTCCGTTACCAATAAGTTATGAATGGCAGCACTGTCGCCTTGTCGGCCACTCGTGCCTCTGTCGCCTACCCCTAAATATTTGCACTCTTTGAAATTTGCGGCACCTCTTGATATTATGCTGCGCTCGCGAAAACGTGGTAACCGACGTAAATGCGGTACCCGTTAATTTATCTCATATTCTTTGATTTGAATTAATTTGCCACGAAAGAATTATTTTGCCATTACTTTTATAACGTTTTCTGTTGGTATCTGCAGAACCGATCCCAATTATTTGTCTGCTCGCCAACATGTTTACCAATTTTGTTTGCTCATTTAAAAATAATTCAAGCAAACAAATTTTAAAATAACATACAATTTTTCTTTGTAGAACAGGGGCTAATATTTACAAGGAAAATTACAGTATTGGTATGATTCACTGTATCTCGACATACAAGACACAAAAAAACAATTTCCATTTTTATTATATTTTTGTTCTCTGTATTTCGAAAAAATAAAAAACTAAGATAAAAAATAATTTTCCAATCAACAAACGAATCTATTATCATTCTAATAAACTGTTCTTGTTGTTTTGTTATCTCCCTGAAAATTGTATATATCATAATATGTCTGTACGTATGTATAAAGTAGAAATGAAATTGATAGAAATTAGGTAAATTAGTTTTCTGTTTTTATATTTCCATGGAAATTCTTAAGAAAATTTCTTTCAACTTCGTCTCATTCGTCTTCTTTCAAACTAAATAATAATAAAATGAAAGTTGCTGATAAATTTATGTTTTATCCAATTAAGATATTTTCTTCTCTCGATGTGTGTACAGTAAGTTTTTCCGTATACTAATGAGAGTTTTTGTGCGTTTTTGTTCTTTGCAGATTGCTGGTTGTACGGTTCGTTCTACGTAGAACGCTTGTTTTTATTCAATTTGGTGCCTAATGATGATTGATTTTGGTGTATAGTCGCATATAAGACAATACACAAAAAAAAAATCGTATATAACCTAATTTAGGATTTGCGTTTTCAGTATCATGCAAATTACATAATATGTATGTATATACTTTTTTCGTACAGTTTTTTTGCACACAGGTATTAATCACTTTTTCTTGGCCTCATTACAATTTTCATTATTCATGATTTAGTAGAAACAAAACGATTTAGATGTAATACAATTTTGTTGTTGTTAAAAACGCAAAATTTAATAAACTTTTTTGTTTAAGTGAAATGACTTAAACCAATATACAACAAAATTACAAAATATTAGAAAATTTCTTTAAAATTTAACTTTTTTGTATATATATATTTGTGTTAATTTAGGAATTTATGTTCATACAGCAATAACTCACCAACAATAAAAAAAGTTTTCGCCTTAAATAAATTTCCCATGAGATTTTAGAAAAAATATTTATGAATACGGATATGAACCGCACACACTTGGAAGTGAAAAAAAAATTCAAGCATTTTTATTTTATATTTATGAAAGTTTGAATACATTATTGAGTAAAAGTATATATTGTAAACTTTATACGCTGTTAAGTTACTTAATTTTGTTCGGAAAGCTTTTTAAATTGTATACGAGAATGTGTAACATTTAAAGTTGATTTTTTTTCCAAAGTTTAAAGGGAAACATCAATATTTTATTGCTCTACATGCATTAGGATCGTAAATTAAATTTAAATTTAATTTCGCCTTCTTTACGGATTCCAATTACAAATTTTTGGATTTTTCTGAGGTTAGGAAATTTGTTCTAACCATTACTAACGATCATTTGAATGAAAACAATTAAGGAATTAACAAGGATGATGTTGAGAATTGGATTTCTTTCGTTTTTCATATTTCAAATTAATTTGTTATTGAAATATACACAGTCCGCAATATTGTGAGCAAAATGTAATATTTTGAGCTAACTATTTTCCACTTGCTGAATTTGAAGTTGTGAACATTGTAAAATTGCGTATAAATTGTATCAAAACTCTAAATGGACCAGTGCATGTATACCTCAACAACACCTGCAACAGAAATAACGTAGGGCTGCAATAATTATAACCAGTCCTTATGGAAAATGCTATCAAAAAAAATTTAAACTGGAGGGAACTTGACTATTTCTTAATAAATTTTTATAAAACTTGCATTGCATACATTATTTTCAGTGTTTTGGCTAATATCTGAAACACTTCCACTAGTAACCAATTGTTTCGGTTGTTTTTCTAATAGCCTTTCTTTATTCATAGTGCTGGCACTTGCGACGAGTAGCGTATATTTATTTTCCGCTGTCAAATTTCCGCTATCTTATACAGCATCGATTTCAAGATCTTTCTGAACTAAACGAAATAGATTATCCATTTTGCAACGAAGGGGTTTAAATGAACCAAGATTCATGTTCCACTAATAAAAAATGATTCCGAACCCTGGACTAAAAGTGACAAGAGAAAAAGTTTAATTCCACTGCACCAATATGGGTTAGAGAAAATCACTTCATTGTTGAATAAGTTCATAGAACAACGGATGAGATCCTAAATGAGATGTACTTTAGAACATAAAGATATGCTCCAATATTTTCTTATATATGTAGATTCAGATTTCGACAAAATTTGGCACCAGGGCTTTTGTTTAAACTGTTTGTTTAGAAATTTTATTAGCAGGCATAGTTCAAGGAAAAATACTTGAACTGTTCATTCTTTTTACCAGAGATTTGTCATATATTCAATGTACTACAGTAGTGACATTTGCAGACGATATAATTACCCTATCGGTTGGAAATGATATATCGCTAGTAAGAAGCAAACTTCAAAATGCAGTTAGCACATTGAGTAAGCTCGATGCGAAGCTAATATGGAAAGAGCAAATCGAAAAGAAAAAAATAAAGAAACAAATAAAGAAACGAACAAGAAAACCCGTACAACGATTATCTTGCCATGAACCTGCAAATATCCGTGTTATGATGGACACCACCAATGAGTGAGAAATGAGACATCGCTGTTACTGGGCTAAGACAGAAAAATTACTAAGTGATTCTTTTGAACATCATTGCAAAAATTAAAAATCTTTCATTGACACTGCCACTTTTGGTTGACCGACTTCCACCAAATTTCGAAAGAGTCTTACAATTAGTACAAAAAGTTTAAATTTGAAATTTTATACCAAATATTCATTGTGCCTTAACCGTAGATTTGTCGAATTATGGTGAAATAAAACTTATTTTTATCAAAACTTCTCATTTCCGGTAAAATTTAATTAATTATTTAAATTACTTTTGCTTGAAATTTAATTTAAAATCTTTTGGTTTGAATTGTTTTTCGTAAATGTTATATACTGTTATATACCGGTTTTAAATGTATTGTATAAATAAATATGGAATGCTATTGATACAAATTAATTAAAAATATTTTAGTTCAAAGTCGTTTCGATTTCTCGTAAATGATAATACTTTTCAAAATATTTGCATAAAAGTGAAATGTTCTTTTCCAAGATGCCAATTTTTGGACAAGAAAAACGGTTTTCGGCAAACATTGAGACGTCCCAGTTTATGAAAAAAGCTTAAATATGAAGTTTCTAACAGTAATTTAGTATGCACGGAACCACTTACATACAGAAATGTTTTAAAAACTATTTTTTTGGACTGACTTTTGTCGATATAGCGAATGGAAAGTCTGTAAAAATTTCGGGGGTCAAAATTTTTCATGATTACGGTTCTGACGAAATTGAATACGATGCCATCAGTCATACTTGGCGGTGGCGTCATTAAATCTCGCACCCAAACATTTTTTTTTACTTCAAATCTAATTCATTAAAAATAGCAGAGCACACTTAATTAACCATAATTTAACCATGTATCTTCCATAATTTAAAATTAATTAAAAGCTTTTAAGTAACTATTTGTTTTTTTTAATTAACCTTCACTCTGTCCATTCATATTGTTATATTGTTTATCTAATGGGGTTAATCTGGCCAAAAATAAGTATTCATACGTTTTGTACGAAGAATAAAATATATGATTAAAAAAAAATATTTTATCAAAAATATTTGCAGCAATTCATTTTAAAAATTACATTGAAAAATTAAAGGAACGTGGAATAAAAAAAAAGTACAAAAATACTTTATAGTCATATTCCCTTGGTCAGTCAATTCTTCTTCTTCGGCAGAATCCGTTTCCGGATGTTTGATGCATTCTGTGCATATAGAAATTTGCTGTGATTTCCACAAGATGGTTTATTAAATGCATGACATCTGGGTCTGGTAGACGATCACGTTGGGCGTTTAGCTACTGATGTTACTGTTTCATCTTCCGCTAGAACTCGTTCTATGTGCAACACTTTATATCCTATCTGATTTATTGCAATTTTAACATTTTTTGTTACCGCTTTCAGGCTGGATAGCTGGATTTGCCTGTGTCAATTGCATGACTAATTGTTTTAGAAATAGTTTCCTTTCTGAGGCTTTCTGTTTTTCAAATAACTGGGGATTCGCACACTTATACAAATTGAATGTTGCTGTTCCCGCAAGGTCAATCATATTAAAAATTAAACAATTGGCCATCGTTTGAATTTCCTTTTGCATGTGTATGCATTCACTAGCTTGCCTAAAGTATCAACAACGCCTTTTGTTTATTGTAGTCCACAATGATGTTTGGTTTCCCAGATTCAGTGTCAATGTTAGCAATGTTATTTTTGTGCAGAGTTTACAATAGACGGACGTTTTTGTTTGGCTTGGGTTTATAGCTGACTAGAGGTTTTGCTCTCGGCATTTTAATTCTAATTTTCCAGTAAGTTCTTTTGGTATGTCCGGTTTACACTTACGAATTGTGCCAATTATTGGTAAAAAGGTTGTCTCTGGCACGTGGCGGCCTGATAACGATTTCCATCACAAATTTCAAGCGTTCGTTTGGATTTTTTGTTTTGAGCGAAATACCAAGTGCCTTGAGCTGAAATTTCTGGTTCGAAATTATTTACTGCTTGGTAGATAATTCAACGAGTATAATATCGATATAATCTTCTGCTATTTCATATCACATATTTTTAAATGGTTGTGGTAAGTATATTAAAATATTTAACTCTCTAATGAATCAATCATTTTGTAGCTGATAAATGCAGATTTGATTAATTTTATTTTGAAAATTACCAATTCAACGTCAAAAATCTGTTTTGGAGTCAGCCCTACCGAAAATAGCTGTTAATATGGGTTCCGCTTTTATGCTAAAAAATGAATACAAATCAGTTAATTTTAACTATTGTATGTTATTCAGACAAAATAAAAATATTAAAATAAAATATTTGCAATAAACAAAAAATTTACTCATCCGGCTTATCCAGAAGTCGAGTAAACAGGATTACACAAACATTTCGCATTTTTTACAAAACGCCTGAGTTTTTGATGTGGATTTTGGGTATTTGCGTTATTTCTTGGATTAGCAGTCCCGAAAAATACACCAGGAGGTCTATTATGAAACAATATTCGCTTTCGAAAAATTCGATATCTAAAAATTCGATACGCTTCGAATATTGCTATTATGAAACAAAGCGAATCGTCCATTTATTGTTGATCTGTTAAATTAATTTTATTTATTATTAAAATACGTCGTAAATTATTTTACATCTTATACATCTTGGTAAAGATTTATATATTGATATTGATATTTTAAAACAATAATTATAATTGCCTTAAAATACACGAATGAATTTATTTACATGATAAAAAAAATTATAATTTTAAAACAGAATTGACACAATACGACATTCGCCACCTAAAGACCAGTCGGAATTTGACGTCACATTTTCGTTTAATTAGAATCGTATTTTTTTTTGTTTCATAATCTGGCGAATTTGTTGATTTCGAATTATTCGACAGAGAAAAAAAAATCATAATATCAAAATACGCTGCGAAATCTGATTTGATCGTAACGGACGTATATTATTAATTAGCCTTCTTGGCAGCTTTTGGTGAAAGAGTTTTTTGATGATGGCCGCCCTGCAGTTTGTTTTCTGTGGCCCATTTCCGTACATGCACAGTGCTTTAATCACTTCCGTCCGAAATATTGGAAGTCGAATTTTTTCTATAGAGTCGAATTGATTCGATGATACAATAGGTAGGCGTTCACCAATGAAACGTCGACTAGATGATAAAAAACTCGATTAGACCATTTTCGAGTTTTAATGTGCATGTGGTAGCGCCGAATCAATCCATCCATCACCTTGATGGTGTAAGCGGGATATTTTTTGAGGCTGCACACTCGTGTTGCTAATAAATTGTTTGATACCAATATATGTTGGCAAAACCTGAGCAGTTTTGGTATCTTGCCACAACAATGATGAGATGTTAATTCCATGACATACTCATGTCCAACATACTCTTCGGAGTGCCCTCGTTAAACTTTTCCAGTTTGAGCAACATCGCTAAGCAGCTTAGAATTTGGTATGCGGGTTGCGCGCATAGTACCCCAACTAAATATTCCTCAGCTGCGAAGGTAGATAAGTAGACACAGCAATGTGTAAAATTGATCGAAATACACTAAATACATAAAAATACAAAATACGTAAAAATTTACGGTTCTTATTTTGCCACTGTAAGCTTTACAGAATATAATTTGCATTTACAGATATTTAAATTTCTCGAACACCATTTTAGTACTTGTCGGAAATTTTACGGTTATACAGCAAATTTACAAGACCGATTTTATATTCGCAATAATTATAGTTCAAGAAATTTTAGACAGTTCCTAGGGCTGCTGAGACGAGTCATACTAACATACTGTGGGTAAAGGTGTTCTATTTTCTATTTTTACTATTCCCATGCGGCCATCCAAATTTGTAGCACCCAATTTGTGGTCGCATTATTTTCTCTTGCGCATAAAGCCCGCGATTATTGGTCCGACTAGCCAAAGCTTAATTTTCATATTGTGTAGAAATCTACTTTTAAAGAAGATGGTGGACGGTGAAAAATTTATACAATTATTTACATGTAAGTAACAGTGTAATTAATGTTATCTATAACGTATTTGCACAACGAGCGATTTCTTCAGGAATCGATCGAACAGCACTATATTCGAATTAGAGCCTGTTTAAATTTTTTAAAATTGCAATGGGGTCGACAGACTTCTGTTATCTCTACATTTATTGTTTCTATCTTTCGTTGGTCCCGAAATATAAACGTATTTATTTTTGAAAGGGACAACTTTTTGACCAAATTGATTATGTTGTATTGTATTAGATATATGAATTTATTATAAATTAATAAACGAAAAGTTATTTTAAAATCCTGTAATAACCCAAATCTAATTATCTTTATGAACTGCAAAATATTTAATCTCATTAATATTTTATATAAAAGGCTCGTTTCACTAGAAAATTATTGAAAATTTATTTCGAAATAAAAATGCACAGATCATTACAATTATGCCTCTAATAGAGGATTAGCAATAACAACAGTATATACATTTTATAATAATAATTTAATCTCTTTTTAATAATTAGTGCTATAAAATAATAATTACAAAGTTCATTAAATATTTGTAAAGATATACATATTCTAATAGGGATACAAATTCATCAGAAGAGCTGCTGCTCGCAACTTAAACAACCTTTGTGTGTCTGTTGTTCTTTTTAGTAATAGACTTTATTTTCCATTAAACAAAAATATAAAACTGAATGTTAATTAAAAACATATTCTTTAAAATATCAAATTACAAAATTTTCTTTATATTTAGCGTTGGTGTTTCGATATTCCGAAAAATCGTTTTTCTTGTTCTTCTTTAACAATAAAACAATAACTAATTAGTAATTTATATTTATGTACCTTGTTTTTTTGGAAATACTATAAAAGTATTATTTTTCACGCTATATACAATTAAGCATTGGAATTACCAACTAACCGCGGCACTATAACCGCGGCGAATTTTTGAAATTTTATATGTTTCCTATTTAAAAACCTTACACAACAATAATTTAGGAGAATTAATTTAATTATAAACACAGCTGTTAACAATTATTATGATTGTATTATTTGATAATATTAGAAATAAAAATTTATTATTTTTCGTTTTTACCGTATATGATATTGAATTTAGAGATATAAAATCATATTTTCGAATTAAATTTAGCCTAACCACAATATTTTTATTTTCAGCTTTTCAATTTTTATATTTTTATAACAAAATTGGAATTATAACTTTAATGCCGGTAACCACAATTATATAAATAATTTCGTCAGAATTTATTTTTGTACTTTTATTTAATTTAGAAACGGAAGTTTATATAGATTGTTAGCTGTTTTAAGATAAAATTGCGGTTATATCGAACAAATTAATCTATATACCTAAATATTAAACTTATTCAACAACTTGTAAATATAAAACTATGCTTGTTCGATATGTTCAAAATATAAAATTCATTAATTCTGAAATCCAATTATAAGTTCTAAACAATAAAAATTTTGTGCTGAATAACACGACTGCACATCTATAACATTTGGTGGTCGATTGGTAGGTTTAACAATTCACCACAGTAGATATTCTTGTGTAGTTTTGTATATATTTTTATTTCAAACTGAAACTAAAGTCACTTATTATTATTATGAACCATCCTTATAGTTTGTGATAATCAAATCAGTATTTTAAATACACTTGTTCAAATGTTCATAACAATAACTTTAGACAATCGAAATTGTGAAGGACTATAGGCGCTCCATTCTTATTTATTTGGCCATCACAGCTACCAAATTTAATAAAACACCTGTTTGTTTCAGAATTTGATTTTTATTTATTTGGTGGTTTCACCTCTAGAGATGTTGAACAACTATATTTAAAGATACAAGAACTACGATTTCGCGTCACTGTTTTAATAAAATGTCTACAATGTCGCCTACTTACAAAGGTAGATATATCTCTTAGCAAATGATACTACTTATATCACATGATTTGGTTTCCAAGTACTCCTTCCATTACTTAATTCTAGGTTGTTTTCAATGTCCCGCGAAAACCCAAATTTGGTAAACGTTTAATCAATAATATGGAACAAACTAAAACTAAGAGGCGAGTACAGCTAACAACCGTTGCATTTGAAGAATGCGATGAAAGAAAAGCAGAAACCTTTTAACCAATTATGGCCTAGCCAGTCGGCCCGTATTATTTTGTAAGAATGTTTATTAGACAAACACCTGTATAAAAACCTATTTACGATCGAACCTCAAATGTATGTAGTAAGATAGCTATTACCTTATTAATTTTGCTTATAGTTAATTTTATCTTATTTTGCTAAATGAATACCAAAATTTACTTCGTGCTTGCGAATATAACTTTACAAAACATGAGCTTTATATATTACAAACTATATTCTGCATGCACAAAATATCAACGCATTAGTGTTTAAACTAAGTCGAGGTTTTGTAAATTGTTTGTAACAAGGAAAACATGTATTTCCTGATGTAATAACTTTCCTAGGGGCGGAATCATGAAATACGACCCGAAAAAAATAAACGGTTTTAAAAATATTTTCAAATTTATCAGACTGATGTATAAATGTAACTTCTATAATGTTTTAAGAGCAATGACTAATCTCCTACAAGATTTTCGAAATTCATTTTTCTCGCCCGAGGTTCGTCGCCGTTTCATTTTATGAGATGGCATTGAAGTCTTTTGTATTTCAAAATTGTAAAAAATCCGGCAATAAATATTTTGATGTATACAGGGGCAAGATCATGAAATATTTCAATGGACAAACACAAAAAAAATCGAAAAATGGTCAAAGTTGGCGTATATAAAGTTTAACCTAAAAGTTGTATTCGAAAAAAGAATTTCGAAAATCTTGTAAGAGGTTAGCCCTTGCTCTTCAAATATTACAGAAGTTGCATTTATACATCAGTCTACATCCATCATAGTAAATTTGAATACTTTTAATCTAATATGTTTCAACATATTTTTAAATCCGTTTAAATTTTTGGGTCGTATTTCATGATTTCGCCCCTGTATTTATAATTGGTAAGCAGTTGTATTGAATTCAATCATTTAAGCAAAACATAGAAATGTGTATTTACTCAAGTGGCCTGAAATCACTCTGCTTTAGTTTGCTAAATAACACCAATATATACTTCGTGATTACATGTACGAAGTATATATAAAATTATTAGTGACAAGATAATAAATATTTTGATTTCAATCAATATTCTACATTCAAAAATATAATATCGTTGCATCTGTGTTTTTAAACCATACCGAAAATTTGGTTTAACTTTAATACCTTTAAAGGTCCACGAAAAATATTTAAGTTTTGCATGTAATTTTTGTTTTGTATTTATATATTGTAGTTAGGAAATTGTAATTAAGTCAATCATGTGCCAGAAGTCATTTTGCTTTATTTTGATAAAGAACGTCAATATTTACTTCGTGCATGTAATTATTACTTTTGTTAACAAAACAACAAATATTTAAATTTCAAACTATGTAAATACAAAAATTAAAATTATAACATCAAAATTTTATTTTGTAAAACTTTAGTAACATGATAAGAAAAATATTTGCTTCCTGCTTGTAATATTTTTTCCTTATTTGTATTTGTTTGCAAATTGTAATAAATCAGTGAATTGAGCAAAATCTGAGAAATATGTATTTGCTCATGTAGCCTGAGGTTACTGTGCCTTAGTTTGCTAAAGAACGTAAATATTTACTTCACTAGTAATAAATAATAAAACTTTAGAGCATATTAAATATTTAGATCGCAAACTGTATTTAACATACAAAAATACAACATCGATGCATTTGTGTTTTTAAACCAAATCGGAGAATTTGGCAATTGGATTTAAATTAAAACCTATTTGTATATAACAAGTAAAATATTTACTTCCTGCATGTAATAAATTTCTTGTTTTTATATTTGTTTAAAAACGGTTTTTAATTGATCATTTAATCAAAACATGAGAAATTTACTCATCTTACCCGAGGTTACTACGTCTTAGTTTGCTAAAGAACGCTAATATTTAGTTGGTGCATCTAATAATAACAATAATTAATAAAATAATAAATATTATGATTGCAAACCGTACTTAACATATAAAATGGAACATCGATGCATTTGTGGGTTTAGACATGTTTTTACTCAAGTTGCTAGAGGTCATTTTGCGTTATTTTGCTGAAGAACGTCATTATTTACTTCGTAAATAATTATATATTTTATTAACAAAACATTATTAAATACCTAGATTTCAAACTGTATACAACTTTCAAAAATATAACATAATGCATTTGTGATTTTAAACCAATTTGAAAAATTTTCAAATTTTGTTTAACTTTAAAACCTATTTGTATGTAACATGAACAATTTTTACTTCCCGCATGTAATAATTTTTCAGTTCTTAGACTTGTTTAAAAATTGTAATAAATAATGATTTGAGCAAAACCTGATAAATTTTTTCATCTTGCTTGAGGTCACTGTGCATTTAAAACAATAAAGTTTGCTAAAGAACGCAAACATTTACTTCGTGCATGTAATACTAACTAGAATTAACAGAATAATCAAACTTTATGCAATACATGTACAGAAATATAATATCGTCGTAGTTGTATTTTTTAACCAAATTGCTGAATTATGTAATTTGCTTTAACTTAAAAACTTATTTGTATATTAAATATTTACTTCCTGCATGTAATATTTTTTTGTAGTTAGATGTATCTAACAATTACATTTAATCAATCATTTAAACAAAACCTGAGAAATATGTATTTACGCATCTTGCCTGAGGTCACATTGCCTTAGGCTGCCGACCAAAAGTCGAGTAAATTGAAGTTTTACGTACTTTTTAAAAGCACATAGGGAAAACTCAAATACCGTACTAAAAAGTTGAGTAAATAACAGAAAATAAGGTAAATGATTTGTTGTTATTGCATTTTTTAAAAAAAAAAATGAAGATGGCGTTTTTTTTTTATTATCTATTCGTATTTGATTTCCGAGTTGAGTATGTTCAGAAAATATATTTTGTAAAAATAATCATATTATTGCTATATAAAATAAATATTATAATGAATATTATATTTATTTATTATAGTTAGTTTGCATCACTGTGTTTGTCAACATTATATATTTTAGATATAAAAAAACAAAAAAATCGTTGTAGCTGAGGAATCCGATGTAACTGAGAGTTTTCCAAAAAAAAAAAAAAACAAAAAAAACTCAAAAAAGATGAAGTGTGGAGGTTTTAAAAAATACGTCTGAGGAAATCAAGAAGAGCGCCCAACACATTGAAAAAATAGTAACGTTTGCGAGGAAGGAACTGTTTCCTGATTTTCCAGATTTAGAATAAACCAAAACTCTAATGATGATGCTGTGATGAATTAGTTATGCTAAAAAAGCTGTGAATTGCCGTTATGAATTTCGATTTTTACTTACACATATAGCTGTAAATGCTGTGATGAATTAGACTTTCAATTATTATTTATTTGAATAAAATAATTTTTTTTGTTTTGAAATTCTATAACGTCTGTAAAATCTCTCGCATGCATAATTTTCGTTGGGCCATGCACTCAAAACTACTAAAACGACCTGACTGTAAACAGATGTTGTGCGTAACACAACATGCACAAACAATTTGTACACATCTTTTGATTTCTAATTCTAGTGACTTCAAAAAATTGAGCGCCGAGTTCTAATTTTAGTGTCTTCAAAAAATTGAGTCTTCATCATCCCGAATGTTTGCTCAATTGTAATAAGAGCTTTAGAGTAAGTTTGGTTGAAACGAGTCTGTTGCTCCGTGTTAGAATCGCAATTGGGTTCAACATGGAAATATAGCCTACGTCACCCAATTAAAAAATATCTTTGAGGAGGAAACTGGTCCCCTGGTATACCGATCCAGGGTACCTGACGCACATTTTAATTATTTTAAAATTTGAGTCACAAACCACCCGTAACTGGATTGAATAGTCTAGTTTCCTATTAATATACTGATCGTGTTGTTGTGGAGGACACTTGACTTTAATGTGGCCACCGTCTATTGCACCCACAGCTTTATTCAATTTGTGCGACAGGGCCTTGGCTGCAAATTTGTCGTTGATTTCGTCTAATGATGTCATTGGAGTCCGTTTTTGTACTTCGTCGACGGCCATATTTTCCAGTAAACGCAAATATTTGTGAATGATATTTTTCACAGAATATTTAGGCATAATCATTGCTTTAAGATTGTAAATACAATGTTTTCGATTTCCGTGTTCCATCTATGGGTTTTTTCAGGAATTAGTTGAACAAGTTTTTGGAACGATTTTGAAGTATATTCGCCTTAGTCTCCTCGAATTCCTCATTCAATATTTTTGCAGCATAAACGATATTATATGCAGCATAAACCGCCGAACGTTAGGTTTATGCTGCATACAATATCCTATTCTGGCTTAACAATTAAAAACAATATGTTGGACCTAATTTTAGTAAAATAAATAGAAAGGTTACCTTGTGTGATACTTAAATATCTTTAAAAGTTTCTTGTAATTCAATAAATTTTGAAACAAAAATTTATTGAATTACAAGAAACTATTGATTGTGTCTTGTAATTCAATAAATTTTGATAGAAGCTTAACATGTTTACATTTTATTCTGATTTTCACAAATGTTTATTAGCTCCATTTCAAATTTAGCTCACATTCAAATTCAAAACACAAAATATAACTTATGACATTTATGACGTTTAATATTATTTCATGCCTTCACACACCTGTGTTTTTAATCTTACAAACCAAATAATATTACACCTGTTAAACAATTTAAAAAAAATTATATTACTAGAGAATTGGCACTGCATTTGTGTTAAATATGTACTAAAATTGTAATTTACTGTACTTAACGATCTACCGAATATTAGTCCTCAGCTTTAGTTTGTAAAATAACGCCCATATTTACTTCGTGCATATAATAAGAAAAGTTTACAAAATATTAAATATTTAAATTGCAAATGCATTTGTGTATTTAAACCAAATCAAACAATTTTACAATTAGATTTAACTATAAAACCTATTTATAACAATAAAAATATTTACTTCCTGCGTGTAAATACTTTTAAGTATTTATATTTTTTTTAGTCATTTGTTTTTTAGCCAATCATTTAAGCAAAACCTGACAAATATGTATTTACTCATCTTAGCTTAGGTCACTAAGTCTTAGTTTATTAAATAATGCCAATATTTACTTCGTGCATGTAATAACAACTATAACTAATGAAATAATAAATGAGCCGTTTATTTTGAAAGTGGCATAATTGGCTTTTTCCAAAAATCAAGATAATGCTAAAATTAGTTACAATTTAGCGGTATTTCTTCATTTTTAATTTGCAATCGATATGACTGTCATATTGAATGGTATTTTTTTTAAATTGAAGAGATACTTTTAAATTGTAACTAATTTTAGCATTAATTTTATTTGTGGAAAAAGTCAATTATGCCACTTTCAAAATAAAAGGCTCAAATATTAATATTTATTGAAATATAAATATTAAGATTGCAAACTGCATTTAACATTCAAAGTACAATATCGATGCATTTATGGGTTTAAACAAAATTACAGAATGAAAATTCAAATTGCAAATTTGAGTCAAATTTTATTCTTTTTTGTATATAACAATAAAAATATTTACTTCCTGCAGGTAAAATTTTTCTATATTTATATTAAATTCAATTATTTAATCAAAACCGGTGAAATATGTTTTTGTTCTAATTGCCTGAGGTCATTAAACCTTATTTTGATACCGAACGCCAATATTTACTTCGTGCATGTAAGAACAGGTATAATTAACAAAATAATAAATATTTAGATAGCAACCTATGTTCAACATATAATACAAAAATACAACGTCGTTGCATTTGTGTTTTAAACAAAATCGAAGAATTTGGCAAATTGATTAAACTTTAAAACCTATTTGTATATAACATCGTATAATTAATAAAATATTAAATATTAAGATTGCAAACTGTATTCAACATACAAAATACAACCTCGATGCATTTGTGGGTTTAAACCAAATTACGAAAATTTGCAGTTTGTTTCAAATTTAAATCTTTTTTGTATGTAACAATAAAAATATTTACTTCCTGCATGTAAAACTTTTCTGTATTTATGTTTGTTTAGAAATTGTATTTGTTATTTAATAAAAACCAAAAAAATATACTTTTATTCGATTCGCCCGAGGTCATCGTTCTTTATTTTGCTAAAAAATGTAAATATTATCATTTGTTTTTTTAAACCAAATCGAAGAATTTGACAATTTGATTTAACTTTAAAACCTATTTGTACATAATAAGAAAAATATTTACTTCGTGCATGTAAAACGTGTTAATTATAGTTATTAATACATGCACGAAGTAAATATTGGAGTTTTCTAATCCAAGCAACGGTGACTTCAGTTAAGACGAGTTAAAATATTTTTCTCAGGTTTTGTTTAAATGATTAACTTAATACAATTTTTAAACAAATATTACTTTCATTAAGTAAATATTTTTCTTTTTCAAACAATTAAGTTTAAAATTTAAATTATGTAAATTGTACTTTTTAAATTTTGGTTTAACACTCAGATCCATTGATGTAATATTATTGATTTGTTGAATATAGTTTGAAATTTAAATTATTATTATTTTGTTGGTTATAGTTATTATTACATGCACGAAGTAAATGTTGGCATTATTAAGCAATATAAGGCACAGCGACCTCAGGCGAGATGAGAAAATATATTATACTGAAGTCTTGATAAAATGATTGAATTCAATACAATTTTTAAACAAATATTATTTCAGAAACGATATTGTAGGCAGGAAATGTATTGCAAATATTGCAATTGTGTCATGTTGGATAAACGAGGAATTCGAAATTATATAAAACATTAAAAAAATTAGTACATATTTTCGAAATATATAGGTTGTGTGTTTCAATTTTATAAATAAAATGTTTTCCTCTTCTAAAGTATTGGCATTTGCGTAAAGGTTACGACAACGGTCTAAAAGCAGCATGCAGAACATATTTTTCTCCTTCGGGACACATCCTTCAAATTAAGAAATAAAAAAATTAGTTTCAATTTCATTTTCCTTATATCCCTCGAGTTCCGTTATAAAATAAGACTACTTTCTTGTGCTTTATAGAAATTATTTGGTATTCAAAAAAATTATATTACCGTATGATTTTATTATAATAAGAAACATTCATATTTTTTTGGTTCCTTTGTTGCCTTCCCACTTCGAGCTTTTTGAGACTTTTAAAATTTTATTTTTTTGTTCGATGTGATAAAAAATAAAAATCTTTTACAATTTTTTTTCGTTCAATTTTGTCTTTGTTTAACTTCTATCATCCATTACTGTTCACAACTTTTGGTGAGCGCGCTTTCTATTTTTATTATATTTTCTCACCCATTATTCATCTTATCTTTGAAAAAATAAAAAAATAAAATACAATAATTTATATAAATTTTCAACTTCATCGACGCGAGAATTTCGTTTTTTTTGTCGTCTCATTTTTCTACCAATTTAGCTCTAGTATATATTTTATTTTCATTGCAAAATAAGATAAGAACATTTTCATTTTTACTTCACTTAAAGTAAAAAATAAATTTCTTGGAAATTAAGTTTAAAAAATTTAAGCACACATATACATAAGAAAAGCTTTCCCAAATGAATAAAATATTTAATTTAATATCCTCTTCATATACACAAAATATAATTTCTTACCAATATTTCATCATTATGATAGGAGACTTTATATTATATTTGGAAAACTCGGAAAAATTTCCATTTTCTGGTGTGATGCTATTTTTCGAGTATATACCTGAGTACGAAAATCTTTTTAAAATTATTATTATTATTTCAGAGAAAACTGCAATCAAACAGAAAATAAAAGAAAATCGTTCGGAAAAATGAAAGAATTTTTTTTAAAATCACAATTGCATGATTTAATACTGTGCTCGTTCGGAAAGTACAAGATTAAGTTCTTTAAACTTTATTTGATTTTTTTTTGCTTTTTTCCCGAAGGCGGTTAAAATTGTATATACCAGTAGAATATATGAGGGAGGGGAATGAATGGTGTCTTGTCACAAGATAATATTGCTTTTGAAAATTTGATATGTCAGCACAATAGCAAACTGGTTGTTTATATAGATTTTCAAAAAAATTATGATAAATCGGATGAATATAAAAGACATACACGACATTTTAAATTACCTAATATTTAAAGTATGAGAAAAAGCTTATACCAAATTAGACATTTAACGGTTATGACTATATATAAGCATTCGGTGTGTAGGTAGCAAAACAAAGAATATCACAAGGGATCGAAAAATAAAAATATATTCTGTACTTCCATATATGTATGTTTATTTATGAATTTGGTGATACAGCTTTTATGTGTGCTAGACAACAAGTTTGCAGACTGTGATGATGATTTGATTTGGTGCCGAATTGTTTACCAATATACATAATAAGAATTTACTATAGATAGAAATCTTTAATTATATAAGACAATGATGTCGGGATTAGTTTCAGACAAATTTGATAGTTTGTTATCAAAATCGTGTATATTGTTTTATTTACACTGAAATATTAAATCTCGTGGGAAATAGCTTTTTATGTGTGTAGGATAACTCTTAAGCCACTGAATCGATTTAAAAAAAATCGTTTAAAGTTTTCTTTTAGTTTCAAATGCAAACTGTTATCGTGTTCTTTTGGATGGCAATTAAAGCTACATAATAAATCAGTCACGTTATTTTAACCCGCCAATTCGGGGATTTTAGACCGTTCTGTGATTTCAAAATAATTAGAAACGTTTCCTGAAACCAATTCGGCCCAAACAAGTTTTGTTTGTGTTATTTCCATTTGCAATTTAACATGTTTTGTACTCAAGCCGTCTGTACACGTATCTATTAAAATCTCTATCGTCGTCTACTTTTAATACAACAGATATTATTTGGAGTCCGCTTGATGAAACTCCCCAACCACCATTATTCATCGCACACCATCCCCAGTTTTGGCAACCTGTTTTGGCTTCAGTTATGGACCAGGCAAAAATTTAATTTTATTTAAAATCTTCATGATTAAAACTATCTTTTGTTATCAAAATTATTTATTTTCAATAAAAAATAAAAAATTATATCAAAAATACAATGTTCAGTGACTTATGGCCCACCCTGCAGTATAAACCAAGTCAATATGCTATAACATTATTTCTTATACTATTTCTAAGGCTTGGAACTCGTTCTTCAGAATTTGCTACAGCTTTTTCACCTGATAATCATATCACCTTTGTATTTCACTTGAATATTCAAAATCCATCACTGTTCTGTTTCTGACAGATAAAGCTCGTTACCACTATCTTATTGCAGTTATTGGCTCTAGATGACTGGAAACCTGCTTTATATAAATTCAGTTTAGAATTTCTTTCTTCCTTGCTGAAAAGATCAATATGAGAAATCGCTCATTTAACAATTCTTTACAATAAGATGTACGTATCGATACTGACCAAATATCTCTGCCGATTTGTTTCGGGGCCGACAAATTTAGATAATAAATATTACAGGGTGATATTTACTGTACCCACTTTGTCACTAACAACTCAATGTATTCCTTAATTTTCGCTCTGTATATTCGAAAATAATAAAAGAGTAATGCTCAGCCATCTGCTACGGTTTCGCCACATATGTGCTCCGGCTTTATATTCTAAAATAAAGACCTAACACTAAGCCTTGAAAGACTAACAAATCACGATTTTCATAATATAAAAATGTACTCCTAGTCTTAAGGCGCTTATTATGCAACTTTACCTAGCAGAGGTTAACGCAATTTCGAAGTCCGAGGTAACAATTGCGCTGTTGTTTTTTAGCTCCTTTCTATTTGCTCCTTGAATTGATTTATACTTACAGTTAGTACCGCACCAATATAATATCGCGTCGATTTGAGGAGACATTTCTGAAATTATATTGAATTGTGCTTGTTTCCCTCCTCCTATTACAACTTTCCCAAACCTGTTCCATATCAAGCATTTTCTGATTTTCCATTCTCCAGTCAATGTTCTATTATTTCGGCAAGAGTTCAGGTAGATCGATAAACTCTCCAGATTTAGCATAAACTGCCGTCTTCAGTGCAATATGTGGGATATAATCCGCGCCAAGTGCCTTATAATATGGAAATAAGGTCGAAATAATCCTTTACATTGCTCACATTTGCTCACATTTACCTTAGTTTTGCCTACAAAACGGTAATTTAATTTAGAAATCTTTATCGCGTAGCACACGTAATGGAGTATATATATCAAGCAAATTTAAAATTTCCGATCAATCGATTTTAGACAAAAATAAATCTCGAATAAACATTGCGCTAATTTCAATTCTACAAATAAACAGCGGCTACATACTTATTAATTTACATCTACATCGATTCGCTGGCAGTATGAAAGCAGAGACATTCACGTCTCTATGCAACCTTCGTAGTAAGTAAATTAAAAATCGCCTTTAAAACGGATTCCATATAACAACACCATATTCCAACAATGGACGAACAAACGAGACATATACCTTTAACGAAAAACCTTTTAACGAATCCAAGCATTAGAAATGAAACGATATATTCGAAGTAAAGGTTATTCCTAAATCTTTAAAAGTATCAACACTTTCAATAACACGAAAGGGCGAAAGACATTCTGTTGCATTTGGAGATATGAATTATGCGATGTACACCAAGCATTAAAATTTATAAGGTTTGACTGAGAACCTATGAAACAGCTTTGAAAATTTTTATGTCGTCCGATGAGATCGGAATATTTTAGACAGTTTAGACAGACCACATCGTTTACGAAAAGAATGAAGAGCATGGGAGCCAAATGGATACCTTGAGGGAGTCCCGAAGAAACATCGATCACCCTTGAAGTGAAACCTCTAATTTTCACAATTTGAGTTCTGAATTCCAGATAACAAATCCAAAGAATTGAGTTTCCGCAATAGCAAGTCATGATAGATCTTGTCGCCTATATGACAATTCGGATAAAATAGTATCCACTTCCAGACGAAACATTGAACATTTGGATTTACTTACAACACTACTCAAATTACCTAGGTTTGATTTCGAACTATAAACATTCTCAAAGGAGTCAGCAAATAAATTACAAGTATCCTGTAAATTATCACAAGAACGGTTGCTCAAATACATCGTGGACGGGTGGTAACCATTCGATTTACTTTTGTAATTAACAAAATACTAAAAATGACTTAGTTTTGATTTAATTAACGATTCGATTTCAAGAATATAACTGCTGTAAAGAAATCGGTTTAAATATATACAGGGTGTCGCAAAGTGTGGCACATCGAACGAAGTAAGATGATAGGGGAGCTCATTTTTAACCAAAAACAGCCAAGTTAATTTTTTTCTAATTGCTGATGGTGCAAAAGTTATTCCACTTTTAGTGTTTTTAGTGAAATCACATGCGCACCCACTAAAAAGTTAATTTAAAAGACACCAAGAATTCTTTTGTTTAAGTTTCTTTTTTAGTACTATCTAGAAGAGTGTGCCTTTCCAATATGATCATTTTTATAGACAACTTTAAGTGGATCTGACGGCAAAAAAATTAAACTTGTTCAGTATATTTTTGTATGTTAATTTTTATTTCCATAAAGTATGCCGTGCTAAAATTTCATAGAAAAAAACCCTCAATGAGCTTATTTTTAATAAGCTTTTACACTAGATGTCATGTTCCCAAATTTACATTCGTTATTCACAATATAATGTTTTTTATCAGTTTTTTTTCAAAAAGTAAGTTGTGCTTATTAAAAACGCACTTAACAAAATTTGGAGTTCTAAAATAGATGCTTTGTCAGAAATAAAAGAAAATGAATAAAATAATTTTTGTTTAATAATTTCAAATATTATTTATTAGAGAGATTTTTCGAATTTCCCCCAAACCTCCCAAGATTTCCCCTGGTTTTCTCGGGCTTCTTCCGGATTTCCTCTGGATTTCTTACAGATATAATGAGTCCGTTGTTCTTGATTTTTCCGAATTTCCCGGTTTTCTTCCAGATTTCCTGGAATCCGGGGGAAACCCGGTGAAAACCCAGTGGAATTACGGGGAATTCCAAATCCGGGGTAATCAGGTGATAAAAGTATTCTATTGTGAATAGCCTGGTGTGTGATACCATTTTAAAATCTGCGTCGCATATTTTTCTGATATAGTGGGTTAACTTTCTGTAGTATATTCATTTCCCGCTGGCGACACTTAAATATCAACAAAAAATTTTGAGAAACAAAAAAGGTTTACAAAACAAAAGTTTTTATTTGACAGAAGATAATGAAGCTCATTCACGTCTGTAAAACTTGGAAATGCACACTCTTCTAGATCGTATTAAAAAAGAAACTTAAACAAAAGAATTCTTGGTTTCTTTTTAATTAATTTTTTGGTGGGTGGATGCGGTTCCCTAAAAACACTAAAAGTGGAATAACTTTTGCACCATCAACAATTTGGAAAAAACTTACTTAATTGTTTTTGATCGAAATGAGCTCCCCTATCACTACGCTTTGTTTGATTTGCCAATTTTGGGACACCCGTATACTATACCCGAGCCTTGGCCTTCCTATTTTTAAAATTTATCAACTCACTATTATACCACGGTTCCTTCTTAGCGCTGAAATCTTTCTGTCTAGTGATAAATTTCTCAATACTTAAATTAATAATTCTTAAAACTCGCTTAACATATCGTCGATACTATAACAAACACAAAAAAACGACCAATCATACGTATCCAGAAATGCATTTAATGAATGGTAATCGCCCATTTTAAAGTTATAAATCCATGAATTAACATTTTCTTCGACTAACTCACAACATTGAAACATAATTGAATATGTTGGAGGAGGCACATTTGTCATTTTAAATCTCGGCATAAATATATTATATAGCCAAGCCCAATCACAGCCAGTAATGCTTGATTGTGTCGGAAGAAATTGCCTTCTAATAAAATTCAATTCAATAAATGATCTCGTTTTACGTTTACAGAATGTGGAGAAAATTTTAAAAATTCATAAGACAATATCGAGAAACTATTACGTTTCGAGAAAAGCCTGTACTACGCTCTTTTGATTCGTATTGCTACATTCTACTGTCGTTTGATCCTTATATATGTCCTCGCCAAATATACTGTTCAAAATCTTTTAAAATCCTTCACATTTTGTCACACTTGAAATATCGGAAATGCCTGGTTTTCACAATGCAAAATTAAACCATCCGGATGGCGGTTAATGCTCCGCATATCTTAATTTCTCCATGTGCTATTCTCAACGAAATTATTATACTCACTGGAAGCACTGGAAGCATATTATACAATTTAGGTTAACATTAATGTCTTAACCATTATCTTTCTTTGGTCTTTCGGAGTATCTAATTCACAACTTCAAGCGTTCATTCTCTTGGAGCGTTCATTCTCTTATTCGATTTTTGCTTAATTCTTCGAGAGTCCGCACCATTTAACGCACTTTGTATAGACGCTAGCAGGTAACGTTCGACTTGTTAGTGACTTTTAATAGCGTTTCTGCCATTTATTGCTCCTTTTGCGAAGTTTTTAAGAATAACTGTTCCGATTTAATTTTCCGCATGTGCTTGCGTTTGATTTTGAATTATACTCGTATAGTTGTATAACAATTTTACCCCGTCTCAAACATTGTTGCATTGCACCGGGGTATATTACATTGTTACTTACTTTGTTTAGTTTACTGTTTGTGCAATCATAAACGTGGCTTAATATAAAAAATGTTTTTACTCCCATATGTAACGCGATTACCACCTCTGTGACATCGCAGGCTATACATTTCTTTTATGAGTATAGCATTGTCTTAACATTTATTTGCAAATATATAGAGAAAAAATTCATTCGACTAAAATTTAAAAACCGTATCAACTCCCATTTGTATCAGTCAGCATATAACATTTAGAAAACTGAAAGCACAAAAATGTGAAAAAATATTATTTCACAAACAACAACTCTGTGCAAAAATTGATTTTTGATTATATTATTCTCGCACATTTTATAAAGTCTGAATAATGTATGATTTTTGAAATATAAAAGTTCATATTTTAGTTATGTGTGCACTGAGCACATTGAAATATTGAAACTATATCGTGTTATTTTACCAATAATTTCTGTTCCTGATTTTTCTGTTAATGGTATTCAATACTCCACCTCCCCACAAACAAACGTTTTGATTGATAAACTATAACAACTATGTATGTGCAAAAATTCTACGGGTATATAAAATTTGTTGTGAGTTAAATTTTATGTATAGTGTGTGTACATAAAAATCTAGAACGCTAAATACAGAAAAAAGCGCACTGAATTGGCAAACTGTTCGTATTGTGTTGTGTTGCTCAAATGAAGTACAAATAAACATACTAAACAACAGTGGAATAGAAAAAAAGTTGTGCTTTAATACCTTTGAGTCAAAAGCTTTTTTTAAATTTTGTTTTGAATTTGTGCATTTTCTACCCCCCTTCTGTTATTTTTCCATTCGAAATGCAATAAATTATTAGTTTTTGTTACTGGTGGTGGTACTGAGCCGTGTGTGTGTATAAATATTTCAACTTGTTCTCTTTTTTTTGTTTCTTTTTGTACAAGAAATAGGACGAAATTTACAATTTAATTTCAACTGCTTTTAATTTTCATGGAAAATTGCAAACAACATTACACACACACACACATGTTATCATAACACAAATGGTAAATTAAAAACAAAATCAAAGCAAACTGTACAACAATATAACAAATTGTTTCTATATATCGTGTATGCATAATCAATGAAATGATTAATGGTGGCTGTGTACTCTTGTATGTTGGATGTGTGTATCTAGATATAGTAGATTCCCTAAATAATTAATAGAACGAAATCAAATGTTAATTAACATTAGAAAATGTAATTTATTACAGTTCTTTATACGTATATACGATAATGAGATAAGCTTTTGATAGATTTAAATTAATAATTTTTCTTTTCCGGATTTTTCATGCTATTCACCACATTTTACGTATTTAATTTATTAAGTATTTATACGCCTGCAATCATTATCGCTAATATATACCAGTGGAGTACATATGCAAATATAAGTAAAGCACAACAAACTCATAAGACGTTTGTTTTTATTCTTTCTAGGTAACTAGGATTCTGAAATTCACTGGAATATTCTCGTTTCGTATATGCATAAAAATTATAAATAGAAAGGAAAAATAATAACTCCAAGCGTCACAATTCACAAACTAAAACCATGTAAAGTAATATAAACTAAAATTGTTCAATTTCCAGCACAAACTCATGAACAAGGAAACTAACAAAAATAAAATTAACTGGTAAACAGCATCTGGAAGTAGAAACAATTTTACGTCTACAACAGTTGTAAAACATATATTTTATTTTTCATATGCACTTATATATCGATATATATATACATATACGTATATAAAACTAGGTATTTAGCTTTTTTAAAATCGAAACAGCAAAATACAAGTAAATTTCATTACACTTAAATTTGTTGTGAAATCTAATGATTTGTAAATTACAAAAAGCACAGAGCCAGCAACTTCTTTCAGTTTACTTTATTTCAATAATTTGAAAGATATAATTACAAAAATAAGGACATAATTTTGCACTAGATGACCCGGTGAACCTCGTTCTGATTTGATTGTTACTCTTCATAAGCGATTATGAATCTCAATCAACCTTTCAACTCCAATTCATTGAGATTGGCCGCACTGTGTATGGTTTTAGCTTCGTTGGCTGATTAAATGAAACTCGTTCGTTACATGGAAAAGAAATGAGGTTAACATTCAATGTAAAGCGTTATGGTAAACTACATTTTTCGTTTTGTTTTCTCGTGCGTAAACAAACAAAGTTGATGGCTTGCCGAAACACGGAAACTCAAAGTTAAACCTGCAAACTCCCAAGTTAATCCTGTAAACTCCCAACGTCATCGCGATTGCCAGAAGCACAAGGAGTTGTATCTAACTCCTTGTTGAACTCGAATGGCAAATGTATAATTAAAGCATCCTCTCATTTGTACTTTTCCGTGATTATCGTCTCGTTGATTGATGTTACGCAACATGACGATGACTGAGCCTGCTTTCAAGTGCAAATCGTGAGTTGGTAATCCGGGCAATTCCAGTGACCTCAAAAATTTTATGGGGTTGTTGACTACTTCATCCTGGTTGATAAGGAAAACTATTGTCTGTAGATGAGAACAAATTTTAAGCGGTTTCTTTTGTAATAGAGAGGGCGGATATGGTGGTACAGCAATTTTAATTTTTGCCAAGTTGTTGGTGTACGATTGGTAGAGTCCAACATAAATATTTTTGCGGTTCATCGTTCCCCAAAAAACTTGTTACCTACATTTTTTGATTTTTTTGAAGAATATTTAGTTAAATTTCAGAACTCTATTGTCATAGGAGACTTTAATTTAAATTTACTGGATGACCAGGATAGAGATATATTGAAATATTTGGGAATAATTAATTCATGTGGATATCTAGTAACTAATAAATTAACAATGGAATTTGCAACTCAATTTATCACTATGATAGATCATATTTTAACCGATCTGTTACATTACAAGCACGACTTAAATACTACTGATACACACTTTTCGAATCACCGTGTTCTGCTTCTTCAGGTTTCAAAAATCAACATTCCAAAAATGTCCAATTAAGAATATATGAAGGTCTTTAATTATGAAAAAATTTATGATGATCCCATTTGGATTAGGATCTTACGTGCTACTAACGTTAATGATTTTGCGTGGAAAGTTAAACAGCTAGATGGTAACAACACAAAGTTAATTAAAAGAAACAAATGAAACATAACCAAAATGAATGGATGACAAATCATATTTTATGTATCATCAATGATCGGGATAAATTTTTTAAGTTAGAACGATTATATCCTACAGATGTATATATAGTAAATCGTCACAAAGTTTTGAGCTTGCTGGTAGCTACTGAAATAAAAAAGCTAAGAGAAAGCTAAATTAAGATTTTGTCAGTATATATGAATATAAACAAGCTCAAGCAACTTTGGAATTTTTTGAATGAAATTATATTCAACAAAACACGATCCACCAAAGATTGGTTGACAGGGATATTATACTCGTAGTTACAAGTAATATTGAAATAGACAATCTTTTGGTAATATATCATCTACCTTGGGCCAATATTTTCAAGTATACTAGCTCATAAAGATTTTGATAATATAAATTGTAGAATAATTTATCCGCTACAGTTCACGTATACCACCGAACAAGAAGTGCGAAGAGGAAACAAATCTGATGCTGTTTGTTACTGTAAACGAACTTGCTCGATATTTCATTCCCAAATCCAAATTAACCATTTTGTAGAGAATTTAGAAATTTTTTTAAACGATGCTCCTTGCTTGGCTCCTTTTTTATCTTGCAAGTCAAGCACTCTAATTGCTCTCACAGATTTGCAGGAACTCCGAGAGGCTTTACAAGAAGAATTCAAGCAAATTACCATGCAACAAATCAACAATGTGTTAAGTAATGCGGGCTATAAAGGAACTAACACGCGAGATTTAAAATCGTAGATTTTAGCTTTATTATGTTTAAAAGGATTTTTATTGCAATATACCTTTTGGAATAAATAACATTATTCACTTTAAAAATTTATGTATTTAATCCTTGATTTTGAACCACCAAAATTGCGCTTGATATACGTGCCGCATTTTTTGACTACGTTTCCCGCTAAAGCTTCTATAAATCGACAAGGATTATTCGTCCAGAAAATTTCACATTGTCAATTCCAAGTTTCGAAATTCGGCTAATTTAGATTTGGGAATGGACAGTTACAAACAGCAGCATCTTTTTTTTCTTTTAGACAATTTTTATTTTACTGAAAAAAATCATAAAAAACAAAATAAAATAAAACGGATTCCAGTATCGAGAGGAAGACAAAATTTTCAATTTTTTTTGACAGAATATGTTATTTCACTAAGATACAAACGTTCAAATCTAGGTTTTTTTTGAAAGAATGCTCCATTTTTTTTGCGCAGTGTAGTTTTTAAGTAAGTTCAAACTATTTACAATATTTTTTGTAGTTTGGTCGGTCACTGAAGTACGATTTTTTGTTTAAAGAATATAATGTTTCATAGGTCGAAATCAAACGTCCAACGTCTAGGTTACCACGCTTCGATATTTTGAAAAGCATCCAACGTTTACGAAAACACGATTTTAAACAAATGATTCTAAATGAAACTTCACAAACAATTAATTCAGATGATTTTTTTAAATTTTTTCTGAAGTGACGAGTTTTGATAAGAACAACTTTATTTCGTTAAAATTCGACATCTCTAAAAAATCTCAAAAAAAAAAAATCAAGAAAGCAGTTTCAAAATTTGTATATCCTGGAAGCTTTTATAGAGGTTTCTTAATTTGTTGAATAACATTTAAACGACCAACAATTAAAAAATTTAAACAAATCTATAGTATAAATTTCTATTGTTGATCGACATTGTTGGTTTCCTGAAATTTGAGCGAGAACAACGATTATAATAAAATTCCGGCAAGCTTAATTTTTCATTTTAAAAAGCAAATGTGGTTTGTTCAAAATATGTACATTTGCGTAAAAGAAATTTTGCGACAATAAAAAGTTCAGTTTTAGACGAATCTAGACGTTTAAAGGTTACTCGAACATTTTGAGACTATTATTAGGGTCATCCGTTCATATGTCGTTTTTGGTCAGGTTTAACATTAATCTATTTATCTCACTACTTATACAGATATGGCATTGAAATTTTAGAGTACTGATTAGAAAAATTAGGGAAGTTACATGCCCATTATCGTTACTTTTCTATAAATCTTTTGAATGTCAAATATAGGTATGTCGATTTGAAACAATGTTGTGTTTTACACTAACGTTAGCGACGACATCTACGTTATCGATTAACTTGCATAATACATTATACATAAACTATTACATCAAAGTACTTGAATCTGTACTGTGCAAACAAATGCACAAAAAAATTCCATTAAAATTGTTTTTTTTTCTGTAATCATTTTTAATCAATCTTAATTGAAAATTTAATAACAAAATATTATTAAAATAAAACATGCAAATCTAAATTTTTTATAATACTCTCTATATACATATATAACATAAATTATTATGTTTATGATTTTATCAAGACTCTATTACAATAATATAAATAATAATAAAAATATTCCTTTTAGAAGTTTATTTTGTTTTTTTTAGCAATAAAAATTAGAAAATTTATTTCTATTTTCGTTTTTATAAACCGTGTTTCACTGATAAATCAATCGAAAGCTCTCTATTTTAATATCGCTGTATACGTTGTTGTTATTGTACTCGGTATATTTAAATAAAAATTACACAAGAAAAGCATAAATCACATAAAATAAGTTAAAAAGTGTAAAACAAATTTTTGTACCTGAACGTATATAAAAATAAAGAAATTAGATTTTATTTATAAAAAAAAGTAAGGAACGTTTATTTTTATGTTTTATATCGATCAAGGGTGGTGTGCGATGTGCTGTAATACTTGAGTTATGATAAAGATTTGTTTGTGCTGTGTGAATAGCAGCAAATCGGAAACGTTTTTTGAATTATGTACAATTCATCGTCGTTCCATACCTGTGTGTCTTCTCTATGTTCAGTTTTGTACATGTTTAGTATTTTTTATTATCTTTTACTATGGTGGGTGTGATATTTGCTATGCACAATGAATACAGTGCGTGGTTTGAGCAAACACTTCATGTTTTTGAAAACCTACATGAAATAAGAAACCCTATACATTGTGCTTTTCGTTACTCTTCATACTTAGTAAACATTCATCCTGCTCGTACGTACGTATTTTATGTAAAAAATAATAATAGAAAATTGAGAAAACATAGTTTAATAAATCATTTTTCATACTTTTACCTGTGAAATAATACTTTCTTCTTCTGCTTCTTCTTCTATTCAAACAAACAACAGACAACAAAATTTTTGTACAAAACACTATTCTCTTCCGCTATTTCATTATTTTATTTTATTCTAGCGGAATGAACACTGGAACAGCAGCAACAAACCGAAACTTTTGCCTTCTCGTTTTTTTGTTGTTTTTTTACCCCATAACGAAAATATGCGGGAAAAGTATTTTAATCATAAATAAAGTTGGTCGGACTGTTCCAAAAAACAGCCCTATTTATCTAAGCCCACTTCTCAAGTAAGCATAAAACTTTACATGCCTTTACGTAAAGGGTGTTCCAAATTGAGGTAAATTTTTAATTTTATATCATTAACATTTTTTGTTTTAGAGTGACATATGGGTAGGGGGGGGGGGTGATAGGTTTGGCAGAGCGATAATGCGATAGCAACTGCATGGGGACAGCAGGAAAGTAATTGTATAAGTGGAAGTAAATGCGATCTTCCATTCTCCTGCGGCATGCCAACACGATTCATCCAGCAGCGATCTGCCTTTTCTAGCAGCCCAGGGAACCTGGCTAGAATTCAGTGAAGCAATCAGTAATCCGAAAGTAACAGAATTATGAAACATTAGAAATAGGCGGCCAAATTCCTCTATAGAATGTATAGTGCCAGCAAAATAAGTAAAGTAGCATATTATTTAACGGAAGACACGTAGAACATTTCGGTTATTATTTTATTGTTTTTTTACGTTTTAATCTATGCAATCTGTTAGATAAACCGGAAACTCACTTCCCAACTCTTTCGCGGTTTGCTTTTCACGTCATACTTTACGCATTGCTTGCCAAATTTACGACGTACGGCTATAGGTCCGATTTTATCACCATCTGCACATTCCATAGCTCCAAACCTATACTGACATGGAAGACGGGTCGGCTCATGAGTTTTACACTCCAACAGGAGGTTATAGATGTGTTCCATTTCTCCCCAGATCGTAATCTATTGATGAAAATTCCCTTTCCATCCTGCTCCTATCGGGATTCGAACCCGGTACCTCTCAATCCAAACGCCAAAGCTTTCACTACTGTACCATTTCGTCGGTATTATTTTATTTTTAGAAATTAGTTTAAATTTGGTGAGTTATGCAAAAGTTGCAAGAACCTTTGTAGAATATCAACTCAACTCAACCCAACTCAACTCATCCGAACTTACTGCTGTACTGTCTGCAAAGTTCCATGTTTTGGTAAAAAGTTGTGTACGGCTTCGCTTGTACAACATATTGTACATTGAATTGGGATGCACAAAGCAGGGGCGGAATCATGAAATACGAACGGAAAATTTAGCCGGACTTAAAAATATTTTCAAACTTAGTAAGTATTCAAATTCACCATGATGGATGCAGATATCACCATGATGGATGCAGGTTTGTCCATTGAAATATTTTCTAACAATTCATTTTTCCGGCCGGATTTTATGATCTTGCCGCTGTATACATCAAAATGATTAGCCATTGCTCCTAAAACGTTATAGAAGTTGCATTTATACATCAGTCTGCATCCATCATATTAAATTTGAATAGTTTTAATCTAATAAATTTGAAAATATTTTTAAATCAGTTTAAATTTTTCCGGTCGTATTTCATGATTCCGCCCCAGGCTTAATATATTTTTTTTGCTTCAGAAATGTGTGTAAAATCATTTTTCTGTATGTACTCTCTATTGTTTTAGAATGATTCAAGAATGATTCAAAATTAATCAAGGGGTCGATTTTTTCCAAAATTCTTTCCAAAAGTACTAACACAAACACACGTACCACTACTATACCTATACTTGCGGTTATTTCGTCAACTTTGGAAAAAAATCGACCCCAAGTATTCAATAAAAAACCCAAAATATTTGTTGCTAAAAATGGAGTTCGAAAGCTTAAATTTTACTCAACTCAACTCAACTCAACTCAACTCAACTCAACTCAACTCAACTCAACTCAACTCAACTCAACTCAACTCAACTCAACTCAACTCAACTCAACTCAACTCTCAACTCAACTCAGCTTTCGTTTTTTGAAACATTTTTTGATTTTTCTACACACAATTATAATTCTTCTCTCCTATAAGTTGGAACTAATTTTGTGGCTAGGTGGGTTAACTCTGTGGGGCTAGATGGGTTAAAAACTTTTCCACATTTTGCTTAGCTTTCATGCACGGAAAAGTTGTAGTTAGTGTGTGTTTCAATTGGTTTAAATGCCACATAAAAAGTTAAACATTTATTCGTGATATTTTTTTAACTTTTTTTACTTTTTATCTGTTTCAATCAGCAAGCTACACACGATTTCAGCTTCTGGTTTCAAACTAAATCGTAATAGATTTTTACAAAGCAAATTTTTTTGGATTGTTTTATTCTGTTCTCTCATAATTAAAATTTAAACAAAAATCTACATCTCAAAAATGGCCTTAAATTTTTTATTTTCATTTTCTGTTTTCAGATTCACTGAAAATATTCATGTCGCAGTTAAAACAGATTTTGTAGGTAAAAGGGGAAAGAAGGGAATGTGAGACCGGTATTATGAAACCGTGTGTAGCATGGCTCAATAGGTTAAATTTTTTTACAATTGAATGGTAGGTAAAAACAGCTGTGGTGAAAACATGGAGCTGAAACATTTTAAGGGACAGTGCACTGAAGGGATTTTTGCCCAGATAAAATTGCACCATCAACATCTGCCACTGAAGTTAAAAAAGGGAAACTCACTTCTTTCTCTGAATAATATTCCTTCCTTTTATACTGAAAATCCAAAATTTGCTCTCATCTGAGAAAATGATTTTCTCCCAGAACTGGTTTGGCTTATTAATATGCTCAATTACAAATTTAAATATTTTAGTCGATTAATTTCTGATATATCTAAATAGGTTTTTTCGAGCAACACAGCTATGATACCCCTCCTTTTTAAGAACTTTTTAAACGGTAACAGGAGAAATTTTTATATTGAACTTTATTTCAAATTTTTTTACAATTTGGGAAGATGTTATTCGAGGATTTTTCTTCATCGTTTTTTTAAATATATATCACATTTTTCGCGACATGATAATTTCGATGGATGGCCACCGTGGTTAAGATGTAATAACTCCTGTTTTTTTAAATTATTCACTACTCTCTGAACAGGTGAATGGGTTCTTTTCACTAAATTTCCAATTTCCTGTAAATGTTTGCCTTCTTTCCATACATTTGTAATTATTTTATGATCACTTACGGCAATTTCCTTTGCTTTTGGCTCCATTATGAAAAACTTTCACTGGAAATAACTAACGTGCTTCCGCCAGCCTTCAAATCGAGACTTTAATCATATTTAATAACAAAAAAAATATAAAACAACATCTTATGAGTCAAACTGTGATGAAAATTTTCTAATTGTATAATCGTACACAAACTTTTTCCACTCAAATTTAGTAATTTTTTGGTATTTTATTAATTTTTTTTTGTTTCTATTGTTTTTATTTTTGAGAGGATAGTACATTAAATAAATGATAAAAGAGGATAGTACATTAAATAAATGATCGAAAATAAATTTAAGAAACAATTTTTTTTGTTTTAGATTTTCTTTAAAAATGATATAAATATTGTAATGTGTACGCAGAATTTTTCTTGCGAGTGTATAAGTTTTCTAAAATTTTAAAGAAAATAACAGTTTTTAATAAGAAAAAGTTTTTCCACAAAAATGCGGCCGCTCTACAACCCAGACGAGATACTGGATTTAGATGAAACTTCATAGTTAAGGGTTTTCCACAGGCTTGAAAGTCCCAGTGAAATTAGGCGGAAAACTGAAAATCATAGGTGACAGCTTCCATAGGAGGTTTATGTTTTCGGCAAATATATTTTTTTAACAATATATAGTGTTAAAATAATTGTTGCAAAAATGGTGCAAAATTAAAGCTGAAATGTGTTTTTAAACCATTATTTTACAAAAATTACACAGCTCCACAAAAAAAAAAAAACTCCGGCACCCGAGACGAGAATAGGTGTCCTTTATGTTTTTGGGGTCGCTGATCACGAATCTGCACTCAGAATTGTCGTATCGCATCAAAAAAAATTTTCAAGATTGGTTCTATGCTAAAATGAAATATAAAAAAGAAAAAACATCGCTAAAAAACAGACTAAAGTCCCGAAAAAATTGCGAAAAATCGTAAAAAATCGTGGACAGACAGCCAGGCAGGCGGGTAGACATGCGAGTAGGTGAACTAGCAGGCTGACGAGCAGGCGGGCTTTTTTTATCGATTTTTATCGATTTTCATAGATTTTTTGCTATTTATTCAAAATTTTGATGCGATACAGAAATTCTGAGTGCACGTGATCAGCGATCCCAAAAACATATAGGTCACCTATTCTCGCCTCGGTTGCCGGAGTTTTTTTTTTTTGTGGAGCTGTGTTATTTATTTATTTTTGTTTACGAAAATTCATACGTGTTAAGTGTTTTTTCATAAATTGAGAGATCCTAGTGAAATTTAGCGGAAACTGGTGTAGCGGAACTGTCAGCTTTTGAAAGAGATTTTGTTGCCTAAGAATTACGAAAAAATATCCTAATAAATTTGAAGGTCAAATTTTAACAATAGTTGTCCTTGTTGGTTTTGAATATTTTAGAATGTCGATTTTTGTTTAATCATGTCTGTTGTTACCAACTTTTTCTAAGTTTTATCACTCGCTTAGTATGAAGAAGTAAGTTGGGTGTTAGCCACAACATACACACTTCTCCATTTTTATTAAAACCCTAAACGAAATCTCTTCTCAAATTTTTCAACTATACAGTTGTTATGAAGGCACCTCATTTGTAGCACTTTTCATATGCCATTTTAAATTCTCAGGCTCACATTAAATTTCGGTTTAAATAAAAGTTTGTTTGTTACTAAAATAATTAGATTTTATAATTTATATTTTATCCGGTAATCAAAATTCTTCGAAATTCAAGATCTCATCTCTGAAGAAAATTTTCTATATTTTTTTAGAAATATAATAATTAAGTTCAAAGTTGGCTAATTATTGCACTGCTTCAAATATATGTGGATTTACATCAATATATTATACAGATCGGCTAGACAACAGCCAAAATGGCTGCAAACGAAAAAGGTTATGAAAGTGGTAATTGTACTTGTACTACGTTCATGCACTGGCACTACTAAGTTTATCTAATTTTCCGAAACGATCAATCGATTCAAATATTTTAAAGCATTAATTATTATTATTTCATTCTTAATTCTCTCAAAACTACTATCTTCCTTATATGTATATAGAATAAACTGCCTAAATAAATCAATAGGGCCGGAATTGTCTAATAGAGTAAAAAAAGAGAATTGCATTTTAAATAATTTCAGAAGAATAATTACGGCAGGAGCTTTGAACATTCCGGTTTAGAAGACTGGAAGAAAAGGGTCGCTCAAGTGTCGATTAGGTCCAATTAAATTTTTATTATTTTGATTTCACGAATTTTATGGTATTTCCTTACTTTTTCTACTTGAATTAAAGTTTTGGATTTGTTTTGTGTTTTTTTTTAAACTTTTCCGTGGAAAAATTATTGTTTCTTGAATTTATATCGTGCGCACTGTTATACTTTATATTTTAATACATTACGAAACAAAAGCAAAACGTACATTTATTTTTACTCTTGATTAATGTTGAATTTGTTCGATTATAATTTATTACGTTTATTTAAGAAAAATAAATAAATTTTAATAATATTAATATTATAATTTCATGGAATAGAAACCGAAATAAATTTCAATCAAATTTTAATTTGGTCTAATTATTTAGCTGTTTGTTATAAATTAACCGGAGCAAACTTTTTTGTGTTTGGTTTTCGTTCTGCCTTTAATTTCATATTCAATTTAATATTTAATTTTATTTTTTTTTTGATTTCGGTGTAAAATTAATGCTGAAATGTGTGGCGGTGTACATAGAAATTATATGAAAAATGGGAACGAACCCAAAGTTTCAGTGAAGCGAGATGATTTTTGTTTTACATAAAGTACATGATTTCCAGAACGCGTGGTATGATAAGTCCTACAAAGTTTGTTTTTTCCTTGTAAATAAATAATTGTTTTACGCTTTAATGTCAGCTTTATTGTTTGGTTTGTAAAATGGTTTGACATCATGTAACTTTTTGTATGTGCCGTTGTTAGTTGCAGTTTGCAGCTATTAACATATATTTAATCTTTTAATACAGCCGGATAAGCTGAAAAATCGTAAGATTATTGCTAGAATAGTTGAATAGTTTTTACGCTTTGAAAAAAAGTATACCTTTTTATTTGTTTTTTATCAGTTGATTAAATAATCTTAGAGTGCTTAAATAAATGTTTATATAAAGGATCCGTGACATCTGAACACTTTATATCGTTTAGGTAAAATTGGTATTTCAATTGCTTAAAGTGCAAATGATGGGTATTCTTTTTTATTAATTGCTTACCACAGGAACCTCTGGAGTTTGCACTATTCGTAAATCGTAGTCTTAAGTATCTGTGGGCAGAAGGAACGGATTTAACAGGTCTAGATATACTGGTAGTCGATCAGTTAATAAAATTCTCTTTAAAGCTTCAAGTGCTTTTAATTATCCTGATCATTGTTGTCTATGACCATGCCCTCTACAAAAGTTTTTTTATCTTCAGCCTAACTACATTTTTATAATTCTGTGTGAATTGTGTTTAGTACTCTGAGATACCAAGAAGTTGTTAATGTTTTTTTTTTAATTTTTTGGAAGTAATCAATTGAAAATTTTTTGCGTTTAGTTTATGCTGGAAACAGACGTGCGGATACGCATGCGAAAACGCAGGTTAAATACATGAGCGTATTTTTATGACATTGCGTTTTTATTTTTCGGTATAGATTTTTGAATAAACAATATTCAATTTGTTTTTGAATTTCTGTCAAAACATTGAAAAGCCGTCGTGATTTTAATCCGCCGTTTGATAGTGTTTTGTTTAGATGGAATGTTTTTGGTAATTTTATTGGGGATAAAGTGTCCAAGGTAATAATTTTTACAGTAAGAAGTTATTTATTTTATCTAAGCCGTATGTGCGAGCGCGTTGTACAAGATTTTGTCTTCTCGCAGTGTTCTCTGAGTAACTCTAAGCGAATCAGGAGGTGAAAGGTGGACGTGCAGGAAATGTTCTGTTTATAGTCATGGACACTTTTGGAGGGGCTGAAGCGGACCTCTTTTTGATACCAAATAGCTCACTATCACTCTTCTTTTCGGACCTTGATCTTTAGTAACTGTAGAATTTTATGTATACGTACCTTTAAAAGGTCAAAAACACACAAAAAAAATATCGGATTAATTAAACCCGAGCAAGCAAGCTTACTCTGGGTATTGTACACCGAGCACAGGTTGTGCAGTACCAAATGATCTAGTGTGCATAGAGTAATAATTTGTTTTTCACTTTGCATACTCTTCATACACTGGCATTCTATTGAGAGTAAAATTTAAAAAACTGAGTATGCTCGGCACAGTTCACAAATAAAAACACAGTGTGCAGAGTAAAGTTACCCAGGGTTGAATAAAAAACACAGATTATTTTTTGACAGCGCACTGTGTGTTCTGGTTGAATTAAAAAATAAGTCCACTGTTGGCCTCGGATTTATTTAATCCAACTGAATTAAAGAAGAAGGTGAACGAAAGATACAAAGTGTTCCAGCAACAAACAGCTGGTCTATGTAGCAGAGGTGGACCAATACTATGCTGGCGAGACGACATAGAATATTATTTCCTTATTATACTCGTAAATAGACTGAACAACCTGGAGAGTGTAGGCGATTAATCGATACTCTTGCAGAACCAGTGTGCAGGCAGAAAAATCCCTGAATAAAATCGCTGAGATCTTACCCTTATCAATTCTGCTCTTTTCTGACGTGTCAACAGTTGCTGCAAAATTTTAAAATTTGGTTTTTGGTTATTTAAATTTTAATCCTTGGTTTTTGAATGTAATTGTGTTAGACTCATGATCAAATATTACAAATTGGCGTTTGACAACCAAATAGGGTGGCCTAATAATAATACAAAGCTCCAACGGAGAGTATTTTTAAGCTTGCTACATGTATGTGTTTTTGTATATTGTTATCTAAGTGCTTTATAAAATTTAGGAAACTGAGCCTAGTCAGCATTTGCTACTTCGTAATCAGCAAAACTGCGTTTGGGATATTAAAAAGTAACCTATGCATCCGCAATGAGCTGGCTGTTTGGTGTGTATTAGTCAAATTTATCATTAGTTATATCGCCGACTATTCGCTATGTTCCGTTCATACTAAATGTCTTTTGGCACTCTTCGCAGTTCACATGGTTTGACTGATCGGAACAAAACTTCATATTTAAGCTTTTTTCTTAAATTGGGAGATCTTAGTCATTTTTGGTCGAAATCGGTCCACTGGAAGTGGCGCTAAGAGCTTTCTCGCATATTTGCAAAATTTTTTAAAATTTTATCGCGTTTACGATTGTAAAAAAGGTTAAAACAAAAAGATTATAAATTAAATTTTAAACAAAATTAGTTCAGGTCACTTTTTAAATTTTAATGTAAATGACGATTTGTTAAACAATATTTTTTCACCAAATTTCGACATGTATACATTTCCAGCAGGTCGGATCTGGGTTTTCCTATAGGAGAAGGAATTAGGAAAAATATTTTCATAGTATTTTGGTCACAAAATTTTTTTTCTGCCCTACTATGGTAAATAGTTAGTGTAAATTTTTTCAAAAACGAAATTGAATTGGGAATATTTTCCTATCCAATTTCGATGCGGAAAAAATAATTCCTAAATTATAAAATTTTAGATCAAACATGATTTCTCAGTATAGGCCAGAAAATTTTGACAAAAATACTATGAAAATATTTTTCCTAATTCCTTTTCCTATAGGAAAAACCAAAATCGACTTGCAGGAGATAGATTTTGATAAAGTGACAATTTTTCATGATTTTTTTTTATTACAACAAAATATTGTCACTGAAAACTACCGATTCTAATGAAATGCCGTATGACTTTTACAGCAGTTTGTAGTAGTTACAGTGTTGTATTATACTAAATTGTACTAAACTTTTAACATATTTCGTCAAACACACAACTATTACGTGTAAATTGTGAAAAATCTGTAAATTTGCAAAAATCCATTATACAAATTTTATAAAATTTTTGTTTAATAATTTAGTAATTTCGATTTAATTCAACGCAAAAATGGTTTGAAAATGGTTTTGACATTAATTTAAGAAATAAGAAAATTTAAAGACACGTAAAATTAAATAGGTGACAGATTTTTAACACTATTTGTTACAAAAATTTTCGTGATATTGAGAAAAATCATCTCGCAGCATCGCTTTTTAGAAGTGCATTTTATAGCATTCACAATTTTAGTACAAAGTCGCAAAAAATGTCATTTGTCACTATTTATTAAATTAATACTAAAAAATGAACTGCTGTAAAATGACAAAATATTTTTGAATTATAAAGTCTGACTCGCAACATTTTGAAGATGTGACATTTTGACGAAAATTGTCACTGAAGTTATATTCAGTGATATTGATTATGTCATTTTTGAGTTTCGCATCATTTGTCAGTAATTTAAAAATTTTTTTTTGCAAAACTGGAATACTATATAAATGTAAGGTTCAGTTGCTGTAAGCTACTGTAAATGGCACCACTAATTTTTGAGTATCATAAATTTTTGACATTTATCAGTTCTAATAAAAAATGTCACGAAAAATTGTCATTTTATAGGTAAGGCCCAGGATTGATAAGGCTTTGAATATGGTTTACCTGCATATGCTACCTACCACTAGCTAAAGGGCCCCATACACGTTCAAACAATTAGAGCAACAATGGGCGCAAAACCCATCGCCGACACCTACTTCGCCGACACCCACCACGTTGACACCCGCATCACCGACGCTCATATTGCCGACACCCACGTCGTCGATAACTACATCACTAACAACCACACTGCCGAAATCCACATCGCCGACAGTAATTTTGGGCGACAAGCCCACTTAGAATCTGTCTTTGCGGAGTGAAGTTGCTGAAGAAAGTGTAGCAATTTGGAAGCAATTCAAAAATAAATCTATTTTTTGATGAGTGCACAGCGCAAGCATATGTTTTCTGAATCGTCTATAGATCCTTGGGTTTTAACCAAGGCGAAATCGATTCATTCTATTTCTTTACAAATAAAAAATCGATTTCTTGGATTTATTTCAATAAAAAACCGAAAGTTTCAAACTATGCAGCGATCCGGTATCTTCGAAATGTGGTTGTGCCAGCTCTGTGATTTTTTCCTGTTGCCGAAATGAATACTGCTAACCCTACCTCTATTCCTTATAATTATAATGTTCTTATCAAAATCTAAGACACTCCTAAGATGAGGTTATATTGCACACACCTACGTTATCTATGTAATTCAACGGCAAACCAACAACCATAAGCATGATATATTGTTTTCGGCGATGTTAATGTTGGCGATTGTGGGTGTCGGCGATGTTGGTGTCGGCAATATGGTTGTGTCGCTTAAGTGGGCTTGTCGGAGTCAAATTCCCGATGGCGATGTGGTTGTCGGCGATGTGAGTGTTTTCGATTTGGGTGTCGGCGATGTTGTGTTGGCGATGTGGTTTCTCGGCGACTCTGTGGGCTTGTCGGCCAAAATGGTGTTGTCGGCCATCTGGCTGGTTCGCGATATTATTATTTATTTACGGTAATGCTGTTCCTGCCATGACAAGACAGCCAATAGTGTTAAGAAACGTAAATAATTCTGACGTACATGTTTGGCCGAGACTCTGGTAGCCCTGCCTTACACCTGTTGAAAAGAAATTATAGTTTGATCTTTTCTCCAATCATCTGGTGATATTTCCCCACTAACATCGTTTTCAATTTCGAACCCTTCTTGACAATATGTTTCTACAATTTTTCTTTGTAAACTGTTATGTAAATGGCAGCACGCTATAACAATGATAAAAGATTTTTCTGGACGTAGACTTGTTTTTCTTAACAATATTCTAAATCTGGTGGCTAATATACCGAATACATTTTCTATTAAGCAGCGAGCGCGAGACAACATTTAGATACAAATGGTTTCTTTCATGGTTAGGTCTTTGCGACTAAATGGTTTCATTAAATTTTCCATAAGTGGAAAAGCATCATCACCAACTATGACATATGGCGATTTAATATTAGTCCCAGGTAATCCCCTCGGTGGCAATCAATGAACCACCTACTTCACATCCCATGTCTTCCGCTTCAACATATTTGAACCAACCGACACCATATAAGAATCAGCACGTGTATCACGCTGAAATGGATATTGCGGTATAAAATAAATAAATGAATTTTTAGTTACCTGCATAAAATTTAAAACTTTTATGATTGCCTCACATGTTTCAATAATAATTTTCCCAGAGTCTGAGCGGCTAATCTTTGTTTGGGAGATACCGATTCTCTTATAATAGTGTAAGAGGTTACCAATTCTAGCAATTCTTCGAAAGTGGCAGAGTCCACCCTTAAATATTTGACATAGTCATAAGGCGCAGATAGATCTAGCTCCATTATTAAATTTCCGTGGCTAAAATCACACATTTTCTTTAACTATTCTTTCATCGAAATTCATTTTCAATTTGGAGATTAATGCGTGGCGCACGCAATTAGTATCATTGCTAAACTTGCGGCCTCTTTAGACATCCTTACTGATTAACGATTAAGTTTTAACTGAAGTTTGCACAAGTATTATTGTGAAGTAAGTGTTGTACAAAATCATGCTTATAAGCACGGCAAACGGTTTACACAACAAAGTGTTGTACAACACAAGATGGCGCGGTTGATCGTCTATTGAACCCTTAACGGCAAGGGTCTGGCGAACAACTGAATGAGAGTTCAGATTTTCAATTATTTAGTCAGAATAACTTTTCGCGTCCATTACCATTCTATAACATGTGAATACAGTAAATACGCTATACGTATATGCATTATGCACATAACCCTATTGTTTGTTATATTTTAAAAAATTATTAAGCAACATAGATAAAGAGCCAAAAAAATGTTTGATAAAGAAGAAATTGCTGATTGCTAAATTTATAAAATTAAATCCTATTATTAACAAAACAATACAAAATTTGGCGAGTAATCAAAAGGATTTACACTAAAACATAAAAAAGTTAAAACAAACAAGCACATAGCAATGCTGGATAACGGAGAGCTTTTATATACGAGCATACAATTTTAAAAAAAAATTCAAACTTTAGATCGTGCCATTGCTACCGTGTATACATACGAGTATTTTAACACAATACACGTACGAACCATATATGTGTTTTGGATCAAAATTTTTATTATGTCCTGGTGGTCGTAACAATATCAATAAAAGGATTTGCATAGTAATTAATTTTTTTTGTAGCAACATTTTTTTTAACATATTTATATTTATTTTTGTTTGTCATTAAATAGAATTTTATAATGACTAATTACGATAAAAATAAATACTGTGTGCTTTATCTAGCAACAAAGAAAACAAAATTAAATTAATTTTTAATACAATACAATATAGAGCTTTGTTTAAAGCCTGAGCTTTTTTATGTATATGTTTATAAAATTTTGTGTATTCTCTGTGTATCGTGTATATCGTACATAGCAAAAGGACCAAATTATATGGTGATGAGCATTTTCTCGTTTGAACTATTACGTCATAATATTAGTCGAACCTATATTGTACTCTAATATGCCAAAGCCAATATAGCAAGTACGGATACATACAATTTTAATTAAAATTAAATTATTTGGGTTATTTATGGATCAATGATTACAAAAAAAAATATTTTTTATAAATAATCGATTGAGATGGAATTATATATTCTGCGGAAATTGCTCATACATTATGTGAAATTTGTATCGAAATCCTAATTAATAAGTTGATTTGAGTTTAGAATTGGGTACCCAACAAAATATTAACAAAGAAATAATAAAATTTTATTTTATAATTTTCATTTTTTTTTTAATAGGATCAATATGTTATTTATTGATTAAAAAAACTTTTTGGTTTAATTTAAAAACCATTAATGTTTCAATAAATATTTTTCGGCTCTTTTCTATTACGGTATAAAATTTATGATGGACTTAAGGTCCCCTAGAGTTTTACAGGTCATTTAATATTTTCGAATATGCTATTTTATTGATTTTGGTATATACATATATAATTATGTTGTGTATATATGGAAACAAAAATCTCGTAAGTAAATTTCGCTTCACGTACCATTAAGAAAATTTATGTAAAATTGATTTATTAAATATTTAATTACAATTAACCTATATTTATGAGGAAATAAAGTTAGAGTTTAATGAGAAGGGTGAACATTATAAATTTAAATTTGGTGTAGACAAGATAGAATAAAATGTATCGATACTAATCAACTTTAAATTCAAATTCAAAATTACCGACATTTAACAATCTTTCTCCTTTTAAAGATTAAGCATAATTCTATTTTTCTATTTTCTTATTTTCTAAATCACATTGCTTTAGGTCTTAAAAACTAAAATATAATATATAATGACTTTTTTTTATGAAATTAATGTTTGCAATCTGTTCTTGGGTCGTAGCACTTAAATGAGGCCATCTACTCACAATATATCTACCACAAAAGGTGGAAAATTCACTCCCCCCTACTTGGGTAAAAATACACAACCCTTACTGAAATGAAAACTTGACGAAGTAATCCTCATCCCCATCCACGCATCAAAAATTAATATATGTTAATTAAACTTTATATAACTAAATGTACTGCATTTCAATGAAATTCGAAATGTGTTTGTTAAAAATTTCAAAAAAAAATTATTTAATTAGATTTGAACTTAACCTTAAATTCGTAAATTTTCAAGGCAAAATTTTTTTAATTTGAGCTGCGATTTAAACATACTCGTACATAGAAAGTTGTTCTGTAGCACATACAAGAAGTTACATTCTTAAATTCGAGAAGTAATTTGATTAAATTAAAAAAAATTAGGAAGTAATATGATATTTTTTTTTAGAGGACATAAACAAATAGTTTGCCTTTTGAACTTGTGAATTCAACGAAGAAAACTTTTGCGTTCGTTACATGTTTCAATATTACTATCGTTGTTAAATCATCTTAAATGCTTTAATCTCAATGGACCAAGCTAAAAAATAAAAATTAATAATAAAACAAAATCAACAAATCATCGTTCATCACTCAAACCGCACTTACATATGTTTAAATGTACTCAAATGGAGACAATAAATGTTTCTACTCAATACAAATTTTCGTTGGCAGATTTTACTGAATTTAACCAAATTAAAATTAAGTTTTTCATTTTCAATTCATCCTGAGTTCGGAATCGGCTTAGTGCAACACAAACTTGCCCGTTGGTCAAAGGCTTTGATCTTAAATTAACTATAGCGTTACGTAATTCTTCGTTCTATTCTTCCATAGGTGTAGTTTACATCAAATTCCTTGCATCAATTTATTTGCACGATGGTGTAGATGCCAATACTACCAAAGTCACTGAGGACCTTTGGCATATCTTGCTCTAACATCTGGGTCCTACGAAAACTTTTTCATATGATGCTTACGATTAATCCCATTACTCCATTCTCTAAGCTATCCGCCAAATCAACATTAGATAATATCATAACCTCGATATCCACCAAAATATCCAATTCCTTTCGCTAACCTGCTGCCTTGTTTTTGTCTGTTGCTGTTATTTTCCTTAAACAAACTTTTGTTTCTTGTTGTGTCAATCAGTTAGTCTAAGCCTTGCTTTTCATTATATCCATTTTAATTTCTTTTAAGTATTAAATAAGAAAGTTAAATATATGTTGGCCAACACCGGACTTACTTTTACCTTTTTATTAATAGATTTAAACTAGACAACTCTTGATTTCTAAATGATGTATAAAATAGCGGAAATATGATACAGCAAAATAACGGATTACACTACTCGCCGCAACTGGCAGAATTATCACAAAAGAGGATTTATTTTGTAATAAATACTTACCACCGGATATTTTTAATCATTTTGTATGTCTTCTTCACTAAATAAAACATCCCAGCGGAATAAAATATTCAACGTGATCCTTAAAATGACAAATTGATTGATCTCCAAAGTATAGGCATTCAGTAACTACAATCATGAAATTTTACAATAGTTCCTTTTAAATCGGTCACCGCAAGTACTTGTACAATGTGTATTGGGTAAAGTATCGATTAGAAAGCACAAGAAATGATAAAAGCAAAACATAACCCAAAGCCAACCCACAGATTTCATCTAAACATACAGGGGTATCTCTCACGGTGGTTTTTCCGACTAGATCTCGGGGTTTTGGGTCGTGGGGAAGTTGAGGCTTGCGTGTTCTTGACCTACACCGTATAACAGAATATCAATAAAAATAAAAAGCAAATTAAAACTGAAATTAAATTATGGGACACCAGAATCGCTCACCCAGGAACGACTGGATCTCCCCGAATGACAAGTACAATGTCTACTGAAGAAACCCTCTCGAATGACCCATCAACCTCTAGAGGTCGATGCCCAGCCACAAAAAAACATCATAAGAGGGTATAGGGATGTGTCCCCAACAAAAAAAAACCTCTCTTCACCCAGAGATACTTTTAAGCAATCTCCCACAATTTACGCTCCAACAGCTTGAGGATGCCGAAGGGCCACGGAGAGACCGCGTAAACTTTACGGTCGTCGCCCGCCCCGTGACCACGAGTGGCAAGCACAGCCTGCAACGATGGAACCGACACGAAACGTGAAACCCTCTCCTACCATAACGACCCAAAAGAATTTAGTACTTCATTTTATTTAGAAGTGGTGGAAAAAATAAGAGGTGGAAGGAGGGATATAAACAAAAAAAGTAGATCATGCTACAAAGGGTGAATAATTCTGAGGACGAAAGAGAGGAAAAAGAAATTTAACAAAATGATCGCTGAATGTGATAAATTTGAGAGCAAGAAACCAACGTGCACCTCCGTCACGTGCACTGCAAACGTAACTCGAGGCTCGATCACAAAATATATATGTGTTTAATAAAATATTTGAAAAAAAAAATGAAAAATTGAAATTTGAAACCAATAATAAACATGAATTTAAATTAAAAAAAAAAAAAAACAAAAAAAAAATAATATCGTTTCTTTGGGACCTCATGGCGGTCGACCTTGGGGGTTGCGGCTTCTTTCCCCGGAAATCCAACCGTTGGACGTCTTTCCGTCTTTGGTAATAATAAAACACCGTTGGACGTTGCCTCGCCTTACCGAATACAATACACATTGAATGACCTCCCGCCTTTGACTGAAAATTTGGCCTCCATATGTCGCCGAAATGAGCGTCTTTGCACCAAAACCATAAATTCGGCCTTGCTAGGCCACCGAAAATGTTGGGCATCGCTTCGCCGTTAACCAAAATGCAAATAACCGGTTGGCGCCTTGCCCGTTGCGGTGTCTTTCACCGATACCAACAAAAATAAAAACACTACTGGCTTTGGTTGGCCACCCGTAAGGTAGGATCCCACGTGGCCGCGATACTCGCATGATAATGGTGGTACCCGCTGGTAATTATAATAAATGTGTAGCGTTGAAATTACGGCCTCCGTTATACCACGAACGAGCCTTGCGTATGCATACACGTATATAAAAAATGCAGAATGGGCTCGTCTGGCTACCTGTATGAAGCGGTGCTCGTCGTTGCCGCTACACCCGACCGAGATAGGTGTTAATGCCTCGATGAGTCAACCGTTGCGGTGTATATGGCTTTCACCGATGATCAAATACTGATTGATTAAGACAACGTGTAGGCCGTTGATAGATTAATATATTTATACGGTAGCAAACTGGCGTACCGTTGGTAATGGTGTCCTTACCGATTCGAAAATATTCATCACACACTCTTTGCTGGGCCACGTTTTCACTAAACTACCTGTACCACTATCTTTTTTTAATATTTTCGAAGCCATTAAAATTATACTACCATAATTGTGGTCAAACTAATTTTCACTCGGCCAAATATTGTTTATCGTTCAACAACCATAGGTCACTACTACTTATGCCCCAACCAAAACAAAATGTACTCCAAACAAAATAACATTTTGGTACGGCAAAAGTACTAGGCCAAAAATTTTTTTTTGTACGTGTTTTCAACCAACTTACACTACTGTGCATTCCTTTAAACCCTATTTTCGTCCGAAAGAAACACTAAACTATAAACACAAATTGTGTTGGTTGCACTTCAAATCAAGCTAAATTTTTTATCAAAAACGTCATTACATACTATGTTTTTTACTCACACATTTGTGTGTTTTAGACTTAAATAAAGCCATTTTTTTGGTTGAAAAAGGGATATAGAGCAACCAAAACGCAGCAAACTACTTATGGCTGCCACTACAAAATTTTCTACAAATCAAAAACAAATTTATTTATTCAAAAAAAAAACTCAAAATATTTTTTTTTCATCGAATCCAAAACAAGAATATTACTCGACTGTATTTAACACCATTCAAAACTAGACTAAAATTCTCGCACCAAAAATCTAGAAGAAATATTTTCCGCTGGTACCTTTTTGTTTTTTCTTTTTGTGCGCGTTATACCTGAACACTCTTCCACACCGTACATCATCGATCGCGCTTATACCAAAACAAGAAACCGCAAAAAAACATTCCTCTACATCTTACATTCTGGTCTCGCTCTCAAAATCATTCGACGTTTATGTAATACACAATGGTGGGTAAAAACAAGAAACAGAATATTAAGGCCCAATTAAATTTTATTTTTTTTATTATTACTGCAATCTCTTCTGGGGCCAAGGCTCTTCCAACTCTTTCGCGGTCTGAATTTTTCCGTCCACACTTTTACGCCGTTGCCAGCCAATTTGAGGACGAACGGCTCTATGTCCAATTTTTACCGATTTTTTAGGGAGTTCTACACTGTAGATAAAAATTCCCTTTGCATCCTGCTCCTATCGGGATTCAAACCCGTTACCTTTTGATCCAAACGCCAAAGCATAAACCACTGTGCCATTTAGCCGGTTAATTAAAACTTGATGGTAACAAAATTTAGAATGCAAAATCAATCATATACAGACAGGGACAATCCTGACAAAATCGATTGATTAGAGTTTTCACTGTAATTTTTTGTTTTCCTGCGGCCAAGAACTACTTAAAAATTTAATTTTAAATTGGTTAAATTCAATAAAACCTATAGCAAACGAAAATTTGTATTCAGAAGAAACATTTATTTTCTCCTCAACATTTTATTTTTACTCAACATTTAAACATGGCCGCGGAAAACCAAAAAAAATATAATGGAAATTCTAATCGATAAATTTTGTCTGAATTGTCCCTGTATGGAACGCAAATTTTACAATTATCTATTAAGAAATAGCCGAGTTCTCTACAGTTTAAAATCCATATATATTGTGTAGAATATAGATAGAGACCATTTTTTCACCTATAATTTATATTTCAATCAAAAATCAACCTAGAAACTAATTTTAATAAGGATTGGTTATGAAATGGCCAAGTTTAGTCCAGCATGAACAGATCCTGAAAATTTGTCCAAAATTTACTTTAAAATCCCTTTCCAAATTTCATCGCTATTCGTTAAAAAATGACGGAAGGACGGAATATTGTTAAATTTCAAGATTGCATTTACCGAGATCCGTTGCTTCGGAAATCAACGAATTTTTCATTTTAAGGACCACGTTGAATTTTTTATTCCTCTGGGATGTTTTATTTAGTGAAAGAAGAGACCCAAATTTCTTTCATATCCGTTGCTAATTATATTACAAAAGACATTCTCTTTTGTGGTATTGCTGTCACTTGCGGTGAATAGTGTAATTCCTTCTTTTCAGCTAACTTATACAGCATGATTTATAAAGTGAAAAATGAAATTTACCGGATTTTTGGTTAAAATGCCTTTGTTATGTCTGATTAAATCATGAAAACTAACAAGGTCAATCATTGTTGCGGTAGAAAATTTTAATCTTTAAATTTATTTAAATCTTTTAATTCTTTGTCATGTTTTGTAAATGCGAAACTTTTCAACATCATTACAATGATTGAAAAGCTTCTATTGAATCTGACACTTGCCGGTACTCAGAATTTTGCCAAATTTTTCAAGGATCTCCCAGTTTATGGAAAAGTTATAGTAAGAAGTTTTTTCCGAATAGTCAATCCGCCTGGACTCTAAAGATATAGAATTTTTGTGAAATACAGTTTTTTTTAAAACTTGTCATTCCCGGTAAAATTTAAAAACCGATCTAAACTAATTTTGTTTGACCATCTTTTTGTTTTTAATGTTTTTTATAAATGCTATACTTTTCAAAATTTTAGCAAGAAAGGAAAAGGTCCTTTGGAACATGTCAATTTCGGTTTATCAACATCGACCAAACGTTACTGGTACCTTGCAGTTTGTGTAAAATGCCTATATACGAAGTTTCCTCCCAATCAATCAATCTGCCTAGGGTTTACAGGGGCCGAATTTTTGTTGAATTTTTTTTTGGCAAAAATCATCATTTCCGTTTATGGTTTAGAAAATGATATGGGCCGGTTATATGGATTGAATTTTTAAAATATTTGCATAAAATGAAAATGCTTCGTTGGATGCTGCAACTTCCGGTGGACCGATTTTAGCCAACATTCATTGGGTTCCTTCAATATATGATGAAAAGTTAAGTATGAAATTTCATTCCGATTAGTCAATCTGTCTGGGTTGTGGAAATCTACGGACATTTGGTCTTCATGGAACCACACAAGCAAGCACGAACACACTGCTATTTTTTAAAACCCACTTTTTTAACTGACGGAAATATAGCGAAAGGTAAATCTGGAAAAATTTGGAGGATTTTTTTTATGATTCCTATACTTTATTTTACTACATTGTATTTTACTACATTATAATGATGTGCTAAGGAAAATAAAAGTAATGTGTGATTTTTGGAGGTAGTGACCAACTTATGGAGGCCCGTTGTTATTTTTGACTTTTTGAAAACCATGGTGAAAATTTTACCAAACTATAAAACATCAAATAAATTAATCAAACTGTCGGTAAAGCCACGTCAACCGTGAAAAATTTACAACAATGACATCTCTTTAATTAATTTTTTTTGTTAGTTTAAAAACATTATAAAATATCAATTTAATTACCGTTATAAGTAAATCTAGATAGTAAAATAATTTTATGAATTTTAATTTATTGGTGTTGGAAAATTTAGCTCTCAGCTACCAGCTAAAAAATCAAAATCAATACCAAACGAATTTCGAACACTAATAAATTGTTACATATGTAAAATGATGGCCTAAGAAGTGCTTTTTGGAATGTTAATGGTAGCATCAGGAAACAACGGCAATTTATTTTATGGCCGCAAATATTAAATACTATACTGAGGATAATGCCCGGATCTGTTTCTGTGTGGAAATCAAAAATTTCAATTGAAATTAAAGCAACTTATAACTCATTTTATAACCCGTGAACGGCGAGGGGATGCTTTAGCTCATAATTCTACACTGGTAAAACTGTCTATTGAAATGTCGAAGTAATCGGACCCGAATTTTCGAAATTAATGCAATTTGCGGTAAACATTTGTCGAAAATTATTGCTTGCCCTAAATCACTTCAATTTTTTTTCTTATTTAGTGACAGCTTCCAGAAGTTTTTATGATTTTTGAATATATTTTGAAAATCATATTAGATTTGATAAAAATAACTGTATTTCAAACCACAAAGAATTAAAAGACAACAAATTTTAAGAAAACATATCAACCATCAAGCAAAATTTCGTTGCTTTCTGAAATGTGTCCAGGAAAAAACCTGACCTTCCTTTCTACATCCCCGTAGTTTCATTTATTCTAGATTAGAGAGTTAAGTGGCATAATTAGATCCTACCGAGTCAGTAAAACCGCTAGTTCCTACTATTTCAAAATCCAATTTGTACTTATATAATAAAAAATACTCCGTGGCGTAGAGGATGAACCATCTCGAGAATAAACCAATTTTTAACCAACCGATTCTTTTTAAAAGAAGGTTGGCTGTTGACATCAACATAATACCCCTCAATTTTTTGAGTTGCTATATCATTCATAGGAACAAACTCGTTATGATTTACAGCCAATGTTTTCTTTAACTTCGTTATGTATGAAAATGATAAATTAAATTTAAATTTTCATCAAAAACGACGTGCACTTAACGATTACACATCACTAAAACTTTATTGGAAGCAAAGATTCAAATTTTTAAATTTAAATGAACAAAAACAAAATTTTTAATAATTTAATTGGTATAAAATTTATTTAACATTTTTGTCTAAGTTAGGATTAACCCTGTTTAGACTATTTTAATTAAATAACATTACATTAGCCTAATTTATAATAAGCATAAAGCTTACACGTGAAATGTATCAAATTTTAAGAGACGTGTGTCTGTGCATACAAAATATATAATCCATAAAAGTTTCGTAAAAAAAAAAAAATTCAAAAAGATTCAAGCAAAATACAAAAAATAAAATTAAAAATTTTAAAGTTAACAAAAAATTCTAGAGTCTAGCTTTTAAAATATGTACTCATAAATACTAATGCAGAAACGCCAAAGTAAAAGTCGTGCTTTTAACATCATGTATGAGATTATATTCTTATTTTTTTATCTTAAAATTTATGTATTTATTTTTTCCTATATATAGCTACATATTTTGTTATTTTATTAAAAAAATAAAATATTAGATATCTTTTTTTAATTTCGTCTCTACACGAGAGACATAAGAGGTTCTAGATACCTCCAATCCCCGAATATGTCGTTGTATTTTTTCTAGGGTTTCTTTAATCGTATAATTCAAATAATTCAAACGATACAAAAATTTAAAGCTCGTGAGAAGAAGAGCTTTTTGCCAAATTTTTCATAATAATTTAACTTTTTTATGAGTTTTTTCTTGGGGATCTTGTTGGTAAATAAGTCTGAATGATTTTTGTCAAGATATTTATATATTTTTGTTTGCTTCACAACAAAACAAAAAATCTAATCGTTTTATTTTTCAATCAACAGTTCAGTGATTTTTCCGCACATTGGATTGGGATGTACAGTATATGTATAAAGAAACAACCCATAGATTGAGATAATATCAAATTGATTTTAAAAGATAAAATTGATTCAGTTAATTTTTTTTTTGTTTGTTTGGTGAACCTATTCAGTTTATGTGGTTAATTTATTTGTTAAATACGACGGAAAAATCATTTTCGTTTAATAATCAACAAAAAATAAACTTTTAGAGATTTTGTGTTTTAGGGGGCAATTATTATTACATCATCGGGCATTTTATATAATGAGACAATCTGTAATTGGGGTAAACGGTTTAAATATAAATTTAACATCGAATGAATACGTTCATTTTTTATAATGTTTCTACTTAAATGTTTATTATAAACATGAATTAAGAAACAATATAATTATTAAAGGTTTTGTAACTACGTAAAATGAACTTCGCTTTGATCGTAAATTTTATTACTCTAAAACTTATTAAGTTTCCAAGATGTCAAAATGGTGATGTATGTGATAGTGGAGATTGTAACTTTGCAGGTGTTTTACTAGCTCGAGATCTTGAAGATTCGTGTGTCAGTTAGGGTTTTGTAAATCACCCTGTTGGTAATTTTAAATAGCGCTAACTCACCAATATTAGTTATTTTATGAGGAAGGAAAGTCAAGTTATACTGAACTCTCGGTGGGGCGTGTAACCATTAAAGAGCATGTCCCTAAGGTGGTGGACCGGGTAAGCTGAGGACCAAACGCAAAGACCTATGTATAGAAAAACGCACTGAATGGAAATGTTAACCAGGTGGAAAACCAGATTTTATTATTGAAACTCTGCCCTTCTAAAAAGGCCGACCGTAGCAGAACCGAAATCGAAAATCGGACCAAAAATCAAATTACAACGCAAATCAAAATCAATTGACATACAAATAATTTAAGGCTATTTATGGCCTAATCAAATGCACCATTAAAAAATGTTGAGCTCCACTCGTTCTGGACTAAACGTCAGGTCATAAAGAGCCTAAAACTATTTGTTTGTCCCGTGATCTTGTTTTGCGTTCTAATTTGATTTTTGGCTCGATTTGGGCTCTGCTACTTTTTACGTGATAAAGCCTTATGTTTTTCCTAGAACGAGCAGAATAATAATGGGCCATTTAATTAGCGTAAAATTAACCCTTAATTTTTCAATTGTTTTTAGATCGTTTTTCGATATGGGTTCGGATAACTTTTTATTAAATGAAGAACGTAGATAGTAGCCTAAAGTAATGTTATGGAAGATGGGTCGGCTCATAAGTTCTGCACTCTGACAGGAGATCATATTTGTACTCCTTTGCATCACGGATTGTAATATGATGACGAAATTTTACTTTTGCATCCTGCTTCTATCGGGTTTCGAACCCGGTACTCCCGATCCCAACACTAAAGCATTAACCATTGTACCGTTTAGCCGGTACCAATAAGAGTTACAGTTAAAAAGCTACATCTATTCTGCCATCCAGCGGAAATAAAAGAAGACTTACTTCTAAAAAATCTAAAAATTAAGGAACTTACCCAAATTGTGAAATAAATATGTGATAAAGAAGAAATATAAACAACTTTTTTCGAAATTTGCACCCCTATTTCCCTAGTCGTAGGACTTCAAGTGATGTGACTACTCCTTCCTGGTTATTAGATCATTAAAACGAAACTTCTAAAATAATTGTTCAATAAAGGAGTTCTGGCTGTTTTTTAAATTTTAGTATGCGGTTTATAAATATTTCCTTGTGACTGCCATTACAAATAAATAAAAAAATCAACCTAATGGAGCCAACTAAGATCTAAAAAAATTTCGTTGAGAGTTTTGCACAAAATTATTTAGTCAATTTTGATTTTTAAATCTATTAACCAGGGCTGGGATGTTCTAACATCACCATTTTTCTATATTTTATCGAAGTCTACGTCTTTTCAAGCTAGAACAGCTAGAATTAATTTGACTTCTGTTTCGTTTATCAATTATTTTTTCTCTATTGCTATCACAAATACTAGAATATATTTGAACTATATCTATTTCACTTATTTTCATCCTACAATCGAAAAAATTGTTTGGTGATAGAAACACAGTAGAAACATCACAATTCTGCAATCTAGCATGCTGGTAAATGAAATAAAATTGAAACAATAGAGGAAAGCATCTTGCACTACCTGATTTTTCAATTTGTTCATATTTTTTTCATTCAATCAATGAAATAAAATTGAAACAATAGAGGAAAGCATCTTGCACTACCTGATTTTTCAATTTGTTCACATTTTTTTCATTTAAAAAAAAATTTTAACTCATTTTTATCAGCTTTACCGCTAAACGAAGTTCTGTTCAGACCTTACAGGTTTATTTCGCCGTACAAGCAATGTTCCCTCTAATTATTCAAAATCATGCGCGGCATAACTGCATTGTGGGCAAGTATTTAAATTTAGCAAATTTCTAGCAAAACTTAACAAAATTACAATACAATAATTTTAACAAATAATTTTATTTAAAAATAAATTTAAAAAAACATTAAAGCGTGAATTTCACAGTGAAACAAATTTTTTCAGTAAAATTAACAGGAGATAAAAATATAAATCCTTTACTTGTTAGCGAGAAACAAAAAAATTGTTCGTAAAATTTACTGGCAAATAATAGAATAAGTGGGGAAAATATTGCTATTAAAAGTATGAAACTCAATACTTTTTATGGCAACATATTCGATACACTTTCAAAAAATAGTATGCGATGAGGAATATTTTACGCACACTACGACAATTTTATGTTTGAAAAAGTATTATAGTGAAATGTCTAGTAAAAATGGAACTTGCTATTAGTTTTTGTGCCGCTAGATACAACAAGTTCAGAAAGAGGGTAGGGTAACATAAATTTTTGAAAATTTTATGTTTCGTTGAAATGGTTTATTTTCAATTTTTTTTAGTTATGTTGCCCCCAATCTGTTACTATTTTGACTATAAATTTTGCTATAAAAAAAGAAACAAAAGTTGCTGTCTTTATCGCTCTAACGTAATTTAAATATACTATTCTCATTCGCTTTCCCAGTATATTTTACTGAAAAAAATTTGTTTCACTGTGGAATCCACGTATAAATCAGAATAAAGTTGCCATAAAAAGTATTAAACTCAATACTTTTTATTGCAACATTTTTAACACACCTTCAAAAAATAGTATGTGATGAGAAATATTTTTCGCACACTACGCCAATTTTATGGTTGAAAAAATATTACTGTAAAATGTCAAGAGAAAAATGAAAGGTGGTATTATTTTTAAGTTCCACTACGTTCAAATTTTTGAACATTTTCTATTTTGTTAAACTCGTTTATTTTCAAATTTTTTAGTTATGTTGCCCCCAATCTGTCACTATTTTGACTATAAATTATGCTATAAAAAAATAAACAAAGGTTGCTGTCTTTATCGCTCTAACGTAATTTAAATATACATACTCTTCTCTTTTCGGTTTCCCAGTATTTTTTTACTGGAAACATTTGTTTCACTGTGGAATCCACGCATTGTAATATAATTTCTGATTTTTCCCTTTTATAAAAATCACTGCCAACTTTAGCTTCAATACATATTTTACAAAGTACATCACTTGTTTCAATGTGATAACTAGAAATTTCAAATAATATAACTTTTTGTTTAATTGATAACGACAAGACTTCTGTTTTAACGAGTTCATTTAACCATTCTACTCTAAATTTTGAAGCCGTCTTGTTTGTTTGGTGGTCTGTTATTCGGGGGTCCCGGGTTCGATTCCTGGTTGTGACAAGTAAGAACTTGCGAATGGGTGTTTTTTTAACGGGTCATATGTTATTTATATGCTTGTCCATTTTCAGATTTTCAAGCCATAGTAGTTACAGCTTCGTTCTTAATAATATTTTGGTGGAGCTTGAGCTTACATCAAATTTTTGTTTTGTCATTACTGTAAACGGAGTAAATTTTTTATAAATTGTTTAAAAAAAATCACATCATATACGTAAAAAAATTAAACTGCGTGGGTTTACAAATTTTTAAATTTTGTAACTAACACGAAAAAAATGTTAGCAATATTGCAGATGGGCGGACTAAAAATTATGATGGGCAAAATACAATTTAAATCTGGGCGGCCGCCCGCATGCCCAGCTTAGCGGGAACGTTGCGTACAAGTCACTGGCTATCTCAGGGCTAAATACAAAAATTAGATTCGTTCCTTTGAAATTTTGCAAATTTTTGCTTTGCAACTTTTTATAGATATAGTTATAAATCGTATTTGAACTAACAATATATTTAAAGCTTTGGTACTTGGACTGGGAGGTACCGGGTTCGAATCCCGATAGGAGCAGGATGCAAACGGGATTTTTCATCATCAAATTCCATTTACGTGATGAAACTGAACACAACTAAGACCTCGTGTCAGAGTGCAGGGTTTATGTGCCAACCCATCTTCCATGCTAGTACAACAGGCTGGCATGGAGCGATGAAATGTGCAGATGGTTCGACGTAATTTGGACATATAGCCATACGTCCTTGATTTGTGTTGTAATTGGGTAAGAGGTAAGGGCAGGGCGTGAAACGCCAACAGCGAACGAGTTAGGAGTGCTCCGGACCCAGAACAGATTGAAAATAATAAAAAGGCTATGATTGAGATGGTCTCGCTCTTCGCCTTAAAAAATTAATAAAAAATTGGTCCTTGCGGCTAGACCCATACAACTCGTATTTGAATTAAAATTTAATTTAATTTAGAACGTTAAAAGTATAAATTAGCCGGATTCAGGGTATATGTGGTCTTGAATGATTAACCTCACTTGTATGGATATATCTGGCTCAAAGCCCAATTTCGCAAAGTTGCCAATGAATGTTTTTTTTTTAACTATTGGGGTTAAGAAGATAAGGGTAAAATCGTTCAGTAAGGCTTCTGAAGCTGTATAATTTTGGTTTCGAAATGGTCATATTCATGTCTTACTTTTGGAAAGCTTAGAGGAAAATCGTTATGTGGCAACTTTGATGAGTTTCGTGGTCATATCTATACGAGATGTATGAATTTATCTGACCCAGGGTTTAGTTTAGCAAAGTGGGCACGTAACAATTTTTCACAAATTGGTCATTGAACAATTTTTCTCAAATTTTTTTAAACGTAAGGCATGACTGATGTAACTATCTCAAAATCACTTGGCCTTAATTAGACAAATTTATACTTTTAACGTACCACATTTTAATGTAATTTTAGTTCAAATACGAGTTCTATATGTAAAACGGGTTTGCAAAATTTAAAAGGAATATATTTAAAATATGTATTTAAGTTCACTTCAAATAAATTTCGGGCTGGTTAAGTTAAGTTACGGGCTTTACAAATTACGATTTATTAAGGATCTACTTAAAGCAATTCTGGGCTGGACTAACTTCACATAAGAGTAAACTGGTTTTTTTTTATTAGTGTTGCATATTGATTTTTTTTTTCTGTGAGAGAATCTTGGGCTAACATTGTATACGTCCATTTATAGGGAAAATCAAATAGTCATCCATCAAATGCATATTGGAACAGTGTAGTATTCAGTGTATAATACAATTTGCACTTTCATTGGACGCGCGACGCGCGGAGTGTGATTGATGATTGCTCCTATGAAGGTGCAATTCCCCGCTAAATTTTCATATTGTGCAGCAAAATGAAGAATTCAACCTGTAATTTTACGCTGGTTCTCACCACCCACAAAATGCAGGAATCAACCATTACAAAAGCGAGAATCAACTTGGGAAAGAAGTCGAGCATATGAACACTAATTGGAGTCGTTCTTAAGAAACTTGACAGTGGCAAGTGAGCATCAAGCAACATTATGGAAACACAAATCAAAAATGGAAATGGACCGACTACAGCAATTACCAGATTACCAGCAATGAATAAAAGTGGTCTTGCAAAATTGTGCAAATTTGTGGGACCACTGAGGCGTGGCATATAGCCTGTATAAGGGCTGACGTATGTGAAGTTATCCCACGATTCTATTCCAGAAAAAAAAAATCACAACACTAATCAATAAAAACTCCAATTGCTCTTGTGTGAAGTTAGCCCAGCCCATAATTTATTACAAATCATGTTAAAAACAAAAATAGAAGTCGTTACTTTTAAATTATGAGAATTTTAGCCAGGTAAATTTCATTTTATTTCTCTCTACTTTTAGAAAAGTTAAAATGTAATTTTCGTTCAAATACGAGTTGTATGTCCTCGGGGCCCAATTTAGTAAAGTTGCCACGGAACGATTTTTTTTTCTAACTTTTCGAAAAGTAAGGCAGGAGGGTGACAATCTTAAAACCAAATAGCCTTAATCCGACAAATTTATTCTTTTATCGTGCTAAGTACCTTTATCTTGTCTAATGTAATTTTATTTCGTACAAATACATGTTCTATTCACATAACGTTTACTTGGCTAAAATTCTCATAATTTAAAAGTAACGACTTTTATTTTTGTTTTTAACGTGATTTTTTATAAATTCTGGGCTGGGCTAACTTCACACAAGAGCAAATGAAGTTTTTATTGATTAGTGTTGCCTTAGAAGGATGCCAGTGACCGTCATGATATAAATCGGCATACCATATTCTTTTAAATGTTGAAAATTCGGAAGAACGAAGATACTTATATATGGATGGCATATTGGTGAATAAGTTTTTCTCACTTGGAAATATTTTATCAACTTGATGGCATATTAGAACAATCCTTTAAACATTTCAAAGCATATTTTTCGGAAACATTTCACTCAAAATTTTTATTACAAATTAGGTTAACAGTATAACATTAATACAATGATATATTTTTCGGACATTTGAAATAATTTAGAAATTTTCCGTATATGGCTTTAATGCCGCAGTTAAGATTTAAGAAAAATCATTTAACGGATCTTAATATTTTGGCAGTTATAATCTACAAGAGCCGTATATATTTCAATATGTCAAAAACACACTTCCACTGATATATTTAAAGAACATGTTCTGCAAGCGCATAATAATTTATAAGAACCCAATAAACAACACAATTGATTCCACTATGTTTCGGAAATTTTTATATAAATCTGTCGATAGTTAAAAGAATATAAATCCAGAACAACATACTCTGTTACATAAATAGTTTGCATTCAATTTAATTTGCATATACTATATACATATGTGCAACCGAGATAATACCAAATTTATATTCCACAACCAATATGTATAACATGATAATCATACAGCTTCACACACACAAACAAGAACTGTAGAATAAAATAAATTATAAATCTAGGAAAATTCCACATTTTCACATTAATCTAGTTTTTCCACTTTTCCATTTTGATTTTCATTTCAGCGAAAACATATCGAAATATACATGAAGCTTTAAAAATTCCTTTCATCTCATAAAATGAAATTTTAATTTTCTATATCGATTTATGATTTTTCTGCCATCCTAAAGTTGAAAGCTGGACCTTTTGTACATTATAAATCAGGATGAGGATCTATAAAATGAAGTTTCATATAAACTCGAATGCCTTTTCGTGATCCATCCATAAGTACACTTTTTAGTTTAATTATTTAACGATTACAATATTTTATGTTTCATTTTGTCTTAACCTTCGGTAGCAAGAAAATTATACACTAGAGAGATGAAAATTTGCTATATCTATGTATATATAGCGTTGAAGAGCATACAACACAGCATTATAACATTGGAAGGCTAAATGGAAAACGTTTCGTTTCTCTTTTTGTATTTTATCCATCTTCTTGTGATTTAAGAGTTTTTTACAGCGATTATACATTTTTCTTGTTTTTTCTTGGATCCGCATATTATAACACAAGAAAGTGAGTCGGATAAAAACAAGGAAATTTATTATTATTTTAATAGTATTAATATATTATTTTTTTGTTGGAGAATAGTATTAAGTTTAAATATTTGGAAGAGAGAAAAAGCGCACATATGGTAATTTTTAAGAGCTTTTATAAAAATTAAATAACAAACCTTGAACCTATTTGGCTTTAATTTATTATATTCGGTGGAATATAAATAATTTTGTTTAACGAAAATTAATTTTACATCTCGATCTATCATTAGGGTATACATTTTATAGAGGTGTTTTAACCTTTCATTGCCGTAAACTCTTAAAAGGAAGCAAATTATATTATTCTATAAACGAGCACAAAAAACACTTTGAGTAAATTTAATGTAGTTAAACAATTTATTGTGTAATCATAACGATTATATTTTTTTATACTTCCGAGTATTATGTCATAATTAATGTGTTAAAACAAGGTTAGGACACGATCGATTCTAACCCAAATCAAATTTTTCTCTCGAGAAGTGATAGAATATGAGGTAAATCCCGTAAGATATGAATAATTAAAAAAAATTATGTGAGGTAATAAAATTTTTCTATTCGTAATAAAACACAAGCGTGGCCCAACAAATGAAAAGTGTCATCCTCCCCAAAGGTAATTTACGGATTATAAACGTATAATTACATTTTAATTGCTAACATGCCAACATATCCCTGTACACTCGTATACAATATCGTGTTTGGAAAATACACACGCAGACAATATAATACCCCAAAATAATATAAATAACATTCCATAAAGTAAATAAATCTCGAAATAGATTAAAACACAATACACATACCGAAATTTAATTGTGACATCATCATGGTTAATCTAAATTTATTTTATATATGTACGTAACCTTAAAAAAATTATAATAGAGTTTTAAATTTTGTTAATTTAACAACAACAAATAAAAGAAGTCATCATAAAAGGACACCAAAATATAATCAAAGTTATTTTTGATACCCTTTCCCACTTTTCATTGTTCCCTTAAAATTAAAAAAAATATATATTGTACGGACTTGTAAAAGCTTTGTACATTTAATGGTCTATTAAATTGTTCTTTAAAATAAATATAAAATATCTACTATGCAAGCAAAAAATATTCGTATTCAAATATATAAAAAATTGTGCCCTATACATTTTATGATTGTATTCCGGACTCTATAGGAAATGTAGGATAATAAATAATTTAAATTAAAACTATAAAGTGTACACGTACGTGTTTTAATGCTGTTCTATAGAATTTACAAACAAGATCTCTTTTAAAATCTAAAAAGCTTTCAATTAGGCGCAATCAGAACTAAATCATAAAGGGCTTTAGTAACACTTTTAGAATTACATACATGCAAACTATAAAATATAAAAGCTTCATAAAATATTTAAATTGAAGTAATTATGGTATTATTGGAAAATAGCTTTCCATTAAAACTAACAATTTATTTAGTCCATTAGTTGCTAACATAATAAAATTACGAATGGTGACAGTAAAACTAGAGTGCAATCGGATTGAACAATTCTAAATTGTGCTTAAATCTAATGTCAAATTTTAGATATAGTTAGGAGATAATGAAGTAATGATTTATCCATTATATCTTGGGGAATTATATGATTACCGATTTTATTATAAATACTAGTTTTTGATTTACAGTCTATGGAGCTCCAATGCTGCCACTTCCGATGCACCGGTTTCCGCCAAATTTCTCTGGAACTTGCCAGTTCATCAGAAAACCTAAGGTACGACATTTTATGCTGATCAGTCAACCTGTTTGGGCCATGTAGGGGCTGAATTATGGTGAAATAAAATTTTGTTATCAAAAATCGTGACTCCGCTTATACATTTTGAAAAAATAATTTATAGCAATTTATATATGTAAATTTAATTTCGAATCCTTTTGTTGTGAATTGTTTTTCGCATATGTACGAGAAATTTCCAATATAGCTGTCATTTCCTTTGGGCCATTATCTAACAAACCGCACTGAGTCCTCCCAATATATTAAAAAAAAAAAATAAGTATGATGTTTCCCTCAAATCTGTCAATCCATATTGGCTGTGGAGAGAACACAGGTAGACAAACAGGCACCACCTCGAAAACCATTTTTCGAACTTCGGCAGTAAAGCGAATGATTAATCTGCAAAAATCTCAAGGACTAAAATGTTCATGGTTACAGATACTTACTTTTACTTTGTAACATATTTATTTGGTTAAGCAGTTCAAGATACAAAGAGAGCTGCATCCCATTCGGTTAAGAAATAGCAAAATTGGCAATTTTCCAGAGACATGTTCAAAAATTAAATGTGATTCCTATTTTCCTCATTATTCTGATTTCCATCACTTTCGTTGAGCAATTACATAGTTCTGATGGGGCAAGCAAGACACAAAATAACGACTAAACCGAAGCACCTCTCACGAAATTTCTCAAAATGTTGATCTTATCATTTCTCAATTTTTTAATTAAAATTGTTTGATTTTTTCTTAAATAGTGACCTAATTTGTATTTGATTTTTTTTTTAATTTAGAACTCATCGCATCCGAAAAGCTTTCTCACAAGTTTACAAAAATAATTTGAACCGAATCATAAGATACAACTTGATACAACATGGTACAAAATGGCACAATACGGTGTACTTGACGCAACACGGTACAGGATCTAGCAACATCTCGCAACATGATACACCATTCTGTAACAAGACACAATATTGTAAAACATTACACAACATGATTGAAAATGCTGCAACATCCCATAAATAGTGCAACAGCCCACATTATAGTTCAACATAACGCAAGTTTATGTAATAGCATGCAATGTGTCGCAACATCATGTAACATTGTGCAACATGATGACCTATCCGGACTACTCCTAAATGAACTATCATGAAATCTGAACTCGTTTCCTTGCTTTGAAAAAGATGTCTCGACAAATTTTATTAAACTCATTGAAGCAAAATGAAATGCGAAAGGTTGATCCTACCAATAAAAGTCATAAATAAAGCCATATCGGAATCATTTCCTGGCATTTGAAAACCCTTTCCAACAATTTATATCAAAATCGTTCTAGCCAAATTTTCTTCATAACAATTTTAACATGGCCTCACCTCCTTAATGGATTTTCTTGAAATTAGGAGTCACTGCAGATCATACTTGGCATTATAAAACCGATATGACCGCAATTTTTGTTAAACTCAAACGAGCTAAAAAATCAATTAAAGGTGCTGGGCCCCTCTGAAGGATTTGATAAACAAATTTTACAGAAACTAGAACCCATTGAAATAAATCTTTGGCATTTAAATTTTCTTTTTACCAATTTTAATCAAAATCGTACGTACCAAAAAATTCATAGTGAAACCAGGCTCCAAGGACTGACCCTTTAAATCAATGTGTCGAAATCAGGAACCAACACAATAAGTCGAAAAACTCGTGCGAATCGAGAAAAATTAAAGAAAGTACTCCGGGTCCCACCAGACGACCCTCTGAATGGGTTTTATCGACATTGGCACCCATCGCAGTCAACCCCTGCCACTTGAAAAATCATCCTCAGCCATTTATATAAAAATTCGTCCGAATCGAAGAAAAATTTAAGAAATGGAACACCTTTATCGTCGGAGCCACCCCCTTCACCCTAAAACGATTCTATTAGAAAACAGAACCCACAATCAAAAAAACGTAAATATTGGGGTAGCCAGCCTAAACTAGGTAATCTCGTAAAAAAATGTTCCGGAAAACTGTACCCATCGCAATCTATGACTGCAACTCGGAAACAGGTCCCTCACTAAACTTTTACAAGAAAACCAGGGAACTAGTAAACGACGTCAAAGTCGTTTCAGGGGTAAGTAAATGTGAAAAGGACTCCAAGGTCAAAAAATAAATTAGATAACAAATAAAACAAATCAATATTGTCACTTACAACAACTAACATTTTCAAAACGACGCCTAGTGCAACATACAATGTCACCGTCACACAACAAACGCAACAATCTGCAATATGATGGAACATAACGCAAGTTATTTAATAAAAGAAAAAGAAAAGACATATGATTGCAGTATTACATAACTTGATGCAATATTCCGTAACATGATGCACCGTAGTGGAACATCAATATATACGACAACCTATCTGAAAGACTCTAATATGAATTCGGTAAAACTCTGAGCAATCAGAATTTGTTCCATCCTGCAAATGTTTTCAAAATGTTTGAAGCCAACCAAATAATTGCTTGCGGCCGCTCAGTAAAAAATAAATTAAGGCTGTTCTAACTTATTTATTTATTTTATGAAATACAATGTCGTTCATGTGACCACCATGACTGCTGTTACAGGCCTACGTCCGAACATCAAAATTTTTGATTATCTTTTCAAACAAAATCAGCTCAATGGCCTGCATTTCCTGTAGAATTTTATTCTCAAGATCTAGAATTATTTCTGAATCACTGGTTGTCAATAAGTCGAATGTTTCACGATTGTAAGGACGCAAATGTAAATCAACGTGTCGCATATGTAAATCAACCCCTCACCAATATTTTTCAAAAAGGTTCGAGTCCCTTAGAAACAACAAACTACTATATACTTTACTCGATTACTATACACTTTATACACACATTATTCGATGTGCTTCTTCTATAGTTGAGAAGTACCTTATCGAATATTTTTGAAATTATAGATTTAAGGAAATCGGCCTATACGAATTTTTGTCTTTTACTTGTTTGTTGATTGTTTGTTCGTTCCCTTAGTTAATGAAAAACTTTCAATAGGAAGTTTCATTCTGATCATTTAATCCCTCTGGGGTGTAAAGTGGTCGGATTTTTTGTACGTACCTTTACAAATATTTTTCAAAACTCGAAAAAGCTCCTTAAAAGCTGTCTCTTCCCGTGGATTGATTTCAGCTTAAATTCAATGGAATCTCTTAATATGTAAAAAAAGGCTTAGTATGAACTTTGATGGCAATTAATCAATCCGTCTGTGCTATACAGGGTTGCATTTTTGTTTAAAAACGTTATTTTCGGTTAAATTTTTAAAAATTTATTGGAACTAATTTCGTTGAAAATTAAATTTAGAGTATTATAATCCATAATGGGTTTCCTCGTAAATGATGTATACTTTTAAAAATGTTTACAAAAAACGAGAAAGCTCACTTGGAAGCTTTCACATATGGTGGGTTGATTTCAACTAAACATTTCTAGGGCCTTTGAATTAATGAAAAAAGCTTCAGTATGAAGTTTCATTTCGTCCGGAAGAACTGTCTCGGCTGTACAAAGAACACATACAATAAATTTGCACCGAAACCACACACAGACAACCATACACACAGAGATTTTTTTAAGAAAGGCTTGTTTAACTTCGGAATACAGCGAAAAGTGAAAGAAAGTAAAACGATTTTTTAACAAAAATTTGGGCTCTCTATACGGACCATACGAATAAATTAATAGGAATGAAACTACATGCTTAAGCTTTTTTCATAAACTGGGAGGACCCTGTAATTTTTGGCCGAAATTATTCAACCTGAAGTGGCAGTTTTGATAGCAGATTTCATTTTTGCAAGAGATTGTTAATACATTTTGCAACAATACCGGTTCAGTTCAATCTTCCAAAATTTTAGCGGATATCACGATTTTTGACAAAAAAACTGATTTTCACCGAAATTGTAGCAAACGATCAACAAAGACTGATTGATTTATTGGGTCAAAATTTCATACTAATGCTTTTCTAATTGCATAGAATCTGATAGTTCCTAGTGATTTTTCTTGAACTCGGCCCACCGGGATTCGCAGCTTCCAAAGGAGCTTATGTGTTTTTTGCAAATATTCTTTAAATTATATAGAATTTTCACAAAAACGATTAAAGAAACTCAAAGATTGTAAACTAAATTTTAAACATAATAAGTTTAGAAAAATTTTAAAATTTTACCGGAAATGACAAGTTTTGGTTTGTAGGAAAATTTATTTCATCAAACTTCATAATTAAACTTTTTTCATTAGTTGGGTACCTTGTAAAATTTTATGAATATCTGTGTACCGAAAGTGGCAGCTTTCAAAGAAACTTTTAAATTTTTGCATTATGATGTTGATTAGTTTAGGATTTACAATAAACGACAATTAAAAGATTTAAATACATTAAAAAATTAATTTTTCAACGTACAAATTTGGCCTTGTTGTTTTTTGAAATTCAAGCAGGAAAATTTATTTTGGATGTTTTATAAAACTACTTTAGATAGCGTATTAGGATGAGTAGTAAAACAAAAAACTTGGACTATTACCGAAGTAAAATCTATGGTGGACTATTTTTCTAAGCTTAAACTATTGAATTAAATAAATAAGTTTTATTTTATTTCGAGAAGAAAAATGTTTAATTTAAATCACGACTGCAACATATTAAACCAAGAAATATAATGTTAATGACCTTGCCCAGTTGCACCGTGGGTAACACTCAATTATTTTAAAGGTAGCGCAAACCGGTTGGGAGGGTTCCGTTACCCCACAAATAAAACGGCTATCTTACAAAAATCAAATTCATGTGTGCCACAAATAAAAATCTAAAGAAAAGAAAAATTATTTAATTTACACAAATAGGAGCTCAAATTATTTTACATCACTGCGCGCTTTAAAGAACAGTAAACAATAAACATTCAATAACGAAAAGGAAAACCAACCAACTTTGAAATTTTTCGATGCAAATAAAAATATCGGTCAAAATACTTAGTGGTGCATTAATAAAGCCACTTCGAAACGATACAAGTCAAGATGACGCAAATCGACGTATTGGTGTAATTATATCCATAATTAACATAACATAACCAACATTTAGGCGTAATCGATTATTTTACTACAGCTAGCCTTTGTTTTACGTTGTACAGCTGATGGTTACAGTATTTCCAATTCATTTACATTATAACCTGCTATAATGAACCACTTACTGAAATTTTGTCTAAAAACGTAAACTTTAATGAAAATTAAAACTTTTAGGTATGATTTTAGAAAAAATCCGATACTTTCAATAAATAAAGAAACTACCAATAAAGTTATTAGATTTTTCTTTAAATCTTTGAAATCTTTCAAAGCTAGGTCGTATAAGTGTACTTCCAGTTTCCAATTAAATTACTTAACATAATTGAGTAACAATAAATTGATAACCAATTTTTTTTGGATATTAGTTTTATTATACGTCTAGATACTAAAGAAACCTGGTTTTAATTTAATTTTTATTCTTTGGTTCCGGATGATGACAATAAAACTAACTACCAAATTCAACAACCACACCGAGAAAGAAATCTAATAACAATAAAAGATTAAATCAAAGTGTATTTCTGTTATATTTATTTTAGCTAGAATAACAATAGATATTCTGAATTTTCCGTTTTTCTGCACGACACAGTAGGTTTCCAAAAAATACCTCTAGAAATCTATATGATTGTATTCTAGTGAATAAAAGAATGTGTTACACAAAATATCCGTAAAACATTGTTTCCGGATTCTATATCATTACTGATATTATTTTTTATTATTATCAATTTTAGTTTAAAGTTTTATTATTACTGCCATAACGATTATATGGTTACTACCTACCTATACAGAAAACGGTAAAGTGCCATAAAATAAAATCTCAAGTGTATTTTTTCACATGAACAGATTATTGTACTCCTGATTAAATTACTTGATCGTCCAATAATACTCGTTTATCATACAACGACGAAACCTGAAACAATTTTATTCCTTAAACAACAATAAATGTTGCAAAATTACATTATCACGTCTTTAAAATTTTAATGAAAACGTTTTTCTATAAAAACATCAGAAAGGAGTACAACAGGAAAATCAATTTTCCTGGAATATTACAAGACATAGCAGCAAAAGCATTTAATTTTTATTTTGAAATTATTATTTTTCGTTTTTGTAATTAAAAATGTACAAAGCATTATCAAAAACACTGTGTTGTTGTGCCATCATATCAACAAATACAACAGACAAACAAACAAAAACAATTTTTGAAATACACAATATTTAGCAAACACTTTTCAGCATAATTACAACCATCACCGACAAAGCACATCATCTGAAAATAATAAGAGAGAGAGCCTTTTGTACACTTTACCTGCTGTAAATTTTCCGTGCTGTGTGTTCTAGTTTTTTGCTGAAGAGAAAGAAATCAGGCTAAAATTGGGATTTTTTTTACTAGCTATATATAAACATATTTACTATGTTAAGAACATGGGGGTTGTAGTTCTCTATTTTTCCTTGGTTGATAACAAAAAAAGAGGAAAACTTTTATATTTTTGAATGAAGGTAAGGTAAATTGTTTTAACCAAAAACTGTGCTTTTGTTCGTTTAAATACGGTTTTTGTGAACAAGTTTTTTGTTCCTGTTTTTCTTAAAAAGGTTTGACATTATTTTGTAATTTGATGATACTGATTATGTAAAATGCATTTAATGAAATACATTTTGTATCTAGCTATATCTATATATACACAGCTGTTCCACCTTCAAAATACACTTTATTATATGTTATTTTAAATTAAATTAATTAACGTTTTTCCAGGTTCTCTGTACACATACATAGAAAACAGCTATGGAATTTAATACTAGTTAAGAATGGTAATGAGTAATTTATTTGCATTTTAAGTTTTAAATAGGTTTGTGCACACAATTACTAATATAGTGACTATAATGAGTTTTAAAAGAGTTTTTAATAGGGAATTTAATTTTGATATTAAAACACTTTAATCAGAATTTTTGCTGTTTTCAGTGCTCTTAAGGTAAATGGTGTCGTTGTGATATGAGAAACATGATATTCTCGTTTTCGTATGAACCTCAATGTTGCACTCGTTAACTCTCCATTCTTAGGGTCAAATGGCACATGCAATTTTTATTTGGAGGAAAGCGTTTCTTAGAATCTTTGCAGATTGTTGGATAAAGGTACCTTGTACTTATAAATTATCTTGTAAAAGTCACTTCTATATAAAGTGTAGCAATAGAAACAGAAAACCTTTACTAAAAATATCATTAAACATGTATCTTTGATGCAGATATCGGGATCTGATTTAAAAATTCTATTGTAAATGGTGGTGTAATTAAAAAAATTAATTCATTAAATGTTTGAAATAATATATGCGATACTATAAATAAAAAAAATAGGACGATTAAAAAATCTTAAGGATGTTACCAAGTGTAGACATATGCCTTCTTAAAATGAACAACTTGAGCTGTTGTAAAACATTAATTACAATAAAATAGAAAGGTTTTGGGTGGCTCCACACAAAATATAAAGTGCAAAATTGTTGAAAAATTAAAATATTCTTCATAATGCTTGCTACACTATGGCCGCATTCAGAAGATGTATGATTTTAAAAGTGGATAAATAGGACATATAACGACGTAAAAATAAAAAAAATGGAGGTGATCTACGATTAATTTTTAAGACAGAAAATCTGATGAAAATTGTTTGTCTCTAATTTTGTCAAAATATCTGCTACAAAGTGTGTGCATACATCTTACATAGTGGAAGAATTATATTTAAATTATTTAATTTCAATTACTTAGCTATTTAAATTATTTAATTTCAATTTTAGTGATGCTGCAAAGTGCTTGCTGAAAATATATTCTATAAGCGGACGAATCGAACTGTTCAAAATAGTTAACCACGTAAAATTAAAAAGAATCGAGGATGCTCCACCCCGGTGGTAAAGTGGTCAGCATGCTAGCTCCAGTGACCGGAGGTCCCGGGTTCGATTCCCGGTGGTGACAAGAAAAAAATTTTACGGCTGGTAACCGATCAATGAATTAATCACTCATTATCCGAACTGAAAATATGATTATGAAACCTCATTTGAGGCGGCCAAATCCCTTGATGGGATATAGTGCCAGAGAGAGAGAGAGAGAGAGAGAGAGAGGGGTTGCTCGACGATAATTTTTATATCTGTAAATTTATTGGAAATTATATAATATTCTTCAAAATACCTGCCACACTATGGCCAACTCAAGGATACGAAGAAATATAGATGTTAATTTCCGTTAAATTTACCGATTTAAAAATTATCGAGTTAACATCTCTGAATTTTCTGGAATCGGTCATAGAATATTAGTTTTACGTGGTTAACTGTTTTGAGTATGACGGTATGTCCACTTCTAGGAAATAGATGTCCACATTTGGTAATATCTCTGAAATTTCTAAAATTGGCCATACTTTAGCAATGGCCAACATTTTCATTAAATTTACCCACATAAAAATTACCGTGGAGTTCCTTCAAATCTTTTCATTTTTCTAAAATTAAACGATTTAAATATCACGATCTGTGTCTTATATTAGAAAATATATGTTTGTATACCATATATGTATACCAACTGGTAACATCTCTGAGCAATTTTGAAGAATATTAGAATTTTAATGCTTTAAAAATTATCTTGAAGCCACCAAAAATCTAATCATCATTCTAATGATTAAACGGAATCGGCTACACTTGGTAGCATATGTGAGATTACTGGGATCGGCCTGAATGTGGTATATACGAGTATTTTGACTAATAGTTCATTTTTTCAAAAAGTTTGTGCTTTTATGTAATTAACTCTCATCTTTAAACTATTTATTTCAAATTGGCTTGCTTTTGGTTAATCTCTGAGATATATTAAATCGGCCATAGTGTCGCATGTATCATTTTAAACATTTAAAGAATTAATGTTTTTAATTATCAAAAATACATTTCGTTCTGCAGCGCTCGCCGTTGATGGTGATTGCCTCACCAACATCATTTTTATAAAGTACGGACCAAAAAAGCCACCGGCCTAAAATGGGTACCAAACAGTAACTTTGTGTGGATGCATTGCCACCTGATGAACTTCGTGAGGGTTGGCGTCAGCCCAATAAATGCAATTTTGCTGGTTAACATAGCCGCATTCATCCAAAGATGCGTTTGCTACAAAATGGACGCAAAGCACACCACGTGTGTGCTAATGAACATCCATTTTGATAATAAAATTTTAGCATTTGGACGTGCTGCTTGCTTTATCGTGTTACTTGTCGTGGTGATTTGGCATATTTGACTGAAAACAATGTCAGATTAGACAGACGCCACCAAAACAACATGGCCGCCACAGGCTGCCAACATCGACCCGCCCAAATTCAAAACCCCTTTAGAATTCAGTAATCTTGTTGTTCTATTTAACGGGTGTTGTTAATATTCTTCCTAACGGTCCATGATTATAGGAGGAATATACTTTATGGAGTAGACTTAAGCTATTACTAATGATTGAAATGTTTGCAAAATTGAAAGGTTCTTTTAAGGTGGCATATATAGAAGTATGACTTTCTCAATTATTGCTATAGCTAATTCTTTTTCAAAATTTGTTTAAAAAAGTGATTTACTATTCCCACGTTGACCCAGTGTCTTGCGTACTTAAAATTTATAATTTCTTCTTTCATTAATCTTATTTTTATATTGAATTAGTAACAATTCTTGCCAATGAAGTCTAGAAACTGTTTACTGTTTTTAGCCCGTCCATTATTGTGTGGACGAGCGTTGTCATGCAGCAATATCACCTTCCGCCTTCCTTGGCCTTCCTAGTCGCACAGTAACACTTCCATGGCATGCACATTCATTTTTGCAACTGATACTGATGGCTGGCCTGGATCAACCCACGGTTTTCTGCGTTTAGGATTATCGTACAAAATCCACTTTTCATCAACCGTATAATGATTTAAAAAAAAAAAATTCTTTTGTTTCGAGAAAACAAATTCACGCAGATGTCGGTGTGAACTCTTCGGTGTTAGTTTTCTTCGGTCAGTTTATGAAGAACCAATTTTCCTTCCTTCTGTATTTGTGCCATATCATGCAATCTAAGTATATTCCTTGTTGTACTCCTAGCTGGTCTGCAAGCTCATTTTGAGTTTGACACGCTGTTCGCAAAATTTGCTACCTACATATATCCAAAATGACGGGTGATTTGGATGCGTTCAAGTATATTTTAATACAATCAACTTCAGAGCCGAGTTTCTACTTGCACACTTAATATTTCCGATCGAAAGAGCTTTGTGAATTGCGTAGCAGTTGTGGATAGAACTGTAGAGAGGTAGAAGTGGTTTTTGTTTATGGGAATACTGCTAAACAGACTATGCTGTATAGAGAAGGGGCCAGAGTTCATGCCCTATCTTTATATAGGACAGTTTGTTTAGTTAGGGATACATTTTTAGCAAATATAGTCTATCATATTTGCTAAACTTTTGAAATTTTCTGATTTTACTGTATCAATGTTGTCTTTTGGTGTCCAAGGCACCTCTTATCGGTTTCGTTTATTGGCGTATAGTGCAGTGTTATATTCCGACGACGCTTTTCTTCTAGGAGTTAAATTCTCCTAGCTAAATTCTTCAGCGGATTTCCTAATACATTTTACAATATCTGTGATTTTGTCTAAGGCTTCGTAAGTATTGGTCTTCTATGATCTATTTGATCTGTTTCGTTTCGGACATAATTCGTTCTTGATCTGACACAATTTTGGAAAGAAATTTTTTTTTGTATACATATGTGTTTATTCTGTTTAGTCTTATTGTTTAAAGTTGTCAAAATGAATGTTTGGAATGTATAGATCAAAGCTTTACGAAAAATATTAAATATGTCTTTTTAAATGCTTTTATCAACCTGGTATCCTCTCCACATGTTTTCGTGTGAACCTAAATATTCTTCGTGTTGACTTTGAACTTTTATTTATTTTTCATCTCGTTCTTCCGTCTAAAGATTTTAATCATACCCGGGGACGCAAGGGTAAAGTGTTTCACTACTTCAGTTTATGATTTTTGAAAAATATATTTGAAAATTAGCCACTACTAGTACAAGTGGTGTCAGATACTTTTTGCCAAAGAAATAGACAAATATTAGACGATAAACAACACGCTATTTCTCTTTCTATATTCTGTAAATCTTATTTTATTTTGTTTCATAAATATACAGAAAAATAACATTTATTAAAAATTATTGGACATTTGATTTAGAAAATTAGAAGTAACCTATTTGCTTATAGATAAACGGTTTGGAAGCAAGATCCCACAGCCATTTCTATCGATCATTGGAAAAGCGATGGTTATGATACGTACAATCCTGAAAGAATAGGAGAATTTTTTGGATTCAATGGACTCTTCACCATCATCATGTAAGAGACTGAATATGTGTTTGTCAGTGCCTTATAGAATGTATATCGAGTTCGAGTGTTGGAAATTAATTTATTTACTTAACTTTAACATAAAAATTTGGTTATGAAACATATTAAGATATTTCTAATGGATTCTGATTTTATGTAACTGTTTTTATACAAATTTAATGTCAAACTATAGTATTTTATTATCACAAAATTCCAATTTTCTCCCTTTCAAACTTTCAAATTTCATGAAGGCATATTGCACATCGTGCACGTTGATCCACCATACATCTCGACATTCCGACGATAAGTAACTTTTATTTTTATGTCATCGATCTAACATAGTCGAGACCAACCTCTAAGATGTACATTGGTCGGTTGTTCCTGCAAGGCCATGTTTATCATTTATGGTGACGACCTTAAAATGTGGTATAACCATCTAAGGATGCTGGATTTTTTGAATTCGATATCGCTTTAAATCATGGTTCATAAGAATCCAATCAACATGATTTGGACAAAAGATGACCCAAATGATAAATGAGTCATTCCAATTAAATTTGATATTACTAGTTTTACACTCGTGCGTTATCCGGCTAATGTGACGTCTCAATGGTCTGGGCCTCCCCCACATTGTTATACGGTAGAATTGCTTTTCTTCACTCAACTTTTTAATGAATGTTCATTTTTACGCTTATAACTATTACGACTAGGCAACTGACATACAATCTGGGTAAAATCATTAAATGGAATCATATCTAAGTGGTTATGTTGAACTATATTCTAATCGATAGTATTTCCCGTTTTTTCTTTTGCTTAATTTGTTCATTAAAATCAGACTATTTTTGACTGAGAAAAAGTATAAAACAAAACCACTTATGTTTGTTATTATTGTTTGGTATTTATTGAAAACCATTTAATTGATAATTTTTGATATTGTATAGCATGAAATAAATTATATTTAAAACAATAATTTTATTTGTAAAATCAGAAATAAATTTAGAATAAACAATTATCTTGAAATATGTTTTTAATTTGAATTTAATTTTGAGCTTATGGTGTTTACTTAAATCAACATAAGCTTTTTTGTTTTTCTGAATGTAAATTAAAATTTTTGAAAATTTCCCGGTGAACCCGCAGACCAGGTAACAAGTTCTTGAAGTTGTCAATAGACGTAGTTTAAAAACTCTGATACCATGAATTCAAAAATAGTTTAGTTATGTCCCATAATTTTTTCACAAATTAATTTTAATTTTTAATTTGATTTCCTGAAAAGTAGCTAAAATAGATAAAATATATGTTGGCTTCATAAATATCATAACAATAAGATACTGCACATTCGACATATTTTTGAGAGTTTTTTTTTGTTGGTGGATAGAACTAGCCGCCATTATAAAACCACGAGAGATGATAATGGTGCACTAGACAAAAAAAACTCGTGAAATATTTAATTGGAGATACCAAAAATATGTATATTTTCAACCATTACAGAACCGACCTATATGTTGGCATATCCAGATATTCCTGTCCATCTCTATGATTGCCTGTTAATAGTCATCGAATTGCTTTTTACACTATTTTGTGTAGGGCAGTTTTGTTATGGTTACTAGTCGATGGGCCGTAAAACATGTCGTTGATCATAGGAAACCGATCAGCAAACATGATATTAATATTTGTAAGTGTTAAATGACCATTATCTCTTCATCCTCTAATAATTTATTATATAACAATCTCGAGTCGATTTTTTTTAAATTTAGTAGTATTTTAATAAAAATATGCAAAAGCTATTTATTCGTTGCCCAAAATTATCACAGCGCCTGTAATGGGTTACTAGCAACCGAACCAGGATAGCAAACTGGGTACGAATATTTGTTTATAAATTATATTGTAAATTTCACTGAACAACAATATATTTAAACACGGACTAAAATTCCATTTGAAATGTTTTTGAGTCAGAATTTATAACAAAATGTGAAATTAACATAATCGGAAAAATTTAAACCCGAACTTTTGTACAATCGATAACTTTAAAGAATGTTACTCTGCAACAACGTTATTTTTTGAAAAAATTTCATAAAAATTATGTATTGAACGAAGCAGTATATAAACCTATTAAATAGTACTGAATAATAAATAAGATAGATAATATAATATAACAAATCACAATTAATATTATTACATAATTTAGTAAACAAAAAAATGTATTTTAAAAAATTAATTTATATTTTCAAATATTTTTTATATTCTAAATATAAATTATTTTATGTACTCGATACTATACAAGAAAACAATTATAACTAGGCATCATGAGAGACCTATGTATATGTATGTACATATATTGTACACGCATTTTTTTAATTGTACAAAGCTATACGCATGAAAAGCTTTTATTTTAAAAATACATAAATTACAAAATCATATTTTGTTTATACTAAATCAAATTGATAATTAAGTTAACAGCAGCGCACACCATGCGATGCGATCTAGATGTGAAAACTTTGTACTCCATACTCAGAACACACAACGTTGTTATATTGGCATTTGTGTGTGCGAGTATTAAAAGTTCAATGAAATTAAACTTTTTTGAAAGTATATTATTTATGATTTATGATTTTTTTTATATACATAGTATATATATATGTTACGGTTAGAGTGGAAAAACGGTAAACATTCGAATAAAAATTGGGCAAAACTGTAACTGATTCGAAATCGTTTAAATGATTGTCATAAAATTGCGAAATGCGAAACGAACCCGACGAACTATTTTGTGTTTGGGTAGTTAACGACTGCCATAACTGTCAAGAGTACGCGGAACGTTAATGGGAAAATCCTCCTGCTTAATTCTTCCAATGTGAATAAACTGGTTGGTTTTGCAAACGATTTTATTTTTTATTTCAGCAAATTTTAATTTCGCACATTTACCAATTTCGCACTTTAACCGTAGCATATTCACGCATATTTAAATATTATGATTGTTAATAATTTCCGCTTATTTATTTCGTTGATATTGTTGTTGTTTTGTGTACGGGTATGATACGAGTAAATTAAAAGTTTATAAGTATCTCATTTCTTGTCTGATGACTTATTCCTTATACATACTTACATAATAAAATAATTAAAAATATGTTTATGTTACAAACATGTTTATATTTGGTATAGCAATATTTCCAAATTTTGTGAGTTAAGAATAACAATGTTACAGTTTTTCTAAATTTCGATCGATTTATCTTTTTAAAATATTAGACCAAGAAGTTTCGGGCGCGCGATAGCGATAGGGAATTTTTGAAATTTGCACGTGTATTTCACTCCCCCCTCCCATTTTCCTGAACTCTCAACATGAAACTTGATCTGGAAAATTTTTCAGCGATAACCATCGACAAATCGATACAAATAAAATTTTTTCTAGACATAACACTTTAAACCCTTTGAATTAGAACATTACGCGTTTCGTGCTTTGTTTATTCAGGAAGTTGAGAAATTCTTTGATAGATGGAAAATCCATTCAGTAACTATGTTGAGCCTAATCAAGCTTGGTAGTAGGATCCAACTTATTCAATAGTATATGGATTAACCATGGGTCATGGGTCACAGCCTTCTCATCTAACACTTTAAGCCCTCGTAACACCTCATCAGGAACATCTCGCATCGTTTTGCTAGCGCAATTTCGATATGCGTAATATCAGATTCTTGCTTATTCGCAGGATTGACTATGCTAGCAGATCCGGCTCGAAGGACCAATGATAAATTCCATACAATATTTCGATCACTTTGTAAAAAATATGTTAAGTTGCACAAAAATTTTATAAATGGGATAATGGGAAACTCGCAGAAAATAAAATCGCAAAAAAAAGATATATTTTAATTTCACAAAAACGTTTACAATAGCCTTTTTTCACAAATATATAATCGTTATATTTGTGGATGTTCATACAAATTTGGCAAAATTAAGATTAGTTCAAAATTAAGATGATTCTATATAATTCAAGCTTTTAGTTTAAATATTCAATAATTCATTTATGTTGTTTATTCTAGGTAGTAATTCCTAACCCCAGCTGAATATTGATCGTGTACGGCAGAGTATTGAAGAATATCCAGAAACATGAACATGAAGAGAATCTTGACAACTGGGCATCTCTTCGGCGGAGTTTATCTCGAAATTTATACATACGTCCATACAAGGTCCAATTGGCCCAACAACTTTTACGAGTTTACTATAGCAGCAACGACTAATTTGGGCAACACGCTTCTAGGAGCTGTGCGCAAAAAATAACAAGTTTATTATCAATTTAATTATGAGCGATGAAGCACATTTCCATCTTAATGCAAATGTGAATAAGCAAAATATGCAATTTTGGGGTACTGCAAGCCCCAGAGTTGATCACCAGCGCAAATTACACTGGCTTAAGTGTACAGTATGGTGTGGAGTGATATCACAAAGAGTTATAGCGTCCTACTTCTTTGAGAATGAAGTTGTTAATGCAGTGACGGTGAATGAGGGGACAGATGGCAGCTAAAAATTGGTTCCAGCAGGATGGGGCAACAGCACACACGGCCCGTGTCCCAATCACTCTTCTAAATGACATTTTTTATGACCGAATTATGTCAAAAGTTCAGGATTGAATTAGCCAGCACGTTCATCAGATTTAACTATGCTGATTGTTTCTTTTGCTGATGGAAGCTAATATCAGAGCAATATAACCTGGTACTTTCTTGCTAAAATGCCCGTTTAAGAGCCCAATTGTTTATTGATGAAAATGGTAGCCAACATTTTTTTCATAATTAAAATTTAAATCATACAAAGTGCATATTATATTAAAAAAAATAAAAAATATTAATAAACAAAGAAGTTATTCAATTTTTGAAAAGAAGGCTTGACTTTTGGCCCACCCTAGAGAATACTTTAACCTCCCGGATTTATGATACTATATGTAAGCAGAAATTTAGATATGCTGTATTAGAAAAATATTTTTTATGGATTATTGGACCTAAATACTAGTGTAACAAAAATGTTACATGTTTAGTACCATACCAAAAACTTATGTCAATGAGTCCTTTTATGGATCTGTTAAAATCGTGTTACGACTTTTTTTATCATAACACGCATTTTCAACCTGGGTACGAACACGTGGTAATGTTGCTGTACTAAAATATTTTTGTTCATGTGGACATGTTTTTGATATTTCCTGTGTTTGCCTCTACGAAGAGGCCGCGCGATTGGCGGTTAAAGGAGAGAGCGAGGCAAATGTGCATCGGGTGTGTGCGAAGTAATGCGCTCTAGAGGAATATTTTTCCTTTTATGTTTCTCGTTTGTATCAATGTGAATTGATGCAAAAAAAAACAGAGAAGGAAGAAGATTCTTCTAGTATGTATTGGCGTGCGTTGTTGTGGTGCGCGACAAAATTTTTTAAGTCAGTCTAGTTTTTACAATTCAGTACTAAAGAGTCGAGTAGTGATTTTGAAAATAAAAAGTTGAGTTCTAAGCTTTATTGTAATCGGATAATTTTGTTTAGAAAATGTCCGACAAGTTTATTTAAATTATGCTAATTTTTTTTTGTAATTTTCATATATAAAAATAAAATTTTATATGGCAAATTTTATTTTGTAAACTGAAAAATAATAAAATTTTTTATAAAAATATTAAAAGTCAAATTATTAAGCTTAATTGTTTGTTTGGTAATGAGAAAATATAAAAGGACGGTGTAATTTGTTCACAAAAGAGAAGACAAAAAACAACAAAAAACATATACGGTATATAACATTATTGAGATATTGTGTTCTACTAGTGGTTGGTTGATTTGATACCAAACATAAATTTCCTTATGACATAAAAGACGGAAAATCTGGAAAGTGGTAGTGCAAGTTTTTGGCTGTTCGGAAAACTAATTTATTGCAACAGTCTAGAAATTTAACGGCACTGTCATCAAACGTGTACGGGTGCTGTGTGTATACTGAAGGATGCCATAAATATTACGTGCGGCCCACACGCGGCCCATCCACATAGTTTTTTTCGTCAAACGTATAGCCAGGGATTACGCAACGCAGTATGTTAAAGCCTGTCAGTCGTGGCCTAATATTTAATCAACAGTGAAACATCATTTTTTCGGACGCCACGATGGATTTAATTTACGAGTGGCCAATTGAGATAAGCCATTTTTATTACCCAAGGCAGGACAACACCTAACTTTTGTTTTGGCGGCATATCAAGGCCATATTTACGGGTTTTGGCGAAACAACGCCCAGAATTTTTATTATTACTGCCCAACCAGGCAAAATTACAACCCATGTTAAGTTTGGTATCGGTGAAAGGCACCTCAACGGTCGGAGGCGGCGACCCTGTGGCATAACGGCACCGCACTCAAAAAAAATGTACAAAAGTTTTGTAAATATACAGCACACAAAATAAATTGTAAATTTAACAACGTTTTTTTCAATTTTATTGTTAATATTTTGTGTATTTCACGAAATTTTTTTATATTTACAAATTTTATTGTATTTTTTTCAATATTTTCAATTTTATGAAAATTTTATTGAATTTATTAAAAAGAAATTGTTATTTTTAACAAATTATTTTTATAATTTACAAATTATTTTGTATGCTGTATATTTACAGAATTTTTTTTTGAGTGCGTAAGACCGCAACCCATATTAAGTTGTGTATCAGTAAAAGGCACCATATCGGTCCGGGGCGGCGACCCTCTGGCATGACGACCTCCCAAGGTCGCAACAGTAATTTTTTTTAAGGTACGTTTTTTTTATTTTATTTTTTTTTACTTTTTATATTTTTAACTCCTTTTAAATTTTAAATATTTTTATTGTAGTCAAGCGCCGCATAGCGGGTGTATGTCGCGCGCTCGGGGTTCACATTGCTCTTTTCTTTCTCATAAATAAAATAAAAAAAGTGAATTCTTATTTTTTCCGGGTTTGGTGTGATGAGGAGGGGATTCTCATTCTGAGTCGGCGTGTGGTTTGCGATCCCGTGGTGTCCCCGCATCTGATTTCAGAACCGGCGCTTGCGCCGTTTGAGTTCGAATGGATGCGCTCATCAATTCACCTCACTCAGTTATAATTATGGTGTTTTTCGTTCCTCAAGTTTCGGCCCACGAATTTCGGCGGAAAATCCGGCTTTTATTTATTATTTGCGTTGATTTTTTTTATTCAAGTTTCTGTGTTCGCGGTGTAAGCCAGGAAGATCGTAAGCCTATAACCCCACGACCCTTCGCACTTTTCCGGCACTTCTACCGAAACCGGCAAAAATCACCGTGTGATGCCTCTGCGATGTTTAGTGAAATTTTCGGGATGGCAGAGGCCATCCTCTAACAATCGTTTGGTTGTTATTTATTTGATTTCAATAAACCATAAGAAATATATTTAATGTTCTTTGCGCTTAATTTCGTGGAATTTTTTCCGATTTACCATTAACCATATCGCTCAAGTCAAAAGATATGGTTTTTTAATAGTTTATGTGGTCTGTGTTGGATCTCTGCCGCCCAGTCGAATTGGTTCATCGGCATGAATCTTCAAACTTAAACTTTTCTCACAAACCAATGATTTTTGGTTGAATTCAAGTCACCGGAAGTGGCAGTCTCCATCGAAGCTTGATCGTTTGTCCGATGCAACATTACCCGTTAAGATAATTTTTCCAAAATTTAAGTGGAAATGACGTTTTTGACAAAAAAAAACTTTTTGAAATTGATTTTATTTAACAAGTTCGGTGATCTTAGTGAATTTTGGCTGAAATCGGTACACAAGAAGTGGCAGCGCTTACAGAAAATTTCTCTTTTTTATGAATATTTATGAACTCCAAGATTCAAAACTAAATTTGAGGGGAAATGATAGTTTTTTTAAGAGGAAATGAGATTTTTTGAGAAAAAGCTGTTTTTTACATTTTTTACGTATATTTAGTAATATAAAGTATCGAAACTGCGTACTAAGCTTGTTCTACAAATTTCGTGAACCCAGTGATTTTTGACCGAAATCCGGTCCTTCGGAAGTAGCAGGTCACATTTTTCTATTTTGTAAATACACATCTTGAAAAGTTTATCGTTCACAAGAAAATTTATTATAAACTAAAAGATTCTAAATTAAATTTGACATGCCTGCAGTTCAATTTTCAAAAACAAACCGGAAACTACGTTTTATTACAAAATTTGATATTCTGCAAAAATTGGGCCTCGAACAACTGTAAAATCTAAATTGTTAGATTCCAGTGAATTTTACTCGAAATCGGGCCATGGTAAGTGACAGCTTCTTTGCGAGCTTTTGCGATTTTTGCAAATATTTTAAAAGTATATGATTTACGATGATACTGAACGATTCTAAATTAAATTTTCAACAATATCGGTTTACATCAGTTTAAAAAAATTTAAGCGGGAATTACGATTATTTACAAAAAACCTTGTTTTGTATGGTATTCATGAAAAGTTTTGACTTCGTGAGTGTGCAGTATCGTGCAGACTAAATGTTGCTGATTGGGGTGAAACATCATACTTAATCTTTTTCCTTAAATTTGGAAATCCCGGCGAATTTTGGCAGAAATCGGTCCACCGGAAGTGGCAGCTTTGATAGGAGCTTTTTGGAACTACACATGTTGAAAAGTATGTAGCATTTACGTTGAAACTATAAAACAATATTTTTTTCTGGCATGACTAGTTTTGATCAAATAAACTTTATTTCGCACAAAATTTGGCATCTCTGAAGTCCAGGCAGATTGACTATTAGAGGAATCAAAATTCATACTAAAGCTTTCTCTATATAAATTCGAAAACCGATGCGGAATGTGGTGAACTTCTGAACACCGAATGTGGTACCTTCCGTAAAAGCTTATTCAATTTTTGCAGGTTAGATAAATTTCCAACAAAGACAGCCCTAGTTAGTTTTCTGTAATAATCTAGGAATAATGAGTTTTTATTATACAAAATCGTTTTTATAAAAAATCCAGTAGGTTAAAGTTTTTAAATTAGAAATCAAATAAGGGGTATTCTAGATTTATGAATGTGCATTTGTCGTAACAGAAAATCGGGTGTTAGCCACAACATATTGACTCTTCCATTTAAATTGAAATTAATCTCTTAATTAATTTGTTTCAGTTCAATAATTTTCTTTTCAACTTAATCAAGATTTTGTCTTATTCATTTATGGAAGAGAACAAGTAGCGGTGTTCTTAAAATATTTGCGTTATTTTTGGCGGGTAATTTCTAGTAGTAAATATTAACGTAGGTTAAAACGTATTAAATATACGATTACGATTAATTTTTGCAAATCGAAATTGAAAGTTTATTTTAACGCCTTTGGGAATTGCTTAGTTTTACCATGGGTAGACTAAATGTGGCAAATGGTGAAAAAAACTAAATAACTACCTCTCTTCTTCAATTTCGCATTTGAGGGTGCTATCTTCCCATAGCTAAATTAATAAAATCTTTCAAAGCTTGGATTCTATTCAAAAGTTTAAATATGGCAAAAGTTAAACAATTTTTTATGTTTGAGTAGAAATTTATTCGAACATCAAACTTCGGCACAAAATATTAGGCCAAATGTTATTTTCTAGAAAAAGATTTATCATGAAGCATATAATTTTAAATTCTACGATGCCTTAAAACCTTTAATGTACGGTCGTATAAATGAATAATACGTTTCGTATTTTCATTTATAAATCGTATACTGTATTATCAAGATGACACACTCTCTTGCGTTACATTATCTTATCCTATAAACACCAACCAAAAACCTATTTATTTATTTTTTTACATAAATTCTGGCAAACATTTTATTTTATCGATTTTAGGAGCTCGAATAAACAAGTTAATATTTCCGGCTCTATACCATAAAAAAGTAGAATATATAAAAAAAAACATGCCCATTTATTTAGAGATGTAAGTAACTGGCCGTCATAAAAATAAACCGAATTCTAATGAAAATAACAGAAAATTGTCTTCCCTAAATACTGGCCCAAGCCCGAACGTCTATTGATGGAAAAGATTACATTTCATTTATCAATCGGAGACGAGCAAAGTATGTACGAGTAAGTTCATAATGAAGTGTAGGGCATCCACATAAACAAAAATAAATATCAAAGATCATAATAATTTATTTGTGTGTAGATGTTGTGCGACATAAAAATAAGAAATATTATTTCCAATTTCGGTGATAAAAATAAATAAATAAATAAATATGAAATATTATTTTATAAATATCGCTTGCTCCTTATACGCTATATTATACGTAAATATAGGAGAGGGTCGTTTGTATAAAACAGTTTTTTTTTGCGACTAAACAACAAAAATAAACTCAATCTTCTGTAACGATGATTGTAACGATATAAATCAACAACCAAAAATTTATGTTACGATTTTTTATTTTTCGGTAAAAATAACAAGGCACAGAATAAAGTAAATTGGAATATATTAGAAGTTCATGTCAAGCTTTTCGGTATGAAGAAAACAAAATAAAGTATATATGAAAAGGGGTTTTCAAGAAAATTCATGAAAATGTCGTAAATTATTTTAAGGTGTTAATGTCTTCGGTATATTTCTATATAGATAAACAGAACAGGAAAAAATTGATTTTATTACCTTGTTGTTTCGGTATATATATTACCTTATGTATATTATCAAGGGAAATGTTCAGATTCCTTATAGAGTCGTAGTAATGAGTGTTACACTAGACTATTTATGTGTATCCCATATACAAATTGCAAAATCTTGTAAAATATAAAAATAAATCTGTAATGAGGACATACTTTCCAGTGACCTATATAAACCCTCTACAAAAATAAACAATTTCAGTTCAAATCTTGACCCGGTGCAATAAAAACTATTTAAATTCAATTTTTATAGCTCTTTTAACGTTTACAAAAATCACATAAATTTGATTTATATTTTAATTTGTGCAAGCAGAGAATAGCATTGCAATGACAGCAGCAATAAACTCACCACAAAACATGAAGTAAACTAATTTAAAAATAACAACATTAAATTTAAAGAACAACACTAGAGCTTGTTACGTTTTTATGATCTTTGAATTTCTATCTATTAACTATATATTCCTTGTTGATGTAAAATCCTTGAAAATAAAATTACCAGGGACACACAATACAGAATTACAGTATAAGACAAAACAGCAAACTTCGATATAAATATAACTATATCGTTTCAGTATCAAAGCTCGAGCTTGTGATATTAGAACAGCTTTTCCATTTTGTATGTATATATATGTACATCGTATCCTAGAAATAGATTGTGTGTTGATGCAAGCTTAAATTAAAAATTAACAACACAACACAATACACATATAGCATACCGATAAGTTTTTAATACTCGATTTTCCTTTGAAAAAAAGCAACAAACAATATTTTTGTTGTGCAAGTAAAATAAAAAAAAAAGTTTTACATTGAAAAATTCAATCAACGGGTTTCTTTTTGTTTTGTTTTCTAGTCTATACGAGTTTTCTTTGATGTGAAAATTAAAAAATAATCAAAATTGAAAACTTGATTAAAGCTGTAGTCAAGCATACATGTACATTTTCATATATGATGAAGTTATTTGTGAAATGATATCAATGATATCAATTAAGAAGATGTAAAAGCTTTTTAGAACAAAATGAATTTTACTGTTTTGTTCATACATAATCCATTAGCTAGATTTGTTTTTATTGTGAAAGTGCAACTTACACTGAACGGGTAATTACATTTCAATCGAATTTAAATAAAGTTATTTTATACGTACTAAGTAGTACTAAGTATTAGTAGTTTTACGGGTTTTCCAACATTTTAAATTGGTTATTATTTAATAAAAAATGACCTTATTAGGGTGGGGTGGCAACTCATCAATAACCCAACATTTCATATCCATAGTATATGGGCGTTACGCATCTTGCCAACAACGTAAACAACGACGACTATATTCGTAAACAAAGTCGACTACTCGTAGATAACGTCGTCAACCGCTTGTAACTCCGCAAGTGTATTGATTGTCGTCGATATTTTGTCTTAATTTCCACCTAACTACAATTTGCAGGTTATACTAATAGATGGTTCTAATGATTTTGACCAAAATATGGATGATACTTACATCTGATTTTTTTGATTAAATTAGTGATTTTTCGTTTGAGAACCACGTTACGCTAGTAATCACCAGGTGGCTAACTAAAAGTCTCCTTCCGAGCTTTCAATTAAGTTATCATTATATATATATAACTTATACCAAGACATTCTATTAAAACAAACCATACTCAGAGTTCTTAAAGTGTCTGGGGAAAAGGTTCTAGATTAACTACAACTAAAGGAAAAGAATTACTGATTGCTTTTAATGAAAATGGATGAGAATAAATTTGAACAGGAAAACGAACGCATTGGCCAACTGACCAATAAAAAATACCTGACCTGATTTTTTATAACCAAAAATATTTTTAATAATTTTATCAAAGTCGAAGGAGATACGAGTTTAGATAATTCTCCGATAGTCCTAACCCTAAGCGAGTATATCATCCAAAAAGGGAATTTTCCGGTACTAACCAAAAAACATACGGGCTGAGAACGTTTCAAAGTATACCTTGAACAAAGAATATCTTTGAAAGTTCCTTTAAAATCTATGGATCAACTGGACATAGAAGTAAAAAAGTTCATTACGGATATTCAACAATCAGCATGGGAAAGTACTCTAGAAATCAAATCAACGCTAAAAGGAAATGACAATCTAATATAAATTAGAAATCTCCTTAGGGATAATTGCAAATGCAGAAAAAAGTGGCACCAAACTAGAGCTGCACAAGACATAAAAGACTAAACAATCTTACTCAACAATTACCAAGAGAAAATCAGAAACTAAAAGATGAGTCAGTTAATTTCTACTTAAGTAAGATGACGAGTGACAGTGATACTGATTATTCGCTCTGGAAAGCAATTAAAACTCTGGAAAGGTCAATCATTCTGATTCATCCTATCAGGAAAATGGATGGAACACGGGCTAGGAAAACAAAGAAAAAGCGGAAGGATTTGCTTATCATCATCAAAATATATTTGAACCTCATGAATGTCAATTACGTGAAACATTGAATGAAAACATGAAAAATTCTCGAAAAGGTCACACTTACATCGCTTACTTTAGTTCGCTTATAAACGGAATTAAAAACAATTGAAATGTAAAGAAAGCACCAGGGTTTGATCTGATCACCGGAGAAATAATAAAACAGCTATCAGGTTAAAATATGTGCCAAAACTTTAGAAAGTGGCTAATGTTATCATAATTCCCAAACCAGGAAAACCACCTATCTAATAACATCATATAGGCCTACATCGTTGCTGCCAATAATGTCTAAACTCTTTGAAAAGTTACTATTAAAAAGGATCAAACTAATAATTAAAAAAAGTAACCTGTTTCCGAATTACCAATTTGGTTTGGTCAGTGAGCACTCAACTATTGATCAAGTGCATATAATACCAATATATTTGAGAAGGCTTTAGAAGAAGAAAAAGATACTTGGGCCACTTCTGTATTTACTATACACCCGGGATGTCTTAATCATAGCAGTAGGTGATAAAAACTCAGATACAACAGAGAAACTGCAAACCACCATAGAGCAAGTATACAACTGGACAAAAAATGGCGCATATAATTAAATTAAACCAAATATGTACATGTCGACTTTACGAACAATGAGATTAGTAGACAAACCAGTATATTTAATATATTCAAGAAATACCATATGCAACGCAGCTTGAAAGGTCATGTAAAAAAAAAAAGGGACGAGTTAAATAGCTTATTAGTCTTCTACTAGATTTTAATTAAAAAAGAAATAATAAAGGAGAACTATTTTCAAAAAAAATAAAATTATACATATTTATGATTATTTTGTTAGTGTATTGACATGTCAGACGTGTGTTAAAAAAAGACTCACTTTATTTATTTTTTTTTATTAAAGCAAAATATTTGGAAATATACCTGGTTGTGGTATCTACAAAATTTAATGGCATCTTCAAAATCGACTCCATTATTTATTAAATATAGTGCATTGTTGTGCCACTTTCATATTAGCCGTGTTTTTTTATTAGCACCCAATTTTCTACAAATGTCAAATTTATAGTTAGCGCGCTATTTTTGCATATATATACTACTACATATCCATGGAAGTTTTCTGTTCTTGACAACGCATTCCTCCTTAAACCTCTTTCCTGATGAACTGGGTCGATTCTGTAACGGTCTCTAAACTGCATTCGTCACTAAATATAACCTTTAAATTTAAAAAACTGTTTAATTTCGGATATTTTTATTTAATTTTTGAAAATATATAATGAGTGCTTAAAAATTCAATTAACCTTCTTCCAGTCGTCTACTGTCCAGTGCTTATAAAGTTTAGCCCAAATAAGACGTTTTTCCACATTTTTTTAGTGGGTCTGGGTTTCTTTGCTGGACGCCTGTTTTTTAAATTATTTTCATATAGCCTTCTTTGCTAAGGCGCTTTTGTAGCTCGCTCGTTGTTGCTCTGCGCTTTTCAAACGCCGATTAAATAATTTTTTGGTCTGTTCAGGGCGTTGTCTTTCTGATCTTCTTACAGTTTCTACTCTTGGTCTCATAAATTGTAGCCCCATTGAAGAATTTTCGCCAAATTACTTACTGATGAGCAAGAAACTTGTCCATTTTTGCGTTCTGACAGTATGGTTTTTTGTTGTTAATAATGCTCCAATAGTATGTTTATTTCACTGCATTTTTGCAAATAAATGTCTCTGTCTAAACTTTCCAAACACACTCACACACACTTTAACTTAAACACAAGCTTTTTAACTAAATGACAAAATTCACTTAACGTAGATTATTTCTTACTTTAGCTCAGCCACAACATTTTTAAAAACACTTTGCCAAATGTTTTTTTTGCACTTCGGATTCATTCGTATAGTCGTAAAAGGCATCATTATTATGTGTTTTACTATAGTAGTCTGAGAAACGAAATTTTTCGGCTAGTGCGTCTACACTATATAATTTCACTGATATTTTCTATCAGGGTATATCAATGTATGTGTGAGTATTTTATATAAATTTGACCCTATCAGCAAATTATCAGGAGGCTATTTCACGATAAATTATCGTGAAATTATTATGACAGATCATCCTTTTGAGGTTATGTTTTATGATTATAAATTTAATTTTCAGAGCGAAGACATACATTTGAGTTATAGTATTTTTATTTAACCCAGTATTCTGTGTTAATATATCGAAATTCGTAATTTTGGTAATTCGCGTTAATTTTCTTTAATATATTGAATATTTTTAATAGTTGTTTACGCCTGTTCAATATTTTTTTTGATGAATTTACACATGCATTGAACACAGACTGCTATATTCAAGCTTTAAATTAAATTTATAATGCTGAAACATAACCTCAAAAGGATGACCTTGCGTAATAATTTCATGATAATTTATCATGAAATAGCCTCCTGATAATTTGCTGATAGTGTCAGAATTTATATAAAATACTCACACATACATTGATACCCTGATAGAAAATGTCAGTGAATTTGCATAGTGTAGACTCAAGGTTAATAATGAAAAATGAACACTAGATGTAATGTCATTAAATGGTATGATTATAACCCATATTGATAAAGTAGATTTTGATAAAAATAACATTTAAATAAAATGTACAAGATGCCAAGAACATATTTATTCAATATTTATTATTACATAATAATAGATGGCACTAAAACTCATTGGATATTTGTATTAGCTTCATCCGTATTTATTGATATTCGTACATGCATCTGATTGATATTAACGACCATTTGTTGATCTTTAATTTAAATATTTGGATCCTTCGGCAACACTGGAAGATTTCCATCCACCATGTTGCTAAAGTTTAAGAAGATTACCCCCATTCGCAGCTAATAAAGTAATAGAAGTAGTTCGAAAACTGTGCCCTATAAGAACGGGAATTTTCTCAAGTTAGGTTCCTTCCAATTTTTTCTGGCACTTGTGATATGTTTTGTCTAATAGGTTCTCCATTTTTTATACAAATGAATACTTTTGGAATATCCAGAATCGGTCTCAATTTTAAATATTTACGAACAAGTTCCATCCAAAGCGCTTAAATAATAACAAACATGTACCATTTTTAGTATTAAGAATCTTAATAATAATCATTTCTTGCTTGATGGTTATGTCGACCACAAGTATATTGCAAAGTTCGTTAGTTCTGCAGGCACCTGCAACACCAATTACTAGAACGGCCTGCAATGATAATGATATGATTATTAAACACGTTTTTCTTTTACAGCAGTCTCTAATTAGGTAGCATTGTTGCAATGTAACCATCATCACGCGCTTCAGTTAAACATTAAATATCTCATAAGTGAAAACCAATGATTTTTTTGGCCGATAGTCAACATTTTTTCGTTTTAAAAATGCAACTAGTTTGTATAATTTTGAAATATCAATACTTTCGTTTAGAGATATTGTTAATCTTAACATTGAATAATCGACCCATAAAGAGGAAGCCTTTTTACTAACTAAATTTTCCTAAAATTATGCCAAAAGTAAATTATCCGAAATCTTATCTCTTTTATTATTACACCAAATTTTAAATTTTTCATATGTTTTTATATAAATATCCCTCGATTTTTGGAGTCTGCAGCTGGTATGTTATTTTTTCGACTATCTCACATATTTCAGGTGGTGTGCCGGTTAAATCATCATTCTCCATTTTTTGTTTTAGTTGAATAAAAATTTGACTCATATTGTTATTAAAACTTCAAATAACAAAACAAAATGCAGTGTCATTTTAAATTTACGCTTGGTATAATTCAGTTAAAAATTCGGGCTACTTCGACATAGTTAAAATTATTAAAGAGCAACTGCTTCAATTACAAATTAATTTTGTTATCAACAAAAATCTAATGGTCTTCTACGGCCAGTAGTGGAAAAGTGGAAAAAATAGTATATACACCACGCTTGAGAAGTGCGATTATAGCCCTCGCTTACTATTAACCCGCTCGGGCTATTTATTTTTTGTTTTTATGGTATAGCGACACCAGTGAATAATAGCTGCAGTTTCAGTAGAAATTTCTCATTCGGTGCCGGATAGTGCTCGAATAATAAAGCGGTGTTTTAATCGTTAATTATAATTTTGCCACCTTGAAAAATTAACATGTGCTTTTTCAACTGTCAGGAGTAGGATATCATATAGTCACAGGCGTCAATCTTTGTTATCACACAGCCAGTGTTGTGCCTTATTGTCTACGCTGCGTAGATAATTAATACTCTACGCGAGAAGAGAATGTATGTAGACAATTTAAAAAATGACGTCGACAATGTAGAGAATAATGATTCTTTCTGTTTGGCTATTTGACTTCGTTTATACTTTATATTTGAAAAAAAAACAAACCTACATTTTTAAATAGCAATGACCTTTCCCTATATATGTTCTATACGTTGTTATTGGACAAAAGTTATTGAATAAAAAGATAAGCGAGTGCTCATTATGAATTTTTTGTGCACAATTTTATTTCTTGAACAAAAATTTATGGTGGAAGTGTGCATTTTAAGAGTGTATTTAGTTTATTTTTAAATAATTTGAAACAATAATTATAATAATTAAATATTGATAAAATAAAAGAAATAGAATGCGAAAATATTCATGAATATTGCTTTAATATTAGTCGACAAGAGCCTTTAACGGCATTCCGAAAGAGGGCTTACTGATTTAAACTCCTCAATGGAATAGATTCGAACATATTTCAATGCATTTAAAATGCAAATTAGTTGAAAGCTATATTGAACAGCTATCAAACGAGCAATGAAGGTAGATACAGCATTAATTTCAAAGATGTACATAACAGGTATTGCACAGAGAATTTCTTTTGTGGCCATGAATTATGTAAGACTCAAACCGATACGTAACGACATTTTATTTGATATAATTTAAATTCTTCTTAAAGAAGTCAATTCCGACTAGAATTCATATTTCTAACTTCTTTGCATTGCTTGCTACAGAAAAATTCTTTAAATATGCACCTATTATCCGGGTTTCTTGATTAATTCTCGAAGTGGATTATATCGATAGTATCGATACTATAAACAACGTATCCTGAAATGTAACAGAATCATGTTCAAACTCCTCAGATTATATTAATGGAGCTATCGGTGTACGCCAATTTACCGATACGCAACGGACGCGAGCTGATTTCAACAAATACGCGCGTACTTATGGTAATTCAAACATTGAAAAATACCAAAAAATAAAACATTTTCATTTTTCGGATGGGAATGGAATCGGTTATGGTTGTCACAATATTTTGATCCTGGTCACCGAGAACTGTTAATATATCTTGATCCAATTTAATTCACATTACCGGTGATTTGAGCTTGTTGCAGTTGCATTTTCAATGGACAGAAACAAATTTTAGTAGACAGTTGTCTATAATAGTGTTTCAAAATATTGCTTGCAGATGCTGGATAACGAAAGCAAATGATTGTTGGAAGCGGTACCTCATATAATATTAATAACGTACCAAAATAATTGTTAGATTATGTGAATAAAAAAATGGTGAAAATTCTAGACACATCTGAGCCGAACAGTCTATTAATTTTTACTACAAAAGTTGTAAACTTATATTTTGATTTGAATAAGCGGAGGAAGGTGAAACAAGTGGTTTTTGGTCTGCCAGTATCTGTTAAACTCTTATGTTTTTTTAGGTGGTAGTTGACACGTTCACCTTCATTTAGTTCAATTATTTTGTTTTCCAAAAAGAAATGGCAAAAAGTAAAAAAAAAAAAATAACCCATTCACTAACGCCAGCAATGAAAATATTTACAAATAAATTAGAATATCTCGAATTATTTTAAACATTTACTAATCTGAAATATGATTTGTAAAAAATGAATAATAACTTTCACAATATTGGAAATTCACAATATGAAAAAACAACTGAAAAAACAACAAAAACCAATAAAGTACATTGACTACGAATATTCTACCTATCCTACGAATTGTCGGGTATGTAGAATACTCGTACATACCTTGCGCATATAGTCTACGTCAAAATGAACGCTATTTTTCACACCAACAAGTCGACAAATCGAATTAAGCGTAGACGCCCAACACGCATTATTTTTGAAAATTTTCAAGTGCGGAATCCTTAAAGCTTCGTATTGCAAGTCACTTCCAAGGACACGTTGATGATTTGAAAGAGCAAGTACACTGAGAAAAATTTTGATTTGTAAAATTGAAAATTCTTTTTGAATATAAAAATTATTTGTTTGTTATTTAATTAAATTTTTAAAATTTAACTAAAAGTTTTTTGATTTTAATAAAATAATTTGTAAAATTGTTTAAAAGATAAATCCTTTTGAATTTAAAGAAAATATTTATTTGATGAGAATAATAAATTTAAAAAAAAGATTCTTTGCATTTAAAAAGCATTTTTTTGATAATAATGGTAGCTTATTTTACGTTTTTTGTGTAATTACGTTTTGTAAAGAACAAAAAATTATTAAATCCCGTTGTTTATTTTTTCATAGTAATACAAAAAAAAAATCGTGTCACAAATTTAATCAAAGTGTTTTCGTGCGCGTGATATGTTAGATTTTATTAAATTAATTTTTGTGCAATATCAAATTTAATTTGTAATTTAATTAATTCAAATAATAGTATTTGAATTAAATAAAAAATTGTGTAATGCATATGATACGGTAAATTCAAAAAAAATAATAATAGTGTATGGATGAGCAAAAGGAGACGGGCGTGGTAAACCTCATGACTTATGCCATGTATCGTTTCGAGTTCTTAGGAATCATCCTCTCGAACACTAACATCAATTTTCGGATTATTTTATTTATCAAAAAACGTAATACATCTGGAAAACCAATTGTGACATTTATTAAAAATATTGTGAAATGAAAATAAATCTTTTAAAACTAGAAAGTCTTCATTTTATTATTAAAAAATGTCTTTTAATATTATAAATATTTATTTCATATATTTGAAAAATATACTTTTGAAAATTACAAATTAATTTTTTAATTTTATAAACACACGCCTAAAATATGTATTTTGAAATTAAAAAAATTTTCTTTTTAATTTTAAAAACGACATTGTTTGCCCAGAAAATATGTGTATTTTTTGTTTTGATTTTATATGTATCATATAAAATTTTTACAATCTTTTTTTCTCAGTGTACGCAAACAAACGGATATTGTAGTCGATAAACGGATGTAAATCATTTAAATTCTTCTTACCAAACTGGATCTTTACAGCAGAAATGCGGAACAAACAGAGAGTTATTCTCCTTTTGCTGGAGGCAACCTTCACTTACGCAAAGGTCCTAAGCTCCATAACTTTATTGTCCTTTCTTGAAAATATTTAAAAACTATTTAAGAACTAATTCCCTGTAAATATTTACAATCTAATGAATATTGCATTTTTCGATATAGGCTTTTAACAATATGAACACTTTGTTAGTTATTGAAGGTTTGTCTAGGGATGGGGCTCCTCTAATAGAAAACGTTCTGCCCTCTTTTTTATTTCACCAAAATTGACCATTTCCTGGTATTTGATCTGAACAAGGGTTCACTTTGCTGGTTTTCTGAAATTTATGCAGGAATAATGTTTTTGAATGTACAAGACTCGATCTTAGAAATCACGTTTGATGTATTCGAGGCCTATGTAAATATTCATAGTAAAAGAAAGTCGGACGTTAGCCACAACCTGTCCACCATCCAATTTTTTCTTAAGTTGAATATAATTACTAAGTTTGTTATGCTCATCAAGACGCACAATTAAAGACTGTATTATTTACAGATACGATTAAATGTTTACGATGAATTGTTTAACTAAAATAACTCGTGTGTTGGACATCAATCGATTTTAAGGCAATTCCCCGCGCAATAAACTTTTATTTTGTCACGAACCCATTTTCAACGTCATGTTTATTAATACAATTTCATTAAGCAATTAACACTAAAATGGAAATAACAAAATCCAAACTTTCAAACATTTAACGTTATGCAATTCTCACCTGCGTGAATATCGTCCAGCCCAAAACGAAAATATTTTCTAATTGCTAATTTAACAGTAATTGTTAAACCTAATTTCCATGTTATAAAAAAACAAATTAGTTAATTTCATAAATAAAATAAAGCTTTCTCTATTTTATAAAATTTTATTCATCCCGATATCATCATTACTAAATATTATGAATGACATTAGTATACACGTAACGTATACAACAATTGTTGTTATGCCTTCTCTAAATGACGTGTTAAGTAATTGGCACGCATACCAATAAATTTAAATTTTTGTGTCTGTGTGTGTGTGTGGAAATAAAATCATGTGCGAGGTTTAAATGAAGCTTTTTAATTATTTGAAATCAGCTTGGGATATTGAAAATTTAAACAAATTCTCTTGGTATTTCTAAAAATATTTTTGGCACACTAAAACAACGTAAAAGCCATTACATTTTTATTAACACTCGCAGGTGACAGTACTTATTTGTACAAACGAACCATTATACTTTTCGAGCATTAAAACTACGTGAATATAAATAAGCGTGAAAATCTACCATTAAAAAATTTATGAAAACTTAGCAACAAAAAAGCTCAATGAATTAAATTAATTTTTTATCGGCTTAATGATTTCAGTCCAGCTAAGCGCCCGAGTCACAAAAAAATATAATTTTAACGTTAACAATTTGGTTGTTACGATCATATCATATTCTATATGATGTGAGCTGTTTTTTTTGCGCCATATACATTTTTATTTTTAATAATAATAAAAAAGCATAATTTCCCAAATGACATTTCATAAACATTAAAAAATAAAAAAAAAAATATATCCATTTCAATTAATATTCTACATAAACACAAGCATAAAAATATGTATTTATGTATACGATGTTGAAAGCACAAAAAAGCATACCAACCATGTCATTTCTCAATATTATGATGATCTGAGTCTCATGTGAGTTTAGGAGTTTCAAAGTTCAACAGAAATAAAAAAAAAAAAATTATTGCAATTTAGAGAACATTTAAATAAATTTTTAAAATTAAAAATCAAATTGCTTGGATATTATCAAAATATGTACGTAATCTGTGTTGAAGGAATGCCGAAAAGCAAATGTCATGCAAGAATGTGTTGCTCTAATCTGTTGTTGCGTGGGCGGTTACTATTCGACAAAGTAGAAATATTTTTATTAGAGAATGATTTACTAGAGGTCCCGCGAAAAACCATGCCACCTGCTTTGCCACATAATAAAGTCAATATGAATGATCAACAAAATTTTGGCTAAAATTTTTGTGATAGCTAATTAGGAGGTTGGTTTACATAATTTGAAATAAAATTTCAGTTTTTCATCGATAAATTAAGATAGAGGTGGGTCTATTGGGGTTATAGGGGTGAAATTTTAATTTTTACCATATTTCATCGTTAAAATCGTTTGTCATTCTTGATTTTTGCATATAGAACCTAATCTTACTTTGTCATTTCGATAGCCCAGGACCATAGGTAGATCCTGAATTTAGGCTATGGGTGGGTTTGATAGAGTTGTATGGATAAAATGGCATATCTGCTCCATACAGCCGAAATTATCGATAAAGAAGATTGAAAATTATCAAGCATCATCAAGAATCGTTCGTCACTCGAGATTTTGACAAAAAGACTCCAATCTGTCTATGCTGATTCAAAAGCTCATGACTATAGGTAGATTTTCATTATAGGTAAGGGATGAGTCTGATGGGATTTTAGGGGTGAAATTTGGATTCTCCCCATTTTTGAAAGATAACACCATTCGTGATTCGTGATCTTGGCATTTAGACACCAATCTATAGCTATTTCGATTTTGATAGCCCACGATCATAGGTAGATTCTGAGTATAGATTAGGGGTGCGTCTGATGGGGTTATCGGGGTGAAATTCGGATTTCTCCATTTTTCATCGATAAAATCATTTGTCATTCGAGATTTTGGCAAATGGTCACCAATCTGACTATGCTGATTCGATACCCCATAACCATTGGTAGATTCTGAGTATAGGCTGGGGTAGGTCTGAAGGGGTTATAAGGATGAAATGGCATATAAAATAGGGATAAAATTGCAAACCTATAATCAAAATCTACCAATGGCCATGGGCTATCGAGTCGACATAGACAAGTAGGTGTTCATATGCCAAAATCTCGAACGACGAACGATTTTATCGATGAAAAATGGGGAAAACCAAAATTTGTGCTAATAAAATGGCTATGTGCTATTAAATCAGTTTAGTCAGATTGGCGTCCCTATGGCAAAATTTCGCATGACGAACGATTCTTGACGATGATAGATATGCCATTTGATCCCTATAACTCTATCAGACCCATCCCTAGTTTATGCTCAGAATCTACCTATGGTCATGGGCTATCGAATCAGCTTAGTCAGGTTGGTGTCTACATACAAAATTTGGAATGACGAACGATTTTAACGTTGAAAAATGGGAATCATCAAAATTTCACCTCATCAGATCCACCTCTAACCTATAATCAAAATCGACCTATGGTCATTGGGTATTCAATAGAGATAATCAGGTCGGTGACTGACTGGCATAATCTTGAGTTGCATTGCAAACATTTTAACGACAATTAGAAACAATTTAATTTTTGATAATTTTTAATGTTTTAATTGACTAGTTTCGGCTGTATGAAGCATATAAGGCATTTCATCCCCATAACCTCATCAGACCCACTCCTAACCTATAATCAAAATCTACCAATGATTATGGGCTATCGAATTGGTAGTCAGATTGGTGTTCATCTTGCAAAATCTCGAATGATCAATTTATAATGCGACAGCTGTCGTTTGGATTTCCAGTTCTCTCGCCAAAGGATTTGTTGATAATTTGTATCCTCAGGAGAGACTATTGCAGTTATTTTGCAATTGAATCACATCAACTTAGCCAATAAAGTAGGCTGAATTGTTGATTCAACAATAAAAAGGATGGTCAACGAAATCCATGCTGTTCCATCCATCATGTGCCCCATTCGCAAGTATTCTGTTATTTGATCGATGTGGTGCTCACGTATAGACTTTTATCATTCACCAGTTTATCCAAATCTAATTGGATGCTCTGTGCTGTATAAATAGAACAATTTAATATTGGCTTTGATTTGGATTATGCAGATACGAACCAGGCAAATCCCGGCAACCTTGCAAATCTTCTGAAACATAGTTGAACCAAATTTGTGATATCCATTCTCGGGTTTAAAAGAATTTATCATCTATGATTTGGATGTCGATTGGAGATGGTTTTGAAAGGATGGAACATTTAACTGCATCTTTCCAATAAAATGTGTTACTACGTTATCAATGTCACCTATACGTATGTTCGATGGTAACAATCTGTATATGTATATTGATAATGAATGCATTGACTTCTTTGACGCTGCAATTATTTAAAAACTCCTGTAACCCGCCAGCATGCTAAATGACGTATATTCTGAGATAGGCCCATCGAATAAAAAAATCGTATACATATTTTTATCAACTTCAAATTTTAGGCGGTTTAGGACAGCCTTATTTGCCGTGCGGGTAACTGCAGTAGGGAAACCTTCGAATTTCAAAATGAAACTTTGCCTTCTGATTAAGCCGAATTTGTGCTTAACTCACGGAAAAAAAAATTAGTGCTGGTCCAGGAGCCGATAAAATGGGAAAACAAAATTTCAAATTTTCGAAACAAATAAAACCAAATTTCTAGAAAAAACCAGAAATAATTTAAGCCCAATTTTCAAATTTTCAAAAGGCAGCTACACTGACAAAATTTGTGCTTATCATAGAAATAGGATTTTCATAAATTTTTATTCATAATTTGTGGAAAAATAAACTAGCCCCTAAAAGATACTGTACTAAACAAACAAAATACAGAGGTATATCAATAATATTTTTGTTGAACAACAAATTTAAAAATATAAATAAAATATTAAAAAATATAGTGGCTGAATTTGTGCTTATCCAGAATTGGTCCAATTCCATTGAACAACGAAGATAATTAAATTAACAATTTTCTGACATAAAGTGTTCTATCAATTTCATTAGTTTCTAGAACTTTTTATATCAGTACCCATATTTCGTGTGGAAATGAGAGACGAAACTACAAATGTGTGTATACGTATACGACGTATAATAGACAATTTTGAATAAGTGTGCTGTCATTTGTTATACTTGTATGTGTGTTGTTTTTGTGACCATAGGAATCAACATTTATCGAACCGAGTGGAATCGGTTCACATTTTTGGTGCTTCCGCTCCTGTTTTGTGACCTTTTCCCATGGTATCAAGATGAAGAATTTGACGTTATTTAACATGAACTGGCTTCCAATTTTTTTTTTAAATATAAAATTTGTTAATTTACAATAAATAAAATTATTAATCTAAAATCAAAACATTGCGAACAAATTTGTTTGTTACTAGTACAAAAACACATTTATTCTACACTATTGCGTTCCGGTAATTCTTCTCTCCTGCGTCATTATTTTTGAACCAAAAACGGTGTACAGAAAACCGTTCATTCAATGGTCTTTGTTGTTCATTGGAATTGGGCCAATTCTGTATTAGCACAAATTCAGTCACTATATTTTTCGAATGGCAATGAACATGCCACAGGAATATGCAATCTGAATTGCTTATTCTTTGATTTTATAGCATTTTACTTCTTTTGTTTAATTTGTTGGTCAACACAATTGTTATTGAATTGTAAACCTCTGTATTTTGTTTGTTTAACATAGTATCTTTTAGGAGCAAGTTTGTTTTCCTCAATTTATTAATGAAAATTTATGATATTTATATTTCTTTCGAGGTTTACAAATTTTGTCAGATTAGCCGCCTTTGCGAAGCGTTAAAATTAGGCTTAAACTATTTCTGTTTTTTTTTTTCTAGAAATCAGGTTTTATTTGTTTCGTCTTTCAGGCGAAATTTGAAATTTTATTTTCCCGTTTTCTCGGCTTTGCTTTTTTTTAAATCGGGCTCAATCCGTATGCAAAGTTTCATTTTGAAATTCGAAAGTTTTACAGCTGCAGTTACTCACACAATTTTGCCTTATATTAATCTTACTATAATTCTAACGTACAATTTTTTGAATTTTTCCGAGAACCTCCTATAAACCAGAGTGTTAAGTGGCGTATATATAAAAATGTCACTAGGCCTAATATATTATGAGAACTTGATCAAATTGGAGGTTTAAGAGTGTAAGATAAGTCAAATAGGTCTAAGAGTACCGTAAATCTAATATTTCCGTGAACTCTAATAAATCAGCATGCAAAGTGAGATATATTGTGAGTTACTTCTATGAAACATTTAATAGAAAAATTCGTTCATTTTGATCAAATTTTGCATTAAGGGTACTAAGGACCACAAAATATGTCTTGAAGTACTATAGTTCTAAAGTAAAATTTTCTGAATTTTTCCGATAAACCAGCATGGGACCCATCTAATAAATGAACTCAATAATGTTGATCATTGTAAAAGTTTAAGGTGTTCAGGACAGAAAATTTGGCTAGGGGTACTACACGGTGTGTCTTCTTTGGCCTTGTTTTTATATCATAGGCTATGGCAATACTTTTTTGAACAAGTTGATTAAAATTTTGACAGCTCGTCAGTCTGATATTCCGGGTCACGAAACAATATTATTTTCACTTGAGGATCAATTACTTTCTACCAAAAAAATTCTAAAAAGAACATTGCAACTGTTGCTAAGAATGTGTTTGAGCATTCATCAACATTAACTAATTTTGCATAAAGACCTCAGGAGCTGCAGGATCAGGAACATAATCTCCTTCCGCAACATTTTCGGTTCGCAAATTTTGCTATGGAACGCTTGAAAGAAAATGAACAGTTTTCCGGAAGCTACGTCAACAAGCAAAATTGTCGCATTTAGAGCACAGAAAATCCACACGTAACCATGGAGAAGCCCATTTACCCACAATGAGTGACTGTTTGGTGTGCTATTTGGACAAGGGGCTTCATTGGTCCATTTTTTCAAAAATGAGCAAGGAGCCGCCCTTACGGTCAATGAGGAGGGTTACCGAGCCATGATAAACGAGTTTTTGTAACCCAGAATGCAAGAGGAAAACACATACGATATTTGGAATCAACTTTTGCACACTACACTGTCTTCGGGGATCGAATAATCAGCCGTTATGCAAATTGGCCACCATGCAGCTGCGATTTAACTCTGTTGGTTTTTTTTGTGCGGTTTAGGATAAGTGTTTCGCTAACCACCTAGAGACTATCCAAGACTTGAAAGATCAAATCAAAGTTACCATTGATGAGTTAAGTAACTCATACAATCTAAAATGTTCTGACAAATTGGATTGACAGAATGGGGTGGAAGTCATTTGAGTGAAATTGCTTCCAAAAATAATGGCAATGTGAACTCTTTGAATTAGAACGAAATTAAATTGCAAACGTTAGATGGGCCACCCTTTAGTTCCAAAACTGCAATCTGAATAATCGATTTCATTAAAAGTTAAATAATTATTAAATAAATATTCACAATTTGCATAGTCCTATTGATAAAAAAATCATTTAAAATAAAATTGCAATATTAAATCCATTTCTAGTACATAATAAGTTAGACAACTAACGAACCCTTTATGCAGAGAGAGGTTATGATATTGAGCCAGAATATTAAAATCTAAAGAAATGGTTAAATTTTAAACTAAAATTGTTCTTACAAACAATATACACCATAAATATTATTAGAGACCGATCCCAGGTCCTACTACGTCTGTAACGCGATCTTTCGAGCCATTCGTTATACTGAATTGGTAAACAGGGTTTAGGTAGTTCATAATAAACTGGTCTTCACTAGCAAGCAGTTCCACAATTTTCCGCGAGACTTCATGTTTACACTTTGCTTTTTATCTGGGTTTTTAGAGAATTAAGTAAAATATATACATGTAAAATACAGCTTTGCAATTTTGTTTGAGTAGGATAATAATTGGAAATCAATAAAGGTTTTATCTTTTATATAAATAATTACCTTGTACTACTAAACTTAAATACAATTTGACATATCAGAGTTAGCCCCATTATATCACAAACAATGAAAATACTCCTACATATATTTTAAATTGATTATCCAAATATTTCAACCACCTTTACATATAAATTAGTCCAATTTAACCTGTAATTCGGCTCACTTAATCATCGTATCATAAATATTTGATATTATATCAACCAAATAATTCATTTATTATGTTGTGTATATAAAATAATATTTATGATTTACAATGGATAAAAAGACATTTAACAATTATCAGATTTTGTCAGATGGCTATGTATAAATTAATTAATCAAAATATTTTAAGCACGCAACCGTTTCTGTTATTTTTTATACGTATAAAAAAAGCACATGTCAGTTGTTATATGTGTGGCCATAACTCAACGATGCGTTATGTAACCCATAATCATAACATGGACGTCGCAGAATATGTTTATGGTTTATATACAAACTGAATACACACACATTAAATATTCTTATCTAAATACCCTTCTTCTACTTTATTTTGTTTTTGTTTTTAAATTTAGTACTATATGTGTAATCTGGTATAATGAGAAACCTAAAAATATTTATAGTTTTAACGTGATTAAAATTCAAAATGTCTTAATGTACAAAACATAGAGTGATTTTATATTTTTTAAGACACCACTCATATATTCACTTTGTGTTATTTTGTGTAGATTTTTACATTTTAAAATAATTATCTGACATGTCAAGAGAGTACATGAGAAATATTATATCAAACGTACAGCACAATATTTTTATTTTAAAGCTCATTTTCCATTCCAAAATTTATATAAATAAAATAAAATTGTTTTTGCATGTATTTGTAGACATAATCTGCATAACATTATACATAAATTGAAAAACTATACCAAAAGTTTTTACATAAAATACAGTTTCTAGAGCTTTTTTGCCTTTAACTTTATTTGTTTGTTGCTTGTGAACCTACTTTAAAGCGTTGCCTGACTTTTTAACGGAAACGAAAATTAAAATAAAAAGTGAAAAGATAAAATTGTTTTAAAAAGTTTTGATATATAAATACAAAGTTGACATTTAAAAAAAAAATCATGTAACAATTTTTTAAGTTTTACGATTTGGGGCAGTAGGCCAAAATATTTTAAAAAATTTGTCTAGTTGCGTTGCTTTCACAAATCCCGCTTAGCTTTAATATTAGAGGCCAATTTTGGTTTCAGCAATATTTGTTTATGAATTTCCAGCAACGAAAATAATTGTCCATCGTAGTTGGCGTATTTATCAGTAGTAATTAAAGTCGAGTTGGCTTTAAATAAAAACTAAAAAAAACGATTTTCATAAAACCGATTCAGATTACAATTACTACTCACATGAAAGCCAACTATGATGAACAATTATTTTCCGTTAATGGAAATTCACAAACAAATATTGCTGAAACCAAAATTGGCCTCTGACAATAAAGCTAAAAAAGTCACTTAAAATAGTGATTTTTTATATGAAATTTTTCCTAAATTGCTAGAAATAACTACATACGAGAGTATGTTTTGATACAAAATAATAAAAATATGATTTATAGGGAATCGTTTGATTCGAATATCTTAGAAATGAGTGAATTTTGAGTTGTGTCTCTATTGCAGCAAATGAGCGATATATTCTTAATTTTGTATATATTTTAATGTTTTGTGTTATTTTGTAAATAAAAGCTTCTTAGCTTAATTACATTCAGAATAAATAGATAAATAAAAAAAAAATCATATAGAAGCCTGCAGACGTGCTCCTAGTGGACATTTAAATGATGCCATTTTTCAAATATAATTGTTATAAACAGGCAAAGACAAAAGAGTTCAGTACCTTTTTCTTCTCTGTTTGTTAACCGATTTTCTTTTTTTAAGCATTTTGTTAAAAAAATGCTACGAGTATATGGTTTCGGTTTGCCGTCTGTCCGCCTGTGTGTACGATAACTTGAGAACGGATGTAGATATCTACTTAATTTCTTCACTAAAAGTGGAAGCAACTCATAGGAATGATCCTTATTGATTTGGACATTTCTGTGTTAAGGGTGTTCGGAGATATGTAGGGTTTTGTTAACCCCCCTCCTTAAAATTGATAAAAAAAAATTATTTTCTATTCTATTTTGGTTTCATAGAGCATGTGAATGTGGATTTAAAATATATTTCGTGTAGATGTTGGTTTGTGTGGGTGGTGTGGTTATGGGGGTGGTAGTAGTGGTGGTAAGGGAGGTGGAGGAGGTTGGGATGAGGTGTTTTGGGTGAGAATTTGGGATTTAGTGGATGAGGGTTTGTGTGGGTGGTGTGTGTGGGAGTGGGTATGGAGGTGTTCATGGATGATGATATGGGTGGTGCGGTATAGGGTGGTGCGGGTGAGATGGGTTTTGGGGTTTGAATTGGATAGTGGGTGGGGGAGGTAATAATGTTTAGGTGTAGTCGTTTGCTGTTGATTGGAGTCGGTTGAGTTATGGTGGATTGTGGTCGGTTGGGCTGGGTGATGATGGGTTTAGGTGGGTGTGTGTGTGGGTGGGTGTGATATTTGAAATACGCAAATGAGACAACAAAAATGCTTAAAGAGTTCGGTCCGAACCTTTCCCTTCTTTTTTTCTTTTGTTTGGTAGATATTTACAAGGTTTAAAAAAAATTGGAAAAGGTAGAAACCAAGTGCAAATTTTTATCGATTAAAAGAATCAATAAGAATATATGTACATAAAGTTCCAAATTAAGTTTAAGCAGCCTTTGATTTTACTCGAGACATACAGCTCAAAATAATCCAAAAGGTTTTTCATTTGAACTGTGTAAGTGTTTTGTGTAACAATTTAACACAGAAGTTTTTGGTGCGTCAGCATACTGGCCAAAAACTGAACTGAAAACTTTGAGAAATTGGCCAAAAACTGAAAATAACTTATAAGGCGCAGAAAATCAAATACTTATTGTGAAAATTCTAGTCGATGAAATTTCCCCAAATTTGATCATATAACCTCAGTAGGACCTAAGCTATTAAAAAACAACCTAAAGTATTGGTTATTAGTGAAAGTTTCTGAGATATTGGCCAAAAACTGAAAATAACTAATTTGGCTACAGAAAATCAAAAAATTATAGTGAAAATTGTAGTCCACAAATTTTCCCAAATTTTTCCATATAATCTCAGTATGACCTAAGCTATTAGAAAAATAACCGAAAGTAATAGTTACTAGTGGAAGTTTTTGAGATATGGCGAAAAACTGAAAATAACTTATATCGCCGTAGGAAATCAAAAAATTCTGCTAAAAATTCTAGACCATACATTTTCCCTAAATTTTTCACATAGTCTCAGTATGACCTAAGCTATTTGAAAACAACCGAAAGTACTGGTTACTTGTCAAATAACTTATTTGGTTACAGAAAATCAAAAAATTCTAGTAAAAATTGTAATCCATAAATTTTTCCGAAATGTTCCTGTATGCGATGCAAATTTTACAAAATTTAATTAAAAAAAAGCGGAATTCACTCCAATTTAAAATTTATTTATGTCGTGTAAAATGTACAGGTACCATTTTTCATAACGAGTGGTTATGAGCCAGTTTAGTTCAGGACGAACAGATCCTAGAATTGTGTCCAAAACTTAATTTAAAAGCCCTGATCTATACTACTATCCAAATTTAATCGTTATTCGATAAGAAATGGCGGCTGGACGAAATACCGTTAAATTTCAAGAATTCATATACCGAGTTTATTTACTTCGGAGATCAAACAATTTGCCATTTTAAGGATCATTTTTGATATGAGATGTTTTACTTAGTAAAAAAGTGATACATAATGAATAAAAAATTTCCGCTGGTAATACATAACAAAATAAATTCTCTTTAGTGAAAGTGCTGCTACTTGCGGTCAGTATCGCAATCTCTTATTTTCCGCTGTCAAATTTCCGCTATCTTCTACAGCATGGTGCCTATGGTCATTAAGGTTAGCAGATATGTAGATATTAGAAGATTTAATGGCGCTATTCAAACAGATGTTGCGGTTATTTTTAGTAACATAGATGGAGAACCACCTTTTGAAAGGAATATTGTAGCATTCAATAAAGTTAATTCTACCACCCGTAACATTTCTGTTTTAGATAGTTCTTTAGATCCTTTGGCGTATCCTCTTCTATTTTCTAATGGTGATACTGGATGTCATAATAACATAAACCATAACCTAGTTCAAGTAAACCTAGTATGCTGAATTCAGTTGTGCTAGTCCCATTGCAAAGTTAGTCCCCATTTTTGAGATATCGCTTTCTATATGTTTTGGCTCTGAGTCAAAAATTGGTCAAAATATACTCATTTTCACATTGATAACTCTTGAACCATAAAGGTTTTCGTTTTGCTTTCTTCAGCAAAGTTGTTGCGCAAACCAAGACAAACAACTTTGACGAATCTATCAAGACCGAAAAATCTGTAGATGTGATTTTTCGGTCTTGATAGATTCTTTGTGTATTTTTTTTTTTTTTTCAATTAGACGAAAAACACATTTTTTATAATTTTTTTCTATTTATTGAATTTAAATCGCTGTAAATTGATCGAATAAACATCTCATCGACAAATATAGATACAATAGAAAGTATGTAAAAGAAAATTAAATCGATTCAGTTGATTTTATGGTAATTTTTCTTAACTTTTTTAATTTAAATTTTCTAGTTCCTCCGTGTCGTCTTCGGGATCTTCTTCTTCTTGCAAATTCCAACAAATGTCACCCAAGAGTGCATGCAGCTTTTTGCCGATGTACCAATGTTTGAGCCTTGCCGAGAAAATCCTTCTGGTTCAAGAGTTATCAAACTGAATATGAGTATATTTTGACAAATTTTTGAATAAGAGCCAAAACATGTCGAAAGCGATATCTCAAAAATGGGGACTAACTTTGAAATGGGACTAGCACCATTGCATTCAGCGTACTCGAATTAGACTTAGGGCTCAGGGCCCTGGGTGCCCAGCTTGTAACCTTTTTCAACTAGCACAGTGTTATTAATTAAAATTTTGTGTGCTACACTTTTTTAATTGAATATCTTTCAGAAGGCGCTTGAAAATGGGGTATGACAATTATGATACCTTAATGTATCGACATGAAACACCGATGGAAAAAATGACATTTAGCTCAACAATATTGCCGCATGAATTATAATGTATAAGTTGCGTTCAGTATTTAACATGTTGATTATACGTAACGTGTAGCTAACAGTTTGGCGTACGTGAAAGCGCCCATTGAATATTATTTCAGCCGGAGAAATATTTATTAATAATACATAATTTTCTACATAGCACCAAGCATTGTTATTCTATTCTTCATAAAAAAATTCTTACCAGATGGAAGCCAGAATTTTAGTAGCAAGAAAAGTTAAATTTATGGCATTTCTACTAATTAAAAAACATTAAGTTTTGTTGACTATTCAGTTAAATTGATTTATGGTGATTTATCAACATTTTGTTGATATCTTAAATGTATTTTTAGTTATTTTTAAATCCTATCGGTTAACGTAAAACATTGAAATTATCTAGATAATTTATATACAGTTTCAGTTTAGTTCAAAATATAACAAAGAATAAAATTTATTGGCCATCACAACAAATATTCCCCCACATTGTGATTGTTGCGTTGATCTCGACTGGCTGATGGAACTTTATGAGCTCGGCATAATTCTACTCTCGATGGTAAATTAAGGTTGTGGCTAGACGGGCATTTTGCTATATAATTGCCGATCGAAATCGACACGACATTCGCAATGTTTGTTTTTTTTAATCGGCATATAGTATTAAAAAATTACTTTCATTCACTGAATATCAAAAAACGAAATACCTTTGTTCATCTAAAATATAAACTGAAAACTACTCGTATCTGTGCCCCAATTAAGAAAATATCAAGTTCATCAAATTACATTCAGATAATACTATTAAAACTAACTCGAGCATTCCTCATTAAAAACATAACTTTTAAACAAAGTTATTTAATATAAAAAAAAAATCTCGACAAAATTACTACAACTACTATACTACTACTACTCGTACTGGTAAAAAATACTATAAATTTAATGCTTACAAATTTTCTTTATTCTTCTGTTCATCTCCCTTTACCTTCTTTTTCTATTTTGCTTTACAACAAAATAAAAAACACAAACAAAACTATTAACTTTTAACTTTCTTGGATTTTTTGCCGCAGTTGTTGTTATGTGCCTGTGTGCTTTATTAAATTTATTTGTTTTATTATTTTGTATCAAAATAATTTCTGTACATAATACAAGCAAAAGCATAATACATACACAAATATAAAAAAAGCTTCTCGACTAAAAAATCCGTTTTAATTTCTTTCAAACAAAATAATAATCATGTTGGAATAGAAACTTTAAACATAATTTTAATTTTTAATCCGTTTTTCATTTTTTGTTTGTGCAGACTCAGTTTAATGAAAGCTTTTTCACTAGTTTGCAATATATGAAGCATTTGTATATCCCTCGGTTTCAGAAGTTGCATTCATTTCATACAAAGTATTATGTTATCTATCTCATATATATGTGCGGAATAGAAATTCCTTTTTGAATGCTGTACAATATTAAAATGTCCTTTTTGCTCTGATTATATTTTTTTTAGATTTATAATTATAACTCATTCCAGACACTCAATTATAATTTATTTTTTATTTATTAAAAATTGAAGAGTTGCTTTTAGTATAACTCATACGTACATATATGTTTATTTATATACACAGTGTTTTAGATATGGAATGAAAGAGCTTTTTAATGTTTGAACAAAGTACGAAAAAAATTGTTTTGTGCAACTTCTTTTTTTTTTATTTGGTTTCGGTCAGAAAAAGTGTGAATTCATTCACATTTATTTTTTTATGTAATTCCTATTTGCTATTATAAGAATAATATATCTGTAGCACTTGGAAAAGTTTAGTTCGTTTCTTCCACTCTGTGTTTGCGTTGAATTTGAAACACATTCAAAAAACACTTGATATAGAAATGAATATTCACAAGAGAGCGAATATTGTATAATGTATACACAGAAAGTTATACATAAGGAAAAGTAAAATGAAAATCTAAGGAAGAATAAAACGAAGAAAAACTAATTATTGCGAATGAAAAGATTTTCATTTTTTTTATGTTGCTTTTTATACAGTTCGCTAAGCAAAACGTTTACTTCATTAAAACGAAAATTTATTGTGAAAGTTTGCTTTTTGTTCGCTTTTTCTTATTCATTTTGAGATGAAATAAAATAAATGACACTCAATTGAAAGCAAAAACATACGACCAAAATAATATAAAAGACTAAGCGGTTAAGAGTAATGATTTTCAAGTGTGTATTTTGTTATTTTAACTAACCCTAAAGTTTTAAAAATAATAATTATTGTTGGATATATACCGGTACCTTTAGAAAAAAGATTTTGTTAATATTTCAATTTGGATTTTGAAGAATTTATTGTTATAATTTTTTTTTTGTAATTTGTAATTGTTTGAATTTATATTCTGGAATGCCGTAAAGTTATTTAATTTAATTTCAATTGAGACTTGTTTTGCTTGCAGGTAAAATAATATTTATTGTAGAGGGTAAGGATTAGGTTTTTCATACACAAGACAATACAATATTAAAGGTGATGGGTTATTTTACCATTGTAACATTAAACTAACTAGATAGGGGTATTCTATATATCTTTGCGTAACTATGGTTGCAAGGTTTTTTCTATATTTGGACTTTTAAACTACCATCACAAAACTTTATCAACAACTTTGAAAATACAAAAAAACACACGGCGATACTGGAGGTCAAAAATGTGGAATTCGTTCTCGTTTTTTAATCGGAAATATTGTCTTGATGTATCTGAACTTTAAAAAATTAAAAGAAAATTTTAATATTTCGCTTATTTGCTGCTAGAGATACACAATCCAAAATTTTTAATTTTTCTCTAGAGTGATTTGAGGGGGCGAAGTCCGAGATTCATACCTCCTCGCGGTGCTCTCTGGGTAACGCTAAATGAATCAGGCGGTGTAGTGGAGACGAGCAGCTAAATCCTGTTTATAGTCATGGACACTACATGTCAGGGCGAGCCATTGGCGCCTCAAAACCAATGCCAAACCAGCGTCTGTTTTCCAGGTTAGGAGCGGCTGAAGCGGGCGTCTGTCTTGTATCAAGCGGCTCGCTATACAAATGTGTTCAAGGTAGGACTGGATGCCTCAAGATTCTCACCAGTACGTGACCCACACACGTAACAAGCGGGTTGAGCGGAAGGCCAACAACCTCCCCTCATAAAAACTCACCAAGTTATGAACCCTAAACAAAGGCCTCGAATAACCATATCGGATTCATTACAAACTCGACCTCGGATATTGTACACGGACAACGCTTTAAAAATGGGAACATGGAACGTGCTTAGCCTCTTAAGACCTGGAGATCTCCAGAACCTATCGAACCAAGCAAAGAGTTACATACTTTTAACGCTATTTGCCGTAGGCACTTGGCGAAACACACTTATACTTAATAAACACATTTTTATTAATCACTTGTAGATACTCCTGATGATGACCTAACAAGTCGAAATCGATCGAGTGATTTTTTAAACTTTTTGAAAGACATTCAAAATATTCTGCGGAACAAAAAACAAGTGATTAATAAAAATGTGTTTATTAAGCAAAGAGTTACACATTAGACGTACTTGCACTACAAGAGCTTAGATGGTCTGGGAGTGGGATCCATGACACCACCAATGGTTACACTCTTCATTACAGCGGCCATCAGAACGGAGGAGAATTTGGAGTTGGCTTCCTCATCCATCGGCGCGTGAAGCATCATATCATCGATTTCCGCCCTATCAACATGCGGATATGCACGGTCAGACTTCGCACTAAGAAATTTAACATCACGATCGTTAATGTGCATGCACCCACCGAAGATAAATCAGATGACATCAAAGATCTTTTCTTTGTCGAACTGGAGGAAGTTATCAATAACATACCGCACCACGACATGCAAAAATCGGTAGGAGTGCAGAAAATACATCGCACATCGGTCCTAACAGCCTGCACCTAACTAGTAATAACAACGGCCAACGAGTCACCGACCTGGCAATAACGTACAACTTAGTTGTATCAAGTACGTTTTTCCCACATAAGAGAATCCACAAAGTAACGTGGAGATCGAATGATGGGAGAACGGAAAATCAAATCGATCACGTCATGGTGTCTAAAAGACACTCCACCAGCATATCTGACGTTAGATCTTACAGGGGGGCAGACATGGACAGCGATCATATGCTTGTCATATTTAAATATAAGTGCAAACTGTCATCTACGTTTAACAGACAAGCACAAAAGACCGTTCGATGGAATATCAATGCTCTAAAAGACCAAGCGTCATTGCAGAGTTACCAATCAGCTGTCACTAACTATTTAGAGCGGCCCAGCAACAACGAAGAAGCTCCCTCTAACATCGAGGAGCAGTGGCACGCTATACAGTCAGCCATAACCACCGCGGCGCAAAATACCATCGGAAGAAGACCTCCGAGAGCCCGCAATGATTGGTTCGATGACCAATGCCGTAGGGTCGTCGAAAATAAACGAACGCTTCGTGAAAAATGGTTGGCTCGCAACACTAGAAGCACTCTAGCAGAATATCTCCGCGCTAGGAAAGCCACGACTAAATACCTTCGACTAAAAAAGCGCGAACATATGAGATTCTGCATCGAAAACATCAGCTTCCAAGCGGAGCTAGGAAACTCAAGGGACCGTTTTGCCAACGCCAGGAATCTCACTAAGGACTTCCACCCAAGAAGTACAGCCATCAAAGACGGGAATGGAGAGTTGAGAACAAACGTGGCTGATGTTCTCTCAGTATGGCAAACCTACTTTCAAAATCTGCTAAATCGGAATGACGACGTGACCCCCATTAGAGCAATAGCTCCTCCAGGTGACGAGGTCTTTGTCGAATATCCCACAGTGGAGGAAGTAGACGCAGCTATTAGTCGATTGAAAAACGGAAAGGCACCCGGTCTCGATGGAATCCCCGCAGAATTGATTAAACTCGGAGGCGCTACTCTTGCAACAAGTCTATACGACCTCGTCGTCTGTATTTGGGACCAAGAAGAGCTGCCTGAGAATTGGGAGACCGCACTCATATGTCCGCTGCATAAAAAAGGCGACCGTCTCAAATGTGAAAACTATCGTGGCATAGCTTTATTGAACGCTGCTTACAAAGTGTTGGCTAATGTTGTACTTGCCAGACTCATCCCTTTCGCCGAAAACATCATTGGCGACTATCAATGTGGTTTTCGACCCAACCGATCAACCACGGACCAGTGTTTTACCATGAGGATGATCTTGGAAAAATGTTGGGAGTACAACATAACCATACATCAACTATATATAGACTTCCGGCAGGCATATGACAGTATAAACCGCGACAACCTATGGGCCGCGCTCATATGCCTAGGAATCCCAGAGAAACTCGTTTCGCTGTGTAAATTAACAACGTCTGGGTCTGTATGTAGAATCGTAATTGAAGGAACTGTGTCAGACTCCTTTGAAATAACATCTGGCGTTCGACAAGGTGATGCACTCGCGCCTTTGCTGTTCAATTTGGCGCTTGAGTACGTAGTGAGAAAAAGCAACATCGAAACTCCGCGCTGTATATTTAATAAATCCGGCCAAATTCTTGGATATGCAGATGATATCGTGCTTCTTGGCCGAAGACCTAGCGATATCAAAGACAGTTTCATACCGCTCGATCGCTGCGCAAGAAGACTTGGTTTGGAGGTGAACAGCAGTAAAACCAAATATCTAACAACACCCAGGAACATCTCTAGTGCAAATATCGGAATTGGCGACCACAATTTTGATGGTGTCGAAAACTTTAAATACCTCGGGTCAGTTATAACATCACTGAATGAAATCCAGGCAGAAATAAAAGCCCGAATCGCTGCCGGACAACGAGTTTTCTACGCCCAATCAAGATTATTGCGTTCGAAACATCTATCGCAGTCGTGCAAGCTCGCACTTTATAAAGCACTAATAAGACCTGTGCTGACTTTCGGAAGCGAGAGCTGGACCATGACCTCTAACGATTGTAGATTGTTATCTACATTCGAAAGGAAGGTCATCCGTTCAATTTTTGGTCCAATTAAAGTTGCGAACAACGAATACCGGATTCGTATGAATCACGAAATAAAGCAACTCCTCGGAGGCAGCGATATCATCGGATTCATTAAATCCAATCGAGTGAGATAGCTCGGCCACGTTACAAGGTCCCCACAACAACGGATGATAAATAAAGTGTTTCACCAACAACCAGCCGGAGTACGTCGTAGAGGAAGACCCCGACTACGCTGGCGTGACGACATTGAACAAGATCTGCTAGCATTAGGATGTCGAAACTGGAGGACGAGAGCAATGGATCGGGATGGATGGAGGGCCATTGTGCGGGCGGCGAAATCCCTTCATGGGATGTGAAAGCCAGAGAGAGAGAGAGAGATTTGAAAATATCACTCAAAATTCTTTGTAAAAACAATGTTTTTCAAAAGTAAATAAATCAAAATACATTTTAGTACTCCTACATTCTGATTAAAAAAATACATTTTTTCTATTACATCCTCAATCGGAACTTAATTTTTATACATCTTTAATGTTTTGCAAAATTTGCGAATTGAGTGATTTTTTATATATAATTTATATCATATTTGGTAGAAATAAATATACATAACTACATAATAGAATATGTTTTGATACATAATAATAAAAATATGAATTATCGCGAGTCGTTTGATTCGAGTCTTAGAAATGAGTTAATTTTCAGTTGTGTCACTGTTGCAGCAAATGAGCGATTTATTTAAATTTTATTCATTCCCATCAGAAATGTATATTCATTGGAATTCAAAGTACTAAAAATATTATTACCTTAATTTATACGAGCAAAACTAATCCAACCAGGTTCGCGATATCCAATTTATATATACAGGGTGTCGCACAAGTGGACAATCATATGAAGCAGGGTGATAAAGAAGCACATTTTCAACAAAAAGAGCCAAAACAATAAAGTTTTTTTGAATTGTTGATAGTGCATAATTTATTCAACTTATAGTGTTTTTATAGTTAAATCGCATGCGCCAAAAAATTATTTAATAAAACCAAGAGATCTTTTGTTTAAGTTTCTTTTTTACGATCTAGAGAATGTGCCCTTCTAATAAAATCATTTTTGCAAGCTGTATTATTTCCTGTGAAATAAAAACAATGGTTTTGTAAAGTTTTTTTGTTCCTCAAAATTTTTTGTTGATATTTAAGTAACGCCAGCGAGAAAACAATGTACAACCGATAGTTCACCTACTGTCAGAAAAGTATGCTATGCACTAGAGCCCTGCACGGATACGTTTTTTCGTATCCGCACCCGCATCGATTATAGAACTCGCCGGATTTAGTGCGGCGGAAGTGTATCCGATCCGCATTCGATCCGAATTAAAAATTATTTTGATTATCGAAACCGACGGAAAACTGCTTTATCGAATCGCAGTAAATCTGCAATTTCAATTAGCTGTCAAAAATTTGATCATAATATGATCAACGTGTTTATTTCTCGAAAGAGTAAACATGATCGTGAAAATTAATTTGTTTTAATTAAATATGGACACTTTTTTTTATATTTAAACGACGAAGAATCGTTGGTTAATAGAAATTAATGGAGAAAATCAATTCGTAATTTGTGCCATGACATATTTCAATTGTGTGACGCCCAGTGAGTTGAAATTATTCTGAATTTGTTATTTTAATAAGTTAAAATATGGATATTTTTTTTTAGATTTGTTAAAATTTTTTGGGTAAATAGAGCTGCTTTCAAATACGTTTTAAAAGAACTAACAACTAAAATGTTACCATTAGTTAAATCAACATCTTTTACTTCAGAATCTACGTTTGCCGCAAACCTTAAGATTTCTAGCTGAAGGCGGCTACCAGAATAGTGTTGGCCAAAATATTTTTGTCGGGGTGGCACAACCAACTGTGTCTATGATTTTAAATGAAGTTTTGGTAACATTGAAAGGAATTTTATGTACAAAATGGATTACTCTGCAAATGAACGAGGTCGAAAAACAGTATTGTATAACTTCCAGGTATTGTAATGTGTATTGATGGGACCCATATAAAAATCGCAAAGCCACCAAGAGGCACAGGACATTTATTTTATAACCGGAAAGGCTACTTTAGTCTGAATGCGATGATAGTAGGAAGTTGATTTTTGATTGTTTCTACTATTACATAATTTTGTTTTAAGATTTGTGACAACAAACTGAGAATCCGGTGTGAAGATGCTACCTAGGCAGGGTCGTGCCACGATTCGTTCATCTGGGAAAACAGCGAAGCTGCAATTTATTTTAAGGCATTGTACAACAATGAAGATAAGATCCACATATTACTTGGTACGAATACTTTTTTATCTTATAAATTGATTTTTAATCCAAGCGCTAAATTTATTCTTAAAAGATGATGCAGGATATCCTCTATTACCCTGGCGCTTAACACACCAAAAGCCTGATTTAATAAGGACCATAGTTCGGGATACAACATTATGGAGCGGACACTAGGCGTATGGAAGGGGTGGTGTAGATGTCTTCAGAATACAGCCCACCAGTTGCATTATTCCCCAGAAAAGTTAGTGAAAATTATAAATGTCGCAGCAGCGCTACACAACATACGCATTCATTTCAATGTTTCAGAATACGGACAATCATAGATCCAAGACGAAACTAAAATAGAAAATATCGTTGATGAAACGAATTCCACAGAAGAGCAAAATTATTATAAAGAGACAAATGAATTTAGGAATCAAATGTTGATGAATTTTTAAAATATTGAATGTAGTTTATCTTTTTTGTTTGAAATTACAAATAATTTATTTTTATTTTCAATATGAACAGCCTTCGTGGGTATAGTTTTATAATTACCACAATTTAAAAGTATAAGCCTTCTTGGCTCAAAATAAAAATCAGCCTTAATGATAATTATTACCTTCTTGGCTATTACAGTTGTTACATGTGCTATATTTAGAGTTGAGTTTTATTTATCTCAATTTCGAGGATTTGCATCTTCATTTGATTTTTTGAAGGGCATAACTCTCTATTTTTTCGTTATGGCTCTTCTGTTCTGGAAGCTGCTCTTGCAAAATATCGTTATTCGTCTTCTGACGATGAGCAAGTCGGTCATCGCACCTGTATATTTTTTTTGGTTCAATACCATATCTGCAGACCGCTCGTTTTGTATTTTCATAAAACTCTCAACTCTTTCATAAAACTTTTGTTGTACATTAATTTGTTTTTCGATGAGCTTTACAGGTTTTTGCCCTTTGGACTATGGGATTTGGCTCCGATTTCGTTCTTCGGTGTTTAATTCATGATTATTTAAGGTGTCGGGTGCGAGGGCTCCTGTAGATTCACCGAAATTTTCGATATTCAGTGTTTCTGCGACCGAGGGTGTGCTATTGTTGACTTCGTTATATGTCCACTTGCATGGAGCTCCAAACTTTTGGGTATTCGCCACTCCATCGACACTATCCCATAAACTAATAAGCTGGATAACTTCCTCCTCTTGAGGGGTGGTCAAATTGTGTGTTACCACTGCCACCAGTACTGGTAAGCTCACGCTTATTGTGCGCCAATTTCTTTTTTAGTGACGACTTGTAGTCACTGCGTACCTAAAATTTTAATTTATGAACATTTGTATTAAATCTAACCTAAGTAAATCCTTCAACTAACCTTTGTCCATTCGGTGGTTTCTTTTATGGGGGTAGAAAGCTGTTTACCTCATCCCTAAGGTTTTGCCAAATCTCTTGCACTTCTTTTATAGCAGATTTCGTGTCATTTCTTGCTATGCCGGGTGTTTTTTTCATGATTTCAACTATGTTTCCTGAATTATAAACCAATTTAATTAATTTAATCTATTTAATTGTTTTGTTATCCATAACTTACGTTTTATTGGTATAGAATTTTCCATGATTTATAACAATTTTTTAACAACACCACACCAGACAGTTTCAAACCCGCAATAAATATGTTGCGTATTGAAAATGACACTTTTTATATGGAGTGCTATTCACGCGTGTATTTGATAATACCAATTTTTTACACTTCATTACCATCATTCGTTGACATTTTATTCGGCGTATTCAATAATACGTTAAACGTCAAAATCGAATGAGATTCAATTCGCGGTTAATTCGGCGAGTTCTATAATCAGGCCGAATATAAATTTATCCGCATCCGCACTCGCGAAAAATTTTAAAATCCGCATCCACAATCATCCGCATCCGCAAAATCATTTTTTATGAATTTGCTTTACGTTAAGTACCAACCAGTGAACACACAAGAGTTTAAGTTGTATAATTTTGAACAATTTGCATGATCGGTACGACCACCAGTATTTTAAGAATTTAGGAACCGATTGCATAATTTTGATGAGAAGTCTATACAATTTTGGGGGGACGGCACGTAGTCGAGAGAGAAAATGTTATAAGCATTTCACCATACACGTCAAGCAACCATACTTTGCCTTAGTACAAATTAGGGTACTCGCACGGAAATAGCACATAAGTAATTGGTAAAACAGAAGGAGAGGACGAGATTATCCCGCCCCCGGTATACTAGTATGCAAATATGTATCATCTCGCAGCACTGTGCCCCTTCTAACCGCCTTGTGATCTGGCTAGGATTTAATGAACTTATCAATCATTTAATGAACTTATCAATCATCTGAGATCAACATGATATTGTTACCTCATTTGAGGCGGCCAAATCCTAAATAGGATGCCAGATAAATAAATAACGAAATATACAATTACTAAAACCGAAATAGAAAAAATTTGTCGTTGCAAGGTAAAAGAAAAATTAATTTGAAATTGCTATGCGTGCGAATGTATGTATATAATAAGATTATCCGCAACTTGCGGATAATCCGCATCGTGCGGGTAATCTGCAAAATGCGGACAAACCGCATAATGCGCGGATGTGATTTGTTGCACCAGTTGCGCCCTTACCATATGCAACGTATACAAGACCTTTTACCTGCTGACCAAGAAAAAGCTGAAATTTTTCCAAGAAATGCTGCTTCGATGCCAAGAAAATTCTCAATTTTTTAACAACATTTTATGGAGTGACGAAACACGTTTAAGAAAGAAGGGTTTATATTTAATACCTATAATTTGCACTATTGGGCCGCGTAAATCCGGAAGTAGTACACTAATTTGGAGTGAACATGTGTGCGGCAATAGTCGATGGAAAATTGATTGGCCGAGTGTAAATATGTGACTGCAGCGTGGTGAATCTCCCTGTCATTAGTATAGTGAGACAACACCTCAATGTAAATTTTTCAAGCCGGGAATTGGAAGGAGAAAGTCCATTGCTTTCTTTTGATCTAAATCCTTTAAACTTGTTTCTGTGGGGTTAATATAAAGAAATGACTTATGAAAGAGTAAACCAAAGCGAGCAAGAGTTGTGGCATCATACAATCGAAGCGGTAAATGCCGATTATGTATTTTGGTAAACGGTGGGCACTTCAAATTCTATTATAATTTTAAAAATCAATAAAAAGAAATATTTTATTCGTTTCGCTTTATTTCTGATAGCGTCTATTTTACCACGCTAAGTTTTATTAAGTACATTTTGTTCGTTCGATCATTTTTTCGACCAAGCATCTCTTGTGGAAAAATCCAGAAGGAATAATCGTCCTTTTTGAGCAAGTTGATTGGTCGAAAACGAACGAATTACCGAACACAAACCATAAAGGCGCATTTACTTTGTGAAAAAAGTGTTAAAAAACATTCTGTTGTGAATATTTCGGTGTGTAGCACCGTTTTAAAATCTGCATTAGTGCCGCATGTTTCTCTGATAGTGGGCCAACTTTCTGTTTTAAATTGTTCGCTCGATGGCAGAAGATAATACAGCTTTTAATACAAATTTCATTGGAAAGCACACTCTACTAAATCGTATTTAAAGAGAAAGTTAAACAAAAGAACTTTTGGTTGTATTTAAATAAATTTTTTGGTGAGAGCTCATGCGATTTCACTAAACAACACTAAAAGTGGAATAACTTTTGCATCATGAACAATTCGGAAAAACGTTAATTAGCTGTTTTTGTTGGATTTGAGTTCCCCTCACAACCTGCTTCGTTTGATCATCTATACGTTTAGTAAACCCTGTATAAAATAAACACTTGTCTGGTGTTTTTTTTTTAAATTTTCCAACTAAATTCCGATAAAGTACCTCTTGTTGGAGATAATACAAAACCTGCTAAAGAAAATAGTCTTCCTATATACCGAAGCAGAGGAACACAAACTTGGGTCGTACTAGGTAAAGGCTTTTTGACTACCGGATACCCATTTAAACAGGATAATTATTTAATTTTGCTTCCCATAAATTTAATAATTTCTATATCTCTTTCTCAGGTTTATAGGGCTCGTTAAATACCCGAACACTAAATATCCGGGTATTGGGTAGTTATTTAGTCAAATATAGGGTTACCCGAAAAATAACATAAAACAAAACATTTAATATTTTTATCTATTACCCGAACCTATTACCCGGGTATTCGGGTAATTAAAATGTTTTGAAATGCTCGGGTACCAGGGTACTCGATACCCGAGAATACGAGCCCTAATCCAAAATTAAATTTGAGCTAAGGATAAACTAATTTTCTGATGATCGTTTCTTTCTTTCATTACAAAATTCGCAAAACACACTTGACAGATCATATCAAAATAGGGACACTGTAAACAAATTCAATAACAGATCGCACTCAAACTTTAAGACAAGATGTTGGCTGAGTAGGCGTTAAGTAAGGTCGTAAACAGAATAACCACGAAAGAGAAGGATGAGTGTTGAGCCCTAAAACAGATTACGTTGTAAACAAATAAATAAAAAAAATCGAATAATATGTATTTTAGATTAACTCGTTCTTCACTTCCTCATTACGATTTTCATAGTAAGAATTTTCATATTAGGACTCCAACAAAATGTATATTCAGACTAAACACGTCAGAATCCCCATAGCTTACTCTGGCGGAGGAAGTGCTAAAATTACATATTATGTTTGCACTTGTATTTTGGTCAGTTCAACTATTTGGCCAAGAGTATCGAACTTGTAATACCTGTATCACCAAAGCACATCACCTTCACGCTTAACCGTTACACTATGTTGGTGTGCTTTGTAAATGATTGGAACACACATTTTAATATTTTTACTTTTCATACTGCTTAAGCAACAATTCGTTCGCGCAAGAGATCAATTGTCTTTCGTGCGGTGGGATGGGTAATTGCTGAAAACTATGACAAAGTTATGTTTTTGATCACTACCTATCGACATGTCGGTTCCCAAAATAGTGTAGACAATTAATTTCTGCATAGACAATGTCGACTATCGGTAGAGTATGTAGATAATTTGTTAGTTAATGTAGAATATTATTTTTTTTCCGTTGAGTTATTTTAGTACGAAGACGGGTCTTAGAGTTTCCAGTTCAGGATGGGGGTCTCGGAATTTCACATTTGTTGCTACAATACTGCTTCTAATTCAAGTTTTTTCATTTCAAATTCAATTTTATTTATTTCAAATTCATTTTTTTATTTCAAATTCAATTTCATTTATTTCAAAATCAATTTTTTTCATTTCAAATTCAATATTTGTAAAATAATGTAAATAATGAAACAACGATGTTCCATCCACAAGTGGAGGAAGTGTATTGAGGCACTGTACATAGCATAAAATATTCATAATGAAATGTACTGCTCAAAGACATCCAGCACGGAAGAAAATCCACGCGTTAGTAACGCATGGAAGAAAATCCATGCGTTACGTTAAAAAACTTCAAGACGAAGATATTTGAATCCAAAAACGTCAGCCTATGCACAGTCAGTATTTTTAACGCATTGAAAACTTTAAAAATAACATAAGAGTATGCTACAATAAATTTGACCGTATGAATTGTTTAAGTACAATTGCGCAACGTAAAATGTATGTAATTAACTTTTCGCAAAATGCTTCACAGACACAGGATAAAATAGTTTTTATTGGTGAATACGGTTTCAACTGCCACCTTCGCAGAACTAGGGCTACATTCCAAATAAATAAATAGTACCCACTGTGAGAGGACGAAATGTTTCAGTCATAATCTCAAAACAGAACAACAGCGACAACCACGAATGTCGACGAATAAATAAAAAATATCGCCGCGATATTGCTGTAGCTAACAGAACAGGAGCGTCAGCGTATGGCGATAAAAAACAACCACAAATGACATAACGACGACAATTTTTATTTATGTCAAAATCGGTTATAAAAGTTAGCATACTCGGATAATAAAAATTTTAAAATTAAAATAAAAATTAATAAATTGGGCGCTTTCAGGACACCCAACCGTTGGGAACATGTTCGCGGCCAACGCTATGAAAATGTGTAGCACTATGAAATTTTTAAATCAAATTGGCGATGATTTTACTGATCATGATAGGGGACCTGAAAGCGCCCATTGTATATGTTTTATGTTTTTATAGCATATGACGTTGGGGCGTTACCAACTTTTGTATATAAAAAAACAGTTGGCAGCATTGTTTCGTTTGCGATGAAAATAGAAATAGACTCTAAATTTATTTCAACGAAAAAATCGTCGTCGCCTGCGGATGCCGAAACAACAAACCATTTTGAAAAAATTTCAATAGACGCGTTTGACATATTTACAATATTTACGATTGACGTATTATATGTGTATGTGGTAGTTAAAATGGAAGTAAAAATCTACATTTCCATTTTTTGATGTACATCAAATTTTTTTGCTATTTTTTCCGCTAAAAGAACGCGAAAAAGTGATTTACATCAAAAAAATTTGATGTACATCAAAATTTTTTGCCAGTTTTTTATAAAAAGAAAACGCCATAAGTGTAATTGAAATATCCGCGGCAACTGGTACCTTAGCCGATTGCAATAATTGTTGTCCATGATATGTCCATGAAATTGCCATTGGCTGCAGTTGGAGAACAATTGCATTAGTTAATTGTATAACGTTAATAATATACTTATTGTTTTTGTTTTATTAGATTTAAAAATAATTACAAATTTTTTCAAAAATATTGAATTTGAAATGAAAAAACTTGATTTTGAAATAAATAAAATTGAATTTAAAATGAAAAAAATGAATTTGAAATAATTTAATTGGAATTTCAAATGAAAAAACTTGAATTAGATGTGAAAAAACTATAGTATACGTTTAAAATGGTTCAAAATATTACAAATATGGCATTCCCCACGTAATCAGTTTTAGTCATTACCAAATCTAACATCTTTTACTCATCACTCAGATTCACTATTTTGTAATTTCATTTCGAAAAAATACTCGAAACTATAAAATTGTTAAAAAGCTACTTATCAAGTGCCCCAGGTAATTGAAATTCAGATTTTTGGGGACACTTTTTTATGGATGTATAATAAAAAAAACCTAGTATAAAAAATATCAACTTGGTCCTATAAATTAATTTGTCGACTTAGATCTGTTTTTTTCTTATTCATCCAATTGGAGTATGTTTCGGTTTTAATATTGTAGCGGAACTTCAAGCAATCATTTGCTTTCGAACTAAAATTAAGTAACGACTTTGATGGCGATGATGATGCTATTAAAATGAGTACATTGCCAAAGCCTTTCCGTTGAATTTGTGTAATTGATTTATCATATTAATTTATATCTATAATAACCTCATTCAATAGCATGCAACTTAAAATGAAGTGCAGTCAACCGGTTGGACCAGCCTTTGCCTAGCCGAGCTTAAACTTTATTTGTTTCGATACTATATACAGCCATCAGTGTGGTAAGGAGTGTCATTAACGTTTTTTTAGTTAGTCAAGCGGTCCTACTATTAAAAATAACAGTTTCAGTTCTGGTCAGTGCTTTTGTGACTCTCACATATATAAATTGCGACTATTGTGCATTATCCTGTGTGACAGGATATACAGTTGGGACTTTTAAATATCTGCGATATTCATTTTGTTTTGGCCAAGCCAACTGAGATTTATGTACATTTGACTGACAGATTCACCATTTTTATTTTTTCTATTAAGTTATACTGTCTGAAATATCCATGCAAGCCTTTAGTCCAAATTGTACATTTTGATTTTACATTTTGTTATGTAGTGTTGTTCATTGCAGTACGATAACAGTTTCACAGCTCAGTGTTTGGTTTAAGCACTTAATTGTTGAAATGTCCACTTTTTTACAGGTGTCTGTCGTTTTCAGATTTTTTCGAAAAGTTCCTTAAAACATCTAAAGCAGGCATGTCAAACTCATTTCAGTGTATGGGGCAAATTCTTTAAAAATTGTTTTCCAAATCTTTTGTGGGCCCCATCTACTTGAGTTTTATTAAAAATTCAAATTTTGAGTAAATTTAATATAAATTTATCATAAAGCATATAAACAAAAAATTTATAGAAATATATTATTTATTAATAAAAAGAATATAAATTATGTATATTTTGCTCGATATAATGCACCACTTCTCATTTTTCAAAGCATCAAAATCTGGTATTAAATTTTGGTTTGATGTAATTTTTAATATCGAAGCTAAATGTTCTTGAGTTAATCTGGTTCGCTGCACAGTTTTATTCATCGTCAAAAAAACTGTTCACAAATATATGTGCTACCAAACATGGATAATATGCGTACTGCGAGCGTATTACAAAATATCAAATTTCTGGAAAACGATCTGCAGGTAAGTACCCGTAAAATTCTGGAACATCAATTTCCTTATATTGTATTTCTGTTTCAATAAGTTGTCGCATCGTAGTTCTATAAACTCCATTTGCAAATTTTAATCAATATGTTCAATGTCAACCGACATGAGAGAGCAAAAAATATTTAAATGAGACTTGGTACTTTGAAAATCAGAAAACCTCTTTTCGACATCTTCTTCCAACATTTTTAGCTGTTTCTCATATTTTTCAAATTTTAATTCTCATTAAATATCGTATTAAATATCGCAAAAGAGTCTTCCAAATAGAAAAATTTGATAAATTGTCTTTATTTATTTGTATTTTCCACAGGGATATCTTTTGTTGGAATGAATGATTTTTTTTGGTCATACACTGAAGTTATGAGCATGTTTCTACCCTGCAGGTTAATATTATGCCCAATAATGTCAACTGAGAAAGCCAAATCTTGTATCCAATTAACATCTTTCACTTCAGGGCACTCATAATCTTTAATTTCTAAAAAAAATAAGATTTCGTCCTGAGATCTAGTCTACCAATGACACCATGTCCGTCATAGAAGGGGCACGATCAGTTGCCAAAGATATCAAGATATTCATTGAAAGATCTTATTTTTTAATAGCAATCATAAGTACATCGAAAATATCTTCTCCAGTTAATGTACCATGCATTGGAATTACTTTTAAGAGCTCTTCAGTTATTATCATATTCTTGTCAAATCCTCGAATAAAAACGGCAGACTGTGCTGTATCTGTAAAATCAGTACTTACATCGATTGCAATTGAAAACACTTCCAAATTTAATTCAACTGAACAAAGTTGAAGTTGCGGAAAAATATTATGGGCCGCAAAAAATCATGCGGCGGGCCGCGTCTTTGACATACTTGAACTAAAGCATACAATAAATTTATATTTTTCCGATTATTCCGTTTTCCAAGCATAATTAATATCACATTTTCATATAAAAATTATGGTTCAAATTTTTCAAATGTGGAATAAGGATAAAGCTGCCGACATATTTTCTAAACTTGTCTCTGATAAATTTCACGAATTCCATCACTACGGTGAATCTAGATTGGATGGATTGGATGTTGATTACTCCGAGGCTGTTTGCAATTTTGGCTTAATTTTTGACAAAACCATTAGTTGGAAGTATCATATTGAGGCTGTTTCACGCAGAGCTGTGTTATTATTGAAAATGCTGTGGTCTGCTACTAGATGCTTCGACTCTTAAACAAGACTTCAAAATATTAAATCGTATGTGCTCCCACATCTTATATATGGTGAAGTTGTTTTGTTTGAATAAAAAAAACATTTCATTGAACTTCAGTCTATATTCAATTCATATCTAAGATGTATCTTTGGCTTAAGGAAGTATGACCACATTTCCCATCTCACAAATTTTCAGTTTTACGGATTCAGAGTATGTTTGTACATTATTAGGTTTCTGAACTATCAGTTATATTCTTGATAAATTAACATCCTCCTTCAATCTCCGCAAAAATCTCTTGATGCCTGCTATTAACAGGTGTAGGCTTATGAATTCCTCGTTTTTTGTTAGGGGAGTATGACATAACATTTTCTTTTCCACATTCTGTAAGAAATTGTGTTAAACCTTCGTCAAAACTTTCACCAAATCTAAAATTATTTATTAGCATCAATAAAATGCGTATTTATTATTTGTTTAAACAAATATCTCTCCATTGTTAGAAACAAGAATGTTTCTAATTGTCAAACAACATACGGCCTCTAGTACCAAATTAAACTGAAATTGAAACATCCTTTAATGTAGAACTTCTACCGAAATAAATTCTGAGCCACAATAATATGCCACAATTTATTAATTCAGCAAATACTACAGTGTTAAAATTTCAGCACCTTAATTTCAGTAAAGTTATAGTGGCCTCGCCAAATGCGATTGGAACCGCTCCTAGAAATCCTAAAGTTGAGCTGATATAAAAAACAATTGTGTTCGTTATTCAATATCTTAATAGTATACTGAAAAATATTTACAATGATAGTGATAAATATAAATAAAAAACTCAAAGCGTTTTGGGAAATAACGAAAATTCCTTACAAACGAACATTTTCCGAAGAAGAACTATAATATGTAGGAGATTATATGACATAAATCGTTATCGTAATAATGATCGACACTGCCCATTGAAAGTACTCTACATCACCAATTTAAAAATAGTTTGTGGACCACTCGTAGTGTTTGGTTTGGACGTAACGTTTGTAAAGTAATTTTAAAATAAATCTATAAAATACAAAGAATTATTTGATTTGTTCCATAGAGAGGAATACTATAAGCATCAAGATATATTGGGTAATAATGCCAGGGTCAAGTTTTAATCATATATATAGTGCAATTTTATCCTTCTATAATATTATTTTACAAATGGTGGTTTATTGTTGCAATCGTAATTATTACAATTATTTTGCTATACGATTTTATTATTCGTTAATTTAATACGTTTCCATGCTCCACATCTCATGGTGTTATCACAATATATAAACTAACACGAGTATACCAAGCAGTAATAATGTTCCCAAGTTTTCTTGTACCAAACAACAAAACCATAAGAGCAATAGAATACAAAACTAATAAGCAAAAAGTTGTTGAAAATCTAAAATATTTTGTTTAAAGTTCAACGAAATACAAATTTATAAAGCTTAACAATATTTTTTTTGTTTAAATATGTGACTTTTCATAATTCTATATGTTTCTGTGTATTCCAAATGGAATCTTAATTTTTTTTTATTTCGTAAGTTTTTTTTTGTTAAAGCAATATATTTCTTCTGTATTGTGTGAAAAAAAAACGAGTACAAAAAAGAAATATATGTAAGAGAACGTGGAGTTTATGGGGGAGCGTTGAAAAAAAATGTAACCACAATGATCACATAAAATTTTAAGAAAAGGTTAATCTAAAAAGAAATAAAAGTTTTTTTTCATTGCGGTGTGCTGTTGGTGTAGTCGTATATAATGCATTTTAAAAGAATTTAAAATATTATTTTATTACGTTTTTGTGTGAACGCAAAAATTATATATAATAATAATATATAGGACAACCCAGGCCACAAAAGGGATTACTCGTGGGTGATGTGCTATTGCGGTGTATCCTTCATAAAGTACTCACTGAAAAAAATTTTGAGCATTATATTTATGAATCTCGTTCATTAAATCAAATTCATACTATTTATGTCAAATTCATCACATTGATGCACAAAACCAAATAAATAAAAATTTTCGTAAAGATTATTGCGTTAATAGTAAGAATCGAAATCATTAACTTTTATTAAATTTATTTAACGTAGCATAATATAATTTATTCATAATATTTAAGAATTTGTCGTTAAAATTTAGACCATATGAATTTGTTAGTAATAATTATGAAGAAGTTCATAGTTTAAAGATTTGCTATTAATTTTTTTAATATTACGATGGTTCCGTAGATCACAAGAAATAAGTTTTAATATTTGTGAACAAATGAATAGTCTTTACAATTTTTACGTTTTATTGAAGTTTCCGATTGTAAAATTCTTTAAAATCAAACAAAAAAAAAAGGACGCCTACTCCATTTTGCATTTTTTTCAATCATTGTAGCATTGGCATGATGTCTAAACAGGTTGAAAAAACTTATTTGTTAATTTCAATTTTAATAGTGATTTTTTTATTTATAATTTTAATTCAATGTGATTGTTACGAGTGCGCATGCTGATTATATTAACCTGTGGGAAATAATAATAAGGTAAATATTAGAAAAATTCTAATTGAGTAAAATGTGATAAGTTGAGTTAATAAATAAATTAAAGTGAAATTGTGCGCTGCTTTTTCTTGTGAATAAAGTGGTTCTTGGTTATACCAAATAAATTAAAATTCTAGCTTCTAAATTAAATTCATTATTTTTCTAAATAGTTTTGTGTTTGTGCTTTAAATTGGCTAATGCATCTAATGTGGTTCTTTCTATTTTACATATTATTATTAGATGACTCCGACAACTCGACGTGATATAAAATGTTAACCTGGACGATGCGAAGTATCTGGCTCACTGGATTTGTAAATATTGTAAAATGGGAGCAGGACCAAATTTACCTATAATTACCCATTCCAAAGGAGCAACTTTTTGTTTACAGCTATATATAGTTTGATGAAATTTTTAAATAAAATTGACGATAAAACTAATTAAAAATATGAATTCGAGTTTTTATTTCACATTTCAATTTCGGAATGAGTTTTTTTGTGTTGGTAATAAAACATTTTTTTCGATCCAAAAATACAAGAAGAAATTACTTAATATTATGAATTCCGGCGTTAATTGTAACTAATATTTCTGGCGTTAATATTACGAAATACGTCGAATTGCATTCTCGTAATAAAAGACTTTTTACTAATGTTTATGAATGAAATCATAAATATCACATTTTACAGGAGCAAAATATTTTTTAAGAAATTTAAATTTTACGTAATATTTATGAACCATACTTTGTACTGTTAATGAAAGCCTGCATCGGCGCAGTTTTTACGCAATTTTCTTAGTATTAATGCTAGTTTTCACTCTGTACGAGTATATATTTTTTTCAGTGCTCATTTAAAATTTCTGCCCTATTAAATAAGCACATTCAGTCGGTTCGCATTAATTTACATTTTATTTTTGACATCCCCTCTAATTACATGCAGAAAAGCTCCCAAAAAATAATGATAAAAATCACATTTTATACGTTGCCGAGTATACGCAGCTTATTTTAATATTACAAGAATTAAATCGCCCCCAACCACAACAACAAATAGATCATGATAATTAATACACGAAAAATTAATTTGAAAATCATTTTAGGATTTTTTTTTATTGCTAAGATTTTTTTTAGTGCTAAGGTAGCTATATAGATAAAATGCAAACGAACAAGAAAGCAAAATTTAAGTAAATACACCGAAAGCTTTGATTGATGTTTTAATTATAAACCGAGAACTGGGGGGAAGACAACATCGAAAAAAATGTCGGAAAATTTATATTTTTGTACGAGCTTTTCATGACTCTCGATATAAAAATAAAAAAAAAATCCGGATATAATTAAAGAATGGAATTTAATAGAGAATTATCTATATACATTTGACATTTTTACGTTATTTTGCCGTGTGGATTTGGTTCATTTTGGGCGACGTCTTACATTACAAAATGAAAACGGTGTAGCCAACCAATAAAATGAAGAGATGGTATTAGAATTTTTTTTGAATTATTTTATTTCATTCAATCTCTAATTGAATCGTAAAAAGTTTGTGCACGCACATTTTTTGATTTCATGTTGTGTTTCTTTATAATAAAAATATATATTCTGGCGCGTATAATAAAAATTATAAATTATTCACAAATTTATTAGGTTAAATTTATGGGTGAAGAGTTAAATTCGCCGATTTCATTTTTCTTGATTTATTGAACTTTTACAATGTTTTTTTTTTAAGTAAGAAAGTAAAAATTATGAAATAAATTTAAAAATCTGTTCAAACTCTTTACGGTAGCAACAGGGAATTTATAAACATTTTACAAAAATTTAAACAAATTTTCGTGCAAGAAATAAGTAAAAAGTAGTTTTTTTTTACAAGAAATGAAACAATCCACCCAAAATTTTGTTTTTATTAATTTTGGTACTAAATAGTCTCCTAACTATATACCTTATTAAAAATAATGTTTTTATCTTTTGTTTTAGAAACGTGTAATTAATATTTGAACAATTAGAAAAATTAAAAAATAATACTCCTTTGTACTAAATATCTATGGGCGATACTCAGAATTCGTAAATGGAACATCATATTTAGTTGTTATTCGTATACTTGATTGTAAAGGATAATTAAAAAAAGATAAGTCGCTACTTTGGAAGAATATCGCACCATCTCAAAAAATTCAAATTTTGAGAAAACGCCAAATAAATGTTTTAATTAAATTGACTCATCTTCTGCCTAGCAATAATCCACTTGGTTCTATTTGTATTTCCATATTAAACCTTTATATTGAAGTTTAAATGAAATACGAACCCTTCATTTTTTATTTAATACATTTTTCTGGAAAACAAATAATACAAAAAATATATGAATTATTAATTAATTTTAACAAAATTTTTTTCTTTTAGTACTAAATTGGCCAGTTTGTAAACTCTCAAAACCTCTAATAAGAAGTGAATAAGAAGTTATCTCCACAAGGAGGCAGTAATTTTCGAATATTCTTAAATTCTTTTTTTTAACAATTCCATCACCTTGATTTGCAATTTTGGAATATTGTTATTTTTTGCCGCTACTTATAAGAAATTCAGTTTTATTTTTTTTTTGTCAATTTTGCACTTTTCTAAGCTTTTTGACTTGTGTTTTCCACATCGCAGGGAAACGGGATTTTTATTTTATGTTGTTCCATTTAGTTTCGGGTAACACTATTATTCTCTTTATCCGATGAGAAATCACTAGATGAAAATTCACTGGTTCAGCCACTCGATGAAGAATGAATGTAGTTCGGATCAACATCTTAACTATAAAAGTCAAAAGATTGGTATCATTTTCTAAATGTTTCATTCCCAAGTGGCGTTTGATTTTTATAGCCTGAAAAATCAAATATTGCTTTATATGATAAAAAAAAATTCTGATCGAGCATTTTTGGACTACATAGTTTTGTAACATACTCGGTAATCGTGCATTTGTTATTTGTGTTTTTTGCCGAATAAACTGCAAAATACAATGACAAATCCAGTTCTTACTGTTTATAGTTATATCGTTAGATTATCGTTTCATTCTGAAATTATTTTCTGGCCTTCTGGAACAACTACACTACTTTCTACGAAAATACTTAACCTTGCTTGATATTATCATTTGGAGAAAAACTTTGTTGTTTAAGGTGACAAATATTGGTTCTGCAGAATTTTGTACATTATTTGATTCAGAATTCATTACAGCTTTGTTTGTATAGGTCATCTGACCAACAAAGGTCGTGGAATAGGCGAGTTAGGTTTTTACGTTTTTTTAATATTATTAGAATTTCAAACTACCAAAAATCAATTCCCTTTATCTATTGCTACATCTTCTTATTTTAAAAAATTGGCACAAGTAATAAACATACGTTTTCAAATGTTTGCATTACTTGTTAATAATAAAGCTTTAAACAAGACTGACACAACACAAAACCATTTTCCCCAATTTTTTAAAAGCAAAATACTATCGGAAATATTGCCACAACTGTAAATTGTTTTCACAATTTCAAAATTTACGATCAAACGGCACTTTTGAAAAAGAACACAAAGCTTTGACTTATTCTGTTAATGATATCGGCGCATGAGTCAGTATCAACTAAAAAAATTAAGGGGTTAATCTGTTGAAGGCAACTTTTGAAACAAAAAATTATTCTTTCGGAACTTTTGGTAAGGCCTTGTTGTATATTCACAAAACATTATCCCTGCTTAAATTACTGAAACCATCACGGTCAACCCGATCTTAAAATGTATTTAAATTTTTTCTTTTTTTGTAGATGCTCATTACAAAAATTAAAGAAGTTTCTATTGAACCTGTCACTTCCGGTTTACAGATTTTCACCAAATAATAGTGAAAATTTAAGTATGAATTTTTTTCCGAATAGACAATCTATAGGTGCTGAACTGTAGAATTTTCGGAAAAATTTAAAAAAAAATCTTAACTAATCTTGCTTGACAATATTTACAATTTTCATCTTTTAATTTTTCTTGAAAGCTTCAATGGAAGCTTTCCTGGTGAGCCGATTTCGAAAAATATTACTGGGATTGCCCAGATTTGTGGAATAAGGTTAAGTACGAAGTTTCATTTAGATCAATTAATCCACCTCTGGCACTATTCCCCGGGAATAGAAAATTGGGGAAAGATTTTATATGTAACTTCAGTTCAAATATTTTTTTCTGGCCTACTGAGGTAAAAAGTTAGTGTTAATTTTTTTCTAAACAAAATTAAATTGGAAATAATTTTCCTTACCAATTTAGGTATGGAAAAATTATTCCCAATTTATAAATATTTACATGGAACTTTTATCGTCAGTAGGCCGGAAAAAATGTATTTGAACAGAATTACAAATAAAATCATTCCCCAATTCCCTATTCCCGAGGAATTACCAGAATAGTGCCACTGTGACAATATTCTGGCTTTCGAAGGGAATCGTGAATTGGGGAAAAATTTTCATAGCATGTTTGCCAAAATTATATGTTTCTGGCCTACTGAGGGAACCAGTTTGGTGTTAATATTTTCAAAACAAAGTTAAATGGAAAAATTTTTTCCCCAATAAAAAATTTGTGGAACAAAAGTTTCCAAATAACTTTGTTTCGAAAATTTTTGCACTAAACTTATTCCTTCAGTAGGCCAGAAAATTATAGTTTTGACAAAAATTCTATGAACATATTTTTTCCAATTCTCTATTCCCAGGGAAAGACAGAATAGGGCCACTGGGCTGTGTAAAGCCGAATTTTTGTTGAAAAACATTTTTGTGTTAAAAAATTTAATTTTCGCTTAAATTCTGGAAATCTGATCTGAGGCCTTATTCCTGAAATCCTGAAGTGCAAATTTCCGCATCCGGAATATAATTTGCTTTATTATTCTTTATAATATTTGATTTTTTTCGCTGACTACTTTAATCGTTTTTTTAAATTTCGTTACACTTTTCTTGATATTTGCTTCCCTACTAAGGGAAAGTGAAAGAAAAAGGATAAAGAAGTTAGCTACATTTCGTAATCGGCTGTTATGTGGTCGTTTTTTTTTGTCTGAAATGTTAAAAAGCAAATAAACAGCAATTTGCCGTGTTTCTTGATGCTCATTGATCCGGATCGGTTCAAATTTTATATGAAAAACATGGTTCAAATTTTGTTTTACATCACAAATTTTGATTTTAAATCTAGCACGCGCCTGTGAGTTATTTCATGAAACATAAACTGAACTGGATCAGATCAAGCGTCAAGAAACACAGCTATTTTACGATTTTTTCGCCGGCTACTTTAAACGATATTTCAAATTTGTTTGCAGTTTTCTATTATTTATTTCTCTACTAAGGGAAAAATTCCGACGGCTAAATCGATGCAGAATAATTCCCTTAGTCTGCGGGCCTGCACTTGGGTTAATCGTTCACTACGGTAAAAATCGGTTTTAGAAGAAATCTTTTGATCAGTTTGCCATAGAGTTTTTCAAAAATAAATGAATATACCGAAAAATTTACTTAAAATTGACTTTTACTTGACTATTGGCCCGCAGCTTTAGTAGGGAAATAAACAATAGAAAACTTGCAAGCAAATTTGTAAATGTGATTAAAGTACCCGGAAAAAAATCCGGATACTATAAAGAATTATAAAGCAAATTATATTCCGAATGCGAAAACTTCTGTTCTGGTTTTGTTGCAATTTTACGATCCATCGACTTCTGGCATCTGATTTTTGTAAGTGGAAGGCGGATGATTAACATTGTTTATGTCGCAGGCATTCAACACGAGATCGCGATGATTATCAGAAACCCCGTATAATTCTAGTAACCCATTTTTTATCTTGTTTCCACAGCAAAGATTGAGCACGAAATCGACACAGGAAATGACAAAGCTGTTAAAAATAGGACTCGACCAATCTCCCCATACGTTCTTTAGAGCTTAAACCTTGGTTTGGGTAGTATGATTAGGTTGGTAATTGTGGAAGAAGCCGGTCCTACTAAATAATCAACAAAAATTTGGGACAATTGAACGGTAAAAGACAGTTGTCATTTCAGTGATGAATTCTGGCGGATTGAGTTAAATATAGCAAATTAGCCCAACACGACATTTATTGTACAAAAAGTCTCTTCCAATAAAAGCGTATGCCGCTCGGTTTGTTCAATGTTGGTCAAACTGTCTGCCGATTGACAGACAAATTTCTCCGTCGAACGAAAGTGTATTTAAAAATCAAGCTCATTTATTGCAATAAGACATTCCCGATGAACCACGTATTTTGCACTCTGCGCCGATGTTAGACATCCAGCTGCAAGTTTTGTAAACTTAAAACTAAATTTCAATTAAAAATATATTTATTTTAGTAATTATAAACAAATGAGCTCATTCGAAAAAATTGGGTCACTAAATACAGAAATTGAAATGTGCGGAAATTAACCTTCATATTTTTCTCAAATCGCTTACACACTATTTGTCTTTGGAATCAATATAACTCGAACTTTTATTAATGTCGCTCAACCAATTTAAACATTTTACAAAATGAAAAAATCATTAAATCAAATAAAAATATTATTTTATTATCATGAATTCAGCAAATAATAATAAGAATAAAAATATAATATGTATATTAGTATTATTAAAAATAAAAAATAAAAGTCATATACATATAAAAATTTACTCTGTATTTTCACAAGTTGGGCAAATCATTTGATGTTTGACCAAAATTATGAATCTTTTCTGGTTTTGGCTAGATTTGATGTATTAGTCGTATTGGCCTATACTTGTTTTACAATTTTTGAACCGTTTGCACAGTAAGGGGCTCGATTCTGTGTCGGTGATAATGCTAATGAAAAAAAAAGATATCATTTAAATTTTCATTTTATGTTTATCAGTTCAAATTATCATTTATTCAGCAAATGCAATTCCTTGTTCAAAATGAAAAAAACTAATTTAATTAAAATATTTTGTCAGTTCACTGTTTGCTTTCGATTTATTTTGAGAAACGTCAAAATAAAAAAAATTCAAAAAATTAAATTTTTTGTGTTTATTGGGCCGCGTTACCCTACTATGCTTTAAATTGTCCATTTAAATTTGTTCTATATTCTATAGATTAATTAAAATCGATTGATATAGACAAATTTCAAAAAATTGACATAAGAACACAAAAAAACAATTTTTAATACCGTGATAAATATTTCTCATCGACAAAATGTCGACATTTATTTATCATATTTCACCAACTCGGAATCGCAATTTATATTTTATCGATGAAAATTGTATCATTTATCATTATCACCGACACAGAATCGAGCCCCTGGGTCGTGTTTTAATCAATAGCTCTAATAGACTTGTTCGCGGCTCCTCGAAAAATAAATGTCCTTTTGAAAGTTTTCCGACTTCACATTCTGGATTTATTTGACGAATCCATTATAAGCTGAGATATCAAGCATGTTATAAAACAAGTCATCGGCCTTCGCTTTGTTTTGCTTCTGCATGTACATGTGAGGACTAACTTATCTAGGTTGACAATGGTATACATAACTTTATTATAATCCAGGATTATATTTCGGTTCTTGTCATCTCTGGAACTTACACTGGTGTCTCTGTGGATTGTTCTCTTTAACGTCACCGAGATGTTTTTTTTAGTTGTGTAAGATACAATATGGTTACTTTTTAATTGAAGACAAATTTTGGACAATAAACATCTTTTTTGTTACACGTAAAATTTATTGGTAAGATTCAATTTTATTCTTTTGATGGCGCCTATAGTATTGTCAAATGTCTCTTTAGCAGCATTTGGGGTAATGCATAAGACATAAAAAAATTATCACATGATATATTATTCCATCTAGTTAGTCCACTGGTAAGGTCAAAAAAAAACTTTCAAACCTAGATTTTTTTTCTGGTAGGGCTCTTGGTGCATTCCCTTTTTAAACTAGCAAATTTTAGACATAAACAATTAGGAGTCACACATTGCCTATACTTTTAGCCGTATTTAGCCTTAATTATAGAAATTTAGCAAAAAATTTGACAAAAAATCTTCTGTTGTATTCGGCAAGTAATACTGAATCTCCTTCTTTGTTTGCCATTTTTATTATAATAGACAGTATGTTTCGCTCTAAATGTATTAGGAAGCTTGTCTTTGTGTCCGGGATTCAAGAAGTTGCATATGCCTTATATATGTTATATTGGCGCTTGAAGTTCGCCAATGATTATGAGGAATTGTTTTCGAAAGGAATTTCGCCATTTTTGGATAACACATAGTCCACATCTACTGGTACTTTTGATGTACGATTATTTGGTTTATCATCATAAAATTCTTCGTCAGTAACAAACTGTGACAAATTATCTTCAACTTTTGAATCATTACTCTCATCACCATAAGTTGTTTATTAATGCCCATCTAAATCAATATCCATTTGCAAAGCAACAGACATGCTTCGTAGTATATTATAGTTAGTATAAGAAAATAATAATTATTTTTTTCAACAGGATTTTTGTGAAACAAATTTGCGGGTTTATCAGATTTTTGTAGAACAATGGATTATTGAGTTGGGATTGAGCAAGTTCAAACACATTGCAAATAAATAAATATTTATCGTATATGCTCTTTAGAAGTGTTGAACTTATGTGGAATTTATATTAGTTCTACAAAATCAAAGTCGGGACATATCGACTCGAAAGATCATGTGAGTCAAAATACATATTAAACCATAAACTGGTAAATATAATCCCATTTTTTAATTCAACGTGGAAAATAATGCATTTAATGAAAGTCACTAACAGTCAACCGATGGTTAAAAGAATAAAATGAAAGCTGCTGAGGCACAATTGAAGAAATGGACGCTGATATATCGTTCAATACACTGCAGGAGAGCTTTCATGAAATTCTCACCCCCGGTAAAATTCGAAGAATGCAAGATTCCTCAAGAGTTAAAAAATCACCATTCGCTTCCAAGTGACCCTACGCTACGAAGGTAAGGGAATAAAATAGACATTTCCCCAGTGATTTGAATTTTGTCTTCTCGCTACCAACAGCTGTGGCACTAATTTGTGTATAAATTTGGTGCGGAAAATGACAGCGCGAGGTGGACAAAATTTTTGTGTACATATACATTCTACAATTTTGTATTTGTGTTTTGTTTTTACCTCTTTTGTATATGTGCATTCTATTTGTCATTTTTGCGATGGTATGTATCAAAATAAATGGATCCGGTTGAATCGGTTTATTTTTTTGATACTGATGTCTACTAACCTCTTCTATTTGCTTGCTTTTGAGCGGTGGAATGAAAAAGTATTTAATGTTTTTAGGATTTTAAGTTTTAATATTTAAATGTGTTAATTATTTTCAATTTAATTCAAAAATATGAGAATAATTCGAGTAAGTTCTAAAATTGTGAAAGGTCCGATTTGCTCACCTCGCGCTTGACGCTTTTCGTACAAAACTGACACGGTAATTGCCCGCAAATAGGGAACTGGAGAAAGAATTTAAATGTAATTTCAGTTCAAATATTTTTTTTCTGGCATACTGAGATAAAAAGCTACTGTTAAATTTTTTGAAAACAAAATTAAATTGTAAAAAATTTTTCCTGCCAATTTAGATATGGAAAAATTATTCCCAATTTATAAAATATTTAGATCAAACTTTTCTCAACAGTTGGCCGGAAAAAAATATTTGACCAGAAATAACATATAAATTCTTTCCACAGGTCCATATTTCCGCGAAATTATCAGAATAGTGCCACTGTTATGAACTAAGACTAAGAGGGTGTTTCAATTGGTTTAAATGCCCATAAACAGTTAAAAAGATAAAAATTTATTCGTGATAATTCTTTTTAAGTTTTTAACTTTTTATCTGTTTGAACTGGTTTAAATGTTTTTATTTGCTATTTAACGTCATTATGAACATATAAAGGATAAAAATGGAAAATAACTAAATTTAATACTATTTCAAAATATATCATTCAATTACGGTCAGTTTATAACTAAACGTTACGATTTTTATCAAATTCAAACTTCTGTTTACAAACAACTATTTTGTGTCAGCCAAATGTTTCTTATATAAAATTTTTATCCACCCCTTGCTAAAAAAAGTTTGATATTTTTATTCACCTCAATTTTTAACTTTTTAACTTTTTATGCAGAATTTAAACCAATTGAAACACACTCTAACCATCAATTTAATTAGTCGAAAATTTAGACTAAAAAATCGGTGTGGCAGTATATCGGCACACAGTATAAACGTTCTTTCAGATTAAGAATTCACAGTGCCTCTATAAATTGTTCAAAAAACATTTTTTAAACCCAAGAGAGCTGAATTAAAATCTGGCCAAAAATATTTTTAAAAATCAAAAGAAAGTTGACAAAACGTTAATTGTACCTTTGACGTAAACTTCCTATATTCTTTCGTTGTAAAACGTTTTTAACGTTAGAATTCTCAATTTAAAAATAATCGAACCGCAAAATATAAAAAATTGAAAATCGAACAAAATCATTCAATTAGAAATCATAAAAATATTATTTTATTTTACTAAATTCTTTTTGTGAAAAAACATTATTTTAAAATTAATATCACATTCAATGAATGATTTCTATTTGACTTCAGATCAAGAAGAAGATTAATAGAATGAATTACGCGCTCATTTAATTTCAAAGTGCAAACATTTTCTCAGTGTAATGAACAAATTAAAAGTTTTCGAGAGTTGTCGGCCCCGTTATGGAACTTTAAGGCCGAACTATTCGAATAAAATGATAACACTAGGGTATAAACCTTCCCTTGCAAGCGACACACAGTTAGGCTTTGTATTTGTACTGATCACATAAACAACTTAAATTTATTACAATTGAATTAGCAATTTGGCAAACACCATAATTACCGTGCACTATTTAATTTATATAATTTTTGTTAAATAAGCATTCGATAAGAGTTTGCACAAATAAAATTTTAATTGCCATTGTGTGGTATACATAAAAACCAAACAAATTGTTTTTGTTAGCCATAAAGTAAAAGTTAAGCCATAAATATAATTTTTGTTGTTGGAACAAGAACCAGAGATATTTTTAATTTTAATTAAAAAAAAAGAATTGGATTACGTAAAATATCAGTACGTACATATCTCTCTCCTGATTAGCTAGGTTGATTAATGATTAATTATGCTCGCTGAAACATAAAAAAGCTATATATGTTCAGCTTAATTATAAATAAAAATATTATATGATTTAAAAATACAAAATACGTATGTATGTATGTATAACACTTAAAGTCATTTACTTAAGCGAATTAATTCCACCAAAAATTTTGCTTTATAATTTATGTAAATATTCCTTGTATCATAAATCTGTACAAACCTAACTTTTATATACCCATTTACCTGTGTAACCCCCATATAATGATATAATAAAACCTCATATACAAAACGAGGCAAGATAATTGAAAATTTCCCTATAAATAAGCGAGCAAATCGAGTTTTTTCAATCAATCGGTATACAATTTATGTAATATCAGCTATACAAGATCTAAACGACTGACACAAAAAAAAAACTGTGAAGAAAAATGGAAATAATTACAACGCTATTAAACTCTATAATTAATAATCCTTATTTTATGATGTCATTTGTAAAAAAAAATTACCCCATTTTCGTTATAAAATTGTAGCTCGTGTAGCGAAGCAAATTAGGCACTTTTCCGATATTTCAATTAAATCCTTGTATATATTAAATAATAAATTTATCTTTTGATACACAAACAAAAAGGTACGGGTATCTATGTATGTGCGTGTATGGCATATAAGGCAAGGACATTATTTTATCCTTTTTATGAGCTTTTATCATAACGTAACAAAATAAATTCAAATAATGGTAAATTGAAACGGGGAAAACCAAGTCATTATTCAGGAAGAAGAAGATTTTGATTTTATGAGCTTTGAAGCTTTATTGCTTTAGATATATAATTCACTATATGGATATAAGATTATCGAATATTACATGTGGGTGGATTAAAAGTGTATAAAAATTACCTCATTTTAGTATAGGACGTAATCCAACTTTAAGTTTTTTTTTTGTGTTCTGTCAATCTTCTTCATCTGTAAATATATACTGATAGAGTATTACATTGTGTATGTTTGTTCTCCTAAAAACGAAAGGACTTAACATGAATTTATATTTATTTATAAACAATTTTTTTTTGCTGTCATATTATATGTTGAATTAAAATCACATACAATAATAACAATAAAAGGATATGAATATGTAACATGGTAAACATTAAAATATCAAGTGTGTAACGAAATTCAAATACATAATAATAATATACCAAACACTATAATACAGAAGTATATGTACATAGTGTATATAGTCGTATGTACAATAACAGGATGCTTAAATATACATATATATGTCAAGTATTTAAGATTAAATTAACCATATAAAATTCATTATATTTTATGAAGCATTTTTTTGTGTTTTTGGTTTGCTATACGCTTGCCTGTATAAAGCTTTTGCTGTGGTTCTATATTCCGTTTATGGGAATTAAAATGTTGGGTGAACTTTTTTACCAAAATAATAATATTATTATAATGGGTAAACAACAATTTTAGTAAAATATTTTATTTATTTTTAATATTATATATACAATTAACATTTCTATACGTATTCACTATCTCGTAATTTATTTTATGCTGTGTTGTTTATATGCTTTAAGCATACAACATTGTAGTCGCCTTTGTGAACATACCAAATAATTTCTGTATAATTCTCTGAAGTATTAATTATATTTTTGAGTTTCTAGAAATTTTCATAAACTTTTGGTTTCACCAAACCAAATGTAGAATTAAAAAGATGCACTACGATATTCCTTCTCGTTGTACAAAAGAAATGCATAATTAATTTTATCATAACCGTACAAGAATCGGATTATCAAGAAGAAAGCACCATAGAGCTGGTATTTGGACAACTAGAAAGGGTTTTAAGTATCTAATTTAAATTTTATTTTGTATTAAAAGAATGTTTTAATTTGTAACAAATGCATTTTTTTTAGAGATGAATTCCTAGCTGAATTATTTTCTGGTAAATTTTTCTTTGTGTGTCCAATTAAATAGTTTTTATTGGCTGAAACGTTATGGCAGATCCTGGTGTAACTCGCAACACTCATAAAATTATCTGAAACTCATATAGTATATCAACTTTGGATATAAGGAAATTCAGTAAAACACTTAAAAACTATATTTAAAAATTTCGAGCATAATTGAGACTCCTTATAATTCACTACAATGAAATATCTGAAAGATTATCTGACAAAAAACCTTATACCAAACAATCATGAATTAAAAAATTAGTAGATAACGCGCAAATGTCCATCTATGCAGAGATGGATGTTTGCGTGTTATCTACTAATTTTTAAGTTATTGCGTCGAAAACTCGGCGACAAAGTCAATTACTTGTAATTCAAGTCAGTAATGATCGAATATATTTTGAACATTTTTTCCGTACATTTTAGAAAATTTAATTAATTATTCCTTGAAAATATTTTTAAGAATATTCACCTTCTCTTTAAATATGGTAAACAAATTCGAACCAAATATACTTTTCTGATCTATATGTTTAGGCCACATATGGTAAATATTAGTCCTATTCGAATAGGAATAAAATTTGTGTGTGATGTTTATAAATACAACTTAGACCCTCTGATGGAGTGCAAAAATCAGCGCCGACCCACCGTCTATGTCAATACCTGTACATTGAGGTACATGGAGCTGGCAATGTGCAGCTGATGTACTATTATAGTTGTGTGAGTAGGTGAATGGGTTAATGATGTAGCGCGAATGCATGGTATCACCAAAAATGGCCTAAGTGTCAACCACTGAAACCTGACCTAAATGCCAATCGATTTTTTTTTATACTTTTATCGGTTGGCTCTAAAATTTAATAAAATCAAACGAAGCATGCGATTTACTTTAATGTCATATGAAAATATCAAATGGATTTTTGACTTAAATATGGCTTATTTTTCATATTAATTTAGTAGCACCTGAGTCTATTTTTTGTATCGTTGATTTATGCTATTCGGTTCTTTAAGCGATAAAAATAAAGAATCTAATGTATTTTATTGTTGACAAATTTAAATTTGAATTTTCTTAGCATAAAATTATAATTTTCAAAAAAAGGATATCTTTGCGTAGAATAATTTTCCTAAGGCATTCTTGTTGTAAAATCGCTAAAGTAAAACGCTAATACGGTCCTTTGTCCAAATTAAAAAAAATACGAAGTAAAATTGAACTACACATAAATATTTTGTTCACTGAACTGGCAAATATTCTTTCAATAATGTTGTGTTGCACAATTGTTAACATGGCTTGTGCACCGCTGAAATGTTATTTTGTTGTATTGATAGAATAACTTATATAAATATTTTATATACTCTTGTAATTGTATATTGGTATTATTTTTTATTATGTACAGTAATGTTTATGTATAATTTTATTATATACTGCGTAAACAGATGATTCAATAATTGATAGAGATACAACTACAGTTCCTTGCTTGAACAGATACAAAAATATAAAAACCAAAAAAGTCAGTCGATAAAGAACTTTTGGACAATATTCATTAAATTTTATTGTAAAGAAAGTAGTCTTAACTAAAAATGAAAACATAATTTATGTAATACCTAAATCTAATTAATATACTGTTTAATTAATAAATAAAATCTTTCAACTTAAACATTAACTTACTTCGTTTTATAAATATTTAAAGTGCTTGTACACGTATGTACTATATAGTATAAAATAACAACAATCATCATATAATTTATTTATCAATCGCTCAAGAACTTTGCTCTCCAACTGGCACATCCAACCTTACATCTTATAGAGGTGCATACATGTACAATGATCATGTGCTTGTCAAATTCACAAATAAGTGCAAACTGTCATCTACGTTTAATAGAAAAGCACAAAAGACCGATTAATCGATGCTTTAAAGGATCAAACATCATTGCAGAGTAGCTAATCAGTTGTCACTAAATAGATCGGCACAGTAACAACAATGAAACTCCTCTTAACATCCAAGGGCAGTATCAAGCTATACTGAGCCTTAACCACCTCGACACAAGACACGGAAGAAGGCCTCCGAGATCCCGCAATGATTGGTTCGATGATCAAAATGAATGTAAAAATATTTGGGCCGCAACACTAAAAGCACTCTAGTCGTACGAGTACCAACGACTCTCAATCTCACTACAGATTTCCACCTAAGAAGTAAAGCCATCGAAGTAATCTCAGTTAAGCAAACCCTTTTCCAAAATCTGTTACATCGAAACGATGAAATGACCTTCATTACAGCAAATGCTCCTTCAGGAAAAGAGGTCCTTAATGAATATTTATTTATTTATTTATTCATTTTATTTAATATAAATGTATGAAGTTCATATGAACTTATTCCATTAGTGGTAAATTACTTAATTTTAATTTATTTCTAATTTTATTTATAAAATTAACCTATAGGTGTGCAGCAACATACTAGCGATTCATCAACTTGAAATTGGCGAAAAAATGATTTAAAAAAAAAAGAAAAATATAATTTTGATATTATTAAGCTGAAGAAAAGTATTTTTTCCGAAACACAGCAGGGAATTTAGATTTCTTAACGTTATTACTTAACAAATTCCACATGCTAACTCCCCTCACAAAAAATGATGAATTCATCAGATTACATTTATTATAATAGCCGGAGTCAAAAGATGAATGCAACGATTGGAAGACGAAACTAATTTCCCTATAATATAGGTAGGCTGTTTGTGCTTTAAGAACTTAAAAATGTATAAACAAACTCGAAACTCATAGAATTCAGCAAGAGAACAACCAAGTAATGAATTAGTAAAATTCGAGATGTGGTCGTACTTAATATCTCAGAATAGAATGGCTCTTGGCTTAATAGAATCTCCAAATTGATTAAGATCTGAGACTACTCTTTAATCAAATCTGTACGAATTTTTGGTCTCTATTTGGGATCAAGGAGAGCTGCCGGAGATCTAAAAGACCGCGCATAAATCGCTTATTTGCTGCAAAAGTGACACAACTCACAACTCAAATTGCACTCATTTCTAAGATATTCGAATCAAACGATACCAAATAATTGATATTTTTATTATTTTTGATCGAAACATATTCTCTTATGCAGTTTTTGATAGCAAATTACAATAGGTAAAACTCCATATAAAAATTACGCAATTAGCGGAAAAAATAACATTTTAAGATATTGGAAACTATCGTAAGGAAATTTGCAAAATATTAAAATATTATAAAAACTAAGATAAGGAGAATGTAGGAATAGGAAAAAATTGTTTTTCTAATCAAAATGTATTTTTATTTACTTTTGAAAAATGCCGTTTTTACAAACAATTTTGAGTGGTATTTTGAAATCGCTCTTCTGAAAAAGTTTAAATTTTAAGTTGGGTCACTGTTGCAGCAAATGAGCGATATATCCGCTATACAAAAAAGGCGACTGACAGCGAGATTTCTACGCCCAATCAAGGATATTGGCATCTAACATTTATCGCAGTCTTGTAAGCTCGCAGTTTATCAGACACTCATAAGACCTGTGCTGGCTTTTGGAAGCGAAAGCTGGATCTCGATCTTTAATGTTTGTAGATTGCTATCTATACCTTCAAAAGGAAGGCCATTTGTTCCATCTGTGCGGTCGAATTAAAGTTACGAATAACGAATATCGGATTCGTATGAAACACGAGATAAGGAACTTTTCGGAGTAATATTAATCCTATAATATAAATAGATAATAATTTAATCGAGTTAGATGGCTTAGCAAAATTACAAGGCCCCTACTCAACAACGTATGATTCATAAAGTGTTCCAACGACAATTAGCCGGTGTGCGTGAGGAAAAATTCTACGTCGAACACTTCCGTATAATAGGATGTTGAAGCTGGAGGACGAGAGCGATAGATCAAAACGGATGAAGGACCACATTCTAGGCGACAAAATCCCTTCATGAAATGTGAAAGCTAGAAAGAGAAAGGGTCGCCTAATTTTATTGACTTCTACAAAATATGCAATAGGATCAGTACTACACGATGGCATAATCCGATTTAATAAGATCTCTCCACGATGCCTTATCAATGGCCTTCGAAGAGCTTGCTAATCGATTTTAGCTCTAATTTATTTTTTTTTATAAAATATCTAAATATTTTTGGTAGTGACGTTTGAACCTGTTAAAATACTTGTTATAGAAATTTTGAGTGAAATAAAAAAAACTCGACCGTTCAATTAGTTGAGTGGCACACGCTGAATGACCAGTAACTGAACATTGTAGGCTTTATACCAAAATTTCATTATATTGATGACACTTATTCCGATTCACATCGGAAGATTTTTGACTAAGACTTATTCATTGCACTCATGGATTTTGAGTGGAATACATTTAACTGGCAATAACATTCGTGGGTAGAGATTTGTTCAAAAATGCCACTATTACCGGATAATTTCTATAGGATTAACTTATCATATGAAATAGGCTTGATTTCCAAACGAATTGGTCACGATAGATTGTTTTGAGTGAAAATAGTTAATTGAATTCTTTGTGTGGCACACTTTATATGGAAAACATTTTGGTAAAAACTCTGCGATGTTTTGCTATTGGTCATTAAAAGTTTTCCACTCAGATTCCATGAGTGAACATGTTCAACTCAAATAGCTTACGATACTAATTCGTTTGGTAAAAACCTTACGGAGTTCTGTTATTGGAATTTGGCAAATTACATTCATTTTTTTTTAAATAAACGAATTTATTTATACATTAATCTGGAAATGGGATATTTAATTTTTTGATCCAAATTTTTATTTCCATCTCAATGAATTCGCTGATTTGCTGCAACAGTGACCCAACTCAAAATTGTCAATTTTTCATGGTAATGCATACTATATTTTACTAAGTGTCCTCAATTTTATTTAGTAATGTTTTAGTAAGAACTTACTAAATTTTAAAAAAATGGATTATATCACAAAAACTCATTGGAAATTTTGTATGGTTAAAATAATAATTTAACTTTGTCTATGTGACACCGAGTTAGAATTCAATCTATTTATGTCGATCAATTTAATCGCTACTACACTACAATACAGTTTGATGACAGTTTGATGAGTTTGAAAAAATTTTGATGACTTTGATGATCAAATTATTTACCTACAAAGTTTTAGAAATTTCATTTCCCTGCCGAGATAAAATTGATTATTATATCGGTTACTAAACTACTAAAAACTATTTGCTCGTTCACGAATGAATTATTTTTTTTTTCAGAGAAATTTCTTATACTCGTGGCCTGATATCAAGGGGTGCTTTTTGATCGATGCTCAAATTATTTAGAATAGAGGAAACTATTTGATCAATTAGTAAACTACTAAAAACTATTTGGTTCACAAATGAATGAATTTTGATGAAAGGGATGACTAATTGAATTACACTGTTTGAGGGGGGGGGGGGGGGGGGAGGGGGATGACCCTTGATTAATTCTCAAATTTTTTAGACTTCAACTATTTAATCGTACTAAACTACTATAAACTATTTGACCGTTCACTAACGAATATGTTTTGATGACAGGGATTGAAAACTGAAATAATAGACAAGTTTATGCACTTTGTCGTACTTGTGGCCTGATATAGAGGGGTGGTTTCTGAAAAAGCACCAACTTGAACTATTTAATGGCGAACTATTTAACTAAAAAAACGCTGTCGAGAATTTCATAATAAACTCCCAGATATAGAACTAATACATTTTCTGACTAGAAATAAGAGAGCTGGTCTGCAAGCAAATCAATTCTTCCAAATAGCAGAAATGGCCAACCAGTTTGTGATGGTAGAGGATACTTCAACGAGGTTAGGCTGGATTTCTGAAATGTGCCATCAAACCCACAGAAAGTCGACGCGCTGGAAGTGATCGGCAATTATGAATATTATGCTATTTAATGATATTCTAGCAAGTCTTACCCTTTTGATTCTGTGTATGCAGTATACCTACTCCAAATGTAAGTAACACAACATTTAATGAACAAAAAATCGATTGCGACTATTGCCGAATAACTGTTGGAACTGATTTTAACTTGGACGTTTCTTTAAAGATTGTGTGTATCAAATTAGACATAGGTTCTGTTTTGGTTGTTTAAATAAATTAAAGTCCCAGTGTATTCGCGTTGTAAAAATAATAGACAGAAAAACGGATAATAGGGATTTTATGGATACTGGAATTCTGTATTTCTCAACAACCAGGAACGTATCGCCCAGACAAACTCTAGCAGAAGTAGCGACAAACACGGACCCAAAATTTTACCAACTCCTACAGCGAGAGACAGACGTATAGAAAGAATCTAACGAACATCACTTCACTATCCACACTGACACCTCCTAGCCGAATAAGTCGAATGGCTCGTTCCATTGACTCTGCCGACAGTTAGTGGCCAGCAACAACGGGTATTAGGTCATTTCATTGCGAAAGTCTCATACGGAGGCAAAACGAGATCTCTTCTCTTCAATACCGCTCTATGTTTAAGCCAGCCACTTTATCTTGGCATTGTTTTTTGGGAAGTGTTTGGTCTGGTTTCTCGATAATGAACGATTTAAATATTCGCCAAAAAGTTATTTTAGCAAATCTAGTGAGACAGTTTCCATCAAGCGAGAGGTTGGGATTAGATCGTACACATCTGGTCGTGAATAAGATTGATGTTGGGCAGGACCAACCGGAACTATATAGTGAGCTTGAAAGAATGCTAGCACTCGGTGTAATCGAGGATAGCCACCGTTTTTGGTCATCCTCAGTGAGCATTGTAAATAAGGCCAACGGTAACATTCAGCTCTGCCTGGATGCACGTAGGGTAAATGCCGTGACGGTGACTGATCTTTATCGTTTGCTTCTAATTGATGGATTGTTAAGTCGACTAGATCAATCTCGTTTTATTAGTTCAGTCGATTTCAAAGATGCCTTCTGGCCTTGATGATTGATACCTCTCAATCAAGAGTCAAATGATAAAGCAGTTTTCACCATCCCAGGACCGCCACTCTTCCATTTTATCGTCATGCCGTTTGAGCTTGCTACATGAGGTTTATGCCTAATTATTCAATGCTGGCGGCAACAATAATCGATCTTTTAAGAAAAGGAGTGAAACCAAAATGGAATCCACACGCCTTCGACGAGCTTAAACAGTTTCTGGTGACAGTGTGATGTATTAGTAGTGTTGAGAAGGAGGATAGCATTTATGTCATCAAAACTAAATAAGGCGCAGAGGAGCTACTCTATTACTGAGTTGGAGTGTTCAGCTGCTGAAATCAGCGTACAAAAATGTAGACCTTATATTGAAAGATACCCGTTCACAATTACCACGGATCATTCCACTTTAAAATGGCTGATGAACCAGAAGGAACTCTCAGGAGGACTGGCCAGGTGAGCCCTAAAACTTCAGTCACACAAAGTTCAACATTGAGCATCGAGAAGACACTCAGAACACTGTACTGGATAGCTTGTCTCGAGTAAACATCGAATACGTAGCAGTGGCACGGGCCGTCCCTCTCGTCAAAACACATTCGTTTGTGAACGGGCAAAAAGTTTTTAGTAGTTTAGTAAGGGATTAAATAGTTCAAGTTTAAATAATTTGAGCATCAGTCCAAACTGGACTGAAACATTAAAATTTTGATCTGCAAAAAAATTTTTTTCTATCCCTCAGCAGTCTGAGATTAATATTTATAACTCTATTTTGCAATCTTTTGCAAATTTTCTTATGATAGTTTCAAATATCTTAAAATGTTAAGTTCTTTCGCGAAACTACATAAGAGAGTATGTTTTAAACCAAAATAATAAAAATGTGATTTATTGGGTATCATTTGATTCGAATATCTTAGAAACGAATGAAATTTGAGTTGAAAAGTTGATTTGAATTCCAACACTCAACATATAAGTCGGAATCCAATATGAGTTATATATTAAAAATAAAATGAGCTGAATATCATTAGAAAAAAGAAGGGAAAGGTTCGGAGCCGAACTCTATAAGCATTTTTGTTGCCTATAAAATAAAAGAAAATGGCTTTTCCACAAAAATAAACACAAATCACCACACCTAAACATTATTACAACCCCCACCCACTATCCACTTCAAACCCTCAAAACCCATCACACCCGCACCACCTTATACCGCACCACCCATATTATCATCCTTTAACACCTTCATACTCACTTCCACACACACACCACCCACACAAACCCTCATCCACCAAATTCCAAATTCCCACACCAAACCCAAAATGCCTCATCCCACCCCCTCTACCTGTCATATCACCACTCCTACCACTCCCAAAATCACACCTCCCATACAAAACCACATCCAGACGAATTTTATTCCACATTCACATGCTCTATGAAACCAAAATAGAATAGAATAAAAAAAAAATTAAGGAGGGGGGTTAAAAAAAACCAAATCAATAGGGATCATTCCCATGAATTTCTTGAACTTTTAGTCAAGAAATTAAGTTAATATCTCCATCCGTTCTCAAGTTATCGTGCACACAGACGGACAGACGGCAAACCGAAACCATATAGCATTTTTTTTAACAAAAATGCTTAAAAAACATGACGGGTGTTTCATCTCGTGCTTATATCGTAGATCTCTTTTATACTCTTACTCTGTTATTTTTTTGTTAGAAACAACACTTTCACAAATATTTTTATTTTTTTTTGATTTGAATAACCTTAAAAAAATTTAAATATATTTTCCGTTGTTTCTTTAATTGTGCTGATATTCTTAATTACGAATTAGTTTTAGAGGTGCACATATGCTTAATTTAAAGTGTAGCATTTTCATTTACGCACTTATTTACTGTATAAAAATTTTTTTGTCAGTGTATCAGAAACTTCAAATTGCGTATAATTTTTAATTACTGTTTTAAGGACTGTTACCATTTATGTTTAAAAGAATAATCTTACTTTCTTTAGATATTGACAGATGTACAACCATTGTTCGTTTACAGGCTTTAAACTCCTGCGCTATGTAAACTTTCCATCTAACCAGACCGCAAGACAAGTTATCTCCAACCAAAATAAAATGACAGTGCCTCCTATTTTTTAATTAAGAAATTTTCTAAAATCCCAAGTCTCATGAAAATGATCGTCTGACCTGGGTTTTTGTACGCTATTCTCATGAGAATTTTTTTTGGTAAACGTATACAAATTCTCATGAAAATTTCGTTAGAATGGCATATAAAATCCCACTGCTGATCCACTTTCTTCCGCTCTTTGTATGTGATCATAAAATACATTTACCAGCAAAAAACATTAATTTTTGGAAATGGTTCTCAGTAAAGAACACAGATCTTTTTCTATATAGACGAAAATTCTTCCTGAGTAGTCACAGCACTGGTTACGATTTGGGACCAAACAAAATGTCAGACTTATTTTAACAAAAAAATAGAAAGTAAATTAAATAAACTTTGAACAATTTCAATTGAGATCCAATGCCATGTCTTAAGTCTGCAGATATCATTTCATCGAAGATTGCATTGTAAAATAAAATTAAAATTAAACTTACCGAATTTTTGTAATCTTTTGCATTATCACAAAACATTATCACTGCATAAATTTCTGAAAACCAAGAAGGTTGGTTTCAAACGTTATCGTTATGAATCTTTTAAATTTTTGGCAGTTTTTGTAAATACTACAATATAATTTTCAACATAATTCCGTAAAGATCTCCCATATTAAGGAAAAAGGTTAAGTTTGAGTTTCATTCCGAATCGTCAATCCATCGAGACCGTCAATCCATCCGAAATTATTAGTCAATTTGTCTGGGCTGTATAACACAGACCTGTAATCACAGAAAACTTTTTAAGTATCCTTTATTTTGCTAAATTTAAAAAAAGTAAAACATTACTTTTGCCTAAATTTCAGAAAATCAACATGACCAAACCAACGCCAATGAAATTCGTTTTGAGGCAAGATCAACCGACACCTTTCCTTTCTAAATTTTCAGCAATTGAAGTGAGAATAACTCAGCTGATTGATCGTTTTGCAGCTAAACACGCATATTTGTAGTTAATTTTAATGCGTTCCCAAATATTTTCACGCAAATTTTGCAATGATGAAGAGCCTCTAGTGATTTTCTGTGACCCTTGTGCATTCATTTCAAACAATAAGTTTGTATTTTTTCCAGCTGGTAACAATGTCGCAGCTCTTCCGGACAACACAAGCGGTAAGGCTATGCCATTTTGGGATCGAACTGCTGCCAGAATCAATCTAGTCGAAAGTTTTCTTAGTTCTTCCTGGCGCATTTAAGAAGAAAATATCTCCAACCCCGTTATGGACAGTTTGCATTATTTTGTCGGAAATGCCATTTTACTCATAAGTGTTAGCTTACGATAATATTTGATTCCACATACGATAAAAGTTCATCCGTGTTGTTATTTTGATGAAGACACAATTCTATATATCCAATGAAGCGCCAGCCAGATCGATTCGATGATGGCATTCCCAATTGATTTAGATCTTTGTTCGTGAGTTCTAGATTTCTGCTCTGGAACCCATGTTCAGTTCATCCATGCAATATTTTCCTTGCGTAATTTATCTGAAAGTAATAGCCTTAAATGCAAATCCTTGTTATAAATGAGTATATGAGTGCGTGACAATCCTCTCTTTTAATGTTTTACCATGCAACCCATCAGCGATTTTAACTTCTAAATGAAAACACGTACTGTATGATAGCATGCAACGGCGATTGTCCAGGAAGTAAGTACTGTTGTATAAATCGACAAAATCGTTAGTTATTCAACATTAGTTGTATTATCGTCATTTACAACTGCATTCCGCAAATGAACGTGTTGTTCAGAACGAACAATTATCTTATTCAAACGGATGAACATTTAACGTTCTGGTTTGATTTTTTGCAAACAAATCTACTGTGTGTTGGTGAAACAATGGACGGCATTTCAAAATGTGATTTATCCTCTCGAAACATTTATCGGTATGAATAATAGTTCATTGCGCTGCATTTCATATTTGTCTTTTCGTCACTGACTGGATTTATCATCTTAAGGTTGAAGTGTTATCCATCCGTGAAGCACAATCCCAAAAAATGATTGGATATTGCAAGGCATCGATGAGTTTCTGCAACTTTTGTTAATTGGTCATTTCGCCGATGAAGAAAAATATTCCTAGGTTGGAATTGATCTCAGACTGTAACAATGGCCACTTCGTCTATAGTTGAAGGAGTGAACCTTCGCACAAGTTCTATGGTGGTAGAAATTCCACAGCGTGCATTCTATTCATCATTGCCATCACCGATGAAATACATATTAGTAGGAATTTAGTTTGACAATATGAGAACGGAAGAAGGGCACCGGCTTAATGATAAATGTTTACTTTCACTTTAAACTTGGAATGAGTTCAACTGTTACGGTTTCTGGGTCGAACAACTTCATTTGGAAGTATAAGTTGTATTTCCTGATGTATTTCCTGTTTCGTTTATCCATATACCGTCTCAATGCAAGGCAATTAAAATCAAATGATCTTTGAACACAGAGTCATGTTTGACACTGATCTGCTGTTTTTCATTGACGTGTTTTAACCACTATCAGCTTGCCACGTTTATTCTGTTGAGAACGAGACAGATCTGAAACTGCAGAACATAGTCACTGTGTTCTGAATCGTGCATCATCAAGTCTAGCTGCACGTCGATTGGGTGCTTTCTCTGCAGGTATTTGAGCTATTCTTTCTCTGTTTCACTCGTTCACTGATCCCTGTTCTTCTTCAGTATTATTTGTAATTACTCGTCGCACTGCTCCCGCTCCACCAGTATGGCGGCCTAAGATTGATCTTCTGCGAATAATTATTTGGATAAATAAAAGCAGATCAATTGCACTGAAAATGAAGAATGAAAGTTCAAACAAAATCATATAAAATTGCAAAACATTAAAAAACGAGAATACACGAACTTAAAAATATAGAAAAACAAAATAAAAACACTCACGAAATATTTCAATTGAAATGTAAATCAATCGACATAGCTCAAAAAAAGAAATGAAGCACAATGAAAGAAGAAAAAAATAAACTAAGATAATGACGCGAACGCCCACTTGCAAGGCAATGTCACACGAAATAATTGTCAAATTGAAATTAAATGGAAAATCTTTATGAAAATGGTGTGACATCTAAATAATAAGTAGGTGTAGCATTAGTTAAAGGGAACTAGTCAAAATTTAGTTCATAATGTTAGGGTTGCATAGAACTCTGAATATGGTGATAAGCGGAAATTCTAAAATTTCTTTGCTGATCCAAACTATAAACGGAGATGTTTGAGCACACAAATTTATTTTACCACGAGTTTGTAAATTAATGGAAGCTCTAATCTAGTGTAATGTAAACTATTTTTATGCACTGCCGATTTAATTTGAAATATTAAACCTAATACAATGTAATTTTTATTTTAAACCAATCAAAGCTCAAATAATTTTCTTCAAACATTTATAATCTAGATATATGATGGATGGATGATAATAATACATTTAACAATACACAACATTTAAACACGAGCAATACAAAGTGTATGCGGTATATCAACAATCCTATATCATTTTTTATATTTTCAGCAAAACCCTCTGCACAAACACTATACCCAAACACTCCCACAGCCTTACGATAGTGTTCTCAAAGTAATTTATTATATCCACATTAAATAATCGTACTCGTATATAGTTAGTGAGATATCACACAGAGTTCAACAGAACGAAAACCAACAAAAATAATAATTTTTATTTTTTGTTTTTAGTAAAACTTAAAAGCTTGTTGGGTATATAGAAAAACCATCCATAGAAAACCTAGAGATGTATAGAAAAAAAGTTTTAGATTTCACGCATTTTTAGATGAAATTTTAATTAAGATAAATAATATAAAATGTTTAGTATAATATATTATAGTATATATTTATAATAAATAAAAAACTTTATTTTATTTAGTTTTTTTCGGTTCGGTATAATTTTGAAATAAATATAATTTCGCTATTGGTACATATACGTATACCTTTCGTATACATAGCAAGAGCTACCTAAATAATAGTTTTAATACTTTTATAACCATAAAACATGATAAAGTATCATATATTATTTACATACGTCAACCAAAAACAATTTTTTTTTATAAAAAGCACAGAAAGTTTTGTGTTATAAACATAAACAAATTTTTTATTTTGCTTTAATTGTGCTTTAAGAGGAAATTAAATGGAAGAGAGAGCGAGCGATACTAATCCTCGTATATGTATTTTTTGCTCTTAGCTGTAAAACTATGTTGTTTTTGAATTTTCTTTTTGCTGCTTCTCAGTTTTTCAGTTTTAATTACGTGGTAAGAATTTTTACATTCGTATATATGTATAGAAAAAGCTTTGTATATGGCAGATCGATATAGCTGATATTTTATCAGATTAAATTTAATTCGAAATATGATTATACATTATGTTTATCTACTCGTATATATAGCGTTATGTATATGAACACAGTTTGTTTATCTTTTATACGATGAGCAAGGGGAATCTTTTCATATGATATACTAGTATAATTATTGAAATATCGTTATCTAGAATCTAGATTGTATATATGAATGTGCTTGCGTCACTAATTTGAAATAATTATTGGTAAAATATTATAGTTCTGAAATTCTGAAGAATAGTTTGAATTGTACTTAAGATTGGATCCGAAAAATTTCGTCATATTACAGATAAACTATTTGGATACGGGTATGTAGCTCGAACTCGAAAACTAGAATAACAATATATTTATTTTATTTTAATTAATTTATTTATTTGTTTATGGAAATTTAAAAATCGAATGATTACTTCCATTAGGCATAAAAACTTAAGCCAGAAATGAGCATCTTCGCGTCATCTACTAATTTTGACTTGATCGCGTCGACAATTGGCCGAACATTTGACAACGTCCATTACTCGTGAACAACGTCAGCTAGCCGTAGATACGTCAACAACTACTTGTAGTTCATGTCATTATCTTGAACTTACATTTCCGAATATTTCACTTAAAGTAAATTTTTATTATTGTAAAATAAACAACTTGCTAGGTCTCAATATTATATTTAAAATATTCTTTACATTATAGTTCAACTTTAATATCGATATAAATCAAGTCTCTAACGGAATTCGAAATACTCTATGCTACGTAGCTAAATACTTAGTTGGCTGTTTTGTTTAATTTTTTTTTTTAGAAAGATAAATGTTAAATTGGAAAAGTAATATTTCGAGAAAGAATTTGCTGCAAAACAAACGATGAGTTTTACGATTCTCAAATTGGTTGACATAATATAATGTATTGTGGAAATTGTTCTTAACACGAATGGATTCGCTCTCAAAGTTGAGCAGAAATGTTAAACATGTATATGTTACATCACACTCAAAAATATATAGAAAATATCAAAAGCACACATAAATAGTATGTTGTAACAAATTAATTCTTCGTATACGCTTTAAAAAATGAATTTGGCAATTGTTCTTGGAGCTTAATAAATTCGGTCTGCTGTAAATTAAAAACACAAAAAATGAAACCAAAATATATGTTAATCCAACTTATTAAGAACGGTTTTAATTTAAAAAATATTAAAAATTACAATTTGTATGCAATTGTTTACGAACAAATTCATCGTACGATTAATGTAATTATTATTTAAAACAAATGAATTATTCTTAATGACGTGTTGGTCCTCCTTTAAACCCTATACCTGCCTTTAATCTATTATTCATAGACGCAACTAACTTTTGTGTGAATTCGGGCGGTACTCGGGCCCATAGAAACCTTATTGCATTTTTTAATGCCTTCTTGGAAGTAATAGGGTCTTTATGAAGTTATACTTATCTAGATAGTCCCACAGATGTTCAAGATGATTAAGGTCAGGACTTTGTGGAGAAGAGGAGAAGAAATACAGCAACTATTCATGAACAACTAGTGCTGTGTGTTTGAGGTCGTTATCTTGCTGGAAGATCCAATTTTGCGGCAATTCTAATTTCTTCACTGATGCTTGTAAATTGACTTTTAAAATATTCAGATACTGCCATTTAGGCATATTTCCAACAATAAGTATGAAATTGACGACACCAGTCCACGCCATATACCCCAAACAAGTACGTTGCCACCACCGTGCTTAATCGAATATCGATGATTTGCGTTTTCCATGGCGTAAAATGTTGAGTTTACGTTCTTCTGAGAAAATATCACTACGTTCCAGAATGAAATGTCCTACTCTATGTGTTAATTTGCGAATTCCAGACGTTTCTTCTTATTTACATCACTGATAAGTGGTTTTCTTCTGGGTGTTCTAGAGAAATGTCCGTGCCGATTTAAAGTTTTTTGAACTGTACGCGAACACACATTTGTTTCATAATCTTGGTGTAGTATCGATGGAATTTTTGTGCTAGAAGTTCTGGGTTCTTTCTTTATACTTCTTACTAGGAATACGTGGGCGGCCAATTCTTTTTAAATATTCAACAATTGAAAATCAGCGTTGGTTTCTCTTCGTGAAGGCATTACGAAAATTAAAACTCAATTAATTAATCAATCTAATAGCTTTGATAACAAACAAGAACTAAATTATCATGCTACCATTGGAAAAAACAAAAGTTGTACCAATTTTAAATAGTCGCTACAACAACTGTAGGATGAATTTGTTCGTAAACAATTGCATACAAATTGAAATTTTTATTATTTTTTAGATTAGAACCGGTTTTAATAAAATGGACATATATTTTGGTTTCATTTTTTGTTTTTTTTAATTTACAGCACACTACCATTTCATTTAGTTCATCGGACAATAAAGCAAATTCATTTTTTAAAGCGTACGAAGAATTAATTCGTAGAGTGTACATCTGCATTGGATGCATGATAAATTCCAGTCCCGTATGTTTACCCTGTGTAAGGTGGTATGTGGTACATATTTTTTTTTTGTGGAGTCAAGGCGCTTGATCGATGACCGAGGAGTTAGTTGTGATCAGATTTCGATGAAGAGTGTTAGTGTGCGGTCTTAAACCAAAGTAATTTTTTTTGCTTTGCGTTTCTTCATCGATTTAAAATCAAATCATTATCAAAGCGACCGCCATTAATGTTCGTCTAGTATAGTTTTTTTGTGTAATTATCATATTATATTTCGCGTATTGTGTAAAAGAACAATTAAATCACAGTGATCACCCCGTTATTAGGGTATTCGGTCGATAAATCAAACCAAGTCATTGGTGATATTTTTTTTGTTTTGTAAATTCTAATACTACTACTGTACTAAGTGGAGAAGGAGCGGTTGGACGTCTAATAAAAAAATAAATAGTAAAAATAGTGTGGTATCACAATACGAACGTGTACGGTGTAAATAAAACAAAATATATAGAAAACCGGTGTTACCACAATGGCCGATCAACACGTCAGAGGGATAAAGCGCACTAATCGAATTGGAAATATACAGCTAAGTGTTATGTTATTTTGCTCTTTTTTGTATCATATAATTTTATAATTTTATTGGTGAGAGCTTGTAGGTATACCCCTTAAAGTAAACCGTAGGCCCTTAACACTCTAGTACGAAGTTATAAGAATTTCTCTTGTATTAGTTATTCTATACGCTCTTTGTTATAATGTCTCGGTAAACTGGGTATTGGCGGGAATTGGGGCACGTGGTAGCGACAAACTTTCTATTTGGCATGAAAATATTTTTTTATTAAAAAGCAGTTAAATTTAAATCAAAGTTTACCCTGGAATACACCCCCATCGCCTCTGAGGAACAGTGATAATCTGTTAATTCGCTCAAGTCTACCGCGAGCGGTTACAATAGGTATATTTGATAAAATATAACGCGAAAATGTGATTCAATTAGATTAGGTTAGCGTAGAAGTGGTGAAAAGAAAGATCGATCAGTATCGATCGGCTGTACAGAAATTAACTTCGTTTGAACTTTTAATATTTAGTCGTCATAAAATACTTTTGGATATAATAATTTTCACCGGATCACGTACATATTTTTTATCACTAATCTGTTTAATTAAATAACACAGTTTAAACTTTTGACAACGGCATTGTTGATCTCTTTCGGTGAAATCTCATAGCACTGTTCAAATTTATTAAAAGATTTTTTTCCATATTAAATAAAAACCAGAAATGATATTTGATTAAATTATGAAAATTATTTATGTTCTCTATTAATTAAAACCGGAAAGTACTTCTTGATTCGGAACATGGCGTTTCGGTAAGGTAGATCACTTCAAATCGGTTTAATCATTTTCTTCTAATTTGTCGATTGATTGATAACTAAAGGTGTTGTTTATAAAATACATTTGATTTAAAAATTGTAAAATATTAGAATTAAATATTAAAATTACATTAATTTACAATAATGAACATTACTTGCAAAATTATCGGTCTAACTCATTTTTCAAAAATGTAAGCGGAAATGACGTTTTTTGAAAAAATAAGCTATTTTTCTACAAAAATACGGCCATGTACAGCCCAAGTGGTCTAATTGATTTGGATAAAACTCCATAACTAAGCTTTTACCACAAATTGGCACATACATCCAAGATTGATTTATAGTAACACTTCATACCTAAGCTTATTACATAATTTAAGAGATGTCAGTTTTTCCAAAATTTTGAAAAGTATCTCGAATATGAGAAAATCGGCTATAGAAACTAAATTTGCACCAATAACAGTTTAGATCAGTTTTCCAAAATTTAAGCGGAAAAAACTCCTGTATATTAATCATGAAAATTGTTGACCTCGAGTTTTTCGACTAAATGCCCATGACCTCTCTGCAGCTCAGACAGATTAACTGATTTAAGTAACACTTAATAATAAAGCTTTTTCCATAAAACGTAAAATTTCAGTGAGCTTTATGTATTTTGCAAATATTCAGAAAAGTACAAAACATTTACGGAAAAAACGATTTAATTAAACAGACTGTAAATAAAATTTCAAACAAAACTTGTAACAAAAAAGTTCAAACAAAATGACGAAAATATTGATTAAAAAAAACATTATTTCACCAAAATTTGGCTTTTATACAGACAAGGTGGAAGCATTTTTTTATAAATTGGGAGAGCTATGCGAAATGTGGTGGACATCGGCAAACCAGAAAAGGCAGCTTCCGTAGGAGCTTTTTAAACTTTTGAATTAAAGATTAAATTTTTAACAAGCTGGAACAATTTTACTATTTTACTTGCGCTCAAACTGGTAACTCTTTAATATAATTCAGGCAAGTTTTCAATAAGTCGATTAAACAAGAGACACTGTATACTTTCAAATACGTCAGTCTGCCTCCACAAAATAAGTCACGAATTGGACCGCAGTTTAAACAAAATAATTTATTTTAGTAAACATTTTGTAAAATATTCACGCAAATATAGGTGTTGGAAGTTGTTGCTAAATTTTACCAAGTAGAAAATTGTTAAATATACAGGGTGGGCCATACTCGTATTTTTGATATAACTATTCCATTTTGTATTTTTATTTTTAAGTATTAGAAATGACGTTTGAAAGATTCAGTAGCCATGTATACGATTGAGGAACGAGCAAAAATTGTTGAGTTTTATTTTGCTAGTCAAAATTCGATAATTCAAACCCAAAGAAAATTTCGAATTTTTTTAACACCATAAATACACCATCATGAAATCTAGTCGCTCGTTTTCAGCCATCAGGATCTATTAGTGACTTATTTCGAAGTGGAAGACCGCTCGAAGCAAGAACCGTGAAACATCGACTCGTAAACAAAAATGTCCAGAACTTCACTGCGTAGAATAATGAAAAAAAAAATATATTGCTATTTCCGTACAAGATACAAACGGTACAGGAAAGTTTGCCGCAAGACAATGCAAACCGCTTGAGATTTTGTGCAAAATTGACCGAATCATTAACGGATGATCCTGATGTTATGAAAAAAATTATAATGACCGATAAAGCACATTTCCATTTAAGTGGTTATGTTAATAAGCAAATCTTTAGGATCTGGAGCACGAGTGATTCAACAGCGTCCGTTGCATCCACTTAGAGCCACAGTTTTGTGCGGAATATCAATTCAGACAAAATCTACGGCTCGTACTTCTTGCAACACGAAAATGGCAATGCATTGACTGTAAATTAATGGTGAGCGTTTCAGGGCTTTTTTTCAGATTTCTTTTTGTGGGGATATTTGAAAGATCGTGTATTCGCAAATAAACCGCAAGGACTGCAACAACTAAAAGATAACATAATAAAAGAAATTATTGCATTTGATCAACCAGTTTTGGCTTCAGTTATGGATCAGGTATAGCAAATAGCAGCAGCTTCCGAAGAGGCTGATGGTAGGCATCTAACAGAATATTGTTTTTAATTTTTTTTTTAAAAACTCTTCATGATTAGAGCTATATTTTGTAATCAAAATTATTCATTTTCAGTAAAAAATAAAAAAAATATATCAAAAGTACAATGTTCAGTGACTTATGGCCCACCCTGTATACGATTATTGGTCAATTTTTTAAATAAAAATTATAACTAAAAAAAACAAACATATTCATTAATTAAAAACATTTTAAGATACTAATGAATTTCATTGGAGTTGAACGAACTCAACGTTTACTAAACCACTATAACCTGCCTTTTTAAAATCATAAGACGCTATTACTGCACCAGCACTCTTAGCATAATCCTATGAAAATGATCACTGAATTTTTTCCAAATTAATTGCAAATTTGTTACACAGTACGACAATTTTTTGCCGGCACTATTAAGATGCAATTCGTGTGTGCAAGAATTGCAAACGTACACACCACAATTTACGTATTTTTTTATTAATATTATAAGTGCAAGTAGAAACTCTGCTGTTTTTGGCCAACTTCAATTTTATTGAAAATATACTTGTTAGAAAGATTAATTACTGAAATATTCGCCATTACTATCGATGGTTTTTTGCGATTTATCAGGTTATAGATGATGACTGCCTTCGCGATAGTAACATTGGTGGTTCGAAGCAAAAATATCCATCGATCGATTTTTTGCACATCTTCATGTTTCGTGAACCAGTAGTCTTTCAAATATGATGAGATCTGAATAAGTGGTAATCAGAGGGAACCAAGCCTGGAAAATACGCCGCATACTCTAAAACTTGCCAGCATATGGAGAAGATGTGTGCCTGGATTGATTTTGCTTTAAATGTGGACTAGTGTTGTAATGCAACAATATAACCTTCTGCCGTCCTTGGCCCGTAAATGTCATTTTTTTCACCTGTGGCCTGATTCGGGTTTTCCCTGTGAATAGAATGTTGGGAAAAATATTTTTATAGCATTTTTGTCTAAACTGTATTTTTCTGGCCTACTGAGGAAATAAGTTTGGTGTAAATATTTTGGAAACAAAGTTAAATGGGAAAACCTTTTCCCTATAAAAATTTTGTGGAGCAAAATTTTCCTAATTAGCTTTGTTTTAAAACTTTTTACACTAAACTTTTTTCTTCAGTAGGCCAGAAAAATTCAATTTAAATAAAAATGCTATATGAAAATATTTTTCCCTATTCCCTATTCACAGAGGAAGCCTGAGGCCTGATAACGTTCAGCTGTAAAAGTTTGGCTTGATTCCGGAAGCTCGTAGTAAATGACTCCTTCTAATCCTACCAGACACACAATACCACTTTCTTGGCATGGATATTCATTTTTGCAACTGATGTTGATGGTTGGCCAGGATGATTGCTGGGTGGTCAGGTGGTTTTCCGCGTTTAGGATTATCGCACAAAATGTTGTCTATCATACAAAACTTTTGATCTCCCGTAATCGTTTTGTGCAAAAAATTCTTTCTTTTGTACCGAGAAAGCAAACTTATATGCAGACTCTTCGTTTTTTGTTTTCTTTAGCCAGTTTATGAGGAACCCATTTTCTTTCCTTCTATATTTTTTCTTCCATTGCATACAATCGAAATGATATTGCTTGGTCATCAACTCCTAACTATTCTGCAAGCTCTTTTTGAGTTTGTAAATAAAACACTAAGTTGTTCGTCTTCAAATTGTTTTACTGCACCTGGACGTGCATCGTCCTCAAGACTTAGATTGATATCATGAAATTTTGCTGTTGAATGATCACAGAATTTTCATGGTCGAATTAAACAATTCTATAGATTAAGCACCATTCCTTTTTCATTTGAAAAGAGAGTAGAATGCAATGACGTAAATGTTGCTTGCCGACTTCCATCTTTAAAAATTGATGCACACGGAATGACAGCTTATGTAAATGACTGAAACTTTTGTCATAAAAACAGCAATGACTAAGTTACATATACCCAAAATGGCGGGCGATTTGGATGCGTTCAATTATATTTTAATGCAACCAACTTCAGAGCCGGGTTTCTACTTGCACGAATTATTAGCGTAATTGTATTATGAAATGAAACAATGTCAATTTAGTAAACTGATTTGCAGAAAAGTTTTTCCTCAGTGGCAACAATTTTTTCTGTAAACTGAATCTCTTTAAACTTTATATGTTTTTTTTGTTTAAATTAAATTGCATTGAGACATTTTAATCGCCGCTTATACCAATAAAGTATCAGAAATTCCTTGAAATTGTGAATGATGTTTTTATAAATAAACATCCCAAGCCTTTTAGATTCTTTGAAAAAAATAAAATACTTCTTCATTTAAGCTTGTGTAGGTAGGTAGGTATATATCCATATGATTTTGTATTTCTAATATACATAATTTGATCAATCATGTTTGACAAGAAACGATTTGTAAGTCTTTCTAGGGAATTTACTAGCCTTGAGCATTGAGCTGATCGAAATAAAATCTAGCTAACTTTTGAAATTTGGTAATGATTTTTGTTTTGCTTGCTGACAAATAATGATTTTAAGTACTTAGAGCATTGAAGCATAATTTACTAAGTATATATGAAATGTACTACTTAATTTTTATGACATGAAACAGTAAACTGGTAAGCGCTGGTTAAGATGAAAACGCCAGTTAACAACGAGATAAAATTAATTGAAGTTAGGTTTCCTTCACAATTTTTCCGGCTATAATCGTTGAAAATGGGATAATTTATACATTTATATGCTAACCGGCTCCAGTAATATAGAAATGTCATCCCATTTTACTATATACCGTATATACCGAAAACATTAGCAGTTCGTTGATTAAAATAACACCATTCAGCTTTTCATCTTGATAATATTGTTTCCATATCCTCCCAATATAACGTATAAAAGAAACACATTTGACCTCGTTTCCTGAATTATACAAGAAAAAAGACGAAGAGCTCAAACAAAAAATAACTTCAATATTTAAAAAAAAAATAAAATTCCCTAAGCACCATAAGATCACGATGCGATAACAGTCGACCCGAATCGTGAATTAAAATTTTAAAAATTAAAAATAAAAATAATAATTTTTTGTCCTGTATTTAACCGCAAATAATAGTTCTCATCCTTCCGGGATGAAAATCCCACAGTGTATCATTATTTCCTTTCCGCAGTGTATTCCTTCTTCATTAAATTCTGTTGTTTTTCTATTTTTTTTTGTTGTCTTTGGCATTTCCGCTCATCCCCAATAATTACGACGTCGAAATTAAATGATCGATTTTCATCGGGAAACATTTTTTTTTCTCGCTTTGTTCTTACACAATGTTGTATAATGTTCCGCGATGAAATTTATGTACAAATTCACTTTACGGTTTTATATTGTGTGTGATATTCGCAATTTTTATGTTTCAATTATGTTGGTTTGATAAACACAGCCGAGAGACAACCAAAAAAAAAAATGTTAAATAAATAAAATACCAGAGTAACGAGTGAACAACATAAATAAATAAATAAGTAGACTTGAATATAGACAACAAACAAATATAAAGCCAGCCGATCTGCAGCACACAGCAAACCAAAACATAAATGGATACACAAAATAAACTGTGTATACTCATTGTAAAAGGGTTGTTATTTTTAAATGAGTGGGAAAATTATTTTCTTCTGCTATACTTTCTGTTCCCCAAGTACGTATGTACAAAACAACAACAACAACATCTATAAATGCTTTACCATTTTTTTTTTATATTTCGTATGAAAATTATGTATCCCAACACAACACAAAAAATTGTAAAGTGAACAGCATAATAATGATGATGACGATATTCTATGTGCACGATATGTAGAGCATATACGTAAATAGGATGGTGATGATAATAGTGATAACAGTAGACTATTGAATCAAACATTAATAAAAACAAACACATATACACGCATACAGCATAAAGCACATACACCAGTTAAAAAGCTATACAAAAAATAACTCAGTAAAAATATAGAGATAAGATAGTTAAATGTTTTCGCCCTGTTTTTCTTTTGGATTTTCATCTTCTGCTCTTCTTCGTCGTTATATGAATTAAAACACTTTTTCCACATATCACAGATAAAAAGAATCAAAAACCGAATGAACACAAAAAACAAAAAAAAAATGAAAACATTAAAAGGATATGAAGATGGAAAAGGGTTTTTCTTTCATTACAGCCCGCATTTTCATGTAGAGGCGCGTGTTGTTGTTTTTGCTTTTGATTATTTTATACCAATATAGTAAATAATTTTCTTTATAACTGAATTTTTGATGTCAAGAAGTAGATACGATACTCACTTACCGAATGAGATAACTATATATAGTTGAGTAGTTGGGCTCTGTTTTTTTTTGAATGGATTGAAGTGTGGATAATGTTTTCTTTGTTGTCGTTTTGTCAGTTTTTGGTTAATGTTGATGAAAATTTACCAAACAAAAAAATTGTTTCGCAAGGTGATTTTTATGTATCGAGAATTTGATCATGCGCCCCTTGTGCTTTCATGTCATTTCACTTTGTGATGTTTTTTGTCAAATATTATGAAGTGTTCAGGGTTGGAACGAACAGTATTTTTAGTACAGCGGTTATTTTGTTTGTAATTTTGACAAAATTAGAGTTTAATATATAATTTGTTGCACAATTATGAATTACCAAAGCTAATGCTCAAATGTCGAAACATAAATAAATAGAAACATCCAAATTATGACAAAATGTGGAACATAGGTTGGTTAATCTGTCAATGATGTTCAATAAATCGGTTCCATGAAATAAACAACTAAATGAATAGTTCAGGTTTTACTGAATCAATTAAATATCATGTCCGTCATCCCAAACGACGGAACATATTAGAGCCATCCGGGATCAAAGTTTTATCAGCCGGAATCATAACGAGCTTGTACAATGAGTATAATACGCTAATTTTGATGGTTTTGTAAAGTATAAGCTTTCAGCCGGAACCGTAACAAGGTCCGCCGGAGCCAATACAATGTCAGCCGAAACCTAGCATCACGTCAGCCGAAACTAAACAATCATTGATTGAATCATTGTGCACTATCTGACTTTTCAGCCGGACCCATCATGAGGCCGCAGTTTCTCTCTCTCTCTCTCTCTGGTACTAAATCCCATCAAGGGATTTGGCCGCCTCAAATGAGGATTCATAATCATATTTTCATTTCGGATAATGAGTGATTAATTCAACCAGCCGTGAAAATTTTTACTTGTCACCACCGGGAATCGAACCCGGGACCTCCGGTTGCTGGAGCAAGCATGCTAACCACTTTGCCACCGGGGCGAGGCCGCAGTTGGAACCATTTAAAACCTCCTGCAACCAGAGATTTATGAGCCGGAATTATTATATGCGCAATTTAGCATGCTTTGGCAATTTAGAATTACTACAATGTCAGCTGGATACATGTGAAGCCTATCAGAATCATTTAAAGGCAGCAGGAAATCATCTTATTAATCTACTGAGTTTATGTTACATGTTTCCTACAGCTGAACCATAATGCCAGTCGGAACCACAATTATATCAGTGAAGCCGGCTGAAAAAATATAAAGAAATCCGGAACAAGAATTTTGCTAGTCGGAATCATTAGAAGCTTGCACAATTAGCTCAATACACTTTAGATGTTTGTTCGTTTGAAAAAGGTTTGAAGCCAGCAGAAAATAAAAAACTATGGCACAATAGCACAATTGCACATCATATTGTGTACTATCTTTCTGCAGCCTGCATTGGTGCCGCCTGAAAAATCAGATAGTGCAAAATAATGCACAATGCATTGTGTTATTTGTGCCATAGTTGGTTTGGTTCCGACTCATATGGTTAACATTTTTATGGATCAGGGTGAAAGCGTAGATGTTGCACAACTACATAAAGCACAAAGTACACAAAACAATGGACTTTATGATAAAACTCTGGTTTCGGTCTTCCATAAATGGTCTTCGGCGGCTTAATATTCCATTTTGAATATCGGTTTCTATCTTGTACCATTTACGTCGCGGTTGCAAAATATTTCCTTAATTTGTAATACCGAATCCCATTGTGGCAGCCTGTTATAGGGCGTTTCGATGCTGCGACATAATCGTTGAGGCCATAAAGATTTGAACCTCTAACACACGCTCCATCTGTGTCCTTACTGGCTTCTTGTCAGCCTACCAAATGCCGTCACAGTGAGGAAAGTGTGATGATATAAAATGCAAAAGAGCCTGGTAGCTTTGTAAAATAGAGTAAAAAATTAGTTCCATTTTGTTTAAGGAAGTAATTTACTTCTATTAACTTTCTACTGGTACTTTGGAAATTGGTGCCATTATCCGAAAATATGTCGGTATACAAACAAATTTTCTCGCAAAAAAAGCTTTAATGCTTTGGTCGCTAAGTTTGATACTATATCTAGGAGAACTGCTTTCGTACTTAGACAGTTGATTAGAACGATTTCTTTACTCATTGACCACTTCCTTGCTTTGGGAAAGTCTTAATGGAGCCAGGAATGGCCAAGCCAATCTTCAAAAATCGACGAATTAATTCTATTCTTTCCTTAGGCAGACTACCAATTCTCTTTAAGGTCGTTGTTTGCCCTTTGTAATCTTTTTCCGCAGGAAAATTAAGAGCAGGAATGCTCCGCAATGTAAATGCGTTCTATGGTATCTCTCTGTTATTATTCTTGTGACGTTGGACTTTGCAAAAGGTGAGGCGCGATCGATGTTTCAATTCGATCACCTACTTTTGTCAGCCCTCTCTGATCTAGAAATTTATTAAGTGATTTGGTCGGGCCTTTGGGCATAACTATATATTTTTTTTAAACGAGTATGATTGCAAAATTCGTTAAATTTCGGTTTCTGCGGCTTGCCTGTCATAATGAATCCAAATATTTTGTAAAATTTTGCGATATGCTTAACAACATCTATGAATGACCAGCAAAACGCATATGATCTTGTCATGAATGGAATACATGCCGGATAATTCTTCTATAAGTGGTTTCGAGTCTTCGACAATGATGACAGCCGAAGTTTGTCCCTTTCTCGTTCTTGCTTTGTAACGAATTTAGAAAGATTTGAAATTGGCCAGTGTTTTTCTGTAAACTTAAAAATGCTGGCCTGTATACAAATTGTGGCATAATCTACTGGATTAAGCTTTGAAGTAATATGCCGTCACCTTTCTCTGTGAAGAACCCCTAAGATTTTGCTCGTTCTATTAACTGCCTTGGCTTTCCACCAACGTGATGGTTCAGACAGCCAGTCCAATATTATAGTTAGGTCGGTCCATCCGAATAGCTGATAATCTGTAATATTCGTTGAGTTAGTGAAATATTTTTGATGGTCGCAACCTTAGTTTTGGGCGACTATGAAAATGATAAGTGTGTTTGCTTCGCCCCTGATAGTTAGTCATTCATTTAAAACATGGTTTGGAAATTTGTCGTCAGATCTTAATTCCGGCAGCACAATGTTTGAGAAAAACTCTTGATTGAAATAATATAAGCTGGTACGAAACCAAAAATCAAATATTTAACTTGCCTTTAATTAAATGGCTAGAATTGATGTGCTGAAATTCCCTTTATCATGTGTCACTACAAATCGAATACTTTAATTCCCTGGCGAATTTTTGAAATAGCTTTTGGTAATGGTCTCACCAATTTGTCAGCGAACATTTTTAGTGAAGCCTGATTGATCCATTATTTATGCAAAAGCCACTGTATTTAGGATACTGTTTAGGACACTGAATTTTAGCCACTTAATAGATTATCTTCATATAGTGGTCTCTCTGCGATGTTTTCGAACCCTCGGAGTAAAGGCTGATATTTGCGTCAGCAATTTAGTTGATAACTCTGGTTTCCAAATACGTGGCTGAACATGGATCGTATGTAGTGTCTTCAATTCAAAATGTTTCATGGGAATATCCGGTGTTTCGCGCCATATTAGTCTTTGGTCAGCGGTACCATCTGGACCAGTCAATAGCTATCACAAACACTATTTTGTTAAGACCAAAGCACTCAAGAACAGGCATTTAATAAATTTTGTCCTGAGATTCTGCACTGACCCAATACATTTACATGTGGTAAATTTCCCGTGTGTATTCAACCAATGTGCAAATTATGAGCCTTAACGCTATACTACATATAGAATCCTTGATTTGCTGTATTTATAATATTATTGATATTATCAGTTTCAATGAGAGAATTAATTTTGGATGCAGATATTGGACTGCCATCTGCAAATGCTATTGATGAAAGCCATTGGCCCTGCAGTAATCGATGCAGATATTTGGCATGTATAATTGAATTTAAAATGTGGCGAAATGGTATCATCAACAGTTCCTTGTAAGGTGACAAGATTTTGAACGGCTACACCTTGACTACTAATTTTTCTGTTTTTGCGTTGAGATGCCAACTCCAGGATCAATGGTTCCAGGCAAATGTTATGAACGAGTTTTTGGACTCGGAATCGAATAAAATCCGCCATAATTGAGGCTGCCAATTTACATCTTGCTCCTTTATAGCGGTTGGTTGTATGGCTGGATGTATATCATGTTGGATTGACTAGAAAAAGACATTCTGACGTCTGCGATTGAATGAACATTACAAAATATATGCTGGCTATAACTGTCCCATATATAAGTTTGATTCCGAAAGGCATGGTTCCAGCTGGCAACATATGGTTCCGGCTGAAAAATCAGAAACTGCATAAAGGCACAAATGACAAGCAATTGCGCTTTGTACAATTATTAGTTTCGTTTTGGCTGTCATGGTTTCGTCTATAGGTTGTATTTTAGTAAAAACAATACTATTCTTGGGACGAAGGAAGTAAGGCTTATACTAGGCTTGTGAAACTCAAAAATTAATTACTTTTACATTAAACATCAGACTGTAGTACAGAAATTACAAAAATAAAATTGTAGGGGTAAACTGAGGAAGCATATTGCCACCCAAAGGGGTGTTTTCTGGCAATTGTAATCAATATGGCTTTCCCAATTTAATTTTGAATCAAATATCAAACCTAGATATTAATTGTGTCTGTCAACTGTTTCAATTTTTATGTAGGACATACTTAAATTCAATTCGTCTTACTTAAATTTATGGGTAACATATTGCGCTGTTTATTGCTACTTGATGATACCATTAAAGGAATATCCTCATATTTAAAATGGTGTTGTGTCGTCAGCTAATAATCGAATTTTACCGTACAATTTTAATTAACAAAAGTCATTTATAAAAATTAAGAACTGTGCTGGACCGAGAACGCTACCTTGTGGTACTCCAGAAGTGATTCTGATAACTCTTCAATAAACTAAATGGAGTTCCTCTAAACCAAGAGGTGCTGCACTTTTGGGCCACCCTGTATATACCATCCTATCTGGTTAATACAGGGTGGGCAAAAAGTCACCATGGGGTTTAAAAATTTAATAACTTTTTCGTTTTTAATATTTTTTATTTTTTTCCAGATTATATAAATAACACCTGAATGCCTATTTTGATCCAGAATTGGGAGACAAAACCACAAATTTGTGTGTACGTATACGACATATAATAAGCGTAACAAATGACAGCACACTTATTCAAAATTGTGTATTATAAGTCGTATAAGTATTCACAAATTTGTGGTCACGTCTCCCAATTCTGGATCAAAATATGCATTCTGGAGAATAAATAATGGAGAGATTCACAACTGAACAAAGAACCCGAATAATAGAATTTTATTATTTAAATCAGCGATCAATTATTTTAACGCAAAGAGCATATCTTCGCCATTTTAATGTCGGAATATCGCCCTCTGAAGCAATGATTCGTTGCTTAGTTAATCGTTACCACCAACATGGCACCATAAGAGATTTGCCTCGAACCCGTAGACCACGTTTAATTCGCACTGCGCAAAATATTAAACGTGTAGAGCAAAGTGTTAACGAAACAATAGAAACATCTGCCAGAAGGCGTTCTGCTCGGCTGGGAATGCCACGTTCGTCATTACGGCGCAATTTTAAAAATGATTTACTGTTATTCCCATGTAAAGGTGCAATTGGTGCACGAATTAAAAAGTGGAGATCATCGGCAACGTGTAAATTTTGCAGTTAAATTTTAACAGTTGGCAAGCAGAACTGCAGTTTCTGGGGTTCTAAAAATCGAAGAACCATTCATTCATCAACCCCAATTGCACCCCATTAGGTGTACAGCATGGTGTGGCATTACATCTGAAAATATTATTGGGCCTTACTTCTACGAAAATGAAGATGGACGTGCTGTAACTGTAAATGGAGAGCGGTATAGGTTCACACCTGAGATGTGGTTTTAGCAGGATGGAGCTACTGCCCCCCACTGCCAAAGGCAATTTTAAGGCAAATTTGAACCGCGAAAAATTTCCAGAATTTCGGAAATTAATTGGCCAACGCATTCGCCAGATTTGTCAGCACCCGACTATTTTCTTTTTGGTAATTTGAAAGACCGAGTATATGTGAACAAGCCCGAGACAATCCTTGAAAGCTAACATTGTTGCAGAAATTCGAACGCTACAGCCACAAATTTTGATAGATGTTATGGAAAATTCTCTAAAACACGCCCATCATTGCGAAGATGAAAACGGGGGTCATTTGAAATTATTTTTTTATACTTAGTGTAAAAAAAATTACATTTTGTATATTTTATAATCTGAAAAAAAATATAAACGAGAAATTTTTTAAATTTTTGAACCACATGGTGAATTTTGGCTCACCCAGTTATGTAAATCAAGAAATGAAGCACCAAAATACGATGGAATATTAAATGCAAGATTTGTTCCAATCAATGCTTGTTCAGTAACAACACCGAAAGTAAGTATAATATTTCTAATTTAATATGAATTTAACAAAAAATTATATCATTGAAAGTGAACAAGCAAAAGTTATAAAAATAATAAGCTCGATTTGTAAAATACGTGGTTAAAATACAAAGAAAATCAAAATTTTGTTGGGATGTGTAGTGCTACGAGTATGAGTTGGTTATATACAAAAATTTATATATTTTGTATTTGTTTCATTTATTTCAGTAAAATTAAAATGGATACTATGTAGTTCAACAAACAGAAACAATGCCAGCGATTTCCGAGAAACGGTTTGTATATCACCCATAGATATAATGGACTATTTCTCCAACGGCCTACGGCCAATTCGCGAAGAGACCGAACTTTTAAATGCAGGTTGGGTGCATGCTGTTGGGATAGTTCCACCTCCAGGTCGCGACAGAGTTTTGGGACTTATTGTTCAAACGTCGGCTATGACTTTCAGTCCTCATGAAGTTCATTTAGATAATTTAAAACAAAAATTTAATTGTTGGCGATGTGTTTGTTCCTGTGAAGCGAGACTCGGCGAAAAAGTGCATAAATATTGCCGCTTGTTTGCTGTATATAAACCGGTAAGAATTTATAAATCATTGTGTTATTATTTTGATCTAATTTAAGAGATTTCATTTTTAAGGTATCCAAATCTGCAAGCACTGAGCAGTACGGACGATAAGCAAAAATGAAGAAAAGCTGGGCAAACCGTATAATTCAGTAGATACCACAGAAATGTGTCACGTTCGAAAAAGATGTTTTATGCATAATCTGAAAATAAATAATGTAAACTATACTTAAATTATTTTATATAAATAATACTTAAATTATACTTTATGTAAATTTTTTGTAACAATAATATGTCTATATAGCTACCCCTCAATCCGAACTAACCAAACTGCTAAAAACAAACCGATCGAATAATGAAATCTGTTGCAAATAATTGTGATAATGATAACACCGAGTTATTTGAGCTAATGTTAAAACACAACAATTTAAAAAAAATTGTCCCGGTCATGGAATCATATTTAAATGGAAACGACTCACTATTTTTCCAAAATGCCATTTGCTTGACTGATTAATACTTTTTATCAGAATTGAAAGAGTTTTTGTTATTTATATATAATGTATGTACAAAGTACTAAGTTATATGTTTTTAATAAATTTTTATTGAATTATTTTAAATTATTTTATATAAATAAAATCCGTATATTTTTGTTAACAAATTTCGATACATTTATCATCGTTAAATATTGGCTGTGAAATATTTGACAAAGCACAAATAAACGTCATTATGTCGTCCACGTAAGGGACCACCGAAACTTCCACTTTCTCAAATAAAATTCTAAAGGTTTTTAAGCGGGCAATTCTTCTTGCCACATGCAAGCGAGCTTTCAAATAAAAATGTTGGCCTTACCATTTCTATTCCGCAATTTGATAGCTCGTCAGTTATCATGAATCCTTTATCGACCATTACCGCATCGCCAGGCTTTAGCAATTGCAATAGCTCGGAGTCCTTGTTAAATATGGCCTTATCCGAACACCGTCCTGTTGATACCTTACTAAGAAAATTTATTGATTTTGATGGGGATACTCCAATCATAACTTTCAACGTGTCCATGCTCTTATAGTTGGAATACGTACATGTTCTGCAGGATAAACAACGAAACGTCACGGTTTTAATTTCCGTTGTTTAACGGAATGTTCCGCAAAGTTGTTGTATCCACAAAGTACTGCTTTGCAGTTTTGTGGATCTAGGCGAGTATTAACTTCCAAAGTTTCTTCCAAACTTCCAAAGTTTGTGTCAACTGTGGCACTTGGACTTAAAAAGGTAAAAGGCTAAAATAGTAGCAACAGCACATTTACATAGCATATTACAAATCTGGAAGCATGTTTTAATATTCGATCCGCTCTATATTACTATTTCGAATCTGCTGCGTTTGTATTGTTGATCTAGAGATTAACAAAAATCTTGAGTCTGCAATGTGACTACAAATCATAAAATTTTTTTGGAAAATGCTTTCCCATTTTAAATGCAATTTCCTATTTTAAAATTTCGGATGGCATATTTATTATTAGAGCAACCAAAAATATGCTCTAAAAAATAGGTTTTAGGGGTTTATCCTCTATCCGGTCGCAAATTATTTAATTGCGAGGTGAAATATGGTTACTAGATTTATTTTACCATGCCAATGGACACATTTTTTTTTTAATTAAAATTTGTTTGGCAATTGTAAAGTAGAAATATATGACCTCGCAAAAGAAATTTAAATTTAAAAAAATGTGTCCATTGGCATGGCAAAATAAATCTAGTAACCATATTTCACCTCGCAATTAAATAGTTTGCGACCGGATAGAGGATATACTTCTAAAACCTATTTTTAAGAGCATATTTTTGGTTGCCTTATCTATTATTATTTTTGGAATTTAATGGCTCGATTTGGAAGCCGATCTATAATTATTACATTGTGTACTCCACAATAAACTATGTCACTGTTTTTTTTTGTTTTTTCTAATTGTGACATTTTAGCTACAGTGAATTTTATAAAATTTTATTTTACACTTTTTTTGTGTTTAGTATAAGAAAGTAATTAAATGTCAAACAATATTGCCGTTATACTTTCGATTCTTGCCACCAGAAGTTTGCTCCAAACGTCAATAGATTTTAGTGTTTTACATCTTTCGCGGACACGTTGGCGTATACCGACGTTTTAATTTACCTGTTGTAAGCCACGTCGGTATATACCAGCACAAAAAAAACTTAATAATAAATAAAAACACGACGGTAATAACTGACGTTGTTTTCATATGATTAATATTGAATGTGAATGTCTGTGTCCCAAAGGAGCTTTCGGTTTTCATTGTGCCACAAATTGTTATTTTTGTGTGATAAATTATAGTATGTACCCTATAACAAACAGCCTCAAATAATTGTGCGTCCGCGAAAGGGTTAAGTGATTTTGTAAGAAATTTTAGCATATACCGACCGGCGACACATGGAGTACTATTTAGATACGTTGTGGTGAGTGTTTAAATTTTATTTAAATTCGCGAAACTATAGAATCATGTTTGTCCTTTTGTTTTCTTATGAATAACCCCTGAGATATACTCGACCTGACTGCGACATTTCTAAATGTCAAAAACGTTGGTCTCCATAGCCTACTGAAGACTCGTTAATCGCGTCGAATATAATTGCTGTAGTTTGAAATCATATATTTTCGCTTTTGAGTCACGTCGGTCGCGTCGAGTATATCTAAACGGTAAAAAATTTTAAAAATTTTTACTCTTTTAAATACATAACATGTTCGGTTTAAATTTAACTAAAATGATGTGAGTTTTTTTTTAATTAGTGATGGCGATGAGTTAAGAGTTAGGTTATGTATGTCAGTAATGCACATATTGTTTGTTCTTTCATTTAAGCTGAGTGACACAGTGTACCCCCCAAGCAGCGAGTTCTAACCAATATTCGAAAAGTGCTGTCACCCAGGGTGGACGATAACAAAATGAACCATGCTAAAGATTTTTCATTTCAACTAAAAGCCCAGCACAAGAGTCAGAATTATTTAGCGAATTTTTTAACAAATTTATGACAAGTTTGATCTCATAATATTAATGAAAATGATCAAAACTCAATGGTATTTCTGTATTTACCCAATAAATATTTCCGTCCTTATAAAATTTAGTACTAAATATTACTCGTACACAATTCAAGAAAAAAAATGGCACCGCTGCACAAATTCCGAAAACCAAAATTTGTTTTGAACACGAGCTATGTATAAAATTTCTCCTTCGCATACAACTATCTTACTCTAACACATAAACAAAAATCATAATACGAGAAAAGCAAAACAAATTCTCAATAGATACAAAAAACACAATTTTTCTATTTTCCGTTTTCTCTTATAAAACCGCATCACTATACAATAAAAAAAACTGTTTAATTTCACAACAAAAACATAATACCGATCGAAAAAAGGAAAATACAAAATAAATAACGATAAGCAAAAAAAAAAAAAAGTGAAAAAATATATAACACGAATTGGAGAAATGAAAATCTAACAAAAATATTTGGTAGAAAAAAAAACTTTTCCTGTGCTTTTTTAGTATTCGGTAAGCTCGTGTGCTATAAACAACGTGTGTACGACGACGAATAACGGATTATACGGTTTACATTATTTTTTGTGTTACACACTAATAAAAAAAAGTAAAATAAAATTTAACTGATAAAAATTGCGCTTTATATTTTTAATGAAAATTGAAAAATGCTTTTTGGTTAGTTATTATTAGTTGACTCGTATAGTGCTAAACTCGCGGTCGCGATTTTAATTATTTGGTTTGAGTGTTCAGTTACAGTTAATTATATATATAAAATAAAATAGTTTAATTGCGCTTTATAACATAAAATTTAAAAGCTTTATATGGTATACGAAAAAAAAAATATTATAAAATATTAATTTTGTAAAAGCTCGAAATTATATAAAAAAAAATAAAAATAAAATAAAAAGGCAATTATATGTGAATAAAGTCATAAATATTTTTGAATTATGTGCTTAATAGCTTTATAAATAGTTTTAAGTTATATATAAAGTGTTTTTTTTTTTTTGGTAAAATAAAATAAAAAAAAGTAAAAAATTGTATAAAAATAAAATAAAAATTTAATTTATAATAATCCCACCCAAAATTTATGTTTTATATATATTTTTGTGTTGTCGACAGGAATGAGATCGTAAATTTTTTAATGCTTTTTTGGGAGGAAATCTAAAGTAAAAGGATAATTTATAATGTTACAAAAAATTTATTTTTGTTGGGGTTTCGTTCTTATGTTAAGGGTGATTTTAACTCCTAAATTAGATCATTAGTTACCTTTTGTTAAAAATCTAAAAATCAAAGTAAAAAAAAAGTAAAATAAGCAACGATAAAAAAATCTAATTACTTTAGAAGCGAAAAAAAGTTGATTTGACAAAAAAAAATTAAATTCAACCGTTTAACAATCTAATCTTCTATTTTACATTTTACTTGTTATTCCGTTGCTTCTTCTTGGCGGTTGGCTTCTTAAACAAATTGTTAAATTTTCTTTATAGAATTTTTTTTTCTCATCTTTATTTTGGTAACGGAGAAATAAACTATACACAATGTATATGCGAAAAGCATGAAAAAACCTCCATCTCATTATAATAAATTAAAGGGGCAGTAAAATAACGAAAAATAAATTGAGGATGATCTCATTTTCAGCTTAAATATTTTTTTATTTTATCATATTTTTCATCTTTTGGGAATAATACAATTTTTCGTTACAATTTTTATTATTTTTTCGGTATAATAACAACAGTAATAATAATATAATAATAATTTATGGATTTAAAAATAATTTTTGTGCTTTTATGTGATTTTAATAAAAATTATTTCATTAATGTACGTTTTTTTTTGTATTTCTATGGTGTAAAGGTATAAGAAATGTCGTAATTATATTATATTTCTCGTGTATGTTGTAATAACAATAAATTTTTGGATAAATCACCCCCTGCTAAATAATTTAATTACTTATCTACTTAAGAGATATTAAGCAATTTATATAAATATACGTACGTAAAAGAATTTATATAACACAATATTTATTAAAAAAAGTGTGTGAGTGAGTGTGTAATATATAAGTGTTAAAAAGCTTAAAAATTATATAGAACGGAAAAATTCTACACCCCATCGAAATTAATATATCCTGAGTGTAAGTTACATATTTTAGTACAAATTTAATATATATAATACATTTTTTAAAAGTTAACTAAACACCGAACAAAAAAAAAATATATTTTCTTCTGCTATCATCAACATACTCGTACAAAAAATAAAAAAAAACAGAAATTGTGAAAGACATTAAATCACAATGGAAAAGCATAACGACTAAAACGACGAAAACGATGATGATGATCATGATGATTATATTTTCTATATATAGAGAGATACACGGAAAAATTATATACATGTAGCTGCAGAATAAAAAGGGTTGACTGAGTAGGATTAATATTCCAACATTTTTCTCTCTATCTACTTTCTAAACAATTAAAACTTAATTAAAAGAGCTTTCATCTTTTTTTTTTTTTTATTTTTGCTCAACTTTCGAGCGAAATGGTATTTATATATACCTTTACTAAAGCGTGTATCTTTACTCGTTCACATGGAAATACTAATTTTAATTTAAAAAGCTCAATATTGCATAATTTCATGTTGCTGTATATAGGTTGTGTTTATACTCGTTCTACTGTACATTTTCTGGATAAAAATATACGAATGCAGATAAACATAAACAATTTGTTGCAACGTGTGATTTAATTATTTGAATTTAATATTTTGTGCACAGCTTGCAGCTTTTTGTTTGATTTTATTTTTATTTTGCTGCATGTACAGTGTACGGTTTTAGATAATATTAAAAACGTATAACTAAAAAGTTTGTGATTAGCTACATAGTTGTGTTTTAGAAATTTTCGTATATAGAAAGTTAAACTAATATATGTAATCATAAAAATGAGGTTAATGTTATATGTATATATATATATGGATATGTTAAGAGACAAGATTTATCAGAATATGTTGAAAATATATTAGTGTAACAATAGATGTGAATTATGGCACCATATATCGTGACCAAATAATGCTACTTTATGTTTATAGCATGAAGATATACATTTTGATTTTTTTTCTGTTATCTTTTGGATTTGTGAATTATGTCATGCGATTCTGGTGGGTTAATGTGGTTTGCTGATCACAAAGAAAGATTAAGGATATCCTACCAAATAAACATTTTTTCTTGTAGAAAATTTTACAAATTTTACAATAGTTCAGCAAAATCAAGTTTTAAACTAATTTGGATACGTCATTATATAAAGATGGTTGTTTTTGTCAAAGAAAAATGTAAAGTGTAAAAATTTAAAGAAGTAACTAATTACAATTTGCCCTCGTTAGAACAGCTAATTTTGCCGAACGTGGAATGTGTTCTTTAGGTAATTTTAAAATAAATGCCTCATACATCTTTGTAAACAGACAAATAACTGGTATTTCTACATTCTTTTTGTTGATAAGAAAATCGAAATTTTGTTAACTTTAAGTTGAAATATCCACTTGTTTTAAAAATATCATTACCTGTTTTCCACTTTGATACCAGACAGACATTTTTCTAGTGGTTTACACTGACACCGACCGAACTGGTTCGCCTCAATGAAACCTATACCATAATTTGTTATACATTTACTATAGTTTATTACAACAAATCTCGATTTTATTACAGTTTCCGTTTTGGAGGAACGAGTGGTCGATATAAGTATGATACCACGATGGTTTTTGGACCAGAATTTATTACAAACTAATGACATTAAATTGATTAGTTCAAGACCATCTCTATAATTTGCCTTAGGATTAATTTCACTGTTGAGTTTAAATCAACCTTATCCAGATGTGTAATAATTTTGTTTTGTGTAATTTTAGACGGAATTTGCTTCAAATACTAAAGTCCTAAAATATGTAAATATGTCCAGATTTTAGGATCTTTAATAATTTATTACACCAGACCGCCACCAGATATTGGAACAAATGTTACTTCATGGAACTTGTTGAGAACAATACAGCATGACCAAGGTGTGTAATAAATTATTTTCATGTTAGACGGAATTGGCTTCAAGTGGTAAAAGGTTTAAATATGTAACTAAAACGTCTATTTTACAACATTTCATAATTTATTACACCAGACCGCCACCATATATTGGGTCTAACTTTGCTCTATAGGCCTTGTGGAGGGCAGGCCAATCTTTTCCAGGTTATTTTTATGTCAGATTACACGGAATTAGTTTCAGGTGATATTGGCTTCAACTATGTAATTTAAATGTTGAAGCGAAATTTTTAACTTATTTCTCCAGACTACCACCAGATAGTATTGAGAAATGTTTATACATTGGCCTTGTGGCGGATAAATCCAGCTTAATTAGGTGTATGTAATAAACTATTTCTGAAACAGGAAATGGCTTGAAATATATAATTTAAAGCTCGGTTTTAGCACCTTTGATTATTTATTACCTCTGACCGCCACTAGAGGAGTGATTTTGCTCGAAAATGAGACTTAATAGTTGGGAGATTGCTACTGTTTCCCAAACATACTAGATTTACAAAACAAATTTTATATTTGTTTGGTGAAAATAATAAAACAACAGCAACCAACTGTCAATGGGGAGTTTTCAATCGCTTACCCGGGTATTTTGATCGAGTACTCGGTTAACGTCAATTTTCTTTTTTAATTTTCGTGATAGTGATATATGGATGAATCATTAATATTGGAAGTTTTCTTGGAAAACTTATCTGGACCGGTGATGTTGCAAAATTAATTAAGAATCTGTTAGTTTATAATCGTTTTTCGAGTAAAGGAATACTTTTCAAAATACATGCAAGAAACGAAAAAGTTCTAATTGAAGCCGTAGCTATCCGTGCGAAAACAGAAAAGCTCTTATCGAAGCCAACACTACCGATTGGCCGATTTTCGTCTAAATTGGTACGGACTTACATACCGATCAATCAGTTTATCTGGGCTGTGCAGGAGCCAATTTTTTGGTTGAAAAAGTAGTTTTTGGTCAAAAATGGTAATTTCTGCTTAAATTTTTGACAATTTATTTAGAGCGGTATTTTTTCAAATTTTATTTGGAATCTTTTAGTTAAGTATTGTTTTTCACGTTAATTAGATTTTTTTCAAAAAATTTACACAAAACCCCATAGGGATCTCCCAATTTATGCATAAAGATTAAACACGAAGTATCCGTCTGGGTTGTTAAACGTCAACAGACGTTCAATCTCACATACGCACACACAGAAATTTTTTAAAAACTATTTTTTTTTTGATTTTGCCATTCCAGCGAATGGTTTTGCAAAAATCTCGAGATCAACGTTTTTCGTTATTGCTAACTGCTATAACTGCGTTTAAACGTGCAACTAAATGCCAAATCATTCACAGAAATAAAAAATAATGTGGACCAGGTACACTATGAATGAGACCAAAATGGATACTAGATTATATCGCGAATATAGACTGGACAATTTTGGAATTCCTTCACGAGGATATTGTTCAGGTTAAGCACGGTCCACTATAATGACACGTTTTAGAAATGAGAATTAGTTTTATTGAGGGTCTGGGGGTTAATCCATTAAGTGGAATAATACAATTAACTATCTGCTAGACAGCAACTTTTTTGGTAAGTTAACATCAAATGTGGTGAAAATAATGAGATCATTTAGTTTTTAATATTAATACATTGATTGTCGACGTTATCTATTGGGTCAACGTCATAGACGCAAAAATTCAATCTCGCCCATCCCTAGTTATACAAAAAATATAGTGAATTGATAAAATAATACAAAACTTCACCATATTCAATTAACCCCACTAGATCCATCATTCCATAACAAAAGAAAATAGCACAACAACAAAATCTCGTGTTAATGCAAGTGATCGCTTTATCGGTAGCCTCATTAAAATGTGTAGTCAAATACGTCTACATAACTTCTTAAATCTTTATTGGCGCGAATTCAGTGCTATCCGAGCTTTTTTATCCGATAAATTGTACCGCATGATAGTATACTACATTATAATCGAGCGTTTATGGTTAATTATTTACGGACTGTGCCAAATTGTTATTTTTCAATCAATTGCTATGTTGCCGAGCGTGCTAAAACCAAACAGTTATTTTTTTCTGTAATTAATTGCTAAGTGTGAACGCTTGTGTCAAAATCAACTGTTATTCGACCAATCAGTTGCGGACTGTACCAAATTGTTATTTGCGATTAATTTCCACGTTGATGTGTTCATCACGTGTTAAAATTAACCGTTAATAATAATTCTGCAATTGAGTCACGGTCTGTAGTGTTGTGTAAAACTGAACATTTATTTATCTGGTTAGAGGTACAATGTACCTCTAACCAGCGCACTCAAGTATCCAATGAAATGACTAAAGCTCTAAGCAGGCTTCGGTTAAATCTAAAGGTTTCACTAACAAAACCGGCTACGTACGTGTCCAAACTGAAAGAACCCACTGTTGATATTAATGAGCTGAAAATCCGGTTGAGGATCAAATCTTTGAAATTGCAGCAATTGATCAGAATCTCACTACGATGAGTTCAAAGATAAATATTACTTCATCGTAGCGTTCAACAAATGGATTCGCAAGAGTAGTTAAGATTTAGAGAATTATTATTAATTAATATACCTACGTTTAGCGGTGATTTCACTAAATGGCAGTCATTTTATGACTTATTCGTGTCGAGTATCCATAACAATTCAATGCTGAACCCTGCCAATAATTTTCAATATCTAAAGGGTTACCTAAAGGGCGAAGCAGCAAATCTTGTGAAAGATTGCACGAATTTACCGGCCATGCGAGAATTCGTATCCCGATAATATTCAAAAACTAATGTTGGTTAGTGATGAAATTACACGGGACTGTGAGCCATCGGACCAGATGCAGAAATCCGAGATCTCTGCTTAATTTATTTAATGAAGGAAAAGCTCGACCAACTCAACCGTCACATCAAAAACTGGTAAAATCGTTCGTCTCCAGCCCATTTTCATGTCCAGTTTGTAAATGCAACGATCATCTACTATTTCAGTGCGGTAATTTGAAGGAAATTCCAGTAGAAGAACGGCGCAATTCAATAAAATCGCAAAACCGCTGTTTAAATTGTTTGAGCACTCCTACGCGGTTACTCATTACAAAAGTAATAAGAAATGTCATCACTGTCCAAATGGCCACAATTCACTTCTCTATTTTGATATCGAGAAAAATCAGTCTGGATCTACAAACAAACCTAATGAGTAAAGCCAATCATCAACCTCCAATTGTGCCGCTTGCACGACCAACCCAAACAGCACAAACGAATGGTAGGTATTTATTTTCTAGTTGTACCGCTCATTTTATAAATGCCACAAGAAAATAGTTTTCTTGACATTAAACTTGAGCTAAACTCGGTTAACTGAATCCCGAAATATCGTCAAATTCAGGTTTGCACACCGAATTTGACCTTCATTTGTTGAGAGATGACAATAGACATGCTGCTGCTTTCGTGACCATGGTTTCGAGATCATGATTTTCTAAGTGAGAACACAATAGAATTTCTTTTATCTTCTCGTTTGGTTTTAAATAGCAATGGAGTAGGCATTGACAAAAATGTCAAGACTGATATTTAATTAACTTGTCAGAGATGGCATTTATACTGACAGAACACAAACAAATTTGATTCCGCCAACAAAATGTTTCAATGACAAATACTAGATTTATTTGGAAATTATTAGTGCCGGAATCTCCATTTTTGATGTGTGCGTCGGGAACACAAAAATTCCTCGGAATGAGAAAAAATATCTCATTCTGAAACTATGTATGAACCTAGTTGTAAATTATGGTTAGGCATAACACAATGTGTCGAAATAAATCACCGAAATCTTGGTTAACGGAGGCTGTCGTTGTAAAACAGAGGAACCAGCGGTCTGTCTATGGTATTAGAGTGCCAATCCAATTCTGCATACCATATTTGACAGTAATTGTTTAAGGAATGGTAAAGCTCCATTGAGCATGGTATAATATATGTTGTGCAGTATATTTATACTTGGTAATTAATTGAATATTCTTTGGTGACCAAAATTAAAGCATTTGAAATTTTTGCGAATCCAATCCGGTAGTCAATCTGGCATTCAATAACATTCATAATTTTCCGGGAAACATAGACTTTGGGATGCCTCACATATTTTATGTTAAAATACTAGTGGGTTTTAAAGTTATTTTTAATATGGTTTCAGGAAATTCTATTGTAAGTTGTGGAATTACAGGAGGTTTAAATTAATAAATGTTTGGGAAATTTAGGAAGCCGGAAAATATAAATTAAGAATTAAATTTCAGGAAGTCTACAGATGTACGTGAAATAATATTTTTTTCCTCAGGTTGCTGATTAAGGCCTATTAAGCCTTTATCCTTCCTCTAGTAGATAAAAATTGTGTTGCGCCATATGATCGCTAAGTGTCTGCAACCGGTCTTTCCATCCCAAAAGAACTACCTTTCTGATCCTTTCTATATTGTTATGTTTAAACAAGCTGTAGGAATAGGCCCGGAATTATCCGGAATGCTTCTCAAGTACTTGGTCTTACAGTGCAATCAATCAATCAATTTTTTAATTTTTACATAAAGTAAAACAAAATTTATGTAATTTACCTGTATGTAGTTTACTCAAAAAATCGTGTACATTACAAAAATGAGTAGTTCAGCTCTCGATAACTTGCTTAAGTTGATTTAAAGCAACGTCTTTTCGGTTGTGTGGACCAGGTAATTTTTTGACCGCACCTTGTCCAACATAGAGAATCGGATGCCGTCTTTGTCGTTTTTCGGATTTAAATAATTAATATCGGATTTTGTGAACTCCTATTTATTCAGCCCTCATCTAGGACCATTTTCCTCTAATCTTCACAATTGCATTTCCAGATACAGTTGACTCCCGAATATAATTATATCATCTAAATAAACTGTTCAAAAATCTAAAGCTGTTGCTAATTGTATGAGTAGTCGCTGGAAAATTCTCAGAGCGTTGGAAATTCCACATACGGTATCCTTGGATACTGATACAGCCAAAATGATGTATTTGCTACCACGAACTTTGTAGTCTCTTCCACCAGTTCAAGTATTTTCCACCCTGTAATCGATACAATAATTTATCAATGCGAGGAGTTGGATGTCGATTGGTCTATATTTGTGGATTGACTGTTACTGTTGGGTTGTTGGTATTGTTTCAATACCCCTACGTCGACAAGTCCTTTTGAGTCTTTCTTTAATTTTACATCGGTTTAACTTTACATCGGTTTTAACTTTACATCAGATTTCTACGATGTATGTACATCTACCCAATGTGTTTGCGAAAAATTTGATTTTGTATATTATTATTATTATATGTAAAAAAAAATCGTTTTGAAAATAAATGATAAGCCTGCGTGCTTTAATATTTAAAAAAAAAAAAAAAGTTGATGTCTTTGACGTAATTTTACGATTTTACGATTTAATTCATCTACGGAATAATTATAAAAATATATTGTGACAACGACCATGTTCATGTTCATCCGATCCCTGACTGCACTATGATTGACACTATAATTTTCAAAACTTAGGCCTCCGTTAAACTTTTTCATATGGCTCTGAAAATATTGATCGCCCTCTCGAACGAGACATACACATACTACCAATGTAAGTAGTAGATTTTACAGATAACATTGGCAAACCGGCAATGTTATCTGTAATTGACAAACAATACATTCAGGAAGCTAACGATAAAAATTTGAACGCAAATTGGATTACTCTCGATTTTGACTAAAAAAGCGGAAAGTATTATTTCGGCAGTACCGGCATCTTCTCTCATTGTTAAGCATGTTTTGTGGTAGATTAATAAATTTTGCGGTAAAATTTCTGCGGTTTACAAGAAAAACGAAAAGTACAAAAAAAGTGAAAATTTTATATTCACTGAATTGGTGTTGGATGTCCGGAAATATTTCAGACTGATTATTCTGCAATCTCAACATGCTTCATGCAAAGCATTAGGTTTGAAATATTTCGGAAGGACGGAACCCTCTTTTATTTACATAACTTATTGGTTAAATCGAGCCCTATATTTAACTCAAACCAAATTCAATCAAAAATTAAATTAATTACTTAATTATAATTTGATAAACTAAGTGAACCCAGCCAAATAAATTATTTATCTTTTCCCCGTATAAATATAAAAAAAAATCGTGTTTCGTATAATTCGATTTTTATTTGCCCCCCTAAAAATGGCAAAACAATAACCACGTTATATAATCCATTTTTAGGTCGTTCCACTCTTTAGCATTCCCGTAAAAAAGCGCCCATTCAACTGAATTTTATTAATAATAATCACTTTACTATTATTATTGTTATTACTATTTTTAGGACTACACAGCTAAATATTACAGTATATAGTCGTACATTTTTATATTTTTAGGGTATTAAATTGTAGAGAGGCTGCAATAAAAATCGAAAATAATTTTGTTCGTATCGTCGTAATCGATTCATGATAATGGTTTTATGGTTTTGATGTGGATTAATTTTTTTGCATTTATCATTCGGTCGGTATATATAATGTATGTATCTAGAGCTGCTACCAATCCATTTTCAATTTGTTTAGAACTCTATGAGCTTATTTTTGGTTCGTCTTAATGTCGATTTATATAACATAATTACACAACATGAAAATCGAAAACATTGCCTTTTTAACTGGGTCGGGTGAATTTTATACTCGCAATCCTAAATGTACGCACGTCTATAACCTAAATTATTTATATTAATTGACTTAAATTAATCTTGTAATTTATTTTACAAGAATCCAAACAAAACGAAAAATGGATTTGTAAAATATACTCGTATTTCGTATTTTTAAGAAAGACTGAGCTGAAGTATATACGTAATAAAAAATTCTCAAGAATACATATTTATTTATGAGGAATGAAATATTCAGTATATAGTTCGTTCAGTATATAATAGTGTTGACAGAGACATCGTTCCATCCCGCCCGTTACTATACCATACTTCGATTCGTATACTATTTTGAAAAGGTTGTACACATTGTTGAATAATTAATTTATTAGAACATGATAGATGATGAAAATTTATTGCCTAAATATTCGAATAATATTAATGTCGATTTCTTAACTAATACGATTGAGATCGAGAGCCAGATACAATAAAATAAAATAAAAAAAAATAGCATGTCCGTAATGAAATTTGGGGACTGGTTATTGCTTTGGTGCACACTTAAAAAAATTAATCATATGCGATGCAAATAGTATCGCATATGACTCCGTCTCAACTTTGTATCGTTTTATGATGCAAACTTTGCATCGAACGTAACCAAATTTAAGATGTATCAAAAGCCGATGCTACTTACATTAACTTGTGAACGAAGCAACCTGTATCGGAATTAAGAGTTACTTCCTCTATTGTATTTTTGATGTAGTCTATATTAAATTTCAACATAAGATACACCTAATTTAACAATGATGCATTTTGTATCAAATTTGTTAGTGGTTTGCAATTTAGCATATATTCAATTAGACGGAAGTTTCATTAAAAACCGAAACTCTTATTAGTGTTTAATTTTTTAACAACGCAACATGCATCTAAGCTACCTGCATCATTTTTTATGTAAATTGACTAAAAGAAATTTATGAATTTTGTTATAAATAAAACCCGTTAGTTTTATTTTATAACCTTCATGAGATTTCAAAAATCTTTGTATAAAAATTTAATTGTCATAGTCACGTCAGACCAGCCTGCGCTCACCAAACTGCAAATATATGAAAAACACTTTAAGCTTATATTAAAAATATACCCAATGCCTTAGCGAATTATTATAAATTCACTAAAAAATAATTATCCCCAGATTATATAGAAATTTTCTTTCGACACACTACTGCATTAGTTTTAGACGCAATTGCATCGTAAATATTTTCAATGCATGCTTTGCATCAAAATTTGATGCACGATTGCATCGTATATGCCCCGATGCAAGGGTTGCATCATAAATCGCAGCAAAATTTTTAAGTGTGTGATAAATTATATATTTATAAGTGATTTCCAGTTAAAATATATAAATCAAGCACGTTATTTGGTAATGTCGGCTTATCGAGTAGAAATCGGTATTTTATATATCGATTTATTTAGTTTAATATCCAGCATTAGTACCAGACAAGTATAAACAATATAAAAGTTCATCGTATTTTGTGTTACGTATCCAAAAAAAAAAAAAAAACAGAAAAATTATCGTTGAGATTACGGAAGTTTTTGATTTTTCCACACTAAAACTTTCGTATTAAAATAAAGTTTAAGTTGTTGTTATGTTCTAAGTACTAGACTATCTAGCCCGAGTGACACTAAAACTTATTAAAACTTTTAGAAGTTGTCATTGAATTTATTTTATTTTTTTTTCTGTTATTTTTAAACACAAAAATAAAAGTTTTATCAATTTTAATGAAGAAACTATGTATGCGGTAAACCGATTCAAGTAAGAGACAGACATTATGTAAAACTACCTTACTTCTAAATTGGTTATTATTTACCACCTATAGCAATATAATGAATATTTTTTTGAATATTCTTTATCACAGACTCGTGTCTGTATAGCTATGCAACATTTTTTAACATTCAAAAGAACGTAATTTTCCTAAAACTGCTTCCGGATAAATAAATCGAGATAAAATTACCGTCTATCTATGTATTTACAGTACCATTCAACAATAATATTCGGATTTTATGGAAAACTAATTTTGAATTTTTTACTGGAACATTTCCTTAAACCAAATATAATTGGCCCATTTCATATATCTTTTATCGATGAATCAATAAATAATGTAGACGAGTACAATAAAGCATAGATATTTTATGGATATATAACATCATGTACTTGAAACATTTTTAAGATTAAAACATATACACAATGATAAGTTAGAATTATTCAAATGAATTTCTAATTTTGTGTTGATGTTTTTTTTCGGTTTGGTTAGAATTTCAATATATGTTTATGTATTCTTACATATTCATGTATATATATAAAGAAAGTATAAATACTGCTAGTGAAATATGATATAACAGCTGGTTGTAAAAACTTGTTTGAGGTCATGCAAAGAAACATGGAAATTATGGATATAATTATGCAAAAAATGTGTTGCTTTGGTTCTGTGTCTAAGAGAGTGGATGTTAAATCGATTGATGTACTCCTACATAGATATGTAAATTTAGGCTATCTTATTTTTTAACAGCACGTGTGGAATATTTATCCTTTTTCGATGCTGCTATAATATAGCACAAATTGGGTAATGTCTACTTAAATTTAAGAGCGACATTGTCGTTTGCTGTTGTGTACGGTCTTTTTTATGGAGTAAACTACTGCAACATTAGTTTAAAAGCAATAATATATTCTGTTTATTTGAATTCCATGTATATTTAAATATTCAAATTTTAACAATTGATATTTCTATATAACGAAGCTAAAATCTGAAAATGGTATCAAAAATTATACAATTGGGGCAATTGTCGCATACGAAAAACAAATCTAGTTTGTAGAGCAGTTTAAACAGAGCCAATCATTAAAAGTCGTTCGCCTGTTTTGACAAATATAAATCCAATAATAAACTGTTGAATATCAGTTTCATAGTTGATGTTGCGGTGAAAATACGAAAAATAAAATGCGAATAGGACAGATGATTTTATTGCGAATTGAATTATGATATTTATTAAATTCATTGTAATATTATAATTGTATGGTAGTCCGTTTGTGCTGAAAAATTAGTAAAAATAGACTGTTAAATGTATTATTTTTTCTATTGGAATTTACTTTCAAAAGAAAATTGTAAAATTGGGCTAATTCTAAATGTTGTGTCGCCGAGTCTAGAAATATCTACAGATTTTAGATCACATTTTTGAGAAGTATAGCACAGACCTATTCCTAAGATTTAAGTAAAGTATATTTTTGAGATTCGTTCTATTAAAAATTATATTTTAGGTATTAAATTAGGCATATAAATTAGGAATTTTTGACGGGTTTCAAACAGCATTCCAGACAATTCTGGAGATGTCCACGGTTTTTCACTAAAATTTTCAAAAAGATCTTCCAATATACTGAGGCTATATGAATGGAATACAATTATGAGGGATTTTAATATGTTTTAAAAATGTTAGAAATTTCACAATTTTGATAAGTATTAAAAGTTTTATATAGAGCGAGCTAAATATACATATTTACACGTCCTGGACAAAAAATTTTCTTTTCTTATATGGTCGATCGTAGAATGTCTACAGGTCCACATTTTTGAATAGATTAGATAATAATCTACCGTTATAACGATTGGTATTCTGGGTTTTATTTGTACTGCCATTCCCAGAGATGTCCACAGAATCTCACAAAATGTTTTATTAAAATTTCGTGCAACAACTGTTGCAGTTATTGCTTGTTATTCATATGACCGAACCCAGAGACCTAATTACAGTACATACTAAGGCCATCGTGAAAAATCATGTCTCTATACTATTGACTTAATTAATTTGACTTAATTTTGAATTTGGATTAATTGACTTAATTTTTTTAAAAGCCAAAATATTCCGCTTAAAAGTATACTATTTGTATATTCGCACCCATGTATAATTTTTGTTATTTAGTAGAAATTTGATTTCGGTAGACATCCTCTGGGAATGGCAGTACAAATGAAATCATGAATTCTAATATATGGATAGCAAGACCCATTTGAATCGGATGTCAATCACTAGGCCAGTAGAATATTATGTGATGCACTCGAAAATGATGGGTAAGTGACCTGTGGACATCTCTACGATCGGTGGTATAAAAAAAAAATTTGTTAAAAAATTTAAAATTTTGGTTACCAAAACCAAGTTCATCAGAAGCGAGTAACGTATACTACAAATCTATTAAAACGAGCTCATCGCTTGTTTGGGAATGTCAATTTAAAATCCAATTGGAGATATTGGTAAAATCATGTAGAAGAAAATAATATCATTTTTGACAAAATCATGGAAATTCAAAATCATGGAAATTTGCCTATGATAGGAATGGCCTAGTGAAAGGCCATTCCTATCATAGGCAAATAAATAAATAAACATGAATTCTATGATAGGAATGGCAAACCTATTAAAATTGGATGCCAATCATTATAACGGAGGAATATTAGCTAATGTATTTCAAAACTGGACCTGTGGACATTCTACGATCGACCATATAAGAAAAAAAAATTTTTTGTTCGGGACCTGTGAATATATTTAGCTCACTCTTTTAAAAACTTTTGATATTCATCACAATTGTGAAATTTCTAACATGTTTAAAACATTGCAAAACCCATCATAATTGTATCCCATTCACTATAGACTCAGTAGATTTGATGATCTTTTCGCAAATGGTAGTGAAACCCCGTGGACATTTCCTCAATTGGCTGGAATATTGTTTGAATCCCGTCAAAAGTCCGCAATTTCTAAATATTGTTTTTAATAGAACGAATCTCAAAAATATACTTTACATAAATCTTAGTAATAGGTCTGTGCTATACTTTTCAAAAATTACATCTAAAATCTGTATATATTTCTAGATTCGACGGCACAATATTTATAGAATTAGTCAAATTTTATAATTTTCTTTTGAAAATAAATTCCAATAGGAAAAATAATAAATTTAACAGTGTATTTTTCAATTTTTTTTTTATCACAAACTTCACTATCATGTAGTCTGATGTTGATGTTCGGAAATCTAATGATGTCTCACGTTTAATTTGGTGCCCATCAATATATATATGTGTCACCTCCGACTGTTGTGAACACTTTTACGGTGATCCCAACATGGTCGGCCGTTCTAAAATATTTTAATACTTTAGTGTTGGTTGTGGTTAATTGGAATATAATTATATCATCTAAATAAACTGTTCAAAAATCTAAAGCTGTTGCTAATTGTATGAGTAGTCGCTGGAAAATTCTCAGAGCGTTGGAAATTCCACATACGGTATCCTTGGATACTGATACAGCCAAAATGATGTATTTGCTACCACGAACTTTGTAGTCTCTTCCACCAGTTCAAGTATTTTCCACCCTGTAATCGATACAATAATTTATCAATGCGAGGAGTTGGATGTCGATTGGTCTATATTTGTGGATTGACTGTTACTGTTGGGTTGTTGGTATTGTTTCAATACCCCTACGTCGACAAGTCCTTTTGAGTCTTTCTTTAATTTTACATCGGTTTAACTTTACATCGGTTTTAACTTTACATCAGATTTCTACGATGTATGTACATCTACCCAATGTGTTTGCGAAAAATTTGATTTTGTATATTATTATTATTATATGTAAAAAAAAATCGTTTTGAAAATAAATGATAAGCCTGCGTGCTTTAATATTTAAAAAAAAAAAAAAAGTTGATGTCTTTGACGTAATTTTACGATTTTACGATTTAATTCATCTACGGAATAATTATAAAAATATATTGTGACAACGACCATGTTCATGTTCATCCGATCCCTGACTGCACTATGATTGACACTATAATTTTCAAAACTTAGGCCTCCGTTAAACTTTTTCATATGGCTCTGAAAATATTGATCGCCCTCTCGAACGAGACATACACATACTACCAATGTAAGTAGTAGATTTTACAGATAACATTGGCAAACCGGCAATGTTATCTGTAATTGACAAACAATACATTCAGGAAGCTAACGATAAAAATTTGAACGCAAATTGGATTACTCTCGATTTTGACTAAAAAAGCGGAAAGTATTATTTCGGCAGTACCGGCATCTTCTCTCATTGTTAAGCATGTTTTGTGGTAGATTAATAAATTTTGCGGTAAAATTTCTGCGGTTTACAAGAAAAACGAAAAGTACAAAAAAAGTGAAAATTTTATATTCACTGAATTGGTGTTGGATGTCCGGAAATATTTCAGACTGATTATTCTGCAATCTCAACATGCTTCATGCAAAGCATTAGGTTTGAAATATTTCGGAAGGACGGAACCCTCTTTTATTTACATAACTTATTGGTTAAATCGAGCCCTATATTTAACTCAAACCAAATTCAATCAAAAATTAAATTAATTACTTAATTATAATTTGATAAACTAAGTGAACCCAGCCAAATAAATTATTTATCTTTTCCCCGTATAAATATAAAAAAAAATCGTGTTTCGTATAATTCGATTTTTATTTGCCCCCCTAAAAATGGCAAAACAATAACCACGTTATATAATCCATTTTTAGGTCGTTCCACTCTTTAGCATTCCCGTAAAAAAGCGCCCATTCAACTGAATTTTATTAATAATAATCACTTTACTATTATTATTGTTATTACTATTTTTAGGACTACACAGCTAAATATTACAGTATATAGTCGTACATTTTTATATTTTTAGGGTATTAAATTGTAGAGAGGCTGCAATAAAAATCGAAAATAATTTTGTTCGTATCGTCGTAATCGATTCATGATAATGGTTTTATGGTTTTGATGTGGATTAATTTTTTTGCATTTATCATTCGGTCGGTATATATAATGTATGTATCTAGAGCTGCTACCAATCCATTTTCAATTTGTTTAGAACTCTATGAGCTTATTTTTGGTTCGTCTTAATGTCGATTTATATAACATAATTACACAACATGAAAATCGAAAACATTGCCTTTTTAACTGGGTCGGGTGAATTTTATACTCGCAATCCTAAATGTACGCACGTCTATAACCTAAATTATTTATATTAATTGACTTAAATTAATCTTGTAATTTATTTTACAAGAATCCAAACAAAACGAAAAATGGATTTGTAAAATATACTCGTATTTCGTATTTTTAAGAAAGACTGAGCTGAAGTATATACGTAATAAAAAATTCTCAAGAATACATATTTATTTATGAGGAATGAAATATTCAGTATATAGTTCGTTCAGTATATAATAGTGTTGACAGAGACATCGTTCCATCCCGCCCGTTACTATACCATACTTCGATTCGTATACTATTTTGAAAAGGTTGTACACATTGTTGAATAATTAATTTATTAGAACATGATAGATGATGAAAATTTATTGCCTAAATATTCGAATAATATTAATGTCGATTTCTTAACTAATACGATTGAGATCGAGAGCCAGATACAATAAAATAAAATAAAAAAAAATAGCATGTCCGTAATGAAATTTGGGGACTGGTTATTGCTTTGGTGATAAATTATATATTTATAAGTGATTTCCAGTTAAAATATATAAATCAAGCACGTTATTTGGTAATGTCGGCTTATCGAGTAGAAATCGGTATTTTATATATCGATTTATTTAGTTTAATATCCAGCATTAGTACCAGACAAGTATAAACAATATAAAAGTTCATCGTATTTTGTGTTACGTATCCAAAAAAAAAAAAAAAACAGAAAAATTATCGTTGAGATTACGGAAGTTTTTGATTTTTCCACACTAAAACTTTCGTATTAAAATAAAGTTTAAGTTGTTGTTATGTTCTAAGTACTAGACTATCTAGCCCGAGTGACACTAAAACTTATTAAAACTTTTAGAAGTTGTCATTGAATTTATTTTATTTTTTTTTCTGTTATTTTTAAACACAAAAATAAAAGTTTTATCAATTTTAATGAAGAAACTATGTATGCGGTAAACCGATTCAAGTAAGAGACAGACATTATGTAAAACTACCTTACTTCTAAATTGGTTATTATTTACCACCTATAGCAATATAATGAATATTTTTTTGAATATTCTTTATCACAGACTCGTGTCTGTATAGCTATGCAACATTTTTTAACATTCAAAAGAACGTAATTTTCCTAAAACTGCTTCCGGATAAATAAATCGAGATAAAATTACCGTCTATCTATGTATTTACAGTACCATTCAACAATAATATTCGGATTTTATGGAAAACTAATTTTGAATTTTTTACTGGAACATTTCCTTAAACCAAATATAATTGGCCCATTTCATATATCTTTTATCGATGAATCAATAAATAATGTAGACGAGTACAATAAAGCATAGATATTTTATGGATATATAACATCATGTACTTGAAACATTTTTAAGATTAAAACATATACACAATGATAAGTTAGAATTATTCAAATGAATTTCTAATTTTGTGTTGATGTTTTTTTTCGGTTTGGTTAGAATTTCAATATATGTTTATGTATTCTTACATATTCATGTATATATATAAAGAAAGTATAAATACTGCTAGTGAAATATGATATAACAGCTGGTTGTAAAAACTTGTTTGAGGTCATGCAAAGAAACATGGAAATTATGGATATAATTATGCAAAAAATGTGTTGCTTTGGTTCTGTGTCTAAGAGAGTGGATGTTAAATCGATTGATGTACTCCTACATAGATATGTAAATTTAGGCTATCTTATTTTTTAACAGCACGTGTGGAATATTTATCCTTTTTCGATGCTGCTATAATATAGCACAAATTGGGTAATGTCTACTTAAATTTAAGAGCGACATTGTCGTTTGCTGTTGTGTACGGTCTTTTTTATGGAGTAAACTACTGCAACATTAGTTTAAAAGCAATAATATATTCTGTTTATTTGAATTCCATGTATATTTAAATATTCAAATTTTAACAATTGATATTTCTATATAACGAAGCTAAAATCTGAAAATGGTATCAAAAATTATACAATTGGGGCAATTGTCGCATACGAAAAACAAATCTAGTTTGTAGAGCAGTTTAAACAGAGCCAATCATTAAAAGTCGTTCGCCTGTTTTGACAAATATAAATCCAATAATAAACTGTTGAATATCAGTTTCATAGTTGATGTTGCGGTGAAAATACGAAAAATAAAATGCGAATAGGACAGATGATTTTATTGCGAATTGAATTATGATATTTATTAAATTCATTGTAATATTATAATTGTATGGTAGTCCGTTTGTGCTGAAAAATTAGTAAAAATAGACTGTTAAATGTATTATTTTTTCTATTGGAATTTACTTTCAAAAGAAAATTGTAAAATTGGGCTAATTCTAAATGTTGTGTCGCCGAGTCTAGAAATATCTACAGATTTTAGATCACATTTTTGAGAAGTATAGCACAGACCTATTCCTAAGATTTAAGTAAAGTATATTTTTGAGATTCGTTCTATTAAAAATTATATTTTAGGTATTAAATTAGGCATATAAATTAGGAATTTTTGACGGGTTTCAAACAGCATTCCAGACAATTCTGGAGATGTCCACGGTTTTTCACTAAAATTTTCAAAAAGATCTTCCAATATACTGAGGCTATATGAATGGAATACAATTATGAGGGATTTTAATATGTTTTAAAAATGTTAGAAATTTCACAATTTTGATAAGTATTAAAAGTTTTATATAGAGCGAGCTAAATATACATATTTACACGTCCTGGACAAAAAATTTTCTTTTCTTATATGGTCGATCGTAGAATGTCTACAGGTCCACATTTTTGAATAGATTAGATAATAATCTACCGTTATAACGATTGGTATTCTGGGTTTTATTTGTACTGCCATTCCCAGAGATGTCCACAGAATCTCACAAAATGTTTTATTAAAATTTCGTGCAACAACTGTTGCAGTTATTGCTTGTTATTCATATGACCGAACCCAGAGACCTAATTACAGTACATACTAAGGCCATCGTGAAAAATCATGTCTCTATACTATTGACTTAATTAATTTGACTTAATTTTGAATTTGGATTAATTGACTTAATTTTTTTAAAAGCCAAAATATTCCGCTTAAAAGTATACTATTTGTATATTCGCACCCATGTATAATTTTTGTTATTTAGTAGAAATTTGATTTCGGTAGACATCCTCTGGGAATGGCAGTACAAATGAAATCATGAATTCTAATATATGGATAGCAAGACCCATTTGAATCGGATGTCAATCACTAGGCCAGTAGAATATTATGTGATGCACTCGAAAATGATGGGTAAGTGACCTGTGGACATCTCTACGATCGGTGGTATAAAAAAAAAAATTTGTTAAAAAATTTAAAATTTTGGTTACCAAAACCAAGTTCATCAGAAGCGAGTAACGTATACTACAAATCTATTAAAACGAGCTCATCGCTTGTTTGGGAATGTCAATTTAAAATCCAATTGGAGATATTGGTAAAATCATGTAGAAGAAAATAATATCATTTTTGACAAAATCATGGAAATTCAAAATCATGGAAATTTGCCTATGATAGGAATGGCCTAGTGAAAGGCCATTCCTATCATAGGCAAATAAATAAATAAACATGAATTCTATGATAGGAATGGCAAACCTATTAAAATTGGATGCCAATCATTATAACGGAGGAATATTAGCTAATGTATTTCAAAACTGGACCTGTGGACATTCTACGATCGACCATATAAGAAAAAAAAAATTTTTTGTTCGGGACCTGTGAATATATTTAGCTCACTCTTTTAAAAACTTTTGATATTCATCACAATTGTGAAATTTCTAACATGTTTAAAACATTGCAAAACCCATCATAATTGTATCCCATTCACTATAGACTCAGTAGATTTGATGATCTTTTCGCAAATGGTAGTGAAACCCCGTGGACATTTCCTCAATTGGCTGGAATATTGTTTGAATCCCGTCAAAAGTCCGCAATTTCTAAATATTGTTTTTAATAGAACGAATCTCAAAAATATACTTTACATAAATCTTAGTAATAGGTCTGTGCTATACTTTTCAAAAATTACATCTAAAATCTGTATATATTTCTAGATTCGACGGCACAATATTTATAGAATTAGTCAAATTTTATAATTTTCTTTTGAAAATAAATTCCAATAGGAAAAATAATAAATTTAACAGTGTATTTTTCAATTTTTTTTTTATCACAAACTTCACTATCATGTAGTCTGATGTTGATGTTCGGAAATCTAATGATGTCTCACGTTTAATTTGGTGCCCATCAATATATATATGTGTCACCTCCGACTGTTGTGAACACTTTTACGGTGATCCCAACATGGTCGGCCGTTCTAAAATATTTTAATACTTTAGTGTTGGTTGTGGTTAATTGGAATAGGTAGCAGGCACAACTTTATCAGTGGTAGCTTGTAACCGACATTTTGGTATTGAAGATTCTCCGTCAGGTGCTTGCTCGTCAATGAACCATGCCGAAACCTCATAAAACGTTTATGAATTTTTGAGCGCCCAATTTTTTGCTGCCAATCCAGTAGTGCTGCCGTAACTGTGCCAGCATCCGCTGTTGATCACCGTTTAGCGTTGCGCGATGTGCTTGCGAGATAAGTACGTTGGTAAGATGACTGTCATTTTTGAATCGGCTAGCAACCTTCGGTTAGTGCCCTTCGATAGGTGTCATCACCAACTGTCGTAGAGACTCTTACTGTCAACTCCAGCAGTAGACAACAGATTTATTTTTCTAAATATAATAATTACAGGTTTTTGTCTATAGGAAAATAAAATCTGAAGGGGTGTAGTTTTATGGCCAACACCCGACTTCTTTTTACGGCAATTATACAAAGAACTCGGAACGCACCGTACCTAATTTTTGAAATGAAAAATTGAGTCTATCGGATTGGTGGAAAAAAATATTGCTCTATATAGGGTTTTCCAATAAGAGTGATATGATTTCTTTAAAAAACACTAATTTAAGGAAATTGAAATGTTTTTTATTTAATGTGAAGTACAATTGATATAATTAAGTTCTGAATGAAACGTCATTCAAATGGCCTCCACGACTTCTTCTGCAGGAACAAATTCGATGAACCCAATTTTCGAGCACTTTTTCCTTCCCACAAGAAATAGTTTAATAGTGTTAAATCACTATTTCTTGGAGGCCATTCTATATCACAATTTCTTGAAATAGTCGAATCTCCAAACTTTTTTCGCAATAATTCAATTAATGCACTTGCTGTGTGGCACGTAGCCCCATCTTGTTGGAACCAAACGTTATCAAGATCAACTTCTTCCAATTTCGGTCATAAAAACTTGGTTATCATCGATCTAGACCGATCTCCATTGACAGTAACGGTGTTACCAGCTTCATTTCGAAAAAATACGGACCGATGATTCCACCAGACCAAAAACCACACCAAACTGTCAGTTTAGGTGAATGTAATGGTTTTTCTTGAATAATTTGTGGATTTTCTTCGCACCAGAATCGACAGGTTTGTTTATTTACCGCACCACTCAGATGAAATTGAGCCTCATCGGAGAAGATGATTTTCTTAAAAAAATCGTTATCGTTTTCAAGTTGTTCCAAGGCAAAATCAGCAAATTCACGACGTTTACGGTGGTCCAATGGCTTCAGTTCTTGAGTGAGAACAATTTTATACGGATGCAAACCAAAATCCTTTCTCAAAATCCGTCAGGTTGTGGTTTGAGACAGTCCCAATTCTTGAGAACGTCTTGGAATCGACAAATTGCGGTCTTCAGCAACACTTGCTTTAACGGCAGCAATATTTGCATTACTTCGAGCGTTTCTTTGTCTTATTGGCACTTCTCGAACATTATATGTAAAGAAAATGTACGCTCAAAATTTTCAACATTTCGACTAATAGCGAGCACACTTGGACGATTATTACGACTATAAAATGGCAAAATCGCACGAAAATTTGCAATTGGAGAACGATTATTTTGATAATACAACTGAATAATTTGTATCTAATTTGTTTTCTTGCGTATATCTCACCATGATGAAATTATAAACATTACTGAATACAATAAAATAAAAAATGACAGACGACATATTACAAATGGCCGAAACGTCACTTAAAAATCATATCATTCTTATTGTAAAACCTTATATTTTTTAATCAAAAATCATTATTCCTGTTTAAATTTCAGAAAGCAAACACAAAGAACCCAAATTGAAAATTTAATTCACATTGCAAAAATTAAAAAATTTCCTTCGGAACCTGCCACTTCTGGTGCGCAGATGTCCGCCATAAATTTGTAGAAAAAGCAAAATTATAAAAAAAATTTCCAAATAGACCATTCGCCTGGACTGTATAGAGACCGAATTTAGGTGAAAAAAAGCTTTTTATCAAAACTCATCATTTTCTGACATTTAAAATAGGATCTAAATTAATTTTGTTTGAAATTAAGTTAACAATCTTCTTAATTTAATCGTTTTTTGGTAATTGCTTTTTAATTTTCAAAATAATAAAAAAACTACATTTTCCCATGCTTCTGGCAGCATATATACGAATACCACATCGGAGGAACGTTTTGATGCTATACAAGAATCAACCTAATTTTTGGTATCTTCATACGATGTGAAGTGCTGGTTAGACAGGTCTTGCGTCATCGATTGAAACACGTGGTGACTTTCCGATTGAGTGTTTTCAAGTAGGTTTTGACCTGCGCCGAAACATGTAGACGAGCATTGAGGAGGATAATATTGTCGTGTCTGGAGTAGTAGTAGGCGGGTTTCCTTTAGTAGTCAGCATTGTTTCATTCGGATTTAGCAAATCATAATACATGATAGCAAGCTGATCCCACCCAATACACACATGACTTTTTTTCTATGAAAGTTCGGCTTGATTGCCGATTTTGAAGCATTGGGTTATTATAGTAGAAACATTTTTCATCACAAGTGAGTAGGCGATGCAAGAAACCCTTTCGTTTAATCCTGGCAAACAGCATTTCACATGAAAAAATTCGATGTTCAACATCTCTCAGCTTCAGTTAATATGGAACCTATTTTCCTTGCCTTTGAACCAATTCCAATGATTTTTAACCATGTGAAATTGCTTGGTTAGTCGCTCCTAATGTAAATAAATTTCAAATTGCGTTTGGTACGAATCTTTGTCCAATAACGTTTCCAATTCCGCGTCTTGGTCAACTTTCGATCTTCCGCTACGTTTTTTGCCTTCGACATCAAATTCGTCGTTCTTAAACTTTTAAAATCATTCTCGACAATTTCTCTCAATTAAGCAAGCCTCACCATATATTGTTTTACATGCAATCGATCGCGTCAGCCGCAAATTTCTTTAAATAAAAGAAGTAAATCAAAAGCTCCCGCAGATGTTGCTTATTCATCTCACAACTCCACATTTTTACAAAAAAATGTATCATGCTGATACAAAATTGCTAAAATTTTATGGTTATGTTTTTGACTCCAGCCATAGGATATTACGCTTTACAACGGGCAGTTTTAACCATCACCACCACCGGCACAAAATTTTGTCGAACGGCGGAGACCTATTTATATGTCTAATAAGTAACAACGCGATCTGAGCTGTAGAGACGACGCAGATATTAAGTCAGAAAACTCGAGTTCAAAAATTTTTATGATTAGTAAATAAAAACAAAAAGTTTTTTATCAATGTCGATCTTTTCGCTTAAATCTGGGAAAATTGATCTTAACCGATATTGTGGCAAATTTAGTTTAGGATCTTTTAGCGCAAAATTTATTTTTGCATTATTCTCAGCTACTTTTAAAAATATTTGCAAAAAACGAGAAGCCATTTCGTGTGGACCAATTTTGGCCAAATATTAATGGAATTTCCAAATTTATGGAAACAGCTTAGTTATCAAGCTTCATTCTAATCAATCAATCAGTCTGGGTTGTATAGCGGCCGCATAGTACGTAACTTTCAAAATATTTTCAAAACCCGTAAAAGATCCATCCTACGATGCTGTTACTTCCAGTGGGGTGATCTTTAGAGATCTCACAATTTCTGGAAAAAGATTAATTATGAAGTTTCATCTAAATCAATCAATCCACCTGAGCTGTGGAAACCCGCATTTTTGTTAAAAAAACAGTTTTCTGTCGAAATATGTCATTTCTGCAAAACAAATTGAAAAATTATTTGAACCTTTTTTGATGCAAATTTTTACATATTACAGTCATTTTCCCCGTAAATGTTGTACTTTAAAAATATTTACAACAACGGAAAAGCTAGTATGGAGGATTTTACAACATTTTCCCCGATTTTGGCTTAAAATTACTTAGATCTCCGAATTTATGAAAAAGCTTAAGTAAGAAGTTTCATCCCGATCAACAAACCGTCTGGGATGTACAAAGTGAGCCTACGATCCATTTTAAACTATTATTGAATAAGGTGTTGCCGAGTTTATCAAGCAGAGGCAAAATTTAGAACTTTTTCAAATTGCAAATTGTTGCACATATGTCAGAACTTCATCTAATATAAAATCCAGACTGTACGGCCAAGTTAGTGAACCTGATTTACATGTATGAAAAATTATCCTGGTTCAAAACAACTTTTCTCGAGGTTTTGAAGATCCCTGATCCAAAAAGTGGAAACAAGTGTGTCCGTCCGTCTATCATAGAAAGGTATTGAAAAATGCCATCGTTGAAAATCCCTTGAAGAATACTGTAGAATAGATTAGTACTCAAAAAACTGTCTTTTGGAGAACAGTTAAAATGTTTCTCGTTTTCATAAAATCAATATTTTTGTTATTAGTGCTTTAGTTGATAAGTTCACCGTTTGGCATTGGAATAGCTAATTATTGATTTATTATTAAACATATAAGTGTGACATGTTATTGGAAAGGTCTTGAGGAATTTCATAAAACTAGCATATCAGTACTGCAAATTACAATTTGTTTCGCTGATTCGGGATACTTTTTTCTCATTATGATATAACCAAGTGGCATATCGTTTCTAAGATTTTGGCCGAAGGGAAATTTTTTTTTATCAGTTATTTCATAAATTCGCCGCCCCGGTGGCAAAGTGGTCAACATGCTTGCTCCAGCAACCGGAGGTTCCGGGTTCGATTCCCGGTGGTGACAAGGAAAAATGTTCACGGCTGGTTTAGGATCAATGAATTAATCACTCATTATCCGAAATGAAAATATGATTATGAAACCTCATTTGAGGCCAAATCCCTTGATGGGATATAGTGCCAGAGAGGGAGAGACAAATTTCATAAATTCAACGTTTTAGCACTGGTGGCAAATTATTCCTATGGTAAAAATATACACGTATTTCGTATCAATGAAAATGTCTTGGAGAATATCACAGAATAAGTTCATGCTCGTTATTACTCAAAACTATCGTTGGAAGCAGCTACATTAAGCAAATTCTAATAAAATCCTGTGGCATATAAATCCTTTATACTTGAAGGTCTTGAAAAAGCAACTTTTTTTTACCAACACATTAAAAAACTTTTCTAAGTATTTTGTGAAGAATTTTTTTATCGAAATTTTCCATTTCTTTTTCCGAGATTTTCCGGGTTGGTGGAATTGTAATTATGTTCTTAGAAAAGTTTTTTTTCATACACAGATACTTCTTACCAAATTTTAAGAAAATGAGAACTGTTTAAATTTCTCGATTCATTGTGTCTCTAGAAAAATGGTTAAAACTAGGTAAATTTTCAAAATCAATAAAGATCGTCATTTTGCGGCCAAATTTATTACTGAAAAAGTTCTGATTACCTCAAGAGTTTTTGGCTCCTATGACTTCCTTATTTTATTTCTTTAAGACTATTTAGTATAAATCAGGATAAAACTTCAACATTATTTATGTTACGGGAAAGCTAACTTAATTTATAGAATGTTCGCGGGAGGCTAGGTATACGAGCATGGAAGACCTGAAAACAAATGAGAGAATCGATTCAATTCAAATGCCTTTGGTTTACGCTGCAGCGGTGGCTAGAATTAGGCAAATAATTAATTAGATCAAATTCTTTAATAATTTCAATTGAATCGCAGTTAAATTCAATTTGTTTATTCTTGGTATACTATACAAAGAAAATGTTTGCTCTACACATCGGTACTGTACGTGTAAAACCAATCCAAAACTCTCCCTTTCCAATCCTAAACAAATGATATCGATATAATGATGGAACAGAAAAAAGGTTGTGAAGGTCCTTTTCCTTTATAACAATAAATTTCATCAAAAGATAAAAATAATCATTTTATCACTTTTAACTTACTGTGAAGTAAATAAAAAGCAGTATATACAACATAAAAATGGTGTATACCGTACATAGTAACTAGCACAAGAAAGGAGTGTACGATACCGGAATAAAACCATTTAAATATAATATTCAAGTTTTATTGTAACATTGATCAGTTTCGAAAGCTTCCCACTCCACGTTTATGTACACATTTTCAACCGTATAAGATTATTTTAAGCAGATCTATATCTCATGTGTTTTTTTATTTCATTCTCAGTACCCACCACATTTTCTATTTTCCATTAAAATAATAACAATAACCTATATCCTCGTATATTGAGATACCTAAAGTACCAGAGATGAACTCGTTCTATTACAGGTAAAACAAGCACAAAAAGTTAGAACAGCAGCAGTGGCGTAGCAACAACATAGGAAAACAATGAACAACTAGACGATAGAATGGAATATCGAATTTAAGTCTCTTAGGTCCTGTCAAATTTATTTTAGCTTCATTTCTCGTGTTTTTTCTTTTATTCAAGATGAAATACAATTTTGTTGTTATTTTATTCCTTTATTTAATTCTTATAATAATGTAATGTGTTTCTTATATACGGGTATATTATGCTAAAGTATGTACGAGTATAAGGCAAAACGAACGAATTATTTAAACTTGAGAAAATCAATTTCTCCATCATATTATGTTTTCCTGATGTTTTGCTTCCCTTTTCGCTATTTAAATAAAAAAAAATATTTTTTCCTTTCGCAACAGAGTTAATCAAAATTTGGTTGTACATCACTTTGTTTTGCTAAATATTTGTAAATTTTTTGACAAGATATTATAATTTATAAAATATATTCTGCAAAATTGGTTTGGGAGGATAATAGAGTCCATTGCAATACACAAGAATTACTTTCTCAAATACAATGTTTGGTTATTAAAGGAATGCAAATTATAGATGCACCACAACCTCTCATGTATGAAAAGATTAATGAACTTCAGGGAGCCTAGTTTTCGTAACTATAGAATTATTTAACTAATTTTGTAGTAACACTCTTACTGGTCTAGTAAGAAAAGGATATTCGATTTGTAGTTGCTCTCCCATACGTTAATAGCAAAATGACTGCCAAAAAATTTGGGAAAAAAATTCTCATTTTTGGTTGGTTTTCACAAGGACTTATGTCATGCGAGTGGACTTAATTAATGTTAATATCCTGGACAATTTGATTTCATTGTAAGATTGAGCGTTTTATTTACTCATTTATACATTGTCGACTGGCGTCGATATGCGAATGACAGTCTCAATTAAACTGGTGTTGTCTCGTAAGTTTTAGAATATTTATTTAGTACTTCGAGGTCGTTTCGACCAAGATCTAGTTAATTTAAAATATATTCCATGTACTACTAGGTTTGTTTATGACGGAATCCCTTATTATGACATAAGCCTCTCTTGAGTTTATTATTGGTTTCTTGGGTCGCAGTTTGTTGACATTGTAACTTCATCTTTTACAGCATCTGCTAAAATCGTTGTCCTATTACAGCTTTTACTTGATCGAAGCTAAACATTAATTTTTTGGTAACGTTGTAGTTTTATTGAAAATTTCATGTATTTGACAATTTGACTGTTAAAATAACTATTGAATTAGAATTGATCTCTTTAAATCTTGCTTCATCAAAGGCCGATTTTCTCTCCTTCATTTTTCGAAAAGCTTTGCATTTTAAACTTTTTAAATTATTGGTTTTTTAGACTGCCTTTTTGTTAAAAGCACAGTTCTTTTAAATCCGCAAAAAATGATGTCGTTTGCCAGTTGATGTTTCAAGAGGTGTGTAACGAAATCCCGGTTTTAAAAATCCCGGTGTTCAAAATCCCGGGTTTGTATAAAAGATCCTGATTTTTATTAAATCCAGTTGTGATTTTTAAAATTTTACATGTGGGAAAATGAGACTCTTAAATGATTTTTGTGAAAATTCAAAAATGAGTTTGCGATAAATTTCTAGGAAATGGCTAATATACATTTTTTAATTTGTTTTAAGGAATATTTCGTAATTTTTTTATCAAATATTAATGAATTTGCTTGATAAAATTTTCCTTCACCATAAATGGTATGAAAACCGGGATTTTGAAAACCGCGATTTTGAAAACTGGGATTGTGAAAGCCGGGATTTTGAAAACCGGAATTTTGAAAACCGGGATTTTGAAAAATGTTATTTTGAAAACTGCGATTTTTAAAACCGGGATTTTGAAAGCCGGGATTTATAAAAAATCGGTATTTTGCCAAACCGGGATTTTGAAAACCGGGATCTCGTACTACACTCACTTTCAAGATATTGATTGAATTCATATGGATTTAACTTTCCGAAGTTACAGGTCACAGTGTTGTGTTTGTATGATAGTTTTTATTTTGTTTTACCGCCGGGATGTCGAATATAATTTTCACTGGTTTACAGTGTACATAATTTAAGACAAATTGGTGATTACAATTTAAGTAAATTAAAGGTGTTTAGTTCAGTAGTAAAGATTAAACCCAAAATTACTGCACCCCGTTTATACTTTGTTATTTATTTGATTTATGTCACTCAAATGCAGTGTTTTTAGATTTACATTGTTGGTTAAACACAATTGTTAGTTCAAATTCAGGATTGCCAAGTTATAAATGAATGGTTAAAATAACTCCTTTTTGGATTTTTTTTTGTTTGTTGCACCTGAGCCATCGCATCTATTTCCTACATAATCCCTTGAAAATAACACAGAGCTTTCTATACCTGTTTTGTACCGTGTTTTTAGACAAAGTTGTGGAAAGTTGCTGCTTTAGAAGACATTTTGTTCACGTTTAAGAAGTAATTGAGCAACTTTTTAATTTGTTAAAGGTTTCTGTTACTTTATGAGTAAATTTGTGAAAAATCGGAGTTTTGTAAAAATCAACCATTTTGAGCACAAAAAAGTAAACTTGTATGTATATCCTGATTTTTTGTACAAAAAAGCTTTGAAATTGGATATCTGTAAATTTATTGTGTACTCTACCACGCGTTATCCATCAATAGGTGTCGATAACATTTCGGATATAAGAGTGTTCACTGATCTGTCATATAGTTATAACTGATGTAGTATCATTTTGATTAGGGGGTTATTCTCCCACTACAGTTGTCATTGGTACCAATGTTAACTGTAAATATGCTGAGCGGTGATGGTGTTACGGTAACGGTTTATTCGAGGGAACAAACTTTACAATTAGATCTAATTACCTGCCGATTTTCTGTAAAATTTTGATTCATGTCCGACAATAGATTGGATACGGCAAGAAAAGTACTCTGCAGATTTACTTCTGTTAAGGGCTGTACGATGTTGGTAACTAAAGCAGAGGCTTTTTCGAGTTTCAAAATGAAACTTGGCATACCGATTAAGTCTAATTTGTGCTAATTAGTGCTCAAGGGAAAAAATAGTGCTAGTCCAGGAACTGAAAAACGAGAAAAGAAAATTTCAAATTTCGCCTGAAAGGCGAAACAAATAAAACCTGATTTTTAGAAAAAACCAGGAATAATTTAATCCTCTAAAACTTTCCAAAAACGGCTAAAGTGATTAAATTTGTGCTTCTCAAAGAAATTTAGCTTTCATAAATTTTCTTTCATGAATTGTGGAAAAACACAGAACCACAAATTTCCTTAGTATAGCCGTCTTTGGAAAGTTTTAGAATTAGGCTTAAGTTATTTCTGTTTTTTTTTTTCTAAAAATTAGGTTTTATTTGTTTCGTTATTCAGGCGAAATTTGAAATTTTCTTTTCCCGTTTTTCGGCTCCTAGACTAGCACTAATTGTTTCCCTTGAGTTCCCTTGAGCACAAATTAGGCTTAATGGGTACACTCAGCAAAAAATCAAATGACAATTCAAGAAAACCCGAATTTTGCTTAAAAGTTTGTGGGTTTGATTGTTTTAAACAGAAAACATTTTATTTTGGAGTGAAAAACTGTCAGTACGATCATTTTAAATTGTCATTTTATAATTTTGTATAACTTTGAAATAAACTTACAAAATACAATTCAAATAAACATTTATACGCTTCGAATTTAAGATTAAAAACCCTCTTAAATAAGTTGTTTCAGTGAATGCTAAAATGACATGTTACAAACGCCTGTTCAACAAAAGTATATTACAATTTAACATTTTTATATTCCTTTTTCTGTATTGCAATGTTGAAACAACATTAAAAAATTCTAAAACAACCACATCTCATTTTTTTATGTTCCCGTTATAAAACGCGTTGTTTTATGTTTCATAGAAGTTTTGAATTAGAAGAGGACCCATGCGTTGTGTAATTCGGTGCATTTATATTATAAGCAAATTTTTGGAAATTAAATTAAAATTACAGTGGTAGTGTAAAAAGTGGAAATTCATACTAGAATATTTTATAATAATTATTATTATAATGGAACGGGAAGAACATTTAAATTTAAATTCAGTTGTGTCATTCAACGAGTGTAACAATGGTGCTACTGTGAATATCGAACAAACCATTGAACCACAACCACAATTAAATTCAGATTCTGCTTCGAATATTGAAGATGTAATTATACAACAAACGCAGGATATTAATAAAGTGTTTTGTTTTGATGAAAATGGAAAACTGACCGTGTTAAATAATATTAGTGAAATAAAAAAATATTGATGATGGCTTGCGAGAACTGTTGGAGTCATGGGAACTTCCTGAAGATATTCTTAATTATCTAGCATCAAAACAAGTAAATTTGGAAGTATTAAGGTGTATGGAGTATGGGGATATTAATGACCTCTTTATGGATCACGATATGTTCGGTTCTAAAATTTTATTCAGAACGAAACTAATTAATTGGAGAAATGAAACTGTAAGTATCTGCAAATTTAATTTTAATGTGTTTTCTATTTTCTTTAGTATAAATTTGAATAGTTTTTCTTCATGAAATGATTATTGCAAAGTGTAATGGGCTTTCTACAATATGTTTGTTTAGCATATATTTACGTTACTTGTTTTTCGTGATATTTCATTAGTTTAAAAATATTTTAGGGAAATCCGATGACAACGCCATCCGCAGAAACTCGGTCAATGGATTCTAGAACTGAAACCTGGATTCGCGAAAATATCGGCCCATCACCATCCGTGACGACTAGTACAGTATCGTCTGAGTAAGTATCAACTTAATTCGGAAGTCGAGAAAATTTCAATGGGTGCTTTCAGGTTACCATGTTGAGTAAAATCACAGCCAATATCAAATTGGAGCTGATTTCACTTATCATGATACCAACGGTTGGCCGACCTGAAAGGGCCTGATGTTTATGTTAATTTGCGGTAAACTCAAATGTTTTCTAAACTTCTCGTAAGTAAGAAAGAAAGTTTGAAAGATGGTAGATTGTAAAATTTGAACTAAATCAATTTTTACTGTAATGATTTACTTGAATATTTCGTCGCTTTAATATTTTATTAAAATACTATTTTCAGAATTTTAGATCGTGAGATTACAGACGATATTCAAACAATTCTAAATAAAAGTATTAAAGGTAGAATTGTATTGGAATTTTTCAAAAAACGACAATTTCTAAGCACAGAGAGAAGAAAAGATTTGGTTCACGCGCTTACTGATCATTATCTTCTTCGAAAACGTAGACTTAATAGTCATGATTATGATAATATTGCCAAATCAATAGTAAAGGTTTTTCCAACAGAGTTATCGGTGAGTACTTAACTCAACTTTGTCAAAATCTGCAGAATTGTATAATAATTTAATAATTGAATTAGACAATGTACTACAAGCCTAGAACAGGCAAGGGTAAAAACCCAACCGGCAAGTTTTTTGACAGATATAACAAGCTGGCATTTCAAACCAAAAGCTTTAGACAACATGAAATGGATAAACATCAAGACACTCAAGTGCAGGAAAGGGACACTGAAGACCTTGAAGATATTAGTATGTATATATACAAAATTTGTAATTAACACAATACCTTTTTACATTTTGAATAACATTCTAAACATTTAGGTAATTTTGATGAACAGAAATTGTGGTTAGAAACTAACTTAAGGCCTTGGGAGACAGTTCTCGATTATTGGAAAGCAACTTCATTAAAAAGAATAGCTAATTTTAAAACAGCTAAGGATTCAACCATCACTCGATTTTTTTCAGAATGGCCCAGATACAAAGATGAAGGTGGAGATCAATTGGTGGGTAAACAATAATTTCAGTCTAATTCATTTCACGTGCAATATTTTATTTCTTTCAGTTCGATATAGATTTTCATGTAATGTTTCCCGAAAAAAACGATGGTTTATTGAATAATTTTTCTGATTTTGTGAACAAAAGTATTAAATTGTATGACGTAGAGATTAAGGATAGGATGAACAAAGGCTTACTTACTATTCTCAAGACAAATGTTAATTTAAGCGAAAGTATGTTATTTATAATTTATTATCTAACTTGTGTTTAATTTATTATATTTTTTACTTAGATACTAGAGATTATTTAGCGGTTATTTTGATGCACGCTATATTGCAACCATCAAGACAAAAAATGAACATAAAACCTACAATTTTAGACGGCCAGGAAGACTTTTGTTTACATATAAAAAACAAAAACGATTTAAAAAATCAAGTTAAATCTATAGAGGAGCGAAATAAGGTTGCCGGAAATAATCTACAACCAAGGATAATAGTTATCGGTGCCTCACAAACTGAATTGGACCATTTTTACATTTATCTAGATGGCGTACAATATAAATGTGGAACTTTTAAACGGTGTATTAGCTGTATCATTAAATTATCGTATGTACTAAACTTAAATTTTTCGCCCATTAGTAAAAACGTTTGGCTATTTTTACAGGAGTATTTCTATGGTTTTTCATCAAACAATACAAAAATTACAAATATAGTAAACACGTTACGAGCAATAGAATAGTAATGTACCATTGTCATTTATGCATAGAAATATTCCTGAATAGCCAAAATTTAATTAAACATTTACAACATGATCATAAAGTTCCACCAATTTTCGAATTTCAATGTAAACATCATAACTGCAGCCAAAAATTTCAAAATATTTATAAATTCTCGAGACATTTAAAAATTCATCAAAAGCCCAGTGCATATTACGATATTCAGACAAATATAAGTTCAACAAATGTTGTATCTGAAGTATTGAGTCAGTCTAGTAGTGGTGAATGTAATTTAAATCATGAAATTGTTAGAAACGATACTCCATCTAAACCACAACTTTACTTGGTTGATTTAAATTATGTCCAAAATTCATTATTATCTCTATCACTTCATTTGCACGAACGGCCAAACATAACTAGAAAATTAGTATTTGAAATACAAGATCTAGTAACTGAATTTTTAACTATTCCAATATCCGATCATCTTAAACTTCTATTACAAAATACTGAAGATGAACATCAAAAGCAACAACTTCTTTCTATTAAAACCTTATTAGAAAATCCATTTTCAAATATAAAAAACGAGTACTTATTCTTTAAATACATTAAAGACATTAATATTTATGCACCTCCAAAATTATGTCTCATAAATAATGAACTCGCTGAAATTGTTTTAAATAGTGACCCAGTTTTATCCTCTAATAAAGTGGAAGGATACATTTTAGATATACATTTTCAAATAAAAAAATATTTCGAATGCAATAACATCCTGAAAGAAACCATTGCGAACATAGCACTTCTCGAGTCCTGCACCAAAATTAAAAATTTTGTAAATGGAAGTAATTGGACGAAAATTAAATCATCTTATCACGATAAAATAGTAATTCCTTACTTTCTGTTTTTTGATGATTTTGAAATTAATTGTCCAATAAGTGCACATGCTGGAACTCATGCAATTTGTGGAATTTATTACTTTTTCCCTCTAATTCCGGAATTTCAATTGTCAAAATTATCAAATATATTTGTAGCTGGATTTTTTAAATCACATGACATAAAAGAGTTCGGAAATACAATGTCGCTTAATAAGTTAATTACGGATTTAAAATCAATAGAAACCAATGGGATAGAAATTAAAACGGAGGACAGAACTCAAACAGTATATTTTGTATTAGGGCAAATACTAGGGGACAATCTTGGGCTTAATAATGTTTTAGGATTTGCTGGATCATTTAGCGCGACACACTTCTGTAGAATTTGTAAGCGCAATAGAACGCAAACTAAAAATGATACAAGGGAAGTTGTGAGATTCTTAAGAACCAAAGAAAATTATAACAATGATTTAAAAACGAATAACATGAAAAGCACTGGCGTAAAGGAAAACTGTGTATTTAACATTCTAAGTAACTATCATGTTACTGACAATGTTTGCTGTGACATCATGCATGATCTATTTTTGGGTGTATGTAAATACAATCTTGCAAAAGTCTTGTACTATTTTATACAACAGAAAAAATATTTCTCTCTGGAAGTGTTCAATTACAGAAAGCAAATGTTTCAGTACGGCGATTTACAAATTAGTAACATTTGTGGTCCAATCGAAGAGATTTATTTGCAAAATGCTAATTTCAAATACACAGCTGCAGAAATGAAAACCTTATATCTTCTACTGCCCATAATCCTTGATGAATTAGTACCGCGTGAGGATTTAGTATATAAATTTTTATTGACATCGATCGAAATGATCGATATTATGTTATTACGTTCATTTAGCGATGGTACATTAAAATATTTAGAGAACATAATTCAGAAACATAACTATAACTATATCACTTTATTTCAAGAGCCATTGAAACCAAAATATCATAATCTTGTCCATTATCCTAACATTATAAGAAAATGTGGTCCACTTAGATATTTATGGGCATTCCGACTAGAGTCGGAACATCAGATACATAAAAAATACGCTTATAATATTAAGTCTCGAGTTAACATTCCCTTAACTTTGGCAACCAAAGCGTCACTTAGTTTTTCATTTCGAGTTCACACAAATAGTTTTTTCCATTATGAATTAATTGATAGTACTTTTAATAATTATTACAGTCCAAATTTACAATACTATAAACACATATTAGATTCGAATTTAGTTGAGTATAGATTTAGTAAATCAGTTATCTTTAGAGGTTCAAATTACAAAAAAGGTTATTTTTTATATGAATATACTGATGATTTAGTAGTATTTGAAATTTTTGACATATTTCTGAAAACAAATATTTGTTTTGTGGTTTGTAAAATGTACACAAATTTAGAGTATAATGAACAAACCTTATCATATCTCATAAATGAGCCATGCGCCAGTTTTCAAATTCGAGAAATATCAAGTTTTTATGAGCCTCCTATTAATATACATATCTTAAATAATGGGCGAAAAATTTTGAGAATAACCAAAATATAATGTAAAATAATGTGTAAAATTTAAAAAAATTAAATTTGAATTTTTGAATTAAAATAAACATAATGAATAAAAATAAACATATTTGAATTTTGTTATAGAGAATTAATTCGAAATTAATAGGATATATTCTAATAAAGAGGTGTAAAATGTTAAAACGAAATTCGTAATACTTCTCATTCGACGACTTTCAAAATGCCATTTCACCATATTCTCATCATAAAACAAAATTCCTAAATGTTGATTCAGTGGATTTGTAATGTTATTTTGGCATGATTATTTTTTAATTCGAAGTTCATGATACTGTTATTCAAACGGTTTTTAATGTCGTTTTAGGCATTTTTTAATGGAAAAACAAAATTTAAAAAATTCTTTAATAACTCTAAAAAAAGATTATTGCTGCATTTTAAACTAGAATTTACGAAACTGCTAATAAAACATTTATTATGGCTAAATTATTTCAGTTTAGATCGTGTCGAATTGAAATTTTCTTCCAGGTAGAAATGGCATAGGAATGATCTTGGGTAAAAAATGACATTGAAAACACTTTGATTGCGTAATGAAAACATTCCAATACAAAATTTTATTTTTCTGAGTGTATGCAAAGGTATGCAAAGGTTCATTTTGAAATTCGATAGTTTCCTTGCTCCAGTTACCCACACTTATTACATTTATCAAGCAAATGTGATAACGTATACTACCATCATAGTCGCGAAATGAAATGGTAGGATTAACTTCTCTCATGCGTTTAGTACCACAATACTGGAGAATTATAAAAAATCGTGGAGGGACTCAGGTTACTGAACATTTTTTTTTATTTCGTCTTACTTTAATAGCAAAAAGTTCTAAACCACTGATTTTGAAAACAAATATTCTCTTAGATCATTTCATATCAGGAGCACCAAATTTTTCAGAGCATCCTAATATCAAAAGAGGTGATCGATATTTGATGATTTTTTTTTTCAAATAAAAACCTTAATTTTATCAAAAATTTTAGAAAGACAACATAGGCCACTTTTTTTGAAAAGAACAAATTAATCAATATAAATTAAAATATTTTGTTCTCTTATATTTTTCGGAAATGCTTTACGTTTTAAAAGAAAAAGCTACATTCCCGATAAACAAATTTCGGCGAAAACACTCTGACTTTCTAATTTATATGGAGAAAGTTTAAGCCTATTTTTTTTTCAATGATGATTGCTGTTGAGGAGCAACAACTACCGAGTCTTCTCCGGGAGCATGAACATACAGCGATTTATTAAAAATTCGGCCATAATTTAGTTTACTTTTTAAACCAAAGTAACAAAAGTAATGTTAAAACTTCAGATTCAGTACGAAGTTATCTTTCTTTATTTCGTATAATTTTTGAATAGCTGTTGAATAGAAAATAGCGTATTCATCTTAAATTTATTGGTTAGAAATAAAAAGTAGGAAAGTCGCACGTGATACACATAAAAAAATTCGCTACCGTTTCTCCAGGTATAATCAGCAAAACATTGATTTTTTCTATAGAAATTTCAGAAATTAAAATATTTTGGCGAAAAATTAAGTTATTCTTTATTTACCAGTTCTTCACAAAGAAATAAAATGTGCCTTTTTTCTCAGAATTTTACCCTCAATACAAAATGAAGATGAGGATTTTAAATTTAAAAGCAATATTATAGGAGCAAAGTTATTACACGGATATTTCCAGGATATTTTGTATTTATTCTTACTAAGTAATTCCCGTGATATAAATTTATTTCTCACCCAACTTTTCATCTAAGAATAGTTTTCATGAAACATTTTGACATTAAAATTTTGTCACATTTATCATTCGCGAAAAACCTGTGTGTATGTGTGTCTATATTAGTGGTGCTGTGTAGACTAATTGTTGTTGGTTGCTACAGCCCAGAAGGATTGAAAGATCGGGGTGAAACTTCATGCTTTTTCCATAAATTCGACCAACCCTGTGATTTTGGTTCGATATCGGTGGCTCTGTAAATATTTGGATAATTACTTAATTATCGAGAAAAACGGCCAAGAACAAAGAGATTGTAACTAAAATTTGCAAAAATAACGGTCCAGATTATTTTCCTAAATTACAGAAAAAATTGGCGAATATATATAAATTTATATAAAATATATATAAATATATATATATAAATTTAAACATATATATAAATTTAAATATTAAATTTTCCAGCAACAAGGGTTGACCATGAAATAATTAAATCGTCATTTTTAATTAATATGATGTACCAATAATTATACTTTTTTATGTTTTTGAGCAAAGTGTTACAGTTTTAGGAAGTATCCTTTTAATGAAATTTAAATAAATTTTATTTTTATTTCAGCAGAAGACTGTTTCAATGGTAATTAAACTCCAAAAGAAAGTTTATTTTGAAAAATTTTAATTTGGTGGCTACGCTAATTAAAAATTGTCTGTGCCAATAACTGTGTCCGGAACACGATATTGTTTAGGCCAAAATAACTGAAATAAAACTGGTCAAAATTTGTTCCCAAATAAGCATGAAGGACGATTTATAACAAAAAAAACGATTTTCACAAAAATTTGGCCCCTGTATGGAGATTGATTAATCGGGATGAGACTTCATTTAAAATTTCTTTTCATAAATTGGGAGGTACATTGAAACTTATCGAAGCCGTAAATTGGAAATGTCGAAAACCTGTCTAAATTGGAAAATTTACTCGCGTAATTTGGTTTTGCACTAAACTAAGCTTGTTAATACTAGAAGCTTATTATACCCGGAACTCGAAACGATTTTTCAGTCCGAATTACTCAAAAAAATTAGCAAATTAAACTTGGGAAACCCGGAATAAATTTTCATCAAAGAAAAAAACTAAACTAAATTCCTATTATGTATGTGAGCAGACGAACATTTATACTGACATCTCTTCGAAATATAGTTTACTTGTAAATGGTTCATATGGAAACACTAAAACCAAAAGTTTAATCCGAAACCGCAGCAAAAAAGAAAACAGTTAAACGTCAAAAGCAAGTATGCAATGTTTTTACGTCACGATCATGCATGTTTAATAAAACTTTATAAAAATTAATAACGACGAAAATTAACTCGTAGATCCAGTTTCAATACACAAATGTAGTTGGTGGTTCAATACTTTTTGCTTTAGCAAAAGCAAGTGCAAAAATAAGCAAATAAAGTTAACTGTACATACACAGTTGGATTTATACTTTACTTTTCAAACGGGTACCCCAATCATATTAAAGAATCTAACCCTCGAGCAAAAGTATAAGGCGATTCAAATGAAAGAATCCGGCTCGACAATGAAAAATATCGCTTCTCGTAAAGCAAATCTCGTTATCTAAATTCCCGGTAACTGAAAAGTTATTTAAAAAAAAAAAAAATATAAAGTATGACGAAATCGGACAAAAAGTGTACGAATGGTTGTGTGCCACGAGCTGAAAAATTGAATCCGCGCTTGTCACTGCTCAAAGCGTCTTTAGGATAGCTCTTTAGTTTTAAACATCGGTATAGAATTACTTTCCAGCAAATTTCAGGGGAAGCTAAAAGCGTCGATCTTAAAAACGTAACTACTTGGTACACCGAGTTTAAAGGCATAATAAAATGTTGTGATATGTCAGGTGTAGCGAACGTAGGCAAAACAGGTCTATTTTATCGAGCACTTCCGGATAAAACTTTGTCTCTTAAAGGGGAAAGTGTTTCGGAGGGAAAACACCTATAAGGAACGACTGACCGTTGCATTGATCACTTTTATGAATGGAATAATAAAAAATCCGATTATTATCGGTAAAGCTACGTTGATGTCAAATCATTCTATATAAACTATTTTGTTCACCGTAAGGCTACGATGACATCTAGTATTATCGAAAAAATATTACGAGACGTGAATAACGAGATGGCTAAATAAAGAAAACACATTCTCTTATTCCTGCACAACGCAACATATCATCCAAAAGTTGGATATTCCAATATAAAGCTTATATTATCTGCACCCAACACCCTGAAAGTTTTGCTTAATAAGCTTTTATTGGTAATGGATACGGCGTCCAACTTTTCCGATTTGTCCAAACGGGTAAATATATTGGATGCAATTTATTTGGGTATAGCAAAGAAAAAAGGGGTACTAAAAAAATTGTTTGGATTGTTTTGTTTGCTTATGTCAATCTTCGGAATAATCTGAATATACTGCGCTGGACTACTTAGCTATTGATAGATAAGCTTTGAGTGAGAATGCCAATTTTTTTAACAGAAATTTAGTCAAATTCAAGTTTAGCATCAAATCAAGCAGACCAAATTAATCTCGATAGTGACTGATTATAAACTCTCAATTATAGACGTTTCTGATCCTAAACCATCGAAAGGCGCAGCCATACAGTACCTCGAAGAGGTTCAACGATATACGCTTAATGAAAATAATATAAAATTATTAAGTTTAGTTTCGTAAGCCAAGTTGGCAGTCATTTAAAAATTTATTTCATTTAAAATGAAGCAATAAACATTATATAGTTTTACATAAAAGTTGATTAATTTATCCTTACGAAAGGTGTTTATTTAAACATTTACTTACATTTTTAGTTTAGAATTTATTGGTATTTGATCAGTAGAAGTAGCTCAGCAAAGAAATTTCGGTTTGATGCAAAAGTCATACATGGCTTTAAATGGTATAAATATTTTAAATGGTATAAGAAAACCATAAAACAGATTCCGTTTTGATGACTGAGAACTCAGAAAGAATGTTAAAAAAGTCAGCAATTTTTCTATCGTGATTTTTTTAGTAGAGCTCGTGTTCAATCAAATAAATTATAGTTTTTTAGTTAATTTTTGTTCAGAATTGAAATATAATGTAATTATAATTATTTTGTTATTTTATTTTTATTTTTTAAATACAAAAATGTTCGGGCTACATCGTTTTTAATTGCTCTGCCAAGAGAAATAATTCTCGCCGGATCTACTACATTACTGGTTTCTTCAGAATTAGAGCTCATTTCAGCTGCTACGTCTTCCACTGGTGGTGGTGGTAACGGACAGCCATTTAAAATTAATACGTTGTGCAAAATTGCGCAACAATTTATTATTAAACCGGCTTTTTGAGGAGTGTCCATTAATATGAGTTGCCGACTAAAGCAGCGAAATCTAGATTTCAAGACACTGATGTATCTTTCAACATAATGACGAGTTTTTAGCGGCTCACATTTTATCCTCTTCCTGTGCAATAGTTAGTGATGCGATTGGAGTCATAAGCTGACGTCATCATGGAAGCTTGTATCCACTATATCCTATAATGTCCATAGTTTAAACATTCAAACTTAATTCAATATGTGAGAATTTGCGAATATATTACCGAACAACCACCGTATATTAACGTTCAAAATTTTCAAATTTGCATCACAAATGATTTAACCGTTTTTCGTATGTGCAGATTTTTTTTCGAAGTAATATACGTACTTAACGTCACTGCAAGGCTTTTTAAATGCAATTTGCGTTCCGTCAATTACGCTGATGACTCTAGGAATTTGGCACATACTATAAAATTGCTGCTTCCGTTTTGTTATTTCTGAATAGTTAAGCTGAAACTGAACAAATTATCTGGCCAAATTATCTTCGACCACATGACATATTCCCACAACACTTCGAGACACGGCTGTTTGCGATATCGCTATGAAAAAGTCTTGTCGTTGCCCGAGATTGCATATGCGGTTTTATAAAATTTTTATAAAATTTTACATAACCGAAACAACATTTGAAATTCAGCGTCCGTTGTTGCTTCAAATGGGTGACTAACATTTCGCGATATCGCTTTATTTTATATGTTTATTTTACCCTCGATTTGAACCTGTTCTTCTTCGAGCCCTCAAAATTATATAGTTCACATTATAAATATTTTTTACTATTATTATTTATATTTTTATTTAATAATTCAATCATCGAATAACTTGAAAGTTTAGAAAAATATTATTATTTGAAGTTTTCAAAGCGCTCCCTATAAGCAAAATGCTCATGCTATAAAAATTATAGCAAGCTAAAACTCAGTAGTAGTACGCGACTCAGAACTTTCATGATAATCATGAGAATTGATTAGTTAACAAAAATTATATAATTTTGTCATTGCCATTTGTCTGCAAACCGGAATTCACCAGCAGATCTACGTTTTCCGTGAGAAGTGAGTTTTAGACAAGTAAATTTGGTTGCGTAGTGAACATTTCTGGGTCCAGCTTGCAAGTGTTAGAAAGCTTGTAACAGCCGGAAATTTTGTTTGATGCCGTACTGTTTCGTCTTTGACATTTTTTACACCACTGATTTTTTGTCAACATCGATCCACCAACAATTCAAACAAAATTGGTTCAGACCATTGGTTGACCATTTTAATATGGCCGGCCTATTCGGAATAAAACTTCATTTTTAAACTTTGGCCTGTGTACCGAAGGTGGTAGCTGCCAAGGGAGCTTTTCCAATTTTAGGAATGATTTTCATAAGGTTAGCATTAACAAAAAATGAGAAAGATTTACAAAATGTATATCTTTGAAGATTAAATTTTCAACAAGGATTTACTTTCTTGATTTCTAGAAATTTAATTATAGGAAAAATGATTTTTTATTATACAAGACAGTTTTACAAAAACTCCGGGCAGTATAATTATCTGGTTTAGAAACCATTTTTAGTGCAATCGAGATCTATATAAAAATTCATGTTGAAAGAATCTCTGATGTTTGCCACTCCGTTTTTTTTTCATTATTGAAGAACTTTATTATATGTCGGCCCAGTATTAATCGTGGGAGAAGAAATAATTATTTTACACAATGGAAATTTTACATAAATTAGTATTTTGATGTCTACCTGTATTTAGACAAAATTGAAACAAAAGCGTTAAATAGAATTTTTTAAATTTAAATATGTTGCAAATATTTTAGAAATATTTAATGCAAAATTTTATATTTTATTAAGAAATGCTGTCTGTTGCAGATTTTCCAACTATTTATTCTTGGTTCTTTTCAATTTCTGTTGCAGATTTTCCAACTATTTATTCTTGGGAATAAAGCAAGAAGATACCACATTTTGTTGTTTTAGAACAATGATATTATTTCGTTCAGCTTTGTACTGGCAAATATTGCAAATTCCAAATTATAAAATATCTCAATAACTCAAAATTTTAAAAGCTTTTTGTAAAAATACCAATATTTTCCAATAAATTCGTCGAACATTGGATTACCACATACGTTACAAAAATTTCTAAGAATATATTTTATGTAAGTATTCAACAAAATAAATGAAAAATTATTGAGAGTAAAATATTCGTGGAACTATGTAACAAGTCATATGCTTGATTAAACAATTATCCAGGAAACTGATGTGAAATAGCCAAATTTCCAAGTAAAAATGGGATGAACCACTTTTTTATATCTCGAAATATTGCACGTTTATTGCATCACTTTTGATCGATATTTGTTTTTTGTACATGTGAATTTGATATTGTATACGAGAAAATATTTTGAACATCGTCTCACAGTCTATTTCCATACCCATTTGAAAATTATAATCATTTCGTGGGAATTTGATTTAATTACAGTATGAAACGTTCTAGCTTGTATTAATATTTTCCTATCAAAATATTTCAAAGATTCTAATTACAGTGTGTTTATATGTTATGAGAAATTTAATACGGCAACGTAAAATTTTTATGTAAAATATTTTTCAGCGATAGGGATCTTTTCTGGGATGTCGCATTTTATTTTTGTACAAATGGAAATTTAAATATGTTTCATGTTCAACAAAAATCACTTTAATAGTCTAAGATTTCAAAAATCAAGCAGATTTTATTTCAACACTATATGTTTGAATCGAATTCCGACATGCGCGCTAAAATTTATCGAATCCTTTTTTTATGATTTAAATTTATGGTCTCAAATCAACTTTACGAGATTTTCAATGTAATAAAATATGTCATTGTTGCAAAGTATAAATAAAATGTTCGGTGGACAATAAAATAAAAGAAAAGGGCTGTTATGAATACTCCAAAACATTTTAAAAATGAAAAGCTTTTCGTTATGGTCAAAGTTTATGGTTAAAATTGATTTATTATTCAAAACAGTTTGACGTGATTTCAAAAATCTCTTGACAGTTTGCGATTCGATCTGTAACAAAACAAATTGTACACTTCTATAATATGAAAGTAATATTGTTGTGTTTAATTTATTAATTTGAGGTTTACCCAAATATCCATTCATTTATTAACCGTCTCATTTCCTAATATTTCAACAAATTGATTTGTACAAATTTGTTCCAGTAGAAACGGTTGGATTCTTAAGACAAATTTTCAGATATCCTAAAATATTGATTATTTATTGAATAACACATAAAAATTTTAATACTTATAGGTATCTTATTTATTAGACAAAGTTTTTGGACAGTTTTAAATTAAATTTAAAAATAAAAAAAATTCTTAAAAAATTTATGAAACTTATTTAACTGTGCACTCCTAAACAAAGATTATCTACGAGTTTGAAAATATGATATGATATTAATCAGATCTCAGATTTACTGATGCAGCACAAGAGTTGCAGGATAAAATAACAACCATCACCAAAAAATTCTGGTTATTATTTAAATTATTAAACTAGAGACAACACAGTATTTTATAGACAAGAGAATTGTCCTATATGGAAACACTAAACAATTTTTCAAGTTTTATAGAAATGATCAATTATTAGGATCAATAAAATGAAACCCGAAAACTGTTTTGCTTTTCAAATAAGTATATTAAATATTTTCTAAAATTTTCACGCATTTTCGTTCTTATCTCATACTTTATCACTAATAATGTATGATCATTGCAAAGTTTAATGTTTACTGTTTTATGATATTTAAATTTTAATTCAATAGGTTTTAGGCCAATAACTGGTTTTGTTATAGAAAGTGGGCGAGCAAGGAACATACTGGATGGAAAAATAAAAAAAATACTTCAACCATTAAGATAGAGCTCCATTGTTTTAGCACCCCACTTTTGGAAATAAATTTTTTTCTATTGAAAATCGTTTACAGTTAATTAAGGGTCAAAGACGGACAATCAAAATATTGCCGGAACCTATAAGTTTTATATTCTTTAGAGATTAAACTTATACTGTACAGTTAGCACCCCATAAACAAATTTTTAAACTTTTTCTTATATATATCGATGCATAATTATCCGACAATCATTGACAGGAAAGTCATTTTATTTTAGGGTAATTAGTTAAAACGTTATAGTTTATTTTTTAATAAAGCTTCAAGGCTATAACATCACTAAAAACTTTTATTTAACTTAATTGACTACTAGGAGCATTAGTGTCTCGGTGTTGGTGGCAAAGTAAAGTTAAATTTTATGCACCACTGTTATTCGAAATTCAACACGTCTATTTTTTCCAAATAAAGTAAAACTACCTTGAGGCTCCGGTACCAAGTAGTTTTTAATTAAACGGCCTAGACTTTCTCCACCTAATCCTTAAAATACTAAGAAGGGAAACTTTTTAGGGACGTCATAGCCTTGAAGTGTTTAATAAATGTGTGACGATTCTATGCGTTATGCAATTTTATTTTTTTCACCGTTGACGGCATACTGAATAAAACTTAGCCTTCTCGAGATCTTTTATGTCCGAACCTTTCCATTAAAACCAACAACAGATCTCTTTTAATATGACTTGAGGTCAATTTATTTAAATTCGATATTCTGAGTGACGTCACATCCATGAAGCTTTTGGTCAAGTGAATAAAATTAAGTGAATGCTTTTACTTCAACTTGATAATTTATTATCAATTTCAAAGAATGTTTTTAATAGAACTACTTCAAAACGGTTTATGAGCCGAGTATACTACTTAGATGTTGCTCCATCAATTTAAATTATCTGTTTTGTTCAATATTCACTGGTAAAGTTGTTTGACAAAATCGAATTAAAGTAAAAGCATTAACTTATTTTTATTCGCTTGAATCAATGTTTAAAATACGGCATAATTGTTTAAATAATAACCGTCAAATGAAATTAGTGGTCAGCTTATGATGGCAGGATAGTTCTACATTGATAAAAAATAAAAATAAAAACAAAATTTTGGTAGAGGCTCACGTGCTTTGGGAAATTTTAATTTCTTCACAGACTCGAGTATTTATATAAAATACGGTACAACTGCTGAAATAACTTACAACTATCCAGTCAATGATTGTTGACAATTTAAACTTATTGCAATGGCGATTACCCACGATCTATAAGGAATATTATGAGAAGGTGTATTTATAGGACAAAGTTATTTAAAGAGCCTTTAATTGAAAATAGAATTTTCTACGATATGTGGATGTTTGCACAAAATTTAAATTATTTTCGCATCATTTCTCGAGTGTCGATTAAGCTAGTTAGTAAATAACTGTAAGTGAACAGTTTTTAGTCTTAGGCACTCTACGCAGGCTTTTCCACAAAATCGTTTCACAAAAACTTACGTTGCTTCTATCGTTTGGGATCAGGGCCTTTTCAAAAGGCCGAGAAAAGTTGTTTTGAACCAACTTGGTCTTGCAGAAAAAAACATACACAAATTTAAAAAAAAAAAATATCAAACAAAACGAGTTATCATGCGAAACTCGGTGGATTAATTGAACTGGTGGAAAGGAGTATGATTTTGCACTTCGCTGTGCGTGGTACCCCCTGGACAACGAGAGATCTTTGCTATGGGCTGAATTGACCAAAAACAATAATAACTAAAAGAAAAATATTTAGGTAATAGATAAAATAATTGAGCAAATGGGGTATCGATGATTTTTTACTGAGCTATGTCTGAATCTGAGTTGTATTAGTATCGCATGGTCCGTGGCACCTGTATTAAACAAGAGCAAAGCTAATAAAATTCATAATGGGATGATAACATTGACGAATATACCGGGTGAGTTTTTTAAGCTGAAACTTTCAAATATCTGGGAAAAGAAGCCCTCTACGATAAAAATGACTATTATCAAAATTAAATCATTCTTGCGGGGAAAACATTCGTGCTAAAATTAGGACCAGTTTGTAAGGGGGGTGGGGGCAACTTGGAAACTAAGATAGGAACCGCTATTTTTTATTGCAGATTCGGATTCTACGGCTAAAAGTACGTAGGATTTTTATTAAACATTTGTTTCGATTCATGATAGATGGCGCTGTAATAGGCGATATTAAATTTTTTTCGATTTCTCCTTCTGAGAACATTATGTTTGCACTAAAATTAACACGTTTTCAATGTAAATACTTTAAGTTGCCCCCACCCCCTTACTAACAGGTGCGGGGGGTCCTAATTTTAGTACTAATGTATTTCTCCTCCAGAATGATTTAATTTTGATAATAGTCATTTTTATTGTAGAGGGCTTATTTTCCGAGATATTTGAAAGTTTCAGCTTATAAAACTCACCCGGTATATTGTGATATAATTGGGCCGTATTTGGTACAAAAGCCTTGTAAGTATCACCCGTCTCCTCGCGGTGGTGTATTTAAGGGCCAGAGTAACTCGAAAAAGATAATGGCATCGTGGTCCAATACCAAAACTTCGAATTGACAGAGACAACATTGACGAGTATTTATTGAATAATAATTGGGGGAGCCTTGTTAGAATCACATGCCCCGGTCTATTGCCAAATATTGTATTAAAATAAATAAACGGCATCGTTAGCCAATGCCTAAACTTTAAAGTTACAAAAATGAATATCCTTTAACTTACTTGTAACGATTACTTTTCATGGCAGTCACTTCAGTTTTTGATTACTAAAAATTGCCAATTTATTTTTAATTTTGGTTTTTTAATATTTAATAATGAATTTTTTGGCCTAGGGTATTGGACATATCTGGCGGGTCAGTCTTAACTTTTTTAAAATTAAATTTTTTTAGGCTTAATTTGAGAAACTATCACGATAGATTTTTTTTTGTGTTGAGTTCCTATAAAATGTCGTGACTGCATTTTTTTGAGCTAATACCGTAAATATTCGTTTGTGAAATCATCGGCAACACTAAATTGCCATCGTATTTTGTTAGAATTGAACTTGTAACAACTTTATTAACATCTCAGACAAGAGCTACTTTTATTGGCAACTTAATTTACAATTTTTTTGTTTCTTGTGGATTTAAAATATTTTCAAAAGCACAAATCGTAATTTCCGTCTAAAATTTAGAAACTGGTTTAAATTATTTTTGTTGCAAATTTAAATTACCAACTTTTTGAATTTAATCGAATTTCGTAAATGTGATACTCTTCAAATTTTGATAAAAAAATCAAAAAGCTTTCTGAAGATGCAAGGCCCTTTATTAATTTATGAAAATAGCTTTAGTGTCAAGTTTCATGCCGCTCGTTCAATCTGTTTAGGCTGTGAAGGGTTCAAATTTCGATGAAAAAAAACATTAAAATTTTGGAAAAATAAGCCTAGATAATAAATTGAAAAACCTTAGAAATTCGATCGATTACTGTAAATGGGAGGAAGCGATTTGAATTTTTAGGACGGACTAGTTATGTTTATTTGTGACACAATAGCAGAAAACCAGCAAATTTACTGTGGCTTAATACCGTCTGGAATACCCATGCGGTATTCATGATCTATGAACGACAAGAAAGCGCTACTTCTGGTTTATCGGTGTGAAACAAAAATCACTGGGATCTCCAAATTTGCCAAAGATTAAAGCCTAAAGTTTCACCACGAGTAAATTACCATTCAGTCTGTACAGAATACACAAACAAAATATTTTGTAAACCACCTTTTCAGACTTCGGTGATATAACGAATTGTTAATCTGTTAAGAGACAGTCCAAAATTTCCATTAAAATATTTGTTACAAATGAATTTTTAAAAATGTGCCGATTGTTTTTCATTAATTTGCAAAAATTGATTTAATATCTGCAATATTCCACATTTCACCACATTATCTAAAGACGTGGCGTCTAGAGTTAAACGAAAATAGAAACTTAAAGTTCTTTAAGTTAAGCGGCTTTTTTCAAGGCATTTACAATGTTTAGCACATATATATTCTATCCAAAATCATTTGTTCGGTGTTTGTTCCGGCAAAGAGCGTTGTATTTGAAAAAGAAAAAAAAACTGTCGAGTGGTTTGCATTTTTTCTATAGGGATCATTGATATCTATAAGAATTAAAAAACTTTTGTCTTCCACTATATTTCAAAAACTGAAAAAGTTTAATACTCAAAACTAACGTTGTGGTGCTGGAAGTAGTAAACATTTTCTTGCCATGTGGTATGCCGTTTGAAAGGTTTTGATAAATCAACAATTTGCTTTAAACACCTTACTCCTCCGTTTTGGAGCAAGTAGCTAATTATTAATTTATTTTAGGCCCGAGTATTAGTATGTAGATCAGTTATCACTGGTTCCGCAAATCTGCGTGAAATTAGTATTTCTACAAACACAAAAATACAATAATTCAGTAACTGTACGACAATTCATCGCAAAGCATTCAATGAAAACGATATTTTACTGAATAGCAAACCATCAAAACCAAAAACGACCTCGCTGATTGGAATCAACAAATAACCAAAAAAAGACAATTCACCGGCAAATAACCAAATACGACAATTCACCGAAAACCACAATTCATCGAAATTAATAATTAATGAGAAATAATTTCATTTGAACGATGTTGATAAAAAATTAAAGAGACGGCCAAGAGTTTCAATTTATACAAAAAATTTAGTAGTTCTTCCGTGTTTGCTCAAGATATATTTTTCCGTCCTAGAGTTATTTAGGTAATTTTTAATTTTTCGAAGCTTTCATTTTTCGAGTTTTTACATCTGAAACTAAGTCATTTCTCAACTGATCGTAATCAATTTTTTAGGAAGTTCTGCAATATGCCTGACTAGGACAGAGCTAGATCATTTCTTGACCTTAATTTGGTATGCGCATTTCATATTCGATTACGATGATAGATTTTTAGGATGAAAATAAGATTGTAAACTAAATTTTAACCAAATTATGAAATTTAGCCAACTATGATCCAACTAAGCCATTCCTTAATCGACCATGATGAAATTAGATTCGTACAGGATAGAATGTGAATTGTAAAATAATTTTAAGAAGAAGTTCTGAAATTTGGCCATGTAAATCGGAACAAGGCCACTTCCTATTCATAATACAATGATATGTAGAAAGATTCTTAAATTGCTTTTGGCAGTAGTTTTTGAATATTGTCAATTGGGAGATAACCAGGCGATTCCTTAACCGATTAACATGAACTTGGCTGAGTAAGATGAAAATAGGATTAAAAAATGTATTTTTTGTAAAAATTTCTGGAATATAGTCAACTCTAGGTTATTTCATTACCAATCCTGTTTGTTTTCACACCGTCTAGTGTTACTCAGCAAAATTATTAATATTTTAACTGCTGAGCAAGCTCCTGACTGGAGTGCAATTATAATTTTCAGTAAATTTTCATTTTCGGTGCATTGTCGTTTTCGGCGAAATGTTGTTTTATCGTTTTCAATGAGTTGCTTTTTGGGTTAATTGTCTCTTTCGGTTAATTGTTCTATCTCAATTCACCTAAAGAGACAATTAGCCTTAAACGACATTTCACGGAAAATGACAGTACAATGGATTATGGTTGTTCCGTTAAAATGCGACCCGACGAAAACTTTCCTGTCGTGTATTTATAATTAGTATTATTATAAATTAATATGCGAAGCGATTAAAATATTTAAGTTGAATTATAGTTTTCGGTGAACTGTCGTTATCGGTGAATTGGTTTTTTGATGATTTGAATTGTCGTTTCGGTGAATGGTTTTTTCGATGAATTGAGTTTTTCGGTGAATTGTCGTTTTCGGGGAACCTAATACTGTTTATTTATTGTTAGTCAGCTGCAGTTTATACAAAAAAAAATTATAACATGAATTAATTAACGGCATTCAATTGAAATAGCGTTAAGTAAAATGCCAAAGAACAGTAGTGAGTAACATGGAATGGAAATAATTCCACTACACGAATTAAAATTCAAAAGTAACATTTTATCGAAACTCTAGAACCATTGTTTCGGGCCGGTGACAAATTATTGGCTTAGTTAAATACTCGATGATCGCCAAACTGGCATTAAATCCATCCATAGGTCACATTTTTTAGATACCGTGGTATGGAAATAAGAAATAAGTTCTGCATAGAAAACATGAAAAACATTTGCTTTTATACCAATTTGGATAAACCTCGTGAAAACATGAAACATCATGGATGTTAAATGCAAATAAATTTTTAAACAAAACTAGCTAACCCGGCTAACTTTGTCCCGCCCCAAATTAATTCGTCCCGAGCAAATACTTTTGTCCTTCACGAAATGATTTTGATGAGAGAAAAGATCAAACAACTCAACTCAATTCTCAATAGACGATTGAGTTGAGTAGACATTTCATTCTCTTTTTTATCGAATTCAACACTAAAGTATTGAAAGGTAATGAAATGTCCATTCAAACTCAGGCATCTATCGAAAATTGAGTTGTTTTTTGAATGTTTGGTAAACAAAATTTTTCATTTTGTTCTCCAGCGAACAAAGATGATGGGTGCCAACTCTGATGGGTGATTGACCTTGCGATTTCTTATTCATTATAGCAAACGCCAAACGAAATGAATGCGCTTGAGGTCGAACGGAGTGTCAGTTGGAAGTGATTCCTCTGAAGGAATTCTCGGAATTTGAAATCCTCTCCTTTAAATTTGCCTTTGATGATCGTCACTTGAATCACGTTGTTCATCAGTTTTTTCACAGCCAATCGCGTTCCGTTACACAATCTCAGTTGAGCATCAAGTTATGCTGTGGGTGGTATTCTTAACAAATCAAGCGCATTCAAAAACTCGGTCGGATGTTGGTTGCCTCGCCTTGATTGGTCACACAGTCAACGGATTTGTAACAATGCATTTCCCCAGCGATTTGGTTTTGAATCAAGTAATTCAGATTGTCTACTGTCACACAATCCATTCGCAGCCAAAATTGCTGGGCCAATCTTGATTTATATAATTTCGGCGGCTGTCCGGAAACACGTTCGTGATAAGCTTTTCCTGTGATATCGTGAACATGCAAAAATTCGAGGGGAACGAAATCAATCCGGGCGAAACATCAACAGGAATTTGACCATTACAAAAGCGCCGACAGTTGTTTGAAAAAAATCAACAGTTGATAGGTCGTTCTGTAACGCGACTCTCATTGTACTATTTGGCTCATCGAATTTCGATCGTACACTTGCGACAAATGCGACGCACACACATGTTTTCGAACATGATCAAAGCTTCGTTCCGTATCCCGTCGTTCATTTCAAGCTCATAATTCGATGTTGCAGTGCGAACTCGATGCAAAATGTCATCAGCCATCTCGTCCTTATATTTGTTCCACAATTGCAATGCGTTCAATGATGATCGCGAACAATGTACGAATTTCATCGTACTCGTTTCCACTAATTAAGTGTGCTAGCTATGGACGCGGATATTGTTTTATGCATTTCCCATCGGCCATACACGATGAATCTGGATTGTGATCTCCGCACGGACAAGTCCGAGTCGGCTTCAGGATCTGGCATTTCGGCGCTGATGATTGAATCGATTTGATCTGGGATGATTTTCTCAATTGACCACAGCAGAATGTGTACATGCGGTAATCTACGCTTCTCCCACTCTACTGAGTACATCCAACAACGTGGTGGTCCGAAAACCATCTGCTTAACGATGAAGTCGTCAAGCGTCCTTAGTTTTTGTTTGAACCCACGTGTCGTGATGTCGTGGCGATCGCTGAAAATTTGTCCTGGCAGTAGGTAAACGTTAATTTCAGATGAACAACTTTGGCCATCCGTAATGCCGCACTTACGTCATAGCGTCCTGCGCATATTCAGGCATATGCCGTGGGCTGTCAACATATGTCGCTGAAAGAACGGTCAATTGACCGACGTTTGTTGCATTTCCTTCCGAAACGATGGCATCGCGCAGATGAATGTACTGCTCGGAACGTAGTTTTGGTTGATTGAAGCGGATGCAATTTAAACGTTCCGTTTCGATCTTGAACATATAGACGCAATACTGTTGAAACAATCGACGATATTTTAAAAGATGATTTTCCACGCTTTGTCGCATTTTCAAGCAATCAGTATAAAAATGCATGGAACTTCGTTTCTTGACAGGTTGACCATTTTATCTGGAAGTGGTAGTCATCCTCTCAATGACAAAACATCAATGGGTATTTGTTTCGTGTGCTTGATCACAATATCAGATTCCACATTTTTACCAACAATCACAACTGCAATTTCGTCGATAGCGGGAGCATTGTACTGGCGTACATGCCCTCCGGTTGGTCTTTTGTCGGCGCTCTGATGATTTTATTGTGACCAACGGAAGTCATTGTCACCAAAGCAGTTTTAAACAAACGAAGCAACTCATTGTGTTCATGCAAAAAACATTAAAGTTCTCTCGTTTTGACGTATTGAAAAGCGCAAGACGATAAATTAATTCAAATTCGGTCCTTCATTCGCTGGTGGCATCAACGCTCCGCTTCCGATGATAAATTTGCCCTTGAATCGTTAAAATAGAGGGCAATTTTGAATATGATGAGTACAATCGTTCAACATAATCGAAGTGATGAACACCGTCGGAACCCGTAGGTACAAAGCATCATTTTCCGAATTTTTGAATTTTCCGATTTTTTTGGTGAATTTTCGCAAAATGTTCTTTCGTATGAACCATCTCCTGGCAATTGTGAACACATTAAAAAAATATTGAACAAAACCGGCTTAGCTGTTCTCAACTGATGCGCGCGCACATGCAATTTTTACACCTTTTTATGGTAACAAGAAATCAATTTTTGAAACATTTATTATTATCAGCAAATCATTCCGTGTTGATTTGGACCAAATTTTGAATATCTCGTGAGATTTTAGCCTCTAGCACTTGTTGAATTTAAATCATAATTGTTTCTGTATATAGTCTAGGGAAGTTAGGAAAAATAGAAGAAATTTTTAGGGTTAGCAGAGATCGAGATGCAGCTTTCTGTATTGTGTTCAGGAAGGTCCCACGAAAAAAGTCTATATCGTCTGGTTTGAAAATGCCTTCTGGGCCGGAAAATGCATTTTCCAATTGCATCATTACTTGTACCATTATATGAACGACTGGAAACTTGAAAAAACGCTCGGAAATCGTTACTCGGGAGTTTTCGGGGCTGCCGAACTTGATTCTGGCATTAGAATTACCCGGGGGTGCACGGGGGTGGCTTTGGGGGGTGCGCAGGGGGTGAATTGGGGGAGAAATGGCAGCATGCAAGAAAATCGCTCAAACCTCGTTACTCGGAGGTTTTCGGGGATGCCGAATTCAATTCTGGCATTGGAATTACCCGGGGGCGCTCAAGGGCAGCTCTGCGATGGTATCCGGAGGTCATTCTAGGGAGGAAATTGCATAGTCCATGGGAAGCTCTCCAAACTCGTTACTCAGGGGTTTTCGGAGATGCCGAATTCAGTTCTAGCATTAGATTTTCCTGGTGGCGCTCGGGGTGGCTTTGTGGAGCTGTCTGGGGGTGATTGGGGGGAAATAGCAGTGTCCTTGAAAATCACTCCAAAATCGATTTTTGGGGGTTTTCGGGGATGCCGAATTTAATTCTGGCATAAGACTTCCCCGGAGGCGCTCGGGGGTCGTTATGTGGGGTTGTCTGGGGGTGATTAAGGGAGAAATAGCATCATCCATGAAAATTCATGAAAATCAACGTGGCCCTAAACGACAGATGCTATACTGCTGCCACGCAAACGCCGACTGCGCGCGTGAACTGGACCCAAATTTTCCTCCCCAGTCGATACAGAATATTTCTGTTCGCGCCGGTCCCCGTGGTAACGATACTCTACTCTCTTTATAGCTTTGGCGCCTTTTTCATATCCAGTTTCGAGGCACAAAAGTCTTCCAAAGCAATAGTTTTTATAATATGTGTAATATTTATTTATTTAATATTCAATCAAAATTTTGATTATTCATACCCCTGGGTAATTCTTATGCCAGAATTGAATTCGGCATACCCGAAAAAGCTCGAGTAATGATTTTGGAGCGATTTTCATGGACGGTGCCATTTCCTCTTCAGTCACTCCTAGACAACCCCACAGAATTGAATTCGGCATCCCCGAAAACTCCCGAGTAATGATTTCCAAGCAATTTTTCCGAGTTTCCAGTCGTTCTTATAAAGGTTTAAGAAATGATGCTATTGAAAAATACATTTTCCATCCCAGAAGGCATTTTTCAAAAAATGGCTAAACCAGACGATATAGATTTTTTTCCTGGGACCTTCCTGAACACAATGCAGAAATCCGCATCTGATATCTGCTGTCCCTAAAAATTTCCGCTATTCCGGTCGATTTTGATCTAAATGCTTTGGACTATTATATCACTTTTCGAGTCATATATTTGTTTTTGTTATTCAATAAAGTAGTTGCTACAACATTACATATTTTGCTACAATATTACGCACCAATACCAAATCAGAGCAGATAAAAACACAAAATTATAAAGAAAAAACACCTGTAATTAACTTGATTAGTTTTCTTTGCCTGACTAAAAAAATATTTTTTTTTCGGGGGGAAGGAGGAATAATCATATTCCATTATGGTTTTGATTAAATCATCCTGGATTTGTGTCTCCTTGTATAGAATATAAACACCTTCTGGCATTAATTACTTTGATGTTAATTAGATGATAAAAATATTTTCTTTTATTGGTATTTAACATCACTAAAATAATTAAAACTTTAATTAAAAACAATATTATAAATGTTTATAAAATGTAATTATACGAGTATGAAAAAGTAAAAGAAACCAATTTGTGAAAATGTTTGCATTTTTTACCTGAGCAGTTTCACGGGAATCAAAACAATTTTGAATTTTTTATTTTGAATTATAAAAAGTAACCATTTGTACCTTCAGGCATTTTATCTTATTAAATTATTATCGTAATTATTTATTAACCAGAAATTAAAAACCTTCGGTTGCTTTTTGTTATAAATATAGGTTCACGATGTAGTGTGGTACGAAAGCATACCTTTATACAACTTAAATAATATATTAATTAGCTTTAGTTTAGCCTGAAATGAATATATGTATGTTTGTTTCCTGTCCAAAGCTTAATTTAATAAAAAGAGGGATTGTCCATTTTATTATTTTGTATTAAATACCGCAATTATAAATATGTTATTACGGCTAAATTATTTCGACACAAAAGGGACCGGTAAATTGAAGTCAAATCAAAAACATACAAACAAACTGTTATTTATATACCCTAGTGGAAAAAATATGTAAGTATAAACATTTTCAACCTACAGCCAATACAAGACATACATAAGCATCCATCCTCAAAGCCAATAGACCCTCAAAAAATACCTAACATATTTTAACAAGTTTCAGAACATTTTTGTTATCAATATGATTACATCTTACGTTTAAGCAACAGCACGAGAAAATATCGGGAAAACCCCCCTCACCATATAACAGTAAAAAGATAATGTTTATTTATATGTACGAGTATATACGGAGACGGAACAATATTTAATTTGTGGGCGATTTTAGAATACCTTCGATACATAAAAACCTATTGAATATGTAATAGCGAAATATATTCGGGTACTTCCGAGAAAAACTTTCATCATTAAAAATATAAATTCGAACATAAAGTTATACCAAAATGTACCAAAAAAAAAATAAAAAGGAAAATTTTATTTTCGGTATAAAGGTAAATTTTAATGACATAAAATGAATAATTAAAAATATTATTTAATTTTCCTTTCCTTAAAAAATAATAATAATATAAACTGAGGACGAGAGCCAACCAAAATAAAGGTAAATTGCGTGTATATGTTACAAGTTACACGAACTGATCCTATAATATACCTTTTTTTCTGATCCTTGCCTCGCGCGCGCATACCGCAGCAGAAGAGAGGACCACAAAATTATGGGGGCAAACAAAAATTGTTTTTTCTATAATTGAATTAACTTCCTCTATCGAGAAGAGAAAATTATTTGGGCCATCAAGCAACGAATGAAAAATTATACACTAAGTTAGAGATCTTTTTTGCGTTTTCATATTGATTTTCTTTAAATGTAGTCTCTATGGAAATTTTTTCCCTGTACCCTTCTTATAATTTTATTTCAATTTCATATAATAGCAACAACAAATCGAAATAACTTAAAATATATATACAATTTTGTAACTTATGTAGCCTAGGTAGACAGGGTGTTTAACGACTACAGTACGAAAATGGCTCCGAGGGCAAAAGAGTTCGTTTGTTTGTTTATGTTGTGGAACACCCTGTATATAAAACATCGTTCCACAAAATTTAAATATACGAGCTTTTCTTGATTTTCCTCTATATTTACTGTTCAATTTTATAATGTTCTCTGTTATAAAGAATTTTCATTGAATCGCAAGATAAAACGAAGATTTGTTTTGTTGTTAAATAGAAAATGTTTATAAATTTTTTTTTTATTTAATTTAAATATAATGAAATATAAATAACAACAAAAAAAATTATATTTTCATTTTAGAACATCTTACATATATATAGATTCCAACGTGAAAATTTCACAGGAAAGGTAAGTATTTAAACGGAATAAAATGTGATTGAAATATTCTACGCGTTTTAATCAAGATATGAGTTATTTATGTATGTATCGTGTGTGTATGTATATGTTGAGGTATATGCTGAGTACATGCCGTATATTTTCACTATCAATAAATCTCAAAACAATTTTCATGTTTCCACCATAAATATTTAGATATATGTACGTATGAGAATTTAGTGTAGAAAAAAAGACGCCACCGAGCTTTTTTCCTGTGTGACATGAAAGATTTTCCAAATGAATGAGTCGAAAACAAATTTTATTTTATTATATTTTGGTGGAAATGTGAATTGAAAATGTACAGACTCAATCTTTATATTTTTTTTACCACTGGTAGTTTTTAACATTATGCTGCGCTGTTACCTAGTTTTTATTTTTTGGCGATGTAATTTATGTGAAATTGTGAATTTTCCAACAACATAAAAAGTTGTACGGTTCTGTTCTATATATGACTATATGTAGGGTTGTGTGCGACTATATGGGTGGGACAATAAAAATGTCACTTTTTATATGGATAAATCGTTAGTTATTATTTAACCACTGTGTACTCCCGATATGTATGTAGGTACATAAATTGAAATAAATTGTAAAAAAAAAGTTTTAAATTTGGAAAATGTGTTCCGTGTGTTTCAAATAATTTGGGTGAACTGTTTTTTGATTTGTGAAAGTCATTTGAACCATGAGTTAAGGGATAATGAAAAATCATGATTTAACCAGGTTCTAGATACCTGGTCCTCCAGTTTAAAATGTTATATTAACGAATATTTAACTGGTGAACCTAAATTAGCCAAAACTTAATAGCAAGGATAAACAACCAACAATTGTTTTTCAAGAAGGAGAAACCAACTTATCTGGAATAAGGGTAATTCGTTATTTAGTCTGGTGTCAGACTGTACCTGGACGAGTACAGTGGGTTCTCGCGGTGTATCTTGTGTATGAACAATTTTAAATAAACTACTTCTTTGTTCGAAATATCAAGTCTTGTGCTGCGCAATATACAGTCAGTCACAAAAGTATACATATACCACTGAAATTTGCAAAATCGAGATAAATGCAACGAACTGAATATTGTAATATTAATTAAAAATTATATTTAAAGAAAGAAAATTATTATTGGAAAAAGAAGAATAATTTAAAAAAAAAATCAAAAAATTCATAAAATTTATTTCACAAACGTCTACATATAGTTGCACGCTTCTATTTATTCTCAAAGTACTGCAAAGTACCGTTATCTTTTTTATATAAAATACCAAATCACGTGTATCGTCACTTTCAGTGTTAACTTTGCATTCGTCTTGAGTGAGAAATATTTTTCGTCGTTTGCATTAAACAATGGTGCGTCGGACGGACGTGATAATCGAAATACGAAATTTAACCCATTAATGCCCGATGTATGATGTGAATCTTGAATCTATACATTCAATTTTTTGCTTTTTATCTTAAGTCGTTGAGGATGGTGTACACTAAAAAAGTTAAGTTGCATTTTGAACGATGTGCATTAAGGACAAAATGGATCTTCGTTGGAAGGTAGGGACTTTTTAAAAAATTAGTTGTGTCATTAATGTTTATTTTGTGTTATGTAATTTGTTTAAAAAAAGGATTAATTAATTAATTTAATTTTAAAGAATATAAAATTATAACTCGCAATTAAAGGAATTATAGTGAAATATTTTGTCCATTTTATGATACATCATACCAGCTCCAGAACCCTATTGGCATGACATTGAATTTTTTTCACAATTACATTTTTCGACTTGAAATATACGTGAATTGTGATTTTCTGGAAAATCGGGTCAACAATCGGGAACATAGTTCGGGTTTTAATGGGTTAATAATAAAGCTACGGGAGCAGCATAAGAGTTATAATGAAATATCTAAAACTATTGGTCTCTAAGTCTGAGCTAAGTCTCTGAAAAAAGTGGCAGCCAATCCGAGAATTAGTGCTCCAAAAATGGCGGTTGAGATTTGGAATAGCACTGGCAAGGATGTTCATTCCGAAACGGTTTGCCAAATTTTACGAAACTAATAGTTTAATGGAAGAGTGCCAAAAAAAACCATGATATTGCTCCAAAAAATTTGCTTCTCACCGTTAAATACAATGGTGACAATGTAATGGTTTAAGGATCTATGGCTGCAGCTGGTGCCAGAAAATTGGTGCTTATAAGAGGATCACAGAATGTATATTTGAACATATTGTGTAGCAATTTACAAGCGTTCGTCAAATGCTTATATCAAGATAATGATCCAAAATATACGGTGATGACAGTAAGTCAATCGCTTCTATACAATTTGCTGCAACAACTTCATCCACCACGTTAGTCACTGGATCTGGAAAATACCAATTCATTAAAAAGTGCCCTTTCGGGCTATACTTCTGCTGAAATTTCGTCAGCAGTTACTGAGAACCTAGATTTATCAATGCCCAGGCGACTAAGCGCTGCTATTGAGTCTAATGGTGGCCAAACTAAATATTTGTTTTAGTTCTTAAGTGTGGCTGAGCATGATCCTTTTGATTCTATTTACTGTACGTAGACGACTTTTGTGATATAAATTTTAAGAATTTTCTGACTTTTTTTTTATTTTTTTTTGTCCAATAATAATTTTCTTTGCTTAAAATATTTAAACATAAAAAATTTTTATTGGACAAAAAAAAATTAAAAAAATTAACAATTTATATAACAAAAGTCTTAAGAACTAAAATTAATAGTTATAGCTGGGACAATTAATATTACAATATTTAATTCGTTTCATTTATCTCGATTTTGCCAATTTTGGTGGTGTATGTAGACTTTTGTGATGACTGTAATTACCATTGGTTTTTAATTACTTTTTACGAAAACCGCCTTCTCCTTACATTTCACATAATGCATCTTTCAAGATCAGTTTATTGAGTTTCCATGCATTTACCTCAGACCAATTTACCCAAAAAGTAAATAAAACCATCTATGAAATTAACATAATGCTTTTTATTAGTTATTTGTAAACTGGTTGTGAGCAGACACCTCAACACTGAGAAAAAATACCAGTAGAAATCTAAAATGACAAAAATATACATATATTTTTAAGCGAAATGTCTCATTTTTAAAATTGTAAGGAAAATCTGTTTATTTTTAAAATAAGTTTTTCGCCAAATTTGTTAATAAATAAAAAAATGTTTTTATTTTCAATAATACTTCTTTACTTATGTCAAATAGTTTCCTTAAATTTTAAGTGATTATTTTTTAAGAATAAAAACTGTTGGGTAGTTTTAAAAGATTTATTTTAATGTTAAAATTATTATTTTTTACCAAAATATCACACAATTTTATTAAATCAAAGTAATCCGTAATACACTTTACAAATACAATGACATTCAAAATGTTTGCGATTGTTCAAGTCAGCAAAAACAAAGAGTTTATCTACTCATAACATAATAAATATATCAACCAAAAAAAGTAGAACATTAGCTCTCCTTTCCCAATGTTTAATCCTCAGGGCCATTGTGTCAAAAATACACACAACCCTTATAAAAATATATGGAGAACCTCCTCAAGTTCTTTCATGGAAGTTTTGCTTCATACTAATAAAAAGTTGGTCCGATTAGGTTGCAACGACCAAATTGCAAAAATTCAAACCTTCATACATTTATAGCGAATTCTTTTACGTTTTTGATGTAAATCAAATTTCCGATAGTTAAAAAGAACAAAAATTTGATGTGTTTTTATCGTAGTGTGCCAATCCCGAAAGGGATGCCGAAAACAATAACAAACCATTTCAAAATTCAAATGACTCGTTTGACATATTTGACCATATTTACGATTGACGTATTATATGTATATAAATATGTGTTGTGGTAGTTAAAATAGAAGTAAAAATCTACATTTCCATTTTCTGATGTACATCAAACTTTTTGCTATGTTTTCCGCTAAAAGAACGTGAAAATGTAATTTACATCAAAAAAATTTGATGTACATCAAAATTTTTAGCTAGTTTTTTATAAAAAGAAAAGGCCATTAGTACATCCCAAGAACATATCGATTTGGCGAATTATATCACCACCAAATTAAAACTTTTGGAAAAGTGAATGTCATTGTGTTTATAAATAATATTTGGTCTAAAACAGCCGAAAAAACCGACTAGCTTAATCTCTAAAATGTGGATGTTTACAGATTATCTAACAATATTGCCTTTCATTGCAACTAAGTGAAACGTCAATGCATCGCAAATAGAAACTTGTTTGTATGAAAAACTTCGCTCACATAACATCTACGCGAGGTACAAACGAATCACTTTTGATAGGTTTGGCATACAAAAATTAAAATAAACGCGACGTTATGCATGTGAATTAGTGTTCACTTCTCTTTTGCTCTCTCTTCCTCTCTCTCTCTCTGTCTTCCTCTGTCTTCAAAAATCGTTACCGATACCGAAGTGAAACAATTTCAACTTAACGTACAATTGAAACATTTTCAAATGTTTTTTTGTTATATACTCATTTTTATACAAATGAGTAAGTTTAACTTTCATAATAAAATAAAAACAATTATAATTTTATAACCCATAAAAACATTTATTTTTAATATTTAATCTATAAATAAATAATTTTTTTTTTATAAAATTTGTTTTGAATTCAAGAAAAATTTGGTGTTGTATTACCATTGTGGTTTCTGTTATTTGAAAATAAAAGCAACAAACGCTATACACTTACAGTTCCTTTATATAATACTTGATAAATACCTTTGGTCTGCGCGATCTCTAATCACTAAAAAAAATCATGATGCTATTATTTTTTAATATTTAATTTTCATAATATATTTTCACAGTATACTGTGTCTATATCGGAAACTATCAAATTTTCTAACGAAACCAAATGACACCAAAAAATCTATATGCATAAATGTGTCTGTGTCTACTGAATTCATTCGCTTATGATTCGTTTTTGTATCGCTAAAGTGAACTTTTCAAATTTATTTGACGGGTGGTGGTTTATAGTTGTTACTATATCAATACAACGTACTAGCTCTAATATTTAGTTCTAAATAGCGTACTAAAATGTTAATTATCCACCATCGATATAAATACTTTGATTGATTAAACTCAAATGAATTTTTTATTTATATATGTATTATATTTAGATAGAACTTAAATAAAATAAATTGTATTAATGTTTTTTAATAAATTTAATGTTCCCCAGTTTAATTACACATTTCCTGAGAAGAAAACATTTAACAATTATGAAAGTAGATTAACACTTTAGTGGCCGCTCAACACAGCATGTGTATGATAGCCGGAAGAAATGTTAGACGTGCGGCCATTAAAGTGTTAACTGAGGAAACATACATAAATAAATTTGAAAAATAAAAATACAAATTTTTATTCTCCCTCTATCCAGCCACAAGCTACACGAGATTTTAGTTTCTGGTTTCAAACTAAGTCGCATAGATTTTTATTGTTAATTTAAACCTTTATTTTATATTAAAACATCAAATTTTTTTGTATTGTTTTATTCTGTTCTCTCAAAAATAAAATTTAAACAAAAATCTACATCTCAAAAATGGTCCCCTGAATTTTTTTTATTTTCATTTCTATTTTTTCATTTCCGATGCAAGGTCAAAAATTTTATGTCGCAGCTGCTTAAAACGTTAAATTCATACTAAATACAATTTTTTTCTAAACATAGCCGCATAATATATAAAAAATAAATGTTCGCTTCAAAATAAAATTAAACATTCACAGTTTCGTCTCTATATAAAAATCATAAAAACTTCTACCCATGTATATTTTACTGTCATCTACTAACATTTTACCAAACTAAAAAAAGTGAAATTAAATTTAAATAAAAATGGTTTGTTCATTTAAATGACAAATAATCGGGCATATGGAAAATACAAGAATGTATAATCATTGCCGCTCAAGGCTGTGGTCAGTTTTTTTTGTGATGAAGTTTTAAATATATTCATCAAACTTACCATGCACGATAAAGATGTTATCCAAGTTGGCCACGTAATTACTTGAATTACACGTAACGGACCTTGCGTAATTAACCTCGCCCAACCCTGGTGGTGGGAATCTACTCCACCAATTCCACTGTTGTTGCAGGAAAACTGAGCTGGCTGATGTTCATTAATCTTTGGTTTTTTTGCAGACGACCATATTTTTACAGCACCTACTGGTTTAATGCTGCTGTGGTTCATAAAAATGGTAATAAACCTGTTTTCCTTCTATCGAATAAATACAATTTTTAGTTATATGTTAATAATCTCGTTTCTTTTTTTGGGCACATATCCGGAAAATTAGAGGACGGCATTAAATATATGTAGGCCGCATGCAGTGTTGTGCGTCTACGAGTAATCTGGAATTCGTTTCCCCAATACAGACAATAAACATGCGTGAATAATTTTTTCCGGAAGTCTTACGTAAAAACGTCTTACCTTTTCCTAACTTTGTATGTCCTCTAGCTCGCAAAATTGCTTGATATCACTGTAAAGCGGTTCAAAGGTACATAAAGCCAATGGCAGTTTTTTTAAATAACGTTATGGCATATAACCGCTAAATACGTATCCAAACGGTAGATTTTTAAGAACAGTTATCAAATAACCAGTACCAGTGAAACAATACCAGTGAATAGTTCATTGTACATTTCTGCTCCAATTAATTTATCTGTTTCATTCGGAATGTAGAAATGAGGTTCTGCTAATTTTATTTTTACAGAAATCAAATTTAAATCAATATTAACAGGACGTGTTGGTAAAGAATAAGTTATTTTTGGAGTCGCATAACATTCTAATGCAACCGAAAATTCAGACACTCGAGACGACACAATATGCAACCTCAGTTTTTATTTTCGATTGTTTGTTACCAAAACTACCGATTACTTTATTTGTTGTCAGGTTTTCCAGTTTCATTAAATTGAGGATATTTTCTGTTACAAAATTAAAGTGTACCTGCTATCCTCTAGATAATAATTGTCTTTTTGAACCTAAAGTTACATTTATTAAAACTGTTCCAATCAATATTTCAGTTATTATTTCATTAAAACCAACTGACAAGATAAAATTTCACTTTATTATAGAGCTACATGGATTCTGTTACAATTTCCATACATGATGATTATCAACCAAACAGTTTGTACATTTTGCCGATCTGTTGTGTAATTTTAGAATCAGAGAATTCCGAGCAGTTTCTGTTCTCCATTTAATTGTTCCTAAAATCCGAATATGATTTCAGACCATAATTATAAATTTTTCAAAACATAACAATTTGGTGGATTCTGAATTTTTTTAAAGTGAATTGTTATGTAAATTTTTAGTTAAATGATGTATTAAGATTAAGTCCCATTGGAATGTTAAACAGACTGATCTATGAAAGCTGGCCAGAATTTAGACCTTAATGTTTCAAATAGCTTTTTTAGTAATGTACTTTTCACATATTCGTAAACTTCTTCAGATGTTATTCGATCAGTTAAAGCAGTTTGAACGATAATTCTGACCTTTAATTTTACATTATAATATTTATCATACATGATTTGTAGTCTTCGAATATTTGATTTAATTGACCCTATGATTTCACTAGATATCATTTTGTTGCGTCCACTGCTGACCTTTGTTAGCAATTCTATGTCAATTAAAGTTTCTTTTGCTTTCGACTTATCCGCATCAGATCAAATTTCAGAGGCCAAAACCATTTTGAATTTAAATTGTTAAACTGTTCGAAAAATTAGCAAATCTTGATTCCAAGCGAACGATTGAATGTTTGTTAATATAAATTTGGAAACCGCAATGACTAAAAACTATTAGGACAAAAGGGCTCTTCAAATTAAATTCGAAAGTTGAAAATGCTATAAAATAACAATGAACCCACATATAGACAGTTTCTGAAACGATTTGTCCAATAACTTTCCAAGTTCAACGATAAGTGTGAGAACAATTGTGACATGCCTCTGGCGTTTCTCTTTCTATCACACCTTTTGAAAATGCCGTAAGTAAACAATCTAGGCAAATAAAAAATTTGTATTTCTCTACATGTTCACTCTTTTTGTGGCAACACCACTCGAATTATTTGATTTTGTACACGCATTTTTCGACTGGGTATCGCACCAAAAAAATGATTGAACAATAATATATTTAAGGTAAGAGCCTAATATTATCATTGTTTTAGTTTTTAGTAAATCAGGATTTTTTTTCAATTAAATCACACAAACGGTTCATCTCAGATATTTTAGAAACGGAAATTAGTACAATTTGCTGAGAATTTTCTATATGAGTATACGTGTAGTTATGCTTGACTTCCGATGAGTGATTAGTGAGTCGTCAATAACTTACCTGGCGGGTTACGTCATTTCGCTTTGTTTTTTTTTCAAAGTAAAATTTGTTGAGTAAATAGTGAGTATGTGTGCAATCTGAAAGTTTATGGTTTCTCTGCAGGCCAGATCAGGCGAAACTTTATATATAAGATTTTTCCATAAATTGAGAGATGGTAGTGATTTTTGGTGAAAAGTAGCTTGCACAGGAGCTTTTTCGTTTTTTGAAAATATAGCACATAGCTTTTACGAAAAAGCGATTAAAACAAAAGAAAAATAACTTAAGTTTCAAACAAAATTTGTTCCAATTTAATTTTTCTAAATTTTTTCCGGAAATTACGAGTTTTGTTAAAAAAGGCCTGTATTTCATCAAAATTGCTGATCTTTACAGTCCATGCGGAGATTTTTACAAATTTGGTAGAAATTTTTGTACCCGAAAACTGTAGAATTTGAAAAACGACAAAAAATAAAAAATTCAAAGTTCGAGTTCTTACCAAAAGTCCGGAAAGTCTAATCTTTCGCTTTAAATATCAAGTCGTGGTGAAAGAAAGTCGGGTGTGGGTCACAACATATTCGCCCAACAATTATTTTATAAATTTTTAATTTGAAGGACTATTTGCTTTACGTTTTCGATTACAAACTTCAAGACCGAAACGCAACGATCTTGTGCGCTCTTGGCTTAGTTTCATTGACTAGTGCCTCCATTTATGCAAATTTTGCAATATTTTCTTTAAATTTTGATTCTGACTATAGATCAACATATATTGCTTCGTAACTAAAAACCTTAAATACAAAGCGTAACTATAAAAACCTTAAATACAAAGTGTGATTGCGAAGTTCTCTATACATATTAGGGCCCCTTGTTTATGTTTATAAATATCATGTTTAATGATTCAATGTCATTTCCATTGTACAGTTATATCACACACGTATTTTCACCTTGATACAAAATATTTAATGATATCACGAATTTTTGGGATTTAATTTTATTTTATTTTGTGCTATTCCACTGGCTTTTTTTTATTATATATTGTACGTACCTAAGACCACCATCGTCTTATAAATATTACATAACACACAAATAAAAACCTAAAGTGGAAAAATACAATATAAACACAGGTATTATAACAAAAGAAATAAAGCTTTTTATAAAATAAGAAAAAAATTACAAATTATTATGATGGAACAAACGTTATTTCCTTATGTTTATTATTAGTGTTGGCAGAATAATGACAAAAAAAAAAAAATTACAACAATAAGAACAAACCAAGTATAGAAATAGGATATCAACATACACACACACACACTTCATATGTGATCCCAAAGGCAATTGAAAATTTAATTCATTAATCAAATTTCCATTTATAGAATTGAGAAACAGAAAATCCGAACGTAAATGTGAAAACAAAGTTTTCATGTCGCACGGGTGGTGTAACTGATTCTAAATTGTACAAACGAATATACATTTTATACAAAATACTAAAGAACTCAAGGAAAAATATGTGTATGTAGCCTAGCTATCGTATAAGAAGAATTTGCAAATAAATCATTCTATAACAAGCTGAAATCTCCCAAGAATTTTTTTCTACATTATTTTATGTGAATGAAAGCACACAAAAAATGGATTTTCTTAATGTATATACACCACACACCCAGTTATGTATACGTTTATATGTGTTTAAATACGTATAGCGAAAGAAAATTGAATGATGTACTAAAACATAAATCATAGTGAACATTTTTCGGGTAGCTATATATGGTAAGGTTGCAGATTTATAGGAATGCAATGTGTTTAAATTTTGTGTTACACCAGCAACCTTCTACCACTGAGTAAAATTTATTTTGTCTAAACGGCAAAATTTAGACAGGCTTATGGTTATACGTAAGGAATATTATTATTATTTTTTTTTTAACATAAGCCTTGTCCCATAATAATTTTTCTCTTTTTCATAACGTGCGATGTGCATTAAAATGTCCAATTTTTCCAATTTTGGAAACTTTTCGATGTCATAAATAATTTATTTTTTTGAACATATAAATGTGGAAAAGTATGTACAAATGCTGATTCTCAAAACTGATTATGAAGTATACGGTTTTCGCAAATTTAAACTAAATTTGTAAATTTTTATGAAATTTTGCCTAAAGCGAAATGAAAATTATATTGAAATAATTGGCATTCTGCTGCTTGTGAAAAATTAATTATGAATTTTCAAAACTTTTCTGATTTCATTCAAGTAAACTAAATACCCCTTATGAAAGTTAATAATTAATAATTAAATTTAATCTTCTGAAATAAAATCAGTTTGATTAAAAATTCTGTTAAAAAACAAAAATAATAAAAAATCGTTTAAATACTCTGTCGAGTGTTTTCATTATACACATTTTTTAAGAATTAGAAAGGTAAACCTTCTACCACCAGGAATCTTTACAAAATTCTTTACCAAAATAATTCTTTACCAACCAATTTCAGTGGCTTTTGTCAAATTTAAGAGTGCTCCTGTTTAAAGCTACGAAATCGAACTTACAGTTTTGAACTGGTTTTTTTATAACTTCGAAGTGTTAAACAGAGTGTGGTAAACAGGATCTAATTTTGATGATTTTTAATATGTTTTAAGCCACTTATACGTTTACTGTTGTATCACTGTTGTATTTTGTATGTAAAATTTCCTGACCTGGCCGAAAATATGAAAATAACTCGTAACCATTTCTTCGATTTAGCTTTATTGGCTGGAAGATTTGTTTTCGCTATTTGATTGCCTACTACATCGTACTTGTGGTTTAGTGCACGTTTCAATATGAGCTCGTGCCAAACATATTCTAAAATTGAATAAATCCATAATTTTGTTTGCATCGACATTCTATAGTTTACATTGGTTCTTTTATTCTATCCAATTGCAAACTATGGCCAAATCCACAAAATGAAATATAGTCCCAATGTTCATTACTTCGACTTTACAAAAAATGAGAACTCATTAGCTGATCTACTAGATTCACTCCTACTATTTTTTCGTAGTAATGGCTGACTGTTTCGATGTCAAATCAACCAGCGTATTATGAATCCATCTAATCATGACCACCTTATCGTCTACACTCCGAAACATCTCCTCACAAAATCCTCTGGGTTGTTTTTCACTTCTTTGTTTTCGGATTGTTTTCGGAAACCGCGGATTCGCAAATCGGTTAACTCGAGCTGTTCCAACGGCGTTTGTCGCGTTTTGTTGAATAATTTCGAACAACGGGACGAAAAATAATTACCAAAGAACAGCAAGTCGAAATCGACCGAGTGATTTTTTAAACTTTTTGGGCAAATTTTTTAATTAAATTATTCAAAAATCGAATTTTTTGCGAAATAGAAAAACAACTGTTTAACAAAATGTGTTTATTAAGTGTAAATGTGTTTCGCCAAGTGCCTACATCACATAGTGTAAAAAGTAACCCGAACAGTTTTCTTAATCCGTCGGGATTCGTGTGTTTGTACATACAATTAAAATTTAACATTAAATTTGAAATTGATTTGGCATATACCTTTAGTAGAATGTTCCAAGCAAGGAATTGACTATCATTTAAATTCGTTTGTGTAACCAAATTGGGTTTCTGATCTTAATCATCGCTCGAAAAGCCAAATTCCAAGTCGAGGTTTGTAACCTCATGGCTTGATCTGGGCTGCTATGCTGGTCGCACACTCGTATTGCTGTACAGCTCGGAACCGGAAATGGGAGGTTCTGTTCACCACCTTCACGGCCATGGCTCCAAAATCTTAACGTGAGGTATGCAAAAACCATAACTTAAAAAAAAAACAAACACAAGACTGGAACGTAAGGTTAAAATGACCGTTAGGCTATTACATTATATGTCACCCTCCTCCTAACCATTTTAAATTCACTTATGTCCTTTACAACATTTCCCCGCACCTTGCAACCACACAGAGAGAAGAGGTCCCCATACTGATCGATGGAACTGACGCCAGATTAAATAAAAATTGACTGACCAAAAATAATTCGAGTATCAGTAGCAGAATCGATCTTAACAAAAAAAGATATGTTTGACAACAAATTAATAAAACAATTATACGTTAATGCTCAAAAATAGGAAGAAACGCAAAAATTATGAAAGAAATTAAATTACGAAAAGGAAACGCCAAAATTAACAAAATAGAAAATTAAGTAACATGCAATACCTTACATGAGACGATATAATGATAACTGCGACTCCTGTGTTATTGCGTCTCACTGGGCCGCCAACACAACGACTTGCCGATGCACACCGTTTGTTAAATGCAGATGTTGAGGTAGTATAACTTCGTTTGTAACTAAACGCTACGTTTTAACTATGACCTTGTCATAAAGTACGCGGTTCAGCAATATGTAGTGATGACGTAGCTGATTTCTGTACGTATTAAACCACCACCGTGTTTATTAATGAACACCGTTTTGAGTCATGCGGGTTGTCATTTGACGTTCATTCACCCCTTCTCACTTGGCTGGTACTTCGATAACACCAAGAAAAACTAATAGCCGACACAGCTTGGCGTTCACACAAATAGCAAAAGAATTAATTTCCCACTATCGTCTCTCGCATTTATTTATTATTGGTTGGATTTGGGGTTTACAAATATTTACAATGTATAATTGCACAAAATTAAAGTACCCCAGCAGGTTCGAAAGGAAAATTAAGAAAATTTATTATCTTCCTTTTTTTTTATTTTCTATTTTTTATCACAAGCATAAATTATTTACGAAAACTTTAACCAAAAATACTTGATTTTTGTTTTGAATCAATTAGTCTGTTATAAAATTAATAGATTTTAATGAACAATTTTCTTTCTTAAATTTTTAAAGTACAAATTTTCTTTATTTTTTTATTTTAATCACTGATCGAACCGGTTTGTCACTCATTCAAAAACTAACTAAAAAACAACTTATCATGTTCCTCTTCTCGTCAATTCGTTTGCAATTCATGTTTCCCTTTTTTTATATCTGTCCTCTTTTTGTGGACGACAAGTATTACACCAGCTGATCAACTCTCGGTTTGTCACAGTAAATATCAACAAACAAGGTCGAACACAATCAGACTGGAGCTTCGTTACAGGTTATTCAAAATTTTTGCTAACTCTTCCAACGTGAATAAATATTTATGTTTTTTTCACCCGGATTAATTTTTGAAGTTATCTTCTAAAAGATGTAGCGCACAATTTTTTTTATTAAAAAATGATAAACGGCACTATTTTAAAGGAAATTGATATTGACGTACTACAAATTTTAGTATAAATACACTTAAAAATAGCACTAAACCCACATCGTACTTCGCACTCTCCTGTCATCTGGTCCCGTAAAACATTTGGTATTAAACTGCATGCGCAATAGAATGATAAAATGTAAATAACATAAATGGAAGAGAAACAGTACAGCTAACAAATAAAAGTGGAGCGAAAAAAATTAAACTATATTTTGACATATATTTTGACATGGACACCGAAATCGGAACAGGTGAAGGTACTAGAACATCTCTAGGACTGGTGATATGCGAGTAGAAATATGGTCTAAAAACCATTTATTTGAATTCAAAAACAGTAGTGACTTGCTTAACACTTTTCTCGTGATCACACCGAATCCGAAAAGGAATTCGGAGACTTTTTAAAGATAAGAGTTAAAAATAGTCAAAATGTATTGGAATTCAAGACAAATCCATTTGAATTTTTTATGAATGTAACGGTATCAATTTTTGATATGTATTCCACAATCATACTGAAAAATTATGCAGAAAATGAAAAATTCAGAAAATGTAAAATTCGAAATTCCTCCAGCATGTTTTCGTTTAATAATATGATTTAATCGTTAGTGCAAGGCTTCTGCGCTGTTTTGAGTTTTAGGAAAATTCTTGTTACTTACGTCAAATTGTGACCAAAATTCAGGATCATATCTTCTCTTGTCTGCGTGCGTTGATATAATTTTTATAACCGCGCTGTGCAATTAGTTCTATCGAACTATTTCTCATTTTCGTTTAGAACCGGCGGTAATGCAATTTTTCCTTGAGGCTCCTTAGCATTCTTATTTGCAAACTTAATTCCTTTGAGATTTCATAGTTTTTGACCAGACCATTATTTTGCACTTGACGCCAAATTATCTAGCCGCATTATCTTTTTGCATTGCCTTTTCAAATCTGATGTAATGCGTTCAGGTTTCAGATTGATATTGCAGTCAAAGGTACAATTTCATCATGAATTGGTCCATGAACAACAAATAGTTGATGCATTAGTTTTGGCACAACATAGAATGTACCATCAAAAAGCTAACATTTGGCTTCACCGAGGGTTTCCAAACTCTTCTGTATCTGAAACAAACGGCTTGCAGTATCACTTTACTCCATAACTCTATTGAGAATTTGTGAAGGGTTCATATCAGACATTTGCTTTAATTTATTTTAGCACGTGCAACGTGTATTTCGTAGGCTAGTGGATCGTAGTTGTGTTGATTTGTTTCCGTTTTAATTGTATGTCTAATTACGTTCTTATCCAAAAGTGTAATTAGGCGACCTTTATACATTAATTATTTTTTCGCTTATCACACCCCAATACAATATTTCCGGTGCCATTTTATCTAAGTTATATCCGAAACCGGTTAGAAAAACTTTATCTCAAAATTTACCAATTGTAAAACACTCATTTTAATTAACGTTATTTGATGTAAAAACACTATCTGAGTATTACTCAGAATAACCTAAAATTTAATTAGAATATTTCAAATATTAAATGTTATATGACGAAAAATTAGCGAAAAATAGCAAAAATCACTTTAGTTGTCTCCTAGCAAGTGAATATGTTTTGTATAATTCAATAAATTTATTAATTTATTTTTCTGGTAACAGTATTTGTAACAGTATTTTTGTGTTTGATCAGAGTTGCATTAAAAATTTTTTTTGGTCTTTCAGTAAAAGCCCTTTAAAAACGCAGCAGATCAATATGTAGTTCGAAAGGGGTTTATAGAGAATATAGTCCTCTGTAATCACGGGAGGAGCTCCTCCAGATTAAAACTCTCTTTGGAAAAAGCAAGTGTAGGAAGAGTGAGAATGTGTACACTTATTAGAAATGTTTGGGCCATAACCTTTTTTCAATAAAGGTTGACCAAGTATTTTGAACTTTAATGCTGAGTACAATTTATCAGTGTGGTTCTGTTAAACAGCCGCAATGCTTTGCAAATATTTCCGATTAGTTGCGTTGGTTGCTGTAAATTAGGCTAACTTTTGCATTTATACCATTAACGTTGTACATTAAATTGTAAGTTAACAAGTTCATATCTTTCTCTTTTGTCCATTCCTTATTCTCACTATAACTAGAGGTTACATAACAACTCATAACTCAACCTGCTCTTAAGTTTTAGCTGGTTGAGGTTTCACACTCACAGAATCCGGTTAATTTAAAGAGAGATAAAGTATATGAGAGAAACATCATTAAAACAATGGAATATTCTAAATGCAATTTTATTTTGCGAGTCAGTTTCGATCATGGTGTTGACAAACGAACTACAGTTCCTCGTTTTAAATTTTTTAGAAAAAAACGATAGTTGTTCAGTAATTATCATACAGAGTGTAATAAAGTGGGGTTCAACATTTCAAAAGATATACACTAACTAACTATACAAAAAGAGTGAGTCCATTAGTACTCTCAAGAAGATGAGTAAACATGCCATGTGTAAGGTGCGTGAGTACTGTTTACTTTGCAGGAAGAAGAAATGAAATTTTACTAACCACATTTTTTCATTTGTTTATTATCGTTAAATTGGTTTATTACTATTTCCGTGTAATCGACACAATTAGCTTATGGTTAAATAAGATACATATACTGTAGACTCTAACTTTTCTAATTTTCCTTGAAAAACTGCAGCAATGGTCATTGTTAAAGTTATATTGATCATTATAGTTTTAAGATATTAGATGTCACTAGTTGTACGTAATTTGATTATGCCACGAGACGAGTGAAGTTGGTAAAAATTAAAAAAAAAAAAAAAGAAATAAGTGACGCGGTTGCAGTTGAATTACATTTTTTAGTTAGTTACTTTTCGTGCAATGTATTGCTTCATGTCGAGCTAAAAAATAAAGCTGTTTAACAAATAATTAAAATAAATTGTCGTTTGATATTTTTCTGATAAAATACAGTCCACTATTCGCATCGCAACATTTGGTCCTTAAAAACCGGATCGAAATTGGTGTAATAATCAGGCTAATATACATATTAGCTGGACACGGGTATCCATCATCATACAAAGGAGGCTAATATACATATTAGCTGGACACGGGTATCCATCATCATACAAAGGGGGCTAATATACATATTAGCTGGAGACACGCGTATTGGTTTTATATTGATTGGACACATGGAGTTCAATGCATAAATCTAACCTACAAACATAATCATCGGAAGAAAATTTACACAGGAGTGTCACAACATATTGTGTGTGTTGTAAAACAATTAATTGTGTATTGTATAACAATTAGTTGTAGTTATACATAATATATTGAAATTGCCATCAAGTTATCAACATATCGAGATATTTAAAACACATCATTGAGAAATAATCAGCTAAATTATTTCCACTTAGCATCTACTGGTGACATCTATCAACGTCTAGCAGAAGGTATTTTTTAAAATTATAAAACTTTTGATTTACATTTAAGTTACGTAATATTATAAGTTAATGAACTTTATTATTTTTAACTATTTATTGTAAGGCAAGTTGATAACATTCTCAATCGGTTAGCATTATAATTTAAAGTCATGGAGACGAAAATTAAAATAGCAAAAAAAAAGTTTTCTACGTTAAAAGCAAAATTAACGAATATTAAAAAATTCTTAGAACAAGCAACTGCTGACACAAAACCTACTGAATACTCTGTACGAATAGATTCATTACATAGAACATACGCGGAATTTGAATCTATTCAGAACGAATTCACTGAATTAATAGATGATGACGAAGAATTTACTATAATGATTGAATCCTTTACGGAGTTCGACGAAACTTATTATACACTGCTTAGCAGTCTTCAATGCTCGGTGCCTGAACGGACTCTCAATAACGATTTCAAGTTAACATCTTCAAAACAAGGTTCGGATGCATCTAGTTCAGACGATACTGCTGAAATACAAGTAAGTTCTCTCAAAGCACAAGCGGCTAAACTGCCGCAAATTCAAGTACCTACGTTCAATGGTGATCCCGCAAATTGGCTTACTTTTAAAGATACGTACATTGCACTTATTCACAGTAATGAAAAAATATCGGATATTGTAAAATTCATTTATCTACTCGACAAGCTTAAGGGTGATGCACGTGAATCATTAGGACACATAACTTTAACAGCTGCTGGATATCACAGTGCATGGACTGATTTAATTCAGACGTACGACAATGCGCGACTCATTGTTGAAGTTCACATCGATGCATTGTGTAACCTTCCGCAAATCAAAAAAGATTGTGCTCAGGAACTTCGGATACTTTCGAATGCCTGTCGCAATCATATATCGTCTTTAGAGGCATGCGGTCTCGAGATTGCTGGTTTGGGTGAACAGGTAGTAATCCACATAATTTCTAAGAAATTCGATGTTCAACTTCGGAAGGAATGGGAAGATAAATTGACAGCGAATGAAATGCCTACTTGGATTCAACTAAAAGAATTTTTATTAGTTAAAAGTAGAGTACTAGACTCAGTTGAATCAACGAAACGAAAGGCAGAAACAACATTTACCATGGCAAATAAAGTTGGACATTTCAATAAAAGCTATAAAAAAGGGAATTCATTTGTTTTATCAAATGAGTCTAATAACCAAGTACCATTTCAAAAGAAATTCACTGGTAATCAGCAAAACTTGTGCTCTCTGTGCCATACAAAATACCATCCATTATTTATGTGTCAAGTGTTTTTTAAACTGTCGCCCACCGAGCGCTTGCAAAAGGCAAAAGATTTAAAGGTTTGTTTCAATTGTTTAGGAACGTCTCATGCCATGAGTGCTTGTAAATCAATTGGTTGCAGAGTTTGTAACTCTAGACATCACACGTTGTTGCATGACTCTTTACGAAATCCTACAGTCGAAATATCTAATCAGAATATCAAAAACACGCAAACTTTACACGCAGCAATACAACCGCAGAACATGCATATATCAACATACACGGAAATATTATTGTCTACAGCAGTAATAAAAATTCAAGACATGTCAGGTACATATCATGATTGTCGGGTACTTTTAGATTCAGGTAGTCAATCCAATTTCATTGTTTCATCATTAGCAAATAAATTGGGTAGTGATACAATACGCATATCAAATCTTACAATTAGTGGTATCAATCAAACTAAAACAGCAATTTCCCAAAGTATTTCAACAAAAATTAAGTCTCGATCAAATTGTTACAATAGACTATTAAATTTTTTGGTTGTACCTCAAATATCTAGCCCATTACCCCAATCAAATTTAAATATTTCATCATGGAACATACCGCAAAACCTGATATTAGCTGACCCATGCTTTTATATCTCAAGACCGGTGGAAGCATTGTTGGGTGCAGAAATATTTTTTGAAATACTTGGACTGAACCAAATTCAACTTCAAAAGGGTATTCCAGTGTTACACGAATCCTTGTTTGGATGGATAATAAGTGGAAAATCCGTAACTCCAACAATTCAGGTTCAACAGTCTTTTCACACAGCGACTGAGTTAAAGGTATCTGACGAGCTTTCACAATCAATCAAAAGGTTCTGGGAGATCGAGACCATTCCAGCGACGAAATTCCTCTCAGAAGACGAACAACAATGTGAAGCAATATTTACAAAAACAGTTATCAGATCGGATTCCGGTAGATATATTGTTTCACTTCCAATAAGAAATAATGCTGTATTGGGGGAATCCAAAACAAATGCGATAAAACGATTCCAATACTTGGAAAGAAAATTAAACTCGAACGCAGATTTAAAACAGAAATATTCAGAGTTCATTCATGAGTATCTCAGCTTAGGACATATGGTGGAAACCACCAATGTAACGAATCTCGCATATTTTTTACCACACCATGCCGTTCACAAACCCTCTAGTTCTAGTACGAAACTAAGAGTGGTGTTCGATGCTTCGGCTAAGACTTCGAATAGCTTATCGTTGAATAACATCCTTCTGACCGGTCCAACTGTACAACAAGATTTGTTTTCTATCGTACTTCGATTTAGGAAATATCAGTACGCATTCACTGCCGACATTTCTAAAATGTATCGACAGATACTCATAAATCCTAGTCAAACAAATTTGCAGACAATTATTTGGCGCGAAAATGATAGCGAACCATTAAAAACTTACGAATTACTGACGGTTACTTATGGTACCAGCTCAGCGCCGTACTTGGCTACTAGAGTTTTAATGCAGCTGGCTGAGGATGAAAAGGATAATTTTCCCATTGCATCAAGAGTTATCAAAACAGATTTTTACGTTGATGACGTACTCTCAGGTTCCGATACGTTGGGCGGTGCGTTACAATTACAAGATGAATTAATTGCTATGCTTAAAACTGGAGGTTTCGAGCTTCATAAATGGTGTGCAAATAATGATGAATTATTAACTGCAATCCCGCTGCAAGGCCGCGAGACACTCAAAAGAAATGAGCTCAATGGGTCAGAATCCATTAAGACATTAGGTCTTACCTGGATACCCGACGAAGATATTTTTACCTTCGACATTTCACCTCCAATACATTATCCAACACTGACAAAGCGCATTATACTTTCGGAAATTGCGAAATTATACGATCCTTTGGGTTTACTGGGACCTATAATTATTGTAGCAAAAATGCAAATCCAATTATTGTGGAAATCGGGAGCCGACTGGGATGACGAACTCCCTTTAGATCAATGTATTGGTTGGAAAAGGTATCAATCTGAATTACATGCCATCAATGAAATTAAACTTGAGCGTGGTGTCATCCTCCCCAATTCAGCACGCACGGAACTACATGGCTTCTCAGATGCCTCTGAGAAGGCATACGGTGCTTGTGTTTACGTCAAGAGCATAGATGAAAAAGGTAATATTTCAGTAAGTTTACTGTGTAGCAAATCAAGAGTTGCTCCTCTGAAGTCTCTTTCATTACCCAGGCTAGAGTTATGCGGTGCTCATTTACTTTCGAAATTAATCAAAACAGTGATCGAATCTATGACAATGGAATTTAATGATGTTATTCTTTGGTCAGACTCCACCATTACGTTGTGTTGGATTAGTACAGCACCGTTTAAACTTAAAACATTTGTCGCCAATCGGGTTAGCGATATACAAGAGCTAACTTCAAACTATACATGGCAACACATTTCATCCAGTTCTAACCCAGCTGATCTGTTAACTAGAGGCTTATCACCTATTGAATTACCGTCGTCAAAATTATGGTGGTACGGTCCTGACAACTTATACCATTCGAGCAAATATAACCGTACAATAGAGTTTCATGAGTTGGATTCATCGCAAGATATGGAATTCAAACCAGAAACTGTTACTCTGACTTCTACTACTATAGAACCGTTTGATTTATTAACAAAATATAGTTCGTTTACTAAGTTGATTAAAGTTACGTCATATTGCTTACGTTTCGTTAATAACATAAACAGTTCAAAAATCAAAATTGTAGGTCCTTTGACAGTTACAGAAATGGATGGTGCAATAACTCAATTGTGCAAAATCGTTCAATTAGATTTCGAAAAGGAGATAAACTGCCTTAAACAAGGAAAAGAGTTACCAAGCTGCAGTGCACTAAAGCAGGTGAATCCCTTCCTCGATTCATATTCTTTGATAAGAGTTGGAGGTCGGTTAGCTAAATCGGACGTAGCGTATGATGTCAAACATCAAATACTTTTACCAGCCAAGTCTAATTTCACATTATTGTTGTTCAAATATGAGCATGAACATAACTTACATGCTGGACCTCAGTTGTTGTTATCGTTAGTTAGACAGAAATATTGGCCAGTTAATGGTAATTCGATAGCAAAACAAGTCGTTAGAAAATGCATTATTTGTGCTAAGGCGAAACCAATTCAGATGCAACAAATCATGGGTGATCTTCCTCCCGAGAGAATCAGACCTTCGCGTCCATTTAATATAGCCGGAGTGGATTTCTGTGGTCCTCTCTTAATTAAGAATAAGTATATTAGAAAATCGAACGCTTCAAAAGTTTATGTTGCGGTTTTTGTTTGTTTCGTGACCAAAGCCGTACACTTAGATATTGTAAGTGATTTGACGTCAGAAGCGTTTATATCATGCTTGAAACGGTTCATAGCACGGAGAGGGAAAATAAAAGCAATTTACTCGGATAATGCCAAAACATTCGTTGGGGCCGACAATGAATTGAAGAAGCGATTAGCGGAATTCTATAAACAATTACAAGATGAACCTATAAACAACTTTTGTTGCTCAGAGGGGATAGAGTGGAAATTCATACCACCGCGTGCCCCGAACTTCGGCGGATTGTGGGAGTCCGCGGTTAAGTCGTTTAAAGGTCACTTAAAACGAGTAACAAACGGAACACACTATACTTACGAAGAATTGTACACTTTAATCGTCCAAATCGAGGGAATCCTAAATTCCCGGCCATTATCAACTTTGTCATGTGATCCAAATGATCCTCTTCCACTAACACCTGGTCACTTCTTGACAGGGGGTCCAATTAAAAGTATCATCGAACCTTGTTTAGAAAATTCGCGATCCGTCCTTAACAGATGGAAAAAGGTTACTTCTGCAGTTCAAAGTTTTTGGAAGCGTTATTCAGTTGAATACCTTCATACATTACAGGTTCGAACTAAGTGGCAAGATTCAAAATCGGATTTAAAGATAGGTGACGTAGTTCTCATTATAGAGGAGAATTCAATCGTTTCAAACTGGCTAATGGGTTTGGTCGTTTCAGTGTATTCAGGATCTGACGGTAGAATCCGTGTAGCAAATGTTAAAACTAAAAACGGAATATTTAAAAGAGCTATTTCAAAAATATGCAAGCTCCCAGTCAATTAAATTGTCAATGCTGTCAACCTGCCATTTTAGTTTCGATTTTAAATTTAAGTTATTTTTTGAAATTGTTTATCAGTTGGAATTTTTATAATTTGATCATTATGCGTAACCATAATAAATATTAATGAAACGAACATTATGCATGTGTGTAAAGATATTCAAATGTTATGTTAAAACATTTTGAAAGTAGAGCCTTTCAAGGGGGCCGGCATGTTAAAGTTATATTGATCATTATAGTTTTAAGATATTAGATGTCACTAGTTGTACGTAATTTGATTATGCCACGAGACGAGTGAAGTTGGTAAAAATTAAAAAAGAAAAAAAAGAAATAAGTGACGCGGTTGCAGTTGAATTACATTTTTTAGTTAGTTACTTTTCGTGCAATGTATTGCTTCATGTCGAGCTAAAAAATAAAGCTGTTTAACAAATAATTAAAATAAATTGTCGTTTGATATTTTTCTGATAAAATACAGTCCACTATTCGCATCGCAACAGTCATCGCATATTTCGTAGTGGATATATGTCTATCTGAGTTCATGTGGAAATCGAATTCGACTTGCAGCAATTTATTTTATTAGCAATTTATTTTTGAACAAGTTATTTGAAAGCTATTTGGCTTTGACTGTATCAGTTAGATACACAGGCGCAACTGAAAAATGACTACGCTTAACATTAGTTGTAGGATTGTTGGTTTTATAATCAGTTGAGCTTTTTCTTGAAATAAGCACCAAACATCGGTCAATAATCTTTTTCTGCGCCCATCCAGTTTTAAGCCACTTCACTTTCTTCCCAACTTGTGGATTTATACCAAAATTTTTTCAGGGCCGTTTCACAAATTGACTGTTGTAATTTTCATCATTCTCGTAGTCCTTGTCAGGAAGGCTCCATTCGATATACCGCAGAAAGCCCATAGTTCCATTCTGCAGTCCATCTGTCACGTCAATATTAGTTGCTATACTATAAAGCCAACCTTTAGTAAGAGAATGTTGGTATTGCACATAATTTGTGTCCCGTTTGCTCATTTTATGGATATTTTGAGGGACTAATACTAACTGCTTCACAGTATCGCAGATGATAAATACATCTATCGCAATAAATGTGATTTTGTCCTGAGTATTGAGCGCAGTTAGATTATAAATATTAATTTCGTTGTTGCTCAAAAATTGTCTCCATCCATGTGGACAGAGCTCATTCGCACGTTCTTGAAATAAACGTGACTCGATAAGATGCTGTTCAGAGCTTCCGGTTAGAGCCAATTTTTGTGAGCACCCGAGGGAATGCGGTATTTGTTAGCCGCATTACTTTATTTAGTTCATAAAATTGGAGTCCTCACCACAGTGTAAGTCTAATAATGGACTGCCTAATTATGTTTGTAAGTGAGAGTTGTGTTGCGTTGAGATAGCTGTCTCAAATCAACGATTCGTAACACATTCTTCCTATCAAACGGAACATTAAGTCACATGATTTGATTGAGTCGCGAATCGACCTATTGTGAAAGTTCTAGAATGACTTCAATCGACAGAAGCATATATTTAGATATAAAGATTTTAAGAGCGTTGTATACCGTCGTGCCACTGATAATGAGAAAATCAATTATTTTTCATAAAGCGTTTGTAAATGTCCATTAACACGGAAAATTTAATTTTCGTATAAATTTATTCGATCGTCGTTGGTGCTTCTTTTATTATTTTAAATTTTTTGTTTTTTTTATCGATGGCAATGTCAATGATTTCTATATCATTTTTTAAATAAGTTTTTTTTTTGTTTTCCCTACTATTATACATATACATACGGCCATGTATAGTATAAAATTGTTTTTGTTCCTTTTTTTTGCATTGAAGATATTTGAACGAAGTAAGTCATTTCTGTTCGTCTCGGTTACAAGTTTACTCTATAATACAAACATTTTTGGAAGGCGCCAGTAAAGTGGTCTACACATCAAGAAAATAAAATTCCGCTCATGAGATGTAAAAAACCAATTAAAATTACTGGACGAAAATCATCCTCGTCAAAACGTCAAAATTCATATTTGCGAAAAATATAGTAGCCAAACCCCATCCACAGGCGCAGAAACATCTAGCAAACATTTTAAACGACGGTTGGAGTAATACAAAATACACTTAAAGAAAAATTGGATCTTGGACCTGCGAAGAAGCCGAAGCGTCAGAATATGCCTGCGCAAACAATCACCAAAAGACACCAGCGCCCCATGGATCTTTGCCGACTACTAAAATGCGATAAATGAAAAAAACATATTGCCGTATATAGAATGCCGATGGCCAAAAAAGTGTGCAATATTTGAATTGTGGCCAAACTACAACGGAATTAGTTCTTTTCACAAAAACAACTCACCCGAAAGGCTTCATGGTATTCTAACGAATTTCCAAATTTGATACAATAGTTCCCATTTATTTTTTTAATCAGGCGCTAAGATAAATGCGGATTACTAGATAAGTAACTGTTTAAAACCATCTTTCAAAGATTCGAATCGCCTATATCCAGATGGTAACTGGTTATTCCACCAGGACTCAGCTCCATCACATACGGCAAAGAAAACTCTTGCATTTTTTCAACAATTTAACGTATCATTTGTTCTTCCTAATTTATGGACGCCCTGATCCAGCCAATATTGTGCAACTAAAAAAATTGATAAAATGAGAGGTGAAGGACATTCCTCATGCAATGATTTAACGAACACTTAAATCTTGGTGAAGTCGGTGTTTGACTATTTATGAAAAGAAAGGTTTACATGTAAAATAAAATTATATTATAATTCAAAATCGTTCATTTTCATTATTGAGGCACCTGAAGAGATAACCATCAATATATATATTTCTATTCAACTTCTTAAACATTTGTGAGAAATAAAGCCGATTGCTTATAAAGATCAAGTAATATTTAAATGTTCTTAAAAAGTAACAATAAGTAAACAAACAACAAATGTATAACAAAACTTAAAGGCAATTTCACTTTAGTGCTTTACATTTTACCCACAGTTTCAGTTTCACCAAACGTAGCACCAAATTTCTGTTATCAAACTTCTTATTTATTTAGGATGTTATGTTCGAATTTTGTAAAAGTTGTTTTTTTTTAAATTTTTTAAAGCAAAAAGGATGTAACCGAGGAAAAAATAATAACATCAATACATCCTATTATATATTTTGCTGAGATGGAATTTCAAAAATTTTATCGACAATTTTTTTTTCCTTCGGTTCTTTGCGGTTTTGAATTATAAATGAGGATTCAATTTTTCTTGTGTACTTGACTAAAAAATGAAAATGAAAAATACTAGAATGTCGTGTATACTTTCTTATCTGTGTGGCATTTCACAAGAATACCACAATAATATATCGTGTATATGTGTGTAAAAATGTTGTGCAAATTTATATTTTCTTATAGATCCTTATTATTGTTAAAAAAAGAAATAATGATAAAAATAACAGTCATAATAATAAAAGTCAAGTAAGCAATTGAACTTTAAAAGTCACCTCTTTAAAATACCGATTTCAGAAAAGGAACATATACACACATATATAAATGCTTTACCGTAATAAAATTACTTGCGGTTATTTTGCAAGTACGTTCGATAATTGTACGTAATAAACCACACAGGAAGATACTTCTTGGTATATACACCCAAGGAAAATGAATATCTCTACATGTATACTGTGTCGACTGGTATCGATAGATAAGAAAATTTTTTTCTCGTCTTCCTTCTGACTTTCTTGTTCTTCCATATTATTAAAACGAGAATCTATAGCAAAGTAACAAAGTAATGAATTCAATATATACAAAAAAAAAGCCATAAAGTGTAGAAAAGACCAAATAACAGTTCGTACGAAGACAGAATAACCAACCATTTACAATTATAGATATACAACATTTTTTTTTTTTGCTTTAATATAATTTATTGTTATCACTTAATTTAATAGTGCACTTTAGACAAATAAAAAAATCCATCTATACATGAACGTATATACATATATATTCAAGTCGAAGAAAAGTAAGAAAAAATGTAATAACGAACAAAACTATCATTAAGTACAAAATGTGAAAAGCGATGGAAAACAATGCTAGCAAAAAAAAAAAACAGTTAATGAATACAACTTTTTTTTTGTTGTGTTAAAAATTCAATTTAAATTTATGAAATTGTAGTTCAACGATTTTATCGAAGCTTTTCTTAATGGAATTGCAATAATAATTATGAATATGTATACGACAACGAGAACATAAAGCTCGCTCGTTTTGTGTTGCCTCTTTATCGCAATCGTTCGTTTGGTGATGCTAATGAACAAAATGTGTGCAGACTGCAGAATTTGATTAATATTTTAAAAAATTTATAGAAAAACCATCGTTTAACTAACAAACGATGCAAAACAAAAAAAAAAAAAATCGGGTGACTGTCGTCTATATACGGAGAACGAGGAAAATTACTAGCCACGATATAAAAAATTAATAAAAATGTTTTCAATTTATATGGAAATTATCATTAATATTTTCATTACAACGACAACAACAAAAAAAAATAATACAAAGTGTTTTATTATCATTGTGCGCTTTAGGGAATATTAAAAGTTAAATATATATTTAGCATTTTAATTAAAGTGGTTAAAATGTATATGCTATACTTAAAATAGATTTCTTTACAATTATTATAACACGACGTGAAAAAACTGGAATGAAGTGGAAATTTATACTCGTATGTACCTTGTAACATCATAATTGATTTAAGGTGAACAAGGTATGATGTGTTAATTATAAATCGATTGGTATTTAATTATATGACTGATTGTTGACATTTAATTATGAAAAATTACATCATTTATTTAAAAAGGTACATTTATAGTACCTGTTAATTGAGTAAATATTAGTTGTAATATATAATTTTTATTTACATTTATTTTGGTTGGCGACCATTGGAATGAGATTTGTATCAATGTTTGAAATGATGACAATGTACTAAAGAAAATTTTTAAAACTATTTTCCCAGTTATAAAAGATGATGTATGTTGGTAGAATGGTTAAGTGAAAAATATGTACTTATTTATGAAATGAATTAAAAATGAACACGGATAGAGCTGGCACTTTCTGATCCAAATTTTGACTTACCTAGTCCAATCGATATGATTTTATAAGAGGTATACGCTAACATCTTGTTAGATATGGTAATTAAAAAATCGCCTCTCCAACCGGTAGCTCAGAAAACTGCGCTAGGATCGATTCTCCTGGGTCTCTCGACGAAATCAGTGTCAACGTCAAACTCACTATCTCTGGTAGTGCAAATAAGCATACACGTGCAGCTATGGCAATTCTGCGATTTTGAACGGCTAACCAAAGGAAAATCGTACTCAGATGAAGAAGAGGTGAGTGAGAAGCATTACGCAAATATGAGGATGAAATATAAATAAGAGACTCAAGGAATTGCGTGGTTTCAAGAATTCTTCAAGTAGAATGAAAATTAGAAAGGAACCCACAACTTTAACCAGAATACCACAACGTTATGAATATACATAGAGCTATGACATATGGTTCCGTTCAATTCAGAACATGTCAAAGTAATAAGCATATTACCTATACCACATTATGGTCAATAAGTCAAATACAATAACCAAGGAGAGGGTAGTCTTTGATGCATCAATGAAGACAACAAAAGAAATCAGTTTCAAAGGTATTCAGCTAAAATCGGACATGATGGAGGTACTGGCTAATCCTGGTAACAAAAATATAACAGAACGTACAAAGGATACTATGGAGAGCTGACCCCAACGAGCAAAATTAAAGAGTGCATGTTAAGAACGGACACGTATGGTACATCGTCAATCATCAAAAAGTCTTAATAATGGAGGTTTTAAGCTGAGAAAATGGACATCGAACAACGGAGCCGTAATGAGATTCCTAAAGAACAAAGGGAGCCAAAACTAACTCTCATCAATAAGGACCATGTATCCATAAAAACTTTAGTAATCCTGTGGAATCCCCAAAGAGATGAATTTGAGTTTCAGGTTAATATGGAACCCATGACAATAGTTCCAAAAAAATGATCTCTAATGTCAGAGGAATTTAAAATATTCGCCCACTGGATAGTCTGTCGGGGAGGATTTATTAAATTATTATAGAAAAACTATTGTTTCAGCAGCTGCAAAAATTAGGATCCCACGATGGACTCATTCCAAGTTCAAGTGCGAAAATTTGCATGGGTTTTGTGATGTTTGGGCTGACTCCACAATTATTCTGGCCTGGATGCCATCCTAGTAAATAGAAAGCTTTCGTCCCAAATAGAACATCGATGATTCATGCTATCCTCAGCTCTGCAAAATGGAAACATGTAAAATCTCCCTGATACTGCAAGTCGCATGGTAGATCCTGACAAGCTGGGTGATAATAAATTATTATGGTCAGCTCTAGATTGGCTGGAGTAGTATCGAGCCTTCATCGAGTAACATAATAATGAAGACCGAGTTAGAAAAAAACGGCAAGATATACTCTCTGCAGAATAAGCACAACTACAGAACCGGAAATGTTAGAAAAGTTTTCATCTCTTACAAAAACAATTCGAGTACTGGCATATATTTGGCGTTTGTGCAACAAATTACTTACTTTTTTCTGTATTTTCACTTGAGCTTTAGTTTGTGATGGTAACGCAAACCAATCTTGTGAAATTACCAACAAACCCGAGAATTTAAGTACTAAAAAATACATAACAATTTGGAAGCAATTTCGAAGCGTTAACACCTCATGTTTTGTTTATTTGAGAGTTTCGTAAACATACTGTCCGCCTTAAGGAGTTTAATTACATAAGATTGTCAGTTTGTTAACCGGTCGTTTTATATAGAAGTTGTCCTCCTTTACCAAAACTAAACCATTAAGTTGAACCTCATCGAATTTAGTTTTCTATGTTATGTGTTGTTGTAGTGATATGAGGTAATCTTGATTCCGTCTTGATTCGAAAACCTTGGATACGTTATGTGATATTTCGTCATCTTGATGGTTTATTTTGCTGAATGCCATTCAACAGTGGTTCTGGAGGGATTAAAGTTAGTGACTCTCCGGCCAGGAAGTGTGCATGCGTTAATATATGTAAATCAGCTGGATCGGCATCCCGTCTGCATATTGGTTTCGACTACAGAAGTGCCTCGATTTGTGGAATGTGTGTTGTCATCTCCTCAAACACCAGGTTGACGTTTGAAACACGTTTCGGTGTAATTTTATTTTACGTATACATCGTGAAAATCAAGTAATGAGTATGAATTTTGAAAAATTTTACATGCAGGATTGTTTACTATCAGTTTTTAGGAGGGGAAGCTAAATTTTTCCAGAAAATTTTTCGGAAAAATTTTCAGGTTTTTTATTTTTCAATATTTTTTTTTATTTTTGACGTAATTTTAATTCGTTGTATACCTTAAAGGATGGGGTCTGTAAACCACCGAATTTCCAGAATTTAAACAATTCTTCAAGTTTTAAATTTTATTTATAATTTTAAACTAAGTAAAAAAAATTTGAAACAATTTCAAAATGTTCCTGGAACAATTGCAAAATTACTTGTACTGTTGCCCGGCAAAATTACTTGTGCTGTCGAAAAACTGTTAAGATACAATCCTAATATCAAATTTTTCATAAAAATTACACATTTGTACGTATTTTGACAAGTGAAAATTTCCCCGGGAAATGGTGGATTTCCTGAAAAAATTAACCTTCCCTCCTAAAAACTGTTGATAAACAGTTCTGCATATAAAAGTTTATACTCTTTTCCTGATTCAAATGCTAATTGAATGAATTGAAACCCACCAAAATAGGGAGTGTGTGGGGTATTAAAATGAAAAGGAATACCTTTTTGCAAAAGGAAATTAATGAGTTTGATGAAACAATTTGTAAAAGTGAAATTTATTGAAAATCAGTTAGTTGCAATAATTATAATTTGTACATTTTGTATATTTAAATAATCGTTACAGGCGAAATTTGGAGAACATTTGTGTACCGGACAACTACCATGATAACTTTTTCAATTATTGCAATGATGTTGCTTTGAGGATGATGATGTTGCTTGAAGTTTGTCATTTACAAAAAAAAACAAAAAATTAAAAAATTCATATAAATTTAAAGATTAAATGTCCAACAACGATTGATCTTAAGACAGTTTTAAAAGAAATCCTGCAACTTTAATTTGTCATGGTAAAAGAAAGTCGGGTGTTGGCCACAATATATTCACCCTCCATTTTGATTTTGATTTTAATGTAGAATACCTTATTGTACACTCACTGCACATTGGTTTTTTAGAAAAGATGTAACTGGTAAAACAGACTTTCGATTACTATTTTAATTTTTTTTTTGAGAAACCATCATTCAAAAATATTAAATCAGAAAAAATATAATACCACACCTTGAAAACTGTAAGGAACGTAACCACATGTTTCACCTGCTTTATATATATAAAATATATTCAAATATTTTTCTTTATGTTATTAAAAATAATAATACGGTTTACACATTTTTAATGTCAAAAAGTTTTAATCGCCTTCAAATTACAATAAATTCGAATTCAAGTTATGTTTGGTACCATCGCGTTATCTGTCCTAGATATGTTTATAAAAGTATCAGTTCAATCATCTATATTACAACACTAAATATAAAGTCGAAATTGTGGTTGTTACTAAAATAACTGAAATATTTTGAAGTACTTTTGTTAAAACTAAAATTAACATTCAGTTTGTTTAGGATATTTCATAAAATTTCTTAATACCAGTCAAAAATAATATCAAAGTATCGGTGGTTTTAAATTGTATGGCTTTTAAATATTACGGAACAATATAATTGTGTAAAGTAAAAAAAAACTTGCATAGTGATATTCGGGGCACCTTGATAGGGGTCCTATGTATACCTTGCTGGGCTTCTTAAAATAATCTGCATTATATTGAAAATTTCCGGAAATTGTAGAGAAACCTAATAAATAGGCAAATTTATCTGGAAATTTGATTGAAGCCTCAATAGACAAAAAAATAAAAAATTTTTTCAGGCGACTTGTTATAGGTAAGAAGGATAATGCCAGTCGTACTGACAACTGTAGGAATTTTAATGTTAATAAAAAATTTGGAGGAATCAGTAGATACATATATTCACCGAATAAAACTGTTCGCTCTCGCGCCAAATACTCGCCGAAGGATGAGAAAACTGCCTCCAAATTATCTTTCAATCTATAATGGCCGCTGTAGTGGAGAGTGCTAACATTGGAGGTATTATGGATCCTACGTCCCGGCCATCCAAGCTCTTCTAGTGCAACAACGTTTAATGTGTGAATTTCTGCCTGGTTCGATAAATTCCAAAGATCTCCAGGTCTGAAAACTGTGTACATTTTCTGAGGTCGTTGTTATGATGAATTTGAGGATACGGTTCATAACTGATGATTTTTGTGAGAATAAGTAGTCGGCCGACGCTCGTGTACCGTTTTCTATGCAGGACAGATACCCAGTGTCTATGTCTATAAGAAGAATTTTTCTCTGCATCGCGTCCACTACCTCGCCTGATTCATTTATTGACTTAGGGAGCACCGCTAGAAGATATGAATTAAAGGCATTGTCTTTTCTTTGTGTTGATGATACCGAATAAACAGTCATGACACTGCTCCTGTTAAACTCCTGTTTAGCATCAAATGAATGGTCTGTACTGATGCTAACTATCATTCCCAGTTTCTGTATCGTTTGTTTTATTATTCGTTTGTTTTATTCTTTTACTTCACTTTACTTTATGGCTTTTAAAATAAAGCATCACGGTCAAACGACACAATTTTTGGTTAGTTCTGCATACAGGGTGGGATTCTCAATGCTGATTAAATATTGATTTGGTGCCGGAATTCGTCATTTAATGTACTCTTTGATGAGTTTGGGGAAATGTTTTTACTATTGTCTATCACTTGATACGTAGCACTTAAGTTAATGTGGAAGGGAGTCCAATTACATAGATCGAAACGGAGTAAAATGAATTGGAGTAAATTACGTATAATAAAAAATGTTTAGTGCTGAAACTAAATGACTTTGATAATCATTAGTTTGGGAAATAATGATGAAAGTGATATTTTTAAAATTAAAACCTTGACTTTTGAGTGCACTTTTTAATTAAGCAGTTAAATTATTAAAAAAATGTACATACAAAGTGCACAGTTTCAGAGGCATAGTTATTTTGCTGTGACAAAGCCCGCTTAGCTTTAAGTGAATTTCCAGTAACGGAAAATAAATGTTCATAAGCGTATTTATCAGTAGTAATTAAAGTAGAGTTGGCTTTAAATAAAACTAAAAAAAACTAAGATTTTCATAAAACCGATTCAGATTACAATTACTACTGTCATAAAAGCCAACTATGATGAACAATTATTTTCTGTTACTGGAAATTCACAAACAAATATTACTCAAACCAAAACTGGCATCTAATATTAAAGCTAAGCGGAGTTTGCCAAAGCAAAACAGCTAGTAAATATTAGAAATAATTTTCTGTAAGTTCCAACAATTGCTGCGTTTTTATTCACTATCCGGAGAACCGACCGGGAAATTGTATATGGGAACTTTAATCTATTACCCATATTGTGCGTGTATACGACTAATTCAATTTAATGCAACTTAATCTATAGCTTCGCTCGATTATGTGACGTTTCGAATTGTCAATTTATGCTGTCTGTCAATAGGCGCATTGCGTGAGAACTTGTACTTACAACGCACAAATACAATGAATGCACTTTTGCACAATTCAAAACAAAAATTCTCTTCTTCACACCATATTTGAAATAATCTCTTTTTAAATACGAAATTGTATTTTAAGGAAAGAATAATTAAAAAGTTTAGGTAGCCAGATTTACTTTTGAATAAATTTCCCGATAATATGTTTTGGTCAGTATAATTCCAATATTCCATTAAAAAAAATTGTCATCATGCACTGACATCTGGCTGAAAGTGACCTTAGCCCTTATGTGAGTGAAGAAAAAATATTTAATTTGAATGATTAACTTATTTTTTCCTCGTCCGTCCAAGTTGTAACATTTCTCATTTTTAAGTATGATAGTAATCTATACCAATTGAACCTAGAAGTTCTCATAAATTTAAAGATTTTATTGGAAGTAAAACATACAAAAATAGACGTGTAAAATGACAAAAGGTACTCGGGTACCAGCGTCAATCACATTAGGGTTAAAAACTATTTAGATTGTTGTGGTTTCAATGATTAAAGAAAAAAAATCATTTTAGAAATGTCCCGTTGAGCTAAATAATTGTCCACCATATCATTTCTTAGTTTTAAATCAGTTTAAATAGAAAATACAGTTTACCTATAAATATAGCAAATTGTTCTTAAATATTATTAAAGAAAATTCACTGCTCCGTAAAAATCTATCTGGGCGCTAATAAAATAATGTGACAGGTATTTCGTTCTAACAACAAATAAAAAATTAAATCAATTCTTTTTTGTCTTATGAAACAATTGAAAACAAAAACTGCATTTTGCAATTTCATAAATCGAAGGAGAATTGATTTTATTAAGATCAGCTTGTTATAATTTGTTAAAACCTATATTTGAAGGTCTTGAACCGGATATTCTATAGGCAAATATCTCGCATAACACTTAATAAACACATTTTATTAACACTTATAGTTTTTTATTTCGCAAAAGTTAGAGTTTTGAATATCTTAATTAAAAATATTGTTCAAAATGTTTAAAAAATCACTCGATCGATTTCGACTTGTTATAGGCCATCATCATGAGTATCTACTGATTAGTAAAAATTAAAATTTTGTTATACATAGTAGAAAAAAATAAATAAAAGAAGGAGGCACAAAAAATAGTCAATACAAATTAATCTATTGATCGTCCCAACCAACTGTTAGTCATACGGGAAAATTAATAAAAAAGGGGAAGGAGGATAGCAGGTAGGCGATTAGTCATCGACTATGAGTAACAAAATTCAAAATATATTGAAGTACATTTAATTACCCGACGTATTAGTCAAATTATTACGAACGTGAGAATAGAAAAGGGCGAAGTCTGTAATTGGTGAGAAACGGATCAGTAGATACTCTTGATGATGACCTAACAAGTCGAAATCCATCGAGTGATTTTTAGTGTAGGGGGTACAATATAGCACTGCAGCTTATAGAATTTAGTACCAAAATATTTTTTTGGAACCGGAATTTTGGTACTGCAGAGTTGAAAAATTGGATACCCGGGTCTGGCACCGGTGCTTAAAATGTAAATATATAAAATTTACAAGTTAAAAGTGGTTATAAAATCCATTTTTTATTGAATAATTAAAGTTAATGAAAATAAAAGAAAAAAATCAATATTAAATAAACAAAATCTAGTATAAATAGTTTTTCTGTTAACTTCCTACGTTTTCTCTGCTGCTGCTTCTGTTTTAAAATGAGATTTTAAAGAACATAAAATGTCTAAAGTGTTATCGTTTAGTGATGATCGAATTTTTGTGGATAAACTTTCCAGAACTGGAAAACACGCGCTTTAATTATACGCTCGTTATTGCTTGCAGGTTTTCCTGGCAAGTCTCCAGTTCGAAAATAGCAAATTCTTTGACGTTAGTTATTTTTTTATAGTTTCTCTTGGTGGGATTATCGTAGAATTGACCTATCTGGTAATGGCACGGTTGAGTTGTTCTACCAACGACAATTCTTTAGTGATTTCAGTAACAGCGTCATTATCTGAGTCCGAATCAGATGACTGCGAATCGTTTCTCTTGGGTGGATTTGACAGGCAAATGATCAAGTTTGAAATCGTTATCTTTGCTAATCATTCAAACTGTAAAACATAGTCCGATTCCAGTTCTGCATGATGTTGGTTACCTTTATGTAATTACTGCAACAAACTCGACACTTTAATTCGTCGTTTATTTGTTCGAAAACAAAGCGAGTCCTTCATTTTCAAAACAAATTCACTGGTCCCCAAGATGTTTATAACAATCGCCATTTCAGCTGTAATTAATGTTGCATCTCGGCGGTATAAAGCTTCTGCACCTAATTTTATAAGCTGAATTGAAGGTCACTTAAACATCAATCATTTTCCACTCTTCCTCTTTGAAATAAATAAGTGAATTGAGATCATTTAAAGATTTTAGAATGCTGTGTTTTAATTTTCGAAGTCGTTATTCTTGAAAAATATTGTCGCTCTTAGTTGGTGATTTCCGAAACAGCTTCCAGATTATCTGCCACTTGTGGTTCATCCTCCTTCAATTCAAGCTTAGGGGAAGGGGGATCAATGTTTTTGATAGAGAACATCTAACACTACTAAATGAATTCTGTGAGCGAAGCAGAGTTGTTGGTAACGAAACACTATTTTTCTGACCTTTTACATTACAGCGGCTTCGCTTGTTGTGATGCACAATATCTTCAATAAGTTTGATGTAAATTAAAGTCGGTTTCTTTACGAAGTTCACTCATCGAAAGTGAGACTAAATAGCTTGCCTTGGGATTTCAATCTGCTGAAAAATTTGTCCGTGTTTTATTACCATCGAATTGTGCGGCTGATTGAATTGACAGATATCGAAACAGTCAGTGAAAAATACATATAAAATAGAGTCAATTCATAGAAATTGTAATCAAAAAAAGAAACTAATTTTTTATTAGGTTATCAGTTTCAAATATGCAATAGCAATAAATATTATTTATTGATTTTAGTTTTGTTAAACTTCTTAAAACTTCTGATTAAATTATTATAATTTATGGCTTGGTTTCGATACTTTCTAGGTAATCTAAATCCATGTATAAATTATGTCGACAAATATTTGTATCAAAATTATACAAATTATAGGAACAAGTAAGAAAATTAGTGCTTTGCGGATTCTAAATACTTTATCTAAAAAGTATTATTTTCCATTCCACTGATAAGCGGTTGGATCATGTTATCTAAGAATAAATCTACTTATAGTACTGTCGTTCTACTGTTTCAAAATTGGTTTTATGTTTTTGGTGAAAAAATTCAGGATATTGAGGTTGACTGTTTCCAATTTCGTACATGAAATATGAAGCTCAAAATAACTTTTCTTAATATCTTTTGTTTATCCTACTGGAAAAATTAATCTAAATTGAGAAGACATTTTTCTCAGAAAGCAAAACATTTGATTTCTAAACGTTTTTCTGCTGAACGTTCTCCTTATTTAAACAGAATTGTTTAATGTACAATGAATGAACGTAACATAATAATAATTAACTAAAATATTGGCTTTAATATAAAATACAAATGATATTGCACAAAATGCCTATCATTCTGATATAGCACATGCCAACATTGTTTTCCAAATACATTTCAACAAGGCCTCATTACTCATTTAACTGTTACATTATTAACAAGATCATTCACTCACATGCATAATATATATCACGTCCACAATCACATTATATATTATATAAATAATGTGCCCTATTTAACCCTAGTTTTATTATCTTGTACATTTATCCCCGCAACAACAACACAACTGACAGAATAAATGGTACGATAAAGCACATTTCGCAATCCTCATCACGAGTAATTTTAATTACGTAAATGATAAATTAAATATAGCGCTGTACATAGCCAACCTACATATACTACCTCACATCGTATATACGGATTCATTATGTATTTAGAGTGTAAGAGGCATTATATAGAAAATAACTTTACCCAGTAAAAAATATTTCTTGAATACGCTCATAAAAATTTGTAACAAAGTTTCTACTAAACAAATATATTTTGGATTTAAAACAACAATTTTTTTTATTTTGTTTTGTTGCTGCTCCTGTTTCTGTTTGTTTGACTTTTTTATTCCGCGTAATAAACTTTTCCTTGGTTTTTATCAACTTTTTTGTTGGTGTGTGCTTTTTCCTGATTTCATTTGCTGGCCATCATTAAAATTCATTAAACATCGGTGATGGGGGTTCCACTATATGGATGGACCAAAAATGTAGGCTAATTTTAACTCTTTTTTTTTTGGTTGGTGTGTACACGTGTTATTTGAAATGGATTGACATTAAATTTTATATTTATAAATTTTTTATATCTGTATCAAGGAATAATTAAAAGTTCTGAAAAGTATAAACAAAATCTTTTTCAGGTGCAATTTATATATTAGGGATATTGTTAAAATAGGTTTTAGAACCCGTTTTACCACAATAAAGTTTTTAAAATTAATTATAGTTATCCGTCAGGAATTTTACGAGGCAAATGATTTGGTTGGAATATGGGGAAAATTAAACAATTCCAAGAAAATGGCTTCAACATAATATGGTAGATAATATTAACGTAATAAGGCAGTAGTACCAAAAATTTCGAAATAACATTCTCACTTGTTACGAACATAAAATACGAGTATTTCAATTATTTGAGCAATGAATGTGAATTATTTATTTCTTATGAAAAACGACAATGAAAATTTTTACACATTTTGGCTCATGAAATTTTTTCGGGAAACTTATTATACCTTTCATGCTGTAGATGTTCGATTTTTACGAAAATTGGTAGCGCTCAAAACTTATATTTAGCGCGCTATTTTTGCATATAATTAATTTATTTAACTCCGCAACCTAATATTTTTCATTCATTTTTTTAGTTAAAAATCGTTATAAAAAAATTTTGGTCTACCTATTTATCGGTCGCCGCTATCGCGAGCCGCTTTCCGTTTCAATGGGAAATTTGCAAATGCCTTTGTTTTGTACAACCCTTAATCCATTAGAAATTTAATCTTACAATAAAAAATTAAATTTCTGCAACATGAATTCTTGTTCATAACGTAATGTCAAAATAAGTGTCCATTGGTATATTTGAGGTCATTAAATGTTTGTTTTATGCATGAATTTATTTTTAATTTTTATGATACAGCGACAACACGGGTAGTAGCGAAATTTCGGATAAGTAATTTCCCTTTTAATGCTCAATAGCCGGCTCCGGATAGCGAATAAAAAAACACAGCAAATGTTATCAATAGCCGTGGTCTATTATTCGGCGCCGAATGGGAAATTTCTACTAAAACTGCAGCTATTAGTCACTGATGTCGCTCTATTAGTACATAGATATTTTTACAAAAAAAATAAAATTTTACTTAACTTCATGCAGTCGAATGACAGTTCTACTCTTGTGTTTATTTAAGTTTGTCACTTGTTTATTTTGTCTTAGTTTTCTTTAAAAATACACAGAAACTGCTTTTTACTAAAAAAATAAACAATTTCATGTACATTTTATTTCGACACTACCAAATAAAATAATTGACATTACGTCAAAATTTGCACACGAGAATGAAGTTTGCTTTGGTTTAAGGGTTTAACAAAATACAGACCTTTTCAAATTTCTCTTTGAAACGGATAGCAGCTCTGATAACGGCGCATGATAAATAAAGAGAGCAAAATATTTATACATATATCGATTTTTAACTAAAAAGTTGAATGAAAAATATTAAGTTGGAGTTAAATAAATTAATTATATGCAAAAATAGCGCACTAAATATAAGGTTCGGGCGCTATTAAAAAGACACGGTAGATACAAGCTTGAACAGTTAATCGTAATACGATTTACTCGTAAGGACAGTCAATAGTAAGATTAGTAAGATCTGATTTGCATCAGACTATTTAACCTTATTTTTGTTTTCGAGTATATACTGTTCTACTAAATAAGCCAAACACAAACTGCACCAATGCAAAGCTGATTTGGTGAATCTATTATTGTTTAAGGATTAGAAAAAAAGTATATATATTAAAATATAAAAAGGCAATTTTAATTGAAATATTAAAACTAAATTTGTTTATATCATTTAAATATTAAGAATCAGGCGTCTGAGGGGAATCGTCATATTTAGTCGAAAAACTAATGCCGATTTACTAAAATCTCTAAACTCTAACTTTTGTGTAAAGCGAATCTACTCTGAGGCGTATGAAAATTGTTGAGTATGAAGATAAAAAAATAGGTAACACATCAGTTCAACGAAAAAAAAAATCGACACATAAAAAGTCTAGAATGTAAAGCAGTGATCGAAAATAGTGACATACTCGTCTACTATACGCGAACCACCTACCACGACATTGTGTTCTCATAGCCAATAAAAAATTTCCAAGAGTCCCAAGCCTAATTGATAGTTTTTCACGTTGGATCCTTCGATACAAAATTTGCCTAAATTGTGAAATAACAGGCTTTGTGATGAGCATTTAGAAAAAAAACTTTTCAATGTTTTGGTTCGCGTTGAACATTGTTGTCACAGTTTTTTTTTAATTTCATAAATCATTGCATCAAAATTTTTGAGAGCATGACGGATCGGAATGCAATTTTTTGCATTCGCTTTCAAAAATTATTTGTAAAAACCGCCCCTAATTTTTTTTTAACAAACCGAAAATGGCATTGCTGCAGCCAAAAATGCATTCAAAAAATACATTTTTTGAGACGGCTTTTGGAAGATTAGATCACTTTGTAAATAAGAGTCAGAACAAGTCCCACTCGGCTTCCCGGAAGTTTTCGAGGTCGCTGGTCATGATTATAATGTCCAAATTGACCCACAGTCGACCTGGAGCTCAGGAACGCCCATGAATGTCATCTCAGTGGGACTCTCCTATCAATCACGCAGGGAAGGAGTGCAACTCGACGCACGGGGGTTTTTATGGGTCGCTCAATTCAAATATTACATCGGCGAATACCCCCTGGACACCTGGTGCACCCGAACCTGGTCACGGACGTCATCCCCGAGAATTTTCTTGACAATATCCAAAAAATCCGGACAATATCCTGCCAATCTCCGGAAAAAAAATCCGCACAGCAGTGGCGGGCGGGCTCTCCCGTAGCTGGCACTGGGATTTTTTTCTCCGTGTGGAGTTAGCTGATGAGCACCTCTTGTATACACGAATATTGGGGACTTTTAATTTTTAATATTTTTTTTCTCGCGCTTAAGTCAATTAATTTTGGTAGGGTTTTTTCTAACGTCATTAATTTACTTTCTCTATTTTTTACGATTTTTTTGAATCTTTAAAATTATTTAAAATTGCATTTCTAGGATCATGGATAACTAGGAGACGTGCGTTATTTACACATACCTGGATAATTGGGAGAATCATTCCTCAGATAATTCGATCGTCACAATGAAGGCTACAGGAATCGCAAACATGGTCAAGGTTTCACGAAAATACGGCATGGTAATCTCTATAATATTATTGAGGGTCCTGGTTCCATCCATGTGCACGAAAGGTGTCGTCTCGCATATATTAGGCATGCAAATGTCACTAGAACTGAAATCCATGAAAGCAAGAATAGACAACAATTCTGATAGATGGTGTTCAGGGGGTCGTTTTTGCCTTGAAATATTTGGATTCAGCGGCCCAAAAAAACACCGGCCGCCGAGTTACTCTCCTTCCCCCGTATGTTTTGGGAGAGTCCCACGGAGATGCCGTTCAGGGCCAGGTTCCAGTGCACCAGGTGTTCCGGGGGTGGTTTTCGAAGGGCAATTCGGATTCAACGCCCCAAAAAACCCCCATATCGGTTTTCGTTTCGCTTTTCTCGATCGTGTGGGGAAACCCCTTGGAGACGACGTTCGGGCCCATGTTCCGGTTGCCAAGGTGTTCGGGAGGCCGTTTCGACGGGAAATTTGGATTTAGCGCCCCAAAAAACGCCCCAACAATGATTTTTGGGTGGTTTTTGTCGATATTTTCAGGAAAATTCTCGGGGATGACGTCCGCGACCAGGTTCGGGTGCACCAAAAATTTCGTCTTGCTCTCAAAAATTTCGAACTTTTTTGCTTCATTGTCTCGACTATATAGCATCCTATGTTTTGGAACTCATGAGATACAATATTAAGGGTACAATAACGTTTCTGATTCTGAAACAACCTTAAATGTACTACCCATAAGTCAAATTTTAGTTGTTGGTAGGTGGTGTAAACTTTTGATTGTCCATTTAAATTTTTTTATTAGCACCACAATCCTTTTGTGATAATACGAATAATTCACCTAAAACAATTTCAGGATAATATAATTTTAGAAACTTGAAAATTTTTACCTTCGACTTAGGATAAATGTGTCGGAATATCAATAGCATCTAAAGATGTAGGCTCCTTTAAAATGCTTTGCCTATCATAATTAATTTTATTTTTCAATAAGTCCTTACATGGCAAGTAATCCCGACAGTTAGATTTACAACTAACTAATGCATTATTTGTTATTTGTGATGGTAGTTGAGCTGTTTCACGAGCCATCTGTTTGATTTTTTGATTTGTTTTGATTACCTTCAATCGGCTTGCAATGGTTTTATGACAGTGGTTGGTACTTTAATAATTTGGCGTTCAGTATAGATTTTAATCGTCTTTGACAACACATTTTTTTTTATTTTCACAAACCCATCGAAAAATGAGAACCAATTCAACACCAATTTCTCGTTATTTTTGTTATTTTTTGTTATTTTTATGTAATCAATAAGCGCCGCTTTTTCCATTTTAATACAAATTCACTTTTTGATATTTTTAAATATTTGAGTTGTTTGAAACATTTTAAATTTTTTCCGGAGAAGCAGATTGTAAATATTTTTTTATGTGGAGTAGAAATTATTAAAAATTTTGCATTTTGCAAAATTGATTTGAGTTAAGATGGTGATACATGTACAGATTTTGCCTTTAAAGCAAAAAAAAATCCCCTATACAAAATTGAGAAATGTTCAATTGAAAATTTTTGCCAATAAGGCGGTTCACGATGGCCGACTTTTAACCAATCAGCGCGCATAATTTTTATGTCTTAAAGGCAAAATCTGTACATATATTATCACCGCCTTTAGGTGTATCCAATAGTTTATTGAATAATACGTAGTAAAATCAAATTATTGTAGAACTATCAAGTCATAAATAACTGCAATGCTATACAACTGCTATGTAAACAATTTTTACTTAACGTTTCGGTTTCCAAACAATAAAATATTATTGTCTGAAACAAACAATAGCATTTGATTTTCGGCCATCACTACCCAACCCTAAGAAATGGAGTATACACCAGCATAATCGAATCTCTAAGAATGTAATGTGAACGAAGGATTAAAATATTAATTTATGATCAAACTATTTTAAAATCGGGTACCACAGAACTTAGTCGAAATTTAATTATAAATTTTAAATTTTTTTTTTATTAAATAATATCTCCCGAAACATTGTTTTTTCATCATTATTCGGTATTTTTGTTTCGATTATTTTCAAACGGCTCCCAAGTGTCCAACTTTACTGAAATTTACTGAAAATGTAATTACTGAAATAAAAAATATCGAAAAATACTGAAAAAATAAATCGCGAAACATTGAAATCCTGAAATTACAAATAATAACAAAGTCCTTAAAAATTTAAAAAAACAAAATATTTATAAAGATATTGTAATTGGTCAAATACATGGCTATGTTTACAGATTACCATAACAAGTGCACGAAACCGGATTTAAGTTCTTTAAATTGCAATTCGCTTAAACTAAACAAGGACTTCGTGTGAAATTTTTTAAGTAAAACCAATTAGGTATAGCTTTCAGGTCTAAGAATGATCCTTCGAGGGGCTTTTTAATTCAATATCGACAGGCGTAGGAGCGGGGATAAACTAATGTTGCAGGTTCCAAAAGCAACACCAAATTAGCTAATTCGAAGGTTTCAGTAAATTTAATTATGATTATATTTATTAAGAAACGGAATTTTAAGTTTCAGTACTTCAATACCATCCCATGTCCATTCGATTAACCAAGTATAAATTAGTATAGATTAAATATTTATAAGTTGATGTAACCGTGTGATTAAATATCCTTACGATTAACTGGTCTAACGATTAGATGCTCATACGATAGCGTGGCCATACGGCCAAGTAATTACGATGATGCGGCCTCCGATTAAATGTTTACGATGTAATGGTCGCATACCAAGCTTTTGAAAGAAATTAAATTAAATGAATTTTTAGAAATGAAATTAAACGATATAAATTTAACCGTTGTTTCAGAAATATTTGTGTCGATCCAATGTGAACCTTCTATTATCTTTTCTTCTATTTATACTAAGAAAACTCGATGCATTTATAGTGCGTTCATGACATCATGAGTAAGTTCGGAAAAAATACTATTGTAACATACAAAATGTACTAAAACAACAACAAAGATAAAACAATTTCAACTCGAGTTTGGAACTAGTAGGCGTGGTATAAAGCATTTCAAATAATTTCATAGGTTTTGAGTTCGTAAGTGAGTATGAAAATATTTATTTCCGATGTCATGTACGCGACATTAAGCAAGCTATACCTAAAAATTGGAAATAAATATCGAATAGCTTTTGAAATAATAGAAGAAAAGATAAATAGAGGGTGAACAAGGAATCGACACCATTATTAAATGTTTTTATAAAAAATTATGAAATTTTTTGTCGTTCTAAACTAGTTCAAATTATTTTTTTATTTTTTTAAACTTGACCATTCGGCAATGGAATTAGTAATAAATAGGTCAAGAGCCGAAAAAAAATTTCTCTGACTTCATTTCAACAACAAACAGATAATGAAGCATCAATGGTTTTACCATAAAAAAAAATACGGAAAACCGATACTTTTTAAGCTCTGCAAATATGGGGTTGGCTCGTGACTCAAAAAAATAGCATGCACTTAAAGAAGTTTTTGTCTACTATATTTTGTGACGAGTCATGACATAGTTTATTGATCATACAGTTTGATGCTGTTTTATTGATATTCATATATTTTGTTGAGATATTAATTCTAATTATGACGATTTCGTGTGAAAATTAAACTGATATAATTAGTACATTTTGCCGGCCAACATCTATATTAACCGTTTTTAGATCACTGTTGTGGTAATTTTGCAGCAAAATATTACGACTTTATATAAGAATACAAAATCGACCGTTTCATACAACTTGACTAAATCTAGTAAATCCGAAGCTGATTGCTCGCAACCAAAACTGGATCAAATAATCTTTCTCTCAAATGCAAATGTATAATTTACAGCCGTTGGTGAAATCAAATTTTGCTCCATCAAGAGGAGATGCTTTCGCCGATCGAATCACGGCATCGTGCAAAATATTTACACGGCACTGATCAAAATTTGATAACAACTCTTTAATTAATATAACAAACAGATACAGGTGTTTTCCGATTTATAGACCAGTGAAAGATTTCATAATCAATAAAATTTTTTACTAGACCTCATCGCAAATTTCGTTAGTTTTATAAATGCAAAACCACATAATTGAAATATATTCGTTGTTCACCATGAGCCCAAAACAAAGGAGTTCAGTTTGTAGGAATAAGCAGTCACGATACAGGTGTTTGGATGATCTCACTATTCGGGATATGCTGCTGCCTGATATTGTTAGTTCCAAATTTAAGTTCTGTTGGTCAATTATTTCAAATACGAAAAACCATGTTGGCCATATTAGAAAACACCATATTTTCGCCAGGCGAGAGAAAAACGAACGGTAAGATTCCCGCATTCTTGAATGCTCAGGATGTGTCGCGTACCATGCATTGGAATCGACTTATTTGCAAGGGTACAGGGGTAATTGGCAAGTGTTTGCCTTCGTAGCAAGATTTGTTATAAATTGTGATACAAAGTAGTATTCAAAGGAGATTCCGATAGTGTTATTAAAAATGCAAAAAAAAATAGTTAGCTCTTCGGTTTGGAAACCATTTGGGAAATCACTACCGCACTCGCACCTCAAAGAGGTCGAATATCTTTAATAGGAACTGCTTCACATTATCCCCAAGACAGAAACAAAATTTGTTAAAGCGCTTTGTGTTGGAAACTACCGTTGTGGCGCTGGAAACAGATACATTTTGCTATTTTCAATAAAATTATATAACATATCATTCAAATGTGTAGATTTAGCGCTCGTACCAAATTAATCATTTAGGGCACAATATTTAATGCTGCATTATTGAAAAGGGCTTGAAAGATACATTTTTAGTCATTTCGAAACCATAAAGAATCAGAATATTTTCTGAGCTTTTTGTGACGAAATTAAAACAGAGATTCTTGCTGTTTATTTTCCGTGAATTTTCCCGCAATAGTAATTTTATTCTGAGATAAGTGTTTTTCTAATAGACATATTTCCTACCAAATTGGACGACGATAAACGAATTTTTCAAAATAAATGATCATTTAACATTTGTGTGGTCGCGATTATAATATTTTCTGGAAATGGAAAGAATTGCTTGCTGAAACTTCATAAAATTAAAATATTCAGTGTAAAACTACCAGTTTGTGATAATAGTTCATACTACTTAGAAATATTTAAATTAGTACTTGGATTATCAATTCTTTGTAAGAATCAAAACATAATTGGAAAAATGGAACTAAAGCGATAACATTCTATTAACAATACTCAGAAAAATCAACAAGAAACTCTTTTTCCTAATATGTGTGGATTATAAAAAACTTTTATTGTCGTATGAAAACATAACATAAATGTTGTAATAAAAAAAATCATTGGATTTTAAATTGAAAAAATATTGGAATATTTAAAAATAAATAAGTTAATCTTGGTAAAACTACTGTGCTGGTTTTTCAAATTAGTATAGATTCATCTGTTTATGTTAAAGACCAACTAGAGTGCTAAACGCGATATACTAAAACTATAAAACGAAATTTTTACTAAATTCTGGTGCGTTGGACTTGTTTCGAACCACCGATTTCCGTATTAACACCGTGTTAGGTTTAATATTCCTAAAAAAATCCTCTTGCTAAACGATAATACCTTTTATTATTATAATTTTTTGTATGTTGTTGCTGTTTCCCGTATAAAACAGAGAAAATATAATATTCTTGTGTGCCTTTACCTTCAGTTTTCAAAATCAACTAGTCAAAATGTTTATTTATTTAGATCGAAAGAAAAATAAACGGAATTTTTTTAGTATTTTCTTTTATTTTATTCTATACTCGATGCTGTTTCGTTTACATTAAGATGAGAAAAAAATTTAAACAAAAGGAAATAATAATATGTATTTGTATTGGTATACCTATAGTGGGTAGACGGAAAAAGGCACAAGGAGATGAAGGAAAATCGACTCGAGTAAAATTAAATCAAGAACCTGTTTTGTTCGTTTTTCTCTGTTCTGGAATAAATTTAAATTCAATTTTATATTTTTAATGTATTATTTCGTTGAATTTCTAATATTAACAGTAAAATAAACGAATTTTCTCTTCTTGTAAGTATTATTATTATTTTTTGTTGTAACGTGCTAAGCAATTGTAAAATGTAAACACACATGTAGATAGATTTTTATTTTGGATATAGAGCTCTATATCTGGAACATATCTGACAACAAACATGACAGCAGAAAGAAGAAGTTATAATAAGTAGTATAGGTATATATGTATAGTAAAAAAAACGATATAAACAAATCCTTGAAGATACTCAGCATACGGGTGTATGAAAGTAGAGTACAATTCGTGAAGTATAGAGAACAGAAATTTATGTGTATCATTATTAGGAATATGGCAGATGTTATGAATTTTTATTTTTTTAAAGGTTATTTTTCTACACTAAGCATGTTTTTTTTTGAAAGGTATGAAGGACATTTTAATATGATAATGCTACTTCTGATATAAATTTTAAATGTCTTTTCAACAATAAAACGAAGATTTGATAGGCAGAAAAATGTTTTATGTGCGTACGTTTACGCGTGAATAATAATCGTATAATACAAATACAACATTTTCAATTTTATCGTTAAGGCTTCTGGATATTAAATTCATACTATTGTAATGTGTAACGAAAACTTTGAGGATTAGAAGTTATTTTACCACCCGTTACATTAAATTGTTAAAAAATCGAGCATCGCATTTTAATTCGACAAAATACTACATACAATATATTATTTCCAATCTGCGTGTTTGTGGGTGTTTATGTTTTATATGCTTGTTGAAATAATATTTACATAAAATATCATATTTTTTTGTGTACCTCATAAAAATGTAAAAAAGTAACAACTACTGTATTTTACAGCTTTCAGCTAACATTTCAATACAAACCAAACCATAACGAGAATATGGTAAATAAAGTAGAATAAACTACTGTATACTAACTCTAATTTTACAGGTAAATCATATTTTTTTAGTTCACGTCAGAGAATTTTTCAAAATAACATGAGATTGTTATTCTAGTTTCATACACCGTTGTATATAATATACTCCGGTTCATGATTTTATTGTCAAGCAGGTTTTCTCCTATTTGAAACTATTCCTATAATTTACTTTCTTATTAGGATATATGAAAAAAAGAAGAATGTGGCATCAACTGTTTGAAAACTAACATAAGCAAACATAAAATAGTTGGTATTAAACCGATGTACTGGAGTGTATATAGTTAAAATATATAAAATAAATTGGTTCTTGAAATGTGTACTCTAGTTTGCATTTTAACACAAAATTCTGATGAGAATCGAACAAAAACATCGAAACGAAAACAACGAAAAAACATTTTTTACCTTGCTTTCCGTACATAGCATGTATGAGATATTTGATCGAAGTGCAGGAAATAATTTTAAAATATTCCATATAAATCGATTAAATTTTATAATTGGAATATTCCACATATTTTTATTAATAAATATTGTATACAGCTCATTACGAATTCACTTTGTTATTTTTGAAGTGCGCACTTAGAAAACAATATCACCAAAAAGAACTGGTAAAATATCAATTTTATTTTTTATTAAAACATAAAAATTATAAAACTTTATCTTTCTCTTCCTAAATTATTTTAATAATTTTTTCCAAAAACATCTTTGTGAGATTGACTTTTTAAAGTGAGCAACAAAGTCGGCATCAACAAAAAATAAAATTTCCATTTTTAATTATTCATTAAATTTTTAATTTGTTTTTTCGTTTGTATTTTTATTGAATTTGTCTGAAAAGTTTTATATTTTTGAGCTTTAAGATTTTTATTATCAGTTTCAGTAACTCCTACCATACTTATACATATTACATGATAAGAGAATTTTAAATTAAATAAAAATAATATTTTAGATACGTTTTTTTAGAATTCATTAAAATTTGTTTTTTAATTGTTTGGTTTTACAAAAAAAAAAGGATGTTTCTATAAATTTCAATATTCTGTGCGGAAAAAACCTCAATATTAAAACTTTGTTTTTGATTATATTTCAAAAAAGTTAAATTATTTCTAGAGTAAAAATATGTTCTTTATTCCTATAAGAAAAATATTGATTATTTTTGTTTTTCTGTGGGAAGAGAAGATACAATTTTTTTTTTAATGAATTAGCCTCTAAACTTCTTTTCTAAATAGGATAGTAAACTAAATCGATTAAATTATTTTAATTTAATCGGCTTAAGATTTAAATCAATTTAATTGGATTTTATATATGTATACGAGTATGTGTCTTTAGCGTTTAGAGAAGTCAAAAGTTAAAACACTTCAATAACGACAAATTTATGTACGGTGGTTTCCTAACCATTAACTTTTTATATCATCTTCACCATTAAATATTTTTCCTGTTTCTGTACAGATTTAGAATCCAAAAATATTTTATTGCCAAAAAATTGAGATACCATGTGCATACAATAAATAGATGATAAAAAAGGACACTTAAAAATTTGCAAGTAACTAAAACTTTAATTTAAAAATATTCTGTAAAATAGTAAAATATAATGAAAAATTTAAAGCAGTTAACTTTTGCAATCCTAGAATTCTAAAATTCTGAAATTCTAACACTCTACACTTTTAAAATACTAAAATTCTAAAATTCTGAAATTCTGAAATTCTAAAATTCTAAAATTCTAAAATTCTAAAATTCTAAAATTCTAAAATTCTAAAATTCTAAAATTCTAAAATTCTAAAATTCTAAAATTCTAAAATTCTAAAATTCTAAAATTCTAAAATTCTAAAATTCTAAAATTCTAAAATTCTAAAATTCTAAAATTCTAAAATTCTAAAATTCTAAAATTCTAAAATTCTAAAATTCTAAAATTCTAAAATTCTAAAATTCTAAAATTCTAAAATTCTAAAATTCTAAAATTCTAAAATTCTAAAATTCTAAAATTCTAAAATTCTAAAATTCTAAAATTCTAAAATTCTAAAATTCTAAAATTCTAAAATTCTAAAATTCTAAAATTCTAAAATTCTAAAATTCTAAAATTCTAAAATTCTAAAATTCTAAAATTCTAAAATTCTAAAATTCTAAAATTCTAAAATTCTAAAATTCTAAAATTCTAAAATTCTAAAATTCTAAAATTCTAAAATTCTAAAATTCTAAAATTCTAAAATTCTAAAATTCTAAAATTCTAAAATTCTAAAATTCTAAAATTCTAAAATTCTAAAATTCTAAAATTCTAAAATTCTAAAATTCTAAAATTCTAAAATTCTAAAATTCTAAAATTCTAAAATTCTAAAATTCTAAAATTCTAAAATTCTAAAATTCTAAAATTCTAAAATTCTAAAATTCTAAAATTCTAAAATTCTAAAATTCTAAAATTCTAAAATTCTAAAATTCTAAAATTCTAAAATTCTAAAATTCTAAAATTCTAAAATTCTAAAATTCTAAAATTCTAAAATTCTAAAATTCTAAAATTCTAAAATTCTAAAATTCTAAAATTCTAAAATTCTAAAATTCTAAAATTCTAAAATTCTAAAATTCTAAAATTCTAAAATTCTATATTTCTAAAATTCTTAAATTCAAAAATTCTATAATTCTAAAATTCTAATATTCCGTAATTCTAAAATTATAACATCTAAAAATTCTAAAAGTAGAAAACACTTTAATTCTTAAATTCTAACATTCTAAAATTCTAAAAATCTAACATTCTAAAATTCTATATCTCTAAATATCTAAAATTCTAAAATTTCTAAATTTTAAAATTTAGAATTTTAGATCTTAGATTTTAGAATTTTTGAAGAACTTTAACTTCAAAAATTCTAAAATCTCAAGATCTTAAATTCTAAAGTTCTAAAAAAAAGTAACCGGAAGCCCATGAAATATTTAGTAACCAGAAAGCCCGTGAACTTTATTAGCGAAAAATTCATGTACGGTGGTTTCGCAACGTTTAACTTTCCCTATAGATTTAGAATTCAAAAATATTTAAAATATTTAAACAGTTGACAAAAAAGACACTAAAAAATTACTAGGCACTTAAAACTTACTTGCGTAACTAAAAGCTTTAGTTATATAAAAGTAAAAGTTAATTTAACAAAGTTCTATTAAATAATAATTTATTTAAAAATTTAAAACAATTAACTTTTAAATTTCTAAAATTCTGAAATTCTAAAACTCTAAAATTATAAATTTCTAAAATTCTAAAATAATAAAATTCCAAAATTCTAACTCAAAAATTTTAAATTCCAAAATTCTTAAATTTTAAAATTCTAAGATTCCAAAATTCTTAAATTATATATTTCTATAATTCTAAATATTTGAAAATTCTAAAATCATAAAATTCTAAAATTCTAAATTTCTTCTAAAATTCAAAAATCCAAAAATTAAAAAAATTAAACATTCACAAATTCTAAAATACTAAATTTCTAAACTTCCAAATTTCTAAATTTCCAAAATTCCAAAATTCTAATTTTCAAACATTCTAAAATTTTACTCTTCTTAAATTCTATAATTATAAATTTCTAAAATTTTAAATTTCTAAAATTACAAAATTCTTTTGAAATCAAACCCCAAAATTCCAAAACTCAAAAATTCCAAAACTCTTAAACTCTTAAGTTCTAAAATTTTAAAATTCTAACATTCTAAAATTCTAAAATATAGTAACTGAAAAGCCCATGCAATTGTTTAGTAGTAACTAGTTGTGTAGTCACTAATTGTGTAGTAACCATCGGCTGATGTTAGATCTTTGGTACTTTTTCCCTGTTTGGTTCTACTCCGCCTAGAGTTATTGTGAGGCATTTATAGTTATCGAGATGAACCTGATGATTGAATTCTGAGAATTATGTTAGAATGATGCTCAAGTCATATAAATGTGTTTTAAGGCACACAACGGCAATAATGTCAAAATAAACGTGACAAGTTTTACTACCAAGTCAAAAAATGTACCACAGCATTTTTCATAAAGCGTTTGGAATGACGCAGGACTGTTTTTCAGACGAAACGATATTTTGAAAAACTGTCCGACGAAAATTTTGTCTGGGCTTAGGACTTTCCATCTACCAGAATCTGATGACACGACTCTGTTATTTTATATGCACGGCAATAGAATGTTGATTCAATAAGGCCTTTCAGCATTTACTCGTTGATGGAATCGTAACTATAGCCAGAGCTTCTAATATGTCGACAAAAATATATTTATATTATAGCTACACAATAAGGTTTATTATTTGAAATTGGTTGTGGGCCGGTCAAGTCTATACGAATTTCGAAAAAAAATTAACATGCTAAACTATTTTATTGTCATTATATTCGTGTCTTGTTTGATTGATGATCATAGTATCGTCTGCTGAATTATTTTTTGGAACAACGATCGATCCATCTAATCCTAAAATTTTACCACTATCTGACTTCTTATAAAAATATTAAACAATATTTTATAGAATTAGGGCCAGCTCCAACATCACGGATTGACTCTGCCAAAATTTTTATTAGTGAAAAGTTTAACACATGCAGTCACGCAAACGGATGCTATTACCGCTATATTTAGATTCACATTTGGTTTTAGAACGAGCGGAGAAATATTTCACAATATAAATTGACAACAAAAGAATCAGCATCTCCATCTGCAGGCTTGAACTATGCTTAATGGAGGATAGAAATTCTAGTAAAATCATCGATAATATTGTCAACTTGGTCTATCAACATCAAACTATGCATCCCTTTAACAGAACCAATATTTGTTCTCAATTACTACTTAGTTTGAAATTTGTTATCATTTGTTTTCACTTTTCAACTTGTAAAACTTTGACATTAGCAACTGTTTTGTTGACCTATGCATATTGAATAGGAGGCGCTGTAATGTGTGTTTGAATTTTAATACAAATTTTTTGATTTCAACACCAGACGTTTTACAGCCATTTCACTTAATATGCTATAGTAATTAAACTAGTGCCGGTAGTATTTTTATTATTTTATTTTGTTTTTCGTGTAAACTAAGATCAAAATGATTAAAAATTCGCATGGCGAAATAGCACAAATCCATTTTGTAACGCAATTAACAAGGCTCAAATCAGCCTTTAGAAAACTCGCATTTGAAGTGGCAATCTACAAAATAGAATACGCTTTGATAAATCGTTAATCAGAGCTATCGATAACTATTCGGTGTCATATTCAAATAAATGTGCAAATATACAGCTATAAAATCCACAAAATTTAAAATATCTAAAGAAAATTATTATTATTTTAAATTTTAATTGATTTACATTAAGCTAAGTGACAATCAATGTCAATGAAGTTAATCACAACATATACATCAAGGAAGAATGTGCCAATTATAAATCAAATTGCAAACGGTAATAAAAAATCTACTGAACATAATCTCATGTTAAACACTAAACGATTTATGGCCATTTTGCAACATAAACACCAACTTAAAAAAAGCTCAACCGAACATATAATTGGTACTTCATGTCCATATTATGATGACACAAAACAAAAAAAAAATAAATCAAAATAAAATTTTTGTTTTTTTAAATAATTCGTGTATAAAAGTGACACAACACATAAACAGGTCAAGCATTTTTCGAACGTCTAAATACACTTTTGTATACATAAATATATTATGAACGACGGGTACTTGGCTACAATGTATATGATATAATTCATCGTCATCATCAACATGTTATATACTGCCAGCATATAAAAATAAACGAAACATACTAAAAAAAAAAAAATCAAAATCATTATTTTAATGAAATGTTTCATAATGAGCTCTTGTCGTATACCACACACAAAAATCTGCAAGAGCATTCCCGAAAAAAAAAAACGGAAAGCTGTTAGCATAGAAAACTTCATAAACATAAACCAACAAGTATAACAACGACCATTTACAACGTTATGTATAGCTTTGTACATAAATAAGTGCTTCGCCTCTCGTATACATACATATAACATCATGTACACAATTTGATTGCGGTGGTTTGGTTTGTGCAGAATACAGTTTTCATTTTTTCGGCAATTTAATTTTACTATGCGCGGTGTCGTTTTTATTATTATGAAGGGCAAAAATAAAAAAATAAAATGCTGACGTTATATGTTCTTTTAAGCTTTTTGTCAAACAATAAAGCAAGATTACAATAATTGGTTTAACCCTCGAGCTTTTTTTTTATATTACTCGTGTGCTCTTTTGTTTTGTATCAAAGAATGAAAATAAATATTTTCTATGATGTGGACACAACCTGATGCAAAATTAACTTGCTCTCATCTATATGTATGTTGGTTATTGTTACATATATTCGGTATACGGTCGGTATTCAGTCCATAAATGTATAAAAAGTACAAAAAAGCTTTGTTTTCATTTTCCAGAAGAAATTAAATTTCATGAAACATCAGTAATTACGTTTACTAATATATTTTATTTTTTCTTTATACTTCCAGTGCTTCATTCATATCCCTATATAATAAAAGACGACGACGACGAAATATACAAAAAACACATATACACATACAAAATATATTAAAAATTAACAAAAATTTTGTTCAAATATGAAAAATATCCTGCAGGCATTTGTAGCAGTCTTTAGTGTTGTTTTAACAAAAAATGGTAAGTAGAAGTCCAACATTTTGTTATTTTTATATAATGCTATGTATTTTTAAGTGAATTGATTGTCATCCTGGTCGTAAAACATATAAAAATTAATTTGCTAGACCAACAATTTTATTTTGTTTTATACTCTGGTATAACAATTGTGAGAAGTGCTCTCGTCTTGTTGGCTATTTATAGTTGAATTTTATTTAAATGAGGATGTAGCAGATATGTGCTGATTTGTAAATGACTCGTAATGAAAATTCATTAGAAATGTTTTGTTTTCTAAAATTTTACCTAGCTATGTAACTTAACTAATTTAAAGTACAGCACATGATGGACGAATTATAGTAGGTTCAAAAATTTACATAAAAACAAATTATTTACAAAATATATGTAAAGTTGGAATCTAGCTACGGAAATAATACCATTTATGAAAATTTTTGCGGAGATTGTTACCCAACATAATTCAAGGGTTGTGGTGGGATTTTAGTGGTGGGATATTGGTCACAATTTACACCGCATACTAATAAAAAATAACTAAAATTAAAAAGAAAAAAAAAACAAAAACGAAATCACAAAAATATGAACGGGTCTAATATTCTTTAAATAATTTTCAGTATATTTAAAGGACATGCAATTATTTTCAGAATTTTGGAAATATCACCGAACAATACACATTGCGCTTAGATTTTCATGACATAGTTTATTTTTTGTTTGTTTGCACGTCCATTATTACTGAAAAAAAATCTATTCAGAATCGATAGTGGAATAAGGTAATGCTAACCAGAATTTCGAAAATTTAGGTAACGCTGGGAATACATCCACGTCGTGACAAATTTTAAATACGATACCCTACTTCAAAAATTGTATATGTCCATCTTCGGTAAAGTAGCGTTTTCTGATTCAGAACATTTGTATTTAAGTGTTCGGCATTCGTTTCGAAAATGAAATGCAATTTTTCCACAAATGATTTTCAATTTTATCTGAGCTCGCATCAATTTTAGTTGAAAAAACAACATTTAGTTTCAGACAAATCATTCAGTCTATTTTAAATTTCTTCCCGAGTCACTATATATCACTATATATCACGCAACGTGATCCAATTTTATTCAATCAGGCTTTGCTTTAGGTATATTTATTAGAATCTCCTTATACTCAGCCCCTAGAAATATTAATTTAACGCCAAAAAATTTGTGGCTTTTTTGGGAAAAAGACGTTTAAACAATTAAGAAAATTGGTTTCATACGAGTACTCGAGAACACTGGTAGGCGTTATTGCATTTGTTGGCAAGCTCTCTTGAAATGATTTTCGAAGATAAAATATCTTATCTGCTGACATAGCCTCCTTAAGATACTGTTAGAGTACCACCCAATTTTCCAATACTCTATATTTACATTTTTGATGCAATAACCACCGCATACCAGACGTTCGAGGTATGTATTTTCTTTTTTTTCGGAAACAAGCGATAAAAACTTTACTGGCTATTATAGCGGATGATTGCCAAATACATTTTACTGCTATGACAGATCGGGTTTCTTCTATTAGTATAGACCAATTACTTTTTACTCCCGCAATCACACTTGCACCATCACTACACATTCTTAGAAAAAAAGCGGAATATATGATGAAGTTGTATGTAAGTTGTAGATAGAAAAATTACCACTAATGTTGTTAGTAAAAATGTTGTTGTTAAATAGAATTTCTAAACTTGTAATCGGAGTTGGTACCAACGGGACACAAATTTAACAACCTAACCATTGCTATCCAAAAATCGAGTTAAAATACCCATATTACCCATTATCTATACATTTGTCGATCAATATAGAAAATTTTGTATGTTTCAAAGTATAGGTAAATTCATTTCGCTCTTGTCTTCCCACTTTATATAATGTTTGAATCAGGTGATTATATTTAGTTGAGAAGGGATATCAAATGATCACCACCTCGAACATTAACAAAAATAAACTTAATTTTAGTTTAAAATTGCTAGGTCACGTTAATCATTTTGTTGTTTTTGCTTGCTTAAATATCGTTTACGGGGCACTTAATCGATTTAGCATTAGTATTGTGTATTTTAGTTTGTGAACGTATCTATAAATCTGACATTCCGCAACTTAAAATTTTTTAATCATTCCTGGTTAAAATTCTGGTTGTGCTAAATTCTGTTAAATGACCTGGGCGACCCTTTCTGGTAATGGGCAGTTGAGTACGATTCATCACTAGTGCAATTCAAATCTTATTTATGATACTTACATGAAATAATAATATAACGTCAACGTCGAAACCTTGAAAAATTTTGTGCTGAAAAATATTACAAGGCAATCACTCACAGTTAAATTTTTTGTATTACACATAACCAAAAACACACTCACGCTGCATATAGATTAGTTGCTTGCACCAAAAAATATCACTTAACTTGTTAAGTCAATGATGGCTGTAATGACATATAAAATATTTCCCTTTAAGCAATGTTAAATTAGCATTAGAAAATAGGTAAAAATAGAAAAATTACAATTGTCGAAAAAAGTACACATTTAACAAAATAAATTTAAATACAAATTAAAAATCTCTACCTCTGCAACCCAGACCAATTCACTGATCGGGATAAAATTCCATACTTAAGCTTTGCATAAATTCTAAAACCCCAATTATTTTTATCTCAAATCGGTCTCCTGAAGGTGGCAGCATCTGACGAGCTTTTTCGTTTTACTCAAATCTTTTGAAGTATGAGCCTATTTTTAAATCAACATGGGGTGGGATTTTGTAACATCTCGTTTTTCGATACTTATCGAAAGTTGTGTTAATTTTTTCTAGAACACATTTGATACTTGGCATAATGTCCTATTTGAGTTTGCTGAGATCGCAATAGAAACAACTAAATTGAACAATGAAATTTTATTCGTTATAAAAGAGACGTAAATTAGATGTTACAAAATCCTAACCCTGAGCAAGCAGTGCGCTGCCAAAAAGTGCTCTGTACTATTTTTTTATTCAACCTGAGTATTTTTACTCCGCACACTGTGTTTTTATTTGTGAATTGTGCTTATACCGCCCATACTCGGTTCTTCAAATTTTACTCTGAACAGTTTTACTCATGCCAGTGTACGAAGAGTACGCAAAATAAAAAACAAATTATTACTATATGAACACTGGAATATTTTGGAGCCGTACAACTTGTACTCGGTGTTCAATACCTAGGGCAAACCTGCTTGCTAGGATTGAATTAAAGATAGACCACAATTCCAAAATTTAATTAATGTTAAATAATAATAATTAAATTATAAAAAAAAAAATTAACGAATACTTGTACAGAAAAGATATTTCATGCACGAAGTAAATATGTTTGTTACATAAAAATAAGTTTTAAAGTTGAATCAAATTACGAAATGCTTCAGTTTGTATTAAAAACACAAATTCATCAATGCATATTTTTGTTTATTTATTTATTTGTTAATTAGAGCATTTATTACATGCACGAAGTAAATATCAACGTTCTTCTGCCAACTAAGGCATAGTGAGCTAAAGCAACATGAGTGAATACATATTTCTCATGTTTTTTATTAAATATTTCGTTGATTTAATACAATTTTTAAACGAACATGTGCGCAGAAAAAAACATTACATGCAGGAAGTAAATATGTTAATTACATAAAAATAAATTTTAAAGTTAAATCAAATTACGAAATTTTTCATTTTTTTCTTCAACATATTTATGTGAATGTTGTAACTTTTGTATATTTGTGTATAACAACTTAGATTATCCTATCTTATCCTTAATCTGCCGTTCAACAGATAAATGATGATGATTGATTAGGATTACTTACTAACATTAGTGTTTTTTTAAACCAAGTATCATGATATTTGGAAACCGAAATTTAAATATCGAACGCTTGCCAAAAATTAACCCCCATCTTTAAATGTTATTTTATAGAATAGTTACTTTAAAAAATTGAAGATTATCCGAAATCGATCTTTTTTAAAATCAAATATTCAAATTTATTGTCATATCATACAAAAAATAAAACTAGTTTTTATTTATAATTAATTTAAATGTTGAAACAACATGATGTTTTTGCCATAAAACGTAATTGGTTCAAGTGTATGACATCACCAAGAACCTTTTCATAATTGCTTTTAGCATTGTGTTTATAATTATATAGAGAAATCATGAGCTTAAAAAAATGTTACAATATCACCTCACCAGGCGCGCGACACTCAATATAAATTTATAATTGTAAATTTATAGTTGCGACGCAACGAAAATGAGGAAAGAAAATCGTAGGAAATTAGTGTTATATAGAGCGGTATCTATTGAGGTAATATTGTTCTTTCTAATAATTCCACTATGTATTATAAACACAATGCTTTTAGGCAAATTTCGGAATCTTTTTTTAGGGAATCCTCGTGGGATCATTAACAAAATATTGCAAAGCCTTTACCCTACTCTAATAGTCGGGAAATAGTAGTTCCAAAAATTTGTACCGAGTATGCTCTATATCATCGGTACCATCAGGTGTTGCAGATTCCATAATTAATTTTTTTAATAATCTGCGTGATTTCCAATAATAAATATTTCTGATTGACTATGGCGAGTTTTCCATAATCTTTGGTTAATATCTGAAACATTGATGTTTTAATACGCATTGACCGTAAATTCACATACATAAAAATTATGGACGCTTCAATTTTTAAAAATTTCAAAAAATCAACATTATTATACATTTAAGCAAGAGATTTTCTGAAAAGAGCAGTAAATCCAGATTGGTAAGAATCCTGAAACCAACTAATTAAAAATACATAATCCTTGTTGAAAATTATTTTTGAATTAAGTTATAATTATCAGGTTACCATAACATAAATAGGACTCAATTTTAAAATTTGAAATGAAACGCACTCAATGAACAACCGAGATAAATTTGTGATATAATTTTACTGACAAAAACATCATTTATTTTTATAAGATATCCATAATGTTTAAATTGATTCATTTCTGGTGATGTAAAACACATTTGGAATTGAAAAAAATAATTAAATTTTAATGAAAACACCAGATTCCACGCGGATAACGGAAACTCATGAAACTACTTTGCAAATTACCAATCTTAGTCAAAGAACCACAGACATCAAATACACTAATGAAGAGTTGAGAAGAAACGTCACTGATGTTCTCTCAATAGATAATTATTTTTGCGTATATGGGTCTGCGTAAACAATAAATATTGCCATTGTAAAATATCGGAAAAAGTGAAAATGCTATAAAGACTTCCCACTAATACTTTGATTGATGAAAACACTCAAATTTAACGTAACGTGCTAAAAATTAATTCTCTGCCGAAGTGCAAAACACTTAGCATTTGATGTAGGCAACTTATCTTACTTAAGCCACGTGGTCGAAACTTGCAACATTTTGAAATCATATTTCTGTTATTTCTTGATCCGTCTAAGAACCAATTTAGAGAGTATCAATTTAAAACTTTTATTCAAAAAAATTTAAAATCATTTGTCTTTCCATTGTTAATATTATTATTATTACAGGCTTAAGAGAAAAAAATAAAGAAATAAGAAAAATCCGACACAATCCAGTTAACAAAAAATAAAAATAGCACGTGTCAAAATAACTTTCTTATAACATTTTCTACTTACATACGTTTGTAACTCAACCTACACAGGGTTTTCGTTAGAAAATTATAAAGCACATTCGCCATACCAAAACCTGGCCAGCCTAAGGTGAAAACAAAAAAAAACAAAAAATCCTTATTTTTACCTTAAACTTTACACAATCTTGAATCATGTCATTTTCAAAGCAAATTAAAATTATTTAATTATCTATTTCTTTGAACTTTATGAAAATTATGAAGTTTACCAAATTTGATCAGATTTCTAGAACAGTTCGTATCTCACAGATAAACAGGACTAACAATGTAAATTTGGCCTCAAATATTTCTGTTAAGCTGTAAAAAGTTAGATTTCTGACTTATCGAAATAAGAATCTAGCAAAAACCAACAACCATTATATACCAAGAATCGGAATCAGTGCCTAATTGATTTCTTAAAAGAAAAAACATTTCTGACGCGATTATATAGAAACGTCTTATGTTGTTACTGTTAAATCTGCTGCTTCAACTTATTCGTAGAATTTCACTGTATTGTGTCTCTTCCCTTATACTCGTACATGAATTACTATTATCATTTATTTGTTTCAATTAGATTAAAAAGGATTACAGAATACGTGTGATCAGAATTTTGATTTGATTTGATTTTCGCAAAAGGTTCAATTAATTTTTTTTTCACTGCTCTTCTTGCTGGCTTCGTTTGCCTTTTGTTGCTGCGGTCAATTTTTTTTTTTTTTTTACTTTTATTTCTATTAAACAAAGAGATAATATAGAAGATGAAAATGTGCTTTATATGCGTGTGTGGAATTTTCCGCATTTTTTGTGTGTCAGGTCAATTGTATAAATTAAATTTGATTTATACATGAGTGGCACTATGTGATTGATGTAAATAGCATAGAACAATGTATTGTATATAGAACTGTACCAAAATCACTGCAAATTATTACTATTGACGTATACGAGTACGTACGCAATACGTGTATACTGTATGAGATTCGTGAAATTTTTATTTTTTTGTCATTCAACAGGCGTACCTGAATTGAATAACTTATATATACACGACTATACGTATATACAAATTTTAATGTTAGATAAGTTTGTTACGTTGTTGTATTTTTCTGAGAATTTTTAATGATGTGCGTAGGTATAATATTTGTCTGGCGTTATGTTGAATTTTTTGGGATAATTTATGCAGAGTTTACTGTATTTGCCTTTTGGGCAATGTATTTTATGAGATCTCATCACATTTCGCGTCGAGTGTTTTGTAATTCTTGAGTAGACACTAAATATTATATCAAAAAGTGTATATAAAATTAAAAGTTTTTATGGTACAAAACGAAATGAAATTTTGTGTTATAAAAAGTAAATTCAATTCGTAGAAAATTCGGTACTCTAACGTAGAATACAAATTCTTGGAAAATCGGGATGTTACTTAACTTAATTTCCGTTATACATCGTAAACAACGTATAAGAAACCGTGCCCAGTATAAATTTACTATCAATTTTGATCAATCCGTCTTTTTATCTGAAACAAAGAAACAGTAAACAACAAAGTTGTTTGACATGCTCAACTTTTCCATTTACTTAAAGCTGTGTATCACATTATACATATAAAAACAAAAAAATTTCCTCTTAAATAAGCTTTTTGCTGACTTTTTTTTATAAATATTTTATTTAATTTTCTATGGAGCTTTTAAACAAGTCGATGATAATTTTTTTGTTCCTGTGTTTTGTTTGTGTGCGTAGCAGCAACAGCAGCTTTCGTTGTTTGGTTTTTTGTTTGTTTCATAAACTTAAATTTACTTTAAGTTAATAAAAGTTTTATCATAATCTTAAAACATTAATTTGAAAAAAAAAAATCTCATAATTTTTGTTGTTGTCTTTTATTATTATATTGTGCTGGTGCCCTCATAACATACCCATTATGTATGTACGTACATACATAGTACACGAAATAAAAGTTGTGGAAATGTTATTAAAGTTATGTGATTAAGGAAAAAACTGTTAACGCAATTATATTAATGAGTGTGATAAAATGTATATTTTAACAATTTTGTGATACGACCTACACACACGATTTGCTGTGCTTTATAAAATTTTGAATAAATTCGTCATTTTCATGAAGGTTGATACAGTTATACCTCAGCCGCTATAATGGCTAATGCTATGTCGGTATGAAGGGTCTAACGTTAATAAAAAGTGTAGCTACTTATTTTAACAAAAAATGTAGATTCAAAATGTGTAGTTGCACAAATTATCAAAAAGTGTAACTGCAAAACAAAAAAAAGTTTGAAATTTGAAACACGTGGTTTAATTAAAATTATTAAAAAAAATAAACAATAAATATAGAAAATCACAATACTAGGCTGAGTGTGGAATTTAGTGTTCTCTACTTGAAATGATGTCTAGAATTAGTAGTCAAAATTCTAAAACAAATTGAATGTGTTGATTGGCAATATGGCTCCACACTTATTGACGCGTCTTTGGTGAAATCCACTATAATCTTTAAAAATTCAAAAAGTTCATCGAAACAATGAGTGTCAAGTATGGAATTTGGCGTTTTTAACTTGGGATGGTCTAGAATTTGTAAAAAAAAAATCAAAAAAATTTGCATGTCTTTTGCGATATCTTCCACGTGTAGGACAATACCGCCAATCTGCATGTTGTGATTGAATTTTTTTTTACGAATTCTAGTCACTATCGCATGTTGTAAACGTCAAATTCTATTCTTGACACTCATTGTTACCATGATTTTTTGAATTTTTAAAAATTTAAGCGCATTTGGCCGAAGTAGCTTCCAAGTGTGGAACAATATCGCCAATCACAACATGCAAATTGTTTTAGAAATTGTTTCTACGATTTCCGAATTGTTTCTACGGTTCCGAAGATTTTCTGAATTAAAATATTTAAAAAAAAATTATGAAGAAGGAATATACACTTATTTTTGTAGTACTGTGATTCTCAATATTTATTGTTTATTTTTAATAATTTTAATTAAACCCCTTGATTTGAATTCCAAACAATTTTTTCTTTTGCAGTTACACTTTTTGATAATTTTTTTATCTACACATTTTGAGTCTACAATTTTTTGTTAAAATGTGTATTGCTACACTTTTTATTAACGTTAAATATTTCACACCGGTTTTAAAAAAAATATATATTTTCTCGAAGTCATAGTTTCAATGTATGTGAAGTTAGCAGACACATTATGGCAGCACTTATGAACGACCACTAGCGAATTGTCAACTTCATATAATAGCCGAGTTTTGTATCTATTATGATCTCTAATATCCGTGGAGGCAAGAGCATTAAAAATAAAATGTAATAAAAATGTTGTTTATTGCCGATATTAGAATTTATTTTTCCTTATTTTGCCAATTTATTGGGTTTACATACATAAAATTTATAGCTAAAATATCGTAGTCAGCACTTAAATTATATTTATACACTTGGGTGCAAAAAATTTGCACATTGATAAACTTTCAACGAAAGTTCACAAAATATCAAAAATTGCAATGTTTGTAAAATTTTCTTAAATGCCGATTTAAAGTCAAACCCTATCCAGTGGTATCTTTTTCGTAATTATAAGAAGTATTCGCTCCTCTAGCCCGAATGATAGCTTGCATTCGATGTTTCATTAATTTCACCAAAGTTTGCACCAACTCTTGAGGTATCGGAAAAAATGTCCATAATCAAAATTTAATCATACCGCGGGGGAAGCACATTAGTGCAAAAAAAAAGTCCCCCACCCCCCGCTTTGTAGGTGGGGCGGGGGTAGCATTTAAACTAAGATAGGAAGCCATATTTTTTATTGCAGATACGGATTCTACGACTAAAAGTACGTATGATTTGAATGAAATATTTTGTTCGGTTCAAACATGATAGATGGCGTTGTAATCGACGAAATTCAATTTTTTCAATTTCTTCTTCTTAAAAAAAAATAAAAAGAACATCACGTTTTCATTGGAAATACTCGAAATTCGTCATCAAAACAATTTATTAATGTAAATGGCAGGGAATAAAATAATTTTAGCTTAAAATAAGTGTTCGAAATGATGGCCTGCGACTTCAATGCACTTATTAATACGCATTTCCAATGATTGTACACAACTGAGAAGTGTGTTTGGTTGAATTTCAGCACACGCATTTCTGATTCGCTCAATCATGTTCTCACGTGTTGTTGATTCTTGTTTGTAAACTTTGTCTTTGAGATAGCCCCACAAAAAGAAATCTGGCGAAGTAAGATCTGGTGATCTGGCGGGCCAATTTATTAGACCAGCTCTATCGATCCAGTGACCATTGAAATCACGATCAAGTATTTCACGTGCCACCACCGAATAGTGTGCAGGACAACCATCATGTTGAAACCACATGTTCCGTCTCACATCTTAGTTCAAATTTTCAAGTAATATTGGCAGTTCATTTTCCAAAAAAATAATGTGGGGGCCTATGGGTTTGTTGCCAATTATTACACACCACACGTTGACAGTCCAAGGACGCCGATGTTCAACTTGACAAAGCCATTGCGGATTTGTAACACTCCAATAATGCATGTTGTGTCGATTAACCGTTCCATGGTTTGTAAAAGACGATTCGTCAGAGAACATTACGCAACGAAAAAAATTGGAGTTTTGTTGTATTTGTTCACGTGCCCATTGACAAAAATTTACCCGATTTTAGAAATCAGCGCCATGAAGATCTCGATGTAAAGACACATGATATGGATGATACTTGTGCCGTTTTAAAATTGTCCAAACACTGGTGAGGGACAATCCGGAATCGTGAACTATTTCTCGTGTACTAACATGAGGATTATGAGCCACAGCTGCCAATACAGCAATTTCATTATTTTCTCCAGTGACTGTTGCTCTAGGGGTCCTCTTTTTCGGTTGAACATTTCCATCAGTAATAAATTGTTTGATAGTACGGCCAAATGAAGCACGTGAACGAATCCTATCCGAAAAACGTTGAGCGTAAATAGCAATAGCATTTTCAAGATTTCTGCCAGCTTCTTCATAAACCAGAACCATTTCAATTTTCTCTGGCACAGTTAAACGCTCCATTCTAAAGTATTTTATCGTTTATTCTGCAATTACGAAAAACATGAAGATAAGAAATAACACAAATGTTAAATGTGATTTACAAAACTGAATAACTTGTTTTGATGACGAATTTCGAGTATTTCCAATGAAAACGTGATGTTTTTTATTTCAAACGTATTGCGGAATCAAATGCGCGTGTCAAAGAAGAAAAAATTGAAAAAAATGAATTACAACGCCATCTATCATGAACCGAACAAAATATTTCATTCAAATCATACGTACTTTTAGTAGTAGAATCCGTATATGCCATAAAAAATATGGCTTCCTATCTTAGTTTAAAAGTTACCCCCGCCCCACCTACAAAGCGGGGGGTGGGAGACTATTTTTTTGCACTAATGTATTTCCCTCGCGGTAAGATTAAATTTTGATTATGGACATTTTTTCCGTAGAGTGGAGGCTATTGGCTATTTTTCGAGATATTTGATCGTCTCAGTTTAAAAGAAACACCCGGTATAATCAACATTTAAAACTTAGTAAATTTACGTTCAATTTGGGCGTTTGAAACCTGTTTAGTACACTCAGAGAAAAATTTGGGTCAAAAGAAACAAAAAGCTGAGTTTATTTTGCCAACATTTTGGGGATTTTCGATCAACCAAATCTCTTAGTTCAAAAACGAACAAGATCAGTTGAATAAAGTTTTAATTTAAAATAACCAAATCATAGTTATTTAATTTTTAACATAGTTAATATAACCAAAAACACATGGTTAATTTAATGGATAGAAATGGAAAATAATTGGTAACAGCGATTTACTATTTTGTTAAATTAGCCAAGGGGAAAAATTATTTTACTAATATTTAGTTATTATTATTTTACTAGTTAATTCTACTAGATTTTCTTAATAAATGTAACAAAAAAGGCGGTAAATGTTACAAACATTTTAAGTTGAACACATTACATCAAGGTGGGATTACCAAACCAACACGTGGGAAGTTTGATTTCGAACTAATGAAACATTGAATTCTTTGTATTAAAAATGTCGGTCGTCTCATCAGACTGCAGTGATCAAACTACAAAAATATTGAAAATACTTTGAACTAACATTCAAAGTATAATCACAATGCTTTAGCGAATTTTATTGATTTGCTACAATTTAAGTCTTAGTTTATATGACAAAACTTATAGGTCTAAATAACCAATTAAGATACACCAAAATAATTGGTTAGTTATAACAAGAATATTGTTGACCTAACAAAAAGTTTTTTAGTTAAATTAAACAAAACTACGTACCAACATCTTTGTAACACAAATTTCACTCACTTTTTGTAGTAACCAAGTAAGAAAATACCAAGTTTTAAATTAAACAAGAGATTTGGTTTATCTAGCTCAGAATTGTGTGTTAAAACAACCAAATTAATTTAACTAAATATTTGGTAGTAATCTTTTTTCTGAGTTTCGTTTGCCTATGTGGAGTTGCCATCTACTGTTTGGGGTTCTTACTCTGACCTGAAATTAGATAACTATCGCTGGTATTAGTTTGAGCTGCGATTGAGCCTGCTTTTATTTACAATCATCATTTACACATATACGAGTATGTCAATGACCCGGCCCAGTTTGCATCACGTTGCCGGCTGTTTCTAGTCTTTTATTAGTACAACGCTTACTTCGCTGGTGCAATTGGTGAAGGTCCGCAGATCAAATTTTCCAAAAATATTGTACCGCTTTCTCTACTAATGCCGTCCTTAGAGATAGATCCTCGAAATCAGATGATGGTTGTACCTTCGGTGCGAACGGTCTTACAGGTGAATTTCGTACAATTCGTAAATACTGCTGATGCTCTGCTTCATTTTCCAGTGAACCTTCAAACCCAGCGGCTATGGTACCATAGGTAACAGTATTGAATTTTTGTACCAATGGTTTCGCAGGATGACTTCTCCATAGTATTCGTTGATATTATTTCTGCCACACTTATTAAGCCAGACTTTTGTGATGCAAAATGTAATAACAGTTCGCTATTTTCTCAAACAAATTATACATGTGGCATAGGCTTAAATATTCTTTTCTGAATTAATTGTGGAGTTGTTTAAATGTGGAATCCTTCTAAATTCTCCTAGCTTTTCCCACTTTAAATGGGATTCTCACCTTATATTTTCCATTTGACCCACAGCCCACGGTTGATGAGAAATGGTTTTCTGCTTTAACTTTTTCTCGCACCGACTTTTTACTTCTTTTCGTTATTCAAACGTTTATGTGACGTTGACTTTCATTAAGTCGCTAGTTGTTGATGGGTTGAAGGACAAATGTTATTTTAACAAATCCGTTTTGATTGTCAAGTCAAACATTATCAAATGAATTTTTCAATCTGACTACCGTGAGTCGGGTCTAATTAGCCGAGGAAAAGAAATGTTGTTTATTGCGATTGACAATTTAAGTCTCTTTCTATAAATTTTACAATTTTGTACTTAGTAAATTCATAAAAATTTTCGACCTCGAAATTATCGTTCATTTACCATTCGTAAATACATATCGCCGAAGTCAAAAAATGATTTTTAAAACGTTTTCGGTCTGCATATGAATGGCCTGTGCAGAGTAAAAGTTGTGGTATCTCTACAGGACTACCCAAACGGAGTGGCAGATCGGGGTAAATTATTAGAATTGAAATGTTTTTCCTATAAATTTGAAGAGATGAAAAACATGGAACTAAAATATTCTAAATAACAATTGCAGATACAAGGGTCCACATCAGTTGATCGAAAAGAAATTGCTGTTTCACGATTGGCTGATTGAGATGACCGAAATCGGCTCACCGAGAGTGGCCGCTTCTATAAAACAGCTTTTCGTTTTTTGAAAATATTTTGAAAAGCATGTATATCATTTATGAGAAAAACAACTATGAACTAAAAGATTCTAAATTCCATATCATTTTTCTAAAATTTAAGCGGAAATAACAATTTTTAGTAGGAACCGCGTTTCAACCAAGAATTGAACCTCTGTACAGCCCAGACGGATTGACTGATCAGATATCTGTGTACCGGAAATGGCAGCTCGTTAGGAAAGCTTCCTCGTTTTTAGAGCTTTATCCAAATATTATAAAAAACATTTATAAACAAAAATATTCTTAAGAGAGTTTACTACCAAATCGATTCAAAATTTAAGCGGAAATGCTTTTTCAGACAAATTAGAAATCAGACTTATCGGCTCTAGTGACATTTCGTAAAATTCTGAGTACTGGTAGTTGAAGCTTTCAGAAAAGCGGTTGGCTAAAAAATTTTTATAATTTTTTGCATTTTTGTTCAAACAATTTTACTAAAATTTTGGTAATTAATTGTTTTTGCCTTAGAAATCAAGTGTGGTTTGTGTATTCGAGAATTTTTTGCATTTGTGGTAAAAGCACGGTTTTTGGCCACAATGACTACCCCTCTTCATTTTTTTAGTTTAAGTTAAGTCAGCTTAAGTTTATTATTAGTAGGAGTTTTTGGAAATAGAAAGGTTATCAACTAAAAGATTTTATATTGAATTTGGGAAAATATTTGCCTACATTATTCAGTTGTGAGTCATGGTTTTAGCAAAAAACTGTTTTTCCCAAAAAATCAGAAATGCAGACGTGTAAACTTATTGGCATGAAGCTTGATACTTTAACTTTATCTTAAATTTTGAGGTCCTATAGTGAAATATGGCGGAAATCGGAGCCGAAAGTGACAACTTCTATTTAAGCTTTTTATTTATTTGCCTATATATCGTAGATTAAAGCATTTACAAAAAAAACGACTTTGAGAAATAAAATTTTTTTGGGCATAATATTTGTAAAATCTATTTCTCAGAAGACTGATCGGGTTGAATATTTCATACTTAAGCTTTTCCGATAAATTAAAATATTCGTGTGAAATATGGGGGAAATCTGTGTGTCGAAAGGGACAGCTCATATGAAAAAATTTCCCATTTTAGATACTGTTTTGCCCATATTTTGAAAAGTATAGCATTTATAAAGAAACCCTTCAAAACAAAACAAATTTTTCGATGAACTTAGGTGGTTTTACTGATCGTGAAGAATCCTTTGTGGTAATTATTTTCCATAAATTGTTAGAGCCTAATTAAATTTAGCGGAAATCAGTGACAGCTATACCAGTGAAGATTATTTAATTTTTGCAATGAAGTTCAATAGTGTTTACGAAACATGACAACAGTTTCTCGATTTTCTTAAAATAAGTCAAAACCAATTTCACTTTTCAAATCAAGTGTGTTTTTCTAAATGTTGTTTACGACTATAAAAGCAATATGTATATCTAAATCTCCGTACATGCAAAAAAGTTTGTTTCATTTAGTGGCTACAATTGAGTATTCACAAACGCAGGCGTAAGCGTTTCTTACATTGTGATATACATTTATAATTTTTAATGCTTGCTAGTTTTAAACCCGAGACCTCCAAAAATATATTAAATTTTCTGAAGGATGTAAAATTATCTATTTTTACAATAATTTATATTTCGGACGATGTCATAATAATTATGATGTAACAGATGAATGTTGTGCTATTTATGAACCAATATTTATTTTGAGCCTTTTATTTTTGATTATGTCAAAATATAATTTTATGTGTGGGTTTTCATAAAATAAAATCTCATTACACTCGACTGGTTTATAAAAGCGATCAAAAGTTTCGCACCGTATCCATATACACATAGCTATATAAAAAAAATCTTTGATTTAATTTTGATTTGTAATATGCTTACGTCAACACTCGATTATGTTTCACATCAAATTTAGGATCCAATTCAATAAAATAGATAAAAAAAAGTTCCTGACCGAATGTCTTTTTTTTTTTACTTTGCTATACCTTCTTAAATAACATTACAAAGTTTATTCCTTTATATACACACAGGATCTCCTATTTATTTTCAATTTGTTTACCTATAATTTATTCTCTCTAAATGGATGGAAAGGAATCGAATATACATCGAGTCTTGTACTTTATATTATGTACTCTTGTGTAATCTTATTAAGAAAAGTGTTTTGTCTCTTCCGCCACTTATTATTAATTTTATTTATTTTTACGTTTCCATTATTGTTGTTGTAATCGAATTCAATTTACACAAGTCAAATAATTTCTATTATTTTCACAATATATCTGTATATATTATATGTCCGTCCGTATCCACCTACACGAATAGTATCGCATATAGATTTTCAATTCGACTTTAATATGTCAACGTAAAATATATTGGGACTAGATCGATACTGGCATACACGGTATATAAAATTAATATGGCACAAGAAAATTGTATTTTTTTAAGAACGAGATTTATACAACAACAAAAAAATGCTCAGTATGGTTTTTATCACACATTTTATGGAGGGATAGAGCTTTTGTGACAACCCACAAATTTCACATTTCATTTTGATAGACGCATAAGACACACAAAAAATGTGTTTCTTTCAACTTACATTTAGCACATCTATCTTTCAATATATTCGAGAATAATAAAGCTTTGTCCTTGAGAAAGGTTAATGATTCGAATAATTTCTGTGTTGTTAGGATAAGACGAATTTACTTGTGTTATTATTATTATTATTTGATTTATGTCTTAGGAAACCTTCTCAAGGGTATATAGGTACGCACCTAACAGAACGGTTAATATGGTTACCTAGAACAAAAAATTGCTTACTATGGGAATATACATTTGACTGGATTTAAACGATGAAAAATATTTTTCCAGACACAAATTTGGCCTCGGGCTAAATTTATTTTATTATTTAACTCAAATTTTTTATTAATCGTGTTGTTTGGTTGTTGTTTTCATCTGAAATGTTCTCAAATTCATACTTGCATATATAGACTAGACTAGGTTGTCCTGAAGCTAATCATACATTTTTGTGGAGGGTAAAATAATTGGTATATGTATTTTCACTGTATTTCTAACCTTTCGATGTTGTAATGATTTTTTATTTTTTATTACATCTAGTGGAAATATGGTCGTTATGGCAACTTTTGATATCCCCTGGGTAAAAATATCTTGGGTGGTGAAAACGTTTGGATGAAAAAGCATACTTAAAATTTTTAAAAACTCTTCTAAAATATTTACGCGGGTCCACCAACGAGCAAACCTCGCACAAAATTTTATTGGATAAAACTATTATTGGTTTTCGAAACTCTACAAACCACTTCGTAAGATTTTAAGGATACAATTCCTACTTACACTCCCCGTACTAATTTAATAGAATCTTTAAAAATTTGTCGTCTTTTGTAAATGTCAAACTTTTAAAATTATTGCAAAAACTGAACCGGCTCATAGATTTCCACCAAATTTGGCAAGCCAGAACACTTGCAACCAGAAATTGCATTACGAATAGTCAATCCGCCTGGACTGTAGATATGCCAAAAATGTCTGCGAAATATATTTTATTTTCAATCTCGCCATTTCCGGAAAAATTTAAAAGAATGATTTGAACAAATTTTGTAAATGTTGTTGTCGTAAATGTTACGACTATACGAGGGTTATCTTTTATATTTTAGGGTCAGAGAACAACAAATATTTATTTATCAAAAATGGCTTGATTGTTTTCCAAAATATTTTCCACAAAGATCAATATACTTTTGCATGCGTTTGGATCATTTTTCGAGGCACTTTTTCCACTCTGATGGAGGTGCCTCCAAGACATGCATTTTCGGCGCATGAAACTCAATTTCAGGTGTTGCAAAAGGTTGACCTCGCAATTTATTTTTGATTTGCTGGAATAAAAATTAGTCATTGGGTCTGGTGGAGAATGGTCCGTTGCCTCCGGTTGATTTTCCTAATTTTACTGAAGACTCCTTGCAAACAAATGATTATGTACCATTCAGAATTGTTCTACGTTCCACTACAGTGGTGACATGTCCAGTTTTCCAAAAACACTTTTGTTGCATTTTGCTCATATTGAAATTCACATACCGTCGACTTGTTGCATTTTACTCATATTGAAATTCACATACCGTCGATGTTTGGTTTCGGGCTTATTCGCCTAGATCGAAGATTCGTCAATTGTCGCTAGGTTATATGTATGTTTAGAAGCTCCCATTTTTTTAATATTTATTTCTACCGAGTGACATGTAGCATCAGAGCATTAATGCACAACATCAATTTTTCTCGGAACAACAACCGATTTTAGGCGACCTTCACTAAATTCGTCGTTGAATGAACTGCGATCACGATTAAATTGTGAGAACTATCGATAAACAATGGTTCTCGATAGTGCTTCATCGTCAAAAGTCGATATAGTTTCATCGATGCACTCTTGTCGAGTTCACCCACGTCAAAAGTGGTACGTTGTTTATTTTTGCACTGACATGAAATTTGGAAATCACTATAACAAAAAAAAAAAAAAAAAAAAAATAGCGACATTAAAAATGAGATGTCAGTTACAAGGTGACAGCCCTAGGGTTGCCCAATCCCGATTTTTAAAAGGCAACCCTCGTATGCTTTTCATAATTTTTACACAAAACAAAAAGGCAGCTTACAAGCTTTTATTTTTAGCTTGTTACAAAATAAATTTGGATTTTTTTAGTTCATACTCGTTTTTCGTTTAAATGATAAAATTTTCAAAATTATTGCAAAAACCGAAAAGCTTCTATGGTGCTGCTGGACTGATTTCAGGCCAATTTCACTGAGACTTTCCATTTTATGCGAGAGCTTTAAGTATGAAGTTCTTTCCCGATCAGTCACTCTGCACACTGCGCTTAGGGCTGTGCAGAGGTCGATTTTTTAAAAACACTGTATTTTCTAAAAATTTATAATTTCCGTTTAAATTTTGGAAAACCGAATTGAACCAATATTGTTACAAATTTATTTTGGAACCTTTTGTTTTATATTTTCTCATAAATGATATACTTTTCAAAATACATCCAAACAAAGAGAATGCGGATTTAGAAGCTGCCTCTTCCAAAGACTCTATTTCGGTGAAAAATCACTCGGGTTTCTCTATTTATGAAAAACCTGATGTATGAAGTGTATAGCATGATGTTTTACCCAGATCAGGGCTGTAGAAAACCAAAAGTTATTACTTCGGCATGGCATACAATTATTTGCACATTCATACAATTATTTGCGTAATTTTTCTCTGAGCACGATTGTAGAATCGGGGTATTTTTAAGATGGAAGTCTCATGTTTTCAAAAATTGCAAATAATGTTTAGTTTATTATAAATGTATATAAATAAACGATAAACAAGTTCAGTGTTTGGAGTTAACCAAAAAAAATTCGATCCATACAAATTTATATTGCAATATTTCTGCGAATGTGAAAAAAAAAATAAAATTTTCAAAAAATTACAATATTACCAGAAATTCGAAAACGTGTTTTTTATGAGTCTTAGGTGCATTCCAAAGGCATTCTAAGCAATTTTTAAACATTTAACATCACTTAAAATAAATTGGATCTTGTACGGCCCTATGACGTATGACTGACCATACCTCTGTTTTAACTAAGTCATGGTTCTCTCAATTATGAAGTACTGCCACTTAGGAATGCACAAAAAAGCGAAAATTGAATCTCGCAATCGAACATTCCTATACATCATTTTTATTGTCTTTGGATGAAAACTGACGAGTAGCTATTCTTCACTTTTTGTGATTTAAAGGTGTTTTTTTGGTTTTAACCATTGCTGCGGTTTCTGTGTAGAATTTTGCAGCGGCATAAGGCATATTGAGAAATATGGCCAGGTATAAGGTAATAGTATTTTAGTTTCCATTACTGTTTCCATTTCTAGATATATCTGGTTTGAAACCGTAGGTGGAAGGATCAAAAATGCTGACATCACACATATGATCAAAAACATCAAATGTTATCACATATTCTTTACTTCATTTCGTCAAAGTTGAGGTATGTAATCGTGGTTGTGTAGGGTATGCCACATTAAAGCCTAACCGAGCTAGTCAAACAACGGGACCACTTCTGATCGAGTTACATCTTAACAACTTTTCAGTGACTGAAAGCGATTTGAGTAGTCGGTTTTTGGTAATTATCAAAATCAAACCAAAGATTTTAATGGGATCTCATATCAGATTCGTGAGACTACGACCTTACTGTTAAAAGAATTATTTTGAAAATGCCTAAGAGAAGTTTACTGATACTGCCTTTAGTCATTTTCTTTATGATAAATTAGTGACAGTACCTCATTGCTTGGGTCAACGCCATCAGTTTCGGAAATTTCAATGGCTTGTTTTTGCAGTTCATGAAGCATTTTTACTACGATTTTTTAAGCGGATTGTTATTAATTATATCTGCTAGATTTTTGCGTATATCCGTTATTTGGTACGTACCTGAAAGGTTTCGATGATTCATATTGAGTATGAATCCATTAAATCCATTAAACTCGTCCAGGTGAGTGAAATGAAAGAAATAATGAGCTTTTATTTGAGAGGGATCTGAAAGCTTAGAGTGATTTATTGATTGATTGGGATGTATAACTCAGCCTAAGCTTGTGGCTCGGATGACGCCAGTCTTGCTATAGACCAAGGTCGATCGCGAAATTGGAGATGGAAGGAAGGAGATGTTCTAACATTTTCAGAGCCCAAGTTCAAAGTTGTCAAGTCCCAAATAGAAAACCCGATACTTCGGAAAACAAAAAGTAGATCGCAAAAAAGCATTGATTGGAAAAGTAAATCTGTCAAAAAAAAATAGTGGACACGCCTGCTATGAGAACTTTGCTTTTAAATGTTCTATATAAGATGTGCCTTTAAGAATTTATGTTCAAAAAAACTAATTCGAACAAAATGCATTTATTTGCGATAATTATTATTTAAAGCAGAAATTCTCTACGAAATGGTCCTCCATCTATTGAAATATTACCAAAACCTAAAACCAAAACACAAAATAGATTGATGTCCCCAGTATATCTGGGGACATTCGAAAGCTTTTCGTATGGTTTATGTTAATTATATCCATAATTTTTGAATATTTTATTAAACTTTCCTGTGCCAAATATAATGTTGTTGCACTATTCGGGTAAATAACTGGGACAGTTATAATGCAAAATCATAAAATTTCTCTAACTTTTTTTTGAAAGGTACACGAAAGCTTGCAGTGATTTATGTGAATCAAATCTATAATTATTGGTGTTATTATTAATCATACCTGAACCAAATTTGATATAAATCAATTTGTTTAATTTTTATGGAGAATTTAACGTACTTTGTTTGAGAGATGCCCGAAAGCTTTCGATGGTTCTTGTTTATTATACAGTTTACATAGGATATTAATTAGCTAAAATTGGTCCTAGTTATTATAAAAGGCAGAAAATTTAACTTTCGTTTGTTCGGGAAGTACCAGAAAGCTTTTACAGCTTTTACAATTCTTTATAATATTATTAAACTCACATAAACCAAATATGAGATGGATGAACTAAAATTTGTTCGAGTTATATGATATCGCCAAAAATTTGACAAACTTAAATTTGGGAGGTACCCGAAAGCTTGCAATGATTCCTGTTTTATTGAACTATTAGTAAATTATATACTCACTTGGACGAACAACGCAAAAATTTAACGAACTTTTCACCCGGAGGTGCTTGAATGAAACGAAATTTCGAAAGGTCATATATAAAATTTGTTCTCGCCCATTGAATTATGTATTAAATAATAGTAAGCCGTTTAGTTAATACTAGTTTTGATTAGATTGTACTTACACATACTGCTTTTATTTAAAGTTAATTTTTGTTGAGTACCAACCACTGACAGCCACTGTATATGTTTAAAGATTTATTCACCGCAACAACAACATAATATGAATTTTCATTAGGACAAAACGAATTAATTTTCATATTTTATTTCCAAAAAATCCAAAACCACATATCAATAACATTTCTAATGAGTAAATCTAAAAAGTCATTTCAATATTAAATGCATCAAACCACATTAAACAAGAAAATCAAATATTAATTACAATACTTGGGATATGTATTATTATAAATCTTTATGTACTCGAATATTGTATATTATTTAATTAATTTAAAATAAATTTAAAATTTTCCTCAAAACACATTAAAACCATAAATCGATTAGGTTACTTATTTTGTGCATGTTAATCCAATAATCTAACTACTCTACCGAAAAATAATAATAATATTCGTTATGGGTACTCTATACAGAGAGCAATACCAAGTAACGTAGAACGAAAAATTGTAACCGGAAAAACTTTTTAATTAAACTTCATTTATTTATACGATATTGGTGTACATAAAACGGTATATGTAGGTGTAATGGCGACTGCAGTTTTGTTATTTTCCACAAAAAAATCTAAATTGTTTGCAATAAAATAAAAAGACGCCAAAAAGTTTTTGGCCAGCAAACATTAAAATCATACATAAAATTTTCCGTATACAATACCACCTTACATAACGTCTACACACCACCACAAAATTATCTTATCGTTATTAAAAAAAGTAAAATGTTTATGATTGTTTTAGTTACCTATATAATTATAATCAATTTGTTTAATTAATTAAATTTAATATCAGAATATGAATATGTGGGAATTATAATGTTTTGTGTGGAGGCAAAACCAAATTCGAAAATTAAATTATATAATTCGTAATTGTGTTACTCGTATAATTATAAAATTTGATATTGCTCGCAACTGAACGACATAACAAAAAACTACATTTTATTTTGTCGTGTAGTTTTTCCATTTCCATTATTGGATTTTCTATACCATTTTCATTCCGCACCATGATCACACAAAATAGGAACGTGTATATTTTTTTTTTGTGATTTGTAATTGATTTTTTGCGTGATTTTATTCAATTTGTAATACTAGAGAGACGAACAAAAAAATTTATAAACAATAGCAATAACAATAAAATACAATCAAATAAAATTATTAATCATAACGAATATGATGTGTATATAAAACAATCGGTCTCTTTTGTTTTTGTTATAATTAGATTTATATTCTTGCAAATTATATTGGATGAATTGGATTGTTATTATTTATTATTATATTCGTGTGAAGTTGTTGATTTTCCACCCCTTGTGCGCGTTTAGTTCTTAAGTTTTGTTAAAGTGGTTTATACCTGCAGGTTTTGGTAAAATTAAAGTTACACACTGTGGATATAAACTATTATGTGGTAACCAAGCGAACCTAAATAAAATTTATAATTTAGTATAAGTTTTTTTAATTTTGATTTGATGTTGAAAATTTGAAAATTTTTGTAAAATTCAAACTACGGTTTGTGAATTTTGTTGGTCAATGATGATTAATAATAATTTTTAAAGCGTCAAATATTATAAATGGTATTAAAATGTACAGGTTCAGACAATTACAAATTAACTATTAAGCCAATAATAAATAATAAAATAATATTTTTATTGGTGTAGGGATCTATTAGATAAAATAAAACAATTTATTTGCTCAGCTTTTGATACCTCATCAACTTTCAAATCTAATGAAATTTTTTACAGGTACAGACATTTTTTACACAAATACAAAGTAAAATTTTTATAAAATTTCTAGAATAATTATGTGCTTTGCACTCTAAAGTATGGTGAGGTAATAGTACTTTGTTCTTCATCATTATTTCTGCCATTTTCAAGTTGAAAAATTCTTTTTTCTAAAAATTGTTGTAATAACATAACAATCACATTTAACTTCATAACTTAATTTTGCCAGATTATTGCGAAAAACCGGATCTTTAAGTTGAGAAAAAACACTATCATTTAAACTAATTTATGCATTACCGGACAATTTTTCAATTATAATTTCTGAACATTTTTTTAATTTTATCATGTTTAAATGTTTCATTCCGTATTGAAAAATAGTTTTAACCATCATTAATGGGCCGAATTTCAGCTTTGTTTCCAGTATTTTCAACTAAATTTGTGATTCCAATCAAAAAAAGGTTTTGCCATCAGGTACCTGGATCACAAGTAAATCTAAAAAAGCAATATTGTTCCATTTCCAAAGTAAATTTTATTCGATAACCAATTTTGAAACCAGGAATAGCCGTTATGATATCACCAACATAACGATAATAAAATAATGGCTGAAAATTTAAAAAATTTATTGCCGGACTCTCTAAAATTTCCAATAACAAATTTGCGAGTATCGGAGACTTATGGGAGAACGCGCTGGAAAAGCAAACATATGTTTATAATATTAATTGCCTATTGTATATTCATTATCTAATTATTGTTCGCAAACAACAAAATCACGTCTATTGAAATTAACAAAAAGTATTGGGTACAATGACGTTTCGATCTTTTTTTTTAAGTTTTCGAAATTTAGAAAAAAGATTCAGTTTTAACTACACTAAATTTAAGAATACTACATAAAAATACCGATAAACCGTACGTCGGATCATATATTAAGCTCACAATAGGTTTGTAGGGTATATTTATTTTATGGATTTTTGGTATAACGTTTTAATTTTTTCCTTGTTAATTCATCAATATTACCGGATTTTTGCACATTTTTTACAAAAGATTTCTTCTTTCTTTCTCACGGCGAACTTTTTAGTTTACACTGTTTCGTTGCCTTTAACTGCGCGAGTCGCCATAACATTCGGAATGTTTTTTAAAAATGTTTTTGTTTGTTTAAAAAGAAAAATTACACGTTCACTAACACAACTCCAATTCAAGCTACGATAAACACTTTAGTAAAAATTGGGAAAAATTCGGTGATATTGATGAACAAAACAAGAAAAAAATTATCAAGAAGTGCTCCAGTAGTTCCTATATTGTATGGTTTACCAAATACATATCCATAAACAAAATATCAAATTAAAATGATGATGTAATCAATTCTTCTCCATACTGTTATTGCTGATGTTGAACGGATATACCTAAAATTATTTAGAATATTTATTTGGTAATATACGTCACAGATTCATGCAATGAGCTATCAAAATAAACAAGCAATGAACTAAAAAATTCTAAATTGAATTTGCAATTGCAAATTTGCAAAATAATTGCGTCGGAAACATGCGAAACAAGTTCTATGTTGTTATGCAGCATTTTGGTCAATATAAATTCTGTACACATTTTTTTTTGTTGCTGTTGGTAAGATTTTATAAAATGCATTGGAATATTACTGTCTTAATTACTATTAAATGAACTACGTTCTTCACAATTCTTAGACTATGGCGACACTATAGCCATGACAGGTATACATTTTCCAATTTTTTCTGCATTTCGATTTGTCTGTTGAATGCTAAGAACTATTCCCGTTCTCTATAGACCACGATTGACCCTTTGACCGTGATTTCCAAAAGGATAGGATACTTATCTGAATATTTTGCCATCGGGATAATTTATGTACCGGTGTACTTCCTACTATAATGGTTCGGGAACGGCTTGTAGAGATTTGCCAGTTATGAAATGGTCAGGTTTAAGCATTTCATGGAAATGCGAGATAATTGTCTTGATAAACCATTAATATAGTCACTCAACTATAGTTGCTGTTTTTTCAAATTGAATTTATTCGTAGCTCTTGTGAAATGATATTTAATTGATTTTACAGCCGCTTCAAATAAGCCTCCGGCAAGCGGAACAGAAGCAGGGTTGAATTTGAGTTCAATATCTTTCTGTAACATAAAATTTGATATTAGTTCATTTTTTCATAGAATTTTTCCTTTTTTAGCCACTTCAACTCAATGTGGGCTCCAATAAAGTTTGACAATGGGTCATATCGTGGCATTCCTCGACGTGATACAAATATTTTTAGCGCAGCAAGAAATTTAGCTACTATGACCACCTCTAAATAAACTAAATTTATGGCAAGATTTACAATGACTGCAACATATATGCCGTAGTCAACGACGAATTTCGATGATCTCAACGTATAGTTCCAACTATAGTTTTTCTTTAGTTTAGCCTTATTTGCCTTGAAACTATAGTTGTCAGACTCGGGCGTATATAATGTATAATTCGGCGGAAATATATTTTTCATTTAATAATTTTTTATATTTCGAAGATCTCTTTTTTGAATTGAACAATTTGCAAAATCGAAGCAACTACTCAAGGATTTTGAACCGACAGGAACATTTTTCAAGTAGTTGGTTAACAATATCGGACTGATCTGTCTCCAGCAAGGCGACCACTCCCATGATTTTTAGCTTCAATATCCAATTCTGCTGGAGACGGTTGTGAGGTACTTTTGGCTGAGTTAGATTGATCTTGAAGTAGCCACGTCGGTTCGTTCCGCAAATTATCTGATTAAGCGATTTATTTGGTATGTATTCCTCTAGATATATAGTTAATTGGATTTTGATTTGATGATACAGGAATCCACTTGTCTCTAGGTATTGTGTTCAAGGTCATGCTTGTTCTATTAGGAATCAAAGTTTTCCTTACATTGTTGGAATGTTTGAGAACTAGTGTAACAATACCGTGAAATCCAGGCGTAAATTTTTGTAATTATTCCAACCACCAGCACTAAGATAATGCACATTAGAATAAATTTTATGCCATGTACATAACATATTGACATAGATAATTTTTCATCCCATTCTGTTTTAGTTACCCATAACATTTGTAACAACAATTTAAAAATTATAATAATGGGACATACCAATATATTGCTAGCTATCGGATCATACGATTACAACTTGGAGCTTTGTGACAGCACAGCGGTTTTTATTCTACTTCACCGTTAAATTGTGTTTTATTTAAAAGTAAATATATCTTGTTGTGGATTCCACATATACCGAGGGTTTTGGTGGTTTGATCATCTTTGATTGGCTTAGGAATGTCTGAAATGCTATCACTTGCTACTGATTGTAGAAATAGCGAAGAGCTGGATTTCCATTTGCGAAGTTTAAATCTGCAGCTACCTAGTATTTCGTTAGTTGTTAAGCAAGACTGCACCTTCCACCGTAGCACTTCTAGTAAGTAAATGGTCCATATAAAATTGATTTTGTATAACATTAGCTACTTCTGAATGCGTTGACTTAAAATTCGTCCCAATTCCACTAAAGGTACAGTATGGTGGTTCCATATAAGTTACTGTATTTCATATGAATACACTTAGTTTTTCGTCATTACTTCTACTGCATTCATCGTAATAATGTTTTTTTGCCGAAAGCGAAGTCTTGTGGTGGTAGCCTGTAACCAATAAGCAAACAATCATTTAATGAGACTGGTGTGGTGGGATTACATGAAAATATTGTCTCCTTAATAAAGACGTGGTGTGGCATACAATAGTTTGTCTTCATGTGGTACTTGAGGACGTGGAATATGCGTCGTTTGATCCAGTTGGATGACTCTACCATGAATTTTTGATATTCTTTACACTATTCCTCAGACCTAGCACATCTTCTTTCAACTCCAAAAATCATAGATTGGACGTTTATTTAGTAGTTGCCTAATTTTGTTCATGGTGTTATAAACGGTATTCTAACGATAAACTTCCCAAATATTTCACATAACTTCCGAATTAGTTTCAAAGTTCGTTGAACTTACTCCAACATTTCGTCAATTGTTCTATCAATTTTTCGTTTGAAGTTTGATTGTCGTTTACGTTGCAGTTTTATAAGGTAGACCTATTTTCCTTATCTTGATTTAGTTTACTATCAATAAGCCAACCAAATTTGGATAGGTGAAATTTTGATTGGTATACTTATAATCTTCGTTAGTAGTTATGATGACGTTTCTCCATAATATGTGATGTAATTTTTATAGTGTACCGTGGAACTACAAACGACAAGATTTCAATTTGAGTTTTGTGTCTAATTTTCCCCGCGCAGCTCGCTGCCAACCCGTAAATTGAAACATGTAAATGTTTGCGGCGTAGGCCTAGCCATTGCACAAAGGATTCTGTAATAAAAGTTGATCGCTCCTGAATCTACGATCCTGTGGCGGTGTTTCATTTTGTTAATTGTTATTTGATTAAATTAAATTATCGGTTGAGGCTTGATTTTCTAATGTTGCAGTTGAAGTGGCTGCTATGCTGGCAGGATTTAAAACTTCATTTGAAATATGTAAATTGTTATTGGGATATTTTTATGCAGAGGAGGATAATGACGCATTTTTTATATTAATCGCAGAGCACGAGAATAACACTGTGGTATATTAGTTCATTTGGTCCAAATTTCTTTTTAATTTTGCTCCATGATCTTGATGTTATAAGGCTGAGAATAAGGGCATCAGTATTTACGGACTTTTACGTTTATCACTCTTGTAGCTTATGAACTGAACATTAATTTTTTGTTTTATGCACCGTAGTTAAAAACATATCGAAGGATGGCCATAATTGGTTATCTGCCTCAAATTGATCGATGTTAAACTTTGGTAGGCGAACGTTAGGTTCTTGATTCATACCTTGTAACAATGCTTGTTGTTGTACCATATACTGACTTAACGAAGCATTCAGATCTGCAATTTTAGTTTTGCTTTGTTGATACGTGACGTTGATTTCCGCTATCAGTTTAGACAACCCGTTTAAATGTAGCCCATCTACTAATTCGGCTATCGGTTCATAGGCATCATAGGTAAGTAATTCGATCTCGTAATTCCCAAAAATTTTATATCGACTTCCTAGATTTTTTAAATGTGTTTCTATACCTTACAATGCAGTATTAATCTCGATGGCGTTACTCAAAATTTGTACGACATTTAATTGATTCACTTCTCGTTGGTCCATAGCCACTTAACTCTATGCGACCGGAACAATTTTTTTCTCAGAATAGAAAGTTCTGATTTAGAATTTGTGTAAAGATAGTCAGACATATCATAAATACATAATTTTTTTTTCAAACTGTTTATTCAAAAAATGGTAGTGTAGTTGGTTTGATGTTTTCGCCACGTCTCTGAGTTGCATATAAATTAGTTTGAAAAACTATCATTTTCAACAAATTATTTGAAAACAGCCTGAGAAACAGGTCTACTGCATTTTCCAAGTCGTTTGAAATTTTCGGATCCACGGAAATTTTAAGCACTACGGGTTCGTCAAACTTCTGCACTAGAGGTGCTACGCCTAACAGCTTTTGTCTACACTACATTGTCTTTTAAAAATGACTTCCGTAAATGAAATTCTTGCTCAGGATGAAACGAATCAGTCTGTAATTTCTCGTCGCTATCCCGCAATTATCTCGCAATTCAAATTTTGATGACCAATAATCACGATAGCTGGGTCACTTTTTATGCCCATAGGAAAATTTAAAGCCAAAAAATATATTTTATTTCTTCAACTGTAGTTGGTGCAATGTGTTCGACATGTCTCTGAATTGCATATTATAAATTAGTTTGAAAGACTATCATTTCCAACAAATTCTTTAAAAACAGCGCGAGAAACATGTCTACTGTATATTATTCCAAGTCATTTGAAATTTCCGATTCCCCGAAATTTTAGGCCCTACGGGTTGGTCAAACTTCTTCACTAGAGTGCTATGTATAGCATCTCTTGTCCACACTACATTGTCTTTTAAAAATCAATGACGATATGTTGATGACATATTATGTCTATGGAATGGAAGTGATAGACTGTTAGACACTTTCCTTACTTGGTTAAATTCTCAATATCCCACCATTGATTTTACGTTAGAAAAAGAAGAAAATAAATGTATTAATTTTCTAGATATAACAATAACCAGGATTAATTCTACTTTAGACTTCAAAATTTATCGGAAACCCACGTATACAGACGCTGTTATACCTAGTTCTTCAAACCATCCCCATAATATTAAAATTTCAGCTTTCCACTCACTCATAGATAGACTAATAAACATCCCTCTGTCAAATTCAAATTATAACACTGAGCTTAACATAATTCTTCAAATAGCAACAAATAACGGATATGCAACTAGGACTATATTAAAGTTATTAAATAAAAAGCTAAAGCGTAAAACTCTAACGGGTATTTATCCACCGGACAGTCCAACGCGGGAAAATTGGCGTCGCTTAGAGTATATAGGAAAAACGAGCCAACGGATTAGCAACATCGTGTCCAATTATACCAATATTAGTTTTGCTTTTTATAATAATAACACAATAAAGAAAATGATTTTTAACAATAAACCTAGAGTTGATCGCCTTTCCAAATCTGGCGTTTATAGGATTAATTGCAATGATTGTAGTTTCTCCTATATTGGTCAGACTGGGCGCAATTTTGGAGTTAGAGCTAAAGAACATTTATCTGGTTGCAATCAATCAACTTTCCACAACCATTTAACTTCAGAAAATCATACAGCTAGCTTGAACAATTTAGACATATTACATATACAACCCAAAGGCAGACGTTTAGATACCTTAGAATCTTACGAAATTCGAAAATCAATATTTCTTAACCAAAATATCCTTAACGAACAGAGAGAAATCCGGTTCTCACCAATTACAGACCCCGCCCTTTTCTATTCTCACGTACGCAATAACATACCTTGAATTTTGTTACTCAACCTATGACTCATCGCCTACCTGCGCGATCCGTAGATTAATTTTTATTGCTTAAATTTTTTTCCCTCCTTCTTTTATTTTTATTTATATTTTGCTTTTTCCTACTATATAACAAAAAATTTTTACTAATACAATTCAGTAGATACTCCTGATGATGACCTAACAAGTCGAAATCGATCGAGTGATTTTTCAAACTTTTTGAAAAATATTCTGCGAAACAAAAACAAGTGATTAATAAAAATGTGTTTATTAAGTATAAGTGTGTTTCGCCAAGTGCCTACGGCAAATAGCGTAAAAAGTAAAATAAAATAGTTTTACTAATAAATACACTTATTGTAATGACAATGTATGAGTTATCAAGTCTGAACTTACTAAATTTATTGATCGGACAAAGCTCGTTGTTAAAATAAACATTAGAACTTGATTAAATTACTAATTCAATAACTAAAGTTATTACATTTACAACGTGACTATTCTCGTTAATAATTAAAATTTGCTAAAGCATTATACTTATACTTTATATGTAATTTCACAAATTTTCAATTTTTTTGTAGTTTGGTCACTGCAGTCTGATGAGACGACCGAATTTTTAATGAATTCAGTGTTTCGCACTAATGGAAACATTGAATTCTAGAGAGTCGTGTTGCTGATATTGCAGCTCTAACTTGGTGGTAAACTCCATCTCCAAGTAAGTGCCGCAATATCAGCAACACGACTCTGTAGAGATTTCTTTTTCAGGTAGATTATAGTCTCTACACGGGGGCCTCGCACCCTCTATGGGCAAATGCCCCCATTCAAGATGGTCTTGAACATATATAGTATATATTATATATATTCAAAATACGTTCCAATTCCAACGTCTTGGTAACCTCACCTCAACCTCACCCTATCAGGGTAGGTACCATCATCTCCCATATTATCCAGAATATTCTTTGTTATGATTATTACGCTCTTTGTAAAAATTATTAATTAAATTTTTGGAATAATAACTAAAGAACGTTCAATTTAAAACGTCAAGGTATTGAACGGAACTAAATACTTATTGATATAACAATTATTGTGTCGATTTAAAGGTAATAAAATCAATAACTATAAAATTGTTACGGCAATAACTTCGTTTATTGGCCAAAAACAACCTATGTTTCTTATTGATTTTGCATATGAAAATTGTTATTTCAACAACTTTTTTCTCTGAGTGCATTAAAAATGCCCCATGGTACATTCGAAACAGCACCATCCATAGAGACCTAGAAATCAAAACTGTTAAAGGGACAATTAAACCATGCAGTCTAAAATACCAACTGAAACTGAAATCACACTCTATCGAATTAGCTGGAGAACTACTAAGGCAGCCGAAATACGGTCGGCTTCGCACAACACATCCTTAAGACTTATTTAAGTGTGAAATATAATCTAATAATAAGCTAACACACTAAAATTAAGTAATTAATAATAATTTAATATTAGTAATGCATAATGATACTAAGTATAAAAATAGATTAAGGCTTAAATTAAAAAAAAATTATAGTTTTTAAGAATTTTACACTTCTTGTAAGTTTTGTTTAAAAATATATTCAACAATAAAGCCTTTGGCAATAGCTACAAAAAATACACATATAATAATACAGTACAGATGTAACATCCTAGTGTGGCCAACCGGAACCACCAATCAAAAACAAAAAAAAAAGCCACATTATTTACACAAAATATTCCTAATGTTATATATTACACTAAACACAACCCTGCATATTACTGACTTAACAGTTTGATCCTTTTAACTTGCCGTATTGTAAGCAAATTGATTTTAATCGATTTTCAAATATTCCTGCTTAAGAATTTTTTGCCTTCCCAAGAGAATGGCAAGACTAGAAACAGATAAGATGTTTATGTACCATATTGATATTAAAATATGGGTATGTCGAAGCGCTGCTTTTTCTGAATGGAAACACTTTTAAATGAAACACACTAGGTTTTAATTCTTAAAGTTTCCAATAGAACTTTAATTAAAATAAATTAAATTTATTTGAAAAAAAAAAATATGTCTATGTAGGCGAGTGGTTCAGCTCCAGCGATGTGTTGCTCCGGCAAAAATCCAAAATGAATAGGCAGACACAATATTATTTTTTATTTTCTTTGCCTAGCATCCAACAAAAACACAGAAATCCAAAACCGGTTTTTCTGGTTTATAAATTCGTTGTGTTTTTTTTAACTGCACCAAGTATTTTGGTGCACCCGTTTACAATTATGTTTACTGAACATAAATGTTTGTAATGCCATCTGTTGTGCAATGGCTTAATATATGTGTTGATGCGTTTTACATGATTTTGGTTTTTGCAAAATCAATACGATGTTTATGCATCTCTCAATGATTTGATTGTAGAGGTATTATCATGCAATTGTTGTGTAACCAAAATATAATTTTTCAATTCTATTTTGCTTACACAAATTTCGTATGTACAAGTGTTGTTGTACGATTACTATGTACAAGTTGCTATGTACATTATTTGTATATACAAGATTGTTGTATATTATTTGGAATAATTCTTTACATGGAGAATTGTCCGTTTATAAAGAATTGTGTGAACGAAGGATTGTTCGTTAAGAATAATTGTGCGAAGTTTCTTATAGTTAAAGAAACTACCCGCTACAGGTACTTGTTGTAAATGATTCTCTGATATTAAAATATGGGTACTTGTCTTCTTCAATAAACAGCTTCTCGGGTTTCGGCACTAAAATGTTTAAATGAATGAAGGAATTGTTGTAAGCTCAATTAATATTTTTAATACAATTAATTTAACGATGGTTTTAATCCTTGTATTTCATTGTAAATTATAATTTTAATAATTGACACTAAGGTTGTCGAAAAACAAAATAAAAGACCAATAAAAGAATGAACAAGAATTTATAATTATGGTACAACAACAAATATCGTTATTTTTAAATATTAGTAGTTAAACGGCAGTTAAAATTATCGTTTTGAGCAATACAACTATAGCTTGGTACAATAGAAGTAATTTGCATTTACTCGTATACCAAGATAAACTCAATTAAAGTTCTCAGTATATGTACAATGATTTAAAATCTGGCAATTTGAACCTTAGCCAAAATGTCAACTATTTTATTATCGACAATTTCGAAATAGTATTCAGCTAAATATACTGGAAAGTAATCTAGAAAAAAATTTTCGAGCAGGAGGAAGAACAAGTAAATGGAAATTTTAATTGAATTGAAATAATAAAATGGTTGGCACAGGATTTTGTAAAAAAAATACAACTAGAAAATAAAAACGAAATCAGGCACAAATCTTTTAATGTAATAGTGTCAGGCTTAAATTAATTTACACGATAAATCAATATATGTATATCCCATTAAATGAACAAATAACACAAAAAACCATCATTCAAATCACATTGGCAAATATACTTGAACTTAAGACTGACAGGATCATATCCGTACAATATATTTTGGAATACACACAATTTCCATCTAAAAATCGTAACAGATATCGGTCTACATACATATGTATAACAGCAACCAGAAAAAAAAACTGTCTAATAAAATTAATGGAAAACTGTGTACAAAAATATGACATAAAACAAAAATAAAAATAATCTCTCCATTTATTTTAAGAAGAAATTTAACCCCACCTTTTTCCACCCAAAATCTGTCAACATATAAAACCGCGTGCACATTATATTATATATCATGTCAAATTGTGTGTACACCCGTATATAAAAGACGATATAAACGACGACTATATATAGTAAGTCTCAATTTGTCAAATTTTATAATTGTCTTATAAAATTCAAAGCTGCGTCTTGTATCAGTCACACCCGAATAGGAAGAAACTGTACACAAAAATAAGAAATGAGCTGTTTACGCTATGTGTGGTTGTGTATCAGAAATGACAGTAAACGTAATAAATAATATAATCTCTAGAAGATAGATTAGTTTACTTATTAACATTAACATATTTTATACTGCAAAATATCTGTATTTACAGTGTACGGTGAAAATATGTTTACGCTTTTCACGAGTAATAAAATGCCAAAAAATTGAAAATGAAATTATAACGAGGCGAATAAAAGTTTAAAAAAATTAATTATTTTTACAAGTATTTAGATTTTAGTACTTTTGTATTTAATATATTTTTGGTGTGTGCCCTTCATAAATTATAAATGCGTTATTATGATCCTTATACGAATATGCGGGTATAATATTCTTATATAGCACATCGTTTAAATTATAAGAACAACCAAAAATTATTACGGTGTGCTTAAAAAATAAAATTTTCAGCGTCGAACGAACGCAGCCAAATTTATGTACGTACGTACCAAAGAGAAAAAAATAAATTAACATTTAACAGAAAAAAAGCTCTTTATATGCTAATTATTGTGAATTATAGGAATAATTTCAATTTTATGAGCATTTTTTTTGCTGTGTATTTAAAGACGACGCCAGTAAATAATTTTTATTTTGGTTTTACGAGTTTACAGTTTTTTTTGTTATTAAATATTAATTTTTTATTAATAATTATTTTGATGGATTATATTTTGTGATATATTTAAAATTACACCTAAAAAGCCGAATGGCATTAATTTATTGAACTTGCAATCACTACGACTATGATGCGATAACCAGCATTATATCATTATCAAGAAATACAGTGAGTATATACAAAGTATGCCCACTCATTTGTATTCAGTTTAGAATACCAACATGAATTAAACTCTAAAATTAAATTATTTTTCATCTCGTTTTGTGGTTTACAATATAGTAAATATGAGTAGGGCACAGACAAAAAAAATAATTATCTAAAATCCACTATACAAAATAAAAATGAAGATGGGGAGGACCGCCGAATTAATGTATTTATATTGAAAATTGAATATTTTGGTTTAATTTATTTAATTAACGAGTAGTATGAGACGACGATATGCTACTAGTATATAGGCATGGTTCAAATCTGTTTTGTTTGTAAATGATTGGTGTATAAAATATGCTTGTGACATTAAATAATCATTAAATGTTCTGTATAAAATATGATATTGAAGGAATTTTTTTTTCGGGGAGTGTGTCATTGTAATCGTTGTTAATCTGTGTGTCTATAGCAATTCATTCTATGATCTTATAATTAATAAATTATGTTGTGGCATGACATTATGGTTATGTGGTCGGATGGTTAAGATATAATATTAGAAATGTATTGAACTATAACATAATATATTAAGGTGGAGAACTAATAATCTAGTTATGTTTTTAGTGATTAGTGTTGGCCTCGCATTTTTTATTTTTACAGAAAACGGAAAGAGACCGATTATCATCTCTTAATTATAAAAGAAGTCCAACTTGCCAAATGTCAGGCATACTATAGAAAATCTAATTAAGAGTCACCCATTACTTTCAATTTAATTAACCATTACGGTAAAATTCATAAATGTGTACACTGAATTTTTCTGTCTCTTGCGTACTGGTAGAAATAATTTATTGAATCATCTTACCATTTGCGTTCCACTTCTGAAAAAGTGTCACATACTTGTCATTTGTCAAATCGACTCAGCGAACTATAGGCTAATCGCCTTGTAGCTTAGTTTCAAAATTCTAGCTCTTGAGATATTTAAAATGGAAATTTAAAATTAGCTTTTAAAGCTTTTAAATTCAAAGATTTGGTTTTTTCGGTAACCACCAATTACATTAACGAACTATATTATAAAGCCATTGCGCCACTGATGTAAATTTAACACTTAAATTTTGAACCTTTACTTCACAAAAGGTCGATTATTGTATAAAAAAAAATTTACATGCACTGAGAAAAATTGTATCTTAAAATTAAACATTATTACCTTACTTTTAAAGGATTTGTGACTATAGATTTTATGCAAAACCATTTTGGATTTAGAATAAAGAATTTTAATGTTTTAAAATAAAGCTATTTTAAATCTTTAGTTCAAATTATTGTAGTTTTTAGACCAAATGATTATACTTTTATTTCTAAGAACCGCCAAAACACGAATAATTTAGAATGAAGTATAATCATCTTTTGTTTTAAGCTGAAGAAAGGTTTGAAACAAAGGAGTTTTTAACTTTATTTTAAAGAATTATTAATATTTTAGTTAAAAACATTTTTGGTTTTGCTTTAAACAATCACAGTACTTAGAATTGAGAAACTTTCTTACTTTAGATTAAACATTTCTCAGTTTTGGTTTGAAGGAAGTCAAATTCTTCATTGCAAAGAATCCAACATTTTCTTATTTTCTCTCTTAAATAAAAGAAATTATTAAATTTAAATTCAATTTGTATTTATTTATCCTCAAAATCAAGATCCTTCTTATTCAATATTATAACACTTTATTCATTACATATCACAATTAAATAAAAAAAATTTAATAAAGACTAATTTCTGTTAAAAATTAAAAATAATAAAGAAATCATACAGTGCAATGTTAACAAACCTTAGCTCTAATAACTCTTTGTCCTGAACTTAAATAACAACAATTTACTGGCATGCTGTTTATATTTAAAAAATCAACTAAAATTAAATCTTCTGTAGGGTTTCCTATTTCATAGCAATAAAAATGTGGGTTGAAACGACTGTTGGTAAAATAAGTGCACACTGCAAAATATTTGTTTTGATCAATCAGTATGTCTTTAATTTCATAGAAAGTATTTTCTGATCTTGTTTTACTGAAAAAATAGCCAATCTTATATTTTGTTCCACGGAAAACTAAACACTTTGTGTATTGTTTTATAGTTTTTGAATTCGATAGTAAGTTTGAATACAATTTATCTCTATCTTGGCATCCAAAAGTTTTATCTATCAGGTCAAATTCATTTTGAAAAAATTGTTTAGATATAAGAAGGTTAGAAAATTTCAAAGAAGCCTTTATCGATAACGTAAGTGGAATATTGAGTCTTGATGTAATATTTCTAGCGTACTGCTTATGAATTTGATGTTCAGATTCGAAACGAAAACACCATAGATATCTGAGTGGTCCACATTTTCGAATTATTGTAGGGTAATGCACGAGAAAATGATATTTTGGCTTTAATTTTTCATTGAATAGTTGTACGTAAGAAGTGTTATGCTCTTTAATTAAATTTTCCATTTCTCTTAAAGTATCGTCATTATAATAACTTTGTACAAATATATCAATTAGTTTAACACATATGAGTAAAAATTTGTAAACTTTATCACTGGGCGGTATTTCACTTCCTATTATAAGTGGCAAAAAGTTATACAAAGTCCAAGTTTCTCGAGCTGTCATTTTAAAATTGCCATATTTTATATGACTCTTTTCAATAGGTTCACTGACATTTCCAATTTCTATTTCACCGTAATTAAACATCTGTTTTTTGAAATTAAAATTTTCGATCGATAAATATTTCTTTTCGTAAATGAAGTAGTCAAGCATACTACGCAAATTATATTTACAGATTCCTAAAAATACGTCATGCATTATATCACAAGCAAAGTTGTCAGTAACATGAAAACTCAAAATTTGATTAAAAATAGAATTTTCTTTAATTCCTGTTTGATGAAAATCTGATAATGCCATATCTGTATTATAATTTTGCTTATTTCTTAAAAATTCAGGAAGCTCAGATACATCAGTGATGGTTTGTAATTTGCTACGTTTACATATTCGACAAAAGAAAGATGAATTGAATGACGATGAATACCCTAAAATTGTATTTAACCCCAAGTTATCACCTAAAACTTGACCCAAGAGAAAGTGAATTTTAAATATTGATGTTGATGTTCTAATTTCTAATCCGTCCTTTTCTATCGCATTTATTATCTCAATTAGTGGTTTAATTGATTGACTAATTCCATATTCTTTGATATCTCTAGATTTTACAAACCCAGCTACAAATATATTGTTTAGTTTCGAAGATTGAAATTGTGGTATAGTTGGAAAAGCATAATAAATGCCACAAATTGAATGTTTTCCAGCGTGAGAACTTAGAGGATCATTAACTTCGAAATCATCAAAGTAAAGATTAAAAGGGATTACAATTTTATTTCCAAAACCTGATATTTTTTGTTTCCATAAAGCAGCAGTGGTGAAATTATTTATCTCATTTCTTGAACTTAGAAGCTCCATATTTTCTAAAGTTTGTTTTAATATATCACCATTTTCAAAATATTTTTGAATCTGAAATTTTACATCAAGAAAACACCCTTCAACTTTACTATTGTCTAATGAAGGAACACCATTAATAAATACCTCAACTAAATCATTATTTATCAAAAAAGATTTTGGCTTGGAGTATATACCTAAATTTTCAATATGTTGGAAAAATTTGTATTCAGTACTTATATGCTCGAATGGATTATTCAAAATTTCTATGAAGTTATTAAATTCTGTAGCCAAGTCATCAGTTAAATGTTTAGAAAATGGTGAAATATAAGAACTTACGGGATTGATAAGGCTATTCGTAATTAATTTCTGAATCGAAAATACCATGTTTCTTGGTAAGGATTTTTCACTATGTAGATTAAGGGAAAATTGAAGAATAGATTTTTGCAAATCTTCTATTGCGGTTTTATGATTATTTCGTTGAAATGAATTAAAATCAATTGAATTAACGATAATATTGGGAGAGTTGCCGTTTGTCGAATTATCAGAAAATTCATCGGAATCAACTTTTAATTTATTTTGTATTACTGATTCCGGTGAATAATTTAATTGCTCATTGATGTTTGACACTTCTAATAATTTTTGTTTATCAATTAAGTGTTTCTTCAAATGATTTTTATATGTGTATATATTTTGAAATATTTGATTGCAAGGATTTTGAATACATTTAAATTGGTAAATTGACGGCGTTCCATGAAAGCTTTGTAAATGGTGTACGATTTCTTTTATATTACTAAATATTTTATTACATAAAAAACAATAAAGCATTTTAAATTCTAATTTCAATTTATAAACTAATTTTAATTTGCGATTAAACTATTTCTACTGATAATTAAAAATTAATTTATTTATATAATTTGAAATTAAATTTAATTCAATTTAAAATTAATCTATTTCAACTATAAAATTTTGTATAGTAAAACTTAATTCTAAAGCTAATTAAAAAGTTGAATATATTTCTTAATTCCAGTCTGGTTTGATTCTATATCAAAGAAATATTCTTGTAAAAAATACCAAACCTCTTTACTTACTTTTGAATATTCTGTGTTGAATACGAATGATAATTTGAAAATTGTATCCAAACACTTACGGAAAGAGCCACATTTATATTTAATGTCCTCATATATTACAAATGTTTCGTCAATATGTTCCCATTTGTTCCCAACAACAACTATTTTTGGTTGTAAAGATCCAAATTTTCTTTTTAATTCGTCCAATTTTCCATTAAGTTCATTCAAATTAGATATAAATACAACAAAATCTTCCTGCGCGTCTGATATTGTTGGCTTTATTTTTTGATTAACTCGTTTGGGCTGAATTATTGCATGTATCAATAAACAAACAATAATATCTCTGATATCTATAAAAAAAATGAGAAACTTCCATTAGAATCTAATTTGAATATGTATTATCTCTTTACAAAACTTACTTTCATTAAAATTTTCGGATTCATTTAACTGTCGTAATAATTGTTGATTATTTTTGTCTTTGACTTCTGTTATAAAAACTTTAGTCCTGCATACGTTGACAAAACTATCGAACCGATCCAATAACTTTTTTCCTTTTGATGGATATTCCGTATCAAAATCTATTTCAATCTATAAATGGGACGAGAAATATTAGAATTAAATTGTGTACAGAAAAAGACAATCATACCAATTGATATCCTAAATGATGTTTATACAACGGCCAATCAATTAGAAAATCCACAATGTTTTTATTAGCTGATGACTTGAATGATAACATACGATCATTTGAGGTTTCCTTCCATTTGTTGCATACCAAATCCCATGGTTCCAGATTGTATTTCAACCAGTGTTTATTGTTCAAAAAATCATCTGGTAAATAAAAAATTGTTCCGAGAATTTGAATAAATTTTAAAATGAAAATTTCAAAGCGTATCAAGTCATAAACATAAAATTACCAGAAGGTAGTGAATCTGGAACATACGTTGAAGTAATTCTTTCTGTAGCTGAATTTGTTTGCACTTTTAAATATTTTGTACCGAAACATTGGTTACTATAACGATCGTACAACTTTCCAGAAGGTTTCTTTTTACCTCGACGACCAATGTAATATTCAGTCTGTGAAAATAAACATACAGACATTAAAGAATACAACCAACAATAATATATATATATATATATATATATATATATATATATATATATATATATATATATATATATATATATATATATATATATATATATATATATATATATATATATATATATATATATATATATATATATATATATATATATATATATATATATATATATATATATATATATATATATATATATATATATATATATATATATATATATATATATATATATATATATATATATATATATATATATATATATATATATATATATATATATATATATATATATATATATATATATATATATATATATATATATATATATATATATATATATATATATATATATATATATATATATATATATATATATATATATATATATATATATATATATATATATATATATATATATATATATATATATATATATATATATATATATATATATATATTTATTTATTTATTTACGAACTAGGCCGATAAACGACATTGAACCCAGAGGGCCTAATTATTTTTTGAGAAATTATTAATAAGAAATACACCCAAAGTGATATAAATTCAGAGATAACCAGAAGTCCTCTTATAATATTTCCATAAACTACGTTTTATAATTTGTATTGCCGGTTTAAAAGGATTGGTTGTTATAACATATAATGAAGTATCATATATGAGGCTTGATATTGTTTTCGTGGAGACTTGATTTTATAAAAAGTGTAACAGTTTAAAAGAAAATACGGACAGAATAATTATTTACCATCAGACACAATAATGTAAAATTAAATCATACCGAATATTCTGAAGGAAACATATTTACAATTTTCTTCGACAAATTCTCAAAATCGTTGCCTGTCAATTTATACTTTTTGGACATATAATGGTCAATAATCGTATGCACCATATATTTTCTATGTTTGTCATCCAGCGATTTATGTTGTTCGAAATAGTTTATTACCATTCTTCCTTTAATGTTGTTGTTTAAAATGTGGGAAATGTCAGATGCACCTGGCTCTAATTCATGTGAACTTAAAATAATGAGAAAAAATACATTTTGTTTAATGAACATTATCATTTGAAGCTAAATTATAATATAATTATTTTACCAGGCGTCATAATGAGCTGAGGCTCCTGAAACTGGGCTAGAATTAGAAGGTTGCTCCTCGATCCATTTTACAACTCGGCTATTCAATGATCTAGTTGCATCCGAAGCTTGTAAAGGATTATTCTAAATCAAATATGTATATGTAAACCGAAAATTAAATATGTATTTGTATTTACAGAAGAATCTAAAATATTACTGTTTCGTTTCGCCATTTTCGAAGACATGCTTTAAAAATAATTTTTTCTCCTTTTGGATAGTTTTCAAAAATGTCGTCAATTCCATCTAAATCTATCAGCTCTAAAGTTTTAATGGTGCATTCATGGGTGTCTGCCAAAAAATTTATAGTTTTTGGAGATAAACCCCAAGAAGATACCAAATTTCTAAACTCTATTACTTTACTCAGCTCATCGTTAGGATTTATTACCAACAGATACTCGTTGTTGTTTGTCTCACATGTGTAACTAGTAGATTCGTCTTCTAAAACAGGCTCATCGGTAGAGTTTACACATTCTTCCATTTTCTATATTCATAAATTGTAAAATCCAAATTGTTCAAATATTTTAATGAAAACCAAAATATTTTTAGTAATGAACTAATATGTACAAAATTATTGAGTATCTTAGAAAGCTTAGGACGAAATGTTTGTCGATAGTTTTGTCCAACTATTAACAATAATAAATTAGCAATAATATTGGACATCTGAGAGCTCCATTATAAACTTAAATTTATGCCAGAAACAAAATATACATAGAAATTAGCTTTATAAACATATTAAAACATCCCTAATTTAATTAATGCCCATATGTACTTTTTAATTAAAAGGAGCTAGACTTTTATAGCTACATAGTCCCGTTTGAAATTGATATTTAACTTCTTGTCAGAAAAAAAAGCAATGTTAACACAACAATTTTGACTCGTACTACACTCAAAAAATGCACTGTATATATATTTTAATTAATTAATTATTTAATCAACAATTCTCTCATTTAAATCACTTATAAACAAAATTAATATATAACATATACTTACAGAACTTTAATAATATTACAAATAAAATACTATTTAAGTATGTTTGCCACAAAATTTATTTTTTTATTTTTTTAGTACCATAAAACACTTTGTATTGAATCAAGAACAGCACAATATTACATGAAAAATGCGTGGTTGCAACGGTAAATAAAAAACAAAAACGCAATTCATTTAAAACAAAGTTGAAATCCTTTACTTGAAGGATTACCAGTTTTATTTTTTAAATTGTTTAATTTATTTTAAATATTTTTATTCTTTAAACTGAAGCCTTTAATAATAGTTTAAAATAAAGTCGCCAAATATTTCAAACAAAGAATTTTATCATTTAGAAATGCTGCAACTTATTTTAATCAAATGATTTTATCCTTTGCACTGCTAACTGTTTTAAAATAAGTTCCAAAGAATTTATTATCTTTGGAATAAATGGCAATTTGTTTCAAAATTTCTTTAAATTAAAGAAATTTTTCTCAAAGAATACATTTCTTTGAAACAAAAATTCAAATTTTTCTCAGTGTGGTTTTAGTGTGTGTCTCCATTGGTTTAAATACCGCATAAAAAGAAAAAAAAAAGAAAAATTGAGGTGAATAAAAATGTCAAACTTTTTATCTGCTTCAAGAGCTGATAAAATTTTTATGTGAAAAACATTTGGCTGACAAAAATATTTGTTTGTTAATAGAAATTTGTCATGTACAAATGTTGAGATTGAATGATTTAGATGTAAACTGACCATAATTAACTAATATACATTTAAATAGTATTTATTTTAAATATTTTCATGTTTAAATTTGCTTTGTACATTCGTAATTACACATAAAATAAGCAACCATTTTGCTGTCAAAATTTTAAACAATTGAAACAGATAAAATTTAAAAAAAAAATACCAGGAAATTCTAATTGTACATTTATTTAGTTTAACTGGAACGCTTTTTCTAGTGATTAGTCTTTTATAGTCCCGGGATCCCGGGGCCCTGGCTCAAATTTGAATCCTGTAATCTAGGGATTTCTAAACGAATCCCGTGACTTCATTAAAGTACAAATTTAATTTAATAATCCTCTTAAATTCATTAATTGACCGCTGACGATTAACAATTTTAGTTTATACCTTATTTTATATTTTCCTATATAGGAACCTGATATTGGGGTCGATTCCGGGATTTAAAATTTTATGTTATGTTATGTTATTTTTGTTTTTTCAATACAAATTCCAATAGGAAGCGGGGAAATAAAATAACATAACATAAAATTTTAGATGCCGGAATCGACCCCATTATATTCTCTTTAAAAAATATTTAACATTGTGTAATGTACAAAACAAAATAAAACTGTGTTTCCTCGTTATTTTTAACAAATTCGACCCTATTCGTGTATATTTTCTTTAATCAGAAAACATTCAACAGTGACTTAGTTGCAATTCCGCCGACAAGTGTAGAATCGAAGCGGGCATTTCGGTGGCAGGAATTGTAATTTCCAAGCTGCGGACCAGTTGATCGATGATATTTAGGTTTTAAAGTCGTATTTTAAGAATAATGTGAAAGATAATGATTAAGATTATGTTTCGCGTCTTACCTAAGCTGTGATAAATAATGTTAATATGAATTTTCATTTATTTTAATATGGGTTTAAATTTTTTGAATTAAAATATTCTTTAGGTAACTGAATTATTTAAAATACGTATATTTTTTTTTTGTTGAATTGTATATAGCATTAATCCCGGGATCCCGAGATCCCGGAGTTTAAAATAACTCAATCCTCTAATCTCGGGATTGGTGAAATGGTCCAGGATTATAGTCACAAGTTTTATCCATTATACCTTTTTTTAAAATAAAATTTGATATTTACAACACTAATTAGTTTCAAAATGGCCAAAATTCATAACTTCATGGAAATTTGATTTTGATTTCCAATGCTTTTACTTAAACCAAATTCAACTGTAATTAGAACTTAAATTCATTGTTCATCATTCTATGCAGCATTGCCGAATTTTGGAACTTCATTCAAAATTCATTTTAGAAATTTGACATTAATTGGTAAAGAATTGGCCAAATTACATACAAAATTGTCGAATTCCACACCTTTATTCAAAATTCATTTTGAAATCAAAATCTTATTCTGCATACCAAATCCAACCATAATTTGTTAATAAATGATTCAGTATGGCCGATTTTCAGAACGGAGTCGCGATTCGCCAAATTCAGAATTACAAAATCTAATTTCCAAACTGAAAAATCTAAAATTCAAATTTCAGGAGCACAAGTTCCAAAAAAAAAAATTAAATAAACATTGGAACCATAAAAAAAGAATATTTCTTGTGTTGCTGATTCAAAAAAAAAAATCGAAATACCTAAATTTTCAAAATCACAATTAACAAAAATATAAAATTCCATTTTACAAAATAACTTAACATAAAAATTAAAAATTAAAATTTTAAAAGTGAAAATTCCAAAATTTTTTTTATTTTAGAAAAACTATATTTATAAAACTCCTTTATTTCATTACTTTAATAATATTTGCAGCATTTCGTACTTTCTGCTAAGAATTATTGATTTGCTTAAAAATTACGTAAATTTTGTGGCTGTTTCTAAAAATATCAGCAGAAAGTGTTTCAACATTTGATTTAGTCGATTAAGCAATACAATATAACAAAGAATCGTTTCGCTAATTTGACTTTCTTGAAGCTGTCTTGAAGCCTATAGATGCCACATAGTATATTAAATTGAACAGAAGCGGTGGGGAAGCTGCTGCACATTTCTACAATATACAACTTGAAACGTATTTATCAATATAATTATGTAAACGAAAATCAACATAAATTTTAACAGATAAAAAACATCAACCAAATAAATTTAAAAAAATATGAAAGCACATTCATTTCAAAGTGAGAAAAGGAAATTCAATATCATCTTTTTCCTTGAGCCATGATATGAACATTTTAAACGATTTTTTACCTCTGTGGCACGTAAATTTTATAATCACCTATACCTAAGAGTTGAAAACAAATCCCAGATCGTTCATCATTTTTGGGGGGTGTACCCAAAAATGATGAACGATCTGGAATTAGTTTTCAACTCTTAGGTAGGTGATTATAAATTTTACGTGCCACAGAGCTAAAAATCGTTTAACATGTTCTTTTCTAGCTAATGGACAGTCCACTTGATTAGAGTTACTTTTAGATCTCTTTAGAACTTTATACGTATCAATAACTCAAAGAAAGAAAGTTTAAATTTCTAAATAAAGGTAATGACGCAATCAGTTTCGGTTGAAGGCATATTGTTCTTACAATAAAGTTTTGTGCTACTATTAAAGGGTTTAAGTTGGAAAAATATATACCACCTCAACAGTATAACCATATTGAAGCTTTGACCAAAATAGATAGATCATTGAACCGTTTCAGGACAAATATCTTTCAGTAGGTATGGTTGTTGGTTACAAGATAATAAGTACTTTTGCAACAATTCAAAATGACTCTTAAAACTAAATCGATTATCAATCGTTACTCCTAAATATTTAAAACAGTCAACAACGTCAAGCACATTACAAGAATCAGAACATGTAAAATTATTATAAAAACAGTCAGAGGAGTGATAGACCTACATTATCTAAGTTTGGTGCTGCGATCCCAGACAATTTGATATTCATCATATTCGTTTTAGAGCTAAGGACCATATAATGTTGGTCAAACCAGCGTCTAAGAATGCAAAGGTCATTATTAATCTTCTGAGTATTAACATCACTAGTCTTGGAGCTCTAAACCAATCCTACATCCTCATCAAAGTCAACTGAATGACTTTCTAATTTCCACACATGATTTTTCAAAAATCGCCAAAACATCTGAAAATGTTTACCCCTTGTTGTCTATCTAAAACATAAGATCGAAACAAGTGATTCGCAATGCCGCGAATTCCAGCTTTATTTAACTTTAATAATTAATAATAAGTCATGTGATCCACACTGTCAAATGCTTTTATAATGTCTATAAAATTTACTGCAGCAGATTGATCATTATTACGGTTAATACGGTTTACAAGCTCTATCAGCGCATCCTCAGTTTTTTTACCTTGTCTAAAACCAAATTGACCAGTTTAAAAAACTGCATTTTGCAAAAACTAAAAGTAAACGATTTTTGATTATTTTCTTCAAAAATTTAGAGAAAACTGAAAGTAACGAAATTGGACAATAATTACCCAATTTGAGGGGATTACTTTTTTATAGAGTGGTACTACAACAGCTTTCTTGAGAACCTCAGGAAAAATACCGCTTGACATGCTAAGATTACAAATAAAAGATAAAGCAGGGGAAACGAGCAGTCCAACAGATTTGATCAGAGAATTGCTTATGTTGTCGTAACCACAAGCCATTAAATTATTTAAAGAGGTAAATTGCGTTTGCAATTTTTAGTTTCTCTTCCAGAATTTCATTATTCTGGAATATTCCAGAATTTTCATTATTTTCATCATTATGGACGCAATAGGGAGTTTTTCCCTATTACCGTTTAAAAAATCGTTTACAAGACGCTCTTGAGTTTTTAAGTGTTTTTTACATTTTGTTAAAACGTCGGTAATAAAAAAGTCTTTATCCTTTGAATTTATCTAATGTTTCTGGGATGCTTCCGCATGGACTTTAAGAGTTTATTTTTCAATTAATTATTTTAGAGAAAAAGAAATTCATGGACGGATTTTTTAGTTTTCAATTTAACTGGAGATTGCTGAACTATAGTGAATTCGGTAATGTGAGAAGGGTGTTAGGAAATTTATTGAATGCTTGATTTGGATCTTGACACGTGAATCCAATTCTCTAGACTCAAAACTTCTTTTAACTTTGAAAGTTCAACCCTCCGTTTAGAAAAAAGTTTAATTTGTGATTTCAAGAATTACTATTTAATCTCAAAAATGTGGTCAAAATAGTATTCGAAGAAGTTTCAGTAACTCTAGTAAAATTTTGAATTAGAGGGATCAATCCAAATGAAGACATCATTTGAAGATATTTATTGTCATTTTGATTCACAGAAATTGAACCTGGAATATCAATATTAAATTTACAACTTAGATAAACTGTAAATTCTAGCACTGAACTAGAATGAAGACGATATACTCCAACGACGCAAAAACTCTCAGAATCGATTGCAAAACTAATCCTTAATACATTAATAGTTTTTAACGTTTTGTTAACAAGATTGAAACTTAAATCTAACCTCAGATATATGCTAGAATACCTCCGTCTGAGTAACTATTGTTACAGCCGTCAACCAAGTTAAAATTAGAAATGCTATAACTAGAAACTAAACTTCATCGCCAAAAATCCAAACCTCTGAGAAAAACATAATATCCGGCAAGGCGGTATATAGGAAATGAGGTATGCAAAAATTTTATCACGATTTTTTCGTAAACTACGATAATTTTGGTGAATTATAAAGAAAGAGTTTTCATCTTTGGAAGAAGATCAAATATTTGTTGATGAGAGATTTAACAGTTGAGTATGCCCATCGCAATTTACATTAAACATCTAAAAAGAAAAAAAGTTAAGCAAAAATAAAATTTACAATTTGTAAAGGTCTTCCTTGTCTTTGATTTCCAGTCTATTATTTCTCCCATTAGTTTTCCTCATGAATATCTTCGCATTCCGTACCCAAAAATGTTTATAATTCTTTTCCTGTTTTGAGGTTTTAGCTAAAACATGGAATTTATGCTTTTTTAAGCTTAGACTGCGGTTCTATTCGTGATTTATTTTGTGGAGACTGACTTATTTGAAAGTCTACAAAAAGCCTCCTGTCAGCTGGACTTATTGTAGACTTGTTTGACTTTTACGGGAGGCATAAATCACATCTTCAAAAATTAGTATATCGATCGTGGTGGTTATGTCGGTATGCATTCTGCGTCGTATACCTTTAACGTCGCATTTGCGACCACGTCGTTTTGACTTGTCTTTGTAGAAGCTCACGCTATTGCACTGTGGTTCAGGTTGCGCCTACCCACCAACATTGGATCAGTAGACAAATACATCTCAGCATAATTTCCCTTTGTCATGACGGTGTGCAACACCTCTGCTGCAGTCTCTATATAACCACAGCGTTACACTGCATCCTGATCCTTGAAGTTCCAGAATTCAGCCTTTCGAGTTTTCGAAATTAACTACCGTCATAATCTGTTGAACTGTCCTGTTGTTGGTGAACAATAAACCTCTGCGCGGCCTGGGTCTTCCTTGTTTTTATTTTTTTTCTGAAAGCTCTGACATTAAAAGCTCCTGTGCTTGATTATTTTAATGGAGTTTCAGGTCCAGCTTATCAAATTTATCATCATCTAATAAGTATATGCAGAATTATGGTTATTGTTTGTTTCACTTCTCAGCTCCTTTTATTTTCTCTCTGTTTTTCGATATAGATAACCCATTCTGTTCTTGTAAATATCCAGCAAGCGGCATTCTTGATGGTTCCGAGACATGCGAAATGACGCTTGCTGAATCTGGTCCGACGATCGCGATCGCCTTCTTAATGCATATATGCTCAGCTTCCTCCTCCCATCAAATGTTTTGTATCCTCGACAATAGCCCTCTCCTATATCGAATACGGACTCGGAAATTTCAATCCGGAATGAATAATTTCATTCCACCTAAAAGTAGTTTTATAATTATTCCATCCTTCGTGTAGTTCAAATGTTCACCGTCCTGTTAATTAATAAAATAATTTTATTTTTATGAGTTGTCACTCTGGGAGTAATGTAGTATTTTTATCGCATAAAAGATAAAGAACCAAATGCCATAAATCAACGATACAAAAATGAACTCCGATGCTAAATTAATCTGAAAAGTAAGATACATATTTAATCAGCGATTAGTTTCATCATTATTTAATGGCTATTTGTATATCTAACAATATAATGTTACCAGTTTTGAAAAAATTTTGCAAATATATTTTTATAATATTTACATTATTTTCAAAATTATCCATAAATCAACAAAAACACTTTATATCATTCCAGTGTTACAATTGTACAACATTATAATTGATTTTCGTTCCATATTTTATAGTAACACTAATTTAAGTGATGTAAGCAAATAATTATATTGCTTGCCTGCTATAATAGCATGTTGATGTAAATCACTACTATTTTGACTAATTATTTGCTTCCTCGTGTAATACATACCTCTATAGTATTAGCTATAAAAGTTATAGTTTACATGTAAACCACTGAACTTTAGCCTATAAAACAAATTAGTAATTTTACAAACAAATTATTTATGTAAGGTGTATAGTTGAGTTTTCCGCATAAAAGATTGATTGCTGAAGGTCAGACAAATATTTATTGTATGACTTTTTGTGGTAATTTTCCTTTCGTATATACGTATATACGTAACTAAACATAAAAAAATGGTAGGTAAAAAATAAAATTTTCTCAACACGAAATCGTAATAATCTAAGTTGGTTACAAATCATATAAATAAAAATAAATTATTAGATTTTTTCATTAAAATATAAAATAAAATACTTTATGAATATATTTTCCATACCAACATGTATAGAGGTATACACTCATACATAATTCCCGTTAGTAATAATAATTGTTCATGTTGATATTTTTTTTTTGTTTGTGTGAAAATGGGAAAATAAAGTTATACATTTTATTTATTCCAATTAGGAAAAATGTAATTAGGGGCAACAACCAAAAATAGGCGAGGGAAAAAGGTTAAATTTATATTTGTATCTGTAATAATTTTGTTTTAATTTCAATTTTTTTTAAAAGGATAAATTACGTTTTTTGCCTTCCCAAAAATTATTTCCACATTTTAAATATTGTTTTTTTTTAATTTTCCTTTAAAATAATAATTTATAATATGCTCCTCCTGCTTGCTTATAAACATAAAATTATTTTCCAAAGTTTATATTTCTTCCGGGGAAATAATAATATTTATAATTTAGGGATACTCATTTATTTTTGTTTACTTTAGTTTTAATTATTAAGTTTAATTATCATTATTGACATTATTTTTTCTTCTACAAAAAGGACCGCAACGATAAAAATATTATTTTGTGGTATCTACGAGTACATAAATTATTCAATTTATATGGAAGCTTTATTCAAAATGTATTATAATACTTGTAATTAGGTGCATGAATTATTTATTTTTGTTAATTATCTCGCAAAATTGTTATTATTTTAATTGCATATCACTCACTTTCGCGCTTTTGAAGTCATTAATTAAAAAAAAAAAATATGTGGTCGTAATTCCTAAAGGAATTTATCTAGTAAATTGCATTGGTTCCATTAAATTAATTTTAATAAATTAAATATATTTATCATAATATTTAAAAACAAATTTCAATTATATTTTATATTATTGTGTGTGGTTAACACATAATTAAATTAATTTACGTACATAGTTTGGTTTTTGGGCGCCATTATAAATGTATAGTCCTTAGGGGTTGAACGCTGATTGTTATACTGCTATTGCTATGATAATGTTTGTGGTATTTGGAATAACAATACTTTATTTTTAATCATGTTATTAATAATAATGAAAAATTTGAATTTCGAAATCTCAGCATTTTATTAACTCATTTAATAATACAAATTCAAGTAAGTGCTATGTATATGCCAGCATTATATGTTTATAATTTTCTGTTACCAGTTGAATTGGTAACATACTCCCAGGGCCTAGTTGTTGCTCTTGTTTGCTTCAACTGCTTCTGTTTGGGTTTCCTCTGACGAAGGTATATTCCCGCATTATCCATATCGTCCTCATTCGGCAGACGACTGATTTTTCGACTGATCGACGACTGACAAAACCATCGTTACCACTATGTTCCTCATGGATCCATCCTAGAAGCCACTTTCTTGGAGACTTATCATCTTTAATGAGTACTAGCTCTCCTTTCGCTAAATTTCGTTCTGTTGTGTTCCATTTGCTTCGCTTCTGTAATGTTACTATGTTAGTTAGAGTCAGAGGTCTGCATCGAGCTAAATGGCTACTGTTTTGATTTAAATGGCTTGATTCTGTCATTTTTCGCAGTTGTTCACTTATAAGGAAATGCTCGAGTGGTAAAGTTTTAAAGTGGGAGAACAGGCCATGAATTGAGACATGCTCTATTTGACGGAAAATTCTTGCCGTCATGTTAGATGTTGTTCTCTAATTACTCTGTCATGCTCTGGGTGGTATATACTGTCATTGGGCTTCGTCTCTTGCAAGTTCATCTGCAAGCTTCTCTGATAGTTGTTTCAGTGCAGCACTCAAACCGTTCTCTATAAGTTTTAAAGACCGTTTTATGTTAGAGCCATAGTCGCTGTAGATGTTCGAACAATTATACCTCGACTCGCTTCAAATGACAAGTTGCTTACTATTTCTGTGCGAAAAGCTTTCGTTTCAAAACTGACGGGGAACGCTAAATTTTTTTGTAGATTTTGTTACCTCAACCAGATGAGCATCGGAGCTAATAAGTCCTAGCACAATCCACTCCTGTATGAGTGATTGGCTTTGTTGGAGTCATTCTTGCTGCTGGAAGATCTCCCATTAGTTCGTCTAGCCTCCCTGCTTGATATTTGTAGTATGTAGTATTTCTGCTGAATGAAAGCTATCGTGAGGGATTTGCTACCAAGTGCAACGTCTTCTTGTCTGGGTAGTCTATCAGCAGCGTTGAAAAGTTACTCTGATGAGGAATGATTATAGTGGATGTTTAATGTCGAAACTAACACTAGCGTTAAACAGCCTTCCCCCTACTCGCAACTATTCGTCTTTCCGGATTAAGGATACGGAGTTTTAATTCGTTTGCCTTGGTGTTTGTCACGTATTCCTAATTCCTACGCAAGACTCTTGTGCTATCTTTAAACTTAAACTCGAACTGTCACGAAGTTTCTTGGTTGTCAGGTAGCTTGGTGATGATTTAGCGTTCGTTTTATGAACAAATAAGAACATAAGTCAGCTTCGTTACTGGTCTTTTCTGTGGTTTCCTCAACTTGTGGTTTTAGGCATATTCGAAGGAGTGTCTATTTACTTGGTAGTGATTTTCTTCGGATTTCACGTAACCCCATTGCACCCGAGATAATACGGATTGGATTTCCACTATCCTGTTTGCAACGTAGGTTTTAAATTTATAAGGTTTACCGTCCATGCAAAACTTTTGATATCTGGTTCTTGTAACGCTTGTTTTATTTTTCTTAATTAGTTTTGATAGTAATACAGCTGCACTGATTCCAATTTGGGGATGGTTAATTGGGATTTTAACGGCACCTTTGTTTAGCAGTAACTAAAATTACTTTGCTTTTTTTGTTTGAATTCTTCAATTTCCTGAGGTTTGTTAATAACTGTTCCCACCTAAACAAAGGAATATAAGAGCTAGCCAGATTATTAGAATTTTGTCTGTATAACCTAATGAATTTATAAGTTTGACAAAGCCAATTAAATGGAATGATATATTAAAAGGCGGAATGTCGAAGGGCCGAATGTCGAAGGGCCGAATGTCGAAGGGCCGCATGTGTCGTTTGGCCGACTGGATCAAAGGGCCGATTTTATGTTTTTTTTTTTTTGAAATATATATTTTTTTATTTTTTTTTAATTTATTTATTTAATTAGGTTTTTTTTTTATTTTTTTGTACCATCATATATGTACTTATTATCAAAAGACTGACATAGGCCCGAATGTCTCAGGTGGCGCATGACAAAATTTTCCTCCCCAAAAATATATCACTGACTGGATACATGGAATTTCCAAATGAATATCCAAAGAACAAAAATAGTAAAATACCTAAATTCATAAGAAATCCATTTATGTTTAATAAAATGAAATTTACAAAATATTCCATAAAACAACAAATTTAAAAAATTATATTTCTAACAACAAAAAATTCGCCCCTTCGACATTCGCCCTTCGGCATTCGGCCCATTGAAATTAGGTTCTTTGTACTCATTCCGATAAAATGGATTTACAGCATTTAAGATTTTAAAGAACTCACAACATTCATATATTTTGAACTTTCCAAATTCTTCGCGAAGATGGTGGAATCGACAATATCTAATCATATTCAGTTTTGATGGTTTTCTTTTCAAAGCCACTTTGAAACCCATTGAAAAAATGGTCTGTCCTTTGATTAGAGATTCTGGTTTATATAATATTAAATTAGAGGAGTTTTTATTTGCAAATAATATCCAAATTTCTTCAATCGACGCGCTTAATGGTAAACATAGGGTCCATCGGAAATCAAGCCATTTCTGACTAAATACTGAATTATATTGGGCTCATATTTTATCAATACATCGGAATTTTTCAGTAAATCAATTTTGCAGCATCTAAACTCTCGACTTTAGTTATCATCGTGTAGAGATAACGTTATGGAAATACAGTTTTACGATCCGAAAGGAACTTATTAATACCTCTGACTATCTCTTTAATAGAAAGGTTTCTGAAAACGTTCCTCGCATATTTCTTATTTTTAGAGACAATTTTTCTTGTCTGAATAATATATAAACTAACTGTGAGAACGAATTGTGTCTCTTCCATGTTGTATGACATGCCCTACGACCGAAAGTGGTACCAAATGTAAGATACCAGTTACCGCATACCAAGTTCGACTACTCACGCTCATCAGTATTCTGATGATATACATTATGTCCCACCAGTATTTGCCGTGATAAATGTGTCTGGTCTAATCCTGTATGGTAGTATTTGCATTAAATACATTAAAAATAAAAACATCTCCAGATTTACTAAACGTATAAGGATAGGTAACTTACGTGATAAATCATGAGAAATGGTTGAACTGAACAGGCCAGAGGTATACATAAATAACTAACAATCCGCTTAAGCCTTTAACTTTAATAAATACGAAACAAAATGTTCCGGATATACATCTAAAATATCGAATTTTGGGTCCACAATTTTGATCAATTAGCATGGTACAGTGATGTAATACCAATATATTTGTCTTGGTCAGTTCTCGTTCTGTTCTCCTGAGATTTTTCACTTTATGCAAGAACCCGGCAAAATAACCCCATGTTATTGTTGTTGTACCTATATAATAAAATTTACTAATCATGAAAAATCAGTCTGAACCCAAATAAAATCTTGCCATTATTGTATGGATATGGATTACTGTTTCAACTGTTGATCTTAATGATCCACGCTTAATCACCGGTGCTTACTTATCTTTGTTATATTTTAAATTTATTCATTTGATAATTTGCCTTACAAGTTTTCTATCGATATTTTTATTGCTCCGCATAAATAGCATTCGAGAACCCATCTTGCACACACTTTTTGCGATATTTCATAAAGATATGCAAAATTTCTGGCTAACAATAGTAATTATTACACACACTAGTGCTTTTATTGTGATGTCATCATTGTTAATTGAGTTGTAATTTTCCTCTCCATCCTCGTGGTGTCACGTCCATATCTTTAGAACTGTTATCAATTTTTAGCAACGTCTATTCATCGTTTATGGAGAATTAATGTTTAAAATTTTCGAAATGCTTTCTGCGGTCACTGGCCCTTCCATCTTTCCACAACTGCTTCCGAACAGTTCCTTGTAAATTTTAGCGACAATTAATGAGTGTGTGGCATAGACAAATAATGTGACCTCAAGTACACCACCATCGTCAAGCAACCGTTTCTTCGTTAAGTGCAAATTTTACATATTTAAATTTATTAAATTTTCAATTCTTTTTCGTTTTTTGTTTCGTTGTTTAACATTATTGGAAAAATTGGAAAAGCTCCCAATAAAGATGAAATATTCAGTACACAGACTTGCAACAAATTTTCTAACGAACTAACGACTATAGAGATGCCGAATTTTGGTCGAAATAATTTTTTTAAAATCAAAACTGGTAAGTACCGATAGAATTTAAAAAGTTATCTGAACTTATTTTGTTTAGAACAGAATTAACAACCTTTTGTTTGAATCTCTACCAGTGGGCCGATTCTGGCATAAATGAATGTTAAACAGTTTCCAGAAGTCAACGAAACTGGAGAATTTGCATGATTTGCAGAACTTTAATTTGAAATGGATTGATATCGTAAATGGGTTGTAATTTTTTGGAGAAAATACACAATCTATCACATTCCACACATTCAGCACTTACGATTTTTTCAGCTGTAATTAAATTAAAATCAGCTTCTACGAAAGCTGCCAATTCCGCCCACAGATATCTACCTACTTTCGCATGGATCTCGTAATTATGGAAAAAACTTTAGTATAAAGTTTTATTCCGGATAGCCAATCTGCCTTATCTGTAAGAATGCGAAATCTTGGTGAAATAATTTTGTTTTTAGCAAAACTAGTCATTTCCAGGTTGAAAACGCGATCGGAACTACTTTTGTTTTGGAATTTAATTCACAATCTTCTTACTTTTTTAATTTGATTTTGTTATACAGCTTTCATGATATATACAAAAAATAAAATAGCTCCTATGGAAGCTCTGGTAGACCGATTTCGGCGAAACTTTACTAAAATCGCCCAATTTGTGGTGAAAGAGTAAGAATTTTCATCCCGATTATTAAATATATATCTCCAGGGCACACATTTTAGCTAATAAACAGTTTTTTGACAAGAAACAAATTTCCACTTAAATTTTGAAGAACTGAGCGGTACTGCGACATTGTAGATATATTAATTTATAAATCTGTTAATTCATAACAATTTTCTCGTAAATGATATACTTTTTAAATTACATACAAAAAACGAAAAACTCCTATGAAGGATGCCCCTTCCGGTGGAAAATCAAAAAAACTCATATACGGAAGCTGTTATTTGCTTCCAAAATTCACTTGAATTTCCCAATTTGTGGAGACAATTTAGGTATGAAGCTTCATCCTCACCAATCAGTCCTTCTGAGTTTTGGTAAAGCTTCACCAAAATTCGGAATAAAATTTTACACTAAAAGTTTTTTAATTAATTAGGGGATCCTGCGAAATTTGGTGAAAATCTCTTATAAAAAACTCTTATGGAGGCTGTCCGTTCCGGTGGAGAAACAAAAAAATTCATACGGAAGCTGTAATTTCGGGTGAACCGATTACGGCCAAAATTCACTTGGATCTCCCAGTTTGTGGAAAAAATTTAGGTATGAAGTTTCATCCAGACCGAAGGGTCCATCTGGGCTGTAGCGTGGTTCAATTTTTGTTGAATGGGTTTTTGTCGAAAATCACATTTAAAGGTGGCAAACTTTATTTACAATCTTGTCTTGCATAATTGTTTTACCCGTAAATGATAGCATGTATAGCATCAAAATAAATTCATGAACGATTGTTTAAAGTGTATAAGATCCGTCACATTCAATTAGAACAGTAGAATTTTATCACTGCACGATGTTCAATTTTTTCCATTGTAAAAACTATACTGTGGCACGTAAACTTTGAACCACTGTAATATACGACTGAGTTGACAGATCTAAACTCCACGTATGTTCATAAAAAAGTAGTACCATTTTTAGAAAACCAAAACGACGAGCCTAATAGCGCCATCTCTTATCGAACGACAAAACTTACTGAACAACCTAGTTCTTTTCAAAATATTTGCAAAACACTGAAAAGCTTCTATGAAAGCTGTCAATCCCAGTGAACCGTTTTCGACCAAAATTTCCTAGGATATTTTATTTTGTGGAAAAAGCTTAAGTATTTTGAGGGCAAAATTTTTGTTAAGACCCCGTTTTTATCAAAAAAAAACGTCATTACTGCCCAAGTAGCAATTTTTGGTTTCAACTTGGTTTTATAACCAATACGAAACTTTGGTTTTAAAACCAAAAAGTTTTTAAAATGGTTTCAGGCACGTTTTCGACACGCTACGAAGCCTTAGCAGACACTGCTTTTGGTCGTGGTTTTTGATACCATCTAATTTATTTTTACTAATGAGGAACCGTTTATAAATAGTTTTAAAAAAACCTCAGATTCTTTGAAACGGTTTTAAATGATTTTAAATATTTATATTAAAACCACTTTTAAGTTTCTTTGGAGCGGTGACAAACCTAGTGGTTTTAGGTTTCATAAACACCGTAATAAAAAACCGAAAAAATCTGTTTTAACGCGGTTTGTAAAAAACTGAAAATTCCGGAAAATGAATAAGTTTCTGTTTCAATAACAAAGAACAAGTCTATCAAAATCGGGGTTTCGCTGATTCTATTAAAACTTAAAATCATGTAAAGTTCCGATAATGTAGTTTCCAAAATTTTTTTAGTCAAATGGTTTCCACTTCGAGGTGAGTTTACCAAGTGACTTGACAAATCTTATTATAAGATTTGTCATTCATCATGTTTATCATCAGCCGTTATCGTGCGACTCTAAACATACGAACCATTATATTCTTTGTGCTTATAAACAAAATAAATACATAATGACTTAGCGAATTATTTTAGTAGTTGGTAAACCATTATAAATTCCAGTGGTAAAAATACCTAAATAGAAGAAAATTATTAGAAACAATAATACGGTATTTTAATCAATATTAAGAGTTATAGAAGGGTTTTTATAAACCGTTTCAAATACGTTGCAATTTTTCCAAAATAAAACCGTTTACCAATGGTTTCAAAATAACCAGTAAATTTTTGGATATTTGGAAACCATTTAAAAACTTTTGCTGGTGTTAAAAGGGTTTCATAAAACTCGTCCAGAGACGTTTAAATTATTCGAAACTGATCACATGTTAGAACCGGTTCAAAAATACTAGTCACAGAAACTCTTAAATGCAACCTCGATTCTGGTTTTTCTGAAACTTTGGTTTCATTTTGCTACTTGGGTGCTTAAAGTTTGGAAAAATGTTCTCAACTGGCGCACAGATGTCGGCAGACTTGTATGAAACCTTGTACTTAAGTCTTTTCTATAAATTAGGAAACCCCTCCCCTGTGTTTTTGGCAGACATCGTTGTACCTAAAGTTGGAGCTTTAATAGGCGCTTTTCTTGTTTTGCAAATATTTTGAAAATTATACAGCATTTACGAGAGAGATTGTAACTTAAATTGCAAACAAAATTAGTAAAGATATTTTTTGAAATTGTACCAGAAATGACGAGTTTTCATTAAAAATGTTTGCTTCACAAAAAATTCTGCATCTATATAAAACTGTTTTCATTAATTGGGGAACCCTTGCGAAATTTGGTGGCAGTCTATGTACTGGAAGTGGCGGATTCAATAAAAGGTTTTTTATAATTTTTTGCAATTATGTTAAAAAGTGAGGCGTTTACAAAAAAGGCCAACTAATTAGAAGATTTAATAAATTTAAAAATAAAATTTTCAATTGACGAGGGTTGGCCTTGTTGGTTTTTTGGAATTTAAGCAGGAGTAATGATTTTTGATTATACAAGACAGTTTTACCAATAGTCTGCCTATATTTGTATTTTTCGCCATAGATATCAATTTTTACATGTTTGAGATTTATGTACAATATATGCGCAACATATACACCGCACTACTTTTCAATTTTAATTATATTTAAATTGCACAATCGTTTTTTTTATATTTAAATTGCACAATCGTTTTCACAAATTCACATTTTTTTTATTGACTCATCCAACTCAAAAAAATATTAAAGGTAAGTTAATTAAGAGAAAAGAAAATAACGCAGTATGGAAGTAATATTAATTAAAATTTAGTAAATAAACAATTTAGTTTTAGTTATACGATAATATATTTTACTCGATTTGCAAATTTGAATTATCCCCCTACTTCATAAAGGCGACTGTTCGAGTGCGAAATTTTATGCGAATATTTAGAATCTCACTTTTCTAGCGATTTATTGAGCACAATGTAGCTCACAATTTTATTTTTTTATGATTAGACTGATCGTCTGCGAATATTTTTCTTAAAGTTAAAAATATTTCATCTTTTATGGGCGTAATTTAATTATTGGAAAAGTGTGATTCTAAATATCCGCACAAAAGTTCGCACTCGAACAGTCGTCTTAAATGTAGTCTGTAGCTTGCTACAAAAAAAATCCGCTAGCACTGAATCTCAAAATCATCAGCATGTATACAGATATGCACTAGAATGTTGTCATTATAGCCAGTGCAGGGATATGATCAGAAAGCAAACATTTAAATTTTGTTCGGGGGATTAAGTCAGCAAGTTTGAAACTAACTCAAAAAAATTTGAATTTCATCGGCCAGGGTACTTAAACTGTACTATTAACAACATTATAGCAAGATTTAATATATAAACAGATTTCAATCACCGACAACTGAGGTTATAGCTGGAAATGCAAAAAAGTTCAATTTAAGTATAGTTAGTGGCAGCTTTCGATATAAAATTGGACATGTTACATAAAAGGATTATTTCGACATAAATTTAAGTCATGAAAGCTCGATGATGTTGCTACGTCATGTAGACAAGCTTTGTAACAAGTTACCTGGTTATCAGATTGAATAGAAACTGTCTGGTCTCTGCAATTATAGGCAAACCAATATTTTATTATAAGAAATCAAAATATTAATTGTTCGAAACATACTTTTGGTATGTAAAATTTTTAGTTCTGCTGATTGGCCGTAACACGACTCAATGGTATATGAAGAACAAGTGAGTATGGATTTGAGTAATTTTTTATCCTAGCAGAACTCATCGTTTCAAGGAATATGAATTTGATTTGGGCATTGCTCATAGTGGATTTAAAGAGTTTTACTGTACAAGTTATATGATAACTAAGTATATGAGCGTGGAAATCAATAAGCCGTACATTTAATCAGATTCTTAAACTAAATAAGGTAAATCGCCCTATATATCGTGATTAATTTCAAATACCCAATGCTGTTGTAAAAGCGCTATTCAGTAAACCAAGGACTAACAAAAATTATTAATTTATACGCCACCGGCTGTTTTATTATTTATAAATCTTTCCAAAATTGTGGTCCGCAGTTCTATCAGCAAATCAATTCATGTGTGGATTAAAATTTTGATCTCTTACAAAGCATATATACAAACCACACAAAGTCAATCATTTCTATACCGTCGATTACACTTAAATATATAAACCATATATACAACACCGGACGACTTCTCCAAAGGATAAAACCTACTATGTTATTCAGGTCAATGTATATGGATTTTTATGTTCGTATCCCTCTATATTTGAAATCAATCAAGCAAAAACCAATTTAACTCTAGTAAATTTTATTTTTCAATATTTTAGTTTTTCTATACATGACGTATGTTTTTATGCAAAACACACAAGTTGTCATATTTATATGTATGTAGAGATATGGTGATTATGCTAAGATACATATATACGTATACTAAACCCAAATTTATTTTAATACTATTTATAATCAAGAATTAAATTGTTTTTCAATCAGATAAAAATCAAATTTTTGCTTATGAAAGCTCAAAGTATACAATATCATTAACTATACATTCATTCGATACGTCATATGATGACGGCTTACAGACCAATTGACAAATCAAATATCTTGCCATCTTTTATAAAAATGTACAAACAAATAATTTTTTTATTTATATTTCTGTACTCTAATCAAGAAATGAATGGTATGTTGAGTTTTAATTTTAAATTGGAATCAAAAGCACAAAAAAAGGAAAATTATTGAACTTATATATTTTATGTGTAATTTGATTTCTATTCGATATAATTTTTTATGATTTTTTTTTGTGCTCTACTACCAACTATCCACCAAGCCTTTGTACAATATATGTGCTTTTTGCTGCTGTATCAAGCGCATTATACCATCTATATAACGTATAGACGAGAGCTCAATAGAAAAAAAAACATTATCCCGAGAGTAGAGCTTTTATTTATTTAAGTCTTATTTTTATATAAATTGCATGTATGCCCAACCATACATATATATATTCACCCACGTACATAAGTTTATATTTATTAAGCTTTTATTACATAAAAAGTTGTGATTGAACGTACATAAGAGTATTATATGAACTGTACTCGGGGTAAGAGACATTTTTTTTATCTATAATTCTATAAAATGTAAAAACGGAAGTAAAAATATTACCCGAGTAATAATGGTAATAGTAATGATAATAAATAATAGTGTTCTTGTTAGTTTATGTGATTTTGTAGAGTTGAACATACGTACATACATAGATTTCGAATTTAGCAAATTGAAAAATTGTAAAAGGTATAAAATATAAAATATAGAATTTATTTTTTTTCAATTCTATTTATTAAATTGCACAAAATTAAATTAAATTTTAATAGAGAAATAAAGAATTAAGTTATGTTTCCTGTGCTATACTGAGAGATAAAAAAAGATGATCAATTTTAATTTAAGCCGAGACTTAAAAATAAAAAAAAAATATAATTTATTATGATTAAATTAAATTATATAATATTTTGGTGTTATAATATATAACACTGGATATATGTTATATACACATATAATATATTAGAATTATCTGTTCGTAAACGGCAGAATATTTTTTTTTTGACGAATCATTTTTTCTTGTTTTAATTTTAAATAAATTATCTGCTGTGGGGAGTTGATAATGTTTAAATTAAATTTTATGGATAAATATATATCCTACCCGTAAATACATACATTGAAGGCGTTAAATATTAGGCTTTGTTCTGTATTATGTTTCATAATCAACAAGATGATTGAAATTTGAAAATGAAAAATGTGCTTTCTGGGTAATTGAATTGAGATGAATGTTGAAAATATTATTTTTTTCCTTTTATCATGTAAAAAACAATGTTACATTATTTTTTTGGTATGTGTGGGGTTAAAGTATTATTTTTCTCATTTATAAAATAAGTTTATATTGTCATCTGTCTCTCATGAATTCTATCACATTATTTTGATATTCATTACTGAAAGCAGAACACTAAGATAATGTGAATTAACATCCTTTTAAGCTGATGGAAAAATATTTTATAAAATGTGCAAAATCGTTTGACATTGGAAAATCCTTGAATGCTGTTGTTTGCTAAATTCCAAGTTGTTCGGGCAACAATTGTTAACGTTTTGTAACCAAAAAACGTATACCACCGACAATTAGTTTATTTTCATGACACATGTACGTTTGGCACTAAAGCTTTAACGAAACCCATAAAGCATGTATTAAAAATTGTTTTCCTCCATCCCTCCTCCAAATTCAATGTAAATTTTAGGCTAATTAAATGCAATATTAATTTTTTTTTATTTTTTTCGTTCTAGACAAGCATTAAGATTTATCACTTCAAATACAAATAATTTTAGGCTTACTATGGCATAATTAAATATCCCATTCATAATCATTGGGCTCAACTCATGACCAAACTTCAGGTCATTTAAATTAAAGGTAACAGAACCCAAATCGTCAATCAGCCCACCACCATCGAATATTATCACAAGAAAAATAATTGTAGGCGCATTTGGGCTCCACTCATTCGTTCCACCAGACTTCATGTCATTTGATTTAAAGCTAGAAGAACCCAAATCGAAAATGCGACCAACACGAAAATTGTAAAGCAAACCAAGATCAATCGATTTAAATTAGTTTAGAATTTTGGTCAATAACGAGTGGGGCCAAAAAATTTCTAATAGGGCGTTCGATTAGGCCATAATGAGCTTAACATTATTGTCATGTCAATTAATTTTGATAATCTTTAAGTTTTCTGTTTGATTCGATTTTCGGTTTGGGCTCTGCTTGCTATAAATTTAATGACCTGAACTTTATTATGATCGAGTGGAGGAATGGGGCATTTGATTAAACAATGTTGAGCCTGAAATTATTTCGGTTTTGGTCCGATTCATGATTTATGTTCTGTTACCTTTAAAGTGATAAATCCTAATGTTTTTTTTAGAACGAACAGAATAAATAAAAATTTAATAGGGCATTTAATTGTCCTTAAATTAACGTTTAATTTTCCAATTGTTTTTAAATTATTGTTTGATATGGATTCTACTAACTTTTTCTAAAGGCATACCTTTCTGGAAGGTACGAGTTCAAAATTTTTTAATAGAGCGTTTAACCACCCTATTATTAGTGAAAGTTTAAGGGACGTTGGTTGGTGGCAAAAACGCGAACATAATTTAACTTTTATATCTTTTTATTTCTTGAAAAATTATATTTAACAAAAACAAGTGAGTTCAAGCATTCGCAGTTCATTTATAACCTACACTCGATTTTGTTATCGAATACCGAAAAAGCAGATGCGCTAACTTGAGTGTTTATGAAAACCTTCTCTATAATTTCGAATTAAGATCGGATTTCCGTTAATTTCAAAATATCAATTTGGTTAACTTTTTGAAAACTTTTTACTGGCCTATTAATCTTCATATTTTGGGTGATAAAGTTTATAGTAAAATCAACTTGGTGGATCTTGAAATAGACACCATAACACGCAGTACTGTCGTGAGGTTTCTAGATAACCAAATATTTTTTACTTTTGACGTACCCGTTTAATTCGAAGTTGGAAGCTGATTGTTTAGCTAATTCTGACATAATTCACGTTTATCCGAAATTGTGTCAAAGAAGATCTCTTTCTATTAGGTAATAGGTCTCGCCGTAATCATTGCCCTCATAAACGCCTTACAAGAACGGTAATATACGGTCAGCATCCAGTTTTGCATAGTTGCTGCAAAATCAGCACAAAAATTTACTGGTAATTACACTCACTTTGAAGAAAAACCTTAACACCAAACAATTTTTAATTAAATTCAAAACCATCTTGAGGGAACGCATAAACGTACTCATTACGTACTCACAACAATACTCAATTATAAATGTACGTAAATTTAAATAACGCAATGCAGTAGATATTAGATAATTAAACTTCAAAACTAGCATCTAAATATGGAAAAAGACGATTTAAAAATTAATCGATCGTGTGATTTGTGGTTTTGGGCATTGTCACTTTGAAGATCTAAAAGTATAAACTTTATGACCCGGTATTAATGTTTAAAATACGAGAATCTGAAAACAAGTTCAGAAAGCAGCATTCTAGATTATCCTAGGTTTTAGCTTTTTGATGTTAATTTTAATTTCGTTTACGTCGCAAAGTTGAGTATGCGGTAATCACCAAAAATTAAAAAATCTGTGTACATGCGTTTGTGGTTCCGTGCAGACCAAAAGTCTGTAGGTTCTCTGAAACCAAAAGCCATACGGGTGAATTCGAATAAGCCTGTGCACATGGCAATTTTGGCTTTTTGAATATTGTCCCATGCCACCTGAAATGCTCTCACGAGATCAATTTTTGAAAAATCGACCACCCATTTAATTGCATCGAGAAACATTATTTGTGTGGGATAGGATAACGGTTAGGAAGTTTTTTTTCGTGGTTTCGAAAATGGTAACTGGCCTATAGTCACGGTATGGTGTACTACATTACGGTTTAGCGGAGAGTTAGGTAGAGAAGTTAAATAAAAACATAACAGTAACTGTTTGTTGTGTAAAACAATCATGATTGAGCTTAGCGAGTGGATCAATCAATTAGTGATTTTTCAGATTCACTACCAAACTAAATCTTGCACGGATTTGTGTGCCAATTAATGGTCGATTTACGTTGGCAAAGATGAAAGCGTGTTTAAGTGTGCGTCTTAACCCAATGGCAATGTCTAATAATTTGGTACCGTAAATATTTATTACGGTGCCATATTTTGCTGCTTCTAGAACTAAATCGGGATTGCTATTCGTTCCAAAACTGTATTATTTGTTATACGTTATATTGCTTAAAGAATCTTGTAAACATAAGGGTTCTCGTAGCTATCTTGGACCTGCCTCTGCGACCTTTGTGACCAAATCGTCAGTGCTACCAATACCAGTGTCGGTTTCTTTTGTAAATTAAGCTTACCTGAGCATGATGATGGTTGCGAGTTTCTCGAAATAGAAGGTATTCATTTCCACAGCGCTTGTGGATGCAAGGAGGTTACTAAGCTGAGCTTTGTGCAGGCGTGTCGCGTGTTATTCAACTCAGGCTCTGAGTCCGCGTGCTAATAAAATTGTGAAGATTCTCGACAATTTTAGTGTGATCTTCTTCAGGTTTTTTTCGTTGCAGGATCAGCGATGTTTGCATGTAATCAGGGCGTTGTCTGATCCAACATTTTGTAATGGCGTTGACCGTGAAGTTTTTTGATGCGAATGGTTTAATTCGATGCAATACGTCCTAAGGTTTTTTTTATCACCTAAATCATTTTTTCTCTTAAATGTTACTTTTGATTATTTAGTATTTATCATTGGCTGGATAACCTTGCAAAATACCTTGCAACTTTATCCAGCTCTGCTGCCAAGAGGGACAGCACTGTATGCGCAAACATCTGTTTATTGCAAACCAAGTTCACGTCTTTTGATTGGTTTACCAGAACGCTGGCAACTACGTCAAATGTTTTTATGTGGCTATCTAAGGCTGAGTTTTCGTGTGTTGCCGACGATTAGCGTCGTGATGGACTACGTGGTTACCCATTTTTTTTGTTAACAAAATTTTAAAAGCTTTAGCGTTAATTATTTTTCTTATTTAAAACATTAATTTTTGCAAATATTAGAATTATATTTTAAATCTTGGTCGCATTTTTGTGAATTTGTTCTGTCGGTAGTTTTTTTTATAAATAAATAAAACTTGTTTTACACATTATTTGTCAACCGATTGCCACTGGTGGGGGCTCAACCAATATTTCTCAAAACTGATCGTCTTATTTTAAAATTTAATAAAAAAATTAAACGATTTTATTAATTTTTTTTTAAAAATTTTGTTTTATTTACTTTTACTTTATTAGTATGTAAAAAAATAACTCAATTATTGCGGCATAAACTATTTTCGGTGCCACCAAAGGTATCGAAGAAGTTTTCAATAAAAGTAATAAAATAAAAAAAAATTTAATTTAATTTTTAATTTTTATTTAAAAAAAACTTTAATTTATTAATAAATATTTATATGATAGCTATTGACAAGATGCTGTGCAATGTTGATTCCGCAAAACCGAAATTAAGTATAGAAAGATTTTTTCTAGTTCTTAGGTTTTGTGTTCAACAAAATATGTTGTTTTTAATTTGACCTTTTTGACACCAAGATTAAAGTTGTCGAAAATTCCAAGGAATTTCGGGATTCAAAAAATCCAAATTTTCCCTGAAAACAAATCAATTTAAAATTAAACAATTACATACATTTTAAATTTTGTTCACTAATAAAAATAATTCATTAAAATTCATTTAGGTATTTAAATGATGAGAAAAATTATTAAATATATTTTAAAAAACATAAAAAATTATGTTTGAAAATGTGCTCTCAAGAAACATAAGCTGTCGCTAAACACATTTCGAATTTTTGAATTTATGAAACCAGCAGATGATAAAGCTCTTTCACACTACACACTTGTTGGCTTTATTGTAAGTAAATAATTATAATATAACTTTTTGAAAGTGGTCGGTCACCTTTAGATCCTCCTTGAAGGTGGATAAGGTCATTTCCTTCTGTAATTTGGAAATTAAGCTTTTTGCTTTGACTCGAATTGTTCTTGAGAAGTTTAAACCCTTTTCCATAGCTAAATACTGGATTTCTTTCTTTATTGAAATTGGCATTCCATTTTCATTGTCACTTCCTATATCAGCTTCGTGGTCAGTTTCTAGGTTTTCTTCACGATGTTCAATTTTATCTAACCTTTTTATAAGGTCTACCATAAGTTTTATATTTTGCACATAAGTATTAGGTATACACAAATATCAGGCATCGTTTATAATTTACTACGACCGTTATGTGTGTACAACAATAAGCTACTAAACTGTGATCTCCTTTGTTGTATACGGCGGGTGACTCAAAGCAGAAAAAAGTTGACTCTGACATGCAAATTCATTGATGTGTATGCTGGATGGCCAAGTTCTGTGCCAGACATTAAAATTTTTAAAAATTCTGATATTTATCAGGGGGCGCAGCAAAATCCATCGCATTTTTTCCAAACGGGGAATATATATTAGGAGACAAGGCCTATCCTATTTTGAATTTGTGTATCACACCGTATTTATATAGAGGAAGGTTAAGCGAACTCGAAATTAATTTTAATAAAAGGCATTCTTCAAAAAGACAGGTAGTCGAACTCAGCTTTGCGCTGCTGTTTGGTCGATTTCGCAGACTTATGAACACCTTGACCTGCATAAAACTGATTGGGCACCAGCAACCATTACAACCTGTTGCATTTTACACAACATCTGTTTACCAAGATGTAATAGATAATTATATTGAGGATGGAAGAGCCACACAGGCATTAAATAATACAGATCGTGTGCTTATCAGCGGCAGCAGTGAAATGAGCAGCTCCATTAATAGTGAAATTTTAAATCGAAATATATAAATTGCCATGAAATCAATCAATAAAAACTAAGTTATTATTTTTTATATTTTATTAAATCTTCAATTAAACTATTTTTTATTTTTTATTAAATTTAAAATCTCTTTCACTTCGCTATCGGCCGACTCACAATGTTGGAGCATTCTATCTTGAAATAATTTGGTGTCCTTCTGCCGTTGTTTCCGAATTTCGGTCAGCTCCTTTAATTGATCCAAGATCATGTCTTCCTTGTTCTTTCTCAATTTTTTTTCAGGAGGAGAATTTACTTCTTCATCATAATCTAAAATAAAAGTTAAAGAATTATAGTCAAGTTATTATAATTCCTAATTGCATTTGCCATTACAAATTATTATATGGTCATGGCGATTACACGTTTAAAAAAAAATTAACTAGGTTAATTTATATCTACATTTTTCTTTTTAAATGACGAGAATAAAATAAATATGGTAATATGTATACCATTCGATAATTCTTCTTCAATTGGTGGTGCTAATGTTATATCATTATTCACCCTCGAACTGGAGGAAATGCCAATTGGGTTTGAAGAATGGTCCTTTCCGAAAATAGAATAAAATTCTTCAAAAAATTCAAACTCCATTGGAGCAGCACCGGTGCGGCAATCGTTGTCACATTTTCGATGATACATACGCTTCAGGTTTGCGAACTTGTCCTTGCATTGTATTTTGGATATTATGTGTCCACGATTCATCATCAGAGTATGTATGGCCTCCCATATTTCATCGCTTTTACACAAACCAGTGCCAATCAAATGTTGTTTTTCTTTATAGCATTCCATTAGTTCAAGAACATTTGCTGTGTTCCACACTATTCTTTGGTTTTGTCCCGACTCAGGAGGTGGTTTAATATTCAGCACACTCGAAATGCTTTTCGAACAGCATGGTTCTTGCTCATATTGAACCTCATTTTTCTGCATACATTGGTTTGTGGTACTCTTATAGTTTTCACCGAGAACTGCATTACCGTGATGAGGCACTTCGAGTTCTTTTATCATACTTGTAAAATTTTCATTAATGTCTATATATAAATATTCACCTGTAGCATACAAATACACACTTCATCAATATTACCATTGGCATTATTGGTTTTTACTGAATTGAAAATAAAAAAACGTAAATAAAAATTTATTGTTAAATTAACTCACCGCTTTCTTCGTTCGTACACAATATTTCATTATTATTAATAATAAATTGTTTCTGATCACTCATCACAAATTTATACATTTGAAAATTATATATTTAAAATAAACAAATTTTCAAAATTAGTTTTTATGTTTGACAGTCCAAAAGGCAGTTTCGAGCAGAGTTAAAAATGACAGTTCTAACATTGTACATATATTTTAGAAACGACAAAAACCTCGTTGCCATTGTTACAATATAAATTTAGGAACGCTTTACATCTGCCATTGTTAACAATATTGTAACAATGTTTAATAAAGGAACACACTCCAGACATTGAGATTCGATTTTAAATATTTTTGTTTGCTTATTGTCAAACAATATTGCGCTTAATGTACGGAATTGTTTTTGTTAGTTCTTATTTGAACCGATAGAATTTTGCATGTACAAATTTTGTGTGTTCAAGCTTGTTGTTGTCGTAGTTTAAAATAATTATCTCTTATATTTACTCTCTTTGGCATGTACACATCGTTTCTCTTTGCTTGCTCCATTCCAAATTTTAAACTGAACTTTTTACTTATTGTTTAAACCTTTTTGTATTATTTATAGTTTCAAGAAATTTTTAAACATGTGCGTAATTCAAAGAGTTGGAGCGAAGCGTTTTTAAAAACTAGACCAAACGTTTCAATTTTGGACTTTCGGCACTGTAACATAGAACAGAGCGATAACAATTTTCTTACTATATTTATATTCTAAAACTTCTCTCATTTAATAAACGTTAAGCCGAGTCAGAGTAATGAAAATAAAATAACTTGAGTTAATTTTGTACATCTATTTTTTTAGTCTAGAGCATGAACTAAAGTTTGACATCAATAATTTATTACCACCATTTCCCATGTCATTTACGTAGTTCTTGTTAATACACAAATAAAATTATGTTTCGCTAATTAACTTCCAAAATGTTACGCTCCCATTTAATTCTCGCGTGGGAAAAATTAAAATAAAATACTTAATTTTGTTTTTGTTATATTCCCAAAAGTAAATATAACTGGGTGTAGTTTTTTATATTCCCAAACATCTTTCCAATAATGAGATGCTAATATAAATTGTATAAAAGTTAGACGACTTTAAATCCACTTAATGCCCGCAATCAACACTTTTCATTTTAAAATAATCAAAAAGTTGTTATTAATACATGAAATTTAAGCAAAGTATCGCTTTGACAATTTATCTATTTATCTCTGCAATTTTCAATTGTTAAAATAAAATAAAAGTAATCAAGATACCAAAGCTGTGTAAGCCAAAATATATAAATTTAGTTTTTAAATTGAATTGATAATACACACACACACACACATTTAGGAAAATACTGATCTCATTTCGAAAAGCTCGGAATGGGGAAAACTTTAAATAAAAATGTGTTCGACTTTGATTTTATTTCAAAAATTCAGCAGCAAAATCCTCTTAATGATTTTGACCTTTTTTATTTTAGTATTTTTGTTATTTAGTGTGTATCCGTGTGTATGTGTATTTGTTAAACTTTTGAATCGATTCATGAAAAAGGACAAATTTTGAACTTTGAATATTTTTCTTGTTTTGGTGTGAGCCTACCAGATTAAAAGGATTGAAATGTGAATGCTTTAAATTTTTTATAAACTATAATTGTATTTAAAACCAATGTTAAAACTATCATTATACATAGTATATAAACTGTCAAATGATTTAAAAGTTATCGTGAGGACATATGTAAAGAAATCGGCCATTCTGTGGTTTGTTAGGAAAATGTTATAGTTTTTTTCATGTTGTCGTTTTGTAGGTTTGTCCCCACAAAAATAAAATATATGTGGCATTTTCTATGCTGCTTTTTTGGTTTGACGTTGTTTTTTTTTGTGTTGGACCAAGCCCAAAATTACACACACACACAAACATAATACAGATTGAATAAGTGTTTGTGTGTTATGTCCGTATACAACACAACAAAACAAAAACATAAAATTGTGGACACTTTTTTGATTCTGGTATATTATGATAAAAATGGGAATGGAATATTGAATCCAAACCAAAAAGGAAAGCAAGCACACACATAAACACACAACAAACATTAAGTTCAGGAGGATAGTATCGATGATGTTGTTGATAATATTGTCAAAAAAAGAAAAAGTAAAAATAAACATTTTTTTTTTGGGGGTTTCTCATTGTAGGTTATATACGAACGGACGAATTCAATGGAGGGATGGCTACGGGTATTTTTTGTGGTTATATTTTTGTTTAGTTTTTATTGATGTGTTTTAATAGGGTTATATTTTATTATCTCATTTTAACGGTGGAATGAATTTTATATTTTGTTTTAAGATATTTTATGTTACTTGGCAAAATATGTGACAGGAAATAGTTAATAAATATATATTTTATATAGAGCAGTATTATGGAAAAGGATGGTACACCATAATGTCGGTTTGGATGTATTTATATCTATGTATGTATAAAGTGAGTACGTAAAAATTGAAATTAATAGAATAATAAAGTGATTTTAGCTGTTTTAAATGTGAGTATGGGGTTTTCGTGCAAAATGGAATTATGTATAAAATGAAATTTATGTTTTACCATATGCCGTTGCGGCATGGTCAAATCAACCATATTATTCTTAAAAAATATATTTTATTAGGTTTTGTAATGAAATTTATTTTAGCTGTTGGATTTAAACGCAGGAAAAACTATTAATATTTTTGTATAATTCGACGTTGCTGATATTCAATTAAATTTAACAAATAAATTATAAATCAGACAGTTAAATTAAAATACGAATGGACATGAAGCCAGACGAAATAAATATTACTCTTTCCCTACTTAACGGAAATTAAACTCATTTCCTTTTTCTAATGCTTAAGAATCGACAGAAAAACCATGTGCAACGTAATTTTTAAAACCGGTTAATTTTTTGAAGCCGCGGATTATTCTTCCCGTCTTTTCTTGTCAAAACAATATGGTTTGATGATGCTATTCATTTTGATAATATTTATTTTATTTCCTCGAAGTGGTTTTAAATAAAACAATTTTGTTTAAATAAAGTATTAACAATATAATTGCAAATACAAGTTTAACTTTATTTTTACAATTTCACCTTAATTAAAATTAATGTAGAAAAGCCCATCAAAAAACATTCCATACAAAAACCTCCAAAATGTGTAATATGATTTTCTGGTGACACCTATGAAATGTGTGTCCTTCATTCAAAATTGTACAAACAAAAACTACTAGTCACATTTATTAAACACTAGTTAAAATATTATACTATAAATGTTACATTCTGCATTTCAATCGAAGTTAATTGAACTCATTCGTTACAGTGAAATGCTTTAAAAAATAGCAGAAACTTTCCAGCAGAAAAATGTGTTTTGCTGTTCACCACTAGAGGCATCACTATCACGAAAGGGACATTTTTTATGCTGATATTTTTTGAACCGGCAGAAAAATTTTAAAATTTTTAATGAAATCAATAATTCTCAGCGGAAAAATTTATGAAACATCAAATAATTTATGAAAAAGAAGAGCAAATATATGTATTTATCCCTGCAATCTATTTTAGGGCCTGTTCAAGACTCTCCCTGCTTTTTCGCGGTTTGCTTATTCCGTCCCTACTTTTACGCCAGCCAGCCAATACGAGGACGTACGGCTATATGACCGATTTTAAGACCATCTGCACATTGCAAGCTTCATGCCAGCCTATACTGACATGGAAGATGGGGCGGACGTTGTTTAAACGTTATGAAACGAAAAAAGTTAATTTTCTTTAAAAAACGATTTGCCTATGTATAAGAACTCTCAAAATATGTATACTAAAATTACCATAATCACATTAATGAAAATACAGGGCAACACAAAAAATATCGCCTACGTTCATAGCATTGCAAACATTTTTATTCATTTTAATGTGAAATGTTTTCAGCTTTTTAAAAAGTGTTAGAAGAACCCCCCGTAACTACCCTGGGTTTATGTTTTTATGGTAGCTCAGATTCTGATCTATATACCTAAGCTGAGATAAGAAACATAACTGACGTCAATAGGATTCCATAAATTTTAAATTCATTTAAATGTGAATTGTTTTATGTTTTTTAACAAAAGTGTTGGAAAAAACCCCCAACTACCTATACACTTTTGTTTTTCACGTGTTTTTACATGTGAAAATATTTCACATTAAAATAACTGAAAATGTTTGCGGTGCTTTTAACGTAGGCGATTTTTATTGGTTTGTCCTGTATTTGCATTATGATGATTATGGTAATTTTAGTATATATATTTTGAGAGTCCGATACATACGCGAATCGTTTTTTAAAGAAAATTAACTTTTCTCGTTTCAAAACGTTTAAACATATATTTTCTCTTTTCTTTTTCATAAGTTCTTTGAAGCTTCAAAAAATTTTCTGCTGGTTTCAAAAAATATCTGCAGAAATAATACCATTTTGTGATAATGATGCCCCTAGCGGTGAATAGCAAAAACGCCTTTTTCTGCTGAAAAATTTTCTGCTATCTTATAAATCATTATACAATGAAAGTGGTCTTAACTTTTTTGAAATGATTATTATGTTTTGATTGACAGATTGCCAAATATTTTAAGATAAATTAAGTAGTACCAAATTCTAAATTGTATATTATTATATAAAAATTTAACCGTTGCAGTCAAGGTTATTTCTATGAATATTTTATCTACACTAGTGACCCTATATTATGGTAGTTCCTCGGGGACAAGAAACTGGGGAAAGAATTTCCTTGAAATTTCTGTTTAAATTGTTTTTGTCTGGCCTACTGAGAAGAAAAGTTTTATTCAAATTTTTATAATAAATTTGGAATAATATTTAAAATGCGAAAACTTTATTTTGTTATCAAAAAAAATTACCACAAACTTTTTACCATAGTATGCTAGAAAAAAATAATTTAAACATATATTGGGGTAGATACTCGATCAGCTATAGCAAGCAAGCAATTTGCTAGCCAAAATCCTGGCTACTCAATCAATTTTACCAAGAAAATATGAATTTCAAATTAAATTTTTGTTTTTTTTGCAATTGCACAGTAAAACAACACTAAAATTTGCTGGTCATTTTTTGAATATATCATTTGATATATCATTTATAGTAATAAACACCTTGAAACTTTCTCTAAATTATTCAGGAAATATAAGTTTAAGAGCAACCCTGCATATACGAATAAAGATTTCTACAAATAACTAATTAGCTACTTTGAAAGAAAATGAGATAATTAGAGGGACACGTAATCATATATCAGCTAATACAAAAAGTCAATAGGAATTTATGCCAGCCAACGGTGCCTTTATGGTAGCAAAACAACCGCACCATCAGTAATTCCAGACTACAGTGAGACTTTTTTGGGAACATTTTAAACAATAACACCGATAATTTTCCGAGCATCTTGTGAGTATAGCGTAAGAAATTTACATTTACCGCAGATAAGATTGAAGAACGTCGAATTTCGATATTATATCACAGAGTTTATTATGTTTTGGCATTTTTTGACCTTACGATTATCGAAAACTGTTCAAATAAAAAAAAACAGGCCTTACTAGTCACGTGGCCTCGTTTAAATTCATTGTACCTCACACTGTTTAACTACCTGATATTGCCAGCTGCTTTGCCCGAATTTACTTCCCAGTAAACCTCAACGCCACATAGCGATAATTCTTCTTATCACTTAGCCATAATGGGTCATATATCGGGTATTAAAATGACTTAAAGTCATATGGAGCCATATATTGAATGCTACTATGCCTAATAAAAAAAATGTATCTTTTTTTTATATTGGTCATTCAATGATCATAAATTATTTTGTATAGCTTTCTGCTTTATATATATAAAGCACATATAAATCTCATAACTATTGAATAATATTAGAGTCCAAAGCAGATCCTACAGTGACTAAAGTTTTATCATGTAATTTGACAATAGTTTAAAATATGTACGGGAAGTACGGGACTAAAACCCAACGCCGTATATTCTATAATCGTCCGAAAAATACACTAAAACTATACATACAATAGTGTTGGTTGTACTTCAAATCAAGCGAAATTTTTTATCAAAAACACCATTACATACTATGTTTTTTTACTCACACATTTGAGTGGTTTCGACTTAAATAGATAAAAAAAAAATGTTTTTGGTAGAAAAAGGGTTATACAATATAAATAATTACACAAATATAATAATTAAAAATATAAGCTATGAACAAAATTCCTTGACTAATACGAAAATTAATGATAAGAGAAATTATCGAAGAAGCTTGCGGAAACTATCACAAAAATGTTCAGCATTTTGTAAGTTAGTAAAATATACTTTTAAATTTGATTTGCCTGAGCAGGGTTTTGAAAACGGATATCAGTTTATCGGTAAACCTTCTACTATAGATTTGAGTCATTTAAATGATCAGTTATTTCAAAAAAAGAATATTCAAGAAGTCGAATAAAGAGGCTGTTGAATGCCTCGAAGCGATGCTGATGAATAATTTAGTCCAGATGTGAATGACCACTTTGTGATATTAATAAAAGTGAGAGTGAAGTTTTGGAGGGAGAAATGGATTTACCGTTCAGTGAATTTATTAAATCATGTACAACTAACTATAACATCAGTCAAGCTATGTCTTAAAACCTTTAATTAAAAATCTAAATAAATTTTTTTCAGCCATGACACCACTTCAAACTAACACAACCATTATAAAAACAAAAGGTGGTGAGTATTGTTATAAGGGCCTTGAATTTTGTTTAAGGACATACTACGCAAATAGTTGGAAAGGAAATAATTTCCATATCTTTAAATATTAACAATGATGTTTTGCCTATTTTTAGAAGCTCTAAAGCGGAATGTTGACCTATACTTGTTAATATTTTTGAAATCGAAGAATTTTAGAAAGCCAATAAAAGTAAAAGAATTTATTGAGCCATTTGTTGGTGAAATAGTATAAATTCTTGAAAAAGCGATTGAAATTAATAACTTCATGGATAAAGTGAACATAAGGTGCTTTATTTGTGACACTAAAATTTGTATTAAAAACAGACGAATCAAACAATAACAAGTATCTATGTATTGAACTGAAACATAATTTTACTCGAAGAAATAATTTTGAAGATAGATGGTTCTCAAAATTAAACAGAGAATAATTGCAATAGAAGATGGAATTAAAAAAAAAAACAGAAAAATTTTGTTACGGGCATAAGGTAAAATATCGTGACGACTTTTTTTTTAGGGCCTGTAAAGTCATCTATATATAAAGAAGGAAAGTATGTATCCAACTATGTTTGTTCCATAAAAACTTTTCATCCACTCGAGCGATTGCTCCCTAATTTTGCAGGAATACGTTTTAGTAGCCGAGAAAAAACTTAGGGAGGTTAGTGATCAAAAAATGTTACCACTTTACCATGCCCAAATATGAGGAAAACATAAAGGACTTAGTGATCAAAAAATGTTACACCTGTAAGCAGAAATTTATAAATATGAAAACTTTTGATCAACTCTAGCGATTGCCCTTAATTTGTGCACGAATACTTTTCCGCAGCCGAGAAAAAACATAGTAGGGCTTAGTGATCAAAAAATTGTATCCCTTTCCCGTGCTCACCTGTATACGGAGGACTTTACAATATTAAACAACTTTTAGTGAACTCGAGCGGTTGCTCCCAAATTTTGAACGAACACTTTTTAGGAGCCGAGAAAATACATACAGGGTTAGTGATCAAAAAAATGTTACCTCCGGAGCATGGGGACTCACCAGAAAGCAGGAATTTACAATATATAAGTAAACTTTTGATCCACTATAGCGAGTGCTTACAAATTTAGCACAAATACATTTTGCCAGCCGATATAGCCGTGGAAGTGTTAACAAATATTTTACCCAAGAGACATACTCGACGTGGCTGCGACGTTTCTAAATGTCAAAATTAATCGCGTCGAATATAATTGCTTTAGTCTAAAATCATATATTTTTACTTTTGAGTCACGTCAGTCGCGTCGAGTATATCTTAAGGGTTATATATGTATCAATATTTGTTGTATATATATCGGCCGTAATTATTACACGATGGAGCCACCTGGAATACCTTCTAATATCTTCAAAATGAAGAAAGGATCATTAATAATGCTTTTGTGGAATGTGGACCCGCCAAAACTATGCAATGGTACAAGACTCAAAACTATTTAAATGTGTCAAAACTATTTGTCAAAGTCATTGGAGCCACAGTTATAACTCGCATGTCGTTGATACCAACCGACCTGCTATTCAGCTTCAAACGAGTCCAGTTCCTAGTTAAACATTTATTTACCATAACCATCAACAAAAATCTCGGAAAATCCTTTAAGTTTGCAGGCGTAGATTTGGAAAATCCTTGCTTCTTTCATGGCCAGTTATATGTGGCATGCTAAAGAGTAGGGACTATAAAAAATTTATTTGTTTTAACCTCCGGGAGGAAAATATTATTCAATTCTCTTAAAGTATTACTAATTAGTTATAAAATAAAAAAAAACACCTGTTTGAAGTTCAGTAGTTCAATTTTCAGCCCGGGCAAAGCTGGGTACTTCTGCTAGTTGCATATATAATAATTAATAAGTAAAAACAAACACTATTTTATAAATATAACTAATACTATAACTAATATAACTAATTCTAATACTAATGCTGTATTTAATTCATATATACTTTCACAATGATTTAAAACAATTTGGTATAAAGAAATTAGCGAAATATTTTTAATCAGTTATTAATTTTTCCATAATATTTTGGTGTTATAATTTTATTAAAATCTATAATAACCAAATTTGAGCAGAGATAGACTAGATGGTTAAAACGCAGCGCAATGTTGGAAATTTATATGGATCGGTTAAATTGAGTTCGAATCGCAGCGGGAAGGGTACCAAATAAAATGTTAAGTATAGAAAAATTTACATATAGAGTTAACAACATAACATTGAAATAACCGAACACAATAAATAATAAATAAAATGATAAGTTCAGAATTAATCAAAATTGCTTAAAAATGATGGTTAATATTTTTAAATCATATATCTAACCAAAGTCAATATATAAAACAATTTTATTATGACGAGCCATTATCGATCATTATTTAAGTTACAATAAAGCAAAAACAGTAATTATATTATCAACCAAATGGTAACCATATACGTTTGCTTTATGGTTGTAAATCATTTAATAAAGCCTTATTAGATTTATTTTGATCTTATATGACCATTTTAAGCCACATAATATGAGCCTTTTTAACAACACGGCAGAATAATTTGAATGAGCAAGTTGATTTATAATCTATGCCTAACACTAATAACAGCGTAGCGACCGAAACCAGTTTAGTTCTTTCCATCTTGAATTTTCATCATCCTCTTGAGATAGGAGTATGTAAATTCACATAGACTTCTGGCTCACTAAGTAAGCTCCATGATAAATTTATGAAACTTATTGATTGAGTGAGTAGTACTATATTATCTTGCTCCTTCACAAGTGAAACCAATGGAAATATTCCGTGACCCTTTTTAGTGGCATCGCTAAGCGTTTTAAGATCTAAATTCACATAAACGTCTGGAAACTCTATCGCAAACTAGTGCTTAGTTGTAATTTATGCATTTGTCGCGTTTGTGATATATATTTATTTTAATAATAAAGTAGATAAAGCAAATTGGCAATTAAAGTTTTGATTATTGGTAAAACTACCAACTTTAGTTAAATATTAATCATTGTTCGACTAACTTAGTACAAACTTCTAATTCTCGTATGTATATACACTTTTCTAAACATTTCAAACTAGCAAGGTGATGGCAGCC